>JARHVA010003776.1:457500-1834300 GCA_037957365.1 Torreya grandis
TTTATACTCAAGTGGTTTCTCTCTAAAATTTTAGTCCCTACCCTCTCCCTATTGTTAAACTTAGACAATTTTTTAATATTTTTAAAATATTTTTACCTTATTTTTCCTTGATTAAAAAACCTTTCATTAGTGACATAACTACCCTATTAAGTGACTAAACATTCCTATGGGGTTATAGAACCACCCCTTGAGTGAGGGTTTCATCAAGGTAGTTGTATAAACTACCTTGATGAATCCATTATATAAGGAAAGTTATATTTTAAATATAGGGTGGTTTTATAATGCAATAGGGTGGTTTTATCCCTAAGAATAATGGTTATAAAACTACCCCTACAAACATGGGAAATTCCATGATTTTTTTACCTTCTAATTTTACCTTCTGAGATCATTCTTTGATGTGTTTTACATGATTATTATTGTGTTTATTGATTTTATCACCTTATGTTAATCTCCACTCAAGGATATCTCACTCCCTATTCTATTTTTAGCCATTTCTAGTTCCTCTCAAGTTTAACTCCCTCTTGGACTTAGTTGAACTCCCCCATGCAAGCTTCATTGCCCTTCTATAAGTAAGCCACATTTGGCTTGATTTTAGATCCAAAAATTTGATTTAGAGCCTAGAATTATGAATCTTTTCATATCCATAGACTGCTATCATGGTTTTGAATCTTTACATTTTATTTTTTTGTGTTTGAATACACAATCTCAAGTAAGAAAAGTCATTTTTATACAACCATATCTTTCCATTTTGTATACTAGTCAACCATAGTCAACTACTCTTTTGTTTTTAGTTGTGTCTCTCTTATATTTCCATTTTTTTGTTTCTTTTATTTGATCATCATTATATTTAGATATTTCCTTGAATCATTTGTTGAGCAAAGGAGCTATCACATTGAGAATCACATCACAAATACTATTCTTGATTTTAGTTGTTTTACACCTTGATCAAGTTGGGAGTTTCTATCTTAGATTTATTTATTTTTCTCAATATAATATATTATATTAGTTTCCTTTCTTGTGTTTTTTTGAATATTTAATTTTAAAAAGGCAAATTTGATGGGAAAAATAATTCTTCTCACTCCCATCTTTGCACAAAAATATTAGTTAGTTTTATTTGTTATTTGTAACCATTCAATATTATTAAGTTCAAAGCACATATATTTGATTCAAAACCCTAGGTAATTATTTTAAAAAAAATTAAAAAAAAATTAGTTTTAATCATAATCAATTTTAAGTTTCAAAACAAACTCTTATTCACACATAAACAAGCACACTATCAAGTAAAAAACCCTCGGCAAACATAGGTAATCACTAGGGGATGTTTTCATCTTGATTCTATTTATTTTAATAAATTAAAAATGTTTTTTATATATTGATAATTTAGTAAATCAGTTTTAAATACATATTTTATTTAGAATAAATAATACAAACCTAGTGTGCATCCACCTATAAATAGCAAAACTTAGTCTAGCTTGCATTTACAAAGAGAAATCCTAGATACTTTGTAGTATTGATACTTAGAATATAGATTTGATTTTAAATTTAATTTCATGTTATAAAACCTTATTTTTAAAAATATAACCATTCATCTAAAATATAAAAATATAAAAATACTTTCATTCAGTTTTCACCTAAAAAATTTAGAAATCAACATTTGCATTGGCTAGGCTTGATTTTGTTTTTAGTATTGCATGCATTAAAAAAAATCAAGAAAAATATAAAAAGAATCTCTCTCTCTCTCTCTCTCTCTCTCTCTCTCTCTCTCTCTCTCTCTCTCTCTCTCTCTCTCTCTCTCTCTCCTCTCTCCTCTCTCTCTCTCTCTCTCTCTCTCTCTCTCTCTCTCTCTCTCTCTCTCTCTCTCTCTCTCTCTCTCTCTCTCTCTCTCTCTCTCTCTCTCTCTCTCTCTCTCTCTCTCTCTCTCTGATTTCAGTATTCATTAGTTATTTTATTTTTTAATTTAATCTTATAAATAAATTCAATTTAGATTTATTTATAAAAACCTTGTCAAAACATGCACAATTATAAAAATAATCAATAATCAAAACCTTGCCAAGATGAGCACAAGTACAAAAACCATTCACAAAAAAAATCTTTGCCAAGATGAATGAAATCAAAATCCTTGCTCACACATTACCAAATATCAAACACTTACCCTAAAACACATTAAAAACAAGATATATTCTTTATCTATTACCATTTAATCTTATGATACCATCATATGACACACACATTGAGTCTCTTTATCCTCATAATGTTAGTCTATTTATTAGATTTATTTATTCTAGTCTAAAAATTTCACCTTAGAATGATATATATTATGAGCTTAGGGTTTACTTACTTCATTCCACCCATAGTTCAACTCCTATACTTAGCTAGATTGAATCCTTAGATGAACAATCTAGGCATGTAGTCCCTTTAGTAGGACCCTTCCACATTCTTCCCTACCAAGTAAATAACCTTCAATTCTAAGCCTTCCATATCCCCTTTCCTTTATCCTTGGATATAGCCTCATCATATTTTATTTAGGATACCTATCATCTTCCATTACATTTGTTGTTTTAGCTATGCCTTGAGAAATCAAATGCATAATTTAGTGTGTGATATTTATGTGCATACAGATACCTTTAACACATAATGCACAAAATATTATATTCTAATTGAATCTCATAAAAATTTTATCGATGTAATAAATGAGGGTTTTGAACTTATTTCTCACTTTGAGGATAAATACATCAAGTTATATAAATTATGCTAGGTAAAGGAGAAGTTAGAGTAAAATTACAATAACAAGTTCCATGACTACATCATGCACTTACATGTTAACTTGATTGAAAAACATAAGTTGTTGAATTACATCAATGAAATTTCACCTTATATCTATGCGAAGATGGATTTATTAAATTTTACCCACGCTAGGGAAAGCTTATTAAAACACCTCTATGATGAAATTATACAAGGAAAAAATGGAGGAACTATCTCACCTCTTCATCTAACACTTGTACAAGATCTAACCCCTGTATAATTATCCATATCAACCTTTGGTGTAGACACATAACACTTATCAACAAAGAAGAGTGACCTAAATAGGTTATGAAAACATGAAATATCATATGAATTATAACTCAAACAAAGGAAATTAATATTTTTGGTGACAATTGGTGTCATTTCCATTGCTCACCACACTTGTGATGACTCAAAATTCTGCACAAAACAATCTTTACTTGTATAATCTACTTCATGGCCTACACAGATGGATGACACTGATATAGATTCCACTTGTTTGATCACTAATTCCACTATGATAGACACCTCATAAGAGTTTGAATGCATTTTTCACACCAATATTCAGGTAATGGGTTAGCCTCTTCATGTTATCATTGATAGTGGAATCCAAAAGAACATCATTATGTAAACCACAACCTAGTGCCTTAGATTTTCTACCACTTCACTTTCTAAGACATACTTCTTGTTGTGGATTCAATAGGGGAAGGAGATACATTTTTAATGATAATGTACCTTCTAGTATAAATTCAAGCCTATGCAGGACATTTTTACATGTGACATCGTACCTCTAAAAATCTTATAACATTTTCATGAGGCCATATTTTATATGACCAAGGTCTACATATCAAACCAAACCATAATAGTAGACTATTTATGAAAAATATTACTTTTTAAACCTCATAAAGTTAGTTTTAATGACTAAATTCACCTTGATATTTACTAAAAAATGTCGTAAACATGTCTCACATGCATAGATGTTCATGGTCCATCTCGAGACACATGCACAAAAATGAAAATCAAGCATTAGCATTGCACTTAGTCCAGTCAAAATTGTAGTAGCATCATCTCGGCAAGTATTGATGTAGTATAAAAGAGTATTCATAAATTAAAAATTTATTTCAAACACATTGGGCAATAAAACACTGCATTCACTAGTTTCATGATTGATTTATGTTATTTATCGTATACACATGTTATATTACATATATATTTTCTATGCACATGATTTTCATGATAGACATGAGTGGGATTTAGTAAATACAAGATATATTTGACACATGAAAATATATATGTAGGTCATCATTTACATCTAGGCGCTATTTTTCGACATTAGGGGCATATTGGTACATTTTTTCAAGCTATATATCTTTGTAATACCATTCCATTGATCATATTGAGCTAATTATGTTTCTTATACAAGAATTTATCTTTTGTATACTATTTTAGATGTTATATTCTATGAATATTAAACTTTTATATTCTTTGATGATAACATAGATTGTTTACGTAGACTAGTGGTTCTTCTTATATGCATGCTTGATCTTGATGATTATTACAAGTGGGACCATTGATTTTATATTACATTGTGTAATGATTTTTTTGTGTGGTGATGTGTGTTCCATGTGTGACCATTATTGTTACATTTTGTGCCTCCATGAGTAAACTATTGATGACTATTACATTGTGTGAACTTGGTTGTTACATTGCATGCCTCCATGAGTAACTATTTATGAATATTGCATTGTGTGACCATTGATGTGTGTGATATTAAATGATATCTTGTTTGATTATATAAATGAATTGATGTCATGTGGGTCATGTCTATTAATTATTTATGTCAAGGATCCTATAGTATATGGTATGCCATCTATGTTTGTGTCAGGTAAGAGTCAAGTCATATCTTTAGTGCTTGTGTGTGTCATGATCATGACATTGTGTGCATATTTACATGATTTTTGAGCTTGTAGTGTCATGATTTTAATCACACACCCATTCTATTTGTGCACAATGCCATGATTTATATCATGAAATTTATATGTGGCTTACTAATAATTTATTTTATCTATGATGATCATCATTATGATGATTACTATTGCTTGTATAATTTCTATATCTACTTGACATGACACTTTTATGCCTTGGCTTACATGTCTCATATGTGTGTGAATAATGAAATATTTATATGAGGACATAATATAATCATCTTATAATATTATTTACATGCATACATATTTTATATATAGCATGATATATATAACTCTTTTATTTTGAGATGATTAATTCACAAGCTACATCTATTACCTCAAAATTGGGAATACTAGTGGGTTTGTCATAGAGACTCAAACCTTGATGGAAAGATAGTTATTTTTTGGGTGACATAATTTGATTCATATGATTTAGATTGGGACAAAGTATTATGCATATTTGGATATATTATGATTCATATTTAGATAAATTGTGATTCATATTGGGACAGATTGACATATTGACACATATGTGAGTCATGTGTGGGGAATTTCACAGGATATGATGAACATGTGATATATTTTATGACATGATAAGAAGAATTACATGGATCAAATTGAGCATGATTATTATATTCTATTTATCATATTGGATAAATTGAAATACAAATTTATGGGGTTATATATCACATTCATGAATAAATGGATAAATTTTTGGGGTATGAATGGTATTCATACATGCACTTTAATAGTTTCTATGATGGAAAATGGGGTACTATGTAATCACTTTGAATCTAAAATATATCTGTAACATTTTATTTAGAGTTTTGAAAATAAAATATGAACCTAATTATTTTTTTCTTCTTTTACTCTCACCATAAAGAGTTACCGATAAATCATTTCACTTTAGGAAATTTATAGCTTGCTCCCAAGATTATGAAACCAAAGCTTTGATACCATATGAAAATAAAATATGGAGGCAATAAATACATATCAAAGTGATATTTAAATAATAACACATAAAAGCTTTGAATTATCAAATAAAAAATAGATTATAAATCTTCTCTAAAGAAGTATTCTTAGCACTTGTACATCCAATTGATCTCTAAATTTAACTTATTCTCAAAACAAACAAAATACATTAAAGATATGAAAATACTCGTACAAATACATAGACAATCAAATATTAGTAAAATATTAAACTAACATATATGCCCAATGGGAATTATTTATTTAAAACCTTATGTAGGGTTTCACCTTTTACATATGATCCTAGTACAAGACTCCACCCTTGGCATACAAACCTGGTATAAGTTCCACCAAAATATTTATGATGATATTTTAAGTATTGTAATTAGGGTTTTGCAATGTTCAACTACTAGTAATTCTCAAATATCCAATAGGGGTTAATTTATATATATATATATATATATATATATATATATATATATATATATATATATATATATATATATATATATATTATCAACCCATGGTTTTAAATAATGATATCTTTTTGAAGAATAATTACCCTATTATCTGAAAACTTAAAAGGGTAGGTTGGTTTGCATACCCACAAGTGTATTCAATCCTTTATTTCTTAATTTAACATATTTCAATGATCTAGATTATTTCATATTTTATATCATAAGTGGACATTGATCATTGCATGTTTCTTTATAGGTTTTTTATGGATCAAGATAAACATTCTAGGCATACCTAAAGAAATAAAATGTGGTTATAATTAAGTACCCAATTTATTACTTTATCATTTTAATCTAGCATTTCTAGTACTAGACTAAAAGGTGGGTATTTTTAAACACATAAATTTAGTATTAGAAACTTTTAAATATCATTTTTGACCTATATTTGACACACATGACTTGTGCACATATTTATGACTCTTGACACCCTTTTCATTATCCATTTTCCTATTTATGTGCTTTGCCTTCCCAATTTTTCACCATTTAAATACAAAATCTCCCTAGTATTTTCCTAAATGCTTTATTATCCTAAGGATATTTCCTCCATATTCTAGATCAATGTTTCCTCCACTACAAATAGTGTTAGAAATAATTGGAAGTTGTTAATTATAAGTAGGGTCCACCTTTGTTGATAGTGTCTTAGGTTCCTAAATTGGCTATTTTTAAATTTAAACCAGTTATTGGGGTAAATTATAGTTATTAGTGGAAATTATAGACTTTATACATATAGAAAACTCTTTAGATAATTTAGCCCAAAAAATAACATTTTTCATGTCATTTTTTGGGAGAAATTACCCAAAGAGTCTTCTATATATACTCCTCAATCCTAAGTCCATTGTTATCTACAACCCATCTAGTATTGCACTTATAAATAGAGGAATTGTTGATGTAAATTTTCAAATATACATTAAGCATACTTAGTAAGTAATTTTATTAGGATTTCTTATTTTATTTTTTTAATCTTTATTCACTTTTGATCGGAGCTAAGAACTAGTTTTGGGGCACAAATTAGGGACCCAATCCCCAAGAACTATTAAACCAATATAAATGGCTACCACTTGATCACTTAAAACCACTGAGTAAACTCAAATGGTCATATTTGGCCTATAAATGCCATGTGAGATTCTAATTTAGGTGGGGCTAGGCAAAACCAACCCTCTTTACCAACCTTTATACATCTCATTGGCATAATTTCCTATTTTCTTATTAAGAAGATAAATCCTATTTGGACTTAGAAACTTACACTAAAGTTCAAGTTTCACACTCACATGGAAAATCACACTAAAGTCCATGTTGTAAACCAAAGTGGACTTTAGGCAAACACTTCCATCTGCTCGCATTTATGCAATCACCTGTATTAATAAAACCACCTATATTTATGAGGTCTTTCCTACTCTATAAAATCAAGTCTCTACATTTCTCTCACATTTCTTAGATTGCCTTAATGAGAGTCTATTATATTGTTCAGTCACTACCTTAGTGTAGTGTTAATGCAATAATAGTGTTATATTGTTATACATGAATCTTTGTGTCTCTATTTTTGCTTTTAATGGTGTGAGTTATGTCTAAGTCTATTTTAATTGATCTTGTATAGTCGTTAATTATAATATGGTATCAAAGAGGGATTTCTAGGCTAGATTAATATTTTTAGGCATTTTTTAATAGAATTACACTTTAGGTGAATTTTAGGGAGATTTTACCTCTTCTACTACATCCAAAAGGGTCCAAAACCATTGGGTTGATTGTGATCTTATTGTGATTTGCAAATTGGTCACCTAATGGACTCTTGTTTATAGTTATGTGATCTAGTGCTTATGTTTTTTTTACAATTTGGAGTATATCAAACCTCTCTACCATGTTCATACTAGATGATAAAGGCATTTTAGCCCTTGATTATTCTAAAAATAGACACCTATAGGTTTAGTTCTACATAGTAATCTTGCTACATTTTTATCATTTTCTCAAAAATCCATGCATTTTTAACTATATATGACCATACAGAAGCATTTGAAGTGGCCAATTTAGGGGGGTAGGCTCTCATTTAGGGGAAAAATGCTTTGTGGTGATCTTGATTGGTGTAAATATTTTGGTCAATTTAAACAATTTGTGGCATGGAAAGGTGCTTTTTTATTCAAATATTGACTTTCTAGCCAACCCATATCCACCTACTTATGTAACCTTTGGGGACTTCTTTCCACCCCCCACCACCAAGTAAACTATAATTATTGACTACGTAATTTTTATAAAGAAATGATTATTTATTTTAAAATTGTACCAAAATCAACTTTGAAATTATTTTTGGGCATATTGGTAAGCATAATTTTACAAAGGTGTTATAACTAATTGGTGGTCTCATGTTTAACCCCCCTAAAACCATCATTTTATACAAAGTTTTTATAAAGGCCCTTTTGCTAGTTGAAGACCAGTGGGTGGGGCCCGATATGATAGGAGAAAGAACACCCCACATAATTTTTTTTTTCTCCAATCCAATTCCCTCTATCTCATTTACATGCCCACTAGGAATTTTCAAACTTCATACTTGTATGTTCACATTTTATTGGACCCCACTCTATTGTGAGTTTTTATAGACACCCTTATGCATTTTCACTCATATATTAAGCATCACTTAGATTTAGGAGGTGATTATTATTTCATTGTAAATTTAGTTCCAACTTATTACAAACATTATATTCATTTTTTATCTTCTTAAAGCATGAATTTTTCATATTTTTAGAGGCCTTATTTACAGTCATACATCACCCAACATTACAAGCACATTTATCCACAATCTAGACACTTTTTGAGGTGGAATTTTTTTTAAAGTGCATGTGTTTTCACCTAAAATTCATATTTGTAACTAAATTTGAGTAATATAAAATAAAATAGATTTTTTTTTTAATTCCCATGTTCAACTCAATTTGTAACCGAGTGAATTTTTTTATAAATTGCATCAGTATAAGTATTTATGGAGAATTATTTTATCATTTCACTTCTTATAAAGTGTAAAAACATATTTTATGGGGTTGAACCTTTGTTAGGACACTCTTGATGTTTGGGGTTTATGCATTTTCCTTGAGTTTGGACATTCTTATTTTAGCACACTTATGTATTATATCACACATCTTTCAAGGACCATTTCTTAGTGCATTTCATTCTTATTTGGATTCCCATTCAAGATTGATTTCTTAGTTCCTTATCATTCTTTTGTTACTTACAATGGCTTCATGCCCTAATGTAAACACACTAATACAAGAAAATAATAACTTACAAGCCAATAGTGATATGTTCTTATCTACATTTTATTCACTTCAAGATGATATTTTAGTTTTCAGAGGAAAATATGGCCCTCAAATCAAAGATTTTTTTCTCCTCACAACACTTACAACATATGAGTCATTCACCCACACTTTACAAGATTCACACTCTTGAAACATCGATCGACCATGTGTAACCCACAACTACTAAACTTGTTCCACATTCAATACATAATTCTGACTCTATAATGCATCACTTGGATGCTCTCCTAGATTGTGATTTATTATAAATTGAGTCACATTGTGATCTCAAAACACCTATAGTTGTATTTGTCACAACTCATAACTATGTTGATCATATTATTGATGTATTTTCCTCCTTTAATAAGCACATTATTGACTTTTATTATCATAATCTCTAGATCATGGGATATTATGGTGGAGTTATTGGAAAAAATGAATAGATCATTATGTCACCCATTCAAAATATTTGTTGGATTGTTCACTATGGCATTGTCTATTGAGCAAGAACTTTTCCTTCTTTATTGGGACCATTTTTTAGTATCTTTACACCAATTTTTGCTCACTCTACACTTCCATAAGAAATTAAGCAACATGGTTATATTTAATTTAGGCATTTGAGCTCCTTATCAAATATATATTCAAACACTTCACTTAGATATGAGTATATTGCACTAACTTCACACTTTTTAGGCCTGAGTGATCTGATCCTTCATCAAACATGTGAGATCTAAGATTATTTATGTAAGGTTGACAAGGCCTTGCATTTCATTTAGGAATAAGAGAGATGATATTTCATCTATTATGAATGAGATTCCTAAAACATCATCAGATTCACTTAGGCATGAGAGTCCTAAATATGATCTAGATGTTTCCTTACATACATGGTATTTGAAAATGACACCAAATGATTTGCAGACTTCTTATTCTACCATCCATGTCCATTTGGAATGGATTGATGATAATTCATAGAAGTGTCATAATAACTCCTTACATGGAATCTAATAGCATGGATCTTACACTATTTAATTTTATCTCCCACACACCATTCATACTTCATAGTAGTGTTCCCTTCTTGGAGAAAATCTAATTTTTGATGGCTTCTTCAATAGATTGACTGCTCCTTATGGTGATATATTTATAAAGTTCCCATTATCTATTAAATATATTTTTTTATTTTTGGATGCATGTAATGGATATATAAAAATTGATAGTGATATCCTTGTGGTGAATCTCATGCTTTCATGTCATATATTGCTATGAAAGTTTTTGTCCACCTTACCCAATTTAGCATTAGGGGGTGTTGTGTACTACTTTTTTGGGTGAGCTCCTTTCAGTACATCTCACTAGTTTTTTATAGATATTCTATGTTATTTTACTACTTTATGGGTGATATCCTTGTGGTGCATCTCTTTTTTAGACCACTCTTTTACTCTCATTATACATGGGTACCTCATTAGGCCTAGTTTTGGGACCCATTTCAAAGGTTTAGTCTCAGTGTCTATACATGTTCCCTAAGTTGCATTTAAGGGGGGATGTTAGTGTACATTTTCAATTACACCAAGTGACTATATAATTTTCTTGGGATTTCCTATTTTATTATATAGAATATAAATCCTATTTGGACTTGGCAACTTATACTAAAGTTTAAGTTTCAAACTTACATGGAAACTTTCACTAAAGTCCAAGTTGCACACCAAAATGAACTTTAAGAAACCACTTCCAACCACTTGAATTTTTTTAAATAATTTGTATTAATTTAATCACATATATTTATGAGCTTTTATTCTCTATGAAATTAAGGCTTTACCTCACTCTCCCATTTTTTAGATTGCCTTGGTGAGATTATATTGTATTGTTATGTCCCTTCCTTACTATAGTGTTAATGACATAACAATGGTGTATTGTTATACTAGAATATTTGTGTCTCCATCTTTGCTTTCAATGACATGAGTTATGTCTAAGTCTATTCTAATTGATCCTAGCTAGTCTAGAATTGTAATAAGTATACATATGTACATTAATGAGGCACTATCCTAAAGCATTCAAATCTAAAAACCCCTTAAGGGAAAAATCACAAATTAAATTTTGAATGCTTAAATTAAGGTAATTTTTCCATGTTATGAAGTTTCAAAATCTGAGTTACATGCATTCAAGTATGTCACTATTGAGCACACAGATACATAGGTGAGATAACTACATGTAGTTTGAGCCATCTTCAAATTATTGGAATGTAAAAAATTCTCAACCACTTAGAAGGGTGTGGTTGGGGTTCTCCAACCCATTTTTTACATGCCAATAAATTTTTAAAAGTGGAGATAGAACTTTAAGACAAATGATGATAAAACAAAACATATAAGCATATGATCGAGCATCTATAATTATATGGGAATCATCTTGACATATATGGAAAATTAAACTTGCATTTTATATAGATATAATTCCAACATAGAGTTGACATATCTATTCACCATAGTTATTAGAGCCCTATTGATATTATCCTCACATATTTTGATACTTTATTTCCTGAGTTGAGAAACCATAGAGCCTACATAAACTATTTCAAATGGCTTTACATAGGTAGTGAGAAAAAATTAAGGAATATCAGCTAAATTCCTTATATTTTGTTTATTTTTATATTTATTAAGTGCAATCAATTTCTATTAGCATTCATATTTTTAAGATAAATTATATATCTTATGCAATCTAAATTTCAATATTTTTAAACTTATTTAGATCACTAAATCCAAGTTAATATAAAACAATCATACATATTGTAATATACTGGTGTGATGCCTATGTTTCCATGGTTTCTACCATGTACCTATGTGTTAATGTTACTTGTATGTGTTCTAATTGTTTTTTATAGCTCAACTAGTGGCATGCTTGTGATATTTTGGGGCATAATACTTAATTCCCATATTACTTTACAAAATTTTAAATCATACCCGAATGAATTTTGCTTGAAATTATACTATATTTCATATGTTATATTTCACTTTATATTATTTAATGTGTTATATCTAAATGATAATTTAAACTTCAAAATATACAAACTATTCAAAACATTACAATCGTGGCAATTTTCAATTTTCAAATGTTTCTAGTATTTTTAATGTAATAGCTAAATTATTTTTCATAGAATATGGTGCATTTAACCTATATCTTTTGAGATGAGTGATTATTTCACTATATTTTTATCCCTCACCTCAAATGGGGTATATATGTCAAGGTATTTTTTAAATCAACTTTTAAAGTAGCAAACAACTTAAAATAATTATCTACTTCCTTGATCTAGAAGTGGATTGTGAACTAATTATTCATAGATAATTTTTTGGCTATGTTTAAAATTCTTTTCAAAAGTTTAATTGGTTTTTTTAGGACATCTAGAGAAGTTTTGGATATGTTTCAACAAATACTAAAATTCTTACTGGTGTGGAATTTGGGATGATATCAAGCATTTGTATTTTTTCCTATGCTCTCTTTTCAAATTAAATTTTAAATTGAAATTTTTTCAAAGATTAAAAGATATCATGAGAATTTGACTACATGTATCATTTGTAATTTGTTTCAAGTACTTTAGTTTTATGGTATGAATGGAATCTTAGCTAGAATGTGCATCATAAATACTTCATTATTCCATAGGTAAGTGTGTGTTTTGAATTATTTACATTTATATTTTAATGCATGCATGCATCTCACTCACATACCCATGTCAAAGTGGGGGGATTATGTAGACACCTAAATTTGTTATAAGACCATTATTCCTAGTGTATTTTAACTTATTTACCATATTTTAAAAATGTGTCCATTTTAGCATATTTCTAGGATAATCATGACCCAATATATGTCTATGCTTGGTCCTTTGAGCCTGAAAATCACCTCAACACTTACCATATTCATTAACACATTTCCATTATTACTTACCTATTAGCAATACTTACCTCAAAAACACAACTTGACTTATCTTCGAGATAAACCTGTGTACATACAAGTTATTATAAGATAAACCCACACACTTTTCAATTTTGTCCCTTTATCTTTATGGATCTATTTACACTTTTTCATTGATAATGTACATTTAAATTTATCCTTAAACATTTAAAATTTTGGTTATCATGCATAATTTATATGAGATCAGACCATATATACAAGTTCTATTCAAACCATAAGAGTATGGGAAAGATATATATATCACATAGAGAAAAATACATCAAAATAAGTCATAAAAGTTCAAGATTATAACAAAGCATAAATTCCTTCATGTTTTTGATATTGTCATTTTATTTGTCTCTCATCATTTCCTTGTGTCAAAGGATGGTATTAGATTTTAGTCATTGCATTATCACTTCTAGGGAAGAGGAGGTTTAAAATCCTCACTCGAGCTATTTCATCAACATGCATTCACAACAATGTATAGGTTTGATTTCATGCATAAAAAATACATAGTTTTCAATGCTTCCTTGGTAGTTTTTTAACTCCATTAGTTTTGTTTGATTTAGAGTATCAAGCTAGGTCATGGAGGATATTATTCTATTTTTCATATTCTATATGATATACCCATGAATAAAAGTCACAAGCATTACATGATAGAAATAATGCATAGGTGACAATAAAAATAGCCTAAAAACCCCTAGTAGGACAGCCATGACTAGGAATAAACTATCACAATGGGGACTATATAAGATGCACCCTATCAGTGCACAAGTTTGTCTAAGAGAAACACATAGTTTCCAAATTTCAAGATTAAGTTGTATATAGTTAGTATAGTCAGTCTATAGTCTCAAATTTAATTATCATTTGCATTAATTAGGTTAGTTTTATTATGGCACTTGTACTTGTTTCTATTTATATCTTATTATATAGACCTAAAATATGTGCTTTCATTCTAGTTTAACTTATTTTGGATGATCTAAATAAGCTAAAACTAGGATAATTTAGATTGTACAAGATTTATGATTTGTTACACATATCTAAAATTAAAACATAAATTTATATTGAGCTTAATATTTATATAAATGACAAGAGGATAAGGTACTTGGCTTATTTATATTTTTTCATGCTTTATGTATATTAAAAGTCATCAAAAACATTATGCAATGGATTTGTGATAACTCATCTCAGGAAAATATGTATCAATATCTTTTAATACACTATTGGTAGAGCTCAAACACCTATATAAATTATATATTTACACTTTCTCTAGTAATTGTCTCTGTGTAAAATTCCATTCTACTCTATAGTATATCACTATTATTGATTTTCAAGTTGATTCCTATGGAATTTTAGATTCCTAGTCTTGCACACAAATTTTGATTTTTCTTCCTTTTCCTTGAAACCCTAGCTCCAATTTCAAAACTTTCTTGTCCTATAAAATAGGCTTATAAATATGGGCTGGACAACACAAACTTCACCTTTATTATTGGATTATTGTTTCTTACATTCTAATACTCAGAAGAGGGTTAAAATTGCATATATTTCTCCCACCTATGTGTATGTATGCTCAATAGTGTTGTGTTATAATGTAATATAGCTATTTAGCTTTGAATACTTGAAAATAAACTTTGACCTTGATTTAGGTGTTCATACTTGGCTTATAGACTAATCCTTTGAGATATTTTCAAATTTGGATGCTTTAGGATACCACCTTAAGGATGTTTAGATGTATTCCTCAATGTGCAATCAATTTTCCAAGTGAACTCTAGATAGGATTAACCTTAGGCTTTATGTTTATAAATAGATGAATATTTGGGTAATTACCTTTGTAACCATCATGAAAAACATGTGGCACAACCCAAGGGATGGGTTTAAATTTTAAAAAATAATTGTTTTGATAAATTTGGACATTGTCAATGAAAACAAACACTTCTAGTAACCAATAGCACCTAAATATTTTCATAACTATCCAAGATGGAGAAAATGGTGATCAAGAATATAGTGGAAATATTTTTATAGTTATATACCATTTATTAATAGACTAGAGACATATTTTAGATGAATAATGGAAATTTGGGAAGGCAAATTCCATAGATAGGTGACTGGTTAGGAGAAAATGTGAACAAGAGTCAAATGTGTACATACAAGTCATGTATGTCACAAACAGGTCAAAACTAGTATTTTCAAGTGTCTAATACCAAATTTATGTTTCTCCACATTCATATGTCCTTAGATATATTTAATTGTAACTATTTTATTCTTTATTTTATATAAAACTAGAATTAAGGTAAACAAGATGATATAATTACGCTTATTAATAAATATTTATATCATGGCACTTTTCTTGAGATTTGAGGAGTGTGTTTAACAATCATTTTGTAATAAATAATTTTAAATTTTGGGAATTTTTAAATCAATTAATGATTTATGGTGAAAAATTTAAATTATGTAGTTCTCATGGAATAATTTTTATATGTAAAATTTTCTCCCCCACTTTAATTTTTCGTATTTGAGTTTCAGAATCGGGGCCATGTTTTTATTATTGGCTTGTTTGAGAGATAATGACTTCTAGTTTTAATTACTTGTTTTAAAAAATCAAATTTCATGGAGAACCAATGTTACATATTTGATTATGTATCCTTTTTTTAGGTTTTCTACATATTTGCATTGCATAATCATGGTGACATATCTCTCCTAAAATACATTCAGTTCATTTCATCATGTATATATTAACAAGATCTCTTCCATGATGTATAATTATATCATGGCCATCATTAAAAAAATATACCACTATGATTGTAACATCATTGTCTCTACTTACTTATGTTTCTTTATAATGTTTCCTCTACATTTGTGTCTTGTAATTTTTATACATTCATAAATGTGTTTACAATGATTTCATACAATTTATAAAATGATTTAATACATTCATAAATGTATTTAGAATAATCTCACACATTCATAAATTCATATAAAATATTTTTTAATACCTTCATAAACAAATTTAGAATTATTTCATACATTCATATATTGTAATAAATGAAGAAGACATTAATGTAATGATAATAATGAAAATCCACGTAAGCAAGCTAAGAGGGTTGTGGTAAAATGATAATAGTAGATATTTTTAATGATGCACATGAGATAAATATATGATATGGTAGAAATATTTTATTTTTTGGTAATCCCTTATATCTTAGTATACCAAATAATATGAACAGTTCAATGTCAAGTGTAGCAATCAATAAGCGCAGTAGAAGTAGTAGTAGTGGCTTTAGTGTAAAATGTTTATTTTTATCTTAACATAACATTTTTTTAATCCTATTTGGTTGTCAATACCCTCCATTCACATGAAACTAAAGACTCTATTTCTATTTTTTTAAAATTCATTTGAATTATTTTTTGGTCATAACATGCTCTTTACTTAATCATATATGTTGGCCTAGGCCCATTGACGTGGGTTTCATACATATCAAAATTATTGAATTAGGGCCATGTAGTTATCATAAACTATTATGATGAAGATATAAAATGTATATATATAATATACCTTTTCATATCCCTACGAAAAACACCCTACCCACAAAATTCCCTCTATTTACATAAAATTGAAGACTTTGCTTTCATAAAATACTTTGAATTTTATTTGTTTCATAATGTACTCTAGTTTTAATCCTATCTAGTTATCCATGCACATTGACATGGTTTTAAAACATATCAACATTATTGTTTCAAGGCCATGTAATTCTCTTAAATAAATAACGTACCTTTTCATAGCCATATGAAGAAAAACATTGAAATTTAAGAAGAAATATACAATATTTTGCTAGAATTGAGGGATAATTTTATGGACATATCTGCTAATGCATGCGTGTTAAGAATATAATTCATACACATTACTATCATAATGTGTGTGTGTGTGTGTGTGTGTGTGTGTGTGTGTGTGTGTGTGTGTGTGTGTGTGTGTGTGTGTGTGTGTGTGTGTGTGTGTGTGTGTGTTATTTGAATTCACCAAACCTAGGAATTCATATGCATTATTAGGAATGCATACATATTATGGGAATGTGTACATATTATGGGAATGCATATATGTTATGAGGAATGCCTACGTGTTCCTATTATTTTGCATGAAAATGCATAAAAACATGTAAATAAAGGTAATAGTTTCTTGAAGTGTATATTTACTACTCTAAAAGATAACTTATACTTTAAATTTATTTTAGTAAATATAAGAATTAGGGTCACTTTGCATATTATAGAGATGGTCTCATAGATACATTCCTTACAATGTAGAAAATAGTTTTTCAAAATCCAATTTGATTAGTACTTAGGCATTTTTAGGGTCTGAGTTTAAACCTAGGGATTTCAAGACAAAAATTTTGTAATTGATGTCCATTTTTAGTAAACATATAATCATTTTTTAGTTATGTGTGCCTTCTAGATTGCTTCCTATCATTTATATGAGACTTAGGTTTGTCAAAATTTAAGTTTTCAAATCACTCACTTTGAACTTGATCCAAATTGGTGTGATTAGGGTATAATAGGTCATATTGATGACCTACACACATGAAATGATCATTTTGTGTTAATTTCACTTACTCATCATCCATAATCACTTATTACTCATCTTTCATCAACCCTAATCACTCTCTCCTCATTCTTCATTTTTTATAATCACTCCCTCATTGAACCTCACTAACCCCCATCATCTCTAATCACTTCCTCATCATCCCTAATTACTCCCCCATTGACCCTCACTATCCCTCATCATCTCTAATCACTTCCTCCTCCTCCCTCATCATCCCTAATCACTCCCTCCTCCTCCCTCATCATCCCTAATCACTCCCTCATTGAACCTCACCATCCCTTATCTCCATAATTTACTCTCACCATCCCTCATCATTTTTAATCACTTCCTCATTATCCCTAATCATCACTTTATCATTCCTCATCATCCTTAATCACTCCCTTATTCACCGTCACCATTAATCATCATTTATAATCAATCCCCCATCATTCTTAATCACTCCCTAATTTACCCTCATCGTCATTAATCCCTACTTCATCATCCCTCATCATATATAATCACTCATTCCTCATTCCTCATCACCCCTAATCACTCCCTCATTAACCCTCGCAATCCCTCATCATACCTAATCACTCTCTCATATTCCCTAATAACTCTTTCATATTGGAATAATAATTATTTATAGTTTTATGGTGAATCAATATTCAAAACTTTTAAAATATTTACTTTATCATTCATGAACTATTAAAATAATATAGTCAGCTAGCAACTCATTAAGAGCCATTAGCAAGAGAGAACATAACACATAAAACATTAGTTTTATTAGGAAACCCTAAATGGTAATAAAACCCAATAATGATGAAAATTTACTATTTTCCTATAATTCAAACATCACTATTTACTGAAGTACTAACTTCACTTGGATCACCAACCCCAATTAGCCAAGCACCCACTTGCAAGGAGGCACCAACCCCCTAGATGACTCAGCACCAACTCAACCACATCAAATATTTTATCACATTTATAACACTCTTTTATCATAAAATATATTATTATCTCCATATTTATATCTTCACACACACCTATCCTTCTCAAATGGGTCTCTAGCCTTCGTGGCTCAATTAGCCCTCTTCTTAACTTGGTTAGGTCAAATGACCTTGATAATCATCTATAGCACCCTTTTAAGATATTAATTATGGTTTATATGTACCATAATAATTTTATAAAATAAATTATTCATCTTTTCAAATTTATATCTCATTCACTTTAACATACACACACTCACTCTAGACAATTAGGCCTATTAGGGCTTGTTCTTATACTAGGCTCTTGCTCATACACCTCTTGGTAGGGTATACACACTTTCCCACTTAATTTTTTAATTAAATAATCCTTATTACATGAAAAAAACATTAAAATATTTTGTTCATAACATATAGGACCAAAACCCCTTTTAGGCCTTGAGGAGACCTAATGCAATTAGGCCTTCATTAGTAGATGTTACCCTTTGAACACCTTGGAACACTCTCAGAATTATCACATAGTAGTAACATATCATATTTAAATTTAATATACCCCTACCAATATTATCTTAGTTCCATGACACCTTTTATATCCAACCACCACTTGAGGCATGCCATTAACACTATTCACAATTAGCCATGTGCATACCTTGAAAGTCTATCTTGAACAAATGAACCAAAAAAATAATATTGTCAAAAAAACATAGAAAAAAAATTATATAAATATAATAATAATTACATTAGTTTAATTACCATGTGAATTATACCTCACAACTCAATTCAAAAGTACTCATACCCTTCTCTGCAAGTACACCACTTAGAACTATCAACTAGCTTCAAAACATAGTCATGAAAACATGAATTTATGATACATGAAAGGACATACTTAGGAAATGAAAATGAATTAATATGATCTTAAAAAAAAAAAAAAAAACCTTATAACAAATATATCATAATCTCTAATATAAATATTGATCTTACAGGCCAATCTCATGACTTCAATGTACATAAACCTCACTGAGATAAACAAGTCAATTTATGAGCAACTTTTTGCTATATAAAATCATATCCAAATCTTATATCCAATATTAAAATTTATTAAAAATATTTAAAAACATCCCCATTCATTTCTATTCATCCCTAATCCATGACAACACATCCCAAATCAACTTCTCACTTCCATCTGGTTTTCTCACTGTCTGCACCACTAGGTCTATTAACGACTGGTCAACTTGTATGACTAGTTTAGAACCCATAATGGATATAACCTACTCAAAAACCATAATTTAAATAATATAAAATTATCAATATTAAACCTTCATCTAACTATTAACTTTGTCTTGGTCAACTCTGCTTACTACAATAAATTTATGAGAAATAAGGCCTTTCATGTAGGGTCCACTCACTCCCCTAACAAACCAATCACACTTGGAGGTGCCTAGGAGAGTTTAATACAACCTAAAATCACTTAATTATCCATTTTAAACCATTTTTATGCATTTTTTTCAATATATTTCTCATCAAGTCAGAGTTAGGGTTTTAGAGAGGTTTAAACCACCTTATAGTCTTAACAATCATTCATAAAGCTTAGCCCCTTATTCTAAAAACCAATGCTTGGATATTTGAGACAGTAACCTAAAATATATACTATTAATGTATCATGTTCTCATTCATAGGTTACACATGCCAATGAACACATGAAATTCCTTCTTGGGTTGAGAACGCTTCATTCTATGCACTCAAGAGACCTTAAAACACTTTTTCTTGCCTTTTCTTGAAAAATTTGACCTCAAACTTAGTCAACACACCTATGAAAACTTATAAAAACATTGGTAATTTTTACATGTTCATTATTACCTTGGAAACTAATCTTTATAACCCATTAGGCCACCATCTCTCTCTTTGCTCTCTAGGTGTTTGACCTGTAAGTCACATTAGGTTTTGAAATTGACCTTCTAGCCACTATCCATGCATTCTCCACCTCACTCACATGCTCAATAAAATTTTAACATGATATAGCCCTAGTTTTAATCCTTCATAGGTCTTAAAAACACCTCATTACCCCTCATTAGGCTAGTCATAGTCTAAAACTATTCTAGTTGCATTTTAGGTTGATAGGTCTTACTCATGTAGGCTTACTTTGAGACACTAATCAGTTATCTAATGCCTCATATAAATTCTTATTAAACAACATAATACATCATCTTATTACTCTATACATCCATATAACTAGGCCACCATGCTCCTTTATACACAAGACTAGGCATCATATGCACAAGCCTTCTTAAGTCTCTTGTTAGGTTCAAACACTTGACAACCTTGAGAACTAATATTGAAGAATTATTTATATGCTTCTTCACATTTATTACATAACATATAAGTTTTTAAAATATTTTCATACATATCAAGTATGAAATCAAATAAAAACATTATTCAATGACCTTATACCTCATGAGTTACTTTTGACATCAGTAACAACATCAATGCCAAGCCTCAATAATAGAAACACTGCTCAATAATCTCCCCCTTTGTCATTGATGGAAAAACATAATAAAAATTGATCATACTTATCTCCTCATTATGGTATTTCTCTCCCTTTGACATAAAATACAAAGTGGTGTTTGCAATTCTTTGGATCACACTCCTTACAACTAAAATAATCAACACACCGAACTATGAATTTAAGAGACATAAAAAAAACATGATCCCCCTATCTCCATGCATACCTTCTTGGAATAACTCACCTATTCTTGGAGATAATGAGCATGATTATCTCCCCCTAAGTACTTATCTTATTTAATGATTTATATGGGTAATAATTACACCCAATTCCTATCTTAGGTGTTCAAAAGTTGCCTTTGGAAGTGGTTTGATCAAGATGTCTACAATTTGGTCCTATGTAGACATATATTCAAGTTTGAGACTTTGTTAAATTACCTACTTTCTTAGAAAATTATACCTAATGGTAATGTGTTTGGTCCTTTAGTTCATGATAGGGCTCTTTGAGACACGGATATCACTTGTATTATCATAATAGATAGGGCTAGGACTATCATACTCCACCTTGTAGTCTTTTAGGGTCTATCTTATCCATACGACCTGAATTTAACATGAAGCTATTATAATGTAATCAAACTCACAAGTGTAAAAATGTATTGATGGTTGATTCTTTCTTACCCATAAAACTAAGCACCCACCTAATAAGAAGGTTATTCCACTATTACTCTTCCTATCATCTATACTTCTTGCCCAATATGCATCTATGTAGGTTGTCAAATTGAACTCCTTGTTTATTCTATACCATAATCCATACTACATAGTACCCTTGAGATACTTGAGTATCCTTTTGACTACTTGTATATGATTCTATTTTGTTAGATCTACTTGAAACCTTCCCATAAGACCTACTACTTACATGATGTCAAATCAAGAGTCAGTGGTGTACAATAAACTACCAATCATTGACCTATGTGACATCTGATTGAACATTGAAGACTCATCTTCTTTTCTCAAATTACATCCTATAATCATGGGTGTACTAACTTCCTTGAAATCCTCCATCTCAAACTTATTCAACATCTCTCTTATGTACTTGGATTTTAAGATGAATATACCTTTTTTAGATTGAATGATTTGTAATCCAAGGAAGAATGATAGTTATCCTAGCATGGACATCTCAAAATATTTACTCACCACCTCT
Organism: Torreya grandis; assembly: GCA_037957365.1. Lineage (NCBI taxonomy): Eukaryota > Viridiplantae > Streptophyta > Pinopsida > Cupressales > Taxaceae > Torreya > Torreya grandis. The sequence goes on from JARHVA010003776.1 coordinate 480,194, forward strand.
ACAAAGGCATTTATCATGTTCTCATTATTTCCACAAAAGATGGTCTCATCTACATAGACAAATACTATCATTTGATGTTCATCTTATGTCTTGATGTATAGATTACTATTTGTAACTCTTCTTTTGAATCCTTGATTAATAAATACTTATCCAACCTAGCATACCAAGCTCTAGGGGATTATTTTAAACCATATAGAGCTTTCTTGAATATGTAAACATATTCTTTATCATCTGATAGTGAGAACCCTTTAGGTTTCTCAATATACACTTATTCATTCAGATTCCCATTCAAAAATATATATTTGACATCCATCTAGTATACCTTGAATCTTTTGAATCCTGCATAAACTAGAAACAATCTGATGGCCTCCAACCTTTCTACTAGTGTAAAGGTATCCTCAAAGTCTACCATTTCAACTTGTGCATATCCCTTTCATACCAATTTATCATTGTTCTTAGTGACTTCTCCATCTTCATTCAAATTGTTTATAAACACCCATTTTGTGCCAATGGCATTATTGTCTTTAGGCCTAGGAACTAGTTCCCAAGTCTCATTCTTCTCTATTTGGTCTAACTCCTCATTCATATCACCTATCCAAAATTTGTCTTTTCTTACTTATATAAGACTCTTAGGTTTAATATTAGATAGTAGAGCATTTCTTGATTTAGATTACTTACCAATCTTATCCTAGTTTACATACCTACATTCTTGTTGCTAATGATTTGAGATTTAGGATCATCTCTTTGAATATATCTTGATGGTCCTTTTGAGTCCTATCTCTCTTCAACTTATACTTCTTCTTCATCAACATCTATAGTCTCCTCTTCATTCTTTAATTCCACATTCTCTAAAGTGTTCTTTGACTATGAGTGAGATTTCCTTGTCTCATCAATCCTCACATTGGTGTTTTCCACTGTCTTTTGTAGTCTATTGTTATAACATCTATAGGCTGAGCTCATTGATGAGTATCCTAATAATATACCTTCTTCAAATTTTTAATAAAACTTAACCAAGTCGTCATCATATCTTTTGATGAAATATTTTATCCCAAATACTCTAAAGTGTTCTACATTTGTAGGTTTGCCCTTCTATAGTTCATAAAGAGTCTTGCTAACATTAGTCCTTATTTGTTCTCTATTCAAAATGTAGACAATAGTGCTTACTACCTCTCTCTAATATCTATCAAATAATATAGACTCATTCAAAATAGTTCTATCCATATCTTGAATTGTCCTATTCTTACTTTCTACTACCCCATTCTACTGAGGTGTCCTTACTATTGAGAATTGTCTCCTTATTCCATGAACCTCATATAAGTCATCAAATTCATTAGACCAAAACTCTTCTCCTCTATCAGATCTTATGCACTTGATCTTCCCATTATTATCATTCTCAATAAGATCCTTGAATGCCTTGAACTTGTCAAGAGCTTTTGATTTCTCTTTTAGGAATGAAACCCACGTCATTCTTTTGTAATCATCAATGAGTAACATGAAGTAGCTATCTCCTTCAATGCTTTGGATTCTTTTGGGCTCACAAATATTAGTATGGATTAAATCCAAATGTATTTTATTAGAGTAATCCTTCGACTTGAACCTTCTTTTAGTATACTAACCATGTTGACATGCCTTACAAAGTATGTAGGTTTGATGATCTTAGGCATGTTCTTCATATACTTCTTAGTGTTAATCCTGACTAGGTTATCAAAGTTTAGGTGACCTAGATTTTGTGCAATAGGTAACTTTCATCTATCTTTCTAATGAAACATTTATCCTTATTGATTTAATTCAATACATATAGGTTGTTATCAGTCCTCTTAGCATTATAAATTAGGCTTCCTAATTTGGCTATCCTTATCTCACACCCTTTGTCATGAAAGGTTGGTGTGTGTTCTTGATTTCACATTTGACTCACACTAAGAAAGTCATGTTTTAACCTTCCACATACAACACATCTTGTGTCTTGGTCTTTACATTATCCAAAATTAAGACACCCTTGCCAACTATATTGGTAGTTATGTTGTCTCCAAACCTCACTATTCCTACGGCATTATTTTTTAATGAGATGAACTTGTTTTTGTCTCCTATCATGTGACTTGAGAAACCACTATCTCTATAAAATTTCATGCCTTCATATTGAATTTGAAAGGCAATCTAAGCTAGCATAGAGTCCTCTTTGGTCTTTTCCTCCTTGGAAAATATCCCATCTTGTTTTTTGAGCTCAATATAATCCATCCTAGCTTGTTTTGGATTCCATACCAATGTTTGATCCTTGTTATGCATTCTAAGAGCATCATATGTCTTTTTATATCTTATAAACCTTCTAAATCTGTTAGAACAATGTGTTTTCTATTGTGATAGATGTATCAAACAATATTTTTGTACTTACCATGGTTTCATGATGACTTATCCTTTATAGCACTGGGTTGCTTGATTAATCTTTTCAGGTTAGTACTCTTGACTTGTTCTAACTTCTCATGCTCTCTCTCAACCTTGATCAAATTTTTTATGATATATTCATGCTCAACCTTCAAGGAATCTATATCTATCTTTAGCTAGTCATACTTAACTTCCTTTGACTTACACCTTGAGTTGACCTATTTTAACTGACTATTGAGATCTTTGATACTCTTATTTTGATGTTTCAAATCATCAAGTGTAATTATGAGCTTAGATTCAAGGTCTACTTCAATTTTTCATTCTTCATTTTCATATTATACTTCTTCATCATACATTTAGTCTTCTTGATGATCACAAGATATTCTTATGCCTCTTAGGACCACCTTTAAACTGTTAAACTTGCCTCAAAGGACCAGGCTTTGATCCCAATTATTGGAAGCACAATAACTGAGATGGGTGTTTAATAAGTCTTCAAAAAATTTAAAATATTTACCTTATCATTCATGAACTATTAAAACAATATAGTCAACTAGAAACACATTAAGAGCCATGAGCATGAGAAAAGAACATAACACATAGAGTACTAGTTTGAGTGAAAAACCCTCAAGGTGAATAAAACCCATTGATGATAAAAATTTAATAATATCATATAATTTAAAAATAAATATTTATTAAAACACCAACTTCACTTAGATAACTAACCCCAACTAGCCAAGCACCAACTTGACTAGGATTTAGTAAACACCCACTTACAAGGAGGCACCAACCCCCTAGATGACTCAACACCAACTCAGACACCTCAAAGATTTTATCACCTTCATAACCATTTTTTCTCATAAAACATATGATTATCTCCATATTCAACTCTTCACACACACCTATCCTTCTCAAACTGGTCTCTAGCCTTCTTTACTCAATTAGCCCTCTTCTTGACTTGGTTAGGTCATATTACCTTGATAATCATCTATAGTACCCATGCCAGATATTCATGATGGTTTATGTATAACCTAATAATTATACAAAATACCTCCTTTATATTTTAAAATTTCTATTTCATTTTCTTCAACACACACACTCACTCTAGACAATTAGGCCTATTAGGCCTTTTTCTTATACTAGGCTCTTGTTCATACACCTCTTGGTTAGACATATACACTTAACCACTTAGTTTTTAAATAAAATTGGAGTTATTACATGAAACAAACATTACAATATATTTATCATAAAATTTAGGACCAAAACCCCTTTTAGGCCTTACGGAGACCTAATTCAATTAGACCTTCATTAGCACATGTTACCTTTTGAATACCTTAGAATGCTCTAATAATTATCACATAGTATGAAAATATCATATTTCAATTTAATATACCCTTAAAAATATCATATTTTTTCCATGACACCTTTTATATCCAACCACCACTTGAGGCATGTCATTAGCACTGTTCACAATTAGGCTTGTGCATACCTAGAAAGTTTATCTTGAAAAACTAAATTAAAAACACAAGATTATCAAACAACCATGGAAAAAAATGATTTAAAAATAATAATCATGACCTTAAGGTCATAACCATGTTAATTATACCTCATAACTCAAGGCAAAAGTACTCAACCCTTTTCTTCAAATGCCCACTCAGAATTGTCAACTAGCTTCAAAACATAGCCATGAAAACATGAATTTATGATACCTAGAAGGGAATAATTAAGAAATTAAAATTAAATAATATAATATTAAAAAAACATTATAACAACTTACAATAAATATATCATAATCTATAATAGCAATATTGGTCTTATAGACCAATCTCATGACTTCAATGTACACAAACCTCACTGAGTTAGACAAGTCAATTTGAGAGCAACTTTATGATATATAAAATCATCTCAAAATATTATATATAATATGGACATGTATTAAAGGTATTTAAAAACATCCCCATTCATTTTTATTCATCCCTAATCCATGATAATAGATCCCTAATCAACTTCTCACTTATGCCTAGTTTTCTCACTATCTGTACCACTAGGTTTGTTAATGATTGATCAACTTATATGACTAGTTTATCACCCATAAGGTATATAAAATACTCAAAAACCACCATTTAAATAAGATAAAATTCTCAATATTCAACCTTTATCTAATTATAAACTTTGACTTAGTCAACTCTTCTTACTATAATAAAATTTCAAGAAATAAGGCCTTTCATGTAGGGTCCACTCATTCCCTTGACAAAAAAATCACACATGGAGGTTCCTAGGAGAGTTTAATATAACCTAAAATAAATTAAATATACATTTAAAACTATTATAATCTATTTTTATTAGGATCTTTCTCATCGGGTTGAAGTTAGGGTTTTAGAGAGGTTTAAACCACCTTACAGTCTTAATGATCATTCATAAAGCTTAACCCCTTATTCTAGAAAAAAATGATTTAAAATTTGATCTATTACCATTCCATATCTACCATTAATGTATTATTTTCTCATTTATAGGTTACATGTACTAATGAACATGTGAAAGTCCTTGGCTTGAGAACCCTTCATTCTATGCACGTGAGAGGCCTTAAAACAATTTTTCTTGCCTTTTCTTACAAACTTTGACCTTAGAATTGGTCAAAACACTTGATAAAACTTGTCACACCATTTAAAATTCTAAAATTTTCATTCTTACCTTGGAAACATATCCTAATACCCCATTAGGATACCATCTCTCTAGACTCTCTAGGCTTTTGACCTACAAGTCACATTAGGCCTTAAAGCTAACCTTATAGCCTCTGTTCATGCACCCTCCACCTCAGATTCTATATAAACTTCTCACATTTTATAACACTACTTTTAATCCTTCATAGGTCTTGACAACACCTCATGATCCCTCATTAGGTCAGGTAGAGTCTAGAACTTGTCTAGTTACATATTAGGTTTGTAAGTCTTACCCCTATAGGCTTACTCTAAGACAATCATGAGTTCTCCAATACCTCATATGAATGCTTAAAAAATATCATATATCATCTTATTCCTTTGTGCATCCATCTTACTAGGCCACCATGCTCCTTCATGCACAAGACTAGGCATCCCATGCGCAAGCCTTCTCAAGTTCTTACTAGATTCAAACACTTGACAACTTTGGCAACTAATATTGAAGCATTAATTGATGCTTATTCACCTTTCTTACATGTCTTAAAAAATTTTCAAATAATTTCATACCTCTCAGGGATGCAATCAAACAAAAACATTATTCAATTACCTCATACCTCATGAATAACCTTTAACATCAATGACAACATCAATGCCAAGCCTCAATAATAGAAATAATGTTCAACACCTCATTGAACCTCATCATCTCTACTCAATCCCTCCTCATCCTTAATCACTCCATCTAATACCTTAATGGTGGGTATATTAGCTTAATATCTTAATTACTTATTCTTTATATGTTCTTGTTTTAGATTAAGGTAAAAATAGGTTTTGAAGGGGCCCCGAAATCCTGAACAAAAGGAGAAAGATAAAACAATAACGTCCACAGGCAAAGCCTAAAACCTACTTTACCGAGGTAAAAAAACCAAGTTTACAAAGACCTGAAGCTAACAAATGAAAAACCAAAGATAGACCCCAAGTTTTACAGAGACCTGGAAACTCCATAGTAAAAAGAGTTCAAAAACCCAGGTACCAAGACCAGATAACACAGCCAGCTAGCAGAACCAACTAAAAGAACCAGGAACTATTCTTCTAGTTCCAATATCATCTTCACTGCTTCCTTACCTTTCACAACAGTGTCTTGGATGGCAGCAGTCGCCTGCGTAGATCCCTCTTGCATTGCTTTCTTTCTTGGGCTTTGTCTAGTTCTCTTGCTAGGCCCCTCCAAAGTTTTGATTTCCTCATTTGCTCTTTTTCCAATGTTTATAGCAGTAGCACAAATGCTAGAGGTTACCTCCTCCATCTTTGTTTTGCTTTCCTTTATGAGTTCCCTTAGGTTGTTCTCATAATCTTTGAGTTTTATGGGAATATCCCTCATCTGCTTTTCCATGTTATTGATTTTGTTCCAAACTGCCTCCTGTTTACCCTCCATTATTTCCATTTTCCTATTGATTTCCATTATCTCCTTATACGTCCATAAATTGAATTGAAGAGTAGCATCAGCTTTGTAATTGGCCAATCCAGTAGGTGGGTACCTTTCGTCATTTTGCCTTTTGTCACTCCAGTCTTCTGTGTTCTTTTTAGGACTACTTCCAACTTATTCAATATATTCCTCCGTTTACATTCGTTTTTGTTCCTTTGTTTCAGCAGGGCTTACATTTTGGCTACTTACTTCCTTTACTTGAGCTCCCATTTCCAATATTTGGTTAGTGACCTAAACTAGATTTTCTTTTTCATTAATCGGATCAGGGTCCACAGCAGGATCATCTAGATCTTTATTGATTTCCTCAAACACTTTATATGTTCTTGTTACTAAGGCTTTTAGGTATGTGTTAGTTAACAAAACTGAGCAAGGTATTATTTAAGGTATCACTCTTTCTAATTAAAAAAATAGTGTTAGTAAGGGATTAAAAATTCTATTTTTTCAATATGTTATATATGTAAAACATATATTTTATATTTTGTCAATTTTCATGTAAGTAGAAAATAAAAATAGAAGGTTGAACAGTTTCCTATGATGAATTAGGAAGAAAAATTAAGAGATGAGAAGCCAAATCTTCATGTTAAATGTATAATCATCCAAAACTCTAAGAATATTATTTATTATTTTGGTTATTTTGATGTATTAAATTAATATAATCAATGTCTCTTACAAAAATAATTATCTTTAGCCTTAACACTTTGATATAGCTAATTGTATGAATAATAATTATTTTGTTTTCTGAGTTATACATGGTTTTCTTTAAAATTATTCATGTATTTACAAATTATAAATTTTAATCACTCTATTTTAGGTAGATAATTTGAATAAATATAATTTATAACAATTTCAACCATCAAATTATCATGTATGGATCATTCCATATCTTACAAGTCTCATAGTAACTTGCATACTAAAATAATAACATGTCCTAATGAGGATTTTTAGGGACCACTTCTAACACTAGTTTAATTACTAGGATGTGCAAGGTGTTAAGAGGGTTTTTAGGTTAAAGAGACCTTAAAATATGGTTGTAATATAGGATAGATAATTTCAAAAAGGAAAATTTTATTAGAATAGAATTTCATGCATAATAAATTATTATCACCCATATATATGGAAAAAATTATGATATTTTTGGGTGTGAATTGCTTGGATTATTAGTGGCATGGTTGTTAAGTCTTAAGCTCTATTTTTTTTATCTTGCATAATTAAAAACTTATAATGGAACAAAGTGAAGTTAAAAAGGTTTTGAAATCTATATATAGAATGGACACATGTACTTCAAAAGAATACACCATGTTTATGGAGTGAGTAACAAAATTCAAAGTATATGAACCTTGTGTTAGTATAAGGAGTTAAATATGTGGCATAAAACAATCAAATAAGGCTATAAGTCCTACAAGATACTTAGAATACCTAGATGATTAAAACCATAAGATGCCTACTTACATCATATTATAAGGGAGTGATTAGGGATGATGAGGGATGGTGAGGATTAATGGCAAAGTTATGATGGATGGTGAGGGTCAATGAGGGACTGATTAGGGATTATGAGGGATGATGAATGAGTGATTAGGGATGATGAGAGATGGTGATAGTTAATTAAGGAATGATTAATGATTATAAACGATTGATTAGAGATAATGAGGGATAATGAAGGTCAAGAAGGAGTGATTAAGGATTATGACAGATGACAAGGAAGCAACTAATGATGATTAGGGTTGAAAATGGAGTGATAATGATGATGAGGGATAGTGAGGGTCAATGAGGGAGTGATTAGATATGATGAGGGATAGTTAGGTTCAATGAGGTAGTGATTAGGGAAAATGACGAATGAGGAGAGAGTGATTAAGGGTGATGAGGTATGAGTAAGAAGTGATTAGGGATGAGGAGGGATGAGGAGGGAGTGATTAGGGATGATGATAGATGAGGAGGAAGTGATTAGGGGTGATGAGGGATGAGGGAAGAGTAATTAAGTAAAATGAGGGAGTGATTAGAGAATATGAGGGACATTAAGGTTCAATGAGGGAGTGATTAAGGAAAAATAATAATGAGGAGAGAGTGATTAGGGGTGATTAGGGATGAGTAGGAAGTGATTAGGTATGAGGGAGGGATGATGAAAAAGTGAAATTAACACAAGTGGTTATTTTATGTGTGTAGGTCATCAATGTGACCTATGCTTCCCTAATCACACCACTTTGGATCAGGTTCAAAGTGAGTGGTTTGAAAACTTAAATTTTGACAAAACTAAGACTCCTAAAAATGTTAGGAAGTAATTAAGAAAGCATAAAAACCTAAAAAATTACTATATGTTTACAAAAAATGGACATCAATTACAAAATTTATGTCCTAAAAGCTTTAGGTTCAATATTAAGACTCTAAAATGCCTAAGTACTAACCAGATTGGATTTTTAAAAACTATTTTACTCATTATACGATGTGCAGTTATGAGACCAACTCTATCAGATGTAGAGTGACCCTAATTTCTTATATTTACTAAAATAAATTTAAAGTATAAGGAAATAAATGTAATAATATAAATGTAAACTTATACTTCAAGTAGAGTAGTAAATGTAAGTTTCAAATAACTCTTTCCTTCATCTACATGTCTTAGTTTTTTTTCATGCAAAATAATAGGAATACATATGTATTCTCATAGTGGTACATGTTAGTCATAGCACCTATGTATTATAACACATACACATTATATTGCATATGTGTTATTGAAATTTTAACTCAAAAACTCAAGCCTTTTAGCTTGGAAATGGATTGGATTCTTGATCCAAAGGCTTGGACCTATCAATTTATAGCTGAGTCCAAGAGTTTTGATTAAAAAACAACAAATTTAAACTTCCATCACCAAATACAATATGGATTTAAATAAATAAAATTCAAAAAATATTACCATGATAATGAGCATGCTCTCATCTTTCCAAATATATGATTTTTCTAATTTTTGGACTATTTTAAGGGTTCAAACTATGTTGATTTATAACTATACCTTTTATAGGCTACTACATGCTAAAAATATACATCACTATTCATGTTTATGTAATTTGTCTTTTGTTGATCCGATGGAAAAAAAATTATATGGTCACAAACTAGGCCTAATTCTACACACACTAAAAAAAACATCCATTTTCATTTTTTTGAGGTAGTTAGGGGACCACACATCTATCTATCCATTTTTTGTCAATTTTTAAGATCTATTTACTTACAAAATTAATAATAATAAAATATTTACTAATAAAATATAAAAAATTATAGGTCACAAACTAGAAGATCTTATATAAATATTCACCAAAGGGTTTCAAACAATATTAAATGATGCTAAAAAATGGTGGGAACACGGCCATCCATTCACTTTGTTTTCTTGGAAAAAATAGGAGTTCTTATTCAAATTTTCGATGTTTGACCTAGTTATACTTAATCATTTTTGAAACAAATTAGTTTTTTTTTAAACTAGACTTGAATGTGTATAATTAATGTTCTTATAAAATTTTCAAATTTTGAGTGTAGCTATTTCAAATTATTTACACATATTCAATTTTATGAAATTTTAGGAAAATCATGTCCATGGGTAGCTCCTTTTTGTCCCCCAACTTTGTGCACTTATCCTATAGTTTAAAAACAAAATATACAGATCCAAAAACCAAATCCTTATAGGATAAAATTATTCAATCATTAATTGCATATACTAACAATTTATAATTGAAACTTTAAAATGGATGAAACTTGATTACAACATTTGCCATATTCTATATTTTTTTGACATTAACAGTAAAACCCATATCATTTAGGGAGAGTAAATATACAATACATTAAAATTAAAATTTCCATGAAGATGGAAGCATAAAGTTTAAAGTATTAAATTGAACTCAATAACTAAAGGAAATCTATGCACAAAACATTGTCATTTTATAAGCAAAACATGATATAATTTGAAAATTTCTACTAACCAAAACTTCTACACCATCCTTGAATCATTAAATGCTGAAAATTAAAATATTTTTATATAAAACCCTAGTATTTGGGCATAAATGGATGAAACTTCATTACAACATTTTCCATATCCTATATTTTTTTGACATTAACAGTAAAACCCATATCATTTAGGGAGAGTAAATATACAATGCATTAAAATTAAAATTTCCATGAAGATGGAAGCTTAAAGTTTAAAGTATTAAATTGAAATTAATAACCAAAGGAAATCCATGCACAAAACATTGGCATTTTATAAGCAAAACATGATATAATTTGAAAATTTTTACTAACTAAAATTTCTACACCATCCTTGAATCATTAAATGCTGAGAATTAAAATATTTTTATACAAAACCATAGAATTTGGGCAAAAATATTGAAACTTCAAAAGAACCTAGTTGATTAGTAAAATTAAGGTAAAACCCAAATCCATATAGAATAAAAATATTTAGACATCAATGGTATATACTAAAAAATATAAAAAAGATGTTGAAAATTATATATATCAACTATTAAAAAAGATAAACATCATGACAATATCATAGATTTTTTTACATTAATAGTAAAATTTATACCATTTAGGAAGATTAAAGATACATAACATTAAAATATTATAAAATATATAGATAAATAAAAAATATCAAGAAATAAAATGGTTGTAATGTCATTACAACATTAAAACCATGCATAGTTTTAACTTTTATGAAAATGGAAGGTTAAAGTTTAAATATCAAACTAAAAATGATTCTAGAAACAAGAAAATTAAAATATACCCTAGATATCCATCTTATTCTCTCCCTAGGGGTTATAAGGAAGAATGGTGATACCCTTCTCCTTCAATGCATTTTTAGGTCCATTAATTTAGATTGGATAAAAATGCTCTGGATGTTAGGTATTTCCTTGCTCAATTTAACCATGTAATTAAAAAAGGACTTAGAGGTCTCTTTTCTAGAGTAAGATGGCTTTATGTGAAATATGAACTTGTGTTGATGCCCAATTTCTCATTAGGGCTTATTACATTGAGTTGGTCAATGAGATTTTCTATATTTACATGTTGTTTACTCTTATTATCCCCACTACTTTGATTGTCACTTCACTTACTAGCATTGTCATTCTCAATCCCACTTCCAACACTATTATATTTCCATCAAACATGGTGTTTATTATCATCATGAATCTTAAATCCAGAATAGTAGTGGTGCTTGATGTGCGTGCTTGGACTCTGCTTTGGACAGTGATCACATTAATCATCCTTTTCTTACTTTCATTATATCTATTTTTACCATCCATGACATGTAAATTTTTTAAATTAACTTTACTCCTCAACTCATATTTGTAAACAACAAATGAAAGTTTTTTTTAAGTGTTTCATTTAAATGACAATATTCACATAAACAACTTTAAATACCATATAGTTATGTAATCAAAACTACTAATGGTTTTTTCAATCGTTGGATGTGATCATTGGGCCAATATGTATTCTAAACTAAATTCCATATATTCATTCACATGTTCATATTATATCCATAGCCTAAATATATTTGGTGGCCATAGTATGGGGGTATTATCATCTTGATTTTCAATTTAAGCATCAGGAGGATTTGGTGGTGTAATGTGTTCAATCTCAAGAGTTGGCATTATCTAGAGATATTATGTGATTGCCAAACCAAATAAACCATTATCACATGGTCATACACATGTAATTCATATTCATGTCTAGTTTCATGTAACCTATTAGATAACATCAAACAATTTCCATGGGTGTTTCCATATTTAAGTGCAAATAATTCATTACACCTGTAAGACATACAACCATGTAGGATAATATTTTATTTCCTTTAAAAATTATTTTCATTGTTATCATAGATTATGGATACATGAAATATAATGTTTTATTTTAAATTTCTCATGATAACTCACCTAAATAAACTTTATTTTCATCATTTTGATTTTGTTATGTATTTAACCATGGTCATTTTAGATGAGATAAATGTATAATGGAGAGTCCTCAATTGGTAATGAGTTATCCTTGAATAAATGAATTTTCATGAATGGTATCATAAATAAAGTGGTATTTATGTATTAAAATGACCATCCTTATTTTTCCATGACACTCGTCTTGCCTCTTTTGCCCTTTTTTACTTTTATTTATATATGATAAATAATTCTGACTTGAGTGACTAAAAGGAAATAAACATATTAAAAGCATTGATAAGATAGAAGCTTCCATACTAATAAAACGTGATGAAAAGAATCCAATTGGGGTGATTTTAATTGAGTATAGTGAGGATAATAGGAAAAATGGGAGTGTATATGTTACTAATCTTACCAGTCAAGTTAGTGACAAGAGACTAGTTTGGGTTCCATTTTACAAGTGCCTCAATTAGATCCAAATGAATCTTGTGGACTCCTATCCTAACATGAAATGTATTTCATGCACTACTTAATGGATTGGAATAATGAAAATGTTGAGGATGATGAGTATTTATTATATTTAAATTCATTGATATGTATATTTTACCTTCCAAGAATAGTCATAGATTATCGGGCTAGTTATAAGGTTCATTCAAGCACTATAGATGGCAAAGGGCATGCATGTGTCCCCTAATGTAAAAATTATAATCATTTAATTTTTTATAGTAATTGGCTCCTTTATATCTAAGGATCTCAATTTGATTCCATTATAAGTTATATTATAGGTTAGTCTTAGAATTGTAATGGCATAGCTAAATATGGTTGGATATCTTAAGTGCCTTTCAATTCACATTTTTACTAAAATTTTAGTGTGAATGTTTTTTATTTTTTCAAAATTATTTATAGGGATAATTATAAAAAAGTCCAATTTACTAATTTATTTTTAAAATTATATATATATAAATAATAAGGACAATTATTTTAACATGGTATTCTTAAATGCATGTTATTATAGGAATAAGTCATAAAGAGACCAAAAACCAATCATCCATAGGCATTAAAATAATTTAGAACTTACAATTTGTTATAAATATATGGTATGATGCTATACACATGTGCATTTACATTCACACACACACACACACACACATGCACGTATACATACATGCACACACACATGCACCCACACACACACACACACACACACACACACACACACACACACACACACACACACACACACACACACACACACACACACACACACACACACACACACACACACACACACACACACACACACACACACACACGCATGCACACACATGCACGTATACACACACACACACACACACACACACACACACACACACACACACACACACACATTATTATTTAATGGTAATCATGATAGGTTAATATAAATGCAAGAAATTATATAAACCCAATTTTAGTACAAACCTTCTTATTAGAATGTTTATAGTAATGTTTGTGTATATAGATCCTCACCTTGTATTAGGGGCATATCAATGCTTATTTGTCTCTCCTTATTTTTCCAATCTAATGTTTTGTTTTGTTTTTTCTATCATTCTTTCATGTTTTTATCTCATGGGATTATTTTCTCTCTCCTATTTTTTTTTAGTGCCTATTTTTTATTTTAGTATGAGAATGATAGTCACCCAATCTTTCCTTAAGTGGGAATGGTGAGCCTAATGATCATATCCCCTTTGATTTTTTTGGACCCTTCTACCCATGCTTATGTCCTTTTAGTGTTTGGAATAGGTCTTTAATTAAAAACATGAGAATCATATATAAAAAAATAATCCATGAGAATTATAAAATATCTGGGAAGTATACAAGAGTTTCAAATTTAATATTTTCCACTCAAGCTTTCAATATATGTCTAGTCATTCATTTTCAATTTGAGGCACACTCTACATTGATTTATCTCTACTCAACTAAATGCATCTTATACCAAAATTTTCCTATTAGAATATACATGTAGTTGCATCACACACTTAGGGAATATGAGGTTGAAGGCATTACCGTATTTCTTCTTATACACTACACATGAACTATGAGGGTTCCAATTTTGGCATACACAATACATAGTCACAACACCTTTATGGTTTCTCAACCCAACTACTTTGTCCCTTATATTATTCAAACATATTGTGGAAAAATAGTTTAATATCATTGAAGAGATAAATTAGATGGTTTTTTAATCAATTCTACAATGTGAGGTTATAGGATGATGTGACATCTAGTGGTGAAGTGGCACAAAAATTTACAGATTCTATAAGGGAGTGGAGGACATGAACAACATTAAAAATATGTTAGTGTAAATATTATATTTAAGTACAAATAATACAAGGAAAAATATTGTCCCTACATAGTCAAATGCTTAATTTTGGCACAAAGTCATCTACAGCCTACATAGTTTAGATCCATAATAAAAAAAAATTAGAATTCATCAAGGTGTAATTATTTCAACTATTTTAATTTTTTTATTGCCACTTTATTTTTTTCATATTTCCAAATTGGCATGTTTACTATATTTAGCCACTAGGGTATCTCTAAAAAAATCCATTGTTAAATGGTATGTATTCCTTGTACAATCAATTTACCCTTTTTTAATGGTATGTCATCTAGAATATAAATATGGTATTTAATATTGGTGAACCTATAATTATTATATTAACACAAATTTTATACCCTATTTCTCCTTAGGGTTTAATTATTTGGAATTATATCAAATTTTAATTTTAGGGCTTTACTCCCCCATTCCTTCTTCAGGTTTTCATTTCCTTTATGTGTGGATTTTTTAATCATTAATCATGGTTTAAATATTAAGGAAAATGATGAAAGTGATTTGTCTTTATTATTTGTTAAATTGCAAAATTTTAAAATTTTAAATATTGAAAGGATTAAGTGCATAATTCAATCTTTATGACATTATTCATGCAAACCCTAAACTTGTTGAGGAAATAATATAAATGGATGAAGAAATAAATAATTCAAATGTTTATGATATAGGCACCCCTAGGGTTTACAATTGTGTACTTACATCTACTATAATTTGGATTGAATGTTTGAATCCTACACCCATATGAAATAGTATTCATATGGCTACTAGTAATGGTAATTCTCAACCTTCGAATGAACCTATTGAGAGTACCAACATTCCTACACATGAGATAGTGATTATGAATCACACTATAGGAAACTTATAAAAACACATGTATAATCATTCACTTCATCAAAAGTCTTCCAATATTAGTGTCATGGATATTATTATGCCTTACAATCCCATTGAAAAAGATGTGTTTGACAAGTCTTTTCCTCATGACTTAATGGATAAAAAATTCTAATTATTTTATGGTCATGGGGACCCTCAATTTCACCTTTATGTCATATTTATATATATAGGAAACTACAAAGATCATGGTTTAATCTTACTTAAGTTGTTTCCTATCGCTTTGGTTGGTGAGGCATTAGATTTACCTAGTGGGTCCATACATTCATGTTTATGCTTACAATAGACCTTCTTAGATATACACATTGTCAAAAATGGGCATAGAAAAACATATGAGATCATTCCACATCTAAAAAAATATCAAAAAGAGGATATGCATGACATATTTTAGATCTTTTTGTCATATACACTCATTGATTTATCAACCATGTGATCTCTAAAGGCAACACATCTTCATTAATAATCTTGTAGAACCTATAAAGAAGAAGCTACTTGTCATAAATTTCAATTCATTCACTTATCTTGGTAATAAGGCTACTAATCTTTAAAAATAAGGATTAATTTTGCCTAAGGTCTATACCTCACCACTTAGGTATTCAAATATTTATAATTCTAATTAACCTACCATGAACTCATCTACTAGTAGGTTTAACAAGTAAGTAACACACATGATGAGACCTGTCTCAATCCAACTCATGAAGTATTTCAAAAATTAACATGACATATTAAATTTTTTTAGACAATAATTTGATTGATCTCCCTCCTATTAGTGAAATCAATTCAAGGTATAGACTAAAATATTACAAATAAAAAATATCTAATTCTTATCATACTATTAGAGGCCATTCAATGAATCAATGCATTTCTTTAAGGGAAAACATTCAAGAGCTTATTAATCCAGATAATATTATGTTATAATACCAAACTTCCTAAGGAAAAGGTGATTTTAACAAATAAAATAGACCTCCTAAGGATGTTCCACAATAAAAATCATTATATAACAATTAAAAATACCAATGCACTCAAGACTTAGATGGTGAAAATGATGATAAACACTTGGGGGACCCTCATGACCCCCAACATATGGGTTAGTACTTCAATAAAAATAGCATGGTCTTCATTGCATATATCTTTTGATTTTCCCCATTTTACGACACCTTTTCTTATTTAGTTTACTAGATTTATTTTCTTTATTTTATAATATGACCCTTGATTATTTTTCATTTGACATATGTTTGTGAATCTTGATATTTAGTCATTTGTTTCTTGAGATTGTTATTACATATTCATAGTTCCACTACATATGATATGTTTGAACTATGACTCTCTCTTCAATGGAATTTATATTGAATTTTTAGCCCTATCTTCATGGTGAATATGTATTTTTATGATCTTTAGGTTCCTAATCACCTAATATATGATATATTTGATACTTAATGTGTTACATCAAATTATTCATGATTACAATATTATGCTTTGGGCTAGCATAAAAACTAGTCATACTCATATACATCTAGTGATTAATTGATACATAATTTTATATCGCATTGTACATAGTTTATTATGTTTTTTAATTATAAATTGTAAAAATACTTAAATATTCAAAAAATTCAAAAACAAAAAAATCCTTTATCTTGGTCATATGATATATCTCATGCTTATCTACCTATGCTAAAGGTTTATTAATTTTTTTCAATTGTTCATTTCATGGTATACTTTGAGTGGATGATATGTATGAAATATAGGTTATTTATGGTTAATGGACATACAAACTATTATGAGGACATCTTCATACAATAGATTTATATGGTGACATCTATCTAGCTTATCATTTACTATATACAGCTACTTTACATAGATTATATATATCATGTTATGATTTAAAAGTGGTGAGTACATGGATACCTAAATTATTTTTTATATGAATGCTTACATATTATACCTTGTGATTGATACTTTCTAATATATCACAACATGGCATGATACCATCTATGCCTCTACTACCACAAATATGATTCATTTCTATACCTATCCTTCTTAGAGGTACATCACCTATATGAGACATATTTTTATTTTATAATAGGTGAAACATCCCCTTGTGTCTCCTTGAGATTATTATATACATTTTGTGCATATAGAATAATTGTTGGGACACATTTTTTATCCTTCACACCATTTATCCTATCATCTATATCTTGTAACTTGGGTGCAACACAAAAAAAAATCATATGGTATTACACTAAGATAGAACATTTCATGAACATACTATAGACATATAAAAAAAATCTTTGGCACTTTGTAAAAATCATATTTGACACACTAGGACATTACACATAAAATTGACTCTTGAGCACAATTTTCTCTATATCTATCTACCCATATATTGTCTTAGCCACCAATAATCACCATGTGTGTGTGTATGTGTATATACACATATGCATATCTATATGCATAAGTATAAGTATATGTGTGTGTGTGTATACATATGTGTGTGTATATGTATGTGTATATGTATATGTATATATAATCACCATGTGTGTGTGTATGTGTATATACACATATGCATATCTATATGCATAAGTATAAGTATATGTGTGTGTGTGTATACATATGTGTGTGTATATGTATATATATATATATATATATATATATATATATGTATGTATGTATGTATATGTATATATGTATATGTATGTATGTATGCATGTGTGTGTGTGTGTGTGTGTGTGTATATATATATATATATATATATATATATATGTATGTATGTGTGTATGTATGTGTGTGTGTGTGTGTGTATACACACATATATTGATTCTATAAAAAAACCATTTGAAATCCTAAACAAGCATTCTTGATATTTAAAATATCTTTTTTCACTTCCAGGACAGTATCGATAAACTTGAATAATATCAATTACTGTAGCTCTCTCCCTCTACCAATAGTGTCTAGGAGCCATCAATAGTTATTTTTAAAATTTTCAAGTCTCTATTAGGTGTGTTTAGACATATTTCATGGATCAATCATAGCATTAAAATAATGAAGAGTCATCTATAAATACAAATCACCCTTAAGGATATTATTCACTTGGTAAGTCTTAAAAACATTGAGAAATCATGTAGCACTTTCTTTAAATGTTTTCAAAAAACATACACATATATTAAATCTTCAATGAAAAACCTAGAGTAGTCCATAGAGTTAAATATTAATATTTAAATTAAAATTTACATGGTGCCAAATATCAAAGATCAAAATATATCATTACATTCTAAATATTCTAAGATATTTCACACAGATACACACCTAAGTGGGATATCTATGTGTGGTTTGAGCCCTCTTATAAGTATTAGAACATTCTTAAAAACTCATCCATTTAATAGGGAATGGTTGGGATCAGTCACACATAAAATACTAACCCTTTAAGATCATCTTTTGGTCAATCAAGTATAAATAGGGTTGAGACAAATGAGATAAAATAGGCATTTCAGTCCAGGATCAAAGAGATGTGCACACATAGAATCATAGTACATGTATAGGTATATATATTTTTTACATTTTAAACCCCCATTATGTGCATGGGTATTGCTATTAAACCTTGATAGTTTCTTTTGTTACATGTGTCTAAATTTGTTGGCAATATTTAGGTAGGTTATTAACCACTAATTATAATATGAGAAATTGATGAAGCATATACAAAGCATTTCCAAATTCATGACAACTTATGTGAGAAATAGGGATGAATAATTAGATAAATACCTAATCCATATATTAATTTTTCATTTATATATTAATTAATTATAATAATCAACCCATTTTAATTTAGATTGGTGTGTTTATAGTTATATTTTCCATAATTTGAATTAGTTTGTAGCTTCCATTATTTTATATCTTTTAACTATAAAATTTAAAAAAATGGTGAAACTAATCATTGATTTAATCATGAATACCCTAGGTTTCATTATACATTAGGATCTTAATATTTTTTTAGGGTTTAAACTTTAATCCCTCTGATCTTTTATTCTTAGGTCATTTTTTCTATTAGTGTTTTAATTTTTGGCTTATACAACCTTATGAACCTTAATATGGACATAATGGATGATACCAACGATGTGAATACTTATTATTGATAAAAAAAAATAAAAACAAAAATATTTTCATGATTGATGATATAAATTAGGCTAAGCTAAAATATTATCTTGAGATGAATCCACATGTGATTGAAACATTTTACATATAACCCAAGATGAAAATAAAAAGTAAGATAAGGAAACCATTCTTGAGGAATCACATGAAAAATTATTGAATGATGTTAATCCACTGTTTATAGGTTTATATCATAAAATAGGTGTTTATACTATTATTCATACTACTTGTTTTCATGTGTCTACACCTGTGATTACACAAGTGATGCCTATTATACCTACTATGACAGCACCACAATTTATTCATCATATATATATATGGTTATTCCTATACAAGTTAATCTCTATTATGTATCTCCTACACCCAAAATTGATGTGACACCATCTATTCATAATTTATATAATGTGGCTATTGATCATAACAACCACACACTCATCTAACCATTTTTTATATTTAATCCAAGGTTTAACAAATAACACACAGCTATAATAAGGTATTTCGTACCACAAACTCTCAAGCATTAGTACATAACCCTTTAGCCTCATATATTTATAAATATCCATTGCCTCTTGGATTTTTTTCACCTGAGATTATACCATTTGATGGTAAAGGTGATCTGGAATAGCATCTTAGGGTCTTCCATGCAATAAGTTTATATTACTCTTTTAATGATAAGTTACTAACAAATCTTTTTCCTATGAGTCTTAAGTAATATACCTTGAAAATGTTTTATGAACTTCCTCTTAAATCAGTACATGATTTTAACCCTTGGTTGAATAAATTTTATCTCATTTATATATCAAAATTATTGAGAAGGTATCATATGATCAAATTATATAAATCAAACAAGGACCTAATAACCCCAATAGTGGATATGGGATTTTCTACAAGATTATGCTTTAAAAAATGACAAATTCCATGTCTCATAAATAAATTAAATATATTTTAAAACAAATCATAATTTCATCCATCCATGAATTTATTGCATTTAAACTTTTTCAATCTTTTGATGACATGTGTTATCTAATCAAAAGATAGAAGGTCAGGCTTCTTACCATGGAAAAAATAGAGTATAGGAACAAACATCCAATGTATTATAATGCAAAATTTAAAATCAAAATAACTTTTAAAGATAATACTAATGATGATAAGAATGAGGGTATAATAATAGTTATTGCAATTTTAAAACCTACTAATTGGCTTGTCCTTTCTACTCCTCCATAGAGGCAATTTACATGATTATTATAATCTCATCATAATTATTGAAAAAATTACTTGATTACAACCTCATATCCCTTCCTACACATATGGATATTGGTATGACAATGCCACAACCAAATAATTTTATTATTAATGAATAATTTTATTGGCATAGATGCATAAGACATTCAACTAAAAAATCTCTTACTTTAAGGCATCAGATTCAAGACCTAATTGAGAATAATACTATTAAAACTTATGATAATAAAACACCTAATAATTATTTAGTTGAAAAAACTAACACAAGGCTTAAAATTTTTATAGTCTATTTCCAAAGCATTAGGCACAAGAAACCAAGGATAATCCCAAAGTGTATATGAATTATAATGCACACCCTCTTCCTACTTCCTATACTTTAAAACTAAATAGGTTCATCTTGTATATGGTATTATTAGTACACTTATGAATATATAAGTACAATGACCTATAATTATATTTCATGATCAAAAAATTATTAATAATGATTCTACCAATGCGCATTTATTCATGTGTGCTTTTGTTGACTCACTTTCTATACAAAGTATTATGGTGGACAATGGTTCAAGTGAAAACATATGCACTATATCATTACTTACTAGTATTGGGTACACATGTATAGATTTATTACAAAATACACAATGGAAAATTAAAACCCATATTGGAGGCATTTTGTTATTACTTATGGTATGACCTATGATTATTGTTACTTGGTTCTTAGTTTTACATAGCATTGGCATATTTACCATGCTATTATGATGGCCATGGATACATAATAAACATGAAATCACATCCTCGTTACATTAAATCTTGAATTATATCCATTTTTATAAAGTGTTTATAATTTTAGGTGTCCATATAAGTACCTTTTTCAACCCCATGGGGGATTCACTATGTAAACTTATGGCATATCACATTCATTCATAGGATACTATAAACTACCCATGTTTCCAATTATACCTCTAAATATTATATTAGTAACACCCCCTCCTAATAAAACTTTCTAATTATAAAATACTCCCTATTTTACCATATATCTAAACTACCCATTTTCCTATGACAATTTAGGGACATAAAAACCCAAAACACAACCCTCATTTAATTTCTAATATCATGGAAAACATATAAAATTATATAAACTTAATGTGTAATGAAAGTAACAATCAAAAGCAAATGTAAATGAACCTAATTAACAAATATGACATTTTATTTTGATTGAATTATTTATTGCAATTGAAAACTTATTACAGATGTTAGTAAACTTTGATAGGAGGTGTGAAGCCACAACACTCTGATTTATACATCTAAGGGTTCTTAATTTTTTTTCATAGCAAGAAATGAAAATAAAAAATAAATTTTAAACAGGATTTTTCATAATATGGTAGCTCATCAAAATAGCTTTCCTAAAATGAAAACAAACTATAATCTAGTAGGTTGCATTGCTGGGGGCATAACATATTTATTGTTACTTAATATTAAAAATCATAAAAATGTTTTGAAGAGATTAGGTAATTATTTATATGCTCCGAAATTATTTTCACATGCATATATTTTGTCTGGCTAAGTTTTGTCCCAAATACTTCTTTGAAGTGATCCAAAATCGCAAAGAAGAAAATTTAAAAAATTTAGAAAAATAGTAATTTTTTTTTTAATTATCCCAAACTACCACTTGTATTAGTTAAAAAAAACATATGCTAGTATATTTTCCTTAATTATAAATTCATATTTGTAAAATTTTCTTACTCATCAATCTAGTTTCCTTTAGGATAATGGTGAGTGTATTGTACAATTTCCAAGCCATATAATCTCTATCCCTTGCAAAAACTAGCCACCCTTGATGAGTTATGATTTTTTTACACTAGTTAATAACTTTTAAGTACTTATTATATTTTACATTTCTATCAATAATTATTTGTTTCATTATTTTATAGTACATTTCATTTTCTCATAGTTTATTGTTGGTCAATTGTCATTTAGGAGGGAAGTACATTTAATGGTTTATGTCCTTCAAACACCTCGAAGTTATTAAGATAGCATTTATACATTTTAATTGGCTGATTATATATTACCATTCTATCAATAATTATTTATTTCTTTGTTTTATAGTACTTAGCATTTTCTCCTAGTTTATTGTTGGTCAATTATCATTTATGAAGGAAGTTTAATTAATGGTTTATGTTCTAATAACACTTTAAAGTTATTAAGGTAACATTTATATATTTTAATTTGCTTCTTCTATTTTACCATTCTATCAATAATTATTTGTTTCTTTATTTTATAGTTTTTTTTCCTTTCTCCTAGTTTATTGTTAATTATCATTTAAGAGGGAAGCCTCATTAATGGTTTATGTTCTACAAACACCTCAAATTTATTAAAGTAACATTTATATATTTTAATTGACTTGTTTTATTTTATACCAGGTACTAACTCTCAAGTAGCTTCTTTTATTTTACCATTCTATCAAGAATTATTTGTTTCTTTGTTTTATAATACATTTCACAATCTTTGAGTTTATTTTTGGAAAATGATGTTATATTTGAATTGGATGATTATATTTTACCATTCTATTAAGAATTATTTGTTTTTATTTAACCCTAATTATGAATTGAGGAATCTTAACTTGGTGCTAATAGGGTTAAGAATATAGAACATGATAATGCACAAGGTTGATAATAATATCTACAATAGGTCAATTAGATGTTGAACTCATATATAAACATACACTAAATCTATTATGTTGAGAATCAACTAAATATAGAAAGTACAACTAAGCTATGTATGGAAATGACAAAGAAGTGATATACTTAGTTGGTTTTGATACTAACACAATGTTAGATCTAGAATAGATAGAAGGCATATTGGAAGATGATTATGGAATAGTCACAAAAATTTTGAGCTAATGCTTCTAGAATTTTGGACACTAATATCAACCTAGGATGGTTGTGTCAATATTATTATTTGGGGTTGACGTAAGTATCCTATACATAATACCTATTGGAAAAGGATGTGACCACCGAATGCTTTTGGGATTTACTTTGACTTAAATCTTGTGCATTTAAATTTGTGTCATGGACTGTCACTCTTCATGAATTTAGAAAACCCTAGTTCTTCATCTTTATATTGACCTTTGGGTAAAAAGGTTATCAGACACATGATGTCGAGTTGACCCCAAATATCCCTCTATCATTGAGTTATGCCTATATAACCAATACTCTGAAGAGGGCCCTATACTGATGTAGTTCTCCCCTACATGTTGGTTTGTGTGTGAATCATGAAATATGTGCAAATCAAACAAAATAATGACCTAGTTTGTAATTTGGCAAATCAGACTCTTGGGCTGATATATAAGTACTTCAAACCTATATATGTGTTATTCATATGAATGATATGGAAATAGGGAATCTTTTTTAAATTAAATTCTTGATAAAGTGTTTTTAATAAGTTACCTTGGTCTCTCTTGGTTTTTTCTAGGTCTTATAGGTGAGTAATAAATAAGGGTTGATCTAATATTTATATCAATCCCTTTGGATAAGTAACTCACATTAAATCACTTAGGATGACCAATATTATATGTTTTATTTACAAAATAGATGACTTTAGGGCACTGAACACTTGTGTCAGGTCGAGACACTAATGTTATTGTTAGTGTCTAGGGATCAAGAAAGAAGGTACAGGTTTAGAACTTGTAAGCAAATAAGATAATTATATTTCAAGCATTATGGAAAATATATAAAGCTTAGGTCATCGACAAACGAATGGTCAAACTAAGATATATAGGCTAAGGGGTATAATATAAATTAGATGTAAGACTTGTGGAAGCAGGAAAGGTCTATAATTGAGAGGAACAACCAAGGTCTAAGTTTTCTAAGTTTACAAGACTGAGGTGCTATATAATCCATAAACATCATTTGCATTTCCCCCCTATAATATATTAATGAAATTTCTAGTTTGAAGTAAAGGAATGTGTACCTGAGTGTGTATAACTCACCTTGTCTTTACGTGTACCCAACTTGAGTGCTTTGTTGGTGATTGACATGTAACTAAGAGCATGTTATAATATATAATCAGTGCATATAATTTGTAATTTAAATTACTTAAAATTGATTTAAATTTAAAGAGTAAGGTTTAAGAGTACACATGAGTGTTGATGTAACCACCTTGCCTATTGACAAGTTGATTTGAAAAAGATGTATCATTAAAAGGATTTGAAACTAAGATTAGGAAAAATTATAGATAAATATTAAAACTTAATATATATATATATATATAGAGAGAGAGAGAGAGACTAGAAGGCACATGCCCCCAACTTTGGAGCAAAAGTGAGTTACCACCTGGTAGTTGAGATTATCTTAACTTTTCAACCCAATGATACTTATAACCTTGTGAGTGTGAGTGAACCAAGTCACCCACAATGGCAAAATGGTACAACTGGGTGATATTACCAAGTTCAACCTGAAAACTTGTAAATATTGAGTGATTTGATCACCTCAACCATATCAAAATGTGAACCAACTACTATAATAAATTGGATCAATATAGTTCATAAAAGTACAAATAGTAGGTGGTGATAGTCCCTAAAACTATTAGGCACACATTGCATAGAATATGCACCTAAGATATGTCTTATGCTAACACTATGTATAAAAAAAGTAACTGTAAATCTGAATCATATAATTGTGTGCTTTGGCCAATTTAGAAAACTATGTAAGTGTGGAGAACATGCTTCCAAAGAATGACCCCACTATATATGGAGAAATATGAAACTGATATAATTACCAATGTGAATAACATGTTTCCAAAATATGCCCCCACTATAATCTAGATATGTTAAATACTTAATAAGTGTGGAGAACATGCTTCTAATGCGTACCCCCACTGAATCTAAAAACTATGAGTGTGGAATCCATGCCTATATGACATGAACCTATTTAATATGATAAATTTTTCAAGTGTGGAAAACATTCCTCTATTACATGACCCCACTAATGTGCACCCTCTCCCTCCACCCCTTCCCCCACCCTTTGAGGTAAGGTAAAGATAGGAACCAATAGTTTCCTCACATCAAAATGATAAGACAACTGTATAATATGTAAATGTAACCATGTAGCATATAAAAGGAACATGTGTGGTTAGATATATCATTGAATCCAATAGAACCAATGTAATCACATGAAAGCCTAAGATACATGATAAGCATCATGGAAACATATAGATAGTAATAGTATAAGCTCAACAAAAAAATCAAATACACACACAAGAGCACTCAAAATCAAGTTGAAAGATAATGGTCTAAGGAAATTGCAAATAAGGGGCATGTTCAAATGTTGCATAATCAAAGGGACATGACTTAATCAAATGTCCATAAAATCAAGGATGGCAGATTTAAATATACATACAACATAAAATGACATATACAAATTTCAATGAAATATTACATAGGCATAAGGGTTGAAAATAAAGGAACACATTCAAATGCTCAAATAAGGAAGACAATATAGCAAGGCAAGACACTCAAGGAAGTGTATAAATAACTAGCATAAACATGTCACAATAGCCCATGGATAAAATGTCAAGTGTATAGCATATCAAGTACTATGTGTAAGATATAATCATAGATAAAGGCATGTGTAAGTATAGATGTAAGATCAAACATGATAATGAATTATGATCATTGAATCATATAACTTGTGCATATCAATATCAAATAAGTGTATTCCCTCAATGTCTGCATGACATGAGTAGTGGGAAGGCCCAACATCTAAAATAGAAATAGATCATGTATTTGTGTATGTATTTATCACACTCAAGTAGAAGTGTTACACACGTGTATATAAGAGTAATTAAATATGCCATCCATAAACATGAAACTAACACATAGATGCCAAACTAATAGACCATGTAGGTGTCAAAAATATTTTAGGACTTTTGAATGTTTTTGAATTTTTTTTTGATATTTTTGGAATATTGGAAGAAACTACTCTATGATCTCATATAATAGATTGTCATAAGTATCTCCTAACCACCCACCCCCCCTACTTGGTGCCTAACAACCTTAACTTGGATCTTTTACATTGTTTGCATCATGATTGGATAGGTTGAAAAGATATATAGCATGTTCCTTCTCACATTTTGTATGTGTAGTAGAAGAAGTAATTCTATCATTTGGAAAATGTATTAATTTACCTTTGTGAGGAAAGGAAATACATTGCTGATGTGGATCAATGTTGGCTTCCATTTTTTATAGCCAAATATTTCCTAGTGTAAATGCATATGCAGATGTGGTAAGCATAACCCAAACCCATGTTTGAATTAATTTAGGACCACAATCAATTGGTATTATTATGTTTCCTAAGTATTCTTTCCAACCTCCTTTGTTTTTTTGTTTTTTTTAAATTGAAGCCAATTTATTGTAAGTGTCTTACATTAGAAGTATTTTTTACTTGCGTTGGATCAATATGGTTATGCTAAAAATAATCATTGCCCATGGATAAGGTAATTGTTAAATATTGTTGGCATGGATTCCTTTTATGTTGTTCCCTCTGAGATTCTTGCAAAAGATATGGGCCTTGGATTGGCCCCATGTTAAGTAAAAATTTTAAACTAGTCATATAAAGATTAGCAATACCATAGTTTTGTTCACAATGTTCTATAGGTAAGTTATCTCCATCCTTTGTGCGAGGGACAAAAAAATTTTATTTGGAGGGAGAGTTCTATTGAATAAGTAATTATGAAAGAAGCATATATATGTACATCATTATATAAATGGATAAATGACTCATATTATTTATGCAATGCACTTTCCTTTAGTTGGAAAAGAAAACATCTATTAAAGATAAACTATAATTCCAAATTTGGGGGTCTAAATGTTAGCTAAAATGATGTACTTTTGAACCATATAGTATAATCTTGAAGGGATTCATCATCACATTGTTTGAAATTGTACAAATGTTCTAATGTAATATTTGGCACATTGTGGATATTGAAAGACATGAATAATACATATTCCAATTGTGAAAAAGTGGTTAATAAACCCTTTGGTAAACTATAAAACCAATTTTGAACTTCATCAAAATAATCATATGAAAAATCCTTAGCAATAGTTTGTCATCTTGTGCCTATTGGATAAAATCATGTACATAACATGTCATGTGCTCAAATGGATCTTTATGTGTTTCAAAGAGAGTTAAATATGGTAGTTAAAAACTTTATGGATAAGAATATTCAACCATACATTTCACAAGAGGTTGATTATTGAATGAGATTATATGTGCATTATAATTATGGAAAGCCATTTGCATTTAAAGTATATAAACCTATTTTTGAAGATCCCAAATAGTGGTCATTATATACATAAGATATTCCATGGTAATAGTGGTGTTTGTCATAGGTGTTAACACTGGTTCCAACCCACCACCTTTTTTTAATCTAGGCATATGAGTACCATCATCCTCAAGTATAATAAGTGCAATTTCATGATCACTAAATTTAGGGTAATTCAATAGTGGTATGGAATCTTTGAACTTTGGTACTTTTGGTATGTCATTTGAATAGCTTAGACCATTAGAAGAATTTGTTTCATTTACTTTTGGTATAACAATTTGAGCTTAAACAATCTTTAGTAAAAGTCTCTTTTTTGGTATAGAATTTGTTTCTAATGAAGGTATGAGGGAACGTCACCTTTGATAAGGGGGATATTTTTTAAAGAATGTAGGAAATATGGGGGTGTGAATTAATTTTATTGAAATCATGTCCCTCTCATAAGTGATTTTTAAATCATCATAATTTCTTGATGTATTTGTCTGAATTTTTGGCTATTAAATGAAGGAGCCTCTTGGTCATATGTACCCACTTGTGTGGCAAAATATACATGAAGGTAATTCTTAGATGACTTAAATTATTGGTGCTTCATGTAATTTTATAAATATCATAATCCTTTCTGAGATGTAATATTTTTAGGAATAATATATTGAGCTATACATTTCTCATATTTTTGAAATCATTGGCCTTTGTATCCATATTTTTGCAAATATCAAAGACAAAAATTGTATGATGGTGGTGTAGGAAATATGGTTAAAGGATATTTATCTTCCTTAATATAGCTCAAGTCATCTCTTAAAATGGTGGGATCATGAACCTGATTAAAAGGATAACAACTACCATCATTCAAGGTTTTGTAGTTAGATGCCTTAGCAGTTGGAAGGATACAAGAGTAATCAATTTTTACCCCTTCTTTGATATAAAGTTAGAGGGTTTCATAGTTATAGTTATCAAATAAATCAATATCATCCATGATAAGAGATATGAAGTACATAAGGATTAGACAAAGTAGGTAATAAGCATCTTATAAGGTATGCTTAGGTAGAAAAGATGTTCAAAGATTAGGTTTACCAAATGTTTAACCCTAAAATGGATTGACGGAATCCTAACTTGGGTAGATAAGGTTAATAATATAGAAATGATAATACACAAGGGTGATAATTATATCTACAGTAGGCCAATTAGATGTTAAACTTGGATATAAACATACACTAGATTTCTTATGTTGAAAATAGATTAAATATAAAAAGTAAAACTAATTTATGCATGAAAATGACAAAGAAGTGATATGCTTAGCTGGTTATTATGATATCACATTGTTATATCTAGAATAATCATACATCAAGATGGAAGATGATTCTAGAAAAGTCATCAAATTTTGGATTTGACACTTCTTGAGCTCTGGACTAAGATCAGCCTCAGATAATTACATTGATGCTACTGTATGGGTTTGACATAAGTGTCATGTACATAATACCTACTATAAAAGGAGGAAACCAAATATATTCTTATGTATTTGACTTTGACTCCACTCTAGTGTATTCAGATCTGGGTCATAGACTATTGCTCCTCATGAAATTAAAAAATCTGAGTTTTTTATCATCATACTAACCTTTGGGGAAAATGGGTTAGTTGACACATGGTATCGAGCTAACCGTAAATACCCCTCTATTAATGAGCATTGCCTACATATCCAATACATTGAAGAGGTCCTCAAATTGATGTAGTTCTTCCCTATATGTTGGCTTGTGTGTGAATCATGCAATATGTGTAAAGCAAGTACAATGGTGACCTAGCTTGTAACCTATCAAATCATGCTCTTGGGCTGATCCTTTAGTAATTTAGACCTATATATGTGTTTTTCCTATTATTGGTATGAAAATAGGGAAGGTTTTTTCAATTGAATGCTTGATAGAGTTCTTTTAATAAGTTGACTTGGTCTCTCTTAGTCTTTTTATGTATTGTAGGTGAGGGATGAATGAGGGTTGATCTTGTATTTATATCAATTTATTTAGATAAGTAACTCACATTAAATCACTATGGCTAACCATTATAATATGTTTCATTTACAAAATAGATGACTTTAGGGCACTCAAAACTTACGTCAAGTCAGGACACTAATGTCCATGTTAGTGCCTATCTTAGGCATTAGTGTTTAAGGAGTAAGAAAGTAGGTACAGGTTTAAAACTTGTAGAGATGAAAAATAATTATATTTTAAGAATTTTTTACAATATAAAAGTTATAGGTCATCAACATAAGATTGGTCAGAATAAGAGATATAGGCCAAGGGGCATAAGATAGATCAGATGTGAGACTTGTGGAAGTGGGAAAGGTTTAGAACTGAGAGGCCAAGGTTTGAGTTTGCCAAGTGTACAAGATTAAGGTTCTATATAGTATTGTTGATGATTTTAAATGAACCACAACTTCTCTCTAGTGTTTAAATAACACTTCTCATTTTATAATCTAAAGATTCAAGGCATGAGTTATAGGTATCTGGCCATTAAGGTGCCTGTGGTGAATATAGCAATAGAGCAACATGGATTGTTCCACAATATAGAGCTTGATGGTCGAGGGCCATCCTAGTTTTTAGTATTGATTTGAATAAATAGATCTAGATCTAAAATACTAACTAAGTTAAATGATTATGAATAATGTTTTATACTAAAGTGAATTGTTAAAAAAAAGCAAAAGGAAGGGTAGAGTAAGCAATAAATAGTGATTGTTGAACCCTGATTGTAAACATATTGATAGAGTTTATATAATTACCAAGAGTGATCTTAACTAGTATATAGTGTGAAGTAGCCTAAGCTCATGTCCAACTAAAAACTAAGCCTAATTTTTAAGATAGGAAGATGATACAAGTAAGAATTTGAATTTACTTTTAGGTTTTGCACTACATTTAGATAGCTAATGCACATCTATTTTGCAAAATAAATAAAGCAAAGAAACCTAGTTTCATTCTACTAGCCTAGAATTACACAAGTTAGTAACCTTGTAATTAATGATCTACCTAATTTTTTTTAGAAATTATTCATGTTTACACTCAAATAAGAAATTGAAACACATTAAATCAGATAATTCTTATAGAATTCTTTGATCCCTTTATATTAATTGCTTAAAATTATGGTACAAAATAGTTTGAAGTCTCTCCCCTGCATTGAAGATAAACCCTAGTATCTTGCTATTTTCTTGGCCTAATTGGCCTTGACCTATGCCTTTGATCTCTTGAGTCACCAAAGTAACTCTATGTTGGAATTCTTCATCACCAATTATTCCTAGGGTAGTCAACTGGACAGGATCCTTGAGCATAGTTCATAGGAGTTTCAAAATTTTGGTGATGAGTCCCTTACCCTCTTCAATAAGATATTCAACTTTGGATTTCTAGGTATTCAATGTCTAGATATTATCCCCTATGATTCCAAATTTGGCACTAAGGTGCCCCCTGATGATAGCCTTGAAATTAGGAATTTGGTTCTTGATTTGGATGTCAAAGAGCTATGCAATTTTACTCTCAAACACTTTCCATTGAACACTTAGTTACTTGGTCACTAAGACTTGGTTTTCTAGTGCACTCTACATTGACCTTATGGATTTTAATGCCTTTAACATCTATTGAAATGAATTTTCAAGCATTTTGATTACTGTATTAGGCACTGAGATGATTGTCTAAGTCTATAAACTTTCCTTTTCTTTCTCTAAGTCTTGAATCCTTTATTTTAATCCCTAGATTCTTACCTTAGCTTGTTTGGAATGGACCTTAATCAATATTTGTACATCCTCCCCATGGATTTTGGATCTTCTAATTCCCTACCTTCTGATAGGGGTTAACCCATTGAATGGTTCAACCTTTTGGAAGGTGAACTCTTCTTGTCCAATCATAGCAGTCCTTGTGGTAATTATTTATATCCCTATTGTATCCCAGTTGAATTGGACTTTTATGTCAAGATTATTAATTTTTTTCTATTTATGATCTTTTAGACTTATACTCCTAGAGGTTCCAAGTGTGTCTAACTTTTGGCCTTCCTTGGCATGAAGGATCTAGATCTTTATTTTCGCCTACTTGTCTACAATGTCCTGAATCCATGGCTTGATTTCATCATGCACACCCAAACCAACTCATGTCAAGGCCCATGATGGAGAAAGAGATGGGATCTTCTACATATTCACACAAATAGACTAGTTAGGGATGACTGGTCTATGGATTGGGTTTTCATTACTGAAAAGGTTGACTTCACTAGTAGGGTAAGTGAAGGTCAACCTAGGCATCTTCCTAGGTGCAAGAGGCACCAAAGCCAATTTATATTTTCACTTCTCCCCATCCACCAAGATTATCTATTTACTTGATGTATTTGAGGGATACTCCTCCCTATAAGAACCATATGTCATTACTATGTCAATAAGGGCACCTTCTAATGTCTCACTAGCTTCAAGGGCAACCATGTCAATAAACTCTATTGGGGAAGAGGGTCTTTGTGGGGATGTTGAGGGCAGAGGGCCCTCTCTAGCTCTATATTCCATCCTTAGTTTCCCAATCTTGTCTTTGCCTTTTCCTTTGATATCTTTAAGCTTCCCAACTTGGGTTTGTTCTATTAGTTCCACTTATTGTGGCTCAGAGGATTATCCTCTCTATGGCTCTTGATGGGCAATCTCAGATGAACCCAAAAACAAGTGATAATGTAGAGGGTGGAGTTTCCATATTTTCCCTAAGGTCTTATTGTCCCTAATCAACCTATGCTCCAATTGGATGTTGTGACCTTTGATTCTAGAAAGTACTTGTTTAAAGCTTTTGGCTCTTGTGTAAATGTCATCACCCACACCTAGCTGATGTCCATACTCAATCTTTGTGACCTTCCTATCCTCGATATGGTTGATCACTATGTTTCTAGGTTCCCACATCTTGAGGTCATCCAACTTAAACTCAAAGGAATTACTATGCACCACCATGACCTCCAACTACTTCTAATATCTTATTATGACTTTGCAAATATCCAAGGGGAAGGGGTGGACTTAAGATTTCTTATTCTCTTTGCATGTCTTGTCTAAACCCTAGATTATTTGAGATTCAATCTCCTACTCTACAATATTGTTGGGGACATGAATGGGTAATTAGTAGGGTTGAGTCAAGATCCCCTCTATCCTTATCATGATACAATCTGGGTAGAACCACACATCCCCCATGGTTTCTACTTGCTTTTTGATGAGAGGATGGAGTCTTGGCATAGGGATGCCAGTGATTACCTCATAAATGGTTGGGAAAACACCATCACAGATAAATTGCATGTGATTCCTATATTTGAATATATGTAATTTAGAGTAGTGGTGAGAGATTGTGGTCATGCCATTAGGGGACTAGTTTCTTATGATAGGGAAGGTTACAGAAGCTAAGAGTGAATCCAAGAGATAGGACATCATATATAATTTCTTGTAAGTCATTGTTTTAGTGTCCATGAATTATTTGGCCAAGAAAAAGCCTATCAAGTCTCTTATAAGAGGGGTTAACTTTGTTTCTAACATAAAGTAGACATAAGATACCCAAATCTTACTCTCATAAGTAGTGGAAGGGGCACCAAAGGCTCTATTTAGCAAGGTCATGGATATCCTAATACCCTCCCTAAATTGGAGAATAGGAATTTTTCCATCAAGGGATCTAAAAACATGGGATCCTTGGATTAACCAAGGTGTGAGGAATGAATCCAGGTCCTGAGTGTTAGTCAAATCTCTCAAGGATGGGAGATTGATATGAGGCAAGGGAAGCTTGTAGTAGGTCTAAAAGGCCATGGGGGTGATATATGCAACCCTTTTTATGATTCCATATTGAAATATCCATTCCCCATCTATTCTACAATCTATGAAAATAGGATCAAGAATGTTGATACAATGCATTACCTCTAGTTTGGTTATCACATGTTGGAGGCCTACCATCTAGATCATGGCTATGTCATTATATATTTGTTGCATAGTAGTGTTCCTCTTCTCTTCCTAGGATATGGGCTACAATTCCTCAATAAGGAAGAAAAAAATTGATGAATTCCTAACTCTATGGACATTTAGGGCTACTACGTCCAGCTCTATATCTTTGAAAATCCTCCCTTCATTATCAGAAGTTAGATAGAGTTTAGCTTCCATCTTCATCTATTGCCTACCTACCACCATTGATGATATTGAATTATATTTTCAAGGTCACCAAGGGTTTCACTAAGGCACTTGCTTCAAGGTTCAGTTGTACTATTCTAATTTATTTGTGACCAATTGAGCCAACCTGGGTCTTCTTTGTAGAGAGCTTAGGGTTTTTGAGCTTTAATGGTGGAAATATCTAGTTTTTGACCTTATACATGCCTTAGATTTGATGAGACCCTCTTCATCCTGCCCTTTATGATTTTGAGCTTAGGAGATCTTTGAATTTGATCATCCATGCTTACATGGAGCCTATGTGGCATGGATCTATGCCTTTCATGGAAATTTTCATAATTGCTAGTTGGATACTAGACATTGACTTTTAAAATCCCTCTTTATTTTGCCCTGATAATCTAAATCTAAATTATTGCATTCTTATTTTCCCATTGATCCTTGGGTATGTGGTCATGACACTTTACATCTTGGTAGATCTTTTTTGTGTTGCATATCATTATCAATCACCACCCTAGATACATGTTGGCCACATGAAAGGTCATCAGGCTTAATGCATCATTGCATCAAATCTAATAGGTGAGCAATCACTGTTGATTTTTTTAAGGTCTAAGTCATTTAGCTTAGTGCCTTTATTAAGTGGGTCTCATCAAATCTTCATCTTTTGACTAGAAATCTAGCACACATCCTCCTCGTAGGGATTTATGTACCTTTTTCAATCACCTTGGTATGGGTAGGCCACTTGTTGCACTTACAGAGCTTTGAAAGGTCACTAAGCTTGATGCACCATTGGATCAAATATAATAGGCAAGCGATCACCATTGATCTTTGTACAATCTAAATCATTTAACTGAGCACCTTTATTAAGTGGGTCCCATTAAATTTTCATCTTTTGACAAGCAATTTGCCATGCATCCTCCTCACGAGTCTTTATGTACCTCTATCACTCACCTTGGTTGTGGGTAGGCCACATGTTGAGCTCATGGATCTTTGAAAGGTCATCAGGCTCGACACACCATTAGATCAAATCCAATGGGTGAGCGATCATTGTTGATCCAACAAAGAGCATGAGAAATAACCAGTATACCCAAGGACATAAATACTTAAGATAGATTATTAAGACTAAGGTCAATATTAATTGATTAGGCCTTAGTATTAATAATCTAGTCTAAGCTAGACAATTTTCAAAAGGAACCCCCATAAAGTACATTAATTTAGACCATTAAAAAAAGGGGGGAAGGAATGGATAAAGGCTTGGGTCATGTTACTTTTCTTTAAAACATGATGTAAACCCTTTTGTTAATCAATTTATTTAATTATTCCTACTAATATTTGAATTTGAACTTGGGGTCACCTAAACCCTAGTTCTTTCAAGGAACCTGCAAAAACAAACTTAAGTGAATTCATTAGCCAGGTTAGTTCAAAATGGGTTACAAAATTCCTAAACATGATCTATTCATATGTGCATGATCTACAATCTTTATAAAATGGGCCTCAACACATGGATACTTCAAAAAAAGATACACAAGTTTATCAAGGGTCCCCAAGATTAGGATGAGTGGGGAATGTTGGTCCCAACAAATCCTTAAATATCATCTACACTTTCTTAATTTTATAGTGCATTATATTATCTCCTAGTTATTATTGGTTAAATATCATTTAAAATGGAAGTCTAATTAATGGTTTATGTTCTGCAAACACCTTAAAGTTATTGAGGTAACATGTATATATTTTAATTATTTTCTTCTATTTTTCTATTCTATCAAGAACTATTTGTTTCTTTCATTTATATTTCATTGCACTTTTTCCTTATTTATTGTTGGTCAATTTTTATTTAGAAGGGAAGTATAATTAATGTTTTATGTTCCAAAAACACCTCAAATTTTTTTAAGGTAACATTTATATATTTTACTTACATATATAATGAGAAACCATATGTATTCAAACAATGAGTACCTACATCATGTATTATTTAAATTTATTTTTACATGTGTCATTAATTTTCCTTGGAGTCTTCTAATATTGAGGATTCATGCACAAATTTAACAACTTTTCATGTTTAGATGGTGTGATATTAATGCATAGTAATTTAATATTACCACGTCAATTATGTCAATCAACTTAGTTGATAAAGCCTTTGCAATGTTATGTATCAAAGAATCACAAGGAACTACCTAGTATAAGATACATTAATCACACAACCAAGTTTATATTAGTTTATATAAAACACTCTTTGGGGTCCCTATTCATGTATTTGTAAGGTTGACTAGAGCTTACCTAGGGGACTATCTATTTTCTAGGTCACACATGGAGTTTAGAGGCATTTAAAGGATATTTGGAACTTAATGTTGAATTCGCCATACTTTTCATCGATATTCCACCTCTAAAAATCTTAAGGAGCAAAAATAAGACTAATTTAAATGTATGGTTTCCTAAAATCATCCAACATGTCAATCTTATCCTAGGCAAAGGCTTTAATTTGATCAAAACAACTCAAGCTAAAAAGAAGCTACCAATTTTGTGCATGCCATGGTAATATCCTCCAAAATATAATTAATACCAATGGAACCATTGCTCTTGATTAAGTACAGTGCCATTATACCTATTTTAATAGATAGAAAGCAACTATATTGTTATATAATATCACCCAATTAACTTAACAGTCAACAAAAAAACTATGTCTCCATTTCTAATACCACTATTTTTAATAATTGACATGTGACTCCTCAAATCATACCTGATGTGGAATATGAAAATATGTGCTCCTATCATACACAATTCCATTCTCAATTTAATAAATGGTGGTATAATAACCATCACAGTACTAAGGTTGCAATGCATAAATTTATAGGTAAACTTCTATGTTTAAAGAGAATAATTAAAGTTAGGAATCAGGTAGCATTCAACATTTTTTTATTTGGCTCTCTATTACCAAAAATACACTGAGTCACCTGGAACAATATATACTCATCTCAACTAGAACATCAAGAAAAATAATTCATTTTTAATCTTTCAATGCTACAAAGGAAGGAGGAATAAAATTAGAGGCAAAAATCCCAACCCATTTAGATTCAAAAAGGAAACTCCATCACTAAATTAATTTACATATCCATCTTAAACTACCAACAAATCAACTCAATCCCTCATCTTCAATTTTAGGGTGTTGAGATACTATTCAAGCCCAAGGAAATAGTTCATGCCGCTAATGATTACTTTGAATTATTACTAAGTGAAATGGAAGGAAAATGAGACCAACCACAAGAAATTATTCTCTCTTAAATACCTAACCTCAACAATCAATATTCCCATCTTAGAGGAAAGAGTTTTTTCTTTTACTTGGGAAATAATCCACATGCCTAATGATTTCCAAGCCCAATTTTATCAAAAAAATAAATATAGGAGTTTCTCAGAATAGACCTACTTGAGGTGGTGAAGCCATCCATACACAATAATAACATCCTCTATTACTTTAACAGTTATAGTAGAATAATTTCAACTTTATGAATATATCCTAAGCCATAATTTTGACATGTAAAGATGATGGAAAGGTTAAATTGGAAATTAGGTAGAATGGTCAATCACTTAGTCATAGAATGAGAATAACCACAATAATCAATGCATAGAGGAATACAAAATCCATCCAAGAATTATTAACTAGGATAAGTTTTCAAGTTTTAACATCATGCATTACTTGGATTAAGTTCCACAATGATAGTGATTGGATCAACCAAGAGGATTACTACCAAGACCCTGGGACCCTTTTCCTAAGTCATAGACAACTAAAAGTATTAGTGAATATGATAGATATACTACTTTGGGAAACCTACCAAATGGACACCTTTACTAGTTCAGCTAAAGTAGAATTAGTGTTGTATTCAAAGCACCCATTCATCCTTTTGGTAAGTACTCATGACTTCCTATTCTTATTTGGTCTGATTAAAATTTAAGTAATGGTTTATTTGGTATCCAATAGATGTGAAGGGTGCCCATACTCGTATTCATGAGTACCAACTTTTATTACAACCATCACTTTAGGGTATCTCATTCATACCCTATCTTAGGTCAAGTAAAATTAACTCTTAATTTCTTATCAAGGTACCACTGATAATGTACTAAAAAAGTAAATAATATGCATAATTGGAACTTCTCTAATTTTTTATCTATTAAAGTGCAAATGTGAAAGATGCAACTCATATTTGAACTCACGAATTCGGTATCCCACTAACTGACATAGAAGCTTGCACCATTACTCTAGGTTTTCTTAGTCTAACATACTAGGTGCAGTTCTAGAGTAGAAAGAAAGGGAAATCCCAATCGCACTCATACTTTGTCCTAGGTAGAATACAATTAACTCTTAACTTCTTATCAATGTACTAATGATCATGTACTTCAAAAGTTAAATAATATGTAGAATTATAACTTCTCTACTTTTTTATTAGTTAAGAGTGTAGATATGATTGGTAATACTCAAATTTAGACTAAACAACTTGGTATCCCACTAACTCACACAATTTTCTTGCACCATTACTATAAGATTTCATAGTAAAACATACTAGGTATAATTCTAGAGTAGAAAAAATAGGGCAGAACCTTTACTTTTCATCTTTAAACCATTACCACTTGAATGGTTAACACAAGGGTTGAGTATTAACACTATTCTAGACCTCATTGAAGTACTGATATGCTATTCTTTTGGGTGTGGTGAACTATTATTTTGGCATTGAGAGTCCAAAAAATTAGGTTCTCCTAGAACAAGATAGATTTGCTCTAACATTATGAAGATCCTTTCATAAATTTTTTATAACAAAAGGATGTGCAAATTTAACCTTTAAGGTTAAAATTTTGACCAAACCCGATTACATCATATATTACCATAAGGGAAGTTTCTTAGTCATAGGATAGACAAAGGATCATAATGCATCCAAATTAGAGATGTTGTTATGATTCCAAAAAATACCAACACTACTTTCACACTTAGGAGTAATAAAATAGACATGATAAATCATATAGATAGTTATAACCAACATGTTCATTAACTCTTATAGGTATTTATCATATTTTTATATGCATGCTATAAATTTTAGAATTTTATATAAGTGTAAGACACCAATTGCATATACATTATTTTCTAATTTCAAGTAGGTTACATTTCTAAAACTATTATATTTTTGTCTAAACTAATTTATTATAGGTTATCATTAGTTCCCATGGCACTGAATAGTCACTAATAGGAATAATAAAAGAATAGAGATGAAAAAATGACAATAGAGTTTGCATAAGGTCCACACTACATAACCATTGACAAAAATAATAAAAGAGTGATGGACTGATGAACAATAGGATTTTCACATGGTGTGCACTACACTCACAACATTTTCATTTTTTCAAGCTATGTTAAAGTTTTATAGATAAATTATATTTTTGGGTATCTCAATTGATGAACTAGGGTATGATGTATCTTGGAGAGCTTCATATTCATATTTGAAGATGATCACAACTCGCCAATGTGAAGATTATAGATGAATCAAGCTTCATGTTCATATTTGAAGATGATCACAACTCTCC
This sequence comes from Torreya grandis, assembly GCA_037957365.1. Lineage (NCBI taxonomy): Eukaryota > Viridiplantae > Streptophyta > Pinopsida > Cupressales > Taxaceae > Torreya > Torreya grandis. The sequence goes on from JARHVA010003776.1 coordinate 520,248, forward strand.
ACTATTATTGCCCCACACTTTAATAAGAGATGGGGTGAGTGATCTTGAAATGTGATAGCAAATATACTACCAATAATTTGTAAATCAAATACCTCTTTTAAATAGTCTTGGGGTGGCTAATGCTTCACTAAGGGTGGGAAGTCAAAAGAAGTCATTAAAGGGTTTGCATATCAAATTCTTCTTGCATTTTGTATAGGAGAGAGGATTCAGTTACCCATGAATTTTGAAACTTTACTGCTGCCAAATTTTTTGGACAAGGTTATAAATAGAATTCAATTATTTACTCTCTCACTCTCTTGGCCAGGTTCTCTTTTAGGGGATAGATGAATTATTGGGAATAGATAAAAAAAATTTAAGGTGACATTTTATAACACATCCCTTCTTATTTTAGGAAAATGGAGACTCTTCAAGCATGACTTGGCTATCCCTGTCAAAAATGAGCTTTCTTTTTTCTTTTGTAAATTTTTTGATTTATCATCCATTGGGGGCTTAGCTCAAGTGTTGTAGGGGAAAATATTCATTTTATTATTATTATTCAACAACTATAATTATTTGGTTTTTTGATGTAACCTATATGCATTTGTCTTCTAAAAAAAATCTTGAAAGGTCCATCTGTGTGTGTTCATTGCAAGCAGGTAGAATAAATAGCACAATATTTATTCATTACACTAATAGGCATCCTAAAATGGAAGATGAGGGTAGTGTATTGTAATGTCATGCAATTTTAATAATTAATTATTGACCTTGTATTTGACATCCATTTGACCATCAAATGGAATTTTGTTCTTCTTGTAGAAGTCAATCAAAAAATCATAATATCTTGAGCATATGGTGGATTTTGGGAGGCCTTTTTTGTCTGGAAATATTTTTTCAATCTCACATATTGGTGCAACTAGATTGATGACCTATAAGTAGTCAACAAGGAATTTTTAGAGAAGGTAATGGATTAATTAATCAATTTAGTATGTGACAAATCCGAAATATGCACCTCGAGATTGATATATCTCAATATTTTTTTAAATAGATTTATTTAAGATATTTATACTAATATCTATGTTTTTAAAACATTGGGATATAACACAAAGAGGCTTAGCATTAATCCACTAGAATAAAATGCTAAGACTTGGTAAAAAACCATGTCCTAATCATGATACATGCAATTAGGTACACAAGCCACTCTCTTATTTGTATGTTGGAACTTATGGTTGGAAAAATTTTGGAGAATATTTAACAATGAAGCTATGCCACTGAATAACATAACTAAAAATCATAAAAATCCAAAATTTTATGAAAAAAAACAAATTACAAAATGAAAAATAGTCGAATAAAAAATTTCATGAAAGATGAAATTTTAATGTTTCTTATCTCTCTATAAATTAGAGTCCTCAAAAAACCAAAACATGATTCTCATAATAGTGAACGTAGGTGTAGAATCTTGATACCTTGGTCAAAATGGGGATAAATATGAGTGAGAAATAAAGAGATGCTTATTATTGGAAAATTATTGAATGAACACATAGGTTTTTTTTAAATTTGGAAGATAGAGTCTATAAGGGATAAATTATATGTTGATTTTCACTACCCTAGATGAATACTGAGGGATATTTGTGATCTGCATCTCTAGTCCTAAAAATCTATGTATGACCTCATGGCATAACCACACTCAATTAAAGTAGGTACTATGAACTAAGGTAGGGTTAAAATTTAAATGTTAAATATACAGCTAGATATATTGGTGAAGCAACTAAGAAAATTTGTAGCTAGGAATGGTGGCTATAATAATAGGGAAAAAGATATACTAAGCAAAGATTCTTTCCATATTAGAGGATGTTTATTTCCATTCACAACTTGAGCTACCAAGGGTTTTTGTATATATGAATCACATCAAAAAGGCTTCAAACACTATTGTTACTTCTCTAAATTAACAATTCCTTATGTTAGGTAACTCTAAGAAAATTCCAATAGTGAGATCAAGCATTGAAATACAAGGGAGCATATAAAGTACTTGCTTGTTTGGCTTCACAAAACCAAACCAATAGTGACATAAATAATGACTTATTTGTTTACATTTGCTACCTAATCTTATAAGGATCTTGGGCCAACTATGGGAGGTTGTCTTGGTAGGAGTAATTAGAGGTAAGGAAATGATGGATACAACACAAATAATGTTGAACTAATTTGTTACCCACTTGTAAAACTTGTTGAACATGGGAATATGGACCAATGAAAAAACCATAGCTTTTTTTTAATGGTTCTTATTCTTCATGACTTCTTATTTTTTGATATCCAAGTTTTTTGGACATGTTTTATAGGTGTTTGTTTATGTAGCTCTAGAATACCAGGGTCTTGCAATAGTATTTAAATTGAAGTGCTTATTAGTTCTAGTAGTGACTTCTCTAAGTTTTTTCTAACCTAATTAAGATTTTTTCACTAGTGTTTTTCCCATTCCAGGTGCTTCTAATAGGTACGATGCTATCCCCAGTTGGTTGTAAGTCAAAAAAGGGAAATATTATACAATGGTTCTATATCCAAATATTTTTGACATGTTTTACATGTGCTTGTTTTTGTTTCTCTAAAATGCCATGGTCTTATAATAGTATTTAAATTGAGGTATTAATTAGTTTTAGTAGTATTTTATCCAAGTTTTTCTAGCCTAATAAATTTGTTGTCATTAGCATTTTTTCCTTTCTAGATGCTTTTAGTAAGTTCAAGATTGACCCCATTTGGTTTTAAATCATAAAATTGAAATATTAAACAATATTTAGGTATGACATTGACCCCATTTGGTTGTAAATTAGAGAAGCTAAATATTATACAATTATTAGGTATGGCATTATCCACGTTTGGTTGTGAATAAAATAATGGAAACATTATACAATGGATAGGTACGCCATTGTCATCATTTAGTTGTAAATAATAAAAGGGAAAAATAGTACAATAGTTAATGGATTCCTCTAGAGTTTTATATAATCTTGAAAATTCCCCATGTGTTTATGAAAATATAAGGAATGGTTATATTGTTTTTTGAAAATTACCTAGACTTGGATCAATCCAAACACTTGTTTCGTATCAATCACAAGGTTAAAAATCTATGGTGATAGAAAATAAAATAGTTTGGGTCTGTAAAAGTCTCTGGTATTATCTAAAAATAGTGTGTTGTATGAGAAGGAATGTTGGAATAGTGTGTGATCTGATCAACAAGCATAGGATCCCATATGAACCTCACCAACTATTTGATGATCTAGTTGTCTAGTTATTTGTAGCCCAATAGGTTTACAAGCCCAATCCATGGTAGATGCATTTATATATCTATGTAGGGGCCATTTCTAAACTTTTTTCAACACAAGATTTGTAGTTACCTATGTGAATAATTTCCCACTAAGTGAAGGAAGTGTGCTAGGAATTCTCAAGAGCTTTGTGGGGTCAAGGAAAGCCATATTCACTAGAATAATGAAATTTATGGGCAAGATGATAGAAGCATAATATTTTTTGGGTGTGATATCTTTTGCAGTATCTATGGCTATTACAAACTAGAAAAAATATATATTAAATTAATAAAACAACAAAAATAAGGCACTTCTCTCTGTAATTCATGACACCAATTCTCTTGAATAAAAAAAGGAATAAAAATGACAAGAAATCAACCTTAACTATGATACTATGAAGGATGTCCTAGCTATTGAGAGTTATGCTCTAAAAAATGCCATGAAAATGATGTGAATTTAGGTTTTATCAATCTAATCCATGACTACTCTTCCTCCCTCCTCCCTATTCCATGTACTTATTTTATCAAAATCTTGGAAACTAGGAACTAATTACCTAAATGTGGAAACTTTTACGTAAAATCATAATGTTATAGATGTGCAGTAAATGACACAAACTTATTTAGAACTTGTTAAATTTTAAATATTCTAAAAGGTTAAATATCAAATAAATACAAGTTATTTATAAAATTTAAATGCAACACTGACTAAGAATAAAATTGACTATATGGCTGTGTTGACTGACTGTGGATCTAAAATAGGTTTTTTTATCTATGGACAAGGCCACTAGATCTCAACAAAGGCAAAGTGTGTCAATGTTCTTAGGGAGAGTTAGTGTCCTATATTTTTTATCTCTCTAAAACTATTGTGATAGGTTTTCCTTCACCTATGTGTTTTATTTGACCATGTGGGAGCATTTGATATATCACAGAAACCATTGTATATCTTCTCTTTTACTTGTAGCTTGATCTTAATAGATCAAGAGGAAACTATAATCATGGACTAAAAAAAAGTTATCAAATGAAGTAATTCATGACCTCAACACCCCCTATGTTGAGTTCTGCCTACATACCAATACTCTATAGAAGGATCAAAATCTATGCAATTATCCCATAGTACAGTGGTGTGTGTGATAAATTTGGTGAAAAATGCTAATTTTTGGTGCAATCTCTGTGTGATTAAGTGGTTAAAAAATTACTTGTGATCTTGGAGGTTTATGTAGACTTATCTTAGGGATACTTAGGTTATGGATTCTAAATTGGGAAAAATATATGTTTTCATCTCAATTTGCAATTAAATGTTATGGTGTTTTTCAATGCATGAGCCTCTTGTGTACAAAATGGTTTAAAATGTGACTTTATAGTGATATTTTAGTCATTCCTTTGGATGGGGTGCTCACTAAAATTATGGGATTACCCATTACATGACTTTAAATTTGATAATTACCTATTATTTGGTAGGAGGATGTTGCTAGTGGAATAGGGCACTATTGGGGAGTGAGATTGTGAAGATACGACAACCTTGTCTAGAGGGAAAGAACAGCTAAATGGAAAGTGGGGATCAATCTCAAAGTGAATTTAGATTTCTTAGAATTATAAATAAATCTATTTTTAAATCATTAGTTGTTTTTAATAATTGGTCATTCACAATACGAGTGAAGGGTGGTCAAAGACCATGGAATGAGGTTTGAACTAAGTGTGTAAAAGGAGTGGTCATAAGTGTATTGTTTTAGAAATAGATATTAATTTATGTGTCTACATTTTACCCTATTTTATTATAGTAATGAATCAAAATTAAATTAATATAATAAAAATAAAAAATGTGTACCTAAACTTTCATTTGAATAATAGTCTTGAATGTAGGCCACAAGGTTGAATTGTGCTTCATGTAAACCTGTAATGAAACATGTATAAATTAGTCTTTTACCTAAAATATAAATATGAAAGTAAAAGACAAGAAATTTATATATCTAATAAAAAGGAACAAAAATATTTGATTGGGTATGTAAACCATTACATTTTATAGTGAAAAAAATAATGACTGTAGAGGGTAGGACCCTTAGATATTTCATTTTCATTGGTAATCTTGGATTGTGTTGTGCATTCCTCAATTCAAATTGATTATTATAGTGTGCTTAAAAACTCAAGGTGTGCTTAGATTCATCATTTCATACGTACAATACTAGCATAGATTGGAATCCTTGTATGAATTCCAATGAATCATTTTGGAGCAAAAAGGTGAATCATCTATTACATATGGAATAATATTCATTTTTGGTGTAAAATTGGTAAAAAACTGGTGTAAAATTAATAGAATATATTTTTGGTGTATACAATTTAGATAATGACAAGAATTAACATTCCATCTATGTAATTGGTGCAAAATTGAGCAAGGAGGTAGTCATATGTCACACACATATCCTTAATTTAATATTTGTGTGTATATGGATTATAAAACTAATTAATATTATGTGATTTTCTAATAAAAATGTTTTTTCAAACTATGGAACACATGTGCATGATGCCCCCATTATCAAAAAAAATTGAGATAAACTTGAGTATTTTTTTGAAATTGAGACTAGGTACCTATCAAGAACTGTTTTGAACTAAGATTCTAAGAATTTTTGAAAATGATTATTTTTTGCCTATTGGGACAATAATGCATTATTTTATACATGGATAACCTATTCCCTTTTCCAAATGGGGCATTATTATCCCAAATTTCTTTCTAGGTGATTTATAGGTATGGACAGTGATCCATTATGTAAACCCTATAAAGTTTTATCTATGCACTAGGTTGTTGCAACTTAGTCTCTAAGATAAGCCACTATGTATGCCCCCTCTTTTGAAGTGAGTTTTGAATCTTTCACAATAACTTAACTCAAAATAAAAAATTATGCAAGAGATATTATGGATAAAATATAAATCTGAGTAGTAATGATAACATGGTGTAGCATGGCATCATCATATGTAAACTGAACAAAATAATAATGTAAGATGCATGTGTGAAAAAACATAAATGGTAACATTTTCATTATAGATGTTATCAATTTAGCGTGTAAATAAGTGATCATATACTAAAGATAACTGAAACTAAATTAGAACAAGGGATGATGCATGATATCTATCATAGCATCAAAAAGGCTAGGAAGATGCATAATATCCATCGTGGCACCAAATACTAAACAAAAAAGTATCACGGCCATGATGCACACACAGAAAGAGTACACACCAAGCACACAAATAACATAATAGAATACCAAAAGGCCTCATACAATGGACATATTCAAATATCACTCACACACATAAAAATATATAATAAAGGCTTTGAGCCTCATATAAGAAACAGGTTCAAATGTCCACAATCCAAGAAATGAATACACATATGACATGAATCATAGAAATAAATTCAAAAATAACACGAGTGAATGTAATTGATTAACATAAGTAATTTTTAACACTAGTATATTCATCAAATTAGGTAATTAGTAAGATATCAATGTGTAAATGAGCAATATCGATAGATTTTACATAGTGTAAGGAACTAGGTATGAATAAGAATGGATAGACAAAATAATGATAAAACCTATGTATGAAATTCCCCTAGTGAACTTGATGATGTGTAAACACATTGTAAGAGTCTTGTGGTTGGTTTGAATCTAGGAAGTGATATCCTATGTTCACTAGGATAATGCCAATAAAATAGGATAAAGGTATAGTATGCTACTATTTGAACATGGTGCTTTTGTATATTTGTAATTTATAAGTTTATGACAATATCACCTCTTGAAATGGGAGATATAAATGAAAACCTGTATGTTTTGCATTCATTCATGTACACTTGTGAATCATATATGATATGAAACTAGATATAAATAAGTAATGGATAACTATGCACAAATTAAATGATGTAAATGGACTAAACATAAGCATGCATAGGTCCTAATTTTGGAGTTTTCTAGAATATTTAATTTTTTATATTTTTTTTGCATATATGAACTGAGAAATAGAAAGATTGATATTACACAATGAGTCATGCAAGGGATCCACAATCAATAGGTCTTGTGTCTAGAATATGAAGGATGATCTCTCATGAACATAGATATTTATGCCTTTGTGAAGTAATTGGTGTCAACCCAAAATCTAAAATTTGATCTATCTCAAAAATAAGTGCCATGGTCATGATAATGCTCTATAATATACTTCATATGTTGTTTTTCATGATGAACTCTAGGATGTATGTGTTTAATTTAATTGCACATGTTAGAATGTTAGTATTATTGCATTTTGAAGTCTATCTAAGAATAATGTAGAAAACTATATGAGCCCTAAGTAATCATCTATCCATCTTGAAGGAAATAAAAACTATGAAATGTACTAAGTTTTTGATATATTTGCATTATTGTATTCTAATCATGGAAATATCTTGATGGGAGTAACTATAGTATTAATCTATGTAGTATTTTTTGCATAAAGCTTTATTGACTATCACATTGTCATTGTTGATTGATTCTTTTTTCCTTTTATTACAACACTATAATTTTTATCTACTTTTTGTACTTGTTTCCACTATTGTTATATTGGTGGTATAATGTATCTCTCATGATGTTGTCTCTATATGCATTTCTACCAACATTATGAGTAACCATTGGTTCCTTAACAGGAATGTCTGAGGATAACTCAATCATGTTAGAGTGAAATCTAGTAGAATGAGGATAATAAGTCCTATATTTCCCATTATTAAATGTAATAATACCTATATCAAAATAGTGCTCAATCTTTCCTCTAAACACACAAAAAAATATTATCCCAATGACCATTAATGTGATGATAGTTGTCATAAGGTTTGTTTTTTATGTTGTTTAATCGATGTTGTGGATGATAATGATTCAGAGGAAGAGTAATCATCCTCTTATCCAAGAATTCTCTGTGGATGTCGAGAAGCCTATTTATAAATGAGTCAAACCATGGGTTACTTTGTACCATGAGGTGCTTTAGTCACTAGAGGAACTGACTTGAAGACTGATTTTTCCCTTTAATACTTTGACTTGTGATTATGGTGGAAATTTTGCTTTATAATAAGGTGCATCAGTTTCTTGAACAAGATTGGATGGCTATGGTATTAATAACCCAATATCAAAATTTTCCTTTGTATTTAGTTACGTGAGTCCCAATTTCTTTTCCAATGCAATATTCTCATGATAAAAATGTTGAAATGATTTAGATGTTTGATACAATAATTATTCCTTAAGAGGGAAAATGATGCCTCTACAGTAGATATATTGTATACCCAAATTTTTTGGTTGATATATTTATTATTGCATAGATGTCTTAAACCTCAATATGTAATCATGAACTAGATATAACTTTCATTGATGTAATGATACTAATCGCTACTATGTAACTTTGGATCCCTTATTCTTAATAAAGATGACTTCTTATAACCCAACATATGTATGTCAACACCCATTAGGTAGTGAATGATGAAACCAATTTAGCACATCATCCTCTAAACTCTTTGGAAATAATTGTAATGGTATCATACTACCATTGCAACCATTCATAGCTCTTTTGTAAGATTTTAGATGTAAATAAGGATCCCCTTTTCCATTGAACTTAGAAAATTTTGGTATCTTAAAATCACATGATAATGGCGTGTATAAGATATTCCACACTATGGGGTTACCATATATAACATTTGAATCAACCCAAGAGTGATAGACCTTAATTTCTAATCTAAGTTGATGTAATTTATATTGTAAATTGTGCATAAAATGCATTAAAGAGATAACCTCTTATGAATGCATGTTGAGATCTTGGAGTGGTTCATTTAATAATTGGATTTTATTATTAATTTTGGCCATTTGTGTACTATTCGAATAGGAGAAAAGGGGCTACGAATAAACCCTTCTTGATGCATGGCAAGTTTGGGAGATTTGGTGGTATTTAATATATCAATATTTTTTAAAGGCACATGGTATTATACTAAAATAGAAGAAATAACACTGTGATTTTCATCACTAGAATAGACATGCTCACATATTTTATCTTTCAATGGAGAACTAAGAATATTATCAATAAATTTAGCATTAAGTGAACTATCATTTGCTTCATCATGTAACATAAATCTTTATAGATATGAGGTAAGTGTAAATAAGGGTCTATACTAGGATTAGTAGAAACATATTCTTCATCACTATACACATGGTAGTCATTATCATTCCAATTTCCATCTTACTCACTATCTTTTTCACTTTTAAAATAATCTTTTAATATATCAACATTTTCATTTTCATGAGAAGGTGTAAAAGAAGTATTGATAGTTTCAACTTTACTCACAACATTAACACATGTAATAGGAATGCAATCATTACTTGTATTATCAACATTTGAAGTAGAAACAATTGAATTTTTAAAGGGAAGATAGAAGAACAAATATTTATAATTTATACCTTATCTAAAGTATCATGATATGCAAAAGGAACACTATTTTCATTTTCATTAGAAGTGATATATGAGATGTGTTTGTACTTTCTACTTTATCCAAAAGATCATTAAATGTAATAGAATTTGAATCTTGATTTTCATTATTTATATTAGAAATTGAAACATTCGTATTTACATTAAGAGGAGAAACAATTGCATTTTATACCTTGTTTTGGGTGTCATCACATTCGAAAGGAATACTAGCTTCAATATGAACATTTGAAATAAGAGCATTTTCATTTTTAGAAGGAGAAAAGATACGAGATGCATGTGCATTTTCAGCCTTGGGTATTGTTATCCAATTTTGACCCCCCAAGTCAAAATAGGACCCCTATAGGCAAATTATTGAACCTTAGGTGATGTAGAAGGTCATAGTTGAGTCCAAAATACCTTATTAGCATTTATTAAGGTAAATTTGGAAATATTAAGGTAAAGTCATATTTTAGTCATATAGTGATCTAGGGGTGTCATGAGGAAATAATTCATGGTCAAGTTGTGTCATAGGTGATTAGGGGTTCATTAATGACATTTCATGTATTAAATATCTTTTCATGAAGTTTTGGAATGCCTAAGGTTCATTTGCTAGCTTGAAGGTGGTGAAAATGAGTAAAAAGGGTGATTTTGGCTAATATTTGTATGTGACAAATCTAACTAAGTGAAACATCCATATCACACACCTTCCAATAATCTTTAAGAAGTTACTTAACTATCACACATATAATAGGAATCACAACAAAGTCATATTCTTGATTTTCAATACCATCTTGAGGAGTTAGCAAACTTGTACAGACTTGTGGAAGTCATGTGCAAGTGAAAATAGATTCATAATGTCATTTCATCTTCTAAAAATCATAAATGAGCTCGGGAAGAAGTTTCAAGCTCCATATTTCCATAATTTTCTTTCTCTCTCTCATTATCCCCCTCACAAACTAGTGAAGGCCAATTTCAAGAAGATGATACAAGAAGTACAGGTAGATTTTGGGGATAATATTTTGGAAATTTTTTGGGACCCCTATGGGATTAAAATTTGTGGAATTGTTCATTATATTGGTGCTCTTAGATTTATGAACAATTGTTAAGAGCCCATACTATTTTTAAGAGCTCGAAACCCCGCAAACTATGTTTGGAGCAACTCCAAAACAAATTGTGAAATAATTGATGTATAAAAATAGCTAGAGTAGATTATTAAATTTATATAGATGCATCTTACATGTTCATTTATCATGGTGGCATGTGTGGATGTCCTTTTGGCAAGAAAAATAGTTATTATGCATAGTTTGAAGTGACTATCATATTTTTCTGTGTTTCTGAGTTCTCCAAGTGGTCTAGTTCATTTGAGTGGTTATCCATGGTCTGATATTATCTTATTAATCCATAATTGGTCTACTAATTAGTCAGATATTATATACTAGTCTCAAGTGGTTGCATCTCCATTCACCATCTTAGACTATGTTTTCTATGCTTGCATTTAACAAAGTATTTTGATGAGTTTCATATGTTTTTTCATGGAATTTGGAGTTTATTTCTCTTTTTATATGTGTTTGTGTAATGTAAAAAATAAATATTTGAGCCTACAGTCATGTAGTTGCACCTTCAAAGCCTTCAAACATAATGGTTGTTTATTCTCTCATCTCTTACAACCTGTATGTCTACAAATTCAATGGAAGTTCATGTTTTTATTGATATTAAAGGTTTTATAAGCATGAAATAAGGTGGTGGTATATTTATAAATGATTCTAATATATTGAAGGCTTAAAGTGTCTTAAATCAAAGTGATCACAGTCAAACTGCCAAATTACACCCTATAGACTGTGTGTATGAATAGTGAAGTGCAGAGGTTTGAATGTGCCTTGAAGATGATATGGGTTTGAAATAAAATGAAAATAAAAGATATTTATTAATTTTTATCCACTTTAGTACATCATAGTGTAATGGAGATAGACCCAAAATCCCTAACAACATTGTCAAACCTAGTGACAGTCACCTATAGGATTTTGGGGAGAACAATGAATGTCGGGGATCAAAAGATGCCTTGAAAGGGCTAATGAATCTGTAATTAAATGAGGAGAGACACATTTGAAAAGTAATAAACACTATTTAAATGTTATAATGGAGTTTAAGGAGGTCAATTCAAGACCAAATGCAGTCAAGTAGTAGGACAGTCACCTACAGGCATGTTCAAGCTTGCTTTGAACAAATATTTCATGGGTTATGAACTTCAAGACCTTGAAAGGATTCTCAAACACCATCAAGATTATAATAGATTCATTGGATAGTTTTATAGGTTGGTTTTGAAATCCTGGATCACTATAAATCTTTAACACAATTAACTATGTACTCAAATTCTCAAATGCATACCTTACAACCAGTCAAGAAATGGGTCTTGAATAGTAAAGTTGATGATGGTTTTGGGTATTGAAGACATTGATAATAGTTTTTATATGGAATAAAAAACATGAAACAAAAGTTTCTTGAATAGTTTGGAGATTTCTTGAGAAGGTCATGAAACTCTTACATATAGTCTTGATGCATACACACACACAGGTCTACCTTGTGAGAATAAAGTTGAGAAATTGAAAACTTGAGACAATAATGTTTGTGAGAGTGTTTTAATTATGAAAGGATGAGACTTAGGGAACTCAATTCATTCAAGTAATTGGGGGCCTAAATAGGTAACAGAGAAAGAGAGCAAACAAGGGTTAAGATAACTACATCCACACAGTTTGCATACTTTCTCAAGGTCTATGTTTGTTTGGATAACTTTAAAAGACATTAGGAGATTTGAGAAAGAGAAAGAGAGTTTATGTGATTGTATTTCATGATCATAGTAAATAAAATCTTCAGACTCAAGCAAAACCTAAAATTTATGCCTACTTAACTACCCTATCATATGTACAATCAGGTTTGTTTGCTCATGAAAGTTTGTATTTATTTTAAGGGTATTGCATGAAGATTTGATGGAGATTAGATATTTTTAATATGATTATATATTCATTACATTGTATCTTCATAGTTTCAAACTCAAACTACAAAGAGACAAGCAATTTGACATGCCCTATTCAGACTTTGCACATGCCTACTTGCATTAGAAAGTTTACATGGTTAGACTTGAAGAGTTTAAATATTGGTCAAAGGTATTAAGTCAATAAAAATGTGTTTTCATGATAAATTTAAGAGTGATAACACCACTCTAGAAGATCCTCAATCTCAAACTTTAAATAAACAAGCATAGTTAGACCTTGTTCTAGTAACATACATAGTCCTAGTGGGCATTCAGCTCTAGAAAGTGGTGAATTAAGGTGAGTTGGAGTTAAGATAAATTTTTGAGATATTTATAAGATGGTAAGAGAATTAATAAAACAATCCATGAGTCAAAAACCATCCAATAGATAAGATAACAGGGGACGACAGTCAGTTAGGGTATGGTAGGTGATTTGGCCTAAGAACCCTAAGTCTGAGTGGATTGGATGTAAGAAAGAATTGATGAATAATGGTGATAAGATATAAATTTTAATAGGTATAATTGGTCATATCATATCCCATTAAGGCAATTATAACTGAAACCAATCTCATTAAATTCACCTACTAACTCAATTCTCCCCCAGACCTCTCAGAATGCTTATTTCTAGTTGATAGGCCATCTTGCATTACTTAGTATGGATCACACATGTTGCACGGGAACCTAAGATTATAGAGGAAGTTTAATGAAGTAATTTAATTTATTTTTTTATAATTTTTAAGAGGTTTCATGGCTTGAGGTTTATTAACTATCGTTAAGAGTCAAACCACTTCTAGGTTGCCTAGGAGAGCCATAAACACCCGATGAGAGAGAAATGTAATTTTATGCCTCCAAATGGATGATATGAAATTATAAACCACCAATAAAATGTTCAACACTCCCATAATACTAATCCCATGCTATTGGATGGTACAATACTATGCAGAACCATATAGAATAGGGGAATATGGCTAAAATGACTATTTTTTGTTATTTTGTAGGTCCGTACAAGTAGTCAAAACTTCAAATTTGATATGGAGGTAGGGGAGGATGTTTTATAACTGAATAAAATGATTTTTTGGGGTTTTTAATTTATGTGGAATCTGTAGAACCAGTTTTCACTCTCTTGGTAGGGAGGCCTAATTGAGGCCTAGTTAGGAGAGAGAAAGGGAAAAAAGGACATCTCCACTCATTCTCAGAGCATGAAATTTAACTTGGAGATGTAAATTCATACTGGGTACTATAATATTCTTTTATATTCTCATTATCATATATATTTTTCTCTACATAAGGAGGTTTGCACAAAAAAAGGATACAAAAAATGAGGCATATTTGAGGCTTTTAGTAGAGAATGACTTGTTGAGGCCATTTTGAGGCTAAAAATGGATTTTTTCAAGTCAAATATGGTTTTAATAGGCCATACATGAATTTTTTATGAGCTAAAGTAACTGAAACCAAGTTTTGACACTTGTGTGCAAAATAGGCCTAAGGAGATGAAGAGCCCTCTAGACATCTTGCAAGAGAAAGAGGTGATGTGTCAAATAGAACCTATTGGAGTTAGTTAAGAGGTGTAGATATCAAATTAAAGAGGTAGAATAAACTAATTTGATCACCAAAAATGCCACTTGTCCTTCAACATGTCAAGACAAAGGGGAGTTTCAATAAGCTATTCAAGGTATCAAGCATGCATTTCAACTCCCAAGCCACTTGGAGGGTCAGAACATATGGATTTGGAAGTCTATTATGTTAGTTACCTAACTCCTCTCTTATTTTTAACTCAAATTATCCTTGTTTACTCTCTCTCTCTCATACACCCTTCTTCTATTCTCTCTCACATTCTCTATATATTGAGCCACTTTTGGGTAAGTTTATATCCTCCACCTAGATATGGTGAAGCCCTGCCCATTTGTATGTATTTGATCAATCAGAAGCAAATGGTTTACCTTCTATAGTGACTATAATTAGTGTGCATATGATAATAGTCGATCTTGTCAAGTGAATTGACTTGTCTTCCTTAGCATGTTGTCCTTTTCTAACACATAGATATAGTTTGAAATATTCTCTTATAGGTCATGTGAAGTGTATGAGTGTGGTGCAATATTGAAGTGATTTTTTCTATATTCTAGTGTCATTCAATACCTCTTGGGTAGTCCTCCTAGCTTAATCAACGATCACAACCTTCACATTGAAATGCTCATGTGAGAGATTCAGATTAAGAGTAGTGTATGTAAGGTTAGTTTTCATGATTTAAAAGTGCACATACAGTTGGTTGGTAGTGGTCAAAACATGTTTGGTGCATCACCTTATTAGAGTAGTTTTATCTCCATTTTCCTTTCAAGTGATAGAGTAGTGAAAGTGATTCTTCAAGGGGATCTAGCTCTTCCATCTAGAGTTTTACCCCTATTATATACAACCCAAAGGTCTAGGGGTAATCCTATGTTTCACTAAATTTGGAAAGATTTGAACAACCTTCTCCTAGGGTGAAAAAATTGGTCATAATAGTTCTAGCATGCCCAATGGTACTTAAGGTCCAAAAGAGTGGGAAAATTTTTGGTGTGTTCTTCCTCTTATCAGCCTTTGAAGGCATTCATCAAATAGCAATGGCGACTTCAAATGTAATCAACTAGTTATAAGTATCCTAGGTACTTATTGTGAAAATAATTTTCTAAAATTTTTGTGTTTCATTTGACTAATGAAGTTGATATGGCTAGATATGATGAGAGTTCCTAGTACACACCTCCTTACCAACCTTGTCATGACCCATACTATGTTCCTCAATAACCCTATCAAAATTGTTATCAACCCTATGAGCCATGGTAGTCCTATGGTCATTCTAATTATCATTCATATGACCATGATGTTGTAGAGTAGCCTTACCAAGACTTGTAGCAGTCATAATCCTCCCTTCCTACTTCAATTCCATCTCAAAATTATGTTTTCCCTCTCATAACTTTGTTGGCACTTTATCCAAAATTGCTAAAATTAGAAGAGGTGATGAGAAAATGGGATAGAGAGCTTGATGTGGACCCTTTTCATCTCATAGAGAAGATGATAAATTCAATTTAAATGTTGATGGATAATTGGATGTCAGTTGGAGAGGAAACCCAATATGTTATGAGTGATGAGTTGAGTTAAATGAGAACCTGTATCTAATGGTGGATAGACAGATTAGAGAGGTGGGAGAATCAAGAGACCCAATCTAAGCAATCCCAATAATCATCTCCTATCCTTAGTCTACCTCTTTTGACTCCAATCCCTCCTCAAGATACACTTATTTTCCCTCAATAAAATAAGATATCTTCATCTTGGAGGCCTTCTTGTACAATGATTCTTGACTATACCATGTCAACTCTTGCAGAATAATTTTAAGCTATGAAAATCTCTCCATCCACTCCTCAAGAACCCTCTTGTATTCCATATCATTTTTTAATTCCCCTTATCCCCATGAAACCATTCACTATCTTAAAGAGGATCCTATAAGAGAGCCAATCCAATCTTCAAAAGAGCTTGATAGCTTCAAAATTCCAACTTGGAACCAACTAGTGAAGTCTTGGGGAATTAAAGATGAAGAGAGAGAGGACCAAGAAGTTGACGTCATGAAAGAAGGCCTTGTGTTTGTTCAAGCCTCATTTCCCTCTCCCCCAGAACCTATAGTTGTTCCCTCATGGAATTCAATCCAAAAGAACATTCAAGACAAAAAAAAGGCCCTAGTTGGGAAGTTGGATGATCAAGTTACAACTGATAATGAACTTCAAGAAGACTATGAGAAGGATGAGGTGGTTGATTAAGAGAATGAAACACCTATGGCAAAGCTGAACCTTCTCTCTCCAAAAAAATTTCAAGAGTCTCCCATTTCCAAGACCCAAAAATTCAAGAGTATTACTTCCATCCCCATTCCCATTCATGATCCATCCACAACACCTCATACTCCCTCTCCAACCCATGAACTTGTTCACCACCCTCCCACCTCATCCCTTTGTGAAGGAGAACCTATATTATGGGAGATAAGTGAATGAGATCAAGACAAAGTCCCCACTAATCAAGAAGATGACTCAAGTGTCTATAATGAAGAGTTCATTATAAGGACTCCCCTTGGTTAAGATAAGCATAAATCCATCTTTTTGAGTGAAGAAAAATATGATTAATATCATGTTGTAGTTGTTTATAAAAATCTTGATCAAGGCATAAAAGAGGAAGCTTTTGAAAGGAACATCATATTGATTGAGTTTGTTGAGTCTCATGAACAGGTTCAAAGAGATGTGAGAGATATGAGGTAGACATATTTGCACATGTTCAAGGAATATGAAGGTCTTGAGAATTTAGTACTTCTAGAAGAGAAAAATGATATTGTTAAGCAAGAACATAAGGTTTTTATTGAACAAACATGTCTTGAAGAACATCACCAAGAGTTTCAAATACATGATGGAGTAATCTATGATGACTATGAAACTCATGAGTATGATCAAGAGATCGACTTTATAAAACCAATAGAAGACAAATTTGTTGCTACTTTCATGAAAAAAGATGACTTATGTCAAAGATTCAATGAAATATGTGGTGAATTTGAGGCCCTTCAAAAGCTTACACTTCCTATTGTTCAAGTTGAAGACATTGTTGAAGATGCATTGCCTATTGAAGTAAAACATGATAGCTTCCAAATTACCAAGCTTGTTGAAGTGATACCAAACCTTGAAGTTGAAAAATCTTCAAGTGAACAAGTTGAAGTTGATCAAGTACACAATGAGCAAAAAGATGAGTTTGAATAAGTTGTGATTCTTGAAGAGAAAAAAGACAAAGGTGATTAGAAGCATCATGTTGAACTTCTTCAATAGTTTAAAGGCCTTTGCAAGGTTAAAAGTCATGTGCATAAGAAGATACAACAAGATGTTTTCATTGAATAAAATGATGAATATGGGGATGAGTATGCAAAACTATTTGAATATCTTGGTGAACTTGCAGCTTCTACAACTGTTGCATTTGAGATCATGTCGAAGAGAGTGATAAGCATGAAGGAATTGAAGACATCAAAACCAAAACTCAAAAGGAAACTTGATTCATGCCCTCCTTCATCTCATGGATCAAAATATGGTGAAAGCTTCCCTTTTGATCCAGGAGGAGAAATTTTGCTTTAGGTTATTTTGTACATAGCCTAGTTTACTTAGGTTCTTTTGTCTTTCCTAAGTGCTTAGTTAACTCATGTTTGTGTCTTATTTTATTTTATTTTATGTGTGTGTCTTTATTTTGTGTGTTATTGAGGTAATCAAGTTATCTTTTTGGTCAACTGTCAAGGTTTGATCTTGTTGTCTCATAGTGAAATTGACTCCATAGCCCAATGGAAGGACAAGGTTACTGGTCTAGTCAGCATAGCAAGCATGCTAGCACTATGAGTCACCAATTTATTATCAAATTTTGAAGCCTAGGTCAAAATAAGAACCCTATAAGAAAATTATTGAACCTTCGGTGATTTAAGAGGTCGTAGTTGAGTCCAAAATACCTTATTGTCATTTATTAAGGTAAATTTGGAAAGATTAAGGTAAAGTCATATTTTAGTCATAAAGTGATCTAGGGGTGTCATGCAGAATTAAATCATTGTCAAGTTGTTTCATAAGTTATTAGGGATTCATTAATGTCATTTCATGTATTAAATATCTTTTCATAACATTTCATGAAGTTTTGGAATGCCTAAGGTTCATTTTCTAGCTTGAAGGTGGTGAAAATGAGTAAAAAGGGTGATTTTGGCAAACATTTGTATATGAAAAAAGTTAACTAAGTAAAAAATCAGTACTACACACCTTAAAAGAAGACTGGAGTAGTTACTTAACTATCACACCTATCATAGGAATTAGAACAAAGTCAGATTCTTGATTTTTAAAGTCATCTTGAGGAGTTAGTAAATTTGTAAAGACTTGTGGAAGTCATGTGCAAGTGAAAATAGATTCAAAATATCCTTTCATCTTCTACATGTCATAAATCATCTTGGGAAGAATTTTCAAGCTCCATAGTTGCATAATTTTCTTTCTCTCTCATCATCCCCTTCATAAGCTAGTGAAGGCCAATTTCAAGTAGATGTTACATGAATTACAAGTAGAGTTGGGGACCCATATGGGCTTCCAATTTATGTAATTGGTCATTAGATTGGTGTTATTATATTTATAAATAACTGTGAAGATCCTAGATTACTTTTTGAGAGGTCAAAATATAACAAGATAAGTTTAGAACAACTCTATAACAAATTATGGCTGTGTAAAACTAGTTGGATTAGCTTCTCAAATGTCTATATATGTCTCACACATGTTCATTAATCATGGTGGCATGTGTGGATGTCCTTTTGGCAAACAAAACCGTTCTTATACACAATTTGAAGTGACTACCATATTTTCTATGTTTCTGAGTTTTCCAAGTGGTCTAGTGAATCTGAGTGGTTCTCCATGGTCCTATATTCTCTTCTCAATCCATCATTAGTCTCTTGATCAGTCAGATATTTTGTACCAGTCTCAAGTAGTTGCATCTCCATTCACCATCTTGGACTATGTTTTTTGTGATTGTGTTTAACAAAGTATTTTGATGAGTTTGATATGTTTTTTATGGAATTTGGAGTTGATTTTCCTTGATATATGTGTTGGTGTAATGGAAATAATAAATATTTGAGCTTACAGTCATGTAGTTGCACCTTTAAATCCTTCAAACACAACAATTGTCCATTCTCTCATCTCCTGAAGCATATATGTCTACAACTTCAATGGAAGTTCATGTTTTCAGTGACAATAAAGTTTATCTAAGCATGAAACAAGGTGGTGGTCCAATTAGAAATGAGTCTAAGAACCTAAAGGCTCCAAGTGTCTTAATCCAAGTGATCACAGTCAAACTGCGAAATTGCACCCTACAGACTGTGTGTATGATTAGTGAAGTGCAAAGGTTTGAATGTGCCTTTGAGATGATATGGATTTGAAATAAAATGAAAATAAACTCTCTTTATGAAGGTTGATCCACTTTAGGACATCATAGTGTAATGGAGATAGACCTAAAATCCCTAACAACACAATCAAACCTAGTGACAGTCACCTACATGATTTTGGGGAAAACAGTGAATGCATGGGATCAAAATATGCCTTTAAAGGGATAATGAATGTGTAATGAAATGAGGAGATACCCTTATAAAAAGGACCAACCACTATTTAATTTTTATAATGGATTTTAAGTAGGTCAATTCAATACCAAATGCAATCAAGCAGTAGGATAGTCACCTACAGGGATGTTCAATCTTGCTTTGAACGGAGATTTCATGAGTAGTGAAATTCAAGACCTTGAAAGGAGTCTCAAACACCATCAAGAGAAGATTAGAGTCATTAGAGAGGTATATAGGTTGGTTTTGAAATCATAGATCACTGTTAATCTTCAAACATAGCTAACTATGCACTTGAATTCTCAAATGCATACCTTATAACCAATCAAGAAATGAGCCTTAAACACTAAAGTTGAAGATGTTTTGGGGTATTGAAGGAATATATAATAGTTTTGAGATGGAATAAAAAACATGAAACATGATTTTCTTGAACAGTTTGGAGATTGCTTGAGAAGGTCATGAAACTCTCACATACAGTTTTACTGCATACACACATACAGGTCTGCCTTGTGAGAAAAAAGTTTAGAACTTGGAAACCTGAGACAAAAATGTTTGTGAAAGTGTTTAAATGATGAAAGGATGAGAATCAGGTAGCTCAAGTCATTGAATTCATTGGGGGCCTAAATAGGTGCCAGAGAAAAAGAGCTAACAAGGGTTAAGATAACTACATCCACACACTCTGCATACTTTCTCAAGGTATATGCTTGTTTGGATAACTCTAAAAGACTTTAGGAGATCTTAGAAAGAGAAAGAGACCTTGATGTGATTTTATTTCATGATCATAGTATATCAAAGCTTCAGACTCAATCAAAACCATAAAAGTTATGCCTACTCAGCTACCATATCATATGCACAGTCAGGTTTGTTTGCTCATGAAAGTGTGTGTTTGTTTTAAGGGGACTGCAGGAAGATATAATGGATATTAAATAATTTTAATATGATTTGGAAGTGATTAAATTATCTCATCAGAGTTTCAAACTCAAACTAAAAAGAGTAGTTTGACATGCCCTGTTCAGACCTTGCACAAGCCTGATTGCGTTGGCAGGCTTACATAGGTAGACTTGAAGAGTTGAAAGAGTGGTTAGAGGGATTGAGTAAATAATAAGGTGTTTTCATGATTAATTTAATAGTGTTAAAACCACTCTATAATAATCTCAAGTTCAAACTAAAAAGAAACAAACATAGACCCTATTCTAGTCACATACATAGTCCTAGTGGGTAGTCATCTCTAGAAAGTGGTCAAGTAAGGTGAGTTGGAGTTGAGATAAATTGTTTATATCATTAGAATATGGTAAGAGACTTTATCAAAAACTCCATTATTTATAGACCATCAAATAGAGAATATAATAGGGGATGACAATCAGTTAGGGTATGGTAGGTGGTTTGGCCTAAGAACCCTAAGTTTGAGTAGATTGGATGTAAGAAAGACTTGATGAATTATGGTGACAAGATAGACATTTGCATAGGTAGAGGTAGATATATAATATCCCATTGAGTCCATTATAACTCAAACCAAGCTCAATAAATGTACCTACTAACTCAAGTATCTCCCAAACCTCTCAAAATGTTTGTTTCTAGTCGATAGGCCATCTTGCATTGCTTTGTATGAATCACACATGCTGCATGGGATCCTGATCTTATAGGGGAAGTTTAATACCCTAGTTTAATTTAATTTTGTGGAATTTGTAGGAGGTTTCATGCCCTAAGGTTTATGAACTATCATTAAGAGTTCAAACCACTTTTAGGCTGCCTAGGAAAGCCATAAAGACCTGATGAGAAATAAATGCAATTCTATGCCTCTAGATAGATGAGATGAACTTCCAAACCACCCAAAACACATTCAAGACTCCCATAATCATCATCCCATGCCATTGTATGGTAAATTAATATATAGAACTGTATGGAATAGGACTAAAATGACAATTTTTTCTATTATGTAGGTCTGTACAAGTAGTCAAAACTTCAAATTTGACATGGAGGTAGGGGAGTATGTTTTTTAACTGAATCACATGATTTTTTGGGGTTTGGAACATGTTTGGAGGTTTTAGAACCATTTTTCACTCTCTTGGTAGGTAGGCCTAATTGAGGCCTAGGTAAGAGAGAGAAAGGGCAAAAATGACATCTCCACTCACTCTCAGAGCATGAAATTGATCCTGGAGTTGTAAATCCTTACTAGGTACTAGAATATGCCCTTATATTCTTAGGATCCTCTTTTTTTTTTCTACAAAATGAGGTTTGTACAAAAAAAGGCTATAAAGAATGAAGCCTATTTGTGGGTTTTGATAGAGAACTTGTCGAGGCTAGTTTAAGGCCTCAAAATGGATTGTTGTAGGTCAAATATGGTGTGAATAGGCCATCCATGAAGTTTGGATGAGTTGAAGTAACTGAAACCAAGTTTTGACACTTGTGTGAAAAATAGGCCTAAGGAGCTAAAGAGCCCTTTAGACACCTTGCAAGAGAAAGAGGTGATGTGTCAAAGAGAACTTGTTGGAGTCAGTTGAGAGGTGTCAAGATCAAGGAAAGAGGTAGAAAAAACTGATCTGATCATCAAGAAGGCCACTTATCCTTCAACATGTCAAAATAAATGAGAGTTTCAAGAAGCTAGTCAAGGTTTCAAGCATGCATTTCAACTCCCATGCCACTTGGAGGGTTAGAGCATCTAAAGAGGAGCTACACATGGATTTGAAAGTCTATTATGACAATTTCCTAACTCTTCTCTTATTTGTAACTCACATGACACTTATCTACTTTCTCTCTCCTATACCATTTTTCTCTTCTCTCTTAAATTCTATATATATTTAGCCACTTTTGGCTAAGTTTGTATCCTCCACTTGGGTATGGAAAGGCCATGCCCATTTGTATGCCTTTGATCAATGATAAGTAACTAGTTTACCTCCTCTTGTGACTATACTTAGTGTGCATATGAGAATAGTTGATCTTGTCAAGTGAATTGACTTGTCTTCCTTGGCATGTTGTCTTTTTATAACACTTAGATATAGTTTGAAAGCTTCTTTTGCGGGTCATATAAAGTGTATGAGTGTAGTTCAAAAGTAGAGTGAGTTTTTCTATCTTCTAGTGTCATTCAAGACCTCTTGGTTAGTCCTCCTAGCTTAAACAACCATCACAAACTTTACATTGAAATGTTCATGTGAGAGATTCAGATTAAGAGTAGTGTATGTAAGGTTAGGTTTCTTGATTTATAAGTGCACATGTAGCTGATTGTAAGGTGTCAAAAAATGTTTGGTGCATCACCTCATTAGAGTAGGTTTCTCTCCCTTTTCCTAGTAAGTGATAGTGTAGTGAAATTAAGCTTAAGTGATTCATCAAGGGGAGTTATCCCTTCAATCTATAGGTTTACCCCTATTATAGATAACCCACAGGTCTAGGGGTAATCCCATATTTCACCAAATTTGGAGAGGTCTTAACAACCTTCTCTTAGGGTGCAAAATTTGTTCATAATAGGTATATAAAAGGAACATCACTATGAATAGAATGCAAGTTTTTAGATACACAATTATCATTTTCCTCATACAATGGAATTTTAATCTTATTTGATTTATATTGTGAAATGCAAAAAAGAGACATAGCAAAAGCTTTTGATAACCTAGAGGTATTATCAAATAATGCATCACCAATAAGAGGTTCTTTTAGAATTATATTGTTAATTCCTTTCACGTTATTTGGAAGAGAGACAAGAGGATAAATAGGGGAAGAGCATGCATCTACACTACTTTCCTTAACACTTTGATCATCATTTGTATAATATTTATCATAACCATTATGATTGTAATAGTCATCACCATCATTATACAAATAATCATGTTTTTCATTAGTATCTAGTACACAATCTTGGTAATTTCTCCATTCTTTATTGTAATTCTAAGGAATGCTTAAGAATGCATCAATTGGATGAGGGGGAAGAGATTTCTTATTGGGAATTTTAAATTTTCCAAATATTAAAATGAGAACCAGAGAAGAAATAAAAACCAGTGCTAACACATAGGGAAACATAAGAAGAAAATTAGAATTAATTTGAAACCTTAGTAGGATAAAAATGTTAAAGGAAACCATAGGGTTAGAAGCTAGGATTTGGTTGTGTTCAATAAATAACATGGGTTCATCAATATGTTTTATCAAATTTTTGGAAACTAGGAGCTAATTACCTAGACGTGATAAATTATTGTGTAAAATCAAAATGCTACAAATATGCAATAAATTACATGTTGATAAGTTTGATCTTACAGGTCAAACTATCACCCCTATAATTTGAAACTTTGATCATCATGCTTGTTTACCCTGTTGGTATTGTTATTTCTTAGAAATGCTCATTTGAAGCCTTGGTTATCAGACTTTAAGGTAAATTTGATGAGCTTAAGGTTTTGTTCATCATAGCTATGTGTTTGTCTAGTCACTCCATGACTTATTTTAGTGAGTTTCAAGTGTTGAAAGGAGTATATCATGTCTTGATAGGTATCATAGTAGGTGTCAAGGTCATGTCATGCTCTACAAAGATCAAACAGGTTGGTGATATTCTTGGCTAACATCATAACCCAGTCGGTTGCATTTTGAATCACTTTATGGCTTCCAGAGTAGGTTTTGCAAGATAATAATAGTCTAGTACTAGAATAATATTATGATGTACCTATTCAAACATGAAAAGGTCTAATGAACACCTTTTACAATAGTTTCCATCAAGTTCTTTAAGTGATCATGGCAGTTTTAATGCTAAAAAGGGATTTTTTTAGGTTATCCTTATAGTTTTCAAGGTGAAATTAACTTTCAATCATATTCAAAATTTCATTTATTCCCCTAGAGGTCAAATCCATAGTTTGAAAGGAGTTTCAGATGCTAAAATGTAGAAAACCCATTCATCTCTCCTATTGGCTTCTTTGGCAGCTCAAAGAAGGTCATTGATTTGTGTTGAGTACAACCAGGAGAGAGAATGTTAGGATAAAAGATATTGGAAAATGATAGAGACCCTAATGACCTTCAATTTTGTGGCATTGGTTGTTAGATTCATTTCTCTTTCTTTATGAACAATCGCTAAGAGTATAAGGGGGTCACTATGGCTTATTCATCCATACATGGTCCAAGTTTTCTTTTATTGATTCACTTCAGAACTTGATGGAGAAAAATGGTTATGGTGAAGTGATTTCAGGGTCAAATAGGACTTCTTCCATGTTGTATTTATCAAGAAACTCCTTCCAAGAAGGTACTTGTAGTATAAAATTGGTCTCCTATGGTGTCTTTGTGAATGGTTTGTTTAAGCAACTCTTAAGCATGTTTTAGGTTGTCTAGTGAGTGTTTTCATCTTTAAGGTTTCCTAAATTGATATATAATTCATTCTACATCTCTTAAATTCAAACAAAAAGTTCATGTGCCTTCATCTAGAAGGATGGCTTCCTCGAGAGATCTTCAAGTGAAATGATGTCTTTAACGAAGTGCAGTCTCAAAAGCATGAGCTTCTGATGTGAAAGGGTCTTAGCGAGGTCAATAAATGATCTTAGAAATCATAGGAATGGATATGGAAGCTAACTCTAATGTGAAGATATTTCATATGATGTCCAATAATAGTGTTCATAATAAGGCTCAAGAGATCACTCATAGGCCTATTTACATAGGTTTTTCCCAAGGTCTAATGAGTAAGGTAAAAGAACACCATGGAAAATAAGTGTTAATGCAAATAGGAGTAAAGATCATGAAAATGATTAGTGCTAAATAAAATCCTCATTAAATCTCAAAGTGATTGAAATATCATGCTCATGAGGCTCAAAATATCTAATTAGGCCTAAAAGCTTAAATGGACACTTATAGGTTGTGTGAGAGAAACAACAGTATGAAGAAAAATATTGCTTTATCAAGGAGTCATGAAGATAAAGAGGTTTTTATAAGAGCATGAATTTGTTTCACATCACTCTTTAAGAGTCTTCAAGGTGATTAATTATACTCATAAGGATAAAAGATCAGATTAGGCCTAATATGCCTCAATGCCATACTCGGGTCTGTATGACATGACTGAGAGAGACCATTTACTGTAGAGGGACATTGATCCCCATATCATGATTATTCAAATAATATTATAGGGAGTAAGGCACTAAGAAGAGAATGGAATTTGGGCCTAATGCTACCTTCAGGCCTGTCATAGGTCTTGATGAACAAAGGTACTAATGCTTATGTTGAACAAAGTTACTAAGAAGATTTTCAAGAGAGTTAAATGGGTTGGTTGAAGAAAGAATAACATGAAAAAATTCCCCATACCTTTTAAAGATCATTTGGAATCCTAATATTAACTCAAACTCATTATCAATGTATACACTCAAGGCCTAAATACCCACCTACAAGCATGTTAAGGCCTAGATGAGAAAAAGGAAATGCTTATAGTAGATATATGTGCTAGAAGGCTTGTATAGAATGAAGAAAGAACATGAGTCAACATTTTGAAATTTCCAAATAATCAAAGTGGACAATAGGTATACAAGGAAGTTCCAGGTCTCAAGGTGACAGCCAATAGGCCTAAATGAGTAATTACAGGCCTGCCATGAGCTTAAAAGGAGAAAAGGTCAGTTTTATGAGATGGTTTGAGGACCTAATATGTCATTGAGGTCAAGAGGAACATGAGTATAACCCTTTGACATTGGCTTCGGTCACCAAGGTATTAAAAGAAAAGTGGAATGTTCTATTGCAGCCAAAAGGGTCTATAATGTTCCTACAGGCCTAGACACCCTCATATAGGCCTGTGTGTATAAATTAGTGGAAAATTTGGTCTCTCATAAATAAATACAATTATAATGGTTTTTAAAGAGGTATGGGGACACTTGAATGGTTTCAAGTATAAATTTATTCAAAAGACCAGAAGTTTGGAGATAGTCTTTATTCCAAATTGTAGTCAGGACACCTTAAGGACAATTACAGGTCTTTTGAGGCGTCTGAAGACCTGGGAGAGTGTTTGTTGGAGATAATATTCTCATTATAATGAGGCTCAAGTGAATAGGTAGGTAAATAGAGTCAAAAGAAAACAAACAAGTTCCCAACACTTGCCTAAGACCATTCAAGTACCAAAACATCTTGAAGAGGAGATAAAACTCAAACTAACACCTACAAGCTTGTGTAGGGAAGATGTGAAGATTGCATGTCCCAAATAGTTTTGAGATGAATTGAAGTCTGGAGTGAAGTCTTGAGGAGTTTTTAAGAGTCATGATGAAGACAATTCAGGTTCTTTGTCCTTGGAGAAACTCAAAACTTAGTCAAGATACCCCAATTACACCTTCAAGCATAATAGGAATGTTTAGGTCTGTTTATGGAATATTGACATTTTGTACAAATGGGACTTGAACTTGAAGGACAAAGTGTCATGAGAGGTTTATAGGGAATATACAGATTCTTCCACAAATTTCAAACCCAAAGTAATTGGGAGGAAAAGAATCAAATAAGGCCTTTAGGTTCAATTTAGCTAATTTGTTCTTAAGCCCTAATGACAAGTAATCCACGTTGTAGAACCTTTTTAAAGGCCATTACTCATTTAAGACCATTGAGAGGCATGATATAGGTTGTATCAAATATATTCAAGGTCATTCCAACCAATGGTGAACATTGTGAAGGTTTTAAAGCCTAAGACCATTCTCTCGATCTCTCACATAGTCCATCCTGCCCGAGAAGCTAATTTACAGAGATCAAAACTTCTTGGAGAATTTGCATGGTGATAGATGGACATTGGAGGTGTTAGAGAGGTCCCCTAGATTCCATATCCTGGCATTGGATCTAGGAATAGACCCCTGTCCTTTATGAATCATTGTTAAGACCTCATAGCACTTTAAACCCTCTTGAACCCCTCATACTAACCTGATGGAGTAAATATGATTCTTAATGCCTTAAAATGAAATGTTATGACCTAAAAATGACTTTAGTGATCTTCTTAACTCTCCTTAGCACCCTCTCATGCCCTTGTTTGGCATGTGTGAAGGTACAATTATATGAAATTGCATAGAAGTATATGCATGTAAGTGTCTATGTGAAGAAATAAGATATGAGTTGGCTTCCAAAACAAGTATAGAGGTCCATTGAGAATTTATTAAGGTTATAAAACTCTCCAAACACCTCTCCAGGCCTCATAAGGAGTTATACAAGCTCTACAAAATAGCAAGTTGGTCAAAAGTGGAAAATGCACTAGTTTGCAAGCCAAGAAGCCTAAATGCAGGCCTATGGAGTGCAATAAGAAACCCCATTCTCAAAGTATGAAATTGTCTAATGATGTTACAGGGATCAACAAGTCATTTCCAAGCCTTTGAACCTATAAATTTCTTGCCAAACACTCAAACTGCCTTTCAAGCCTATACAAGCACCTGAACTAGGGTTTTTTGGACATTTCATGGTTCACCCATCTGTACAAGGTTTCAAAACTTAAAATTTGATATGGAGCATGGTATTAGGATAGATAAAATGAATCATACACTTTTGGGAGGTTTCACATGTGTGGGAGGTCTCTGGAGCAAGATCTTTATCTTATAGGCTTAGAGGGCTAATGGAGACCTAATTGGAGAGAGAAAATGAGTTAAAAATGATAGTTCCACTCAGATTAGATCTTAAAACTTGGCATGAAGCTATATGGAAATACATGGTCCTCAAATATATGCTTAGTTTGCCAAGGTGGTCCGTACATTCTTCTGCACAAGGATGTTTCCTTGTTTAGAGGGTTACAAGGAATTAGGAGAAAATACAAGGTTTGGGTGCAAAATCAGGTCTTTTGGAGTGTTTGATGGATTCAAGTGATGTGTTTTAAGTTTGATATGATGGAGAAAGGTAATCCATGGAGTAAAGTTGTTTTCTTGAAGGCAAACTCAAATTTGCACCTTATATGCCATATTGGAAAGGGAAGATTTCAAGTGGTCAAATCACTAAAGCATTACATAAGACTCTTAACAAGCTTTGTCAAAGCCACCACTTGTCTTCTATACCACATAGGGATTAGGAACAAGTCAGAGGTTAGTTGGAAGGAGGTCTAAAAGGTTGAAAAGGTCTCTAGCAGTCCTAACAAGACCTTCTTTCCCTCCTACGCCAAGCAAGTTGAAAAGGTCAAAGATGCTTCAAGGAGCCTTCTAACAACCCAAGTAAGGTGGAGAGACCTCATAAATGGATGAGGAGAAGTATTAAATAGAGGAATTAATGAAGACTTGAAGACCTATTTTCAAGGATGTGACTTATTCATCAAGAAGGGCATGCAAGCAAGGATATAGGGAATGTGAGCAAAGATTTAGAAATTTCAAAGGGTCAAACTTGACCAATCAATGCTCAAAACTTCTTCAAGTTTTCCAATTAAGTTCAAATCTACCTTCTATGCCATTTTTGTAAGGAAAGAGGAGAGAGAATCAAGGAAACACTACATAGGGTTTAAAGGGTGTGAGGACAAAGTGAGTCATCCCTATTTTGGGGCTACTTTGTCTCCCCTCTCCTACTCTTTTCTATTTGTACTTTCTTTTCCAGCATTATCATATCACTTTTTTTGCTTTGGCTATGTTGAAAGGCTGTCAAAATTTTGTACTACACCTTTTTTTTAAATAAGACGATGATTTCCTCCATTTTCAAGTTGTTGTGTGAAGTGTATGTGTGATTTCCATTGATATAACATTGTGAATCAGTGGCTTTCCTATGTTAATGTCTAGTTTTTGTACCTTCTTACATCATATTTGAGTTTCTATAGGTCATGCTAAGTGTCTAGGTTCAATCTTAGTTTATGTTTGGATGTGAATTCAACAACCTTTCATTCCTTCCATGCAAAGAGTGAGTGTCGTCAAGTCCTTTGTATGAAACATTGTTGTAGAAGCCATATACCTGAAGTGAAGACAATGTGTGTAGACTCGTTTGCTTCCTAAGAGTGTCAACCACAAGTAAAAGTGGTCATAAACATTGGTGCATCGCCTTTATTTCAAGTTTGCCATGTCAATTTCAGTGCAAGTATTGTCTCTTCACCCTTTCCCTTGGTCAAGAAATCAGTAGTTAGTAGGATTAAGATCAATTTAGTGAGTGCATCAAGGGAACCAACACTCTATCTGAAGATTCTCTCCATCTCAAAGTCACTCACACTTAGGAGAGATTCTATTATTTTAGCAGGAGTGAAAAGTGGCACACATTCTCACAAGGGTAGCACTCCTGATTGACAACATGACACAAACTGATTTAGAACTTGTTAAATTTAGAAATATGCTAAAATAAAAATATATCAAAGCAATACAACTTAACTAGAATTGGAAAACCAGAATGTAGGACTGAGATTGAGACTAAAACTGATTGTATGGTTGTGTTAACTAATTGTGGATCTGAAACAGGTTTTTGTTGGATCTCTAGACAAAGTCGTTGGATCTGGATAGGGGCAAAGTGCATTGGTGTTCTTAGGGAGCCTCGACATCATGTAGGTGCTAGACTCTAAAACTGATGTGATAGGTTTGTCCTTGCCTATGTGTTTTGTTTCACTGTGCAAGAGCCTTCGACCCATTGCAACAACTATTGTATATCTTATCCTTCACTTGTAACCCTATCTCAATAGACCAAGAGGGCAAATGCAAACATAAGGTTAAAAAAATGGATAGCAGTTGAAGTTGTGCTTGACCTCAACACCCCTTGTGTTGAGCATTGCCTACATATCAATACTCTAAAGATGGATCAAACTCAATGTTTCTTTTTATGTTATGGTGGTGTGTGTGATAGATTGGTGCAAAATGTTAAATGATGGTATAATCTTGGTGTGATTAAGTGCTTCTACAATGACTTGTATCATTGGAGGTGTATGCAAATTTAGCTCAAGACTACATGGGTTGTGTGGACTCTGAATTGAGAAAAATATGTATTTTTCTCTCAATGTGCAGTTAGATATTCTTGTGTTTTCCATGTGTGAGCTTCTTGTGTGCAAAATAGTTTGAAATGTGGCTTTATAGTAATCTTTTGGAAATTCTTTTGGATGGGGATCACTACACTTGTGGGACAGCCCATTACATGAATTTAAATTTAAACAACTAGCGGTTATTTGGCAGGAAGACATTGTTGGTAGAACTAGACATTGTCGATGAACATGATTGTCCAAATAGGGTGACCTTGTCCAAAGGGCAAGAACAACTAAACTGAATGTGGGGATCATTCTCAAAGTCAGTTTAGGTTGCTTAAAATGCTAGATATATTTATTTTGAAATCATTAGTTGTTTGTGGGAATGGGTCATCTACAATAAGAGTAAAGGAAAGGCGGTCAAGGACCATGGAATGAGGCATGAGTTAAGTGTGTAAAATGAGTGGTCACAAATGCATTATTTTAGTAATAAATATTAATTTATATATCTACAATATCCTACCTCAAATACATTATCAAAAAAAATTATATGTTAAACCCATATATCCCTTGATATGGCACAATATGTTGGGTCCACTTTTGACTAAATATTAGAAGCCCCGCTATGAATGGGCGTGTTATGTATTGATGTGGTTTGTGAATCCCTTGTGGGATTTAACCCATCCTATGCACTTGTTTGGTGATGAATCAACCATGTGCCTTCACATTTATAGTACATGGGTACCTCATTAAGGCTAGTTGTCAAAACCCATTTTTTATTTTGAGACCCGTTTATTTTACACAATGTCCCTCAATTGCACTTAAGGGAAGGTGTTGGCATTAGCGTTTCCTCACACCTAGGTTTCAACATACTTAGGTTAATTGTATAACCTAAAGTTTTAAATATTTATTATTATCTAACTTTTAGAAATAAGAAATTAGGCTACCTTTTGATTACCTATAGGATTCAATATTTCCCATAGCCATGGGAGTTGCCTAATATCTAATTAATTAAATTTATGGGGTGGGACTATAGTCTTTCTTAAAAGTTTTTGGTTTTCTCTTCTTATACAAAGGCTTTCTCATGTATTTTCATTTATTTCAATGTTTTTCGTGCTTCATCTAGGTTTTCTAAGGAGCTTCCTTGGAATTTCACCAACTCTCCATGTAGATTAAAAGAGAGAGAAGTCACATGTATATTACATTCTTAGTGTATATAGATTTGCTTTCTCTTGCTTATTCCTTTCCATGTTTGTGCATTGTCTCGATTTGTTGCAAAGAATATCCTAGTTAATCTTTAACTAGTTTTAACACTAAGTGCTATTAGGATACTCATAGTTTTAGTAAATTAACGTTTCACTTCCTAGTTTCTAATCAAAACCTTAATACCTAATTAACAATCCCTATAATCTAATCAAAAACCCCATTATTTATCCAATCAAGATATTAAGGCTTGCCAAATTATAGTTTCCTAATTGCTGATCAAAACTATACAAATTTTGAATATCAACATTCTTTTGCAAGTCAAGGATTTTGTGGACTTTTTATATTTTTCAGTTTCCTTTTAATTATATTTCCTTTCATACCATTTTACTCTTTCATATTATTTATTTCTTATAAAAGCATTTTCTTTGGAATATCTTGGTAAATTTGTGAAGGATAACTTCACATACTTACTAGGGTCAGCATTTGGACTTTATTATTGGAATTCAATTAAAGGATATACCTCCCCCGCTTTTAAAACAGTAACATTGGAAGGGCACCAGCCCTCAGTACAGATACTGACAAAATTGATCTATTAAACCATGCGCAGTGGATGAAACAGTCAACTTGCGGCTAAGTTTAGCCCTGGGATAACCCCAGATCATCCAAGTTCTTTGTACACTTTCATTCTAAAATTGATGCTTGGAAAGAGAGAGGACAAGTTTAGATAATCTCCCTCGAGATAATCAGGGTAAATGAGATAAGGAACCAGATAAAAAATAGGATTTTAGTTTTCGTGGGGGTATGCAGACCTTATTATTCTTGTTTGAGCTCTATAGATGCAACCTCTAACATTTTTCAGAGCATGTTGACTCTAACCAATATTTCCTCTCGCCTTTTACAAGAACCCAAAAACTCGGAAAACATTCCATCTCCAATCTGTCCACAAGTTGTCATGGGATATAAAAATGCAATTTATGACGTAAGGAATCTGGGGATAAAATCATGCATCCTAACCACTACAATTTTGTTACAGTTATCCTGTCTGTTCCTTATATTTTTATTTCAAATTTTGTCTCCAACATATCTGTCATGACTTCAGCTTTGTTATTTTCTGTGGACCAGTTAGGACTTGAACCTAAGACCTCCCATTTGCATGCTGGGGGTGCTCAACGACAGAGCTACCAACACTTTTGTATTCGGGGCTTTTTGGTAAGCTCCTTGTTAGAGTTTGGGTTTGGCTCATTTTCACTAACTAGCTTTTAGGACAAACAACATTTTACTATAGTTTCTATTCTCTCAGTATTGATTTATTTTTCTGCAGAATATGGTTTCTATTAGGTGAACCATAGTTTAGTCAGGAAATATAAACATATCTTCCAAATAGGGAGAGGCAAACAATAAAATGTTAATCCTATTTTTCGAATTAAAACCTACCAATAATCCCTACACTAACAATATCAGTCGTTGAAATAATGGAAACAATTGGCATCCCTTCCAATACTGTTGTCCAGGTAATATTTGAAGTTTTGATGGCAGTTACCAGATATTCTCAAGGTTTTTGACAATTTAAATGGGCGTCCCAGGAAGTGTGCTGATGAGCCCAAACCCCAAATGCAATGGCTAGCTTTTTGCTGCGATAGAAAAGACTCTATTCCCTGAACTCTTCCTTAGTGGCATGCAATACAACTTTTGTCAGGAACACAGCCTACTTACTTCATCTGGCTAGCCAATCTCTATACCATTGCGATTTTCATATATTTCCTCTGACTGGATTTGATGTGTCTTCTGCAACAAATGTGTAGACCCAGTTTTTTATTTGAATCCAGCTGCACCCTGGCTGTGTTTTCAGTCCCCTGTCCTTCATCATTTGCCTTGCCTTTGCTGCATCCTTCCACCTACTGGCTGCAGCATATACATTTGACAATAGAGCATAAGTTGAAGAATTCTCGGGTTCCAACTGAATAAGGCGTTCTGCAGCATGTTCTGCCAGATCTACATTGCCATGAATTCTGCAGGCACCAAGCAACGCTTGCCACACAATAGCATCAGGTTCAACAGGCACGCTGTTGACAATGTCTTCAACTTCACACCATCGCCCTGCGCGACCCAGGAGGTCAATCACACAGGCATAGTGGTTAGTTGTTAACAAAATATTATGTTTTATTCTCATTATGCCAAAATAATGACATCCTTCATCCACTAATCCAGCATGGCTGCACGCAGAAAGAATACCAAGGAAAGTGATTTGGTTTGGCTTAGTGCTGGTCTCTAACATATTTTGAAGAGTTGGAGAGCCTCCTTGCCATATCCATTGTAAGCATATCCAGCAATCATGGCATTCCATGAGATCAAATTCTTAGGTTCTATTTTGTCAAAGACTTGAGCTGCGTCATCTATACTTCCACATTTGGTATACAGAGTGACAAGAGAACTTGCCACACTTAAAGATAACTGATATCCGGTTGCAATGACATGGGCATGTAGCTGCATTCCCAGTTCTAAAAGTGTTTGGCTGGCACAGGCACTTAAGATACTTGCAAACGTGAATGGATCCGGTTTAACATCTGTCCATAGCAATTTTTGAAATAGCTTCAGAGCTTCCTCACAATAACCATTCTGAATATATCCCACAATCATAGCAGTCCATGAGACGACATCCCTTTCAGACATTCTGTCAAACATTTGATGACCTTCTCTTATGGCTCCACATTTGGCATACATATCAACAATGGCATTCCTAACAATGGAATTTTTATGGAATCCAGTCCTAATAATTTGAGCATGGACCATTTTACCCTGTAGCAATGCTGGCAAGCTCCCACAGGCCATCAGGACAGTCATTAAGATAATGGGGTTTTGCTTCACATCTGCCTTCCGCATTTTACAAAACAGGTCCATGGCCTTCTCATCAAACTGATTTTGGGCATATCCTCCCATTATGGTAGTCCAGGAAACTACATCTCGTTCAGGAATTACATCAAACACTTGACGTGCATCACCTAGACTATTGCATTTTGCATATACATCAATAAGTGCGAAACCAGTTCTAAGAACGTATCCATGTACCTGCTTTCCTGGGCTTAAGGCAAAAAGGCTGGCACACGCACTCAAAGTGCTCGCAAATGTGAAGTGGTTCGGCTTAACGCGAGACTGCAACATCTGGACAAACAATGTGAGGGCTTCCTCGTTTAGTCCATGCTGATCATATCCCCAAATCAGAGCAGTCCAAGAAACCACATCTCGTGTAGGTATTTTGTCAAACAGTTGACGTGCATTCTCTAAGTCTCCAATTTTGGTATATCCTGTTATTAAGCTATTCCAGGATGATACATCTCGTTGAGGCATTTTTTCAAACACATGGCATGCATCCACAATACTCCCACACTTGACATATTTGTCAATAAGACGGTTTGCCAGAAAGAGATCGCGCTCCATATAGCCATTGATAATGAAATGGGCGTGGTTTTGTTTGACATACGCAAGAGATTCCGATTTGATAGAATTCAGCGACAGGCGAATAGAAGTTTTAGAGGTTGAGTGGTTGAGTTTTTCCAGCATTGCTTCTTCAATCCATCCCTAAAACAGTGCATGCATTCACAGTTGGCTCCTCATAGTCACACTAAAGTTTGATTCCCTCGGCATTAAATGTACAGCCTTTTCACGTTGAGATTTTCCTCATCACAATTCGGTCGATCATATGTTAGCTCTGTAAACTAGTTGACATTGTTGATGCTAAGAATTATAAAATAAATAAGTAAAAGGTGTAATTAATACTAAATTTTTCGATTTTTGTTAGAACTGTATAGCCTTTTTGTACTTTTTAGTTTATGGGTAAAGGAGATCAGTCTAGGACGGAGTTAGAAAAGAAAAAACAAAAGGGAGTTTATCTCTTTGATTCCCTCGTGATTTATGTAATCCCCAGATTTGTTGTATAAGCTTGTTATATGCATTTCACTACTAAGTTAATTTTCTGTTTTGGGAAAGCATGGTTTTGTAAAGTGAACGAGTGGAGATTAGTACTTATATTTCATTTGAAATTTATGATCATCTACTCTATCTCACTTTTTGTGTATATAATGATAAGCAAAAATAATCATATATTTTTAGGGGAGGTGATGGTATAGAATAAGATTGTGTATTCTTTCATATGATGTCGTAATGAGACGTGCAAGGAGGAGACGTTTTGTTTAACAAAGAGTTTGAACAATGGCAAAGTGGTGGGGAAGGACTAGGCAATAAAAAACATGCAAGTAGTAAAATATTCCAAGGTGAGTTGGGTGGTGATGGTGAGAAGTAGTGACATGGTATGCCATGTGATATCGTGCACCACATAGCTCATATGATATCCCAGACCTAGCTTTAAGGCTATTGTTGAATTTACATGACTTGCACACATTGGAAAGGGGTATGTAGCTTGCAAGGTGGAAACATATTTGATTGGTTGTTTTCTATTGTTAAGGGGATGCAAATGTCATAAGTGCTAATTTTATTACGACATGGCTCCACATCCGATAAGTAGCTCGAATCCACATTACAATAATGTTTATGTGAGGACAAGACTTTGAAGTACCGGATTCTATCTTGTAGCTTATGTTCATCCATTCTGCAAATATATTAACATTTGGAGCAATTAAATTAGGCTTAACAACATACAGAAACACCAAACTCGGATCCTTGAGAGAAAGGGCAAGGCCATAAAGATCATGCAAGTGTTGAAAGATTTCAACATGTGTTAGGTGGTGATGGTGAGTGGCACTGAAAGAGTTTAAGTGTTGTTCTAAAATGTGAATGACAACCACCCCAGATCATTATTGCATTAGTGACTTAGTTGCTCATTATGTTTATCTCTTACATAATTTTTTTTAGAATAACTATATCAAACAACAATAAATACAATAATATTATATTATATTATAGTATTAATATAATATATAACATACAAGATGTATTTTTTTTCCAACAAAGCGTAGTTTTGTAAAACATAAGAGTGTAAATCAGTAGTCATACTAATATTGTTATAATTAATATTATTACTAGCATACATATCTTAGATAAATCTATTTAAAATACACCGATAGATATCATTCTCGAGGCACCTAACATACATTTTGACTTTCCTCGAGAATGATATCTATCGGTATATTTTACATAGATTTATCTAAGATATGTATGATAGTAGCACTTGCTGCCATGTAAAGCAGATGTGAAATAGTTATTATTCATAAAAACACATTTAATATAATTATCTAATGAAATATTAAAATGAGAAATAAAATGCAACACAAAATTTGATATATATAAATAGTATAATAATAAGTTTATGATATTCAAACTGTATACATGTGATATTAAGTTTTATAACAACCAAGTTTATGATATTCAATCTATATACATGTGATCCTCTAACAATTAAAATATATGTTCTTTCTCTTTTCTTTTCTCTATGCCTTTTCCATTCTTCAATCTCTCAAACTGGTCATATGTGAAAGGCGGTGCGATCTTTAATCTATGTAGTGACTTGACACAAGATACAACAATAAATATCAAACCTTGTCTTTCTATAAGTCCTATATCAATTGTGGCTTTATCAAGTGCTAATCCCTATGATTTGTGGATTGTTAATCCCCATGCCAATTTCAAAGGCAACTGAGACACATGTCCTCTTTGTATAGGGGTGATTGGAATTGTAGTTGGAGTTGCATCAACAACAAGAATCCATGTACAGGTATCAAATTAAACCATTACATATGTAGGTGGTTCAAGGGGTGACATCCCTGGTTTGTATACAATTCTTTGAACATATACAAGTGCACCATTGACAAGACTTGTCTCTATGCATAAGTTTGTAGTGAGCATCACCCTTACATCAATAGCAATCAATAACTCAACTTCTAACTATTCATTATCCAATCCTACAACATTATTGTTTTATCCTCTACTTGTAAAGCTTCGAGCAATAGGTTGATTCAATGCATACAATTTTCTCTTATTATGCTAACGCACATTCTCATTTGTTGCAAATAAGTGCATATGTTTGTTAAAATCCTCTTTTTCAACTATTCCAAGTGCAACATCTATTTTAGTCATCAACAATTGCCAATCTTTAATGATTGGACTGGCATCTCTTAGATTTGTTAAAAGTACCTGAAATTGTTATTGTTCTTCAATTTGACCTTGTTGTCTGAAAACCTTATCGAGTGTCACAACAGTTTTAAAGTTTTGCCATAATAATTTGGCTTGTCTTGTATTTGCATATGGAGGTTTATCCATTACCGAAGGCAATTATCCTAAATCCCCAACAAAAATCATAAACCTTCCACCAAAGCACATATTAGCATTTTCTAGAAATGCTTGGCATAGTCGAGAATCTATATTTTCAAGCATCTTTTTACCTATAAAGCTCATCTCATCAATCAAAATATATCTAACATGTTTAATTTCTTCTTAAAAACTTGGTAACCTTATTCCTTCTGGTTTTTCAAAATCTAAAATAGGCATTCGCAAGGTTGTATGTATTGTTGATGCACCAATGTTAAATGTTGCAACTCTAGTTAGAGAAAGTAGTAAAAGTGGGCAACGTTTTGGATGTGATAACTCTAGAAGTGTTAGTTTAATCCCTCCAATAAGATAATATTTCATTGTTCCTGCAGTTCCTTAAATTATTAGATGCAATGAAGATGTAGTTTGTCCTTGATTATAGTGTCTTATAATTATATCAAATGTTGGTTTTTGTTTCTCACTTAGGCTTTCATAACAAAAATTAGACTCCATTTCATCCATAGCAAGTAATCTATTTTCTTTTTCCATGGTTATATATTTAAGATCTCTATTCACTTGTTCTTCATCCACCTTATCTATATCCCAAATTGCTTGTCTATCAATATCTCTTCAACCCGACATATCAATCTTAGAAACATGCAGAAATCGTTTTTAGTGTAGCCCTGATATGATCTCCCACTCATGTTCAGTTGTGTTTTGTTGAATAATGTCAACATTTTCATCCTCTATTTCTTCATGAATGCCATTATTTTTTTCAATAATTTGAACTATATGATCAGGGTTGTATTGAAATTGACCCCAATTATATTCTATTGTATCCTCATCAAGGCCAATGTCTATCTCAATATCACGAAACGGTTTGTATAATAGTAACTCTAACCAACAAAAATCTACAAATTTTTGACTATCTTGTTCTGAGATTTGTAAAACCTTGGCTATACCCTCATAATATCACACATTTTTATTGGTTTCCACTTCGCCTCTTTTAATTTTTAGACTATACATCCAAGATCTTACAGCCTCAATGAGTGGTAGATGTTCCATTGAGTAAGGTCTATCAATGTACCCATCAATTATTGATTTTCCATTTTTATCATTTTCATCATCCTCTTTTACTACCAGTTTAAAAAATTTATGCCCAACATTCAATGATACAAATACTCTACTACACTCCATCAAAGGAAGTTCTAGCAATATCTTAGAGGCAAGTACATATCCATAATCATTTTAATCTGCCTATATCAACTAAATCTATGCGGTTATATGCTTATGCCTCTAAATATTATTGGGATATATCAACATCAGTGTTTATAGATTTATCATTGATATATATATATATATATATATATATATATATATATATATATATATATATATATATATATATATATATTTCAATGGTATTTGTGGTGGTTTGAAATGTTAGGTATTTATAGGTGTATACTAAATACTATCGATATTTTAATTATTGTAAAATACACCGATAGATATTATTCTCAAGGAATCTAGCATATATTTTGACTTACCTCAAGAATGATATCTATCAGTGTATTTTACACATATTTATCTAAGATATGTATGTTAGTAGCACTTGCCACCATGTAAAGTAAAGGTAAATATTTATTGTTCATAAAAACACATTTAATGTAATTATCTAATACAATATTAAAATGGGAAATAGAATGCAACACAAAATTTGATATATACAAATAGCATAATAATAAGTTTATGATATTCAAACTATATATATTTGATATTAAGATATATAACAACCAAGTTTATGATATTCAATCTATATACATGTAATCCTCTAACAATTGAAGTCTTGGTTCTTCCTTTTTTATTTTCTCTATGCCTTTTCCATTCTTCAATCTCTTGAACTGGTCATATGTGAAAGGCGGTGCAATCCTTATCCATGTAGTGACTTGACATGTGATATAGAAACAAATTTCAAACCTTATTTTTTTGTAAGTCATATATCAATTATGATTTTGTCAAGTGTTAAGCCCTATGATTTGTGGATTGTCAATCCCCATGCCAATTTTAGAGACAACTGAGACACACGTTCCCTTTGTATAGGGGTTATTGGAATTATAGTTGGAGTTGCATCAACAAAATGAATCCCTGTATAGTTATTGAATTGAACCATTACATATTTAGGTGGTTCAGGAGGTGTCATCCCTGGTTTGTATACAATGCTTCAACTATATCCAAGTGTGCCACTGACAAGACCTACCTCTGTCCATAATTTTGTAGTGAGCATCACCCTTGCGCCAATAGCAATCAATAACTCAACTTCCAACTGTTCATCATCTAATCATGTAACATTATGGTTCTTCCTTTTTTATTTTCTCTATGCCTTTTCCATTCTTCAATCTCTCAAACTAGTCATATGCGAAAGGCCATGCAATCCTTAATCCATGTAGTGACTTGACATGTGATATAGTAACAAATTTCAAACCTTAATTTTTTGTAATTCCTATATCAATTATGGTTTTGTCAAGTGTTAAGCCCTATGATTTGTGGATTGTCAATCCCCATGCCAATTTTAGAGACAACTGAGACACACGTCCCCTTTGTATAGGGGTGATTGGAATTGTAGTTAGAGTTGCATCAACAAAATGAATATCTTTATAGTTATTGAATTGAACAATTACATAAGTAGGTGGTGTAGGAGGCATCATCCTTGGTTTGTATACAATGCTTCAAATATATCCAAGTATGTTATTGACAAGACCT
Source organism: Torreya grandis (assembly GCA_037957365.1). Taxonomy (NCBI): domain Eukaryota; kingdom Viridiplantae; phylum Streptophyta; class Pinopsida; order Cupressales; family Taxaceae; genus Torreya; species Torreya grandis. The sequence goes on from JARHVA010003776.1 coordinate 561,151, forward strand.
ACCTCTATCCATAATTTTTTAGTGAGCATCACCCTTTCGCCAATAACAATCAATAACTCAACTTCCAACTGTTCATCATCCAATCATGTAACATTATTGTTTTTTCCTTTACTTGCAATGCTTCAAGCAATAGGTTGATTCAATGCATATAATTTTCTCCTATTATGTTGATGCACATTCTCATTTGCTGCAAATAAGTGCATATGTTTATTAAAATCTTCTTTTTCAACTATTTCAAATACAACATCCACTCTAGTCATCAACAATTGCCAATGTTTAATGGTTGGATTGGCATCTCTTAGATTTGTTAAAAGTTCTTGAAATAATTATTGTTCTTTAGTTTGACCTTGTTGTCTAAAAACCTTATCGAGTGTCACAACAATTTTAAATTTTTGCTATAATAATTTTTCTTGTCTTGTACTTGCATATGGAGATTTATCCATTACCAGAGGAAATTGTCCTAAATCCCCAACAAAAATCATAGACCTTTCACCAAAGCACATATCAACATTTTTTGGAAATGTTTGACGTAGTCGATAATCTATATTTTCAAGCATCTTTTGACCTATAAAGCTTATCTCATCAATCAAAAAATATCTAACATGTTTAATTTCTTCTTGAAAACTTGTTAACCTTATTCCTTCTAATTTTTCAAAATATGAAATAAGCATTTGCAAGGTTGTATGTATTTTTGATGCACCGGTGTTAAATGTTGCAACTCTAGTTGGAGCAAGTAGCAAAAGTGAGAAATATTGTGGTTGTGATAACTCTAGAAGTGATAGTTTAATCACTCCAATAAGATAAGATTTGTTTGTTCTTGTAGTTCCTTGAATTATCAAATGCAATGAAGATGTATTTTGTCCTTCATTATAATGTCTTATAATTATATCAAATGTTATTTTTTATTTCTCACTTAGGCTTTCACAACAAATATTAGACTCCATTTCTTCCTTAGAAAGTAATCCATTTTATTTTTTCATGGTTATAAATTTAAGAGCTATATTAATTTGTTCTTCACCCACCTTATCTGCATCCCAAATTGCTTGTCTATCTCTTCAACCCAACATATTAATCTCAGAAACATGTAGAAACTATTTTTGATGTAGCCTTGATATGATCTCCCACTCATGTTTAGTTATGTTTTGTTGGATAATGTCAACATTTTCATCCTCTATTTCTTCATGAATGTTATTATTTTTTTAGTAATACGATCTATATGAAAAGGGTTGTATTGAAATTGACCCTAATTATATTTTATTGTATCCTCATCAAGGCCAATGTCTATCTCAATATCACAAATTATTTTGTATAATAGTAACTCTAACAAAAAAAAATCTACAAATTTATAACTATTTTATTCTGGGATGCTGTAAAACCTTGGCCATACCCTCACAATAGCACACATTTTTCTTGGTTTTCACTTTTTGCCTCTTTTAATTTTTGGACTATACATCTAAGATCTTCTAGCCTCAATGAATGGTACATGTTCCATTGAGTGAGGTCTATCAATGTACCCATCAATTATTGATTTTCCATTTTTCTCATTTTTATCATCCTCTTTTAATACTAGTTTAAAAAAATTATGCCCAACATTCAATTATACAAATACTCTACTACACTCCATCAAAGGAAGTTCTAGTAATGTGTGGAATGTTTCCATCATACCTATATCTCTTTCAATAATTATTTCAATTAATAGGTGTCTATACAATCGTGTAGTAGGTCCTTCTAGGTATTCAACATTTACAAGTTGCATCAAAAATTGTTGATATGTTTCTGCGCTTTTCTTTACTTTTGCAGCATACTTCACAATGTAGTTTACAACAACATGTTTTGAGAGTACCGATTGTCAATCCACATTTGCATGTCATGATTGCAACACATAACGATTATGAGTGTTCACACAATCATCATTTATTTTTGGCTCATATTATTTATCTCTTTTCTCTACATCTACATATATTTTTGATCCATCTAAATTTAAAGGCCAAGGATCATTGGACCTACATTAAAGATAATTTTGTGTTAATATTCATGTATAAAAATACTTAAAACATATTTTTACAATAATGATTCTTACCTACAAACCTTCCTTCCTCTTTTTTCTGTAGGCAAGCCCTATCTTTACACATGATATGACACTCCACTCAATTAACCAAGTCTTAATAGTCTTGTTTTGGATCTATTTGATTAATATTTAATGTGTTTCTCAAACATGGATGCAAGCTAAAATTGTGCCCTCCTCAGGGAGATGCACATCAAAGAAACATACAGGTAAGAAATAATTGATAATTTACTTATATTAGACAAGATATATATATATATATATATATATATATATATATATATATATATATATATATATATATATATATATATCTTGTCTAATATAAGTAAATTATCAATTATTTCTTACCTGTATGTTTCTTTGATGTGCATCTCCCTGAGGATTCCACACATGTATAATTCCATCAAAATATTATTGGGAAAATTTTAATTGATCTTCGTTTTTCTAGTCTAAGGTGTCCATATTTGGTCCTCCATCCAACCATAAAAAACCATGCATATGTGGAGACCCTCTATGTTTCCATTCATATCTACACTAAAAATATTTTACCTTCATAAAATTTTGTAGTATCTCTTTTTGGAACACTGTATTTCAAATGTGCATATAAGAAGCAACTATATGTGGGTGGTCAATTATGTTTTGTCATCTCCATCTTTGTGTTTCACATGGATTTGTAGGTGGAGTTCTTGACATCAATGCATGGAGGTCTAGCCAATACATATTTGCTACACTTAATGTAAAGAAGATGGTTAGTGTTCTAATTTGATGCAATAGGTTGATTAACTCTACATGAAACTTTATCTAATAAGAACATGTGCCTCTTAGTGTAGTTCCATATCTCATCAAGCAATCGACAAGATGAGATTCTAGAATATCATCCATGTGCTCACTTAATTCATCAATTGTAATGGGTAATTATTGAAGGTTTTTTTTTATAAATGATGTTGATGAATTTTGTGTGTTAGGTGTGGACCCTGATTGTCTTCCAAGATCAGAGGTTAAAACTCTGATGCTATTTCAGCCAAGTTTTGGATCCCATTCTTTGTATCTATGATGGTATGGGGGGTTGTAAGGGGGGGAACCCCCCTTGTGGGGTCTGGGGGGATGACCTCCTTGATGGGGGGTCTAGGGTCCATGTGCCTTAGCAGGGGTTTGGGGTAGTGCCCCCAAAGTGAAAAATTTATTAAAATTTCATTGTAAAATTATAATTTCATAGTCAATCTAGGACATTGATTAAAAGTTTCCAGATCTGATGGTAGAGGTTATGTTTAGGTGTTTTTTGCCTTAAAATGTATTGCTACATGGCTAAGATAAAAGATGAAAACATATTGCACATAGAGAGGAGGTAGAAAGAGGTAGAGAAGAGTAACAGGGTTTGTTACAGGATTTGTTTCTCCCTTGTATTGCTGAAAATAATATACTGGACAAGTTTGGTGGATGTAGCCCATCTTGGGTGAACCACATTAAATCTGGTGTCTCCTATTTTGTGTATGTTTATGAATATTTTTTGTATGTTTGATTGATTCATTCCATAGATTCTCTTGTATGTGATTTGGGGATAAATATGTGTTTTATTTTTTCCTAACATTATGCTTGATATAAATCTGTGTTTTAGTTTTTCCTAACATTGTGCTTGATTTTGTATTATCCTATTCATGGAAATATACCTAAATCATGGGTGTGTCCCAAAATGATTATCTTGATGTCAAATGAGATGTTTCACATATTCATGTAGATGTACGCATTTTAGTCATGGTTCTAACCAATTATAACTTCCATTAGGGAATAGAGTTGGGAAATTTGTGTCTAATAAACCTTCTATTATGTATTCATTTAAATATTATATGTATCCATGCGTAATAACCCATGTGTTTCAGTGACCTTTGAAATTGGCACAGGGATTGGAAATCCATAAATCACAAGGCTTAACACTTGACAAACTCATAATTGATGTAGAACTTACAAAAAGACAAGGTTTGACATTTGTTATTATATCATGTGTCAAGTCACTACATGGATTAAGGATCGCACTGCCTTTCACATATGATCGGCTCGAGAGATTGAAGAATGGAAAAGCATAGAGAAAAGAAAAGAGGAAGAATAAAGACTTCAATTGTTATAGGATCACATGTATATAGATTGAATATCATAAACTTAGTTGTTATACAACTTAATATCAAATGTGTACAATTTGAATATCATAAACTTATTATTATACTTTTTATATATATCAAATTTTATGTTGCATTTTGTTTCCCATTTTAATATTGCATTAGATAATTATATTAAATGTGTTTTTATGAACATTAAATATTTACCTTTACTTCACATGGTGATAAGTGGTACTAGCATACATATCTTAGATAAAACTATGTAAAATACACCGATAGATATCATTCTTGAGGCAAGTCAATATGTTTGTTAGGTACCTCGAGAATGATATCTATCGGTGTATTTTACATAGATTTATCTAAGATATGTATTCTATCGATATCTACTTTAAGATGTAAATAAGATCGCTATTATAAGTTTTATCTAAGATAAATAAGTAGGTAAATAAATATTAAGCATTGAATAATGGAATGATATGTACAGTAGATAGATATCTATAATCATCTAAGATTTATCCCTATATATTTATTTTACATATATTTAATCTATCAGTGTTTTAATCTCTAGGTACTTATATTTCTATAGATATCTAATGGTGTCGGGAGGAATAGAGTTAAGATTCATACATGGATCTTTTGGATGTTGTTATTTTCAGTGATGTTATTACTACCCTGACAACTGGCATAAAAATGTATCTTCTTCAAAAATTCTATGATCAGGGTGATTGCCAAGAAGTTCCTTCACATTAACAGGGCTCGAGGGTTTCATCACTTTTTCGTCAACTTTTGTAATCCTTATTCGTCGATGGTTGTCTTTCTTCAACACCCCTTGCAGGACATTACCCATTATCATAGGACATTACTACAACTAGGCAATTTATTTTCAATAATGCTTGTAGGACTTTATTTGTATTGCTTTTGAGGTTTGAAACAACAATACCATACCTTATAGTTTATATAAGAAACTGTAACACATGAGTTTCCTATGAGTAGGGGGAACACTTCCAATAAATCCATGCCACATTTTTTTGGGTTTTTTTAATTGAAGATGTTGAAATAAAATTATATATATAAATATATGATAAATATAGTTTTATACTATAAAAATAATGTTATAAAAAATAAAAAACTGTTATGCTTCAAATGTATTCATTTTTTAATATTATATTATAAATATAATATAATATATATTATATTTATAATATTAATATATAATGAATAATAATATAATATTTTATTATTATTAAATATTTCATATTGTTATTATATTTAAATTATATATAGTATTATAAAATATTATACACTAATATTATATTTAAAGTGAGTTAGGTGGTGATGGTGAGAGGCAATGGCATAATATGTCATGTAATATTGTGCACCACAAAGCCCATATGATACACCAGACCTAGTTTAAGGTATATGATAAATATAATTGTATACTATAAAAAATAAAGTAAAATATTATAAAAAAATAAAAAATAAAAATTGTTATGCTTTAAATGTTTTCAATTTTTTAATATTATATTATAAATATAATATACTATATATTATATTTATAATATTAATATATAATAACTATTAATATAATATTTTATTATTATTATTAAATATTTCACATTGTTATTATATTTAAATTATATATATATATTATTATAAAATATTATCCACTAATATTATATTTAAGGTAAGTTGCATGGTGATGGTGAGAGGTAATGACATGGTATGTCATGTGATATTGTGCACCATAAAGCCTACATGATACACCAAACTTGGATTTAAGGTAGTTTTTGGATTTACATGACTTGCACACATTGTAAAAGGTGTGTAGCTTATGAAGTGGAACATCTTTTATTAGTTCTTTTGTATATTGTTAAGGGGACAAAGATGTCATGAGTGTTAAATTGCTTATGAAGGGCTCCACATCTAATAAGTAGCTTGAATCCACATTATAATGATGTTCATATGGGTACAATACTTTAAGGTGTCAGATTATATCTTGTAGTTTATGTTCATCTATGCTGCTTAGGCATAACAACATATGGAAACACCAAACTTAGATTCCTAGAAGAAAGGGCAATGTGATAATGAACATGCAAGTGTTGGAAGATTTCAACATGTGTTGGGTGGTGATGTAGAATGGCAATGAAAGATTTTAAGTGTTGTTCTAAAATGTGAATGACAACACCCCCATAATAATGTTGCATTAGTGACTTGGTTGCTCATTATGTTATATCTCTTACAAATTTATTTTTTTGAGTAACTATATCAAACAATAATAAATATAATAATATTATATTATAGTATAGTATTAATATAATATATAACATGCAAGCCAATGAGATGTAGAAGGGTTAGTTAAGTGGGTTGGTTGTGCCCAACCCCACTAGGTTTGAATCTCATAGGGCGTTTATAGGTTAGATGTGATCATTTGAGTTGAAATAGTGGTTATAGTGGTTGGTGGAGGTCGTTTGTGTTGGTTTAATAGTTCTTGGGGACTAGGCTGCCTAATTGTGCCCTAGACCTGGTTCGTAGCCCCAGTCAAAAGCAATTCAGGTAGGGGTCCCATCAATTATGATATCTATCAAATATATATATATATATATATATATATATATATATATATATATATATATATATATATATATATATATATATATATATATATATATATATATATATATATATATATATATATACATACAATAGGACATTATTATAACCAAATAGATTTCTTATTCTTCTAAAAGAAGCTTAACACAATTCACAACACATGTAGGCAATTTATTTTTGACAAATGCTTGTAAGACTTTATTTGTATTGCTTTTGAAGTTTGCAACAACAATACCATATCTTACAATTTATATAAAAAACTATAACACACGAGTTTCCTATGAGCAGTGGGGGCGGGGCAGGTGGCGCAGGGGGAGAGGGGGTTGGGGGGATGAGTGGGGTGAGGGGGGAGGCGGGGACACTTCCAATAAATCCACGTCACATTTTTTTTGTTTTTTTATTGAAGATATTGAAATTAAATTATATATACATATATGATAAATATAGTTTTTTACTAAAAAAATAAATTACAATGTTATAAAAAATAAAAAATTGTTATGCTTTAAATGTTTTCAAAATTTTAATATTATATTATAAATATAATATATATTATATTATATTTATAATATTAATATATAATAAATAATAATATAATATTTTATTATTATTAAATATTTCATATTTTTATTATATTTAAATTATATATTGTTATAAAATAGTATACACTAATATTATATTATAGTATTAATATAATATATAGTATATAAGATGTAATTTTTTGTTTTGGTGATGTGTGGTTTTGTAAAGTTAAATAGAGTTAATTAATAGTCATACCTCACTTGAAACCCATGACTGCCAACCCCATCCCACTTTTTGTGCACACAACGGTAAGCAAAAATGATCATATATTTTTGGTAGAGGTGATAGTATAGAATGAAATTGTGTATTACTTCATATGATGTCACAATGAGTTGTGCAGGGATGAGACAATTTATTTCATGAAGATCTTGAGCAATGGTGAAGTAGTGGGGAAGGGATAGGCAATAAAAAACATGCAGGTGGTGAAATATTTTAAGGTAAGTTGGGTGGTGATGGTGAGAGGAAATGACAAGGTATGGCATGTGATATCGTGCACCACATAGCTCATATCATACACCAGACCTAGATTTAGAGTAGTTGTTGGATTTACGTGACTTGCACACATTTCAAAGAGGTATGTAGCTTTCAAGGTGGTAACATATTTGATTGGTTTTTTTCTATTGTTAAGGGGACAAGGATGTCATGAGTGCTAATTTGATTGTGACAGGGATCCATGTTTGATGAGTAGCTCAATTCCAAATTATAATGATGTTTATGTGGGGACAAGACATTGAGGTAGCATATGTTCATCCATGCTACAAATATATTAACATCTAGAGCAATTAAATTAGGCTAAGCAACATATAGAAATACCAAACTTGGATCCCTAAAAGAAAGGGCAAGGCAATAAAGAACATGCAAGTGTTGAAATATTTCAAAGTGTGTTGGACGGTGGTGGTGAATGGCAATGAAATAATTCAAGTATTTTTCGAAAACATGAATGACAACACATCCAAATCATTGTTGCCTTAGTGACTTGGTTGCTCATTATGTTATATCTCTTACAAATTTATTTTTTAGAATAGCTTTATTAAACAATAATAAATGCAATAATATTATAATATAATATTATAGTTGGTGAATGGCAATGAAATAATTCAAGTATTTTTCTAAAACGTGAATGACAACACATCCAAATCATTGTTGCCTTAGTGACTTGGTTGCTCATTATGTTATATCTCTTACAAATTTATTTTTTAGAATAGCTTTATTAAACAATAATAAATGCAATAATATTATAGTATTAATATAAAATATAACATACAAGATGTAATTTTCTATTTTGGTAAAGTGTAAGCATGTAAATCAATAGTCATACTATTATTGTTATAATTAATATTATTATCGAGCTCTATTATATATTATATAGTATTATACCATATAATATATATTATATTGATTTTTATATGTAAATAATAATTATATATATTATATTAGTATATTAGAATATATTACTATATATTAATATATTACTTATTAATTATGTATTGGGTAATTAAAATAATTTGGTGAAAGCCACGAATTACATTGACATATGTCACATGTCATCAAACTTTTTACGTGTATTTGTTTCATATTCTTGAAGTCTATCCCCTGAAATACCTTGTCATTCTCCTCACTATCACTATACCTTCTTCGATGATAGTTCAAATGCACTATAGCCTCCACCACCCTGTTGGCGTTATGTGTCGTGGGATTGGGTACGATTAACTTATGAAGCAAAAGAGTGTAAAAAAAATACTATATATAATAAATAATAAGAAACACATTTAAAATAAATGCAATGCCACCAATGCATTATGATTTCTAAAAAAAATGGAATATAGTAACATTACATAGCATAAAGCATAAAACATAAAACCCATAGAGAAATGGCTAAAGAAAAATATATAAAGAGCACCCACTCATAAAAAGATGTTACAACCAGCACATACAACATGTTTACCTCTTTGATATGTGTTATCAACTTCCAACCTGCAAGTCCATGTGGAGTGACCCCTACTAGTCTCTCAGCAATGCACTCTCATTAATCTCAAACATATTTTTATGTTATGATTTTTTCTGACTTACACTGCCTTATTCAATATAATCCCCAATAACTTTTAGAAAATAGAAAAAATGCCAAATTTGAAATATTTAAAACTATGATATGGATGTGTACATAATCTTTAGCATTAAGGTTTTTCTAATATGTGTCATGTTGACAAGCCAGTTGACAACTGCATACCACAAACATTCCTTGTTATAGCCTTAATAGTTATGAAAAACATTACAATTGATCTAAAATGTGAATGAAAACACCACCAAATCATTGTTGCATTAGTGACTTGATTGCTCCTTATGTTATATCTCTTACACATTTCTTTTTCATAATAGCTATATTAAATAACAATATTATATTATAGTATTAATATAATGTAATAATCTAATATGTAATTTTATGTTTTAATAAAGTATAGTTTTGTAAAGTGAAATACTGTAAATCAATAGTCATAGCTCACTTGAAACCCATGACCATTGACCCTATCTCACCTTTTGTGCACACAACAATAAGCATCGATAATCATATATTTATGGTGTAGGTGATGGTATAAAATGAGATTGTGTGTTCCTTCATATGATGTGGCAACAAGTTGTGCAGGGAGGAGACCTTTTTTTTTGAAGAGCTTGAGAAATGGTGAAGTGGTGGAGAGGGGCTAGGCAATACAAAACATGTAAGTGGTGAAATATTTCAAGGTGAACTGGGTGGTGATAGTGAGGGGCAATAACATGGTATTTCATGTGATATCAGACACCACAGAGCCCATATCATACACTAGATGCATATTTAGGGAAACTATTATATTTACATGGCTTTTAAAGATTTCAAAGGGGTATGTACCCTATAAGGTGGCACCATATTTTATTGGTAGTTTTCTATTGTTAAGGGTTGATTTGATTACAACAAGAATACACCTCTTATGACAAGTTCAAATTGGTATTGTATTGTTGTTTATGTGAAGACAACACATTGACGTACTAGATTCTATCTTGTAGCTTATGTTCATCCATGCTACAAATATATTAACATCTAGAGTAATTAAATCAGGCTTAACAACATATGAAAACACCAAACTCAGACCCATAGAAGAAAGGGCAAGGCAAAAAATAATATAAAAGTGGTGAAAGATTTCAACATGCACTGGGTGGTGGTGGTGAGTGGATATAATAGGGTATTTAAAGTGATACCATATGCCAGTGGCCCCATATTATACACCAAATCTAGACTCAGGGTAGTGGTTGGATATACATGACCTACATCACCCAATACAAAGGGGTCCATAGCTTTCAAGGTGTCAACATTTTTATTTTGTCATTTTATATTTTTGAGTGTGGATGAGGATGTCATGAGAGCTAATTTGATTGAAATAGGACTCCACATATGATGTGTGGCTTGAATCAATGATGCAATTTTGTTAATGTTGGGATAAGACATTTCAGTCCTAGAGTATATCTTGTTTTTTCTATTCGTCTATGTTGTGATGAGATGGAGGGCAACTTCATTGATTATTTGGAAAAAAAAGTGGTAGGAATTTTGGTTCTTCTAGTTTGCTCTCTCATGCCCTCTCTTAAATAATCTAAAACCTCTAAATCTATGTGCATCTACTCTATTGTGTTATTCCTTTCACCCTATATGCCACTCCTCCATGCCTCTACACAAACCTAACCATGTTTCTACAGTCTTAAAAGAGGAACAATAATGAGTGTCTTTTGACAAGTTATGTGGTTTATTATAGCATGTTGTAATTCATTTGTTTTTTAAAAACTTGTTTAAATTTAACATTTAACATGGCTTGAAAATATACATCTTTAATGACACCATCTGCCACTTACCATAGAGTTTCCAAATCTCCACAAACATCTACCTAGATATCAATTTCATTGCATTGTAATGTCTTTTAAAGATAGTTGAAGAAATATAACTATGGCTAGCTTAAAATTGGGACTACCTTTCAAAAGATAAAATATTTGTTATGATTCTTTGTTATTTTTAACAGTCTACTAGAATTTCAGCTTGCATATGATACAACTTTGAGTTTGAGGCCACCATCCATAATATAATAAAAAACAAAATAAATTAAATCTCACCTTAATAACTTACATTTTGTACATAATTCATGACATAACATAGTTTTGAACAAGTGGTAGCTTCTTTTGGTTGTAACATTTAGATTACACTCAATAGGTTAAGCTAGACCATCAACCAAACTTGAACATTTCATCTTGTAGGAATGAAGTCTAAGAATGGTGACAACCATGGGGGAGGGAGAAAGACTTGTATCAAGTTAGAGGTAAAGACTTGTTGGATCTTTGAAAAATATCTAAAATGTATCCGTGTCATGTATTCTTCTTTTGCGTGTGGTGGCACTATTTCCTTCTAGAACGTGGATGAATTCTAATAAATTTTGTTAGTTATAATTTTTGGAAGTTTTGAACAAGAATACAAAATTCAAAGTTTGTTATTCTCTTTTTAGTTGAAAATATTACTAGATTTAGTAGAAATTTTTGATTATCATGATCAAGATAATAAGTAATATTTATCATTTTTATATGTTGATGAAAGGCTATGACTAGTTGGTGCCATTGTTTGTTTTGGTCTTGATTAATAATTAAGGAGTGTATCTTTAATTTTTGGGTTTTTTTTTTAATTTTTTTTTCATTGGTGTGGTATATTCCTTTTTTAACTATATGATATGGGTTCGTCATCATTACTCAAACTCATTATGAAATGTAACATCTCATCTCCACATATCTCATTACCATGCCATATGAGGTAACCCACCACCTCCTTTTCCACCATTACCCCCACTATAAATATCAGATTGATGTTTCATGTAAAAAAGGTGAGATGAGTTTAGTGGTTAATGGTTTCATATGTGGTATGGCTATTTATTTTCACTCCCTCATTTTATAAAATCCTCATTTACCAAAAAAAAAAATACATCCCTTATAGCGTAACCTTACACCTTTGAGGCAACTACTAGTTATATGTATTTCACTATTAAAGTTCCTCATGACTTTCTTTACATAGAAATGAATGGGTTCCTCTACATTCAATTCTAAAATTAATTTTTAAGTAGTTATCCTCTATAAATTGTAGGATTTAGAGCTTGTTTGCAGGGTTGTCCCCAATGTAGTGTTTACAAGAGATTATAAAATTGACTTCTCAAAGTTATATTATAATAGGGACATTTATAGATTTAATAGTTTATTTTTTCTTAAAGTAAGACTACATTTTGTATGTGTTGTTTTGGTAGTTGAGTGTAGTTTGGAAGGCAATTATGTATATCAGATCATGGGATAATATCTTAACTACAAAAGAGAGTGTTTTAAAGTGGTTGTATTAGGGTGGTATCATAACACCATGGCCCAAAAAGAGATCTAATTTAATTGGGGAGGAAGATGCAGAAAAAATGAACTAGGTAAAGAGAGAATGTTGGAAATGAAATACTTATAAGATTAAAATTTATTAAACCCATACTACCTTAAATTATAACTCTAAATATAAAACTAAGGTTTAGAGGGCTCAAATTGGATCCATATATTTGATGGAGAGACTCATTGAGGATGTGTCTGAGAAAAAAATGAGGATGAAAATACAAGACTTTGATGTTAAAGGTGAGTTGAACCTTGGTCTCTTTATCGATTAGGCACAAGAGATAAAACAATATTTTGATATGATATTTTTTAATGAAGATGACCATAGGAGGGTGAAAATTTTAGTGGAAATAATGAAATCACATACTACCTTGTAGTGGGACAATGTAAAACAATCCAAAAGAAGGCTAGGAAAGAAGAAAATTGTGTGACCTAAGATGTTAAAGCATATGAGGACAAAATTTTACCATCAAATTACCAACAAAAAATATTTAGAAAAATCCATAATTTGAGGCAAAAAGAGATGATAGTCCAAGAGTATATAAAGCAATTTTTGAAATTGTAAATTAGAACAGACTTGCAACAAGATGAGGAGACAACTCCCAAATATTCTAAAGGTCTACGATTTCAAATATAATATGAGTTAACTCTGGCAAAGGTATACATTGTGGATGAATCATATCAATATGCCTTAAAGGTTGAGGAGAAAATAAATCAAGGAAAGAGCAAGTTGCTAAGAAAAAATGTTGAAAGTACACCATTTAGAGGAAAGGTAAACAACTCTAAATATATAAGGAGTGAAGAATTTTAAGAAGTTAAAATAATGAGGCTTTAATTTAAGGATGGTGGTTGGTTTATAAGTAGAGGTCAATGTAGATTGAAACTAGCATTTGGTCATTGGAGGCCATTAAGATGTATAACTATGAGAGGATCTCAAAAAACCTATGTTTCCCTGAAAGTTCTAAATAGATAATGAAGCCATGATGTCATGAGAGGAATTTGAAACTAAATAATTTGAATATAAAATAAGAAAATTTGTTGCTACAAATAACCTTGGTAATAGGGAACGAGAAAGCAACTTAAGAGGATTGTAGAAGGAATAATATATTTAAAACTAGTTTCAAATGCCAAGGTAATGTATGCAAAGTTATCATTGATAGTGAATATTTAGATAAGTAAGTACATAAATAGTTCAATAATTAAAATTAACTTGTATTCCCAAATCCAACCCTTATAAAATTTCATGGTTAAAATAAGGACCATAGTGTTATGGATAATAAATCATGTGTAGTTACATTTAACATTAGACCATACGAGGATAAGGTGATATGCAATATAGTCATTATGGATACTTTTTATTTATTTCTAGGTTGGCCTTGGCAATATGATATGAATGTCACACATGATGGTAAGGAAAATATGCATAGTGTGCATCATGGTGGAAGAAAACATATTTTGAATCATTTAAAAGAGGAAGGATAATGTGATATGGCTTTCATACCCCTCCTTACTATAGGTAGTAAAAAACTCTTAAAAGAGGGTAAAGGTGAAGTTTTTTTAATTTTTAACCCATTGGAGGAAAAGGTTTTGGAAAATCAAGAATTCCATACCAAAATTCAAGTGTTGTTAATAAAGTATTTAGATGTGACACCAAGAAAATTACCATTAGGTTTACCTCCTTCAATAGGCAAATATTACTCATCTCACTGACTTTGTTATAGGTGTTAAATTACCTAACCAAACTCCTTGTCATTTGACTCCTTTTAAGAATGAGGAAATGAGAAGAAAAATTGTTGCTAGATAAAGGATTCATAATGGAAAGTATTAGTCCATGTGCAACACCAATGCTTAATTCATATAATAAAGATGGAAAATATAGCACTTGTTAGATTCAAGGGCTATTCTAAAACCTTATCCTATGGCATGTCTAGGGATATATGTGGTCGACTTGTGGTATGCATACATCTTTTATATTCTTGTCACATTTCTCTATGTTCTTATTAAATTGGCTTATGGAATAACCATGACTAAGTATACTATATATAGGAGGTAGTAGTTAGTCTTAGAGGATCATATTGAGAATTATATTCTTATTGCATTGTTGTGTAGGTTTCCCCCTTGAAGTGGCTCAATCATAATATTCAATTATTCTACTCTTTCATCAATTATTGTGGATCTGCTTATTACATTCTTAATTATATAATATATTACTCTATTATTGTGAAGCATCTATGCAATTTTATTAAAATTGGTATCATAGATTTGATTTGATCAAGTTTCTATAGTGATATTATGTTTTAGATTTGGCATCCTAAGCACTAGAAGGTTGAAAAGACATAGCTTGTGATTCGAAAGGAATTGAATTTTTTTATCACTACAGTTTTGTTCGAGGATTTTTTTTACAAAAAGGAAAAAATTAAAAAAAAAGTTTATAAATTTAACCTTGTGAAAATTAATAGTCTTTGGATTCATCTCTATGAGATGATCATAATAGTATATTCTACTGATACACTTTTTTGGGCCAAAAATTTTCACTCTTGTGTACATTAGTAGTTATTAGATTCATCTTGGAAAGGCAAATGTAATGATATCATCTATTGATACATTTTTTTGGGGAGTTGTAGCAGTCTTAGGGTTTGTGAATGGCTAGTCCTAACATTCATGGATGTGGGAAAAGGCAAGAAACACCTAAAACTCCTCGCCAGGATGACATAGACTCTAGAACTTCAAATCTAAGCATTTAAGAGGTGGTTTCAGACCTTCAATCAGAGTTACATTGCATGATGTGGAAAGATGATCTCCATACAACTAAAGGGCAATTCATGGGGATGAGAGGGAATATAATGTCTTGAGGGATAAATTATAATAATTAATTGGGTAACCAGCCAAAATTTTAACTCATCTTTTGTAAAATAATTCTCCACCACTCTAGTTTAGGTTTCCCAATCCAAATAATTATAGCACCAATCTAGGACTAAAGTTGATGTTTCAAAAAGTGGACTTGCACAAGTTTGATTGTAAGGATACACTCACATAACTTACTTGAATTGAAAATTTATTTGATCTACATAAAAATCCATGTTTGTAAAAGGTGTTTAAGGCCTCTCTATATTTGAAACCTGAGTAGTTCATTTGGTATTGTTGGTTGTGTGCTCAAAATAAAAATAATGGTGTCCTAGTTTCATGGTTGGTATTTTTTTGGAGTTGCAACTCCATTATTACCATAATGTCTCTAAAAACTAATTCATCCAGCTAGACAAGCTGCACCAAACCAGGATTATAAAGGATTACATTCATCAATTTTAGAATATCTCCTTATATGTGGTAGACATCACCGAAGAAAATCTGACTGACCTATTTTTGGGTGGCCTTAGAGATAACATCCAATTGGAGGTTCTCATGTTTAATCCTAGTAATGTATCTAAAGCCATACTGAGGGCACACATGGCTGAAGAAAAAGAGTTGATAATAAAAAAACTTTTCACTAATGTCTATGAATGTACTTTCCCAACACCATCATTTCTACATCCTACCAAATTGACTCCTCAACAAATTGAAGAAAAGTGTGAAAAATGTTTGTGTTTTGGATAAAATATAAAATGGAGCAAAGGACATCAATTTGCTAATAAGTTGTTTTACATTGAAGGTGCCAATGAGGATGAATAAGATGATGAAACTTCAAGGGTATGTTTAGAAGAACCTAAGGATGAATTTAAAGATTATCAACCTACTATTTCCTGTTATGCACTTTTAGGAATTAGTACTCCTCAAAATATTAAGGTAGTGGGTTTCTTGAAGAAACAAAAGGTGATTATGTTAATTGACTCTAGGAGTACACATAACTTCATCAATAGTAATCTAGATAATTGTTTGAACTATTTCATTTACCCAACTCCATAATTTTAAGTTATGACTATAGATAGTGGTGCAGTAAACTATTCTATAAAATACCATGGCATTAAGCTTGTTATGGGATACTACCTATTAGATTTACCTATGTTTATTATTCCCATGGGAGGAGATAAAATTATTTTGGGAGTGTATTAGCTCACCACTTTAGGTAATATTGAGATGAATTTCTAGGAAATATTCATAAGGTTCCATTTAAAAGGCAAGACCTTTTAACTATGTGGATTACGAGATCAATTTTTACAATTTTTTAGTTACCATCAGATGATAAAGATTCTTAGAAAAGGTGTCGAGGAATTTATGGAACACTTATTTTCCATAGAGGTTCAACCAACCAAGAAGTCTATACATTTAATATGCAAAGGGTGTTAGATGACCATTATGTTGTTTTTGGTGACATGCCAAAAGGACTTCCTCCAAGCCACACACATGATCATGCCATTAGGATCATTTTGGGAAGTACACCACCCAACATCAGACCCTACATGTATCACTATGCCCAAAAGAGTGAAATTGAAAAGATGGTATAGGATATGTTGAAGGTAGGAATCATTAAACACACTCAAAGTGAATATTCCTCCCCTGTGGTCATGGTGTGGAAGAAGGATGACACTTGGAGGATGTGCCCAGACTATAAATAAATCAATAAGTAAACCATCAAAGATAGGTTTCCTATTCCAATAATTAATGATTTTCTAGATGGATTGTATGGTGATGTTTATTTTACCAAGTTACACCTTCACTCTGTGTATCATCAAATTTGAATCCATGATGAAGGCATACTTATAATCACTTTTAGAACTCATGAATGCCAATATGAATTTATGGTCATGCCTTTTGGCCTCACAAATGCACCATATACATTTTAGAGTTTTATGAATACTATTTTTAGGCTATTTTTGAGAAAGTTTGTACTGATGTTTGTTGATGATATCCTCATCTATAGCAAAAATTGAGAAGACCATTTGAAACATGTATATGTTTTAGTCCTGAAACAACATCAAGTTTATGTCTAACCTTCCAAATGTGTTTTTGGTGTCCAAGAGGTGGAGTACTTGGGTCATATTATTTCACATGAAGGAGTGAAATTTGATCCTATTATAATCCAAGAAATTATGGAATGGCAAGTTCCAAAGTCCCTCAAAAACCTCTGAGGATTTATGAGGCTAATTGGTTCTTATTACAGGTTTGTTAAAAATTATGGTAAAATTGAAGCCCCACTCACCTCTTTTTTGAATAAATACTCCTTCCAATGGATTGATTTAACTAACAAGGCATTTGAACAGTTGAAAATGGCTATGTGCATAACTCCAATTTTGGCTACTATTATTATTATTTTTTTAAATTTGTTATGGAGTGTGACATATCAAGATATGGCATGGGGGTTGTACACATGTAATAAAGTATAACACTATAATTTTAAAGTAACCAATTGAAGGGATAAAATATGCTCAAACCAATCTATGAGAAAGATATGATGGATATTCTTCATGTAATCAAGTAATGGAGAACTTATTTGATGGGTCACCACTCTTAGATAAAGACTGATCATGATAACCTCAAATATTTTTTGGAACAACAATTATCATTTGAAGAATAATAAAAATGGGTGACTAAAATGTTAGGCTATGATTTTTAAATAGTGTATAAGAAAGGAAAAGAGAATGTGGTGGTAGATTCCCTCTCTTAGTGGGATGAATCAATTGAGGCATTGTTATGTGCCATGACCATGTGGTAGGCAAATTGGCTAGAGGAAGCAAGATCAAAATGAGAAAATGATAATTATACCAAGGATTTGATTCATAATATTCAACAAGCTTATAATAAATCTAAAAAAATTACATTGTAGGGGAAGACATTATGGTATAAATATAGATTATAGCTTTATAAGGATTCTCTCTTCAAACATAAAATTCTTTGGGAACTTCATGCCACTCCACTCGAAGGTCACTTTAGATTTTTGAAAACATCTCATAGAATAAAGTAAGATTTTTTTGGGAAGGAATCAAGGAGGATGTCCAAAAATATATGGTAGAATGCATGATATTTAAATAGAACAAAGGGGAAATCATTAAGACACCATGTCTTTTATAGCCTTTATCCATCCCCAACCAACGTTGGGAGTAGGTTTTTATGGATTTCATTATTGGGTTACCATAGTTTGGGGGTAAAAATATTATCATGGTAGTTGTGGATCAAATCACCAAGTAGTCTCTTTTTTTCCCCTATGACAACCTTTTTTTGCCAATATATTAGCTTCTAAATTTTTAATATCATCCAAAAATTACATGGTACTCCAAAAATCATTGTAAGCAATGGAGATCCCATATTTACTTATAATTTTTGAACTGAGTTATCAGCATGTTTGGTTACCTATTTGGCTCATATTTCATCCTATCATCCTTAATATGATGGAAAAACAAAGTTAGTCAATAAATGTCTAGAAGGGTATCTCTATTGTTTTGTTTATGATTAATAATAAAAATGGGTTCATGGGCTGCTACTTATCTAATGGTGGTTTAATACTTCTATTCATAGTTAATCCAAAATGTCTTCCTTTGTGCCATTTTATGGATATCAACCCCCATAGATCAATTCAACATTAAAGGTCCATCCCAAGGTTTTAGTTATTGAGGAACACATTCACCATCAAAATAAGGTCCTCACTAGTTTGAGATAAAATTTAGCCATGGCTTAGAATCACGTGAAACAACAAGCATATAAACACCATAATGAGTGAAATTTTAACATAGGTGATTAGGTATTTGTGTGATTAAAACCATATAATATGATTTCTTTAAATTAATAAAAATAGGATGATAAGTTATCCCCTAAGTATTATGGCCCTTATTAGATCTTGTAGAAAATTGATAGTGTGGTCTGCAAGCTCGAATTCACCCTGTCCACTCGCATACATGTAGTATTCCATGTATCTTGCTTGAAGAAGGTGGTTGGACACATATTTTATACTCAAATTGAGTTAATTGAATTATATGAGGAAGTTCAAGTTATTTTGGAGCCTAAAGTGATCCTTCAAATGCACACTAAGAAACTATAGACTAGAGCAATTCAGGAGTATTTGAACAAATGAAAGAATCTACATTGTAAATATGCAATATGAGAGTATGAAGCTTTCCTGCAGTAATACCTAGGGTTGAGTCAACATTGAGGACAATGTTGTTTTCAAGGGGAGGGCATGTTACACCCTTAAAAATAAACTAAAATTACAATCAAATTATGATAAGCAATGATAATGGAAATAAAGGGAAAGAGATAGATAAATGATTGAAACAAACACACTTGGGTTATATATTTGAGTTATTACATTGGGAAACATGATTTTGAGATTGGTTACATTGAAACCCTATAAAATTACTACAATTTTGAAGGTGAATAGAATAATAGGACCCATGAATATGGATGACTAGAATAGTACAGTTGATTATTGTAGTTTTATGTTGAATGTGGTTCCCTACTACGATTCTAGTAATCATGACTTTATAGATTTGAAACTTCTAGAGATGCTTCAACAAAGATAAATGACTAGGAATATAGTCATTAATTTTTTTCAATATCCTCCAAATTCACTCATCTTTGACTTATCCCTAATTTTATACAATGTCACAAGGAGAAGAGAATATGTGTAAGGTTAGTGGGTTGGGTCCCTGTGATTGTTGTAACTGCATATCTTTCAATTTAGAATTAGGGCTCAATAAGTTCTAATACTTTGTTGAGTATTCTCAATCCAATGAGATAAAGGACTTATCTCATTTCCATAGATAATCAATTGTAACTATATGCTTTGATATGATCTTATTTTTGTACAATTTGATAGGGTTTATCGGAGTCTTCACAAGATCTACCTTATACACTTTGTAATAAAGCCAAACATAGAGACAATAATAGAACAGGGGAAATATTAAAAATACACAATATTATTTCTTCATACTCTAATTAATAAAACCATACGAGAGTTTACATATTCATAGGAACATTATTCCTATATTCTCTCCATCAATCTCTCTGATTATACAATCTCCTATATACAATATATTATTATAACTCATAACAATATACCTAAATAATATTATATTCTAATCTATTATCATAATATTGTTTATAACAATATTCTGATAAATAACAAACTAAACATCTAATTATATTTACGTCTCGCTAAATATCTAAACTTACACAATGTAATAAACTAATGTAAAAGCTAATCCCTAACATTCCCCCCTTAGTTTTTACATGTTGAAAAAGCATTCACACTCTCACCTGTAGTATGCTCAGCCCTTGTAGCATGCCTTATTTGACTCATGACCTCGATACAAATAAAGGATAAATATTTCCATGGTTTTAATCAGGTTTACCACAAACCTTGACATGAATAGGACCCATCAACTATTTACCTCCTGTGGTTTTCTAGATCTCTAGCACAAACCCTTTCAAGATCCATGAACTGACTTACATTGGTGCTTTCTATCCTTTCACAATGTTTTCACATCAAGGAATTATGTTTTGTAATTACATTAAAATTATGAATCTTAAATAGGCATATTCTTCTATTCTTATTTTATAAATGCACAGTGGAAATTAGAAAAAACACACCACACTACAAATGTCACTAAATCTTCTTGGGCCCCATCATTGGTGACTAACGAGAGGCTCTATAACCTCCAGCCTCTATTTCCTCCTTCCTCTAGTAGGTTGTTGCTTACTCACTTGATGATGTCATGAAGATCAAATGTAGAGGATAAATCCTTCCATAATACAGGTGTCGTATACAAGCAAAAATGCATCAGTTACAAAAAATTATTAGTTTACTCTTTTTCACATTTTTATGACTTTTGATGAATTTTGACAATAGACCCTTTGAATAACTGACACTACTCTTCTAAAACTTATAGAATTTTGACTTAACAAGACCTTTAAACAAATATAAATGCATTAATCTTTAATAAACTTATAAGGAGACTCAATGCTATAACATATACTTAAGACAAATCAAAAGATATAAAACTATATCTTTGACAAAATTATAATGCAATTTGACTATTTCTAAAAAAAAAAAGACTACAGATTCATTAAAGTCTTTTAAACAAAATATATTAAGACTCTCAACTTTGAATTAAATTGCATAAACCAAAGAAATAACTTAACCCTGACAGATAAAATAATTCACCTGAGGGTAGGTCATATGAAGACCACATAAGGATAGTTGTAATGTGGGAGTGGATTTGTCATTTAAAATTAGCTTGCCACTTGAGGATAAGATTGAAATGCATTTATTGACATGGTCGAGTCAAATAGATCAATTAAATAAATCACCAAGATCATGAAGATATTCAACTAGGATGTCATCAAATTTTTTTAAAAATCTACCAGACCAAGTTGGAAGTTGAACATCAATATATGTCAGGATAGTGCTAATCAATAGATGCAAGAAAAAATGATATAAAAAAATTGATCTGGTTGTTGTATGGTGACATACATATCATAAATTTTGGGCTCTGCTTGAAGTTTAAAACATCTTCAATGCTTTAAGCATCCAAATCATACAGGTTTCAATAGCAATCATTCTACAAAGATCTTTGTATTCCTTTTTATTTATATATGCCACATTTTCTATTGGCTTAGCTCTTACAAATCATGAGGCATAATGAAGTCTGACACCAAGTACCAATCTTGATGTCTTGATGTGGAAAATGAAGATTTGAATAACTTCATATTCGTATTTGATTTAAAACCCCATGTAATGCACCTTTTAATCTTTCTAGCATGTTACCTCTGTGTGAAGCCTCATTGAATCCATTAGTATAAAGACTATAAAAAACTATAAATTTCCTATATAGGGTTTTACAAACAAATAAATTCCATCTACAATGACAATTTAGAGCTGGTAGTGAATCTGCCCCTTCACTAATCAATAGGTCATTATTATTCCTGCTTTGATAAAAGATGATAGGGTTTATCAAAGTCTTCACAAGATCTACCTCATACACTATGTAATAAAGCCGAACACAAAGACAATAATAGAACATAGGAAATATTAAAAACACACTATATTATTTCTTCATACTCTGATTAATCAAACCATATGGGAGTTTACATATTCATAGGAACATTATTCCTATATTCTCTCCATCAATCTCTCTCCCCAAAATCCTTTAAATGTACAATCTCTTATAGACGATATATTATTATAACTCTTAACAATATATTTAAATAATATTATATTCTAATATGTTATCATAATATTGTTTATAACAATATTCCAATAACTAAAAAAATAACTATCCAATTATATTTACCTCTCAGTAAATATCTAAACTTACACAATGTAATAAACTAATGTAAAATCTAATCCCTAACACAAGTGTGTTGGCACAAGATAGATGATTTCAAAATTGGATCAATGTGTTGGTTCATTTAAAAAATGTGTAGACCTCTTGATCAAAATTGATAAAAGTGCATTATATACTTGGATTTTAAGAGATCTCAATGATAAGAATCAATGAGTAAATGACTTAGGGTGCATTTATATATATAGCCTCACAAAGACACACTCACACATTAACCGACTATAGAAAACCATGAAAACTAAAAATCAAGGGAAAATAAATCAACATAAAGCATAAAGGACTCACAAACATAATGACCATAATTTTGGGACCCATGATTATGGTTAGACAAAAACCTTAAAACTATGTTTTGGACATTCTTGGAGAATTTAAGGTCATAACAAATAAATAGTCAAATTGTAGGTTTTTAGACATTTCATATTGAATGAGGGTATTATCATTGACCCAAAGTTAACATAAATTCAGCTTGTAAAAAAAACCTAAGTCGATGTAAGATAGTATGAGGCCCAACATAAGGAGAAGATGTGCTAAAAATATCCAATGTATTCCATGAACTAGTTACATGAAAACATGAAAAATACATATTGATTGTTAGAGTAGGTTGTTTACCTTAGCTCATGTTCACCTAGGTACTTTATTATTCTCGGTGTGGATAATTCATTTATCTTATTTTAGATATTACATATTTATCTCTTAGTTATTATGGGGATGATTTATAGTTGTTTCTATCCTTTAGGGATAGTTATCTCGTAGTCCTAGGTTTTATCTCTAGCTTGATCTCTTAGTGAGGATTGATCACTTAATTTGATCTCTTAGTTAGGATTGATTTTCCTTGGATATATATGTAAGGCTTATTTATTGTATTTTATAATATTTTGTAGATGTAATATATGATATTCTTTCTCTTTATTTTGCATATCAATTTGCAACCCTTTGTTTTATAGATCTCTTCTTTTGTGATGTTCTTTGTTGTCAACACTTGAGATTAAGTAGCTCAGAATGATCTAGTCATCGTTCCTTTCATGGTATTAGAGTAGTAGGTGTTTTAGTCATCTATTTAAGATTTTTTTTTGCAAGGGTTTTTTCATATATCAAACTTTATTTTTGGTGTAGTGGAGACATGATCTGGTTGGAGGCAGTCATGAAAACCTTGTATTGGTTTTCCTTTGCAGTTTCTTTTGTTTCTATCTTATTACAAGTAAAGAATACCTCAATGTGAAGGAAAGATACAATTATCCAAGCCACTATATTTTTCATCTATTTTTAGCTTGACCTAACCCCTTTTGTGTTTTTTTTAGTAACAGATGTTGTCTTTGGTGTTCTGTATCCTCGACCCACTTTTTTAGTAGAGGAAGGTGATAGATCAGGAATTTTGAATTCAATGTTTGGTTCTATATTTATTGTAGTGTGGACATGTTACATGTGACATTTTGTGTTTTCTATGCATTTTTTGTGCACCATTTTTTTGTTTTTTGTGTCATGGCCATGTTTATTTTATAGATATCCACACATCATAGTGACAACATTTAGATGAGTGTCAAATTTAGGACAATAGATAGTAGTAGGGAAACATGTAAGAGAGTGTCAATTTTAGACCATCAGACATGAGCATTATTCATCTCAAATTTCCCTTTCTTTGTTGATGATGTAATACCCACATCAATCAAATCAATCAGAATGGGGAGCACTCATCCTCATCCTTAGCCCCTTGGTCACATGTTATGGTCACATGGGGGGGCTTAAATTTGGATTCCTACTTGTGGGGGATTAAGTGTAGCCCATTGTTTCCTCCAATCATTCATTTTTTCCAAGTCTAAGTAAATTTTTTTTGGTGCAATTAATTTTTGTGTGCAATGTTTAGCTATTTGACCCATTTTAATGATGGGAAACTTGTAAAATCTATAACTTTTAAATCATGACTCAAAATCAAGTTCTTAATTTTTTTTAAAGCATATGTTCTTTTCTAAATTATATATTTGTGTCATTTATTTTGTAAAAATGCACTCAATTATAAAGTCATGAATTTTGGGGGTGGCTTACACATTTTTGGGGGTTTATTTGTTCCTTGTCATTCTTTGAATTAGGAGTTGTTATTTATTTTTATTTTTTTGGGGTGGGGGGTCATTCTTTATTTTCCCCAACTTCTTCCTTGAATTTAAATAATAGATCCCCTCAACACCTCAAATTAAACTACTTTAAAAATAAAAATGAAGATACACCTTTAACTCAAAGGCTTTTGGATAATGGTACTTGGGGACCTTCATAAATGAGGAAGATATTGCCTGGATTACATCTATGCAAGATGAGGCTCTTTGCTTGATTTGCCTCAATGTTTCAGATAACTTACACATTGATTTTATGGAGCCACATCACCAAAGGGATCTTGGGATGTTATTGTAGCCTTCTTTGAGGAATATATTAAGCCTTTTCAGTTTTATAAACCCCCTCTTATGCCACCTCCTGTTCTGCTTCTTTCTCCTCCTATTACTGAGGATTTATCTTTTGACAGTGACATTGGTGATGCTTCTCCATCTCTTTCTCCTCTTGTAAATGAGGTTTTCTATTTTGATGACGTACTCTCTCCTCCTATTATAGTTTTTTACTATGACACATTCCTGATGGACATTGATCTTCTTTTTTTTTGAGCCACCTCTATGGGATGAGTTTATGTTAGACTTGAGATGTCTATTTACAGAACCTACCTTTGTTCCTATGCAAGATGTTAAGCCACCACAAATTATCACTATAGAGGACTCTACTAGTTCCAGTGAGAGTACATTATCATTTCAATTCACAAGGACATTCTTTCAATGAGTGTTCCATGTCTTTATTTTGATTGGTTCACTTCCATGACATTACATCTAGTTCTTTTTCATGATCCTACCAAACCTATGCCACACTTCAGATTTGGACATGATTCATAGATATTTTTATTTATACCTCCATCTTCCATTATGGAATGGTTAGACTTCCAATACACCATTCATGTTCTTCCTTTGGAAAAAGGAAGAAACTTTATTCGATGCAGATGGAGCTTCTACAATCTTCTAGTTAAGGATCTTGACATCGACAATGGTCATCTTATGAGCCTAAATTAGAGTATCGATAGCTTCATTATTGATGACATTTGTCCTTAGAGGATTGCATATAAAATACTTCATTCTTTTGCATAGTTTTTTTGGGGGAGTATTGTTTCCTATGGATTTTCTCCTTTTCTCCACATCATGGATATATTGTACATGAGTACCTAATCAGGCCTTGTTGTCAGGATTCATATTGTGGATATGTCACTTTATTTTTGGCCCCTATATTCACTTGAGGGGGGGGGGTGTTATAGTAGTTTATTTAATTTACCTCATGTTCATTTAGATACTTTATTATTCCCACCGAATTATGTGTGGATATTTCATGTATCTTATTTTAGATACTATGAGATATTACATATTTATCTCTTAGATATTATGGGGATAATTTATAGTTATTTCTATCCTTTAGGAATAGCTATATTTTAGTCTTAGTTTTGATCTATAGCTTGATCTCGTAGTTAGGATTGGTCACTTAGCTTGATCTCTTAGTCAGGATTCATATTCTTTGCCTATATATGAAAGGCTCATTCATTGTATTTGATAAGCTTTTGGAGATGTAATATATGATATTCTTGCTCTTTGTTTTCATATTAGTTTGCAACCCTTTGTTTTAAAGATACCTACTTTTGTGATGTTCTTTGTTGTCAACACTTGAGATTATGTGGCTTGGAATGATTTAGTCATCATTCCTTTCATTGATAACATGGTTTGTATCAAATTTAGGTGTCTATGACTTTACATTTAAACATAAATAAGGAATGACTCATGTGGAATGTGGTGTGAATAGATTAAGTTTAATCCAAGATTGAAAACTCTATTTATTTGAATGTGAACACCCAAAATCCAAAAGGGAAAAGGTTATAGCCATCATTTGATCTTTATTTGGTGCACTTATATGGGTAGAATCACATGCATCAATGATGTCTATAAATGTTACAGAAGAAGGAAAAGAGATCAAAATTCAAGCACAATTGCTAATAAGGAAGAGATGAATGGAAGCCCTAACACATAAAATGTTGAGTCCATTATCCATTCACATATAGATATACTTATCAAGTGAAGAGGAATAAACTTATATAATTGGGGTATTTTTAATAGTGTGAAGATAAATAGATGACACTTAACAACCACTCATAGATATTCCATGTTGGGAGACCTGCAAACCCACCCTAAGAAATAGGAGGGATAAATCAATGGCACACATCAAGGTATAAGTTAAATCCACTAATAAGGTAATGGATGAGAGATAGAGTAATAGGGAGAAGTACAACACACATGGATCATAAACCAAACCGTCTACTTAGAAAAAATGGTTAGCTCAAATAGAAATGCCACTCATCTTAGCTCTGATCCTCTATTCACTTTTCCTTGATTCAATTCTAATTTATGGATTCCTAATACAATTTTTGCATGTTCCACTTATATAGTTTATGAACGAAAAAACCTTTGAGGTTTTTGAAATAGTAATTAGTGAACATATGTAAACCCAGATAAACCATTAACTCCAAAGTACTCGATCAACCCAAATCATCAAAAGACACAACAAAATAAGGAAAATTAGGTCTCATAAAGAAGACCATGGAGAACACGAAAAAAGAGTTGGAGGAAAATATTGTAGGATCAACTAATGGAAATAAATATGAGGAAAAATCCTCTAGAGATTAGATCAATAGAAAAAAGACATTGGAGAAGAGAGAGGAGTAGGAAAATAATAAAATCAAGGTGAAGGTTTAGGAAAAATATAAGAAAAATTATCTAGGTTGATTTGTTCATTAATCTAACTCAGGCATCCAAGTTTTTCTCAACATCTCTTATGGTTTATGTAGTACCCTCAACATCATTTCCAACACATGTTTCAAATCATAAGTCCTAACTCTCATTTTTTCATATGACACATGTATTGCAATGTCAACATTATACCACATTTCTTAACAATAAATCACCATGATTCATCAGTCAAATGAATGGTTGTGAAGTGGTTGTTACTAACCACTATAATAGTCTAATGAACATTTCATATTCTTCCTTTGTATATTAATGTACAATTCACTATTTTTCCTTATATTAATCATTTCTCTAACCAAGAAATTATTACTTTCATTATTCTAAAAAAATTATTTATAGTAAAGAAATGGTGAGAAAATTACTACACTACATGCCAAAATAATGAAGATGAAGTTAAAAATAAACACATTTCTAGATACCTAGAATGGTTTCATATAGCCATTCAAATTAACTTATTATCCTATTGGAAACTATGATTTCCAATGCATCACATTTTCTCAATTACGTCAAGGAATGGATTAGTCTATGCAAGAATACACATACACATTCCATCCTTTGTTGTCTAAATTAAATGTTTAGGAGTCAGAGTAAATTTTTTTTTCAAGTATAGATCAGGCTCGAGATTACATATCCAATCAGATATGGATTTCATACATATCTCAATTGGATAAGCTTATAAATCTGCTTGAAATTTGAAGCAAAGGCTAAATTGAATACCAAAAAATAAGATTTCAAGTCTCAGGCAAACTGCAGTCTAAGCCTTACAAGTAAAATTCCAAACCAATAAATGGTCATACGTGCTATCCAAAAAGAAGTGGAAATTGTCAAATTATCAAAATAATCAATCCAAGATTGGAAAGTGGTCCTCAGTTCATAAATATAATAGTCACTCCAATGAATAATGTCAAACTTGGGAAACTCTAATTGCATATCTTGAAGTAGGTTACAAGCACTATGGCACTGGAAAAAGGTAAAAAAATCATGGATTGTGAACCTAGTGATATGGTCAGTACCAAAAACATATTTGATTCCCATAACATGGATTCAAAGTAAGAAAAAATATTGTTCCATTCTCAAATTTAGATCAATGGTAAACTAGTACACTTCATTGTTGACAATGGAAGACAAAAGAACTTGATTTTTTTAAAACACTTTGAAAATTTAAGTTTCCATTGATGCCTCAACCAAAATCATACTTAATGATATGGTTTAATGTAGGCTCTAAGAAATGTGTCACTCAATAGTGTCACCTAATGTACAAAATCAAACCTTTTTGAAGATGTATTTATTTGTAATGTAACATTATTAGAGGAATTTGATGTTTTACTTGGGAAACCATATATTTACCATCAACATGCATACCAAAATTAGTTCCTAAGCAATCACTCATTATCACCATAACACCAAATAGTGTAAGAGGCTAGGCAGTTCTAGTAAAAATAATGTCTTGATGGTGAGACCTAAACATAAGACTGTCCTTTGGGCACACATTCATAATATAATTCCTCTAGAAACAACAAATACCACAAATTTAAACTATAAGTTGTAATAAAAAATGATGTCTTTCATTCACCTAAAGAAGTGCCTACACACTATGTGGTGAAACACACTTGTTGGGATTATTTTTTCCACTTAAGCATAAATTTCCTTAGGCACATGTCAAAGTGACTAAAAAACCAATGTGCTAGTACATTGGCATTTCATAAAAGAATGAGTGCTCATGAGCTCACTCGAAGAACACAATAAGGGATTGGTTCCTATGGGTTTTATAATGCGAGGGTGTACTAATGTAAAAGGGCACTTGAACACATACACATTACTCAATGATTAACTAGAAAAAGAAATAAATGGTAACTATGGACCTAAACTCAATTAACTAAAAAACAACATATAATATAACCAACATCATTGTTTCCATAGTTAAAACAACAAATTTAAGCTACATAGGTTCCATTCATCATAATGATAAGTGATTCAAAGGTTACATAATCAAGTGTATAGTGAAAATTAATTGTATAACTCTCAACATTATTCAGCTGAGTATAATAAAAATAATATCACAACAATATCCTTAATAACATAAACACAACAACAAAAACCATTTGAAGTTCTATCCAAGGGTATTTATACTTGGTTTTCCCCAACCAAGTAGTTACAATCATAATTACACTCATAGTGACTAGCCAATGATCATTAACACACTTAACTTGTGGTGTCCAATTTTATTGATTTCCTAAGGACCTAAGCCTTTTTGCCCCTATATTATTTCTTTGGTGTTATATCCTCTTATTTAAGTGCCTATCTTCCCATAGGTTGGTGCTAGATTCCTACTTGAGTTAGTTTCTATCATCCCTGAAAATCATTCCCTAACTATCTCCCACTTCCCACGTGCTCCCCAAGTCATATGCTAGGGTTCTGAGTCTTTTGTTCTCAGGTTCTCCATTTATTATGCACATTTATTTTGAATTGGTCCTCCTACACCATGGACTCCCATGCCATGATCTTCTGCATTATGACTCTTCTGCACCATGCCTCTTCTACATTGATTATTCTAAAAAGAACTTAGCC
This sequence comes from Torreya grandis, assembly GCA_037957365.1. Taxonomy (NCBI): domain Eukaryota; kingdom Viridiplantae; phylum Streptophyta; class Pinopsida; order Cupressales; family Taxaceae; genus Torreya; species Torreya grandis. The sequence goes on from JARHVA010003776.1 coordinate 591,647, forward strand.
AAAATTTAGGGTCTAACATCACCCCACACTATGCTATTAGTCCATCCTGGACTAATCATTAGTCTTAAGCTCCACCAAAAACTCTAGGCTAACCTACTTGATTTGCTTATTGAAACCTTCCCAATGTGATAAGGTGTTTAACAACTTAGTCATTATTTATTCAATTACTAGTTTTAGCTTCTTAGTCTCATTAGGTTGGTTAGTACACTCACCTACCCTTATTTAAAAAATGTTTAAGGGATGTAGAAGCATCCTTATGAACACCCTCAAGTGTAATGACCTTGGAAATAACCAATCCTCAGAGTGTCATGAAGTTCAAATTTATTTATTGTCTATGAGTTCTTATTATTTTCTCCATGGCCTCCACATCCTTAAATTCTTTGGCACATTCTAAGCAGTATTTTATTACTAAGGCTTTATCAACCAACTATTGGCATTGAATCTCTTCTACCTAAAGCCGAGCTTCTAAAATATTGTTAAGTTATGCTATCTTCTCAAAAACCCCATCTAAAATGGGAATAATATCTCCAAATCTATGCAATACTCTCTTTCACACCTCCACAGCTTCTAAGAATTTACCTATCATCCAAATTTTCTCATCTTGGGGGCCAAGCTATTCTTTGCATTATTTTAAAAGGAGTTCCACTAAGGTCTCTAGCATCTATTACATCATCAAATAGGGGACTCCATCTACAAGTGTTGGTTCTTATATCAATATTACCTTATAGATGTTCAATTTTTTTACCTTGGTAGTTGTTTCTACCTTCAACTGGCACTTAATCTCAGCCGACTCCTCCTCCAGGTTCATCCTAGCTATGAACTCATTTTTAAACATCACCACCATTTTAGCATGTTTCTTCTAGGCCTACCATGTATTAGACTCTATGAAGGCATTCTACCTTACAACCTCAAATGCTAATTTTAATAGTGTCATGCTAGCCTATATAGGGGTAAGTTATCATGGATCTACCCAAAGGCTATCCGGTAGTGCCACCACTTCTAGATCTAGTACGAGGCTATCAAAGGGCATTTAAAATTGGCATTCTTTGTTATACATATATATAAAGAATGAAATATCTCATCAGGTCTAGTCAAATGCATCCTCTAATGAAAAATTATAATACATATATAAAATCTTGTCGAGCACTCCCTTCTAATACTAGGTGTGGAGGGTCATGGTTGCATCAGTATTTTCTATTCTCAGAACATATTTGATAATTGGCTCCTTCCCCTTTGAGGGATCTTGATCAAGTATCTCAAAATTTATGTCTTCCCCTTGGTAAATAGCCTTGATGTCAAGTCCACTCATTCCAAAATCCATTTCAAGACCATCCCTCTCTTTACTAAGTATATATTCAATTTCCATCTATGCCTCCTCAAAAGTGGTCTCTTCATGTTGCATCGATGAAAGTGGCTTCTTAGAGTCAAGAGTGACTTGCTCATATTCTGTAATGACTCTTCCTGGTATCCCTTCTAAAAGATATACTTTCTCTTCTATATCACCATCCTTAGGCAACACCATCTCCTATTCAAAGGGAATAATTTACATTGTTCGCTCTAGGCCTTCAGGTGGACTAGTTGGTAGATCCTTCTTCATTAATGCCTAGGTAGTCCTTTATATTTTTGAAGGTTATGAATGAGTGTTTGTACTAGCATCGTGCCCTGGGTACTTCTACTTCTTTTCCTACACTATTTCTTGAGGGAGTCTCTCTCTTTTGTGCTCCATTCTCCTTGAAGATTTCTTCTTGGGTTTTAAAAATAGAATAAAGAATGAATTGAATTACCCACAAAAGCTTGCTAAACTTTAATGTTGGTCATGTTTGACTCCATCTTTTCCTTATAAGATTTTTTTTGAGGATATAAATATAGTTAGTAGAAGATGTGAGTCTTTGAATCATTATATTCTATAGTAATATTCATTAGATGTGTGTCATATATCCGGTTAATAGTATTCATGAAGTATCACACCATGAAAGTGTGTGTTAGCTTAATCCATGCAAACAAATCTCTAGAGGGATCCATTTAGATGCACACAAGGGATAAATGTTTTTTAAGAATAAATTTTTCCTAGTCTCTAACCTATGTAGGTAAGTCCTTTGGAATACACCACTCATTTCTAAAGGATTCCTTCATTTATCATACCATCCTTTCATCTTAACTTTTCAAGATGGAGTGATTGGTCTAGGGTAGGTGAATGACTTATACCACTTTGCAAGGGGTTTATTCTCAGATGGGTATGCCCTTTTCATCTCTCCATAGGTGTAGTTAGGTATATTAGTCTCATTGAACACATTCAATAATATAAATGTGCCCTATGCAAACCTCTAGTTGGATGACCAGTGGGATTTTTATGCATCCTTTATGATTTTAACAATGAACTATTATTCATAGTTATACTTTAGCCCCTTGGTGACCTATTGTGTAATGTATAGGTGGGTCATATCCACCTCTTTCCACCTATTTATATCACCAACCTTTGTCACTATAATACATGCATCCACTCTGATGGTGAGATCTTGAAGACTTGTGATGTGCATGGCATAACCTTATGTATGGTATTCAAGCACCATGATAGTCTTCTCTATCTCATCCTAGTTTTCCAAGTCATAGGCAAGGTCCCTGCCTGAGCACTGCAACCTTGTGGATTTGCTAATTCATTATGCTATAATTCTCATCTGGTTCCCAAAAAAATAGATATAATACTCATGCACCCATGAGATCAAAAACTTCACTGCTTCAACTAGATTTCCAAAGAAAGGAAGATTTAAAAGTTAGAAGAGGCTAATAGTATCCAAAGCATTGAAAATTTTCAAGTCATAAACCAACTTACTCTTGGTGTTCTATCACTCTACCCTATAGTCATTTTGTAACTCTATTTCATTCCTTGGCTGGCAGTGGTTATAATCAAATACATTTCAAGTCAACACATTAGATACCTAGTTTTTTTACATAATACTACCTCCAAGTACTAAATCTATTCAATCATCCAGGGTGGTGGAGGAGGCACAACAACTTTATTATTCACCTGGTGCACCATTTCTATCTCTATGTCTCTCATGTATGCCCCAAGTTCTTTGGGTGCTTCTTCTCTAATCAATATCATCTCTCCACCCACACTCAACTCTTCTTCCTTTGGAATCATAGGCAAAGGGTCACTTCATTGAGCCTTTTTATTTAGACACATTACCCTTCATATAGCCAAAAGTTTGAGGAATGAACACCCAAATTTACCAAAAGAATATGTGGTTGCTTGTGTAACCTTACTTTGCCTCTCCTACTTCAATGTCATACAATGATGGACATGACCTATACAACCTTCAACTCTAGAAATTCCACATGTATTTACAATTATCTTAACCCTATATCTATTCCTCTCAACTAAGACACTTTGTAAGGTCTAAAAATAACCTAAATTCATCACTTTATTCTCATCTAGAAGCTTGGAAGTCATTCTATAATAGCTCAAATATGCTCCTTCAGATGTGTGAGTTCATAATCATATAAATAGCAAAAATTGAAATGCCCCCTATTTATCTTTTTATAGGCTCAAAGGGGTAACTTTCATGTACTACCCCCTCCTCAACCATCACTTCATGCAATAAATGCAAATAATGATATTACCATGATGCAATTTTGGCACACTTGTCATTACCATTATTTTTCTTGTATTAATTGCATGTTTTTTCCTAATTTTTTCTTGAAGTGCATGATAGTTGTAAAGAATATGAATGTTTTCCATTCCAAAGGTGGGAATCTTTCTTTACCTCAACTAGTTTGTGGTTACATGCCATGTTCTATGTACCCTTTTATCCTTATTTAATTCCATTTACATGCCTTTGCTCCTACACACATTTATATTGACCATAACCTGACACTCCATAGATGTAACACCCCTACCCCACACTAAAAGGTGTTTGTGGTCCTCCACAATAATATAAACAAGTATAAAACCAAAGTGTTGACTCTAAAATTACTCAAGGGCACATAACTAGTGCTATGCTTTATTGAAAATAAAGGAAATCCTAGTCTATGGTAATGGCATACACCTTATTATTATAACAAGGAAAGACTATTCATAAAAGTACGGTCTCAACCAACTACCATTAAAATGACCAAGAAAGAATTGGCCATCTATCTACTTCAGCCTACACGTAATGGTGGGATGGATATTATGAATGATGAAGGGGCCATCCCAGTGTACATGAATTCTTCCATAGTGGTGTATAATATTGGAGTTGTATATTAAGACTTGTATGCCAAGAGTAAAAGTCTTGTTCTTCAGATGGTGATCATGCCATTCTTTCTATTTACATTTCTCCACTCCATGACTCTAGTGTGCGAGAAAGTGAGTCTTATCCAGCTGTAATAAATCATTGAGGTGTGATTTCAAGGACACTTCATCATCTCAGGGACAAACCCATGCAATGCGAAGAGAAGGAATAAGTAATTCTACTAAAAGAACTAATTTAGTACCAAACATAATATTGAATGGTGTGATATTATTTAAGCACTTGTAAGTAGTTTGATAAGCCCATAATACTATAGACACATGATCAACCTAGTTAGTGCATCCAATATTATATATCTTGGTCAATGTAGTTTCATTTAGACAGAGTAAAATTTCAACTTGAAAAATATATAGGGTGATCTAAATGGCCCTCACCAAGTTCAACAACTATAACACCAATTTCCATGCTAGAAGCATTGGCATGGATGTGAAAAGGCTTTGTCTAGCCTAGAAACTAGAGAATGGGTGAGGTAATAAGATTATCCTTTAGTGAAACAAAATCTTCCTAGTGAGCATTGGTCCTAATAAACTAACCATTTTATTTCATTAAATCCTCTAGAGATGTAGAAATCCTATCATATCCACAAATAAAATTTCCATAACATATAATATACTCGAGGAAGGCACAAACCTCTTGTTGGGTGGTTGACATTGGAAGTCAAAGGACAATAATGATCTTGGTTGGGTTCACTAAAATTCCATCATGGCATATAACATGATCAAGGAGAATGTCAAATGGGGTATAAAATAGACATTTCTTCAGATTTAGAGAAATCTAAAAAAAATGGCATCACTCAAGCATTAATCAAATATTGGAACAATGGTTTTGTATTAAGCTGTAGATAGTCTAGTCATCAAGATAGACCTGAAGGAACTTATGGATAAAGTCATTGAAAGCTTTAACTATGATCTAAGAGAACATAATAAGAGCATTGTTCAACCCAAATGGCATCACATTATAAGCAAAATATCCCCACTCAGTTGTAAATATCATCTTTGTCAGGATTACGAGCACAATTGATTACCTTGTATAAGCAACTAAACACGAAATTAAACCAGAAGTAATAAGTAACTAGAATTCAAAAACAACACAAAATATGAGAAACAATACAATCTTGTATTAATACTCTTCCAAAAGGAAATACAATGAAGAAAACACACTCTTCCCACACCTCTAGGGCATACCAGTAATTCTCCCTCAAGAGTTCTCTCTCTCACAACCAATTACAACCACAACTCAACAATGAGTTACACCCTCCACCAGTCAGTAACAATACTGCCAGTACCAAGTACTCAAATTACTCCAAGTAGATCTCCCTGATCTTGCACACCTAAAAATCAATTGATCTTACTTACCATGTAGATCTCCCTTGATCTTGCAACAACCTACAGATTAACTGATCTTGCAACAACCTGCAGATCAACTGATCTTACAATTGGAAGGATCTCTTCCTTGTCCTTGATTACAATACAGTCCCATGGGTCTCTTAAATAGATCCCATACAAAAAATAATTAGACTTCCTAATTACAATAATTATAAATGTAGACTCAAGACTAAAATTAGTCTTTTACATGCAAACTAACTGTCTGTCTAAAATTAGACCAGTTCTAAAAGTGCATGCAAACACACGCACACATAGGTTGCCAACGTCAGTTCCTATCTGACCGATGTCAGCCAACCCATAACTAATGTCAGTTACTGTGAACACTAAAGATGACCAACGTCATTTGATCAGACCAACATCGGTTGCTTTGCAACTCAGCAACCTCCTCCGTTTGCATCAGTGAAGCTACACCTCAGCAACTTAACAACCTCCCACTTGGAGATAAATAGCTACACCTGTACCTGTACCTATACATCATCTATTTTTTTTCATGGATTGTATCCCTCTTCAAGTTCAATCTTAAAGACTAACCACCACATATCCTGTGGTGCTACTCCTATCATCCAAGTAACTTGCCATATCTGAATCTACATACCCATGTAGAGAAGTGCTTGACCCTGCATAACATGTTAACCTACTACTGGTCCCTCTCAGATACCTGAGAATCCACTGAACTACTTTCCAGTGCTTCTTTCCTAAATTGGCCACAAACTTGCTGACAACTCCCACTGCTTGGGTAATATCAGGTCTAGTACACATGTACTCAACCTCATCATGTGATTTGGGACACTATTTTGTGAACTGTCCATCCATAGGTGTGCTAACTAGTTCTGCATCCTGCATATTAAACCTCTCCACTACCTTATTCACATAATCATCCTGAGACAACATCAACTTGTGATTTTCCCTATCTCTATAAATACTCATGCCAAAAAATTTCTTTGCTACTTCCAAATCCTTCATGGCACACCTCTGAACTAACTTTACCTTTAGCTCAGCAACTCCCTGCATGTGTGACCCTGCAACAAGAATATACACCACATACAGTAACAAGATAATGTAGCTAATATTATTCAACTTGGTAAAGTAAACACAATGGTCACATTGACATTGACTAAAGCCATGTTTTGTCATACACTTGTCAAACCTTAAACACCATTGTCCTGCAGCCTGCTCAAGACCATATAACTTGGCCTTCTATCTCACATGTCCATTCTCTCTTTTCTTTAACCTGGGAATCCATTCATCTTTTAGTGCTTTCATCTTAACTGGAAACTCTACCAAATCTCCCATTTGGTTCTCTTCCAAGGAATCAATTTCCTCATTCATGCCATGCTCCCACTGTTTCCTGGATTCTACCTGCTCTACCTCTTTAAAACTTCCTAGTTCTTGACCATTAGTGATAAAAAAGTAGTGTAAAGAAGGGGAATAATGAATTTGAGGCTTACTTACCCTTTCAGTCCTCTACATGGGTGTTTGAGACTCCTTGACAGCGTGTTGTCTGCCCAAAATCCATTTTTTGGTCGACCCTGGTCTGCACCCAACCAATGTCAATTCCACCTGATCATCGATGTCAGTTCCCTGACCAACGTCGATGTCCACCTGCTCAACACCACTAACTCTAGTCTGCACATTACCGATGTTGGTACCTACCTAATCGACATCAGTTCCACCTGACCAATGTCGGTAACTATGTTTTCTTGTGAGTGATGACTTTTTACTCGCAAGCTCACTTTGGATCATAACCTTGTCCAAACTGCCCTGCTTAGAATTATTCATCCCCTTGAGCTGATCTCTATCCATCATCTTCTCCTTGAAAACTAAGGCTTTCATGTTCTTGTCAAAAACATCAGATTTCCTCTTCCTGCAATAAACCTGATCCTTTCTTGTAGCATACCACTATGATCCTCTAATAGAAGCTTCCTTCTTTGTTGACCCAATTTCAAGAAACCTCACTTTCTTCTGTTGCTTATAGAAATCTTGATCTATGCTTTCTAAATCTAAACTCTTACCTTTTGACTCAAGAACATGCATCCCCTTCTTACTCATGTGACTAAGCCTATAGAGCCACATCTTCGCATCTACATCTGAAGTAGATAAACCAAAAGGGGAATCAGTAATACAAGTAGATAGATAAAGAGTACCTACTTTCTTACCTCTTGCTAAAACAAGTACACCCTTGGAAACTTTCTAAGATTCCACTGTGAGAGTTACTATGCATCCTTCATCACCCAACTTTCCAACAGAAATCAAATTCCGCTTCAGGCCTGGGACATGCATGACCTCCTTCAACACCCATGTGTTGCCCGTCTGCAATTTTAGCTACACTTTCCCTTTGCCAACCATTTGAAAAGGCTTACCATCCCCTAAATAAATCTTTCCAAAGTCTCCTTGGACATATTCATGAAAAAATTTCTATTTGGGCTTGCATGGAAAGAGGCACTAAAATCTAAAACCCAAGATTTCACTTTATCCAAGGAACATACAAGAGCATCTTGTGCAACAATACCTGCAACATCTGCTTCTTCATTTCCTTCATGCTGATCTTCTTTCAACCAATAATATTTCTTTACATGCCCTTTCTTTCCACAATTCCAGTAGATTTTACTGCCATACCTGGATCTAGATCTCCTGCCTATCTTTGACCTTGATTTCCCTTGCTCGATCTTCTTTCTTTGCCTTCCCCTGCTTTTAACACTTAAAGCATTACCTAATGATTCCCCTGTGCTTTTCTTATGAATTTATTCATTCAATATTACACTAACAACATCATCAACTTTCAAGATATTTGAAGCAGACGCAGTATTACTAACTGCCATTACCAAACCATCCCAACTTTTAGGTAATGAGCATAAGATTAAGAGAGCCTTAATTTCATCATCAAAATCTATATTGACTGAAATTAACTAATTTACTAATCCATGGAAATCACTAAGATAACTATGTACTGATCCACCTTCCAGCATTTGCAAATTAAATAATTGCTTCATAAGAAATACCTTATTCAAAGTTGAGGGTTTTTCATATAAATTTGCCAAAGATTCCATTAACTCTACCATTGTCTTAGCCTGTGATATGTTGGAAATCACAGACGATGCCATGCTTAACCTTATAGATCTTAGAGCCTTCCGATCAAGAACATTCCATTATTCATCTTTCATATATGTGGGCTTGCATGTAACCCCACCCAACGGTAAGTACATATCTTTCTGATACAGATAATCTTCTATTTGCATCTTCCATAATTGATAATTCTTGCCATTGAATTTCTCCATTCTTAGCTTACTTTCTTCTGCCATTACTTTACTCCCACTCAAATAGAAACCCCTGTGAGTAACCTATAATCAAAAAACACTAACCTGCTCTGAACCAGGCTCTGATGAACTTACAACCTCACTCTGATACCACTTGTTAGGATTAGGAGCACAATTGATTACCTTGTATAAGCAACTTAACATGGAATTAAACCAAAAGTAATAAGTAACTAGAATTCAAAAACAACACAGAATATGAGAGACAATACAATCTTGTATTAATACTCTTCTAGAAAGAAATACAATGAAGAAAACACACTCTTCCCACACCTCTAGGGTGTACCAGTAATTCTCCCTCAAGAGTTCTCTCTCTCACAACCAATTACAACCACAACTCAACAATGAGTTGCACCCTCCACCAGTCAATAAAAATACTGCTAGTACCAAGTACTCCAAGTAGATCTCCCTGATCTTGCACACCTACAAATCAATTGATCTTACTTACCATGTAGATCTCCCCTGATCTTGCAACAACCTGCAGATCAACTGATCTTACAATCAGAAGGATCTCTTCCTTGTCCTTGATTAAAATATAGCCCCATGGGTCTCTTAAATAGATCCCATACAAATAATAATTAGACTTCTTAATTACAATAATTAGAAATGTAGACTCAAGACTAAAATTAATCTTTTACATGCAAACTAACTGTCCGTCTAAAATTAGACCAGTTCTGGAAGCGCATGCAAATGCACGCACACACAGGTTGCCGACGTCAGTTCCTATTTGATCGATGTCAGCCGACCCATAACTGACGTCGATTATTGTGAACACTGAAGATGACTGACATCATTTGATCAGACTAATGTCGGTTGCTCTACAACTCAGCAACCTCCTCCGTTTGCATTAGTGAAGCTTTTAGCTCCACAACTTAACAATCTTGGGCTTATCTTCTTCTATGATCTAAACTTGATGGTACCTTGAAAATCCATTCGTAAATGTATAAATTTCACATCCAGTAATGCCTTCAAGGATATATTCAATGAAAGGTGTCAAAAAGGGGTTAGTAATGCAAATAACATTAAGTACTCTATAATCCACACAAATCCATATGCATCCATATTTATTGATACTTATAATCATAGGACTCACCCACTCAAGCTCAATGATAGGAGTAATGAATCTAACACATAACATGTTATTGATCTCTTCATTGACTCGAGTATGCAAATAGGGATTCATCTGATAAAGCCTTTTTTGACTAGTCAAGCACCTTCTACTAATTCTATGTGCATTTTCCCAAAGAAGAATGCACACCTTTTACTTCAATATAGTTTTGTGGGATTACATCTTGATACTATTTCAATAGCTAAAATACCTTAGTTATCTTGATATCAGACTAGTAATCCCCTGCTATAATCCATTTTGGGAGCTTCTTCCATGCCAATTTTGTATTTAATAGTCTGAATCAGCTCCAAGTATGGGTGTTGTTCATCCTGAATGGTATCATGAACATTATGAACACCATACATTATGTGCACAACCAAATGATCAATCAATGGGTTAAAAGGATGAGTTCTAACACCTTCATCAACCTAATACATGAATTTATGCTTACCTTTATATATTTCTTCTCATAGTTTATGGTTCATTATAGGTTTGGGTGATGGACAAGATGCCTGTTCATCAGGTTAATGAAAAATAATCAAGCCTTGCTCCCACACGCTATGTATGTTTTGAATCTAATATTCAATAGGGGTTGGGTCAACTATGATAGCTTGATGCATGGATTTTAGTGTAAGGTATAAATCCATCCAAGGGAATGAATATGATAGAACCAAAAGCATGTTACTCTTAAGTATATGCAAAGAACTTGTATCTGTATGGTGGCCCTCATAGACATACCATATTCTAGCCAAAGTGCATAGAGTGTCATAAAATGCATAAACCTAGAGGTACTCAAGAAATAAATTTTCATCTATTGTCCATATGGTATCACAAGCTTCACGGTGAGGTTACAGAGTTTGAATGCCACTAAAATTAGTAGTGCCACATATACAATTATCATGGGTAAAGAAATGGTGCAAAGTAAAATGAGCATGATCCCAAGTAAGCAAATGTTCATGATGATTTTTCCACCATTGAGCAGCTTTGCCATCAAAAATATGAATAATTGATTGTATTCAATCAACTTTAGAGTCATAAAAGGCTTCTAACTACTGTACAAATTTGTGGACTTCCATTTGACCATGAAACCTTAGAGCTTCATTGAGTATGATGGGTGGCATAGCTAGGATTTGCCCAAGAAGGAGATTATTTTTTTTGGCATTTATGATACTTATGTGAATATCATCACAACTACCTATAGCACCACATATTATCCTAGTAAGATCATAGTCACCTTAAGCCCAATAGTCATAAGTGTTACTAGTGGTGTCAGCTATATATTGTGCATCCATCCATTGCAAGATGCCATATGGGGTAGGGTCATAGCATTCATTACCTCAAGGTGTGACATTATAAATTTGGTTTATGTCCTCATCAACATTGACTAGTTCAACATATGGGGCCTCGTGAGTAGGTCCAATAGAATGACCATGCATTGCTCATCATTTTTAAAACTGATGTATTGCTTCTTAGAGCTTAAATTAACATTATTTGAGTAACACCATTGACAACCCAATAAATATGGGAAGTCATCAACCTTAGTTAACTCTATGACTTCAAAATTAGCTTTAAAAGTGACACCAAGGATATCCATGGTGGCATATTTAAGTACATTTATGGGCAAAACATGAGTCTTGTTGGCCATAAATAACACATGGGGCAAAGGTTATAAATCTAGGCAAACCATATTCCACTGAGCATACTTTGTGAGAACATTGAATTCAGTGTCAATGTCAACTAAGATATCCTAAATAATTCATCTTTCTATGATGATGTTAACCAATATCTACTTGTCCCCTTCTAGGCTAGGCTAGATGGGAATGTCTTGCCATTATGCATGATTTAACTGATGATTTTCAATAGGCCTAGGAATATGATTATTTATCTAGTTACATAATAATGGTACAATGTCCTCATTCATTAGTCATTTTAATAGCTCTTGAAATTCATCTCACATCATGTCAAGAAGGTCTATAACTTTTTTCATATCAACACGTTGAGCAACATCATGATCCATAAGGAAATGCACCTCTCCCTGAAATTTTATTACCAAGCTCATAGTTTCATAGAGCACCTCCTTCTACTACTAAGAATTGGGATAAAAAGTAGGATGAGTTTCCTTGTGCTAAACTTTCTCAATAGGTAGATTGGATATAGACTAGGACTAACCACCTATTGAGAAAGTTTAACACAAGGTGCCTCTAAGATTGGACATAGACTAGGACTAACCACCACCTTATGTTGTAATATTAACTTTAAGACCTGTCAGAGTGATAGGTCATGGTATCCATTTTGGTTTTTTAATACATATCATGCCAACACCATTCTTATTTTTGTCCTTCATAATAATAGTGTACAAGTTAGGCCACTATTCCAGATTGTGCTCAATTTTACAATAGGCACATGTAGGATAGACCGAGAAAAAAGTTGGTAGTATTTAGGGGAACTACACTTATAAAAAAATTGTGGTGGAAAGCTTCCACCTCCATGTCCTCAACCTCACCCTCATCCATGATAACCATCTCCATTTTCTTGGTTATTTGAAACATAGGTCTAATGTGTACCATGTGTGCATGCCTCATGAATTTCACTAATGAGATGGCAATAATTGGTATTGTGAGTGTATGCATCACATATATTACAATAGGTTGATACCTTTTACTAAGTGACACATTGTAGCAAAGGACAATTCCAAACATCATGCTCTTCTTGACATATCTTAGAAGTTTGCTTCATCATGGATTAAATGTTCTTACAGGGGAAATTATTTTGTTTATGGCCTTTATACTCACCATCGACACACTATACGCCACTAAAGGTATCATGAGCATTGTGTGCAATAATTTTTTCTAATTAAAATGTCATTGAAATGATTTGAGCCTCCATGAAGGGACTGATCCTTATGTCAATACTACCAATAGCTTCAACATGAAGATTAGCTTTTAAGGCTTCACATGGGTTGGTAAAAATTTTATAGGACAAGCTACATATGAAGGGGAGCATAAAACCTCCCATGAACCATTGGGCATGTTGAGAATAATTTATCTCAAAAAAGAGTTTAGAAAGAAGTGTCTTGAAACATGCATCACAATCATGCACACTCTTAGTGAGTTCCTTCTTGATATCCTTTAGGGCAGCTATACTCTATTGTTCAAACTCTGGGATGTCAAATTCTTGAAGGAATGCCACCTTGATTTTATTATAATCTCCTACAGCTTGCTAAGGATCATAATTTTGTTACCACTTATGTGCATAGTCCAGAATGATGGTTGAAAATAAGGTGGATTTTCATTTAGAAGAGGTTATGTCATGTGCTCACTAGATAAGTTCACATTTTTGAATATGTTATGTGGCATTCTCCACACCTTGATACTCTAGAACATGGAGTGTCATCTCATATTATATGATAGGTTATTGATTTACTTGCAATGGTGGCTACTAAGAAACACTTATGGTCCCTCCTATTCTTTGGGGGGAATTCCACCACTACCTCCTATCCCTCCTTCAAGTCCTCTAGCTAAAACACCATTGGTTCCACCTCTCATGCCTCCCATAACAATAGAAGTACCTAAGATGTTGGCAACTGAGGTAGGTTGAGTAAATATAATTGGGTTGGTACTTTTCCCACTAGTTATGTTGGGTCTACTAGGCATTCCAAGTAAGGCCATAGAATTAATTTGTAAAAGAAAAGAAAAATCCAATAAACTACTATCTAAAACTTGTTCTACTAAGGTTTTTCTCATAGGTTTTATTTTTAACTCTACACTATTTATATATCAGTTGTGTATAAATATATCATCTAACTCAAAAGTATGAGCTCACACTGTGGGTGGGGAACTTGGCTTGTCCAACTCGGGTTCTTCAATCACCACTTTCTATCTTACTTCTCCCACATATATTTGAGTTCACATCAGGTATAGTCTTATGGTTGGGGAGTCCTCCTTATGCTCTTCCACTTCCCTTTAGAACCTAATGTAGGGGCATCCTATAAGGATCTCACCTTGATTGTAATTTTTGGTTTGAAATAGTATAGGAAGTGTTCTATAGGTATTTTGGAGTCAATACTATTTGTCTAGGGTGTTCAAAATTCAAATCTTGTGTTCCCTGCCAAAAGCACTTATTTAAAATTTGAACTTTTTGTGATCCATTTTAAGGGAATATAGTATATGATTGATGAAAAATGAAGTCTAATGTTATATTTATAGGAGATTTATGAGTAGAGAGGGGTTATTTTGTCATACAAGCCTCATGGTATGGTATTATGTGATTAATTAGATCTCAACTAGTTGTTTATCCAAGACTCATACATGGAAGGAAGTTAAAGAATCAGTTATTGTTGTGTAGGGAGATATAAGGTTGGTATTCTTGGTTATTTTGGGAGATGTCCTTAAATATATATAATGAAAATCAGATAAAAAAGCTCATTTTGTTTGTGATGACTGTTTCATCTTACAGGATTTAGTGAAAGCTAATTATTAGTGATGAGAATCAATCTAATGAATATGGTAAGGGTTTTAATGGTGATTATTTATTATTTATATTTAATAGTCATTGCATGCATCCATATATTGCCTTTACATCTGCTCAAATAAGTATATATTTAAATTGAAACTCATTTTTCCCTTTTAATGTTTTGAGACAAGATAGATTTTTGGGTTCTGTGTATTCTTGAGAGTAATGACAATTTGTGTAAGTCATTAATATGGAGAGGGTAATATACCAAGGTTATACCCTCTATATAAGGTCTATAAATTAATAAAAGTTCTCGTATTTCAATTGATTCTTTCATGAAACTTTGTGATTGTATATAACCAAGAATACAAGGTAGAGCCTTGTCTGTAGGTGTGTGATTGAGACTTCAAGGAGATTTAGACATTTAATTATTTTTGTGATGAATGTGGATTGGAAAGGTAACAAAGAGGAAGGTCTAAAAATTATTTTGATTTTATAAATTTCAATTAAAACCCTGATTTGCTTGTATTACAGGCTTCCCTAGTCTTGAAAGAACTCAATTTTTAGAGTTTTATAGCTATCAAAGACATATGGTGTTATTGGGTTATGTAAGTCATTAAAAGAGGTCATAAATGTATGTACATACCTAATGAACCTTTTTTTATAGTTAAATCCTTTTTGAAACTCATTTTATGAATTTTTAAGACCTCTCGAGTCTGTTTAGAGACCTAAAAACCCTAGATTAGGGTTTTGACTATAGAAGGAGATTCCACCAGCCAAAAAGGCCCAAAATTTGTTATCAAGGTTATTTTATTAATATATAATAGATAATTATGGTTTTATGTTTATACTATCATTATTCCATATAATATCAACCTGTAGATTTTGAATGAGGGTTAGATAGGCCTAATTGAGGTCTGGGCTAGCAGAGAAATAGGGCATGCATAGGGAATGATGCCAAATGGGAGATGGTAAAGTTATAATCCAAAAATGTGTTTTTGTAAATGGTTTTATTTTTATCTAAAATCTTGTAGATCCTCCAAACCAAGGAGGTTTACCCATAAATAGGGCTAGCAGGAGCTCAAGGCTAGAAAGGAGCTTGTGTGAAGAAAGTGAGTAGAGGGATTGAATTAGTGGTAGAAGCAGGGTTAGAAAGGAGTGTTATAAGAAATAAGTAGGTATTGATATGAATTAAATCATCATTTTTATTTTATTCCCCATAAAAATTTCACTTTAGCATTGCTAACTTGTGAGAGTACCATGAAGGTTAAAGAGAGCACTTGAATAAAGGATGACACAATTGACTGAAGGTTATAAGATGGTATGTTGAGAGTGTAAGGATAATTTTAAAATAGTTTAAAATTGTCCTATATATTTCATATTCTATAATTTAAGACAAGCATCACTAAGTTCCAATTCTATAAAAGGGGAACAAAAATAAGAAAGTGTCATAGAGCTCTGCATCAAAACCTTACATCACTCCTTGAGTCCTCCTGTCCCCTTCCTAGATTGCTTCCACTCATAATCATTTGCAAGCTTCATCATATTTTCACTTCCATAATTCCCATTGACTAGATACCATATTGAACTAATAATTCTACTTCATAAGTACCCTTTCATTCCCCCACCAATTATGTTTCTCATACAAGAAATATTTTAGCCTTCCATGGAAAAAGTCTCAAGTCCAAAATCTATATATAGATTCTTCACCTATAGTAGAAAATGTCTGATGTATCTATCATGCGGTTATAAAAATAAATGGAACTAAGCTTCCTCTAGACAAGAATAATTTGAAACTATGTATTTCAATATGTAACTATAACTATTCAAAACTCAATGCCACCAAGCATCAACATCATGAGTCCAAGGCACTCCTAACTGTGCTAGAATTGACTAATGCTCTAGTGTACAATTTATCTCCCATCTATAGTTTCTTGAGTGATCTTGAGCATAAGTCATGATCCAAGCATTTAGATGAACAAGTACCTCTACAAATAATGCCTCATATAATGAGTTGTACAAATTTTGTTTGACCCATGCATGTGTAGAGATTTTTGGTTTGAGAAATAGTACTAAAAAATTATCCTCAATGCTGGTAATCCATTGCTTAATATTCTCAAGGGACAATCATTCGATCATATTACACCATTATGTAGGTAAGCACTATGGGTATTGGCATTGAAATCAAAATATTGAGATTGTTTTCTCTACTTAAGCATAACTTTCCTTAGACATGCACTAAAGTGACTAAAAAATAATGTGATAGTGCATTAGCATTTCACACAAGAATGAGTTCTTATGTGCTCACCTGAAGCACAAATTGAGGGACCAATTCTCTTGGGTTTTATCATGTGAGGGTGTACTAACATAAAATGGTACTAGAACACATACACATTACTCAATTATTAACCACAAAAAGAAATAAATGGTAACTATGGACCTAAACTCAATTAACTAAACAAAAACATATAAGATAACCAACATCATTGTCTCCATAGTCAAAACAAAGACATTTAAGTAACCTAGGTTCTATTCATCATAATGATAAGTGATTAAAAGGTTACATAATCAAGTGTATAGTGAAACTCAATCATATAACTCTCAATGTTATCCAACTAAGTACAATAACAATAATATCCTCAATCACATCAACACAACAACAACCAATAACTAACCAAAGTTCTATCGAGGTGTATTTATACTTGGTTTTCCCTGACCAAATAGTTACAATCATAATTACACTCATAGTGACTCACCAATTATCATGAAAACACTTGAGTCATGGTGGCCAATTTCATTGATTTCCTAAGGACTTGGGCCTTTGTGCTCCTTAAATTCTCTCTTTAGTGTTGGATCCTTATTTCTAAGTACCTATCTTCCCACAGGTTGGTGTTATATTTGTGTTTGACTTAGTCTCTATCATCCTTATGAATCACTCCCTAACCATCTCCCACTTTCCATGTGCTTTTCAAGTCTTCTAATAGTGTTTTGAGTCCTTCATTTTTAGTTTCTCTATTTATTATGCACATTTATTCTGACTTGGTCCTCATGTGTCATGGACTCCTGCACCATGGTCTTCTATGTTGTTTATTCCAAAAAGGACTTAACCAAAATTTATGGTCTAATAACACTATTAAATTGATCCATTAACTACCTATACCTAATGCCTCATTATGCCACATATCATTTCTATAGAATGAAGAGATCAACTAGTAAATCCATGAACTCATAGATAAAAGACACATCAGGCCCATCTCATCACCTTCTAGTAAGCCAATTGTGTTTTCCCTAAAGGATGACACATGGAGGTTGTGCACCAATTAAAATTCTCTTAACAAGATCTCAGTGAAGAACCATTATCCTCTTCTAATTTTTTAGGACTTGTTAGACCAGCTCTTTGGTGCAAAATTATTCACCAAAATAAATCTTAAGTCTAATATCATCATATTCTTGTTGAGCCTAAATATATCTAAAAAAAATCTTTAAAGTAAAGGAAGGTTTATTTTAGTGGTTATTTATGCCCTTCAACTTAACTAATTCACCTGCTACATTAATTTAGATGATGAATGACATCCTCAAGCCCTTTACCACTTCATTCATTGTAGTCTACCTTGATGAAATACTAATATTTAGAAAAACATGGGGTGAACATATATGCCATACAAAATAAGTATTTCACACTTTTTGATAGTATAAACTATATGCTAACATAGAGAAAGGTTCAATTCACATGTGGAAGATATAATATCTAGGATACATAATACACACATAAATAATGCTTATAGATCCAACCAAGATTCAATTCATCTAGAAGTGAGCTAAACCAAATAATCTCACAGAGCTTTGTAGCTTCTTGGGATTAGTAAATTTATATAGGATATTTATACTTATTTTTTATCATGTGACCTTACCTCTAAACCAAGTTAACAAAGGTGGATCCAATGCATGATTCATTTAGTCAACCACATGATAGAAAACATTTAAGGAATTGAAATGCGGACTTTTTTTTTCACCAACACTTTTGTTATATGATCTTCAACAACCATTCGAGATTGAAACTGAGTTACTGATGTATTTGACAATGTGATCAGAATAGTTCTCACATAATATGATCATCTAGTTTCTCACCATAGTGAAACATTCATTGTGCCAGTAATTAGCTACTAAACATATGATTGTGAGCTTTATATTATTTTAAGAATGTAAGCATTTGAAGCATTATCTTAAGAAAGGAGATTGTGATCAACATAGATAAAAAGTGCCTTCATATTTTGTATAATTTTAACAAGTTACAGTAAGAAGAGAATAATAAATGGTCTTTTTATCTTCAATGATTCTATTTGATAATGATTTTGAGTTTAATCTTCCTTCTTAACTTAGGTTTCATCTAGTATTCAACACGTAACTATTACATCATTACTTTCCACCTTAGTTGGATACGTCAAATGTTTAAAAGACTCTTCAATAAGAAGACATCAATCCAAATTACAATTCACCAATAGAATCAGATCATGTCATTGATGCCAGGGTCAAACATACATGTCAGCAAGATATCCCTCTCTTTCAAATCATCAAAGTAGGTCAACTACCTTCCTAGGGGAAATAGTTTACAAAAGTGTATGTTGCCAAATTTTTTCCAAATATTGTTCTACAATTATATGTAATGGGGATTGATGCTCTTCAAAGAGGGATGATTAATGTAGGAGGATATAGGTCATCTATTAAATTCTCAACATTTGGGTGTTTCTCGATAACTCTTCTAGATTTTTTATAAACCTCAACATCATATATAACACATGCCAACCCACAAGTCCTAAATTCTCTTCTACCATATCATACAACTCCTACAATGTCAACATTGTACCACACAACTTGATAATAATGTCAACAAAATCCATCAATCTAATAATTGGTTGTAAATTGTATGTTACCAACCATTGCAATAATCTAATCAATGATTCATCTTCCTCTTTTGTATATTAATGTAAAACTAATTTTTTCTAGTTTGTTAAAATCACTAGTAGAAAAACAATAATAAATGACTAAAAAAACTACTAAAATTTGCATATCAATGACTAAGCTTGGTCACGTGACCACTGGTAGTTTATTGCCAGGAATTTATAACTTGACCAAATTTATGACTAAACCATTTTTATTCATTTATTGGTTGTTTTGATTGATCAATTTGGTAGTATGTTTAGTCATTGATTATTGTTAACTAGTTATTTATTTAGCCATGGTAGTCATTGTAATTATTAATTGCCATCAATTGGTAGTATATTTAGTCATTTTTATTCACTAATTTCTATTCATTGCTAGTGTATTTAATCATTTGTATTAACTAATTTTTGTCTATTTGTAGTATATTTGGTCATTTTAATCATTATTTTGCCATCAACTAGTCATATATTTAGTCATATTTATTCACTAATTTCTGTCAATTGGTAGTATATTTAGTCAATTTAATTATTAATTGATGTCAACTAGTAGTATATTTAGTCATTTTAATTGATTGATTTTCATTAATTGGTAGTAAATTTAGTCATTTTAATTTTTAATGTCATCATTTGGTAGTTTATTTAATTGTTTTTATTCACTAATTTATTTCAATTGGTAGTATATTGATGCATTGTTTATTAATTGCATAATCATTATATATACTACTAGTTTAGTAGTAAATTTTCATTTATATGATATGAATAATTTATTAAATATCATAAATTGTATAATACAAAAATAAATGTATTATTAAACTTGAATTAAAACATAGAAACAAATAAAAATATAGAAATAAACATATTATTAAACTTGAATTAAAACATAAAAGAAAATAAAAATATTACATATACGAATAAGCTACAACATGCTAGAAGTTAAAAGATTGATTCAACATCATCATAAAAAAAGGTAATCTGTAATAAAAAAATATAATGTAATTTTGATGAGTTGTAAGATATATATATATATACACACACACACACACACACACACACACACACACACGAATAAGTTACAACATGCTAGAAGTTAAAAGATTGATTCAACATCATCATAAAAAAAGGTAATCTATAATAAAAATATTATGTAATTTTGATGAGTTGTAAGATGTTTTATATATATATATATATATATATATATATATATATATATATATATATCAAAAATGTCAAAGTTTAAGAGTTTCCAGCGCTTGCAAATACACCATGATAAAGATATTTGAATAACACATTCAAACTATTGCATAAAGTAGTAGGTCAAACTGTCTAACAGTGAGTACATGATAAACATCAACTATGTCATTTTTTGTAAATTTTTAGTGGCCATGTACCATGTGAAGTTTCCTTATTTCTCTTTCAAACTAACAACTTCATCTATTTTTTCTTGATAAGCAAGGGGTATTTGTGACCTTTAAAATATTTACATTTGCATCTCCTGTTCCTTTCAATTTGACTCTATGTACAATAGATAGTGAGTGAATCTACCTAATGCCCACAACACCATCAAATAGATCCAACACCCCAAATTTATCCCCTTGTTGGATTTTATCAATACATTTTTTACAAAAACAAAAATACACATTATATTGAGATATAAAACATTCAATAACACACAAATAAACATTTGATAAATATTTATAAGAAACTAGAAAATGACGATGACAAACTTGAAACCATGCACTTGACATATTAAACAAAATTTAACTTCCCTCTATTGATAAAAAATGGATGTTAGATATAGGTGTCAATATATTATCACTCATGTGCCTTGATGATGTGGGTGCTACAAGGACAACAAGTGTCATTCCTCCAATTACTACAGGGTATTATATAGTTTCTACGAACACCTTCCTCACCATTAGGCATAACTCTATAGTGGCTACAAGATTAACCTATAGTTTATATAGGTATACCCTTATATATACCTCTCTAGTAGTTGCAGGTTAATACCTTACAAATAATGAGCTATGGCTTTGGTTATGGGATATTGAGAAATTCATGGAAGACACTAGACAAGCTAGAGGAGGAGTGAAGGAAGATTAGATAAGAAAC
Organism: Torreya grandis; assembly: GCA_037957365.1. Classification (NCBI taxonomy): domain Eukaryota; kingdom Viridiplantae; phylum Streptophyta; class Pinopsida; order Cupressales; family Taxaceae; genus Torreya; species Torreya grandis. Next base: position 613,241 of record JARHVA010003776.1, read on the forward strand.
TTTAAACATTGCTAAGGAATGACCATACCCATGAATAACAAATTAAGTGCTACAATAAATTCATACACTTCCAATCTCCATTTGGAGTGTTGAAAACTAAAATTTATGACTACAAGGATAAAAAAGAACCATTCTCAGCTTCTGGTCACTGCATGGAAAATAATTTCACTCTACTAATAAGAGAGATTTGAGATATTTTCTAGAGCACAGGTCCCAAGTTTGATAAATCGGCTAATTTATAAATTAAAATTTCACTAAATAAAGAATCCATCAACAAATATCCTCATTTACTAGAAGTAAGATTGAAGAGAAACAAGCCATTAACATGCTCATACAGAGGAGATCAAGAGCAAAAAATGCCATCACCCACCATCTTCCATGATTATAAAGGATATAACTTGGATAAAAAATAAATATCTATAGCAACCACCTTATGGAAGGATGAAAATAGTCTCTCATACCACTACAAGACCACTGCCACAGTGCTTTATAGGTCATCATGATTGCATGTAGGTTATTGAGGGAATAATTAAAAGATAGGACATTGTGATCACATAATTACCCAAGGGTAACAATACAACAAAATCATGACCACCAAGGTAATAATTGCATGAGGAAACAACAAGATAAACTTTCATTCTAGTAAAGACTCATATGCATATTTCCTATGTCATAACCCTAGGAATAAATCGATATAAAGGTGTGGTGTATCTTTTAGTCATAGAAAAGCACTTTATTTTTTTAATATAGCATGTATTATATTAAAAAGCATATTTAATCATTAAAACATCATTCATCATGTCTTATCATGAGATATGCCAACTCACCACTCTAAACCCTCATTATGATCCCATCTTATTGTTAGGATTGTGGAGCTAAAAGCTTCACTGATGCAAACAGGAGAGGAGGTTGCTGAAGGTTGCTGAGTTGCAGAAGAAGTTGGGGTCGGTCTGATCAGCCGACGTCGGCGGGAGAGCATAGAGAAGCAACCGACGTCGGTCATATATCGGTCGACGTCGGTCACCTCCAGGCAGACAGGGACCGACGTCGGTCGCCTGTGTGGTTCGACTGTGAGCTAATTACGGGCAGTTAGCTAACGAACCAAGTGTTTGCATGATGAGTGCTAATTTTAGACTCATAGCTGCAGATCTAATTATGGTAATTAGATGTCTAATCATTGTTTGGATGAGATCTATATAATAGACTCATGGTTGTATTGGAATAGTGTGCTAGGGAGTAAGAGAGCATAATTATAAGCTCCTTCTGTGTGTGAGGTAGAGCAATGGTGCGTTCCTCCTAGTGCCACAGTACCAGGGGTGTTGGTGCTGGATTGGAGAGCCAGCTGGGTTCTTCAGGAGTGTAGGATCTTGGTCACAGTTGCATGGCCTATATAGGAGATCTACATGGTAAGTAAGATCATTGATCTGCAGGTGTATGTGTGTGCAAGGTCGAGGTTCACAGGTGAGCAGAACCGTTGTTTGATTTGCAGGTGTGCAAGGTCATATAGACAGCAACACAACAGGGAGCAGTATCAGGCAGGATCTACTTGGAGTACAGGTGTGTACTCGGATAGAGCAAGAGGAAGGCAAGGGAGTTCCTTCCATAAGTATGGTCTGTTGAATTGCAGGTTGTTGCAGATTCATGGGAGATCTACTTGAAGTACCTTGAGTACTTGTGGAGCACGTGGAGTGCTTGTGGAGTGCGTGGAGCACTTGTGTTGTGCGCGGAGCATGGGAGGTGAACACCAACTCTGTATTTTGAGTTGGGTGTTGGGACCTGTGAGAGGGAGAGCTTTGGGGAGAAGAATCACTGTTCACTTGAGGTGTGGGAAACCTCTGTAAGGTGGTGGAGAAGAAGTGGCATCTTCTTTATTGTATTCTTTTCTGTATAAAGTGTTAATACAATTTGTGTATTGTCTCTCATATCTTGTGTTATTCTGAATTCTAGTTACTTGGTGAATCTGGTTAATTTCCGCATATTAAGTTGCTTGGTTTGGTAATCAAATTGTGTGCTTCCGGTTTATATCTCCCAACAAGTGGTATCAGAGCAAGGTTGTTGGCTCATAGCTTGATACCAATAAGTGGTATCAGAGCTAAGGTTGGAGGAAGCAGGTTTTGTGTTTGGTTACAGGGCACTCTCAGGGGTTTCTGATCGAGTGGGAGTAGAGCAACAGCATATCAAAGTAAGCTAAGAATGGAGGAGTTGAAAAGCACAGATGGTCACTCACGGTCCTATGGAAAGAAAGAGCAGGTAAAATATTATTGTTGGTTGGTAGCAGATCAGCATGAAGAAACTGAAGAAGCAGATGTTGCAGGGGTTATTGCACAGGATGTTCTTGGAGGTTTCTTGGATAAAGTTGAATCTTGGATAAAAGATTCGGTTACCTCTTTCCATGCAGTTCCAGGTAGAGGAGCTGGTGAGCCTTGCCAAAGAATTGGCAAAGGGGAAGTGAAGCTGAAATTGCAGGCGGCCAACACACAGGTGTTGATGAAGGTCATGCAGGTCCCAGGTTTGGAGATATGGCTAATTTCTTCAGAAAGATTGGGTGATGAGAGATGCACAAGAACTCTCACAGTGGATGCACTTGAATTAGCTGGTGGTAAGAAAACAGGTATCCTTTATCTACTTATTTATATTACTGATTCTTCTTTTGTTGCGGAGACGTGGCTTCATAGGCTTGGTCACATGAGCAGGAAGGAGATGCATGTTCTTAAGCGGAAGACAGATATATTTGACAGGCTTAAGAACTGGAAAGCCTTGGTGTTTATGGAGGAGATGGCGGACAGAACCCAGTGGATGTGGCTGGATACTTCTGAGCAGGACAGTTTGGACATGGGTTTTGATTCAAATAAGCTCGCGGGTAAAAAGTCATCACTCACAGGTGAACACAGGTACCGATGTCGGTCAGGAAGAACCGGCGTCGAACAGACAGGTGCCGATGTCGGTCATGTGCAGACCGAAGCCGGCGATGTCGGGCAGGGTAAGACCGACGTCGGTCAGGAGACCGACATCGGTAGTATGTAAGACCGATGTCGGTCAGAGGACCGACGTCGACAGCAGGGACACCAGCGATGGCAGGTTGGTAGTCAGGTACAGACGCATGGAACCGATGTCGGTCGGATGCAGGCTGTGGAGTGACCGAGGTCGGTCACTGTAACAGATTTTGGGTGGACAACAAGCTGTCAAGGAGTCTCAAACACCCATACGGAGGACTGAAGGCGTAAGTAGGCCCTCAAATTCGTGTTCCTCTTCTTTATACATGTTGCTGATTGTAGAGCAGGAAGGATCCAGGAAACAGGTGTGAGCTTGGCATGGATGAGGATGTGATTCCTTGGAGGAGAACCAGACAGGTGTGTTTTGGTAGAGATGCCAGCAGGTATGAAAGCACAGAGACGAATGGATACCTTAGTAGAAGAATAGAGAGAACGGATACGTGAGACGGAAGACCAGGTTATATGGTCTTGTGGAGCTGCAGGACAGTGGTACAGGTTTTGACAGGTGGAGGACGGAGCATGGCTTCAGTCAATGTCAGGGTAACTACTGTGGTTTTGTCTTACCAGGGGGATGATGAGTCACGACATCATTCTGTTGCTGTATGTGGATGGTATATTTGCTAGCAGGGTTAGTACATACAGGGTTTTGCTGAGCTAAGGGTAAGATTAGTTCAGTGGCATGTCAGGAGGAGTTTGGAGCAGCGGAATTCTTTGACATGGGAGACATGGAGATCACAGGTTGATTTTGTCTCGAGTGGGAGCTGATGTGAATCAGGTGTTGGCGAGGTTCGGGATGTAGAACCGGAGCACACTAAGGGCTGGACAGGTACAGTGTCCGAAATCACATGAGGTCTGGTATGGACCTGAGTATTCCCATGCAGTGGGAGCTGTCAGAGAGTTAGGAGCCAATTCGGGGAAGTGGGTTCTCAGGTTTTTTGAGAGGGACCGGCAGCAGGTGTTGCTATGCAGGGTCAGGACTTCACTACAGGTGTTGTAGGTTTGGATGTGGCAGGGTACTCGGATGACAGGTGGTACATCACAGGATGTGTGGTGGGTTGTCTTCAGGTGGGAGCTTGAAGAGGGATACAAACCAGGAAACAGATTAGATGGAGTACAGGTATAGGTACAGTGCAGCTGTTTATCTCCAAGTGGGAGATTGTTAGGATTGTGGAGCTAAAAGCTTCACTGATGCAAACAGGAGAGGATGTTGCTGAAGGTTGCTGAGTTGCAGAAGAAGTTGGGGTCGGTCTGATCAGCCGACGTCAGCAGGAGAGCATAGAGAAGAAACCGACGTCGGTCATATATCGGCCGACGTCGGTCACCTCCAGGCAGACAGGGACCGACGTCGGTCGCCTGTGTGGTTCGACTGCGAGCTAATTACGGGTAGTTAGCTAACAAACCAAGTGTTTGCATGATGAGTGCTAATTTTAGACTCATAGCTGCGGATCTAATTATGGTAATTAGATGTCTAATCATTGTTTGGATGAGATCTATATAATAGACTCATGGTTGTATTGGAATAGTGTGCTAGGGAGTAAGAGAGCATAATTATAAGCTCCTTCTGTGTGTGAGGTAGAGCAATGGTGCATTCCTCCTAGTGCCACAGTACCAGGTGTGTTGGTGCTGGATTGGAGAGCCAGCTGGGTTCTTCAGGAGTGTAGGATCTTGGTCACAGTTGCATGGCCTATATAGGAGATCTACATGGTAAGTAAGATCATTGATCTGCAGGTGTATGTGTGTGCAAGGTCAAGGTTCACAGGTGAGCAGAACCGTTGTTTGATTTGTAGGTGTGCAAGGTCATATAGACAGCAACACAACAGGGAGCAGTATCAGGCAGGATCTACTTGGAGTACAGGTGTGTACTCGGATAGAGCAAGAGGAAGGCAAGGGAGTTCCTTCCATAAGTATGGTCTGTTGAATTGCAGGTTGTTGCAGATTCATGGGAGATCTACTTGAAGTACCTTGAGTACTTGTGGAGCACGTGGAGTGCTTGTGGAGTGCGTGGAGCACTTGTGTTGTGCGTGGAGCACGGGAGGTGAACACCAACTCTGTATTTTGAGTTGGGTGTTGGGACCTGTGAGAGGGAGAGCTTTGGGGAGAAGAATCACTGTTCACTTGAGGTGTGGGAAACCTCTGTAAGGTGGTGGAGAAGAAGTGGCATCTTCTTTATTGTATTCTTTTCTGTATAAAGTGTTAATACAATTTGTGTATTGTCTCTCATATCTTGTGTTATTCTGAATTCTAGTTACTTGGTGAATCTGGTTAATTTCCGCATATTAAGTTGCTTGGTTTGGTAATCAAATTGTGTGCTTCCGGTTTATATCTCCCAACACTTGTCTTTTTGCATCTTACATGTACCATGTCACTTGGGGACAAGTGACACTTCATGTGGGGGGAAGAATGCTGAGAGAAATCAATCACATGATAATCTATGTCTGTGGATCGAAATGCCATGATTATGTCATAACTACACCCATATTTGATTGGGAAAAAAATCACTTTTATTGTTTTTCATTTTGACATCAAAGTTCATTCACAAAAAGACTTAAGCAAGACATTGTTACAGTCTGTAACTAAAACTGCCATTATTGAAGAAACTTGTTTTGATACATGCAACAATCTGAAGGTAAAATTGGGTGTTTTGAAAAGATATCTATTTGAAAAATTTGATAGGAAGATAAACTAGCTAGAATGGAGGGTTCAGTAGTGAGAAGGGAACCCTAGGACCATAGGCAATTATAAGGAGACCTAGATAGCTAGGCCATCTTCAACAAGTTTGGATGGGCTACCTATTTTGAGAAACTACAAAATTTTTCAAAACATCTCACTAGAGAATTTTCAAGGTATTTTAAAGGAGAATAGGTGACATTATTTGGCATCACATTTCTAGTTATAGAAGAAATGGTAAGCGAAGTTACTAGGTTGCCAAGAACTAGGGAAAATAGGGAAGAGAAACCTAATGGCTAACTAGCTAGACAATAGTTTTGTCAAGATAATGAAAGGCTAGTGATTAAGAAATGGGGTGTGGAGAGATTAAGTCTACCCCTAGCCTAGAGAGAAGTGGCCTCATATATCATCAAATATTTGAAATGTGAAGGTAGGTACTCCTTGATCTATACTCTCTAATTCAAATTTTTGAATCATTTAAGGCATGGTAAGACTATTAATGTCCCAACCCACTTGTGTAATATCTTGAAGAAAATGTTTAAATAATACCAAATGGGGGTATAAAAAGACTTGTCTCATCATTGTCTGATTTGGTTGCTAGTTAAATAAGGAATAAGAGATACTAGACCTGACCTTAATTTGGAGTAGTTTCTAACCTTAAGGATTGGTGAACCTCAACAAGAGGAGGGAAACAATGAGGGGGAATCTCCCAAGGGACAGGTCTAATAAATAGAACAAGAACTATAGGCACTAGTGAAACTAGTCATCCTATAGCTACTATAGTTTCACCTATAATTGCTATAGGTAAGAGAAGATGAATAAAATTAGTGCTACCTCCTAAGGATATAGAGGAGGAAATTCCACCAAAATAAATTGGATAGGATATTCCTTCTCCTTTTGTTCCAATTGTTTCAGTACAAGAAGTAGATTCTTCCACCATGGATCCTTCAAAAGGAGAAGAAGCTCTTCCATCACTAGTTTCACTAGAAGAAGGGTATGCCATAAAACTTGATCCTCAACAAGAAGTTTTTCCATCACCAGCTACATAGGAGAAGCAATTTTCAATAGCTCCCCTTCCTAAAAATAAAAATAATATTGAAAGGAAGAAGCCCTCTGTATCAAAGAGAAGAAGACCTCTTCCTAAGAGGTCTTAGATAATTAAAAGACAAATATAATTAATATAAAAAGGTTAACCCTAACATCCTCACCTATAGACAGACATCAGTGAGGATGAAGAGAAGAAGGAGCCCAAAATTCGTAAGACCTCTAATGGGTTTGAGATAGGAGAATGGTCTACTGAAGAAGAGTATGTAAAGGAATAGGAAATGCAATCACTTGAGCAACCCAGATTAGGAGAAGAAGACATGGAACTACTCAAAAAAATAGGATATATAAAAGAAGAAATAATAATGTTATATCAACCTATAAAAAAGGAATAATTTCTTGAAGAAAGGACCATAGAAGAAGCAACAAAGTAAGACATAGTTCTTCATGACCAAAAGTTTCAAACTTTAAAATAAGACATAAAAGAGATATATAGGTTGAGGAAAAAAATAACAGAGTTAAAAGGCAAAAGAGGCCTAAAAACACTTCTAGGGGTAGTAAAATTTCTAAAGCCATCTATGGAAGAAGATTTAATCAAGGAAAGGACATTGGAGGATCCTGCAACAACTCCCTTAGAAGTGCCTATAATAGATTCATCCAACTTACCTATAGATGGAATTAGTGTACCCCCAAAATAACTTACAATAGATAATTCTCTAGCTTTGGTACCATTATATAATAGGTTTAATTCTGTAGAGACCACTACAAAATGTACTTGTATTCAAAAAAGTAATTGATGTAGGCGTCTCAGCTACTAGGTCAGTAGAAACTAATGACGTTTTGAAATTTTTGAAGAAAAAGTTTAGTGATGATGAAACTATCATAAGTAGTTGATACAAAGGTCTACAATATATATTTAATCAAGGGAGCATCAAGAAGATTTAAAAGAAATCCTAGAAAGGACTAAGACTAGAATCACTTATTTGAAAGAGAAGATCACTAACATGCATGAGAACACTGAGATGTTAATGGAATGAAAATCACCCTCTAGTGTATATGTGGTATAATTAGAATAAAGGTGGCTCAAATTCAAATATGACATGATATACAATGATCAGTATCACATGGTATGTGATTCTAAGTCTTTCTTTGAGGTCTATAGGCATGTTGACCCTAATATTCAGGCACGATTGAGTGAGTTTTACATGCATCAATATGCTATGTCACATGACACAAAGTTGAATCCCTATATATACCTAGGGGATGTCCAATTGAATGCCTTTACCTCATACATCTTCAGTGAAATAAGAAGAAAGAAATAGATTGAAGACTATCAAGACAAAGAAAAAGAGGCTACCCTAATGATTATGGGTGAATATTATGATTCAAAAGCTATAATAGAGGAATGGATTACTTTTATGAATGTAAATACTCCATGAGCATGGTTCAAAAACAAACAAGTAGAGGTCTAAAACCACTACTTGATCCTCATGGAGGGAGATGGAAAAAAAAAATTGTTTCCTATTTGCACAGATGGGCAGAGCTTTTAGATACCCTGAAATGAAAAGAACCCTATTCCCCTCAGAACCTCAAAGAGGAAACACACAGAGTATATATGTACATTGAGATTGTTAGGAAAAGAAAGATAAGTTGGTCTAGGTTGATGTTTCATCCACTCATGTTTTGGTTCCCAATTTTTAATTGGGAAGGGAATGTATTAGCTGACAGAAAGGCAGAAAAGAAAAGGTTGAAAAGAATAGATGATGCTAAAGGTTTTTATATCTTCGAAGGGATGCATTGTACTAATTCCTTAGATTTTAGAAAATATTTTAGATTAAAAATGAAAATAAGGATTGCTCGAAGACAAGAAAGAGGTCAAGTAGGGGGTATGATGAGGCCACTAATTATTCTATTTATAGCCTCATCCATACCCAATTGTATATATTTTTCCTATATGAATCCCTAGAACTATCCATGACTCATGTAAATGAATGATTATATGTGTGTATTAATATATACATGTGTTATGGATTAATGATGCTTTTTATTTGATTATACTTATGCAACCTTATTTAATAGACATTTGAAGGGTAGAATAAGACTGCAAGAATCTTACTTGGTCACAACACTTATAGAGAAGCCTGCAACAAAAAGGGCTTCTAGCTCATATCAACTACCAACCTATAGGTTTCCACCTATAGGTTGCCCATAGCAACTGTAGGCTTTCACCTACAGGTTACCCATAACAACTGCCAAGCTACGGCTTTCCATTGACAAGTTGTTGCCCTTAACAATTATAGGTTGTCACCTATAGGTTGCCTATAGCAATTGTAAAATTTTACCTATAGAAGCCCGCAACCACTACACAGAACCAACTATTACTATGATAACAAGTAATTGGTTTTTAAGGACACATAAAACTATCTTAGAAACAAATTAAATGATTGAAGAGGATCCTCCATAGTAGTTATACATATCCCTCACATGCATATAAACTTGGAAGTGCTGCCAAAAGATGAATAAGATAAAGACAATGGAAAGGGGAAAAAAAGTAGTAAAACAAAATATATTGTCTTTTACCCTGTCAAGGCTAAAAATAAGTAACTTTAAGTTACTAACCACCTAAAGGTTGACTGGGTTAGTTGTAAAGTATTTGTATCTTTCCTACTTTAGTGTCCACTTATATAATTGAGTAAATTCAATTATTATACACTTGCTACAGAGGGTTTATGTGAACTTACTGAAATAATAGTTGCAGAGTCTTCCTCCTTGAACTCCCTTTCCTCTGGTATGCTGAGATGTGTGAATGATTACAAAAATGGTGTTGAATCCCAAGTATATTTGCTATCGAGCTTGGTCACCTCACTATTAATGTCAATTCTTGAAAAATATTTCATAATATATCCATATTTTGAGTTTGAATAAATTTTGATCTTGGGAAATTGAATGGTTCACGTTTAGAGGTATAATCATTACCACTGATGATTTAAATGCTTTGACAGCTTGTACTGTAGTACCACTCTATCATATCAAAACCACTACGAGGTAGCGGTATGGTAGAGTTAGTATTTAACTCTCTCTGTTATACCTCACACCTTTACTTTGCTTGTTATGGGTTAGTGGGTTAGAAAATCTCTTACCACCACCTCGTGCACACCCCTTTGGACTCTCGTGGGATGGTAGGTTAATTTTAGTGGTTGAGTGATTGTTCACTGCCATGTCGTAGTGTCACTATTTACCCCTTGCAGGGCTAAAGCATTGGATTTTTTTATGTATTTTAGGTGGGAATATAGGGGTATATTATGAATGCGGTATTTTAGATATCATTTTATTAAAAAGATTGAATAAATTTCTAATTTTACAGTCTCTTAGTTTTAGTTTTTAGTGTCAGTTAGACCTAAGATATAATTTTTTTGTTTGTAATGAGGAGGCTTAGTCAGGTAGAGAGAATTTTAGCATATGAATCAAGGCTTTAGTCATTGGGCTCAATGCTAGTTATGATAATGAAACTAGGCAAATTTTGGAGGTTCTAGCATAAGGGTTGTCATTTTTCAAAATTTTGCCTAAGTATGGAACCCTTGTACCTTGAGGATTTTGGTCTTATAATTTGTTGTTGACCTCTTGTTCTAGTTCCAATCTTATAAAGTTCTCACACTAAAAGTTGATGAAGACATTTAAGTCAGGGGGTTAATTGACCAACACATTTTTTATTGATGTCAAAGGGGGAGAATTGAAGTAGTACAACATAGCATGATTTAGAACAGCATGATAGTACTAAAATTAGGGGGATCATAATAGTAAGGGGAGAATGATAGGGAATTGTACTTGTCTTTTCACACAAATTTTTTAATAGTATAGGTTAAATATTTTATTCACCTAATGTTAAGATATCTATATGTATTATTAAATCATAGATTTTCATTATTATTTCCTTCACACAAGCATATTCAATGCATGTAGAGGCTAGAAGTTGTATTACAAACTAAAGCTATCCAAATATTAGAAAAATAACTACAATTTATTGCTAGAATTTTAAAGAGTTGTTTACTTTCATAGGTATCTTGTTGCATTATTTGATACCTTTAGACCTTGCTTGCTTCTTTTCATATCTAACAGTTCTAGAGAAGTTAGAAAAGTCTAGCATCTAGAAAACATATAAGACATACAAGAAATTATATTCTAACTAAACAAAATTAATTTCAGCCAAAGTAAGAAAACTAAGAAGAATGATTAAACCTAGCTTTAAATGCACTTTAAATTAGTAGTGAATATCTTAGGTTTTGTATATAATATACTAGTAGAATAATGATGATTACATTCAAAAATGTATCAGTAAAACAATAGTGAATAAGCATACATATACTTAGATATTTATTACATTCAATAATAAATTACACCATACATATAACCAAAGTTTAGGTGAGAAGCTAAGTTAAGGTGATAGGCTAGTTAAGGAGATAAAACATCATCATAAACATCTACATTACCTACAAGATTAGAATCCTGATCACTTATGTTTGTATCTTCTTGATTTTCTTCTTCATCCTTATATGTAACATGCAATACATTCTCTCTCCCAATCTCTTGGTTGGTAATCAAAATATCTTCTTCAAACACTCCATCATTGTCTTCATCCACTTCTTTGCATGTTTCTTATATATTAACATATTGCCCATCATGCATTATTTGACAACTTCCATGAATTTTTATTTCAAATGAGACTCTATTTGAATGACATACAACCATCCTGGGCTTCTTACATCATCAATTAAAAATGATTGGTTAATTTGAAGAGGAGAAACATATGGCTCATCTGTCTCTAATAAAAATTATCATTTTTTTTGTGCATACAAATCCATACTCATCAAATTGTACTACAGATGGTTGAACCCACTTAAATTTTAATAATATAGGACTATTTTCACCAAAATCCACTTCAATAATTTCTTGGATGAATCCAACATAAAATTTCTTCTCAATTTCGTGAAGAAATTCAGCACTAACAACACAATCATAATTTATCTTTCCTTTGTCTTTTTCTTCCACTCTTAAATGACTACCATAGGCCCACATTCCACTGAAATTCATAGCCCATAAATGTGAAGATTTTGAAATCTCACTTTCCTCCATTTTTATATCTTGACCTCCTTCTTTTGCATCACTAACTGTGTTAGTAATCCATTCTTCAAATTTTGGAAAAAGAATCACCTCTAATTAAATCATGATGTATGTGCTTTTGAGGTCGATGTTGCATCCAAGTTTGATTCTCTTCTTCATATTTCATACATATAATATTAACATACTTATAGTAAGATTAATAATATAAATATATAAATGCAATTGAGTAAATAAATTATTGTGTAATTTTTTTTTACCTACGCCACTTATCGAATGAAGATGTGTTTTGAAGAATATAAGCATGTATCACACTTATTTATTAATGTGATAGCCTGAAGTGAGATCCATTACCTTCTAATACTTCACCTGCAACTCGCTTATCTTCATCATCATCCCATACATATCGATTGACATTTTTAAAATCCTTCATATATTTTGTGCAAAATCCCATGGCCTCTTACATTGAATATCCCTCATACATGTTGCCTTCTAATTTCTCCCTAATACGAACATTTTTTTTCAAAACCTTCATATATATTTCTATAGGATTCATCCATCTCATTCTTAATAGGCCACAATGCTCTAGTTCATATTTTATATGTATCAAAAGATGCATAGAAATGTTAAATATTATTGGTGGAAATTCTTTTTCTAATAGACAAAGTACTTCAACAACCTCCTCCCTCAAACTATAAAAGTTTGAAGGATCTAATACATGTAAACTCATTCTCTTTAATATTAGGCCCAACCTTATAATTCTCAATCTTGGCCCCTTTGCCAAACTTGATATATTTATGATAGTAGGTAAAATATTCTCGATTATGACATAATAGTCATGGATCTCGAGGCCTCTTAAGATATTAATGCCAATTTGGCTTATAATACTACTACTTACATATCTAGTGGGAAAGTGAGTCTGAGACATCAAATGTAAGAATTGTGCACATTGTTCCTTTGTCTAGACATAAGGAGCACTAGGTTTTCTATATTTTTCATCATCATATTTTTCAACCCAAAGATTTCGATGAATCTTTAGTTTTTGAAAGTATTCACATGATGAAATAGTATCAAAATCACCAAAAAGAGTTTTTATAATGGCATAGACTATATTTTTATCAGTATCCATAAAGTTGACAGTATGCCTAATGGCTATATCCTTAAAGTATGGCAACTTATATAATATGCACAACCATTTTACATTTCTTTCATTACATGGATCATATCTACTACCAAAAATCCCATCATTTTCAATTATAAATGACATTCTTTTTTGTCCATTCTCAACAATGTAATCATCGTTACTAGCAATGGTGCTTCACGATTCTCTTCTTGACCATTAAAACATATTTTTTGTCAATGATATGGATGATACATTTTAAGGTAATCACAATTTCCATAATAAATACACCTACGTAAATTTCTTGAGTGCCTCATAAAATCCTTAAATTTGCAAGCAAGACATCCATGGTATCCATGAATAGTGAGACTAGACAATGTGCCATATGCAAGAAGATCATGAATCATAAACAATAAGGAAGATCTTAAAGTGAATTTAATTGATTAACATCCCTTAAAGATTGAATTACTTGAATTCCTTTCAACAATTCCATTAGCTCATCATATAATGGTTCTAGATAAGCATCAATTGTATCTGAAGTCACACTTTTCTTTCCTGGTATAATCAATGATAGCATTAAGAAAAATGGTTTAGTTGATAACCATGGAGGCAAGTTATAATTTATTAAACACACTGGCCAATTTGACCATTTATTAATTTGATCTGAGAATGGGTTCACCCCATCTAGAGCCAAACCCAACCTTATCTTATGAGGATATTAAGAAAAATCAAGCCATCTATTATCAAATTCCATCCACGTCTTAGAATCAGGCACATGTCATTGTTTTCCATCGGTGCTCTTATTTTGGGCATGTCATTACATAAGTTCAACAATGTCTCTGCACCTATACATTTAGAGTAATCATGGGATTATCAAAAAGTGGTGAATAACCTTTCTAGGAACCATATCTGATTTCAACCCTTGTCTATACATCATTTCATGACATTTCAAACATTCACTCTCACTTGCAAGATTATTGTGAAATAATACACAACCATTCACACATGTATGGATGTTTTCATACCCTAAGCCTACTTAGTGATTTTTTTTTACATTGACTTCATTTTTTTAGTAATGTGGAGTTAGTTGGTAATAACAAAATTTATAATGCCAATAACTGATTTACACTCTCATTTATCCAACCAAGCACCACTTTCAAGTTAAGAATTTGAAGGATTGTTGTCAAATCACTTAACTTAAAATTAACATACACATGATTTAAAACATCCTCCATCGACATGGCCCAATCATTGCTTAGACCCTCATTCAACATTCTATCAACTTCAAACCCTTCATCTAACATTGTTCCCTCTTCATCTATGTTTGGTTCCAATTCATCTATGTTTATTTCCTTTTCATCTCTCACACTTTGCAAGTCTATCATATCTTCATAATAATTGTAATCCCAAGGTCTTATACCACTATACCCATATCTTATCATATGTCGATAAATCACATTTCTTTTTTTCACCTTTCCACCAAGACAGTCATTACATGGACATGGATATTTATTCATGTCCCTCTAATCAGATACTCTCTCATCATATGCATGGTATTGATCCATAGTCAACCTTAAACATTGATCCATATATAATGTTATGCATTCCAATATTAATTTAGTTTCCTATTTTAAGAAAAAATATAAATCTAAAAAACTCAACTTACTTAGGATTTAATACATGTAAACTCAACACTCTTCAGCACTTACCCAGAATTCAGAGCACTTCATAGAATTAGGATACAGATCACTCTATAGAATTAGAATTAGAGAACTCTAAAACAATTCAAATTCATGCAATATAATTGGGCATCACTTTATAGAATCAGGTGTTCTTTTTATGACTGGAAATAAAAAAATGTTATATTTATCCATGTTTTATTGAGGGCTTTCCCTATCTAGATGATAGTTAAAGAAATGCTTTAGCAATGGAACATAGAATTTATGCTTGTTCTATTGATGAACCACAATAATTTAAACATATGGAAATCTTTTCAATGTTAACGAATACAAAAACACTAACAAATAGGCTAATGAATTCTTTGTTGTAACTTTGAGTATTACTTACTAGCATAAATTATTAACATGTTGAGATAAGATGACTTGTTCTAAAAATTGATATACTCCCATGTGTAGGCATATAGTATAAATTAAAATAGCTTGGTGACCACATTGATTTGATGAACTAGCATAACTTTCAACTATGCCATATGAGACCATCTTCTAGGATGCCATGCAATTAATAGATTAGGCTTGCACACAATGTTACCCAAGTATTGAGATCTATGTTAGGGACATGCGCATGTGGTTTAATGGTAAAGTGATCAAAGGAATTTAAAATTGGATGCATGTTAAAATTTCAATTCCCATATGCTCCAAAATGCGTAGAGGAAACTAATGAAAAACAATCTGCTAAAATTAGAATTACATGTATGGTTCTGGTACTCAATTACCTATGTAACTACAATAAGTTACACCAACCAATAACAAACTAATTATGATGTATATGAACTACCCATTCCATGAAGACTTAGTGAAAAGGAACCTCAGGGATTAGGTTGGTGAATTGGTTAAGAAATTAGAAATTAATACCATACCCATGCATGATAACATGCAACAAAAATAGACAACTTCAAGATATGGTCACTAAATTGTATTGATTATACAATGAATAAAAGCATCCAATTATTTCAAAACATGAAGAACTCCAAATTGTTACATGGTATTTAGTGTCTTATGACAAAATACCCTCTTATTTATGTAACTCATCTCTTATAATACACCAATTTTGTTATCCTATCTAGATACAGTGACCAACCAAAAGGCTATAGATTTTGTGTTGAATGTAATGAGGGTTTTGAATTACCTTTGAATTCTTTGTATAGGGCATCTCCAAATTTAACTTCATTTTAAAGGGCCTCATCAACTTCAAATTCATTGCAACAAACTCTGAATTCCTTGCCTACCTTTTTAAAAGTCTCCAGGTCCTCTCCAAACAAGCTTTATTTCCCATGTAAGTAGTTGTTATATGCTAAAACCCAAAATGTATCATGCCATCAAATTGGCACACAAACCCTCTTTGGTTGGCTCTGGATCCATTAAAAATTAACAAAATGTCCTATTTGTAGAGGTGCATTGCAAAAATAATGCCAATTGTACTCCCCACTCCCCCATCCAATTACCTCTGCCAAATTTTGCACTCTATTATACTCCCCACTCCTGCCAATAATTTCTGAATTTGCTATTAACCCTATGCACACAATAGAACCCACTCCTGCCAATATTTTCCAAAATTGTTTTTTTTTTAATTACCCACTTGAATATCATATTGTCTAATTTTTATTTGTGTGACTAATTATTTAGTTGTGTTTTTTAATCAATGATCAAATTAGTCATTTATAGCTGTGTTACAAAAAAATAGTAGAATTTAGTCATTTTTAGTTATCGTAACTAAAATTTTTAGTCACGTAGTCATTTATTTGCCAAATTCTACTAGTGATTGAATTTA
Organism: Torreya grandis; assembly: GCA_037957365.1. Lineage (NCBI taxonomy): Eukaryota > Viridiplantae > Streptophyta > Pinopsida > Cupressales > Taxaceae > Torreya > Torreya grandis. The sequence goes on from JARHVA010003776.1 coordinate 629,687, forward strand.
TGAAGTATGTAGACACAATACATTTGATCTCTCAAATATTTTACATAACTTATCATAATACAACTTTGATATTATAGTTCTACATCTAGTGTATTGCTCTTCTCTACTCTTTTCCTTACTTACCACACTTTGATATATCTTTGGCCTTTATCACTAATAATTTATTCCATGTATAACCCATTAAATCCTTTTATTGAGGTTGTCTATTGGGTTCCTCCTGTACCTTGGATCAAACAAGAAGGTGGTGTTAGCAAAGGACAAGAAATAGGTGATGGCATAAGGACAAATACATAGAAAATAGGCAATGGAATTATTATAGTGTAGAATTGGATGTAAGGAGAAGGGTAATAAACACAGAGTGGCAATGAGAAAGACCCTTGTCTATTAGATATGAATACTATAAATTATTTCAAGATGACATTCTTGATATCCACCTTGTAACTTCATACAACTAGATGAGACCAGTTGCAAATTGATACGCAATCAAGTATTATCACACTTCTAGAGAACTTGGCCATTGACCTAGACAAGTCACCTATCATAACACAAGTGTAAGGACTTACCCAATTTGAGACTACTTTATCCAAGTTTATGGCATAAATAGAAGGTAATAAAAATGTATTGGAGAACACATTGAGATAAAAAAAAGGGTGGGATGATAGACAAGAAGTGTCCTCATTTTGTCAAGGATGTGAAATGTGACCATGTTATCTCTGAAATATGGAAGGTCACCTCCTTGGTGGAGAGGAGGAAAATGAGAAGTGCAAATAAAATCAAAGCTCAATTATAGAAAGAGAAGGCTGGCTTATAGGCCATCACATTCCTTTTAGAGGAATACAAGGAAGTGTTTGTGAGCATTTACAATCATGCATATTCTATTGATATGAGGTTTTTGGATTAGATGTAACAACATGAGGAAATTTTTAAAAAACTATAAGGTACATTTTAGACAACAAAAGAAGCCTATATTTTCATATTTAGTGAGAAAATGGATGCCAAACAGGAGGTGGCATTGAAAATTTCATTACATCAACAATAGAATGAGTCAATGGGAGATGTACATGCCCCATAATCAATTTATTGGAGTACAATCACAATTATTTTTAGAAGGATTTAATGTGCTACAAAAATATATTGAGAAGAATATAGCAGCAAAGTGGTTAAAAATGTAGAAGGTCAAACAAGATGGATTTGATGGGGGAAACACATATATCTTTACAAATTTAAATATGTTTCATTTCTGCAAAGTAATGCATGATCAGGTGGAATTTAAAATGGAAATCTCATACATGGATCCAATAGTAGGTGACCATATCAATAAACCTATTTTTGTGTGCCATTCATTGAATTTTTCTAGTAATTATGAGTTACACAACATTAATGTATATATAAAGTAATAAATACATCTACCACATCACCATGTATTATATCTCTAGTAATGAAACCATCTGCTCCTTAGACAACAAAGTCAACATCACCTCGACCTCCTCCTCCTCCACCACCACCATAACTATAATAATAAATTTAAAAATTTAGAAAAAAATTTAAGGTTTTATGGGCCAATTTTTTTTAAGACTAAATTATTTGTGAGTTGGATTGGTTGGTTGAAAACTTTTAATAGTGGCTATTGATATTTTTGTCCCAAAAATCTCATTACATATAGAACCCTAAGGGAGACCCCATTTGTTTTTTAGGGAAAACTCTTAACCCTCCAAAATCCATTTTTCCTTTACCTCATATAATTCAGGACTCTAGATGCAATTTGTACCACTACAAATTACTTCACAAGTTCTAGGTCCAGTGAGACACCAAACCCCAAAATCTATCAAATCCAAAAATACCCATGCACTTTGCACATTCTCAAATGTGAAAAATTCATTGTGGGATCTAAATACCACCCCACACCCATCAGATAGAATCTAGAACTTCATATACACATTACACATTTTCACAATGTGCAAAGTCCATGATGGGCTATGGATTCTATCGATCACTAAAACTCCCCATTTCTCATGATAGCCTTTTCTCATGAGAAGTGGGGATTAGATTACACATTAAAATTTTCATAATGTGCAAAGTGTATGCTGAGCTCTGCTCCCCACCAAGTCATTAAAACTATTCATGAAGGGTGGACCTACTTCAAGCAGGTCTAACCTTCACCAAGCTAAAATCAAGCCCTTCCATGGGAAGTGGAGATCAAAGTGCACATTGCACATTTTCACAATGTACAAAGTGTAAAATGAACCCCCTCCCATCGATCCATTTCCATCTGTAGAGAGTGGACCTACTTTAAATAGGTCCAACCTCTACCACCAACCACCATTACTCACATTTTATGTAGTTTTTTCCTATATAAAGCTAGGTCTATTTACAAATTATTATCATTTGATTATCTTTCTAAGTACATTTTTGAGCTCCAATCTACCATCCTCACCATTTCAATTTTGATCCACATTCGCTACACTAAGCCATATCAACTATGTTAAGCCATGTCACTTATGTCTACCAAGCAATATTCCTCTTATGTTTTATTCCTTTATATCTCCATCTTTAAAGGCTTTTTCCATTTCTTATAGAGTTTTATTTCTAGTCTTAGGGTTTCTTTCATAAGTATAGTTTTTTATTAGTTGGTGGTTCATATTCGAGTGAATTTTATGTTTGGTGTAGTGCTTATTTATTTAGGGACTAGACAATACATCTTGGGCATACTAGGGTTTCAAGGTAAGTATCCAAAAATCTTCCCAAAGTTTCCTCCATTTTTTATCCAAGGATGTCACATTCAAAATCAATTCCTTTTCATTCCCATAGCATATCCTTCCATTTGAAAATGTCAATATTCCCCCCAAGATTCTTTCCCTCCTAGCATCCCTATGGACACTGGACATTTTCCAAGCACCCTTAACCTCCATAGACTTCTAATACACCATGGAGAGTGGACATGCCTCAAGCACCTCCCACTTCTACCAAGAACCCAACATATTTTTAGCATCATGGAAAGTGGACCTACCTCAAGCACATCCCACATCCACCAAATATTCGTAAGTCATAATCACTACAAACATTAGATGTGCTTTGAACACCTCCAAGTTCTACCAGAAGGAATAAGAGCTTCATACACTTATAGTTTTTGCCAACTTCCATACTTGGTTACTTAGAGGATTTTTCTATAATCTCCATGCCTCCCAAAGAGATGAAGTTCAAATCTAAGGTTCCTAAATTAGATTCTTATCTAGAATCTAACCTCATAGATATCAGTGATATAGATTTAGGTCATATTGATCTAGGAAACTTTTGGGCCAAAAAAAGGGCAAAATTTAAAAATGACTAGATACAGAGTATTTATGACTTTAGACTTCCACAAGCTACAAATTTTTCCTAACTATTCAAATTCTTTAATTGATCCTAATTATGGCCCAACACTATGACCTCGATAGGAGGCAAGTGTATAATGATAAGGGAAAAAAGATTTTGGACCTTGACTTTAACTACATCAACTCAATGTTTGTCATTCTTGAGTTTGAAAGTTATCTAGATATAACTCCCTAAATGTCTACTTGGTTCTATGAGGATAATAAAGATGGATGCCAAAAGATGATCAACAAACAATGGATCAAAACCCATAAGCACTCCTCCACCAAATTACCCAAGACAATGTATAGGTTTGATTTTATAGAGGAAGTAGGATATGTTATAACATTATTTCATAGAGTCACTGGCAGTCCTAATGCCTAGTGCTATGAATAGTGGATGTACTAGTATATCTGGACCATTCAAAATAATAAGAAATATATACATTGGGCACAATTAATCAATGATTCTCTTCATTAGCAATTGTTGGAGGTTCAAACCTCAAACAAATTTTACATGACCTCATATGTTGTTTATGTTTTGGCTAATGAGAGTTCATTCCCAGGTCTCAATGTTATTCTTGATTAAATAACAAAAGTGTACAACTACTACCATGACCTCACCCTTTAGGATAGTAAACAATAGTTTAGAAGAGTTAGTGATGCTTTCATCTACAACATCATCACCATGTTCAATATAAAACTTAATAGGGAGAGGTTCTCAAGGGAGGTAAAAGAGGAAATCAATAAATGGGGATCATTATTTATATAATTCCCCACATATTCATATATTAGGGTAGCAATCTACAGTGGTTATCCCTACACCCTCCCTGATATGTAAGTGATAAAAGGGCATTATTGGGGTTGGTACAACAGCTATCAAAAACCCATAAACTCCTCTCAAATAGACACAAGGTAGGGATTCATTTCCCTATTTCTATTAGTTGTTATACATGTCAAACTCTTCTAAAGGCTAGAGGTGCAGAGGTAGAGGTGAGTAAGGTAACATTGAGGACCCTAGAGTCAAAGCCGTATTTTGACCCATACAACAAAATCATTCATGCATTAGAGTTGGAATCATATGAACATGTGCCATACTACAAATATTATTGGGAGGATTGTGATGACAAAGAGATGGTTAGAATGAGGGACTAAAAAAGAATGTCCCTGTAGAAAATAAATGATTATGATTTGGTACTAGTCCTTGATGACTTGGAAGATGATATTTCTAAAGTGGAAACATTATACCTCACCCACGTTATTATAAAACCCCTACCACCGGTCAAGTGGTCAGTTCCTGAGTCATTTTATCTATTTGATAGAACAACCCATGTCATAAATAAGAATATTAATTAGCTAAAGAGTAAAGGAGTGCATATTACAAGAGAAACCATATGAGTTAAAGAAAAGCCCCTAAAATTAAAAGTAAAAGGTGTTGCACTATCAATAGAGGGCCTTGAGGAATCATTAGTGGGACTTGAGTAGAAAAGAAGATGAAAACAAAGACTAAGGCTAGAAAAGGAGAGTCAAGCAAAGAAGAAGCTACACATGAACCCATTGATCTTTTAGAAAAAGACGCAACACTAGTAGCACAAGGATCTACTGCTTCAGATCCTATAACACTGGCTCTTATTTCTATTGTCCCCCCTTCTCCTACTCCTATAGTATAAGAAGCTTTAACACTTCTACTAGCTACTTCTCCCCAAGCATCTCAAGTTTACATTGCACCACAATTTTTACATCCTCTCCCTCTACTCATTCCAAATTTATCCACCACTCCACCCACCTCAATAAGCCAAGTGAAAATAACACAAACAAGTCTAGGTAGCCCTCAAGGTTCCCTTACAATGGGAGTCCAAGTTTCTACTTCACTTTCCCTTCCTCCCACTTTTCCTTCCCCATTCTATCCACTCCTACTTTCTATTCCATTCATAATTCCTTTCATTTCATCACTTTTAATCCCCAACACCACTCAATTTTACATTGCCTCAGAATCATTCATCTTGACTACCATCCCATAAGCCACTTCAACCTCTAGATTGAGTAATATTCCCTCTTCATCTCAACCCCCCATTTTCACCTTACCAACCCTGAGTGAACCCACACACCTAATTGACACATTCAATGTCTTGGCTTTCACCCTTCCACTGGTTCCTAAATTCATGATCCTTGCTTCCATTTCTCCCACTTCCCCCATTTCCACTACTTCATCCATACCATCAGTCAAGCTTCGAGAAACTCAAACATTTGGTGCAGCAATGGGTTTGCAAAATATTGGTGAGAAGAAGCCTTCATAGACACCTCTTGATCTATCAATAGTGTCATCTTCCCAAGAGGCATCCTTGGTCATAGTGTCGATTAGTGCATCTACATCAACTATAAATTCTTTGGTGACTATGCTAGATACATAGAAAGATACCCCTAGTTGTTTAGCCTAATCAATGAGAAAAAAGAAGAAAACCATGATTTATCTTATCACTTTGGACTTTAGTATAACCTAAGTCAAGAAGAAATCAAAACCTACTCCCAAGACCCTCTCAATAACATTCACTGATGACAAGGGAGAGAGATATGTTGAGATTGTAGTTCCCCTGCTAGAAAAATCAAAGGAAGATCTTATGGTGGCAGATTATTAGGTCTCTCATATACAACTTGATTGGTAGACAAGAGAAGGGCTCAAGCACAAGGTGCAGTCAGGTATCAACTCTCTCTTCTAGAGTATTGACCATGACAAAGCCACCAATGATGAACTCAAAAGGAAAGTCGATAAATTGATCAAAGCACTTAACTAATTCATAAATCTTGGTGAAACATCACAACAACCATAGGCAGTGAAACCAATCAATCCAGATCAAGCTATAATTGATTTGGTATAAGAGATTGCTCACATGGGAAGGGCTACAATGTAATGGTCTAAGGAACTGATTATAAGGGGTAATAGGGCCCTCATGGTAATGATGGAACTTTAAGGTATCATCATAGAGATAAAGGACATTTTAAAATCATAGATCAATAGCTATGAAGAGGAGGTCTAAAATTTAAACATGTATTAACCCAATTTGATAGCCATAAAGTCAATTGATATGAATACCCTCATTACTGAGAATATATTGAATAAATCTACTGAGCATGAGGAACTACATAGGGCTACCCAATTCTGGATAAGGATATTGACTGAGTCTACTGAACGAGCCAAGGAGGCTCATGATAAAGTTGTTGATGTGGTATATGAGATTGATGGCATGATGAATTTAATGTCATTCCAACCAATAGATGATGTTGGTAATCTCTTATAGGTAGAATAGGTCTATGAAAATTTTAAGGCAATAGTTGAGAAGGAGTCAAGAAAAGACACAGTCTTTGCCTTAAGTTCAATTCATAGGTTTATCAAAAATGAGAAGGCAATTGATCAAATGAGAATAGAAATGCAAGGTATCAGGACTTTTTAAAGAGAGTTACTTGATATACAGGTAGATTTCATAGATTCTAACATTTATTCTTATAGGCTATATGAAGAGTGAATATAAGAAATATTCAAGGCTTTTGATGCATACTCAGATAAGCTACAAGCAGAAAATGACAAGAAAGTTGAAGCTATTGTGAAGGCTAATAAATTTTTCCTCTTTTTTGGATATTTGTTATCATTTGTATTTTCATTTTTTAAGACATTATAATTTGTAATTTCAAATTGTATTTGTGTATTTTTATAACTCTTTTAGATAAAGAGAAGAGATATATTTTCAATTTATATCTTTTAAATGTGGAAGTTTCAAAAATTAAGTTGTGAATTGCACTTTCTATTTTAATTAATGTGAAATGAAAGAGGTGCAAAGTCATAAAAACAAATTGCATGATCCCTTTTTGGTAAAAGTGATAAAGGCTTGGATGTTGAAAAAGTCTCACTTTAGTTTTTCATGCTAGGGTTTGCATGAAAATAAGTTTGAAAATTTATTTTCAATATTATCTTTTATTTGGAAAAAAACAAAGTCCTTTTGGGTGCCACTTCTTGTATGGAGAGTTATTTTCAATCATCATCCAAGGAGCCTTGCATGAATATCTCCAACTATTCTAAGATCACTTCTAGATTCATGCCTCACTCATGCATGCAACAAAATCACTCCCACATGTCTAAAATGCTATAAATAGAGGAAGTCGCCCCCTTTTGCATGAGGCATTCTAGTTTGCAAGATTTATTTTGTTGGGTGTTAAAGTTTTGACAATTGCATGTCTTCTAAGACATATTTTTTATAAATATGGGTAAACCCCATGGCCCAATGGTATATTTTTGATCTTAGTGATATTTTTCTACATTTTATATGTATTTGCTACAAACTATAGCCTTTACAGAGAAATAAAGTTGAAGTTTTTACCTTTCATGTTTTGGAATCTCTGTGTTATGCAAGTTATCTAATTCTTTGTGGAAGTCATATCTCTTATTTCAGTCTCAAGAGAATTCATCTATGGTATTTTACCCTCTTGATAGTATTGTTTGAAATAAAGATCTTTTTCCCTTTGTTGAAGAATAGCTAAAATATTACCTCTGATTTCTAAATTTTCATAAGTCGATGCTTAAAATAAACTCAATCTATTTTCTACCCTATTGCACTTTCCAAGCAAGCATCTAGATCCACTATATAAATTTGGTGTAATCACCATATTTCCATTTTTACTACAATTTTAATTCCTTTAAAACCCTTTTCCCATCAAATCCCTATTTTAGGATATGAGAGCACTAAAGAACAAGATTCCTAAAGGGCTGATATTTTTATTAGTTTGCATCAAATTTTAGTGAAAGGAAGTCGACCTTCTCTGGAGATTAACCTCGAATTGCCAAGGTCCCATGGCTTTGGAGTTTTTTCCATTGTTTCATTAGGCACTTGCATAACAAGATACGGAATCAAGATAGGTGAAATTATTGTGATAACATTTTTTGGCACGCTCGATGGGACCCAAAAATTACATAGAGATCAGTGTTATTCTCATCAACCATTGTACAAGTTTCATGCAAGTACTAAATCACCTGGTGACTCTAATGGCTTACAGACTCATAATATTAAGGTGATATATGCCAAGCAAAAAAACAATATCATCTACCAAAGGTAAGAGGGTTAATTTTTCTGAATTATCATTTCCATCAAAAAAGAAAACAAAGGTAGTCACCCCTCAACCTGCGGTATGTCCTATAGATTTATTCCCATCCCCTTTGGTCACTCCAATCAGCTCTATATCCCTCATAATGGCTATAAATCAAAATTTTATAGCTTTCAATACAATTAGTCTACTTAGTTTTGTCCAGCATGATGATATACCAGTCTCAGCCTTAAGAAGGCTACCATATTTTATTGGTGAAACTTATACCACTAATTTAGAACATATACAAGACATTTCTAACCTCTGCTCAATCCATAATGTGGTCAAAGATAAAGTTGCAATCAGACTCCTAGTCTTTCTTTTTAAGGGTAAAGCTTTACAATGGTACAATGGTCTCCCTCTCACCTCAATCTAAGTTTGGAATGAGTTAGGTGTTGCAATGTGCTCTCACTTTGAGGAAAAGTGTGATCATCCTTCCTTGGTCAAATAGTTGGTTGCTATTCAATGAGTTCCTCATGAACAAATGATTGACTCCAATTACCTCTTCCAAAAGACCTAGAATATAATTCCAATCTTGGTTAAACCCACTACAAATAATGCCTTCTTATATTACTTGAAATCCCTTAATAGTGATATAACTATGATGGTTCAGTCAATGGGTGGTACCACACTTCCTGTAGCTTATGATATTTCAATAAGGGCCAAGAATTGTTTGATTCAAGCCAAGAAAATTACACCATGATCCCCAATACCACTATTTCCAAAAATAACCCCTATTCCCCCACCTACACTTGCTTCAATCCCCACTATGAATTAGGCACTTGCTTTAACTCTTGCACCTATGGATGAATTGTATGAGATCAAATCATTACTCAAGATTTTTGGAAATGAGTTAGTGGTGATGAAAATATAATAAGCCCAGAACGATAAACCTATTCAATCATCAAACCCTACGTATCAAGGGAATATGCAATCCTACTAAGGGGATAAGCAATAATATCAAGGCAACAACCAACATCAAGGATAGAATGCATAATCAAAACCTCCAAATACTTGTCCATTATTAGCACCCAGAGCTTTCAAAACTATTGTCCCTATTCAAAACAATTTGGCTCAAGAATATGAGTGGTGTTATCCATATAATCAGCCTCATAATTAGAATACTTATCCCAATGGGGTTATCATTCAAGCTCTGATGGTGTAAGGTATAACAAATATGCAAGAGCAATAAGAATGATCTACTTCACAACAAGCAAAAACACAAGAACCTGCCCAAAGCAAAGTAACTCTTATAAATTGTCAAGAGGATGATTTCAGTGGAATAGACCAAGATGAAGCATTTTTTAATAGGGGAGGCCCTGTAGTAGCTAATACGCATTCCAAGAAAAGAGAAATAGAATTTGATCAACTCCCCAGAGTGGACTAGGCTTTAACTTCCAAAGCAATAACATAATCAGAAAAGAGTACTACAATGTAAAGGCCACCCTTCATACCTACCAATAAATTCAAGGCAAAGGTGTCCACTCCAAATATTTTAAAGGAAGATGTAGTCCCTACAAATGTACCGACAAAGGTTGGTAAGATCTTTTTTAGCATTGTTGATGAAATGAAGAAAACTAATTTTAATGTCACTATGTGGGAATCCCTATCTATACCAATGCAAAGGGACTTACTACAAGAGGCCTTGAAGAACTTCTAGATATCAAAGAAGGCTCCAACCAAGGGGCCTACACCTGCAATAAATTTATGTCAGCCTCAAACTAATAATAAAATAGTCAAAAATGGTAAGCCTCCTCCCTTTTACCTTTCACTTATAATAGGAAAGCATTTGGTACACAATTGCATGGTAGATTTAGGGGCTAGTAATTCAGTGATGCGTAAGAAAATAGCTGACACTCTGGGGATAAAATACATGCATGTTAATAAAAGAGTAGTGCAACTAGATGGGACTTTTGTTCAAATAGTAAGAATTATAAAAGGACTAGACCTCACTATTCATATTTGCCTTAGTGGTCCATCATTTTCACCTCACCAACCCTTAGTGGCCCTACACACCTAATTGACACATTCAGTGGCTTACCCTACACCCTTCCATCGATTCCTAAATTCATGATTCTCACCTCCATTGTTCCCACTTCCCCCATTTCCACTACTTCATCCATACCATCAGTCGAGCTTGGATCAACTCAAACACTTGGTGCAATAATGGGTTTGTAAAATATTGGTGAGAAAAAGACTTCATAAACACCTCTTGAGCTGTCAATATTATCATCTTCCCAAGAGGCCTCCTTGGTCATAATTTCAGTTAGTGTAGCTACATAAGTTTCAAATTATTTGGTGATTGTGCTAGAGACATAGAAGGCTACCCATAGTTGGTTAGCCTAATCAATGAGAAAAAAGAGAAAAACCATGATTGATCCTAGCACTTTGGACTTTGGTATGACTGAAGTCTAGAATAAATCAAAACCTACTCCTAGGACCCTCTCAAGAACATTCATTAATTATAAGGGAGAGAGATATGTTGAGATTACAATTCCCCCACCAGACAAATCAAAGGAAGATCTTATGGTGGTGGATTATTAGATCTCTCATATACACCTTGGTCAATAGACAAGAGAAGGTATTAAGCATGAGGTGCAATTAGGTATCAACTCTCTCTTCTAGAGAATTGACCTTGACAGAGCCACCAAGGATGAACTCAAAAGGAAATTTGATTAGTTGATTGAAGTACTTAACCAATTCATAAAGCCTGATGGCACATCATAACAACCATACGCAGTACAACCAATCAATCCATATCAAGCTCAAATTGATTTGATATGAGAGATTGGTCACATGGGAAGGGATACAAAAGAATGGTTTGAGGAAAATATTATAAGGGGCAATAGGGCCCTCATAACAATGATGAGACATTATGATATCATCATAGAGAGAAAGGAAAAATTAAAATTGTAGATTAGTAGCTATGAAGAGGAGGTCCAAACTTTGAACATGTATTATCCCAAGTTGACAGCCATAAATTCAATTGATATAAACATCCTCATTGTCAAGAATATATTGAAGAAATCTATTGAGCATGGGGAAATACACAGGGCTACCCAATTCTAAATAAGGATATTGACTGAGTCTACTGAGCTAGCCAAGGAGGCTCATGATAAATATATTGATGTGCTATATGAGATTGATGGCATGATGAATTTAATGTTATGCCAACTAATGGATGATGCCAGTAATGTATTATAGGTAGAACAGGTCCAAAAACATTTTAAGGTAATAATTGAGGAGTTAGAAAAAGACATAGTCTTTACCTTAAGTTTAATTCACAAGTTTATCAAATATGAGAAGGCAATTGATCAAATGAGAACTGAAATGTAAGGTATCAAGACTTTCTAAAGAGATTTATCTGATGTACAGGTAGACTTTGCAACTTCTAACATTTATTCTTACAGGCTAGATGAATAGTGAATACAATAAATATTCAACAACTTTGATGCATACTCAGAGAAGCTGTGAGCAAAAAATGACAAGAAAGTTGAAGTTATTCTGAATACTAATTAATTTTTCCTCTTTTTTGGATATTTCCTATCATGTGTATTTTCATTTTTGAAGACATTAATTTGTAATTTCAAAGTGCAACTATGTATTTTTTATAACTCTTTTGGAGAAAAAGAAGACATAGTTTCACTTTACATCTTCTAAATGTGGAAGTTGCAAATTGCACTTTCTATTTTAATTAACGTGAAATGAAAAAGGTGCAAAGTCATAAAAATAAATTGCATGCTTCCTTTTTGGTAAAAGTGATAAAGGCTTGGATGTTGAAAAATTATCCCTTTAGTTTTGCATGCTAGGGTTCGCATGAAAAGAAGTTTGAAACTTTATTTTCAGTATTATCTTTTATTTGGAAAAAGACCAAGTCCTTTTGGGCATTACTTCTTGTATGGAGAGTTATTTTCAGTCATCAGCTAAGGAACTTTGCATGAATATCTCTAGCTATGCCAAGATCACTTCCAGATTCATGCCTCACTCATGCACACAGCACAAACACTCTCACGAGTCCAAAATGCCAAAAATAGAGGAACTCGCCCCCCTTTTGTATGAGGTGATCCAGTTTGCATGATTTCTTTTATTGGGTGTTAAATTTTTGATAACTACATGTATTTTAAGACATTTTGTATAAATATGGGAAAACCCCATGGCCCAATGGTATCTTTTTGTTGTTAGTGATATTTTTCTACATTTTGAATGTATTTGCTACAAACTGTATCCTTTAGAGAGAAATAAAGTTGAATTTTTTGCCTTTCTTATCTTTGGAATCTCTATGTTATGCAAGTTATCTAATTCTTTGTGGAATTTTTATCTTTTATTTCAGTCTCAAGAGAACTCATCTATGGTAGTTTACCCTCTTGATAGTATTATTTGAAACACATATCTTTTTTTCCTTTATTAAAGAATAGCTAAAATATTACCTTTGATTTCCAAATTTATATAAGGCTTAAAATAAACTCAATCTATTTTTTGCCCTATTATGCTTTCCAAGCAAGCATCTAGATCCACTATATAATTTGGTGCAATCACCATATTTCCAATTTTATTGCAATTTTAATTCCTTTAAAACCCTTTTTCCCATCAAAGCCCTAGTTTAGGATACAAGAGCACTAAAGAGCAGGATTCCTAAAAGGCTAATATTTTTATTAGTTTACATCAGATTTTAGTGAAAGGAAGTCAGCCATCTCTGGAGATTAACCTCAAATTTCCAAGGTCCCATGGCTTTAGAGTTTTTTCCATTGTTTCATTAGGCACTTGCACAAAAAACCACAAAATCAAGACAAGGACAATCCTATGTGATAACAGTGGCTAAGCAATGCTCAAGGAAGTGAAAACCGGTAAATGATACACCCTACAAAATTGTAAACAAAAATTTGGAAGCAAATGTTTTGGGGATAAAAGGTAGGTTTTATATAGTGGAGAGTTTTGAAATTCTCAATAGTATAAGCATTTATCACTACCCTAGTGTCTCGTGACAAGATAATATTTAAGTCCACAAAACTCTTAAAGAGGAATTAGGGGAAAGTATTTTTATGTAATTTTTAGATAAAAAATATTTTTGTATTAAATTAAAAATATAAGTATATTCAAAATTTCATTGGTTTATTGGTGAAGTTGCTTGACTCATAAAATGTTTATCAGGGATCAGTTCTTATTAAATGTAAAGATCTGATACCATAAGAGATGATGTCAAGTTTAATCCTCAGATAAATTTAGGTGAATTTAATAGAATTGAACCCCTTAATCCTTAATGCTAAATCAAAGACTTTATCAATTACATATAAACATTACAAACTACTATTTATAACTCTTCTATTAAAAAAAATAAAAAATACATATAAACATGACAAACTACTATATGCAACTCTAAAAAGCAAAGAATTAGAAGTTGAATAATTAAATATAAAACTATAAATATTTATAAGGCTTGCATGAAAGTAGATTATCTTCCTTAACTTGATATACTTTTCTTCATTATGAATTGAAGTATTTGTTGTATGTTTTCCTTTCTTTTTAATGGTCTAATGAAGGTTATTTGTATATATTTGCTAATTATATGTGTTTTGTTTATGTAATTTTTAATTAATACATGTGAAATTCAATGTAAAAGTTTAGTTTAACGTATTATAAGTTTGAGACTATAATGTTAGTACATTTTCAAAAGGACCACTTTAACATATAAATTTGTTTTGTGTTTGCACAGTAAATTACGAGAGTAATGGTAGAATGTGATAATGAAAAAGGGTATCTAGAGGATCATTATTTGAAATAATCTTAGCATCTTATATTGGTTGTAATAGTGTAAATTAATTTGGTTTAAAAATTTAAAAAAAAGTGGAACATCATCAAGAAAATTATAGTTTCTTACAAAACTTTTTATAGATCTTTTAGATTTTCTAGATTTCTTGCACATTGTGTACAGAGCTTCTCAGGTCCATTTTAAATGCATTGAGTGAGACACATGATCTTCTCAAAAAGTGTGTTGATGTGCAACTTGGAAATGGAAAACTAAAAATACAAATCACTCTGGATGGTTTAGTCATGAAATTGAACTAGCATCTTTAAGACTACAAGTTGTTGATGAAAAGTGGAGTTTTATAAGAACCTGTAACTCCCCCAATGCTTTCAAATATAATTTTGCATGGAGAATTAATACATTGCACTTGCAGAGAGATTCTTTCTTGACTATAAATTGGCAATATGGAGTCCAAGCAAAATGAATTGGATTATTTATTAGCTTTGATGCAAGAAGATAACAAAATTATTTTATTACTGTAGGCCAAGGTAGTGTACCTATTTTAGTTCATTTGTTAGATTCATGTTTCATTTATACAAGAGAAGGAAATACATGCAATTTGAAGGACAAGACAACCATAGTGCAAGTTGGAGGATAAGACAACTACAGAGTAGGACAAATTCAATGGACATTGGTACAATATGGACCAAAGAATATAGTCATTCATTATTAGTCACTATAAATATTAAAGATTAATAATCAATATGTTGTATAGATGGAAACATATTTTCAAATAACACCTCAAGGAATATGCTTTTATTTATGTTTTAAATTTTAGAAAAAAATTATACTTGTTTTGTAATATATAATCCTAGTAATTTGATTGGATGAATAAAAATTAAAAATTGTAATTTTTAAGTGATTCTTATTCATCCCTAACAAGGCAAAGACAAAATGATACGACACTAAATAGAACAAATAATTATCTCTTTTTTATTATATCAAAGGCATACCAAATCATTATCATCCATGTGTCTCCAACCTAAAAATTTAATGCAAATCCCCTCAATTAATTGGTGAGATTGGTGTGGAGAGCACATTGCATGACAATTTTAAAGCTGCCCCACCATTTTAGTGGTGCAACCCAAGATATCCATTACACAGCTACTGAGATGTAACAAGATAAAATAATATGTACCACATTGGAAACCAATAGTTGTGTGGATTTACTTTTCCAACTATGATTTTGTTAAGTGTGTGGTGTTATGATAAGTGTAAAAAATGAATGTAAAATAAAATCTGCTAAAATGAGGGATGTTTGGCCGAGTGAGACCCTTTTACCACATTTTTGCATTACTTTAGGCTATTTTTTAAGAGCCCATAGGAAAAATCCCTATGTAATTTTTTGGCAAATATTGAAAAGCCAATTTTGAAATGGAGGTAAATCAAAGGGAAAGTAGTTTCATTGGGAAGGCAAATCATATACACCATCTTCTAGAGTTTGGAATCTAGAGTTTGAAGATCTGAAGAGCATCTAGTTCTAGTGGATTTTGTCCATGGGCTTTGAATGATGTCTATGCACTCTAGACAATTTCCACACCTTCTAAACACCATATACGGGCTCTAGACATTGTTCATATGCTCTATACTACATCCAGACCCTCTAGATTCTATCCACGATATCTAAATCTGATCCATGGGATTTAGACAATGTTCACAGGTTCTAGATAGTGTCCCTGCCCTCTAGACACCATCTAGAGCCTATGGACAATGTCTAGAGTGCATGGATGAAGTTTAGACCTGGTGAATGTTGTGTAAAGGGTGTGGATAATGTCTAGAACTTGGGATTCCATCTAGAGGGTATGGATGGCAACCAAAGATATGGATGGCATTTAGATCCTATGGATGTCATCCATAGGGTGTGGACAATTTCTAGATGTTGTGAACACCATCCATGGGCTCTAGAGGCCATCTAAAACTCATGGATGGCATATAGAATGTGTGGATGTCTAAATTTGTTGGATGTCATCTAGAGGGGGTGGATGGCATCCAAAGCTCATGGATATTGTACAAAGTATGTGGATGGTATCCAAACCATGTGGATGCCATCCAGGTCTGGTGGACACCATCTAGAGGGGGTTGATGATGTTCAGATCTCATGGATGATGTCTAAAGGGTGTGGATAGTGTCTAAAGAGTATGGATGACATTGATAGCCTGTGGATGACACCTAAAATGTGTGGATGTCTTCTAGAGGGCATGGATGGTTTTTGAGATCCATGGGGTAGTGCATGGGCCCTATATATATCCCTTGCCCCTTATATTTTATTCATTTCTATCATATTCATAGCCCAAACCTATATCATCCTCTAGACCTCTACCCTATAACTCATCCTCTATTGTTATTTCTCAATCCCAATGACTTCCAACCCTATATCTTCTGCACCTAATCATAAATTTGTCTACTGTAATCTTATTTTCCCAAAAATATTAAGGTTTCGAGAAGATGAAAACATTTACCTTGATTGGATCGATTGGTGTTATCTGAGAGGCCTTATTTACATGCCCCACTATGAGATGAACACAAATTTACTAAACATTCTTGTGTCTAGTTACAAACCTTCACTAGAGAGTTTTCTTTTAGCCTTGACTCTCAAACTATTACTTTTGGAACTGTTCCTTCAGATATCGAGCAATTGTTAGGGCTATCACACAAAATTTTTGAGCCTGTGACCACAAAAGATATTTTGTCTAACATAGATAAAATTTATCTTGAAAATCACTTGGCTATAGATACATCCACCTCTACAAGTAATCTTTATCTTGTTTTCATTAATTAAAATTCAATGTTTTAGGTATGAAATTTGAAATTAAATTTCTCAATTATAGATTGAAAATATTTTTTGCTTCCATTGTAGTGACCCCTAATCATTCAAGAAGGGGTCTTTTAGTTTAGAATATACCAAAATCATATCTATAAGCCCTCATTCAATTTTTTCAGGGGAGGATTATTTTATAGGGAAGACTTGTAGATATTCCCTTTTGGGTTGTAACATACATTGTCCATTCTCTTGGAGGACAATAATTTGATTGGTGTACATTCATTTAAAACAAGATAAGAAATGATTTGGGTTGTGCCTTGAAAAGTGACAATTACAAAAAAAATATTTTCTAATTATATATTAGATTTATACTATGAGGTGTACCATGAGTTGAGGGGAACAAATGTTCCAATAATATTGCATAAAAACATGAAAGCTAATTTAGTGTCCCTTGTAGAGATGGAGGTAGGTTTAAAGTGTAATTCTAAGTCATTAAATTATCATGTTATTAGCTTCTTACAATTTAAATTAATTATGTATGATTCCTTGTAATATAAAAGATAATATATTTCTCAATTTAGAAAAGAAGCTACACTAAACAAATACCATCCTATCAAGGGCTCCAAGGATTCTCAGTTTGATAGGAGTGATGATATAGATTCTAGTGTGACGACACCATTGATAAGGCATAATAAGATGCAGATATCTATCTCATCTATTGTTGCACATCATCTAGGCCCCTTAGGCACATCCCTAGTGTTAAATTCAGGTTTAAATTTTTTAAAAGTTTATTGAAATTTGATGTAACAACAAAAAAATAGAATTATTAATGTTTCATGTCATTTCACAGTGGCCTCTGGCATTGAAAACATTGCCCATCAAACTTTATAACATTTACCTCCTATGCAAGTTATTTGACTACATGTTTACAATTACATTATTTTTATACTACATGAAATTTAATATGTTAAATTGATTTTTTTATTGTATGAGAATTTGAGTTTTTAAAAGAAATTGAAGGTTCAATTTTTCTTACAACACATCCACCACAACAAAAAATATTAATAATTCAAAGTATAGATTCTAAGTATATTGTCTCTGACCTTTAGGTTAACTTAGCTTTAATTTTGATGAAGTTTATTTATTGATTAGTGATGGCATTTCATATTTCAGGGCAATGTTTAGTGAGAAGTAATAAACCACCTCCTCCACCTGCACCCCCCTGCCCCCCATTGTCCAGATTAAGGGGAATAATTTACCAATGCCAACAAGTAGCAGGGGAATAATACATATAAAAACCTTGGAGTTCCCTAGTTTTTTTGTGGATGGAGTGTCTAGTGGTGCCATGACACTTTTGCAGAACATTGATCTGACAATGCTTTCCTTAAGGGTATTGATTCAATGCCTAAAGAAAGATTTGTTGCACACATTATTATTTAAGGATCCCAATTCTAGGCTTTGACAAAAATAGTTGGACATGGTTATTCTAGTTTACCTACTAAAACGCACAATGTTGAGGAGCAATTTATTGATGAATTGACATCCTTTCCATTGAATAATCTTGTTGCAAATAATGCTTTTGATTTGTTTTAGATTAAGGTAAAAATAGGTTTTGAAGGGATCTCGAAACCCTATACAAATCAAGAAAGATATAACATTACAAACCGCCAGGGTAGGCCAACTCACTAAAAAATAATAACAAAAACTAGGTTTTACAAGGACCTGAAACCTCAACAAAACCAGGTTAAACACCCTAAAATCATGCTAAAAAATATATCATTAGCAACAAGCATAAACCGTGACGAAAAACCACAGAATACCATAGGATTCTCTGTCACCAAGAAATAAGATGCCGTCAGATTCAGCAATAAGGACGACCAAACTAGAGATCGATCCATCAACCCATAAAAACACATTGCCCACAAAAATAGCAACAAAAACATCGAACCAAACCCTGAAACCAGTGCCACCAATGCCCAATCCGTCTACCCGATCATCAGCCCATACTCCCCCTCTGCAGAGGTAACACTGACATGGCAATCGAATCATCAAGGAAAACCCCAACGTCTGGAAGCACCTCTAGATGAGCACCGACCCCAGTAGATAGGATATGACAGCGAGTAAAGCAGCCGCATAGGTAAGGGCTTGGATCAAAACAAAACACTGGCCGTGAAATACCACTTTGTGCGGCTCTCCCTCAGGGGTTCCCCCCCCAAAAAAAAAACCTACCTTTGGACCCATCACAGCCGCCGCCCAACCCAACCTCCCTGAAGTCTGCAAAGATCATCCCCTAAACCTAGAGGAAATGCCGCCATGGCCTACTAAATCCCTCCAAAAAAAAACTTTGATCCGCTCAAGACAGGTAGGTGGTTAGCACAGCAGCCACAAAGCGGAAGTCTGAGGAAATACAAAACCGCGCAAAAAAATAGGGCTTTCATCACAGCGCTCCAGCACCAAGATCCCACCGTACCCAGGCAGAGATCTGGTCATTGTATAGACTAATTTAATTTTTTTGAAACAATGAGAGATTTGGGGAAAATTTTTGGTAAAATAAATTAATGAGAGTTATCATAACTATTCCCAAAGCTATTATTTATATTCCTTGGTTCAAAATGATCAATCTAAAATTGACATGTTAGTTAATCAAGCTAAATCAAGATCCATTTCTATGGCAAATCCCTATAATGATAATATTTTAGATATTGTGATTAATAGATTGGAAAATTTGAATGCAGAGGCACATGCTTATTACAACAAATGGGCAAAAGACCAAAACCTTTGCAACCTTGCCAATGCACAGAGAGATAAAGCTTTGGTAAGTAAGTACTTATTTATCCATTTTTATCATAATTTTATAATTTTTATTTGACCAAATTTATTTTCCAAATTGTAATCAAAATATAATAAGCTCAAGAATGAAGCATATGTACTAAATATTCATCTGGAAAAGGCATAAAAAATCTTAAATGTAGCAATTGCATTTAAATAAAAACTTGTGTTAATCAATAAATAGAATAACAAATTGAGGAGGATAATCAAAGCATGAAATGGATCCAGATGTTCTTCTAAAGGAGAAAATAGATGTGGATCCCTCTATCATATCAGTAGGAGATGCAGTGCATGAAGAAAGATCAATAGTTTCAAATATTAATGATGTGGTCGAGGATATTATTAGAGAAGGTGTTTCACATTCAAATTTGAGGAAGGAAGAAGCTAAGGCAACAACATCCGCATTTGAACAACAAACTAGAACTCATGTGGAATGATATCTATTCAATGCATGTATCTTTGTTTAATGAAAATGGGTTAAAAAAATTGTAATTGATGTTTTTATATACGTTATGTTGAAACTTGAAACTTTAAAAGTTAATATTGTAAATTAAAGTTTTTTAATTTAAATATAAGTCTTTGTTTCTATTTATTCTAGACATTTTATCCATGACAAGTTTATTCTGTGCATATTTATATATGTTATGTTGAAACTGGAAAGTTTATATTGTAAATTAAAGTTTTCAAGATTAAATTTAAGTCTAAATTTCTATTTTATTTTGTGCATTTTATCCATGAAAATTTTATTCTATGCATGTTTATATATGTTATATTGAAATTGAAAAGTTTATATTATAAATTAAAGCTTGCAAGATAAAATTTAAGTCTTTGTTTCTATTTTATTATGTGCATTTTATCCATTACAAGTTTATTTTGTGCATTTATATGTGTTATTCTGAAAATGGAAAGTTTCTATCGTAAATTAAAGTTTGAAAGTTTAAATATAAGTCTTTGTTCCGTTAATTTAAGATATTTACTACTTAAGATGTATAGTGATAATATCATAATTCATTGATGTATAATATTTCCAACCATATGAAATGATGAAACAATAAATTCATGTTTTGAAATAAATATTTTTCGTACATATATCCTGAATTTATTATTTAACGAAGTTTGAATTTTAAACAATTGCAATATAACACAACTATGATAAAATAAAACAATAACGTAATTTATGAATTATTGTAATTTACATAATAGCAAATTTTCTATGATTTTTGATACAAATAATAATGAAAAAATTAATTACAGAATTGAAAGTTGAAGGTTACATAGTAATATTCAAGTAGCTGAATTAGTTCTTGAGTAGCACTTTCTTCATATTGTCTTTTGTATGTACTATGTCTGATGCAAATAGAGTATCAATATCCAAATTAGCTATGTCATTTGTTGTATTGGTAACTCCTCTTCTTTGACTAAATGAATTCCAAATTTGAAGTGCTCTATCATATAAAAATGCATCCATTGAATAACACAAAACATAAAATCTCAAACATGTTGCTAGTTTCTAGTCTAATCTATTACGAAGATTTGATTTAACAAAAGACAATGCACTAAAGACTATTTAATCTTTCACAAAGCCCAAAATCATTATTTGGAAGAGTTCATACAATAAAAAATATTCACTTATATATTCCTATAGGATGGTACTGGGATACAATTTTTTCTAAAGCCTTGTAATAGTACCACTTTTAGTTGGCTCCTTTAGACACTTGTATTGATCAATCATTGTGAATATGAAATGCATAGACTATGTTCTCAATAAATACTTTTGCAAAATAACTAGAATTTCAACTCCATTGATATTTACAGACTTCCAAAAATGTTTAATAAGAGTGGCCATGTATCTAAGAAATAAATTACTAATTTGTTTGTTATTTACCATCATCATCTCTCCAAAATATGGGATTCGCCCCTACCATGGCTTCAAGCAACTCATCTATTTGAAATTATTGTCCAATTTATGTAAGCAATCTATCATTTCTCTTTCTCAATTTTATCTATGTTTCCATTATCCATATTTTCTAAAGAATACATGTTATAAAGACTTCTTCAATTTCTAACCATGCATAATCAACTTGTTTTTGGAATGTATGCAGTGGTATTTCCTTTCCATTCACAAAGATACAAAGATGATCATGAATATTTAATTTCAAATAGGATTTTGGATCCTTAATATATGTTAATGTTTTAAAACTAGCATAAACATGAGTATTAAAACTATTTTGGCCTGAATACAAGACATCAAGAGATTGACAAACCCATTTTCTCAAGTATATGAAGTCTACAATATATATCGATCTCTCTTGATCATGTTTCATCAAACAATTTATTTCATTCAATATTATAAGAATACCATATATTGTCAAAAGCATTTCCAAATTTGTTAAATGGTATAATAGATCTTTTGACTTGTCAATTTTCATACAATATTTAAACATAAAACCTGCCAATTATGAATATTCTTCAAAAAAATTGCATTAAGGCTCATACATGGAAATCCATCTTGTATCATTATCTTTTAGAATCTTTTTACCATCGGTAACCCCAAATGAAATTTTATGAAACTTTAAAACCCTTTTAGAATTTCTTGACATATAATTGTGTAAATAACAGATAAGTTCCTCCATTTTTGTAACATTTTTATATGTACTTACAATTTTGTATACAAGATTCATTCTGTGGGCCATATAATGAATTGAAATCATATATGGGGCAACTGTTGTTTGTATTCGAACAAAAAAACCATTTATGTTCCCTTTCATTACTGTTGCACCATCAACTCCAATACATACCAGCTTTGAATCTATAGCATAATCATCCATCCTAAAAATATCCTTCAAATTAGAAATAACTAACTTAAAGATGTTTTTTGCAATGCAATTTTTAACCATTTTATGTATAGCTGATAAATAAGGTGTCCTTAATTTGTTCTCAAGAGTGTAAAAATGGATACAAACCCATGTTGTGTTGTCAACTGTTGTGAACTCATCGATGGACATTGATATAAAGCTTGTATTTTTAACTTTTTCTTTCAAATCTTCCTTCTCAATCATCACAAGACATTTTTTCATGTACCAAACACTGCCATATGACCAATATGATTTTGAAATGTTATGAAGTTCATTATGTTTAAAAAGAGTTTTATAATATGAAAAGTTAGATATAGGTCTATATTTTTTGAGAATATGATAGATCATTGAGAACTATATATTTTTGCATGTTGATTTGACTGAACAACTTTTCCTATTTGAGTTGTAATTGTTCCTTTTTCAACAATATGTTGTATATGTTTCTAATTTTTTTCATACTTTGCCTCATATCTAACATACATGCATTCATTGACATCTTTTCATCTATGAGTCTTTTGAATTTGTCCATATTTTTCAACAGACACATAAAATTTGCCACAATTTTTCTTGATTGTGTCTAGCTTAAGTTGCATTTTGTGGTCCTTTCTTAATTTCCAAGAATATATTATGCATTTATATTCAGTTGGGGTATCAACACTATTTTTTGGATCGACTAGTTTAATGAAAGAAAATTATGTTTCCCAGTCAAACCTAAAAAACCTTTCAATTGTCCATCTACTTCTCTTTCTTTACACATATTTTTTAGTACTTTGATTTTCTATATTGATCTCATCATCTGGAATGTCCTCAAGTCTCCTCTTCATTGGCAAAAATTAGGGATTTTTATTTGCCATGAAATTTGTTTTATGAGATGTATAAGTTTCTTTTAATGTTTGTATCATATCATCTAGTTTGTCATTCGCCATAGTCATACCATATTCATGTATGTCTTCAAGTGATGGCATGTCATCATCAATAATATCTTTGAAAGGTGAAATAATATTATGATTAAATCTTTTATTTTAAAAACCATACTCAGTGGAGAGATCTGCATGTATAAATATTTTTCTATTATCCTTCAAATGTTAAATAATAGTTATTATAAATAAATACATAAATTTTACAAATCATTTAGTATTTGTATTTTGTGTGGGTGCAAGTTGACTTTGCTTGTTTGTTCTTGTTGGATGCCCAAAATAAGATAATATGTTTTTTGTCATTGATAATTTTCCTGATTTCTTATCGTTATCACTAGATGAACTTGCAAACTTTTTTTTCTAAACAAACTGTGGCCTACTGTATATACATAATATTTTCAAACTTTTATCGATTATGTACACAATGTATCTTACAGGAACCCATCGAGTCTCAATCTCTCTAAGTGCATGCCTTAAAGGGTATACCAAGAAAGGGTTGGGAAGACCATTTGTGTTTCATAGGATTTGTGTCCCTTTTGCCACTTGTTATCTACACATTTGTATCCTAAAACTATTAACGCTAAGCTTGTTCTTATCTATTTTACCTATTTCAGGCATTTGATAAATTTTATCCTCCTATTCCTCACTTAAATCCCATTTTTTTAGTCGACTGTACTAGGTTGACCCTGTACATTTTCAAGGTATTTTTCACTTAGGAGCTAGTTGACCTTTGGCTGACCTAGCTCATGACCTAGTGAATTATTATCCAAAACTATGTTAGGTTGACTGGGTTGACCCTATTGACCAAGATTTTCATAAGGGTTTAGGGTCAAATCTACCTATAAATACAAGTTCATTTCCATCATTTGATAAGAAGAATCAAAATAAGAAGATTGAATGTACATCTGCTTATTGACCATTCTACTTGAGAAGTAAAGCTTAGGGTTCCATACTTTCTTTGGAGATATGGATCTTATCTTGTGGAGAAGTTTTTTGGATGCATTGATAGGTTGTGTATCCTAGATCTGATTTGTCTTTGTCATCCTTACATACCACAACAACTTCTTATGAAGTACCTTAGCCAAGAGAGAGATTGAGGCTCAACGGGTTCATCTTCAAAGGCAAGTATTCTTAACTTCATTTTTCTTTTTACAAGAGTAGATAGATATGCATTTGTGCTTATCTTACATGTATTAGGATTATGTATACATTGACATGAGTATATGTCTTCTATGCTAACCCCCACTTTGTGCCACAAACTTTGGTGAGCACTAGATTAGATTTACTTTTCTTATTATTAGTTTAGGTGAAATATCAAAACCTAGGACCCCCTTCGGGTTATTGCATGATTGTGTTAGATTAGAGGCTTTGGAACCCTCCTTAGCATGGTTTATTTTCATAAATGATCACCTAATCAAGTCTAGTGGATCCCCATATTGGTCATGCTCCCACTTAACAAATATGTTCCCAATCAGAAGTGTAGGTATGCGCCATCTTCTCTGAGTTAGGATTGATTTATAGACATGATGCATTTTTGATAGCATACATTCTAGTGAACCCAATGTGAATCTAACCCTTATAAGATTTGTTTCACTTGTTTCACTTATTTCATTAT
Organism: Torreya grandis; assembly: GCA_037957365.1. Classification (NCBI taxonomy): domain Eukaryota; kingdom Viridiplantae; phylum Streptophyta; class Pinopsida; order Cupressales; family Taxaceae; genus Torreya; species Torreya grandis. Next base: position 654,944 of record JARHVA010003776.1, read on the forward strand.
TTTATCATTTTTATTATCATATATTCATAATACTGGGTCAACTGTATCGACACAGTTCTAACTTCTTTGCACATGTTTAACACAATCGCATCCAAATGACTTTGTTCTTTTTGTGTAGGTTATTTTTTAGGTATAGACTACTAGATTGAATTAGTCAACATATTACAATTTTTTAGACTTTTAGACATCCAATCCAGACTACTAGGTCAACCTAGTTGACCCTGTACACTTTTAGGCATCATATTCAGACTACTAGGTCAACCCAATCAACCATGTACATTTCAAGTACTTAGCAATAGGCTTTTACAAAGCTAGGTCCACCTAGTTAGCCCTATTAGTAGGATTTACAAACATTTAACAAGGTTATTTGATATTAATATCACTTCTTTGCATCTTCAAAACCATCAACGTTCCTTTCTATCCTTCTCTCTTTCCTTATAGTTTTTCTTTTCATAGTTTGCAATCTTTAAAACTACATTTGTACAGTCAACTAGATCAACCTTGTTGACCTAGTTCTATATTTTGTGTGTTGTTTGGATAGCTAGGTCAACTCTGTCAACCTTGTTTATTTTTAGACCTTTGCTTCTAAAGTATAAAGGTGACACTATCGACCCTATTCTATATTTTGTGCATACACTGTTGACTGCATCAACACTGTACTATGTTTAAAATTTGGAATTAACCCTTATATGCTAATAATTAACTCATACTTTCATTTCTTGTTGCTTGCATGCTTAAAAAAAATCACATAGTCTAATTAGGTTATTTTCAATATACCATTTAGTTTCACTATTTTATATTTTATGAACACACGACCAAATCACAAAATCTTAAACAAACATTTTAACAATTGTCTACCCTAGGCCAACCTACTTGGATTTCATCACCAAGGGGAGGCTGACTTTTTGGCCAAGTATAAAAACATGGGTAATGGTATATTCTAGCTAAGCACCCGACACCTTTATCATTGTGGTGTGTGAAGTGAGGGGGTAGGCCCCAATACCAAGCCTATACAGATCCCTTTCAGCCCAAACTTTCTAAAACTATCCTTACATTTCTTTTTAGTTCAAGGAAAAGTACAACTTCATATCATATTTAATATCACATTCTAAATAATCTAACAAGATTCAGGTTGACCATCTAGTTAGCTTTTACTTTTTAAGTTGATTGCTTGCTCTTTACTCAATTATGTGCTATATTTCAAAAACTTGTATTAGCTAGTGTTAGTACAAGGTTTTATGTTGTGTGCCTCAATTGGATCACCCTCATTGATCCAATTCATTTTTTGTTTTCCTTTAGTTCTTGCATTTCAAAATACTTGCAAAATTATTCTTATTTTAGTGTACGATCATTTCAATCAACATAGTCTATTATAAGCTATCTAATTTTCCCTATTTATTGTACTTGGTCAACCTAGTCGACCATGTATACTTTTTTAGCCTCTGTTTGTTGTGCTAGGTTGACCTAGTTGACTCTGTACTATTTTCAAGCCCTACTTTCTATGCTAGGTTGACCCAGTCAACTTTGTACTATTTTTGTCACTTCTTGTTTCCTTGCTTTCTCATCTCTCTTGCTTATTTTAGTCCTTTTTCCTTCATCATGAATTTTATATTTGAAGATAACATTGATTTGAATTCAACAAACATGATGAGTTTTACCAACCCTCATAAGGTCTCTGATACGCAAAGTAGGGCTCGTCTCTTGGATGAAATTAATGTTCATATAGCCACTCGCACAACAAATTATGGGACACCTCATCATTCCTTTTCATATCATAATCCTCTCTTCTCCTTAGAATATCAACCCAAATTATAATATACCCCTGAAATGCTCTTCTTTATCTCTAAATTTCCTCAATATCAAGGAAAGGATCCCTTTACCATTTACCATCTCATGATTAGTGGTCAATTCGAAGAGCCTCATTCACATGCTCCCACATTCTCAAGTGGATTTGGAGTTGCCACTTTTTTTAATTCTCATCCTCTTCCTTCGATTATGACCCTTTCTCATACCATGACGTCTTCTTCTTTAACTTCTTCTACCTCCATGCCTAATATATCCACTATCATGGTAGGTTCTACATCTAGTGGGCCTCTCCCAAGACCCACTCTCCTTAACTCTTCCACTAGTGCATCATTTAATACCCAAGGTAGTCATGTTTCTAGTACTTCTTCTTCTCATCCCTTCACTGTGCGATTTTTTGCTTCACAAGCAAATTTTGCCACTAGTGCTCTACATTCTCATAGTTCCTCTCAAGCTCCTACCAACACCAATAGTGGTACCCAAGCCACTAATACCAACTCTAATTCTTCAAATAGTGATAACAATGCCAATCAAACCCACCAACTCTTATTACAAACACTTAATCAAATGAATACCTTTCAAGCTCATAATACAAATCAAATGATGAGAATGCAAAAATCATCTTCTCCATCTTCAAACTCATCCTCAACCAATGACTTGGGGCATGCATAATTACAAGGTTCCCCCTCCTCCTATTCAATATTCCCAAGGCAATCTCACCCCTCAACCTCCTTTGATTAAAAAAAAACTATTAAACATCTTCAAAATGAGCCTCTTACCACTCAAATTTCTAATATTGATATAGGAGGTATCACCCCTATAATTTCTTATAATGGATCAACTTATCCTACCCTCTATCTTAAAACATTTGAAAATCTTTATAAGGATTTGGTCAAATTGAACACCTTTTTTGATACCAAGATCTTAGCCAAAACCCTCACAAGTGATGCTTTAGATTAGTATAATCAACTTAGAACTCATTCCATTGCTAGTTTGGAGGATTTAGTGAATGCTTTAGTTCAAGAATTCTAAACTAGTGATCTTCTCAAAAACACTTTGGCCCATTTCATAAATTGTAAACAACTTGAGAATGAAACTGCCCAAGCTTTTGTTAAAAGGTGGAAAACTTTGTCAAACAAATGTGAACATAACATGGTTGATGATAACCTTTTCCATCTCTTCACTAATACTCTTTTTCCCAAGTTACAATATCAGTTCCACACTCTCTCTCCACTTACTTTGGAGGAGGCTATTGACCAAGTCAAATGTCAAGATTTCCTTATGCATCAATTTTATCCACCCTAACCTTCTATGGGTCCTCATATTTTACTTTAAAATAAGAATCATAATGCTACCAATGATGGTTTCATAGACTCTTATGACACCATTCACATTATTCAAGTTGTTGTTCCTAACCAATCTTCAAAACTAGCTCCCCCTTCTCAACAATATACCAATCCTAATTTATCTTCACCAACTACCATCAATGTTCACAAACCCTTATCCTCAACTAAATTACTTAAGTGTCTACCTAGGCCTCTTCCACGAGAACTTGATCCTACTCATCCTATGAAATCCTGGTATGATCCTCACAATTTTTGTTGGTTTCATGTTAGTTGGGGTCATTCTCATGAGACTTGTAAGCAACTCCATAATTTGGCTATGTATTTTCTTCTTGGTCCTAATTTTTACCATGATTCTATCATTTAAAAACATCATCAATCCTATGACATTTCCTTTAAGGAGCATGCATCACATACTAAATCTCAATCCTTAAATCAAGCCAATGCTTATTTGGCTATCTATAAAGACACTCTTCCTAATCACCAACCTAATCAAGATACCTAAGACAAGCCCACCCCTTCCACCAACAATGTCAAAAGTCTTGTTGACCTCACTTCTGAAGAGAATGTGGTTAATATGAATAATATGCAAAGGGTGGTTGCTTTTATTGATTCTCAACCTATCTACACTCCTCCATTATCTCAAACATTTTGTGTTATCTAGGATTCTTCTCCAACTCATTTAAATGAGTTGGGTCAAGATGAACTTATAAAATTTGATGATCCAATTCCTAATTCTCCCTTGGATAACACTTCTCATTCTATTTATACCATCCCTACATCTTTTAACAATAATGATAATCAAGATTCTACCAAAACTTCTTCTACCAATTCTCAAAACCAACCTGAACCAACCACTTCTTCTTCTGAACATGATTTACAACCTTGTTTTAAACCTTCTCCTTCTTATCAACACAATTTCCAATGCATTTTGGTTCCTCCTTCTAAGGACCTTATTAATCATTATGCACCTATTTCTACCAACCTTCTTATGGGTTATGATGAGTGAGATCCCATCATGGAACTCACTAATCTCCCATCTTAAATTCCATTCCTTGAGCTTATGAGGACCTCTCTACATCATAAAAACTATCTTATGCAATTATTTTTTGAAATGAATATCCCTTGTCCTCCCCTAGCAAGACGTGAAGCAACCTTATCTAGATCCGAGGATAGCATATTACAATAATGTGAATATATGTCCATCCATGTTGACAAAATAATGGACACTTCTCTTTCCTTAAAATTCCCTATCACTTATATGATTCTTGATGAAATTATGTTTCATGTGGATGATCCTCCTTTGTTCATTAGTGTCCAAATAGGTGATATCCAAGTCAAGCATGCATTGATTTATGAGGGTTTCAGCACTTGCATTGCCTCTCTAGATTTTATCAAAACCCTTAGATATTATAAATTTGATCTTAAGTCCACATGCAACACATGATAAGGATATGATCTCAAGAAAATGCCTCCATTAGGTTGTGTGTGGCTTTCCATTACTATCCCACCTATCACCATTCATTTGAAGGTAATGATCTTTAACTATCCTCTCTCTTATAACATTCTACTTGGTAGGCTGTAAACTCACTGTATGAGAGCAGTTGCTTCTTTTGCCTACCAATGCATTAAATTCCCTCACAAAAAAACAATCTATAGAATTCAGGGTGATACTAACCCTTGGAATTTTGAATAATTCCAAGACTGTGGTGTCTTCAATATTCCTACTCTTGAACCTTTGCTAGTGTTCTATTTTGTGAGTCTCAACACTTCAATTTTCCCATTAATTCTACTAGAGGTTACAATGGTCATCCTAAAATCATTGGAAATATTCCTCCTAACCTCTTATATTTTGATGATGATGAGCCTAATGAGACTAACCTAAAGATTAAAACTTATGATCTCTCACCTCATCTCATCTTGTAGCTTTTAGCCTCATTCTCACAAACCTCCTTGTGATGTTATTCCCATTGTCCTGACTAAGACTTGGTATTCTATTCACCACACTTCATCAGATGACAAGGTCATACCAACTTGCATCATTAACCTTCACACACATGATTATGATGATGGTTATTCTTTTGATGATCTATTCCTAAGTAGTCTTGTTCAGGCCCGTGATGCTGAGATTATCCATTATCATTCTTCTTTATTTGAGTCTTTTCATATATCTTCTTGTATTCCCTTGTTTATAGTTCTTAATTTTAGTATTTTTCCTCTTTAGAGTAGGGTAGAGATGGTGCTGACACCTTTAATTTCTGAGAAACCTCGTAGGAGTGTGCTCATGGATCGTGCTATGATTGGGCCTTTTCACTTTACTAGGTGCCCTGACCCCTATAGATTTCTTATCCCTGAGATGTGTGTGACCCTTCTTTAGCCTTCTTTAGATCCTACCCTTCCCTTAGTGGAACCTACATTGGATCCCATTCCTACTCCAACTATAGTTGAGCCCATTCTTTCTCTTGCTATAATTGAGCCTGCTCCTACTCTTGTTGTTTCTAAGTCTATCCCTGCTTCTGATCTCATTGCTCTTTCCATTGAGCCTAGTCTCATTCCTTCCCCACCATCACCTTCTCTTGGTGATGGTTTGTTTCCTTTACTTCATATGGCTCCATTGCCCACCAAATGGGCCAATGAGCCTTCCCCAGCTCCTTTCATTTTTGTTACACCTCTTCCTATGATTACTTCTACTAAGCCTACTCACAGACATATCTGTTACTTCCACAAAACAAATAATCATTCTTCCACACATTGTCATAAGCTGTGATAATATATTGATACTTTGCATCCTTCTTCCCCTCAGTCCTCAGACAAAGCCATACCTTCCCTAAAGGTACTTCCTAAATATATGCCTGAGTATGGAGAGGTGTATTATCTTTAGCACCAATGTGGAACCTATCACATCGATCATTGTTGTATCCTTCAACAACACCTTAAGGATCATATTATAGCTATTTCCAAACCTTATACTATTCCTCCCATAGGTTGTTCTCACAAGAAAGCTCCTCCTTCTCCCATGGTTCCACCTCCTATGGTTTCATCCCCTCCTATGGCCCCTTCATCACCTTTTGTGCCTCCACCCATGACTCTTTCCCTTGTGGACCTTCCCTCACTGGTGGATCCTTCTCCACTCGTGAGTCCCTCACCTATGGACCCTTCTCCATCAATGATTCCCGCATCTCCCTTAGTGTCTGCTCCCATGCATTCTCCTAAGTATCCCTTGCCTAATTTCGCTCATCAACATGATCCATCCAACATTCCTAATTTTTATGTTGAGGAGAATAGATGAGAAGTATTTTTCCAATTTTCATTGAAGATAGATGAGACATTAGTAGCAGTTCATATCTAGCCTCATAGAGATCTATCCAATGTTCTAGACAATGTGTGTGGATTGATTTATCAATATTTATGAGCACATGTATGGTGCTTTTACATTTTCATTTTCTTTGGACGTGTGCTCCAATATTATCTTTATCTATTTGTTATATCATTTGACACTGTGTCAAATTCTTATTTATCTTACATGGTGACTTTACTTTTACATCTTATATTTCTTATATTGTCATTTATGTTTTCTTATAGATGTCTCGTTTATCATTGATTTCTTTTTCCTTATTACATTTTCTTTCTTACAAATTCACTTCTTATCTCTTTATGATTGTTTGCTTTCTTATCTCTATTTTTCATGGCTAATTATCATTGTGACTTGGTTATACAAACCTGGTTCCCTTTAGTCATTACCCATTACCATGTGATTAGTAAGAAAACAATTAATTACATTATAATCTTCTTTCACCGGTCCACTTTGGATATCCTTTTTCCCTTTCTTCCCTTTTTAAAAACTAAGCATATACATGGTTGAGACTTGAGATAACATATTGGTTCATTGTTAAGCCTAAGTGTTCTAGTTAGTCTTGTCTTTAGTTACTTAACATCCTTTAGCCTAAGCCTACAGCTCATTCATGTGTATCACTTTATCTCTCGTGTTTGGTCATTCCAAGTCCATATGGAGGAGTAATCTTAAAAAGCCTTAAAAACAATTAAAATCCAAATCATTTAACAAAAGAAAATGATACAAAAGACAAAAATATTTTAAAATTCTTAAAATTCAAATCACACTAAAATACATGATTTAAAACACATATCCTTCTAGTCAAAGTGCAAACTCTACAGTTGGCCTCATAATAGAGTCAAGATCCATTGGGGTGTGGTAGACCAGTAGATTAGAAAAGGAGAATAAAAAAAATCTTTTAGTTATACCTACTTTTCCATGCAAGTACCTAATCTTCGAAGTAGACTGATAGCTCTGTAAGGGGTTTTGAAGAATGGAAAATGCGTCATGGGAAAGTAGGTCCATTTTAATTTTCTTGTACCAATCTACCTTCATGAGTTGATCTTAGTAGCACGCTTATTTGCCTACAAAGCTTAGTTTCTATAGAAAATAGATTTCCTTTTTACATTGATGGTCACTAGTCACTTAGGCCTTCTCATGTCCTTAGTATGCCTCCTATCTCCTAAGGTCTTCTCATAAGATGCCTAAGTCATGCTTTTTACATTCCCTTTTTCACTCCCTACATTCCTCATATTTCCACTTGAGAAATATTGTTTAATTCACTTATCACTCCCTTGGGATTCCATTTGTGAGTTGAATTGTAAGACCATGGATAGGATCTAGACATCCTCACAACATATCACAACTTTACCTTCCTATTACCCATATCCCTTTATTCCCATATTTTCACATTTTCGACCTCATTGGCGTTCCCTTTGTGAGTTGTAGTGTATGACCACGGATAGGACCTAGCCCTCCTCACAAAATTTTCCAATAATATCACAATCAAAATTACTTGTGTCAAATATGAGATAAGATGTGATTGATCATGAAGTTACACATCATTGACATGCTTCCCAACTTGATTTAGTATGTTTTATGCTTACTTCATTTCTCTTTCATTTTTATCTTCTTATTTTTTGATTGCATGTAAGAATCCAGTCATTTCTTGAAATTTTTCATACTTCTCAGCTTGAATTAGTGTGATAAATTTAAGACTTAAATTTTACCAATCTTGTTTTTCTCTTATACTTCCCAACATGATTTAGTATGATAGAATAAATTAATTGATTTGTTTTTATACCATTTATCTTTTTACGTGCTTTTCATTTTATTACATTATTCTCATACTTTCCAACATGATTTAGTGTGATTGTATTTTTTTTTAATTTAGTTTCTTATCTTTTGTTTGGTTTATAAACAAATTGCTTTTTACCATCTTGTTTTATGACCCTTTGTTTCTTTATACTTAGTCATTTTTATTATACATTTCGCAACATGAAATAGTGTGTAATATATTTTTGATTGATTATATTTTATCATTTTCTTTTTGCTTATTTATTTTTAAAACCATGCATGTGTCCTACATAATGCTAGAAAAGAAACCACAACTCATATATTTCTTATAGCATATACAAAAACATATAAATGCACGTGCTACAAAGAAATATATTCAAGCATCAACAACCACAACCATAATGATAACACATACAATCAATATCCAAAATGATCCATATATTGTTTGGTTTAAAAACAAATTCATTTTTACCATCTTGTTTTATGACCCTTTGTTTCTTTATACGTAATCATTTTTATTATACATTTCCCAACATGAAATAATGTGTAATATATTTTTGATTGATTATATTTTATCAAGTTCTTTTTGCCTGTTTATTTTTAAAACCATGCATGTGTCCTACATAATGCTAGAAAAGAAACCACAACTCATATATTTATTATAGCATCTACAAAAACAAATAAATACATGTGCTACACAGAAATATATTCAAGCATCAACAACCATAACCATAATGATAACACATACAATCAATATCCAAAATGATATATATATATATATATATATATATATATATATATATATATATATATATATATATATATATATAATCAGTTTTGATAGAACCAGATACAATGTTACAACTCTATGGCTAGGCCCCATCCTACCTATCTCATGGCCTAACCATGCTGTCCATTGATGCCTTAGTCTGAATCCTCCATACATAACGTTATAAAGAGGTTGTCTGAGATCTCAATAGTGACACCTACCCCTATAAATGAGCTACTTGAGCCTGCACCTAAGCCAACTAGGCCAGTATTGCCAGATGTGTCTCTCTCCTACTCTTATACCTGTGACATATGGGTCAGGGTCGCTACATGTGTCACTCTCTCCTAGGCATGTGCCTATGCCATTATAACCAGATGTGCAACTTTCTCCTCAGCAAGGGCCTACCATGCATGTGTCTCTCTTGCACCCATCTCTGTTGATGGTTGCACCCCTCTTTGTGCACTCGTAGCTACCTCGTGACCTCTCCCATTACTCTAAACTAGCTCACTTGAGCTGGGGAAGATGGTAACCTGGGATCCTCCAGTGTAGTGGGGTCCTACGACATTAGTGCCTCATCTAGGACATCATGAAGTGCACCCCTCATTAGGGAGCCCCATCTAATCTCCTCATCCTCTAACACACTTGCAAAAAAAAAACTAAATAGATATTAGATCACTAATATATCTTAAAATCTATCCATCTTTAGTCTATCTCAAGTAAAATTTAAAACAACATTTAATCATCTTTTTTTTACTTGTCTGTGTGTCAGCCACTACTGTCTTGCCATCTGCATGACCGAAAAACACGTTATCCCCATTTGTGTGGCCTTCACGAACCTCCTCTGTTGGTTTCCTTCTAAAAATAAATCTTGGAGATGCTACTCGTACTCATCTCAAGCTTTGCATGAGTGGTCTCCCTATAGTCCAAATCTACTCTGGCCTACCTGTTGGCTCATCTGAGACATCTATTGTCTCTATTATCTCTTGCCCCTGCTACCTCCATTGATGTCATGTCCTCAGTGGTCACTTCTCATCTTGCTATGGAGCTGGTAGTGGTACCTTTAGTGCTCCTACTTCCACAACCATATCCTCTCGCTCTACTACCTATCATGCTCAACCAGTCTATGATCTCTCACGATGTGGTCTGAGCATTAGCCTCACCACTGGTGGTCCTAGTCCTCCCCTCCCTCATGGCTCTCTAACATGTTAGGCCCAAATCATGGGCACCATTATCGACACCACTAGCTGAGGCAAACCCATCTACCCTGGTACTCATGCCATCGGATGTGGCTTCATTCATAAGGTATAATGCCATGTCACCTTTGTCCATTCCAATGTTGGTGTAATTGTGCCCTAGCTAGGCCGTGTAGTAGCAATATGCCCATACGACTACCATACTATATCCACTCATCTCACTATACACAATGATGACACATGGGGTATGACCCACGCTATCTGGTCCTATCTCTATCTCTATACCTAAGGTGACCTATTAACGACTACATGGGGCAACCCAGTCGGTTGATACATGGAAAACCTCTCGTAGATCCATGCCATCAATAATATGATTGGTCTAATAGACTTTTGCCCTCTGGACAACACTCCATACATGTCATGCATGAGTTGTACCTAGATGATAGACCCTAGGTTGTATAGCACCCTCTCCTTTAATATCATCTGGCTCAAGGCTATCATGAAAAGTGGTACCTTGTTGTCTGACTTCTGGCATAGCACTCGTGTTGTCACAAATCCTATCACAACCTTCCATATCTCCAAAACTTTGAGGTATATATATCAAACATGCTTACCCTCCTGCCTGAGTATATCCTCTCTGAGCTTGAAGCCCATACAGCTAAGGCTCTCCTCTCCTCATCACTATCAGGTATCCCAATAATCATAGGTTTTCCTGCTATAGGCAATCTTAGGATGGCATGTACATCCTCCAAGGTGATGCCCACGTCTATAGTATCCCCCTCCACCTCCCACTTGAAGGTGTTAGTTAATCATTTCCAGCATCCTAGGAACATGACTAATAGATCTGAGCTCAAAGGTATCCTACACATCTCTGTTATCCCTCCTAATCCTATAGAGATCAATCTAGCCCTATCTTCTATCGACAAGCACTCCAATAGATCCGATGGCCATGATGTATCTACCAAACGTCAGAATCTTAATCGTCCCTGCAATCAAGGAACAAAAAAATATGTATTAGATCCTCCATGCCATGTATAGTCAAAATACATTCTTTTTAAAATTTTAATAAAAAACAAGCTTAAACCGCTTTCATTTATTTATTTGAACTTATTTTTAACCTACTCGCCCATTTTAGCCCTCAATCATTTTGGGTCGTTCTATCACTCTTTCGGCCACTTGTACACATTTTTGTACTATTCTGGTCCTTTTATCAAACATTCATTTGACCAAAATTTTCGTATTTTAACCTGATCGATTTAAAAATCTAAGTCAACCCTCTTATTTTCCTTCCCTTAGTACTATGTTGTCATACTGGACTTTTCTACTCAATCAACAAACTGTACTAAATCGATAGTCTGTAAAATGTACAGGGTTGACACATACCTATTGGGTTGATAGTGTGGATTTTGTCATTTTTCAGTCTACTGGGTCGACTGGGTCAACCCAGCTATTTTTCCCTACCAATCCCTTACATTCTATGAAATAAGTGCCTTCTAGTAGTTATTTCCCCAAACCCTTCAAACCCATTTCCTTAATTGTTTTTTCCTACCCATAACACTTGATTTGGTTTCATTTCAACTTCTAGAAATGCTTAAAAACACAAAATTTTAAAAATACACTTAAATCACTAAAATATTCAAAAATTGGCTTAAGCTTCTCAGTTGCCTACCTGTAGTGTACCCGTTGCTGCCTCTAGAGGTCCCTCTCGCCTAGTCTGTTGACTTCTAGTTCATTTGGTCTCTCAGAGCTCTTTTTTTTCTCCTTCACAAGTTACAAAAAACAAATGACTTTCATTTCACCCTATTTAAAATCATTTTTCAAAAAAATCTAAATCTTTCAATTATTTTATGGCATATTCTTTGTTTTGCCTTTATTTTTGTTTGTACTCATCCATTTTTCGAATTGTAAAATGTTTTGGAATCGTGATGACATAGAGAATCTTTTCCACTATTATGTCTATCTTCCAAAAAATTCAATTTTTGGCTATTTTTTGAACTAACTTCTATTGGTTTGCCTAGTCTTCTTCACATTGGATGCCTTCGCCTCTCTTTCTTTATCTACAACACTAAGGTAATTAAATGTATGTGTTTTTCAATTTTGTCCTTTCATTTATCTTCTTTGTAGCTTACGGCATCTTATTTAGCACCAGCGTTATGTGTTATCATGTTCTATTTCTCGAAGCACCATCTCCTGTTGCACTTTAGTGACACGTGATGAGTTTCGAATGGGGCATATGTATACACATTATATTTTCAAAATTTTATCGATTATTGACACTTTGTATTTTTTAGGAACCCGTCGATTCTCAATCTCTTTGAGTGCGTGCCTTAAAGGGTGCATCGAGAAAGGGGTGGGTAGACCATTAGTGCTTCGTATGATTGTTGTCTCTTTTACCACTTGTTATCTACACACTTGTCTCTTAAAACCATTAACTCTAAGCTTGTTCTTCTCTATTGTACCCATTCCAAGAATTTGCTATATTCTGTCCTCTTATTCCTCACTTAAATCCCATTTTTTCAATCAGTTGCACTAGGTCGACCCTGTACAATTTCGAAGTATTTTTCACTTAGGAGCTAGTTGACCTTTGATTGACCTAGCTCATGACGTATTGAATTATTGTCTAAAACTGTGTTAGGTCCACTGGGTCGACCCTAGCGATCGAGATTTTCAGAAGGGTTTAGAGTCAACTCCGTCTATAAATACAAGTTCATTTCCGTCATTTGATAAGAAGAGAAATAAGAAGTAAGAATGAATGAACATCTGCTTATTGACCATTATACTTGAGAAGTAAAGCTTAGGGTTCCATACTTTCTTTGGAGATACGGATCTTGTCTTATGGAAAAGTCTTTTGGATGCATTGATAGGTTGTGTAGCCTAGAGCTGATTTGTCTTTGTCATCCTTACATACCACAACCTCCTCTTGCGAAGCACCTTGGCTAAGGGAGAGATTGAGACTCGACGGGTTCGTCTTCAAAGATAAGTATTCCTAACTTTAGTTCTCCTTTTGTAAGAGTAGATAAATATGCATTTGTGCTTTTCTTCCATGTATTAGGATTCCGTATATATTGACGTGAGTATATTTCTTCTATGCATGTTTAGTTTTATTGTTTCTAACCCCCACTTTGTGCCACAAACTTTGGTGAGCACTAGATTAGATTTACTTTTCTTGTTATTAGTTTAGGTGAAATATCAAAACTTAGGACCTCCTTAGGGTTATTGCGTGATTGTGTTAGACTATAGGAATTGGAATTCTCCTTAGCATGATGTATTGTGATAAATGATCCCCTAATCGAGTCTAGTAGATCCCCATATTGATCATGCTTCCGCTTAACAAATGTGTTCCCAATCGGAAGTGTAGTTATGCTCTATCTTCTCCGAGTTTTTGATTGCATATTCTACATCAATAACAATCATAAGAAAAGGTAAAATTATAAGATATTATAGTTAATTAAAAAAATGCCTCTATATAATCCTGGCCACAAAGCAAAATGAGAACAAGCGCTGCTTGAGCCAGCTATGTAGTATTTTTATGATTTAAGTGTGTATACCACTCCTCTCAGAGGACTAATGTTTAAAGACAGGAAAATGTGTATATAACATGCTAAATCAAACGTTGTATGGTTCATGTTATAGCTTTCAATGCAGAACCTGTTCAGCAATCTAACATGACCAGGATTACATAGTTTTGCTGATTGCACATTTCAAGATTATCAATATAAATATTTTTTCAATAAAAAAAATTGTACATATTACTAGAAGGGGTGAAACCAAAGCACTTAAACCCCAAAACATATGATCCAAGTACACATGAAGGAAATACGCCTCAATGAAGCACGGTTATGATGATCAATAATGTAGTTAGTGAGGCTCAAGGTTAGTCCCTAAACACATTCAACTATTAATCAATCCCCATATTTTCCCAAGGATTTAGCACATAACATTACTTTAGGTGAATCTGCAAGATTAAGACATGTCGAAGCAATTGTTTGTAGTTTTCTTTTCTTTCCGTGCAGTATATCTTCAAACTATACCTATAAAACATGTCATAAGTGAAACTTCACCTTGATAATTTGAAATATTACAGGAACTTGAAAAAGCTACTCACGGATTCAAAAATTTGTTAGGGAGATGGAGTCATTGAATCTATTTTCAAGGCTACTTTCCTATTTGGAAAAGCCTTTGCCATCAAATTGCTTAATCAAGTCTAAACAAGGCAAGAAGGAATTTCAGACAGAGGTAATAGACTTCTAAATATCCTGCTTGTGGAATCCTTGAATAGAAGCTTGCCCTCCAATTGGGGGTGTCGTTGCCTTCCTTTATCCATAAAGGGATGTTGTGGCCCCCCCTCCAAATGTTACTCTTCTTAAGACCTTCAAGGTTCTTCTGAAATCCATTAACAATAAAATGTCAGCATCAGCTTTATTGGTTGCTAGGAATGCCCTAATTTCATCATATCTTATTAGAATATAAAGGGGTGGAATATATACATTTGGAGCCATAGTCTTATGATGTATATGCATTATGTTTAGATAGGATGGGTTTAATGGGTAACTCTCGTAATGGATACGTTATATTTACTTCCCAGTTCATCTATAATGTGTATTAATTGGGTTAAGGTCTTACTCTAACCCTAGGATTATTAAAAGAGTAAGTATATATATTAAGCATTTATCCTTGTAAATCATAGATCAGAAATAATGGATCAATTTTATGAGTAGTAAAGATTTTCAAATGGATGAGTTAAAGTGATTAAATATTTGAGCTTCCAATGCAGACCCCGTGGTTTAAATCTCCATAAGACATAGTGAAGTGCTGAAATTGGGTAAAATGCCTCATCCAACTTATTTGGTGAGGCATGCCACAATACCTATCGATTGTGCCATCTCCAAGCAGGGGATATTTTGAAATGGTTATTTCTTTAAAAAATATATTTTTTTGCTTAACCCTACCTTAAAGGTATTTCTATTTCTATTTCCAAATATATTAAAGATTATAGCGCATCGGCCCACTATATATATCTTGTGCGTATGATTTCTGTTACTATTCTGCAATATTTATGTATATTGAATATTTGAAGCTTAACAAGTGGTATCTTCGGATATAAGAGAGGGATGTGATCTTCTCATCTATCAATATGAGTCTCAATTCTGCAGCATCGAAAATAGAAGTGCATAAAAAATACTAACCTCTGGTTCTTTATAATTTTTGCTATCCTAGTTGCAAATCCAACTATTTCTTGACCACTGCTATTTTTCTATAATTGTAGTTATAGACCACTCTCTTGGAAGCTTGCAGACCAGTTTAAAAAATTACATAAGAGACAACTTCCAAGATGCTTACTACTAAAATTAATACTTTTATAGTATTCCTAATTCATACACCGACTAAATTGTTCTATATAAGCATGCGTGGTGGATGAAAAAGTCCATTTCCAGATGTAACTTTAGCCTTAGAATGCCCCCAGAATATGCAGGTTACATTTATGCTCACACAAACATCAATGCTTGGAAAGAAAAAGAGCAAACTTAAAGACTCTCAAGTGATCCAATTTTGGTTTTTATAGGGGTCTGCGAAGCTTATCAAACTTCTTTTGCCTCAGATGGAACCTTGAACACTTCACAGAGCGTATTAACAATGTTCAATATCTCCTCCTTTTAGGAGAACAAAAATACATGGGAGGCATTCCGTCACCAATCCTTCCACAAGTTGTTATGAGATTCATGATACAATAAATGATGTAAGGAATCTGGGGATAAACTCGTAATCCTAGCCATTACAGTTTTCTAGTGATCTTCAAGTTGTCTTATTGTGGCACTTTAGAACTTCTGTTCCCTAAGATTGCATTCGCAACTTTTGACTCTCTAACATGACTGTTACGACATCAGCTTTTGGAGTACACCATATTTGACTGTAGTTGTTCCATTGCCATGATAGGAACCATGGAGAAAAGGCCAACATTAAATGCGTTAGTTATTTTCTTGTAATTAAAACCTATCAATAATTCCCACATGAACAAATTCCATCATTGAAATGATGGAAGGCCAGAAGCAATGGCTAGCTTTTCACTCTGATAAAAAAGCCTCTGCTCCTCCAATTCTCCTCAGCATCGTGTAACACATAGCTTGCGTCAGGCACATTGTATGCTTCCTTCATCTTGCTAGCCAATCTCTATACCACTGAATACATTTCCTCTGACAGTGGGCGCAATGTGTCTACTGCAACAAATGTGTAGACCATGTTTTTCACTTGAATCCAGCTGCACCCTGGCTGTGTTTTCAGTCCCCTGTCCTTCATTAGTTTCCTTGTTTTTGCTACGTCTTTCCACCTATTGGCTGCAGCATATCCATTTGACAACAGAGCATAAGTTAAAGCATTATTGGGTTCCAACTTAACAAGGTGTTGTGCTGCACGTTCTCCCAGCTCCACATTGCCATGATTTCTGCAGGCACCAAGCAATACTTTCCACACCGTAGCATCAGGCTCAACTGGCATGTTGTTGACAATGTCTTCAACTTCACACATTTGCCCAGCACGGCCTAGAAGGTCAATCATACAGGCATAGTGGTTAGTTGTTGCCAAGATATTATGTTCTCTTCTAATTACATCAAAATAATGGCGTCCTTCATCCACTAATCCTCATGGCTACATGCAGTCAGAATAGCAAGGAAAGTTATTTGGTCTGGCTTCATGTCTGCCTCTAACATTAACTGAAAGAGTTCGAGAGCCTTCTTGCCATTTCCATTGTGAGCATATCCAGTAATCATGGCATTCCATGAAGTCAAATCTTTACAGGCTATTCTTTCAAAGACTTTAGCTGCATCATCTGTACTCCCACATTTGGAAAACATAGTGACAAGAGAACTTGCTGCGCTTACAGAGGACTCACACCCAGTTCCAATGATCTGAGCATGGAGCTGCTTGCCCAGTTCTAACAGTGCTAGGTTGGCACAAGCACTAACGATACTTGCGAAGGTGAACGGATCAGGTTTAACATCTGTCCATATCAATTCCTGAAAAAGTTTTAGAGCTTCCTCACTATAACCATTCTGAACATATCCCCAAATCATCGAAGTCCATGACACAGTATCCCTTTCAGACATCTCGTCAAACATTTGATGAGCATCTTTCATGGTTCCGCATTTTGCGTACATGTCAATCATGGCATTCCGAACAAAGTAATTTGTATAAAATCCAGCCCTGATGGCTTGAGCATGGACCATTTTACCCTGTACTAAAGACGCCAAGCTCCCACAAGCAATTAGGGCAGTCACTAGGACAGTGCTATCTTGCTCTATATCTCCCTTCTGCATTTTGCAAAACAGTTTCAGGGTCTCTTCACCAAACTGATTTTTGGCATATCCTCCCATCATGATATTCCACGACACTGCGTTCCGCCCAAGCATTTTGTCAAACACTTGGCGTGCATCCCCTAGACTTCTGCATTTTGCGTATAAACCAACAAGTGCACTCCCAACAAAGACATTTGACTCGAATCCAGTTTTAATAATGCATCCATGCACTTCTTTCCCTGGGTACAAGGCAAAGATGTTGGCACACGAATTGAGAGTGTTGGGAAATGTATACTGATTGGGCATCACGCCCGAGTGCACCATCTGGGAAAACAATTTCAGACCCTCCTCGTTGCGTCCATGCTGCTCACATCCTGAAATCAAAGAAGTCCAGGACACCACATTTCGTGCAGGCATTTTGTCAAACAATTGGCGTGCATTGTCTAAATCTCCAATTTTGGTATAACTTGTTATTAATCTATTCCAGGATGATACATCGTCTCGTTCAGGCATTTTGTCAAACACATGGCATGTATCCGCAATACCGCGTTTCCACCGAAAAACACTACCGTCCATATAGCCATTGGAAATCAAATGTTCAGGGACTTGTCTATAAGATTTTGAAGGATATATTGGTGTCACAGACGAATACAAGTTATACAGTCCAAGTGATTGAGTTTTCCAATGATTGGCTACTACAACTCGTTCCCGCTGTTTAAACAACACAATTTGTTCGATAAAGGTGTGCATTGGCTCTGTGTTTGGCTGCTCACACGTCTAAATTTTTTAGACATCTGAGTGTATTTTGTTCATTTGGACCGCTTTCGATAATGCTCGGCATCTTCTTCTGCGTTCATTTAGAGATAGGTTCCATTTGGAGGTCAGTGTCTCTATAATTTAATGCAGAGAGGTCCCATGTATCATGGCAAGTTTAAAAATTGCTTATAAAATATTTGCATTTTAAAATAACAAGCAGCGATTTGTTATACTTATTTTTGGTATTATTATATCATACTAATGATTTATGGTCATGAAATCTAAAATTGTATATGGGAATTCTGAGTCATTTTCTTATGTTAATCATTAATGACACTCACATTTAATGAAATTTTTACTTGAATGTTAACAAGTCATTTTGAAGTATAAGCGGTGATTAATGAAAAAATATTCAGTATTTATATGATTAAGATATGTAGAGTGGTAGTTGTTTACGATTTGATTTTGTTTCAGCATAGAGGGTTGCAAGCTTTTTATCTATTTTCAATTATAAACGATACAATTTTATCAGTTGATTTATATATATATATATAGTATTATCTTGTCTATTTTGTATTAATAGTTTGATTAGTGAAAGACGTATAAGAATGCATATCCAAACTTTTCTTGTGTAAAATCGCATTTAAGTTCATTTGTTTAATATTCAAACCCATAAAAAATTACCAGACATAATTGATAATGTTAATATCATATATATTTAATATATAAAATAGATGGCTATTGTCTAAATAGATTGGTTATAAGGTTACATGTTTTGATTTAAATCTAATGCATACACTAAATTAGTAATCACCTAAGTTTTATTTGAATACAAAAACCTAAGTACTAAGTATAAAGGATTGAGTTATAACGTGATATGGTTATCAAGACACAAATTGCTAAGGTGATTAAGTGGGGTTTATGGTATATGATAATACATATAACAGAGCATGGTTTGAAGTCATGTTTGAACTTAAACGTAAGTATTATGGAAGTGCCATTATGGAGGTTTCAAGAAATGTGAGTTAATGTGTTGCTGTGGATTTTGTGTGTGAGGATTTTTTTGGGATTTCTTTGAATTTTGGAGATTTAATTACATTGAACAGTAAGATATTTGCATTAGTTTTGATGTATTGGTGGAATATTTGGAAATAATTAGTAATTGTTATGTTTGATAGTGATGTGATAAATTTAGTTGAACTGTTAAATTAGTCAGTGGCAAAGTTAATATCAAATGAAAATCAAACACGTAGATACGAGTTATTAATGCAAGTTCGACGAATACAAAAAAGTATTTATTTTCCATTTGGTTAGTCATTTTGCAAGCTTTTAGGTGGAAGTGGAACTCTGTTAGTGGAAGGAAATGAAAGGATTGTGCTTGGGAAGAGTTTATGAATCTGGTTTTTGCAGAGGCAAGATATGTTAATCATATTACAGTTGTTATTTTCACGGAAAGTTGTAGTTTGTTTGAATGCTCAAACAACATGTCAACATATTCTTTTCTATTTGACTATTTTGTTTGCATGACATTATGGAAGGAAAGTGTGAAGCTCGTATGTATCTGTGTTTATTTTCAAATAGTTATGATTCATGTGAGATGAGTTTTGAACTCTGGTTTTATGAAAAGGGTTATGCATGCTAAGTATTATTATGTTTAGTTTGAAAACATTTAGAAAATTGAAGTTTTAGTGATAATAGTTCTAGGTTGTCAAATTTGTATCTACAATAGATTGTTATTTTGTGAAGATTCATAATCTTTTAGTTTAGTGGTCAAAGTCTACATTTGCATGCATTTTAAATGATATTCTTTAAAATAGTTTTGTAGCTGTTAATGTTTTAGAAAGTTTGTATGTGAAGGTTTTACTTCTTTGTTTACTCAAACACAAATGATATGCATGAATAAAAGTTAACATTATTCAAGTTTTAGAAGCATTTAGAATACTGACTGAAAGAATGTTGTCTCTGTTGTCATTCTAGAATTTTTGACACAAATTGTTAAATGTCAAAATGATACAGGGTTCAATTCTTTTGAATGTGTATTTTGGTCCAAAGAATCTATTTTGGGTTGTCATGATGCATTTATTTGGAAATGTGTGTTTTCTGGTTCAATATGAGAAGTTGTTGAACATATATACAAATGAGTTGTTTTGATTGCAGAGTTAGTGTTATGAT
The DNA here is from genome assembly GCA_037957365.1 of Torreya grandis. Lineage (NCBI taxonomy): Eukaryota > Viridiplantae > Streptophyta > Pinopsida > Cupressales > Taxaceae > Torreya > Torreya grandis. Next base: position 675,397 of record JARHVA010003776.1, read on the forward strand.
GAAATATTTTGTTGGACATACACAATCATTTTTTTATGGATGTAAATTTAGTAATTTGTGAAGAAATTACTATTTTTCTTGCAACTTGTTCTTTGGTTACATTCTAATATTCATAAGTTGTTTGGTTGTTCTCATTCAGTCCATCATCAGATTATACTTGAGATATGGAAATATATATTTGGATATATAATGATAATTTCTATGACACTATTATCGAACTTTGCCTATAAAATTTACTGTTGTGAATAAGTTTGAAGGTTTGAATATACATAATGTTTATTCAGTCATGCATAAACAATTTGTTGGTTAAGACATTTTTAGAAGAATGTTTGTACAGTGACTCTTTGCACTTGGGTAAGTGCACAAAGTTGGGGGATAAAAATGGGTCTACCCGTGGACATGATTTTCCTAAAATTTCATAAATCTAAACTTCTATAGATAATTTGAGATGGTTACACTCAAAATTTGAAGATGGTATAAGAACATGAATTGTAGAATTTTGAGTCTAGTTTCCAAAACACTTTTATTTTTAAAAATAGTTGAGTATAACTAGGTCAAACATCTAAAATTTGAAGAGGAACTCATATTTAAACAAAAAAATAGAGTAGATAGATAGCCATGTGATCCATCATTTTTTTAGCAACGTTTAATATTGTTTGAAACCCTTTGGTGAATGTTTAGATATGATATTCAAATTTGTGACCTATATTTTTTAATATTTTTTATTTATTAATTTTGTATGTAAATAAATCTTGAAAACTGATTAAAAAATGGATAGTCGGCCATGTGACCCCCCTAATCACCTCCAAAAAAAAAAAAAAAATTGGTGTAAAATGAGGCCTAGTTTGTGACCATATAATTTGTTTTGCACTTGGATCAAATAAATAAAAATTACATAAACATGAATAAGCATGTATATTTGCAGCGTGTAGTGGCTTAAAAAAGATATAGTTGGAAATCAACATATAGTTTGAACCCTTAAAATAGTCCAAAAACTATAAAATCATTTATTTGGAAAGAGGAGAGCATGCTCATTGTCATAGTAATATTTTTTTGAATTTTGCTGTTGAAATGCATATTGTATTTAGTGATGGAAGTTTAAATTTGTTGTTTTCTATCAAAACTCTTGGACTTAGTTGTAGATTGAGAGGTTCAAGCCTTTGGCTTGGGAATCCAAGCTAAAAGACTTGATTTTTTGAATTTAAAATTCAATAGTGCATATGCACTATAACACAAACACGTTATTAGGAATGTGTATGCATTCCTATTGCTTTGCACCAAAAAACATAAGAACATCTACAGGAAGGTAGTATTTACTTGAAGATGATATTTACTAAAATAAATGTTAAGTATAAGGAATATAAATGTAGTATACTTTAATTTTATTTTAGTAAATATAAGAAATTAAGGTCACTCTACATCTAACAAAATTGGTCTCATAGTTGAATGCTTTACAATGTGAAAAATAGTTTCTAAAATCCAATCTGATCAGTACTTAAATTTTTTTAGGTCTTAGTATTAAAGCTAAGGATTTTAGAGCATAAATTTTTTAATCGATTTCTATTTTTGGTAAAAATATAGTCATTTTTAAGGTTTTTGTGTCTTCTGGATTGCTTTCTAGCATTTCTAGGAGTCTTAAGTTTATCAAAATTGAAGTTTGCAAACCACTCACTTTGAACTTGATCTAAAGTGATGTGATTGGGGCAATATAGGTTATATTGATGCCTAACACACATCAAACAATTTCTTTATTCTAATTTCACTTGTTCATTATCCCTCCCTCATCCCTAATCACTTCCTAGTCATCCCCCATCACCCTTAATCACTCTCTACCCATTCTTTATTTTCCCTAATCACTCCCTCACTAAACCTCGTTATCCCTCATCATCTCTAATCATTCCTTCATCATCCTTAATTACTCCCTCATTGACCCTCACTATCCTTTATCATCCCTAATCACTCCTTCCCCATCCCTCATCATCTGTCATCACTCCCTCATTGACCCTTACCATCCCTCATCATTTTTAATTAGTCACTCATTATCTTTAATCACTCCCTCATTAAATCTCACCATCCCTAATCACTCCCTCATTGTCTGTAATCACTGCTTCATCATCCATCATCATCCTTAATCACTTGTTCCTCATCCTTCCTCATGCCTAATCACTCTTGTATTAACCCTCACCATTCATCATCATTTATAATCACTTCATCATCATCCCTAATTGCTCCCTCATTGAACCTCACCATCCCTCATCTTCCCTAATCATTTATTCATCATCCCTCATCATCTCTAATCACTCCTTCCTCATCCCTCATTGACCCCAATCACTCCCTCATCCTCCCTAATCACTTCTTCATTGACCCTCAACATCCCTAATGACTCCCTCCTTAGATCTACTCAATCCCTCCTCATCCCTCTTCATTTTTAATCACTCCATCCAATACCTTGATGGTGGGTATGATAGCTTCTTGCTTGTGTTGGATTAGCTTATTTTCTAATTCCAAATTTTACTTACTCAAATAAGGCCCAAATAAACTCTTATTTCACTCATCCTCTTTCAATCAAATAAGGAACTCATAAATATCATCTAATTATTTGGTAGGATTCAAAGATCTATATAGTGATTCCTACCCAAATCATGGAAAGAATGTGTTTTCCAGAGCCCTAGACTAGAATAAATAGGTAAGAAATAAAGAAAAGGGTGGGATAAAATTGTATAATAAATAAGAAAGAAATAAAGAAAAGGGTGGGATAAAATTGTATAATGTAATTAAAATTTCATCCCACCCTTTTCTCAATTTCTTACCTATTTAACTATTTAAGGGTGGGAACAAAAATTTGTGATGACTTTTCTTGAAGTTGGGAAGTATGTAATACCCCGCCTAGACTCACCTTAGTTTAGGCACATGGTAAAGTATTAATCGGGGTTGGACCTATTGAAATTTCATTTTTTCATTATTTTTATCATATTTTACCTTATATACTTTGGAAATATTATATTGGATGACAAAATAAGATATATTTAGTATTACTTTATTTAATAATAAATTGATTAATGTGCTTAATTTATATCTCTTCCAAAGGATTCATAATTTTTTATACCAAGTAGGAGATGAGTTGTTTGGGTTTTAATTTAGTCCATATATGTGTCATCTAAGTTGATATAACACAATCAGGAGCTTACATAATGGATAGTTATACCAAGCACAAATCTTGACAATGGATAGGCAATAAGGTTCAGTCATGTACAACCAACTTTATTTCATGTTGGATGCCACATATTCATCACCTTGTTCCTATGAAACATAAACACAATATGATATTATTGGTTCATGAGGATTTTATCCATGTATAGAAAGGGAAGAATAAAAAGAATTATAATCCCATAGCTTCATATTCAGCAATGCAAATTTTAATTATCATAATTGTATTTATAATTTTAAATCAGAAGCAACAACCCTGACTAAAGCCATGGTGGTTAGAATAAGTCTTTATTTATCAAATGGGTTATGAGTAACCAAGATAAGATGGCTATGAAGAATTGGATAGATGAAAAAATAATAGAAAATTATGACAGAGCTAACATTCTGAGCACTATCCATGGAGTCCATAAAAAGTAAGTGGATTGTGACAAGAAACAAAATTGATCAACAATTGAAGTAAAGGTAGGAGAGATGGGAAATATACAATAAGATGCAGGGCCAAACAACTTTCAAAATGTTAATGAAAAATGAAATAAGAGATTATATATTACCCTAATGTTTACAATAAAAGTTAATGTGATTATAATAAAGTATAACTACTAAGGATTCCCATGGTGAAGAATAACAAGGGACGCCATATCTAAAGTAAGGAGATTTGCAAAACTAGTTAGGTTATAAATTGACTACAATGACTCCTTTGAAAATAGAAAGGGTATATATAGGTGAACCCTTTGAAGGAAATATGGTCCAAAAGGTTATCCCAATTTTCATTTTGGGTGTTAGATTGTTTCTACTTCTTGTCATATTTTTTCCTTAGAGGAATAAAGTCTTTAATGAAAGTGAATTTATAGTAGCATGTTACAATATTGGTATAAATTAACCATGCATGCCACTCAATTGATGGAATGCTTTGGAGTAATGAATTGCACTCCTCATTTTTAGCCTATAAAATCTATGAAAATGTCATGTGGGTGCCTAGGTGGATCATGTCACCAAATCATCTCATAACCATTGTTGTAATGAGAGCACGATGTATCCTATTGATCAAAAAAGAGGTTTTATAATAATGTTAATGCATTATAATTCAATCTTGATTTTCATTTCTATTGAGAGTGTGAGATAATGATATTAAAACTAAATACCGATATCAAGTATAGTTATAAATAACTATGATAATATATTCATGGTTACTTGCAACATCTAATCTAATTAGAATGAAACTACCTAATTTAATCAAGATATCTTACCCAAGGCTCAAGCGATGGCTTCCTGCTTGTGGAGATAATAAAATATAGAATTTAATGTCTAATAGTAAATTTGAATATTATTATTAAGCATATTTATAATTAATCATGATATGATATTCATGGTTACTTGTAAGGTTTGAACTACTTATAATGTAATTACCTAGTTTAACCTAGATATTTTACCCAAGACTCAGGTGATGTATTCCTATTTGTGGAGATAATATAAGAATATAGAGTTTAATATTTGAGATATATTTCTTTGGGAGTATATTTATGCATGGTAAATACCTATACTTTATGTTTGGAGAGATTTTGTATCATGATCTATAGGATTATACTGCTTAAATTATTTTAGGTGTTAATGGTCTTGGCTTAGACCTCTATGTTTTACTTGGCGTAGATGTTTATATTTGGATTTATATGTTAAACTAGTATTTTACTCTTGACAAATATATATCAAGGCTATACCATTCAATTTAACCTTCCTTACACTTGAAAGGCTCACATTCACCATTTCATTGATTCTAATTACTTATTTCTTACTCCAACTTTGATTACTATGATTATATAAATCACCTATAGCCATAAAACACCTAGAATTTGATATATATAATTAACTACCAGTTATAGGATAATAGCATCGATGTTACTATCCCTACTCAAACACAATTATCCTTGCCCTACAAACACTCAAATTTTCAAATATTTTAATGTGTATGGTTTGCATAAGAATTACATTAACCCTTCCATGAGAATAATTTCAAAATAACCAATATAAATATAAGTCATAGTAAATTAATTTTAACATCAAATAATGACCTCAAAATCTTAGACATACTACTGAATTTCAAAGCACACAACTATGTTATGCTTCCCTATTTATCCATATTTGCATATAAATCATACAAGAAGTCATAATATAAGTTTTAATCACTCAAATAATAACACATGAGCCATACTTGTCAAATTACAAGTTATATCACTGCACTCACCTTCACATAGTATATTTCACCCTTGTGTACACACATTATCACACATAGGGGAGAAATACATAAGTCTAAATCCATCCTTGGAGTATTGGCTATGTAGGAAATACTCATTTACATATGGATATTTGTGGTCAACTTGACATTGTAAGCCCACTAGCCCATTTTTGATAATGTAACCTAACATAAGGTGGAAATTTAGGGTTTGATCCATAAACATTGATACATATCATGTATTCTAAATCAATATACATCAAATAAAAGGTGAAATAAAACCCATAAAGACCTAAGTGGTTGCATCTTGATACAATGAACATTTTGTACATGATAGTTGCATTGATTTTTAGATAGTAACGTCTACACAAGAGTCCATAGGTTAACATAAATGTCTAAGAAGTTAGAGATAATATTTCATGAATTTGATGAGTGTTTCTTAAACATCAAACAACTTGTTTACACACCTATACATCTCACCCCACCCTTTTCTCCCACCTTTTTATCTATTGCTTTCCTATTTATTCTAGTCCAAGGCTCTAGATACACACTCTCTCCACAATCTTGGCATAAATCACTATATAGATCCTTAAGTCCCACTAGACAATCAAACAATATCTATGATTTCCTTATTTGAGTGAAAGAGGATGAGTGAAATAAGAGTTTATTTAGGCCTTATTTGAGTAAGTAAAATTCGGAATTAGAAAATAAGCTAATCTGACACAAGCAAGAAGCCACTATACCCATCATCAAGGTATTATATGGAGTGATTAAGGATGAGAAAGGACAAGGAGGGATTGATTAAAGATGATGAGGGAGTCATTAGGGATGATGAGGGTCAATGAGGGAGTGATTAGGGAGGATGAGTGACTGATTAGGGATGGTGAGGGATGGTAAGGGTTAATGAGGGAGTGATTAAGGGTGATGAGGGATGAGGAAGGAGTGATTAAAGATGATGAGGGGCAATGAAGAAATGGTTAGAGATGATGAAGGATGGTGAGGGTCAACAAGGGAGTGATTAGGGATGATGAGGGAGTGATTATAAATGATGAGGAATGGTGATTAGGGATAATGAGGAATGAAGAGGGAGTGATTAGGGATGATGAAACTATGATTAGGAATGATCAGGGAGTGATTAGGGATGATGAAATTATGATTATGAATGATTAAGGAGTGATTATGGATGGTGAGGGATGGTGAGAGTTAATGAGGGAGTGATTACAAATTATGAGGGATGGTGAGGGTTAATGAGGGAGTGATTAAGGATGAGGAAGGATAAGGAGGGAGTGATTAGGGATGATTAGGGATAGTGAGAGTTAATGAAGGAGAAATCATGGATGATAAGGGAGTGATTAGAGATGATGATGGATAATGTGGGTTAATAGGGAGTGATTAGGGATAATGAATAATGAGGAGAGAGTGATTAGGGGTGATGAGGGATGAGTATGAAGTGATTAGGGATGAGAGAGGGACAATGAGTAAGTGAAATTAATACAAAGTGGTTGTTGGATGTGTGAAGCTTATCAACATGACCTATGTTACCCCAATCACACCACTTTGGATCAAATTTAAAGTGAGTGGTTTGAAAATTTTAATTTTGACAAACCTAAGACTCATAGAAATGTCAATAAACAATCTACAAGGCATAAAAACCTAAAAATGACTATATGTTTACCAAAAATGGACATCAATTACAAATTTTATGCCCTAAAATCCCTAGATTCAATACTGAGACCCTAAAAATACCTAAGTACTAACTAGATTGGATTTTGAAAAGCTATTTTCCACATTGTAAGGCATGTAATTGTGAGACCAAATCTATCAAATGCAAAGTGACCCTAATTTATTATAGTTACTAAAATAAATTTAAAGTATGAGTTTACTAATGTAAACTTATACTTTCAACATTTATTTTAGTAAATATCAAATTTAACTAAATATTACCTTCATATATATGTTCTTGTGATTTTTAGTGTAAATCAATAGGAACCCATATGCATTCCTAGGTTCGTTGGTTCTAAGCCTAAATTTAAATAATGCATGCAAGTTATAACCATAATGCGTATGTGTTAGTAGAATTTTTCCCCAACTTCATGCACATATCCATCTCTTTGATGATATAAGTTTGTTTTATATCATGGATGTTATAAGATGGAAGCGGATTTGGTTTGAATAGTGAACAATTTGATTATTTTTAGTGGAAATAGTGATATTTGACACAATTTTATTCAAGATGCATCCTATTTGAATTATTATAGGTTGTTGTGATACATTGACTAGATATGTAAAACGTGTATAATATGTTTGAGGATTCAAATTAATTTTTCATGTATGAGTTTTCAAATTGCTACAAAAGGATAGTTTGTTATAAATTAACATAGTCAAATATATTAGTTGGCTCAAACTTTGAAAATTTCATTAACTATTTGATCTTTATAGTGATTATGAAATTGATTTGATGGATGCTATAAGTTTGTAGTCAATTTTGTGGTTGTTATCTTTAAACCAAATATTTTTTGGATAAAATATATGAATTTCATTAAGAAAAAGGTTACATGGATTTGAATTCATATATTTTACCTTTCTATTTCAAATGTAAAAGGATAATAAGTTTTTGTGAATAGCAGGGTTGCAATGAAATTCAAAATTCAAACACCTCTTTTACCACAAGGACAAATTACATGATCTTATTTTTTATTGGATTTGAGTGTTGACAATTTGTTTACAAGTTTCATATATTTTCATAAAGTCATGAATATTTGATTAAATTAGGATTTGAAGTATAAACAAAGTTTTGATTTTGATTTTATGGTTCTACATTCAATATTAAAATATTGGTTGGAATCCTCCATATTCACATCATTCAGATGGAAATAATTAGGGATATAATATTGATAGACAAATAGAAGGTAATCCTCCATAAATGCATGCTCAAAGGGGTCAATTTTTTTGTGATTTTAGAGATGCTAGATTTTTTCCTAGTCTTTTTAACCATAATACTCACATGTCCAATCATTTTGATGTAACTGACCCTATTTTTGGAATGTGTTAAATTATTCACCATCTAATATTGATTATGTTTGTCTAAATAGAGGTTGGATAAGTCCTCCTTGGAGAGTCATCCTCATGGATGAGGAAATCTAAGTAGTTCTTCTCAACATATGCATACTTTTGTATAATCTGAGGCCCTTAATTCACCTGAGCATAGAGCACCCACTCTCAAAAATAAACTTTAGATGACTTTAAAATTACATCTACGTTCAATTTTACCTTTAAATACTATAATTTATTCACCTGAACCAGTAAATAATCTTGTTGGTTCTTTCAAATTGAGTCTTGACCAGTTTCTACCTTAGTCATGAGAACAATATAGGACTACTTCTTCCAGTGGTGAAAATCATGAAAATAGTCCTTTAGCTTCATATTCACCTTTGATTACAAGGATGATTAAAAATATAAATCTAGAGGTAGATGATGAGGATTGTGAGTTGGCATAGAATTGGTTAAGTTCCTTGCAACTAGAATGAAGTATAGTAAATACATGACTAATAAAATCCATCCTTTAATCAAAGTATTTTTATATACAAATGATGAGTGGGTTGATACATAATTTATTTTTTGGTTAAAACTTGATACTTTAATTTTTTGTTGATGATACTTTGATTATTTCAATTATGTAGATATTTGATGCTTTGAATGCATGATAGCAAATTGATATTCTATGTAATATAATTTATTTTGATTATATAATTACTGAATTATATTTTAAACACATATGGAATTAATGTTTATATTATTTAATTTTATTTAATTGCTATAGTTATTATGTTATTTGGTATATTTGAATGTTTATTTAATGATTGAGATGACTAAAGGGCCTTTACCCATTTAGAGTTGTATTTGGTCTATTATTATTTGATTTTGATTTTAAGATTTTATTAAAGTCTTGAACTTAAAATCAAGTTATAAAATTAACTAATTGAATTTTTTTAAGTAAATTAAAGTTAACAAATAACTAAAGTTAGTTATAACTTATTTTATTAACCATCACTTGTAGAGATTGTTTAAAAGGAGATTGAAGTTACATCACAAGCGGAGAAACATTACACATGTATTCTAAAGTTTTTGAGTTACTTCAAAGTTATTCATCATTATATTTTATGTATATCATCTCTAAGATAATACAAATTTAATAGATAGACCAGTAATACATCTTTTGATGCTTAAGTAATACATTTAATTAGCGCAAATATATCTAGGTTTATTATTTAATTTATAAATCGATTATCTGAAGTCTATTAAATCTAATATCTTATGATGATTATAGATATGCAGTAATATGTGTAGAATCTGAAGTACTTGACCCAACTAATAATGATTAAATCATCATGTATGACACTTTATTGATATTTTCAAACTGTAATAGCTATCATTTCAAAGATATTTATACTAAAATTGGTTTCTCAATAAAATCTTATTCTATTTTTTTCTTAGATGAAACTTTTATAAGACTCCCAATTTGTTTTGTTTTTTAATTTAGTATTTATTCAGATTAGTTTCACTTTTATTTTCATTTAGGTTTAGTTTTCTTGCTTCATTTTGATTATCTAGTTCATATTGTTTAGATTTGAGTTTCATCTTGTTTTAAGTGTTATATTCATTTTAATTTATATTTCATTTCAGCATTGTCTTTATTTAATTTACTTTTGTTTACATCTTAGGTTTAAGTTTTCATTCATTTATTTCTTTGAAATATGTAAATATAAAAAAATTATTCAATCTTCTCTTGTTAGGATTAAGTGTTTTGTTTTAATTATTTGTTTAATTTTGTAATCTTTGCTTAAGATTTACTTGTGTGTTTAGACTAACCTTTATCTTATGTTAGTTCTTAGATTAGTGTTTTAGTAAACTTAATATTATATCATAAGTTTAGTTTAGATTAAAATACTTTTTATTGTTTGTTCCTTGTTTAAAGCTTATTTATTGATATTTTGTTTGTAGTTTAGAATAGTTTATTTATTATTTAAATATAATGTTATTTAATAAAAAATGTTAGTCTTTATTTCAATCTCACTGTTCAATTTTCATTTTCATTTATTTTATTTATCTTTTGGTTCATTTCTTTTATTTTCTTTGGACATATTTTAAACTTAATAGAAATATCGAAAAATTTTAAGCAGATTGATAAAATTGAGATATGAAGGATCAAAGATATTTCTTTCAAGAGGTTGTCTCTTTCATGGACTTTCTCTGTCGGATAGGTTAGATTATATAATTATAATCTAATTCCTTTTATTTGATTTATGAGATATTTGTTTTCTAAATTATAATGAAGTATTGTTCATTATTTGACTTACCTATTATTACCCAAAATATTAAAAAAACCCCTTGCACATCTATAAGATCATTTATGACCTATTAGATCCCTACTATTAGACTGGTATGATTCCATCTTAACCTTCATGATAGATGAAAGGATTGATTTGTTGATGTGACAATTTTGATTGTCAACACTACTATTTAGGGAGAAGTTTTTGAGGAGTGGGAAGCAATAGGGGGCTAAAGATTTGCATGGTTGCTCCTATTTTTTTAGTTGTCAACTTACATTTTTATCCAATCAAAATTATTATTAATTTTTGAAATATATTTTTTAATAAAATTTTCCTAATTTTTCTCAGTCGTATGTATTGTGAAATTTTTTAATAATTCATGAGACTATTAATATGGAACAAGAATCCTTTAATTTCTTAGTAGTAATTGTTGACTAATTTGACCACAAGTCAAATTAGGTCAACCCCCTATACAATAAAAATTGTTATATGGGTCTTCTAGGATGTAAAATGTCTCCCATGGTCATTAATAAGGTCAACATTATGTGTTATCCTTGTCATATTTATCTTAGTTGGTCCTAAGTCATTCTAAGGTCACTTTTGGGGTCATTAGTTAGACTTGTATGGTTTTCATAGGAGGAAAAGTGTTAAAAAATAATATTAAATGCCCCCCATTTAAAAATAACTATTGTAAAAATGAAAAAATGTAGGTCCAATGTCAGAACAAAAAGATCAGTGAGAAAAGTGGTAGTTTCATGTGGTTTTGAGTAGTTGTACATCTTATGTAGCAATTTTGACATGTGGGATGAATTTAATAGTTATTATTCAGGTCCCCTAAGTCCATTTTCACACTTGAAAAGCTTTGAAAGACTTGAAAATGAGCAAAACCATCCTATTTATCCTATCACTCTCCTTTGCAAGCAAAAATGGTCAACAAGTTTCAATTTGGTATAGACAATAGGTGGTGATTTGGAGCAAGTGATTTTGAGAGATAATAATAATCTTTGTGTAATTAAAATTCATGGAAATAGTTATATTTTTTATTTCTTGTGATTCATGAACCATGGTCAAGAAGGTTTGTTCTTCTTTTCTGCTTGCACATCCCCATGGCCTTCAAGTTTCTTATCTGTTTGGATTGGTCTTTCCAAACTAGTTACTGTATGTGTTATTTAAGGTAATGAAATTTATTATCACAAGTTTTTTTTTTCTATTTTACATGTGTGGAGGTCAAGAATTAAGCATACCATATCCTTTGCTAGTGAGAGACTCCATTGCTAGTCTGTAGACTGTGTTTCATCAAATTGTAGAACTTATCTTCATGTAGGGGCCTTCAAATCAAAGGTGATTTGTTATTTTCAAATTATCATAGAATGGGATCATTTATTACTTGAATGTTGAGTATTAAAAGTGTTATTGATGGAGTAAAATGGCTAAAACATACACACAGTCAATTTCCTGTAACAGTCACCTATAATCAGGTGAGATTAGGTATTGATCAATCACATTGATGTATTAAATATTTTTCAAGGTGGTGATAAGGCTCATAATGTGGAAAAAACATGTTTTATCTATCCAAAAGGTCATATATTGTTGACAAGTTACCAATTCCATACACACTATCTTATATCCTATAGGTAGCTCTAACAGAGGACTAAACAGAGTTAAATAAAGATGTTTGAACTTTTTTGAAACCTCATTGAGGTTTGAAGACATTGAGATTAAAATTTTAATAGTGGTGAATTCATAAGATGGAAAATAGACCTAAGTACATGTCCACAATTTGAAGGGTTGTAGCTGAGATAGGTTATCTTAATATTTTCAAAAAGGGAATCCTGCCTCATAAAAAGTCACCTCTTGGTGGAGTATCTTAAAGTATAGATAGGTCTAGTTGTTTCACTCATGTAGCCCATGCCTAGTAATAGTGTCTTGACATGAAGAGAAGGTTTTTTGATCAAAATAGGATGATATTTGGAGTGGTTTTAACCCAATCCAATTCACACTAAAAACCTTCTGTAAGCTACAATACTTTAAGCTCAAATGGCATTATAATGCAAAATGACAGATTGGTTACAAGATTTAATATAAAAGTGACTCCATTTAAGTGATAATGACACTAATTACCTAAGGGGAAATTGGGGAAGTTGAGAAATAATGGTTTGACTCAGGTCACCACCTAAAGGAGTCCCTTTTTCTCTCAAAATTTCACCTATAGTATGATTGTAGATTAATAGTACATGGGGAAAAGGCAATTTGAATGTTGAGCATAGCCCTAATATAATATTAGAGTTCAAAAAATTATGAAATTATCTAAGATGACTTTGGGAAGGACCTAAGGCATGAATATCAGTGTCTAAAACATGTTCCTTCACCTATAGGAAACCCCAATCTCTACTAAGACAAACACCTACACTCTGCTACAGTAAACAAACCAACTCATACAAATGGAGGATACAAGGATTGAAGGTTAGCATGAGTGTATGATGGCAGAACATGTTGATGACCATTATTATAATGGTGATATCCATCTCATGTGATTCTTAGAGCAAGGAAATATGATAGAAATTAAGTTCCAAACATTCAACCTACAGTCAGTACAAAGTGCCTACACAGTCAAGTCTTATGAGCTAATCTTGAGGGATTTAGGAGTTTGAGGGATTTATAAAGGTAATATAGCTATGAAATTTGGTATATAAGGTTATCAAGACCTATTATATCCTTTTATGACCTCATCTTAGCCAAAACAATAGGGGAGATTCCCTTTATTTTGTCTCAAATAGAGGGCACTCCTAGTCATGATGAAACTATCATCTTAGTGTGTAAATGGTTAAAGGATAACATGATGATTATTTGGATAATACATAATGGTGTAGAATTTTTTTTTGAGAATGAAAAACCATATAATAATCCATACATTCTTGAGAAACCACTTAGAGTTGGTCTTAGGTGATTAAGCACAATTAGGCCTAGAACTAAACCTAAGCCCTTCAGGGGTCTAGTTTAATTTATATGACCATGTGAACTCTCCAATGCATTATATTACCTTTATGGGAGAGTATAATATGATTTATAACCTTTTTTTTGTAGTAAAGAAACACATAATGGTCAAATTGTCCTGAAACCATGATAGGGATACCTAAAATGCATGAAAGAGTTCAATAGGCCATATTCAAATGATCATACCTATATGAACACATTTAATGGTGACCCAAGTAGTTGGAGATATTTTAGGAGGCTATTTAGATCAAAATCAAGGGGATTTTTTGGGAGTTTCAAATTTTTATTTTTATTAATGATTGTTAACAATCCAAACCACAAAAAACCCTCCTAAACCCTTGTTTAAGACTTGATGGAGGAAATAATAAGGGAGTAATATGGAATTAAAAATATTTTTTACTTGTGTAGGACTCTCTTAGGATCCATCACATAATTATTTTTTACTTTACTTATATGGACAAGCCTAATACAAGGTTTTTTGTAGGGTTTTAAATATTTTGTAGGTACATAGGAGATTTGAAGAGTGAGAATAATTTGGGGAGGTCAATTTGGAATATTTATAACTCCTTATGCTCAATTATTACCTTATATAATTTCATAATTTCCTATGATACAAATTTCATTTTAGGTAGTCTTGGATAGATAGTGAGAATGAGGAGTGACTGCCTAGTGAAAAGATGAGAAGTCTAATTTGAGATATTTTTAAGGTCTAAATGATGGAGTGGAAGGAAAATATACCTTATACATGTGTATTTATGCCTCTTTAATATCTTTTTATAAGAAATTGAAGGATAATTAGATGAAAAAAATGAAGAATAAGACCTAGAAGACCAATGACTGACTATAGATAGTGAATACAAGTGTCTAAAAGATGGATAGCATTTAGGGATGCATCTAATTAATGTCATGGTATGTTTAAAAACCCCATAATATAGTTCACATGTTTAAAATCTCCCTATTTTAGTTTTGAATAGTCAAGAGATGCCTCATCATGAAGGCAATTTTCAAGAAGACCATTTGAGGACCTTATGTCAGTTTGAGGAGTTTTCATGCTTTATATGAACACTTATTCAAGAATAAATTTTATGGTATATTATACACTTAATTATCATATAATGTAACTGGTCCTCATCACTTGAAACTTTTTCTTGTGACCTTTGAGCTCCACTTCTCTCTCCTCTCACACATTTTATAAATGCAAGCCATTTTGGCTTTTGTAAGAGATTCCACAACTGGTATGGCAAAGCCTTGTTGGTTTGATAATATATTTTCCCTTGAAATAATATTTAAAATCTGGTTTTAATCTCATAAAATTCTTATCTAAGTTTGTGAAGTGGTGTTTAGTGAAATGTCAAGTGATTAGTATCTATCCATGCTTTCTCTTTGCTCTTCCATGTTTGATGCAAGTAGTTCTCACTCTAACATGTCAAATGAAGTGTAGCTAGTGTGTTTGACTATATTAAAGTTTAAAAGTAGCCTAAGTGTCTAAAAACTAACCTCTGGTCCACTTACCTTGAGTATTTCAATGCATATGACCTCCATGTTTGAAATACTAATGTTAGAGTAATTCAATATTTTGAGACTAGTGTTGTGAGTCCTGTTTCATAATGCACTTGTATGATATTATAGTGGATATATTTATAGTGTATCACCTTATTAAATTAGTTTAATTTCATGTTACTTCTACCCCCTTTCATCTAAGTAAGTAGTGTAGGCAATAAGCAAACAAAGTCATATCTAGGGAACTATCCTTAAACTTAGAGTTTTACCTCTATTATAGGCAACCCATAGGCCTAGAGGTATTCTAATGTTGCCAAAATATTAGATTAGGCTTGAACAAACATATTTAGGGTGCAATATTTGGTGACAATAGTAACCCTTAAAAATAATTATTTAGCCCCAACATGGGACCCCTACCTTAGTCCCATTATTTAAGAGTAGTTATGTGTTTGTCAAATATTGGTTCATGATAGGGTTTATCGGTGTGTTTTTCCCTCACTTTTAGTCATTTATCATATTTTTTTTCTCTCCTTTTCTCTCTCTAGTCTCTTCTTTATTTCTTATTTATTTCCTTGTATTTTTGGTGTTTCTCTCAGGAATGTCCACTATATGTTTCTAGGGTTGTTCTCTTCTTACCCAACTTAAATTGGGTCTCTCAAGGATTGCATGTTTTGATTTGTCAAAATTTCCATTCATTGTGTGTCAAATTATATGCCAATAGAGTCCTAATTTAAATTCAAGAAGTCTATACACATAAAAATGCATTAATGCATTTAGGACATATAACATATGAGAATAAATAATTAATGTAAGCATTTAGATAAGGCATTTGAGAGTTTAAGTAAATCCAAAAAGTTGTATCATTTACTATTACATTATTTTAGAAATCAAGCATTAATTATAGTTTTGATTAAATAGACATTTCATCACACTAGAGTGCCTCAATGAATTACATATTACTTAGCATATTGTCTTTGATATTATATATCATTGAGGGATCTGATGCGTAGGATGTACTTCAAAACCCTACTGACCTTATACACAAGTCCCAAAACAAATATTTTTATTGTCTTCTAAAAGTTTAACTAAATTATTAGGGTTTTATTAAGATCAATTTTATATGGATCTACGCAAAATTTTAGAAAGTAAAGTGGGGTTTTTAAAGCCCTAAACGTGATGATCATAATTGTCAAATTAGATTCTTCTTATCTATTGTCTGTTAGAAATCTATAGTGTATAGTTATGGTTAAAAATAATTTTGAGTGTATGATTTCAGGGAGATACTTACATTTTTAGAGTTTGATGGGTTGTCACTTTTCTTCCATAAATACCCTAATTATGTTGTTAGACAATAATTATTTACAAATTGTGTGAAAATCAAGATACAACTAGACCTTCTCCCTGTAAATAATTCCACTAAATTTAAGTTATCAATTAACTTTAATTTCACAATTTAGCTCTAATTAGGCTTGATTACCATGTTTATGAGTATATTTTATGAAATTTTTATTTATACCCATTTATTCAGACTACAAATTCATATAAACCCAACATTACAGAACTCAAGTTCCACTAAATTGTACCAAAAAATTCTATACATTAAAACTTTAATTTTTTCATTAAAATTAAATAAATTACATGCTAGATCAAAAATGTAGGTACAAATTATTCATACCATAATAAAAAATATAATTAAATAAATCCTACATTTATAGTTTGGGGCTAATCATAACAAAAAAATCATATTTTTTTACGAATGTGTGATTCACTTTATCCATTCTTCCTCTTTGGTCTTTAATTTTAGAAATGGTGTTTTTTCTAAGGATAAATCATTTAAAGTTTGGCCCAAAACCAAAAGCCAACACAAGATTTTATATATCCCTATCTAATTAAGGTCAACATCAACAAGAACCTTTGAGGAGTCTCTACTTAAAGTTTCTAGTACAGTAGCGGTTGGAATGTAATGCACCAAAGGAGCATCCTTTATCTCTTATAAAACCACTTATTAATTCTTTTGAGGATATAATTTTTATGTTGATTCGATTAATTTTAATTATACTAAATCACTTCACACCTCTCTCAAACCAACTTAAACTTGACTTGTCTATGTTCTCCCTTCTTTTAACAGGTTCTTAATACTTTCTCCTAATATTTCAAAACTTGATTGATGCAATGGGAACTAATTGTACCTATCTAATACCTAGATTTTGTTAACCATTCCTTTGGTGAGCGTGTCTTTTTTATTTGAATATGGTACAAACATGTTGTTAAGTGTTTTGGGGTTCCATAGGCACCTTTTTTTATTTTTTTAAAGTCCTTAACAAAGGTTTAACAAATTGTCCATAGTCATGGCATTTGTTAAATTTGAAAAGAAAGTGCTCATAATCAAGAACCTACTCTAATTATTGTTTGATTTTGTTGAAATGATTGTAAGTGTTTAATGGATTCTTATGAATGATCAATTGATGCTCTTTGGTCCTCTTCAATATAAATGAACTATAATTATTTTGCATTAATATAAAAATTGAATTCATATTAGGACCCTATAGGTGCCCACATCAAACTATTAAAAAATGAAAAACATATAAGAATAGGTCATGTGTTGCCAATGAGATGTAGAAGGATTGGTGAAGTGGTTTGGTTGTGCCTAGCCCCACCCAAGTTTAAATATCATAGGGCATTTATAGGATAAATGTGTCTATTTACTTGATGGTTTTAAATGTGATCCAAGTGTTATCCATTTATAATAGTTAAATAGTTCTCTTAGGGACTGGGCTACTAGTGTGTGCCCTAGAACTGGTTGCAGCTCTGGTCAAAATCTAGTATCGAGCAAAAAAATAATGGGTCATGTGATGAATATCTAGAAAATGTCACACTAATTATCCCAAGAGAATCATTAAGTATACCATTTATAGGCCCAAGATCATTAAAGACACTCTAGACACACAACCCAAGATGGTGGAAATTGGTAGGAGAGAGAAAGGGTCATCTAGAGGGGGCTTGGAGAAGATGTAAGGACCATAAAATCAATAAATATACCAATAACACTTAATTTGGACCAATAATATATTAGTACATAAACATTATAAAATCATGTAATTTAATGAGTAATAAATGCATAGAGTTCATTATTTTGTGTCTACATTTCCCCACTTTGATCTGTGTGTGCACACATATCAAACTATAAAATAAAACATGGTATGGATATAATAATATGTGCACCTAAAGTTTTGAAACAAAAGCCAATGTAGTTTGGAATATGAAAAATAATTTATTTTCCTACATATGTATGGGTGAGTGCCAAATTGTAATAACCTACTTAAATATTAAAATTTGAAAATAAGATACTTTATTCTGACAAAAAATGGAATGCAATTAGGCACCCTATCAAATTTGGGTCTTCACACCTATCTAAATTCATGGATGGAATTTTGAAAACAATCTTTAATAGCATTTTAAATAAAGCTAAATACAATTGTAAGTAACATATAAAATACAGTTAAATGATATCTTGAGTACATCTCCTTATGAGTGTAGATAAAATAATTTGAATGTATCCTTTATAGGAAAAACACATGGGGATGTAAAAAAATATGTGCAACTATAGAAGAGGTAATTATATTTGTAACTTATACACAAATATATTAGTAAAAATAGGGCTAAAAATGTGAAAAGGGGTTCCACAAATAAGGTGATGGGGTGGTAAATTTTTTAAAGTAAGGGGGAATGTTCATCCCTTGGTTGCACATGTAATGAATTTTTTAACCAAGTGACCCCCCTCAAAAAACTAAAGAAACATTGAGTTACAATTTATTTTTAAAAAATTACATTTGAGATAATAACGTAGTTATCATTGATTTTTATTATGGGACAAACCCTCTTGATCATAAGAAGAAGAGGAGGATGATAACAATGAGTGGGTACCTAATGTGATAAATAAATTTTATTAATTATGTTTAGTTTATCTATGTATAATTTAAATATTTAATTAATGTTTATGATGTATCTCATTTTTGTGGTACTCATTTGAATACATTAGCATTGACACTCACTTGGGTACATTAGAGTTGACACTTCTTTGGCCCCTCGATTTTATTATTTTTTCCTATATTGAATGGTTTTGTACCCATCCCAACTCATCTTGGTACAATTTTATAACTACTTAAAGCTATCACTTGATTTCAAACCTGACCTCAATTTAAATATATTTTTTAATTGATGTGGGACTAGGATGTTGGAATCATTTTTGAGCCCCATTTTAATTATTTCCCATGTTCTACATATGACTCAACATATCTTCCTTTCCAAATTCAAATTAAATGAGGTTAAAATAATGTCTTAATCTCATCTTTATTTCTATGAACTAATAAGTACAATTAATCTTCTCAATCAACTAAAGTTTAATTATTTTTAGGATACAATTAGGATTATCTTATCCTCTTTTAAGAAGAGAGTATGAAAATTGAGGTTTCAATTTAAATTTTGGTTGAGAGAGGTGTCATATAAAGGTGATTTCATTGACACTTTTTCTATGCTCTATGATGAGGATTGAGAATATGGAAATAAATTAGTTAGTGAACTATAACTTGGTGGAGAATTTATCCCTACAAATACCTCCTTCAATCTCTATATTATAATTGGATGTGTGAAATGAAGAGGTCCCATGATAGTTGTGGATGTATAGAAATATAGGGTCCAATGCAAATAAGAGTACATGAAATAGGAGAGGATAATATTCAATCCTTTTAGGCCAAATCATCTTAACATTGGTTATTAATTATGAGAGTATCATAGTAGGTTGGGTTGTATTGGATGTGTGCAATTTATAGGTCTCATTCTAGTTGTGTACATGTATAAATATACAAGGTCCAATGAAACTAAGAGTACATGCAATAGGAGAGGATAATAGACGATCCTATTAGGCCAGATCCTCCTAACATTAATTTTTGATTATGAGAGTATCATAATAGGTTGGGGTTGTTTCCATTGGATAAGAAGTAATTATTGAAGGATCAAACTACAATAACAAAGGTTTGTAAGGGAGATGTTTCATAAGTCAAAGAAATAATGGTTCTTAAGCTAACATGGATAGGTATTATATGTTACCCCATACATTTAGAACACAACCCTATTTTCAATTGAATTAAATTAATTTGATAGCAATAAAGTTAATAAGATGAAAAATGATTTGTGGAATTTTGAGTCCAATCAAAGTTTTTAGGTTAAAGATATTGTATACACCTTAAAATAGTCTCATGGTATGACTTGGTGTTATTTGATAATTAATTTGTCACATTTGGCATGTTTAGATAATTTGGTTTAGATTTGTTATGTGCCCTCTTGTTGACTTCCACTTTGTTAATTTCCCTCCTCTTGTGCATCTCTTATATTATCCTTATCTCACCTTACACTTTAGACCCATTGTGTGGTATCTTTAGACTAAGTTATACATGTCCCCATATTTATATCTTTCTAAGTCTTAACTGTTCATAGAGAATATATTGAGCACTCATAAGTATTATAGAAGAGTTCAAGATACTATTAGAGCATTCATTGTTAAAGCTAATATTTCCCATGTAGTGATTTTAGTGTACCATCTAAGGTTTTAATGTCATTGGAATGATTTATGTTTATGCAAATTATTGTTTTCGATATATTTTTATAGATTGGTTTTCACTTCTTAAAGACCTAAAAAATATCAAGATAATTATATTATTAATTGGGTTTACCACACATAAACTCACTTTTTTCCTAACAATTTAGATATTATGTCCATTGAAACATGTGGAGGTGAAATAGATTTGTTTATAAATACATGTATTCCAAATATGGAATAGGTATGTTAAGTCAAAATGTGGATCCATAATACAAGAAAAATATAGGTATTGAATCCTTTATGTCTAGGCTATACCAACATCTCCCATTACCTTAAATTGATTGATTTCCTCAAAATTATGTTTCACTGCAATTTTTATAGTGTTATTTACATACATGTTGATGCTTGATTTTTATTTCACTAAACACTTGTCACCCTATTTAAAATAATTGATTCTCACCTAGTTCACCCCTATCACCCCTATCTTGATATGCATGCACTTTCTTCTATTCCCCACTCTTTTCAACTGCACTCTTCACTCAAATTTTCCCTACCATTAATAATACTTGTGTTTTACCTATTCGCCACTCCTTGCCTCTCATGACACATTATATTATCTCACCCGCACAACATATATTCATCTTTGATAGTTCATGGTTAAAATTAGTAAATATCAAAGACACAATATATATTTATGCTTATCCTTATAGCTTCTTAGTGCCAAACACCCTCCTTTCCAAACTATTCAAACTCTGATCTCACCATTACAAGCATATCTTCTTCTTGCCTATTTTTGATAGTAATTTTTTTAAGTCAACACTTTTTTTGGTTGACTATTGCATTATATGGTTATCTTAGGATAAGAACCAAGGTATATACCAAATTTTCATATGCTATGATCTAGGATTCATCCCTTATATCATGGTAGGTTTTGATAGCATCAATAATTGATCCATGGTGGGCTATTTGTGAGCCAAACATCTTCACTAGTTGAAACAATAACTATTTATAAGTTAAAACCTTTTGAAAAGACTTGGAGGCTTATGTTTTTGAGAAAATTGCTCAATTTTTTTTTTGGATGACTGTCTTATGTTTAATTGTCTTGTTTATCCCCATATCATACCATTTATGTAGGGTTTTTAAGACCCAATCATACTTAATTCAAATATAACTCTACCCTTTGGGTGGATTAAGTTACTATAAATTATCCTCAACCAAATTTAAATAACCATTGTTGCTATGGACTTTAAAATTTGGCATTATACACTTGACATTATCACTCTTGACCTAAATTCACCTTACATGACTTATGTGTACACATATGGATCTTGCATACCCTTCTATTCTATCCACATGATTTCTATGGGCTTGACCTTGCTGATTTTCTATCAGTCACCTACAAGAATTCCTTAGTCTACGCCTAATGTGTTTGTTATCATACTCAAACTATCTCCAAATCATCATATCAATATTCATTATTTTCAAAAAATCCATCGATAAAACACATACATAATTTTGGAGGTGTCCAACTCTAATGAACCTATCCCATACCAAGTAACATTTCTTTTACAAATTCAAATTATCTTTATGGGTCGACCCATATATTTTTTATACTGGTGGCATGATAAATTACCCAAAGAGTCTCATATAAATAAATAATAGGTCTAAGCCTATCTAGAATCATCTATCATTATCAATCAAATGTTAAGTAAGCTTTGTATTTCACTTGCACATTCAAAGGGACTTCCCTAAACTTCTCAATTTATAAATCAATCACAAGGAGGAGGTCCTATCCAAGTCTAAATCACCTAATCCAAGCCAATTTTTCCATTATAAAGTGTTAAAAGTCATCTCATAGGTTGTAATCATAAAAGGAGCACCATTGCACACATATACCTAATAGGGAGAACTATGTGTGGTTTGAATTACATCTTTTGAATATTTGATATGTAGGCAACACTCAACCATTTATTAGGGGGTGGTTGAGGTCAACTCAACCCACCTTGTTCCCATTTTGTAAGCCAAAACATAATGTTGGAAGTAGAACTATGGTTTTGAAGCAAAAAAGATAGGTTTATAAATTTATGCACACAATAAGCACCCGATATCACATAATAAGAAAGTTTTCAAGCAAGTGTAATAACCTATGTCAAAAAACATGAGGCACATATTCACATGACGAATCCAAAAACAAGACTCTTGAGTTAAATGATATCATCTAAAGGTTAGCAAACTCATCAACATAAATCTAGATACTCCTATTTTTGATCCGAACAACTTCTAATCTATTTTCAAATTTTTTCAACCACCAATATTCAGTCTCAAATCTGCACATAATAGTAACACATTAAGTATTTAAATCCCATTGGTACTTTACATAAATAGTAAATGAAAAATTTTAACCATATTTAACTTTAGCATTTAGATAAATATTTTATTTTAATTTATCATACAATCTAAATAGTGAAAAATTTATATCTTATTAAATAACACTAACAAAAAAAAAGGTAAACTAGCTATCTATGTTGGGAAGAATGGTGCACCAAAGCAAGCCTAAAATTTTATAAGTACATATTATAATAATCCTCCTCAATCTAGTGTTTTTTACAAGTGTATGGTGTAGAAAATGTTTTTAAATGGTATAAAAATCACTCTTATGGCTTACTATGTCAGTTGCATCCCCTTTGAGGATTATCTTAACACATGGATTAGATACCACCAAAAGCCCTTAAGATTCTAGGTAAATGGGGTCCTCAACCTCAATGAGGTTTTTTTCCTTGTTTTCCTTTAAGGAACTATCCAAAGTATAAGCTATACTTTCCAAGTTGAGTTGTTTATTCCTTTAAAATGCCCTCATGATAATGTCCTCATGGAACTCTAGCTTTAGGAAATATGAACAAACGTCCCTCTAGGTTCTAGTTTGGGTTGAGTTACTAGGTCTCCAAATCCCTCTATAGTCTTTTATTTCAAAAATTATCAAACTCTTAAGGTGCGTGATTTACAATGAAATAAAGACATTTTATTATGTCCTAATAAACATGTTTGTGTTGAGGTTGATTTGATGAAAGAATTGAAATATTTTATCTATATTTACATAGAGACTGAATGCTTTTCATATAAATTTACCTATATCAACCTTCCAAACACATGTTTTTGATGTCAATCACCTAACCATAGGATTTGTGATTGTCTCCTCATGGTATGTGCAAGGGTGTTTGATGAGTAATCCCAACTTGAAAAGTAAAAGGTCAATGAAAATAATGATGGAAGGACTATGATTACAAACATGAAAGTGGCCAAAAAGAATAGAAACTATAAGCTAGTTGATCTCAATCCTAATAGAAAACCTCAATAGGTTATGAAAAAAATTAGAGTGTTATTCCCCCTCCCCTTTGTGTTACTCCACCTCATGGCCAATTGAATACCCCTCAAAGTTAAATTTCTCAAGAAAATCATATGCGGTTAGGAAATTCAAGTGCTTGGACTTCCTTAGCTAGTGCTCATACCATGTGATGATCACACATAGGAAGAGAATGGAGCTAAATTCCACTCCAATTCACTAGGGTATTTTCATTTCCACACCAAAAACCATTATTAAGCATTTTTTTTGTCAATATAAGTTCATAGGAATAATTTGAGGATGGGTAGTCAGAAATACACATGGAGGATTCTTCTTAATGAATCTATTCTCTTATAATTTACAAGGTCTCACAAAATCCTCTCACAAATTATTTAGGCATTTTGATTGTCATAGGTTGGGTCTTTTAAATTTTATATTTTTTCAAGAAGTTACAAAAATTATGTTTCTTATGAAAACTTCTTTGAAAAGTATTTGGTATGACATAATACAATTTTCCACTTCATATGAAGATGGATGTGGTAGTGCCATTATTTTGGTTTCCCTAAAGTTTGTCCCAATAATTATTTCCTTGATAGAAGATATGTCATATCAAATTATCTAGGTGATTCTTGGTATCAATGATCATTTTTTAATAATTATCAATGTTTATTCCCCTAATGACAATCCTCATAGAACAACATTATGGTATTGGTTAGCTAATAATCTTCATTTTTTCCACTTGGATGATTTGTGGTGAATTTAATATGCTTGAATCCCTCAAGGATAAATAATTTATTTTCCTATACAGTGGTGCATGGGAGAGCATGAAGTTTGGTATTAATTTTAATACTATTGGGGTTTAGCAGACCCACTTTTTTGATGATGCTCTTTAAGTTATAAACCATAATTTTTTTGGTCCAATTTTTTAGCCGACACAAATTAGTTTCTCAAATAGATAGACCACGTAATTATTTTTTAGAAACATGTGTTCTATTTTTATATTTCTAATGGATAACTTTTCACCAGTCACCTAAAAGTTTTCCTTTCTAACCATAGTCCCATCACATGCTAGTTGGAATGGGGAAGTGGTTATCAAAAAGTTCATTACAATCAATTTTAATTAAATATGTCACTCCTCAGTCATGAGGGAAAATTCCAATTCATCACCAGATTGTGAAAATTGGTACCATATCCACCATATATTTTTAGTTGGGCTGAGTCATGGAATGATGCAATCAACCATACTACCTCATTCATCCACCACAATAGCAAGTAAGTTGTATGGGTTCGAAAGTGGGTCGGTGCTACTTTTTTATAAATAATACCAAAGGGTTTATTCATTACTTGAATAAATACCTTTTGAAACTTAGCTATATACCATGGTAACCAAGCTTAGACATAGACTTAACATTATAGAATGACACACAACCATAGGTGCTCAAATTTAATCCTAATTACATTGGATTAGAATTGGTGACCATGCCTCTAATTTTTTTTTCAAATATCTCAAGGTTAAGTAGGCCAAGGAGTAAATAAAATATATGAAAATAATGCATATTCATCTCACTAGTCTACCAAAAATATACTTAGCCTTTGTAGACCATTATAAATTGTTGTTCCAAACCCAAGAAAATATATTAGAAAGAACTTAAGCTCTATAGGATGTTTAGACATGGTAGCTCAAAAATTTATGTTGTTTAGTGTATGGATAATGATAAATCATTGAGAATTGACAGTTTTCAATTTGAATATTACAAAGCAAACTGGTAGTTTTATGGTCTTGACTTGATTTAGGTTTATAGAGAATCCTTACACAAAAAATATTTAGGAGACATTATCGATAAATATAATATTAAGTTCATTCATAAATAAATATATCCATAACTTATTACCAATTGGAGTTTGATAACACTTTCTCAATGTCTCCTATAAAATCATTTACAAATATTTAGTTCTCCACTTTTGACATATCATGTCTATAATCATTTGACTAGAGTAAAATAGGTTTATTAAAAGTCATTATATTATGGACATGATATTTTTTTTCTGGGAGGGAATGGAGTGTGTCCATGCCTTGTGATAGAGTACCATATTCCTCAAACTTTAATTTGAAAAATCATATGGTCATATTTGAGTGGCATTTCATTCTCACCATGCTTAAAGCTTTAAAATTCAATGATTTTTTTGTCAATTATTCATACTCTCTTCTTAGAGGCCTTAACTTGTCTTACCATCAATGGACACAAATATAAAAGCTTTGGTATTTTTTGATCTATCTAGAATTTTTTCCCTCACACTTGTTTTATATGTTTTTGTAACCCAAGATTTTGGCTATTTATTTATGCACAAGGATAAGTGTGGGATAATCATAGGAATTTATCTTCTTGATTACATGAATTTATTAATTAATGGGATTTTTAAAAATAATGTATTCCATATAGTTGTATATCATGAGGCCTCATTCAAATAGATGTTACGTTGCATCAACATTTTTTGTAAAGTTTTCATATCTGATATGCAATGGGAGAAAAACACAATGATACAGGTAGAGTATGATGCCCTTGAAATATTGACTCAAATATTTTAAATTGAAGGGAATAAAAATGGGGTAAAACTTTCAAGTTCCTGAGCATTACCTTCCATTTTGAAAAATATTCCATATTAGATTACCAAGTCTCTTTCCTTTACAGGAAAATTATAACATTGTAATAAAATTATTGTAAAAATTCATGTCTACTATTTTTCATGTTGGCTAATTTAACCTTTTAGGGTTTTACACAAGTAATTACCTAAGTTAAATTAAAGGGTTGAGATGTCTAAATCAATTAAATAACATGCAATAATTAAGAACTAATTTTTTATGGATTTTGACTTATTTTGAATTTCTAAAAATAGTAATAAATATGAATAAATATAGACTTATTTAGAAAGTGACTGTCGTGGATGATCTTGATTCTAAAAAATAGATTTTGGACAGGTCTAAGTGTCATCAATAGTGTCCCAGGATCTGTTTGCTCACTAGAAAATAGTGCCCCACTTGGATATAACACCATACTATTGTAGTGTCCTCAAAGTGGTTCTAGTGTCTTCTTTGTAGGACTGTTCTTATTTTCTAGGAGCACCTATGACGGTGTTTTTAGGTATTATTCCTACATGCATGAAAATTAGAATTCTATGTTTTGCCTAGAAAAAATGATTTAGTGTGTAAACCCTAATCCTCCTTGTAATTAAAACATTGTCAATAAACATATATTCATTAGTAAGATAGGCTAAACATCCTCAACACCTCATTGTGAAGAGAGTTTATTGCATGCCAGCTCTTTGAGGAGGTGTCAAGCCCGATGTAGTTTTTCCACCTAGTGTTTAGTGCAAGTACACATAAATTTTAAAATGAGAGTGGACTTGGATGCTTTAAGTGTGTTTGAGCTTTGAAATCTAGGCTTAGAGATGTTGTAGATGGTAGTATGCAAAATTAGGTTAGAATATGGATCAAATACCTTAATTTTTCTCAACTTGTTTCTTGTTTGGATAGGCTTTTGCATCTATTTTCCATCTAGTGAATAGAGGTCAAATAGTCTTATAGTTATAGAGATCCATAGCTTATAAATTTAAGAAAATGTACTTAGGTAGCTTATAAATTTAAGAAAATGTACTTAGGCCAACCTTAAGAAGGGCACCCATTTTTAAAAGTATCCATTTAGGAGAGTTAGGGTAAAGGACATTCGTGCCCAGTTAGATATGCTAGAATCATGTGGCTTCAGTGTCCTTAGTGTGGAGCTAATGTCTACCTAGCACTCTGCTAAGAAAACTAGGTTGGGATCTAGGAAAGATATTTTAGGACTGTGTTTGAGCTAACTGTGGATATTTGTGGTCTATACAATGGATGTAAAAGTGTGGTAAAGGCTATAATTTAGGTCTATGGCTAAGCTAGGAATAAGATAACTCAAGCAACACTCTTAGCATCCAAATACCACTTCTAGGTGATTACATTTGCCTCCCCTTTATGTTAGAAATGTGGCAGAGCAAAATGAATAATATAAAGGATAAATAAGCATACCTAGACTTACCTTGGGAGTGAAGCCCTTGTAGATGAGTTTGAGTATGTGAATCTGGGTCTGCTTATGTGGAACATGATCTAAAGTAATGTCCTATAATGAAACATGAAAAAATAGTCCTTACTTAAGAGATTATCAAAAGCAAAAGACTATGTTGAATAAAGTAACTGAGTAAAGCTGAGTAAAGAGAGGGGAAAGGAATGAATACAACTCATTAGGTATATAAACTAATGTATGAACCTAGTAACAACCTATTTGTGTGAGTGTACATAGTGATCATATCATTGAATAGCTTGGACTGAGATGATAGTTTGTTCAATCCTCATTTGGGTGGCTCAAGAACTCTATCTAGTTTTGAGTCCATCATTTCCCACCCTTACTCAGTGGTTTACGATCTATGAATAGCTTGGATAAGACTGTAAGTGTATCTAACCCTCTCATGTGGGTGGCTCAATAACTCAATTAGGACATAAATCCATCATTTCTCACCTGTGTGTAGTAGATGCATATGAAACTATACTGTGCAAAGTTATAAAAGTATATAATTGGGTCTATCAAACTATATATGTCAAATTTGTAACCACTCAGGTACATTAGGTAGTTTTGGGCCACTTGAGAATGCCAACCACTACAGATGGAGTAAGGCATGAAAATGATGATAACTTGGAATATTATGGAAAGTGTATACAAAATAGAGAATGATATGGAGTTTTTCATTCCATCTAATCAACTTATGTGTAACTGAGTATATGGAAACTATGTGCCATGCACATGCCCTTAATCTGATATATGAGTATACTAATTTTAAACTCAGTATATAATACTATATCTATGTAACTTAACTGAATGTGGGAGTGATCATGCCATGCATGATTCCAAAAAATATGAGCAACATGTATTAATCTAGGATAAAATGAGTGTATCTACATAAAATATGAAGATAAATATCAAACTTGTGACTATACCTATGCAAATATATACTATACCTAGTTTAATGGTATGGCTAATATGGACTTCCCTAAAGCTGTGACTACTGGATAGTAACACCCTATAGTAGATAGTAGTGCTTTGTGGTGCTAGTGTCCCAATATGGGTGCTAATGTCTATCTGGTTTGACATCTAGGTGACTAAACTACTTTATGAGTCCATTTTTTCCCCTATGTCTAATATTTGAAATTGAGCCTATGTACTAAAATAATCTATGAATAGCAAAGTAAGATCTTGATGTCTATGATAAAAACCTATGAATTCCACCTCTTTTGAGGGTAGTTTTGGAACTTATGTAAGAACTATCCTCAAAATAAGTAGCTCTAAAAAATGTGTTAGCTAGATCATATGCATGATATTCTAATACAATGTACAAACATAACATTGGAATGTAAAAGTATCCAAGCATAAGTATGTCATGTAAGATGTATGTTGTAATCTAGCATTGCATAAGGGTGTCAAGATGGATGTGATCAATGTGTATAAAAATAAATTTGAGTAGCTACCTAGGGGGATGGTGCATGATGTCCATCATGACACCCAAGTAGGAAGGGTAAATGTATGAGGTCTCTCATGGAATCAAAAATTGGTGTGTGTGTAACAAGCAAAAACAAGTGTCATGGTGAAGAAGCATACATACAAACACATGAGGCACACAAAAGTAGGGAAAGGGGCCATAATATAAGGGACATGGGCACATGTCACTAAATTTGAAAATGAAGACATACAAGGACATGTTTAAATGTACACATATGCAAGTAACAAATAATTTGGCTTAGAGACATATGGAAGGACATGTTCAAATGTCTACATATACAATTAGTAAAAACACATACAAGGGAGATGGGTATATGTCCAAGACATAAAAAAATAGAAGTGACACAAAGCCAAAGAGCAATGGCTTATTGAAATGCCCTTGAAGTGGAAGAAGCATATAAAACACAATCAAGTCTAAACTAAGAAATCTATAAATGAAAGAATGTATAACTATGTAGGTCAAATATATGTAAATGTGAGGATGTACATATGCTGAGTCTAACTAGTGATAGTAGGAAAAAATATCTAAGTAATGAGTAGTAATGATCAATATCAAGATATATCAATGTGTAAATTGGAATGTATAGTATGTAAGGATAGAACTTGATAGCAATAACTATGTAGAAGATGCCCTTGAATGGGTGGATGTATCAAATGAATAAACCTAGACTGGTGTATATGCCCCTAGTGGGTAGATGATATCAAGCCTATATCAGTGTAGTAGACTGAAGTCTTGTATGTAATTTATAAGCACTTAACAAGAACAAGTGAAGCATATGTCTATGATAAAAATATACTAAGTTAGCTAGCATATGAAATACACACACACACACACACACACACACACACACACACACACACACACACACACACACACACACACACACACACATATGTATATGTATATATATATATATATATATATATATATATATATATATATATATATATATGTATATGTATATATATATATATATGTGTGTGTGTGTGTGTGTGTGTATATATATATATTTCATATGCTAGCTAACTTAGTATAGTTTTACACCATAGACATATGCTTCACTTGTTCTTGTTAAGTGCTTACAAATTACATACAAGACTTCAGTCTACTACACTGATATAGGCTTGCTATCATCTACCCACTAGGGGCATATACACTAGTTTAGGTTTATTCATTTGATGCATCCACCCATTCAAGGGAATCTCCTACATAGTTTTTTCTACCAAGTTCTATCCTTACATACTATACATTCCAATTTACGCATTGATACATATTGGTATTGATCATTACTACTCATTAATTATATTTTTTTTCCTAATATCACTAGTTAGACTTATCATATGTACATCCTCACATTTACATATATTTGACCTACATAGTTATAAAATCTAGAAATGAAAGAACGTATAACTATGTAGGTCAAATATATGTAAATGTGAGGATGTACATATGCTGAGTCTAACTAGTGATAGTAGGAAAAAAATCTAAGTAATGAGTAGTAATGATCAATATCAAGATGTATCAATGCATAAATTGGAATGTATAGTATGTAAGGATAGAACTTGGTAGCAACAACTATGTAGGAGATGCCCTTGAATGGGTGGATGTATCAAATACGTAATTAACCTAGACTGGTGTATTTGCCCCTAGTGGGTAGATGATAGCAAGCCTATATCTGTGTATTAGACTGAAGTCTTGTATGTAATTTGTAAGCACTTAACAAGAACAAGTGAAGCATATGTTTATGATAAAACTATACTAAGTTAGATAGCATACACAGATATATATATATATATATATATATATATAGAGCAAGCAGTAGAAATGTTGACATAACAATGCATACAATCTATAAATTTTATATATTTAAAATATTTGAATGTTGTTGTATTTTGAAATGTTATTTTATTTTTATGTTTTTTAGATATAAGCTATGTATAAACAAATGAAAATAAACTATGTAAAAGGTATGAGAGAGAGAAGGAAGTATTTACAAGAGTAGGAACCATACTAACTAATGAGTCTCATGGGAGACTCACTATTACCGTGGATTGTGTTGAATAAGGTAATTATGATCATGTGTGTAGTGTGAAAGGGCAACTATGATCCAATGATCTATTGTGTAGAGTAATCTATGTCTGAATCTATTTGTGTAGTGATGCTATGATGTTGTGGCACTGACTATGATTCCCTATGAAGTGTAGGGGTCTTAGGGACCCATATGGTAGAATAAGAAGCTATAGGTGAGGTAAGTGCCCTATGATAAGAACCCTTAGAACCTATTAAAATTGATCTCAACATGAATTGAGTAGAATAAGGTCCTCTATAATCTGTGATATATCTCTAACACAAGGGTCTCTCTAGTAATGGTCTCCATGGGAGAGTATGTGTATGTGTTGATACTGTAGGAGGATACCTATCCTACATTTATGACCCTATTTAACACTATGATGTATGCATATGACCTATACTCTCTATAGTAAATGATAGATGTAGAATATTTTGTATGATGCTAGAACTACAACTGGTGCCTGTGATGGAATTATAGTTAGAAACTATGCTAGAACTCCCTATGGGATGGCTAAAGGATACTAATATGGGACACCCTCAACCTTAACCACCTGATTAAGATGTATATACTTCAAGCATCAATGTACTATAGATGGGATGGCTTTTAGCTACTATAACCATGGCCTACCCAATAAAATATCAAATACACATGCACTGGGTACTGCTAATAATCAAGTGGCTATGTGTGATGGTCCCACCTATATTGGAAGCATAATTTCCTTGATAGAGATTTTAACATGGCCATTAAAACCATTGATGATTGTATCTATGGGGAATATATCCTATTCTATGTAGCCCAAGTATTATAAGAGTGTCATAGTACACATGCTTATGCTTAACCCATTATCAAACATAACACTATGAATAGGATGGTAGTCTATATATGCTTATATGAAGAGCACATGTAAATATATGTCATCATCAAAAATATCTTGCTCTAAAAATGTGATAAGTGGTCTAGGTGGAATTGTAGTGTGATACATGCTCATAATGTTATGCAAGGGATGTGCCTCCTCTGTAACTATGTGATAAGAATATGGTGGTGGATGCACCTAGTATGTATAGTGAACACATGATGTGCCCCCTACCTCATTCATTATATGATTTGGGAAAGGATCTAAAAATATTTTTAGTGCCTTAGCTTGTATTTGTTGTTATTGTTTTAGTGCCTCTATGGGTGCACCCACATCAATAATGTTAGTTTCAATGAGATCCTGTATCTTGTGTTTTAGGCTAATACATATATGTATCATGTGGCTTGGTGCCTTGTGATACTAAAAAAATGAATTTGAATCATATATCTATGGAATAGGATATGTTGTATCAACCTCTTTAATGGGAGGGAAAGATATGACATTGCATTCCAATAGCTATTTTAGAACTCATGCTGGTGACTCTAAAATATTAGTGAAGTCTATGCATTGAGGAACAAATAATACCAATCTGGGAGATGACTCAGAAGCTACATTGACTATGGACTTTTGATCACTTTTGTTATTTATGGCTCTTACCTTGTATGGAGGTTTGTTAAACTCTTAATAGTTGATTTTGATCCACTTGTGTACTTGAGTTTTTCCATTGATAAGATCTTAACATCTCTTTCATTGATTGTGTGGTATACATTGGTAAATATAGGAAAATTATTGAATGAGATAGCTTCATGTAATGCTAGTAGGAGACTTTGTTTAAATATGTCCTAAATATCTCTATCTACGATGGGGCTAGTCAATTTGGCTAATATTATCTTATATCATAAGACATAATCTATCATAGGCTCATTCAACTTTTACTTTAACTGTGCCACTTGTGCATATGATATCTTATCATTGATGTTGATAGATAAGTGTTCAAGGAACATGTCAGCTAAAGGATTGAATGTTGTGATAAATTGATTTGGTAAATCATAGAACCATTGTAGGGCATACTCCTTGAGATTGTATGGAAATAATGTAGTAAGAAGCCAATCATTAGACACATAGTCCAAGCATGCTACATGAAACACTCTAAGATGATGATCTAGGTCACCTTTGACATCATATAATGTAAGCTTGGGTGCCACAAAATCATATGGCAAAGGAGTTTTTGTTATGAGATGTATCAAATATGTATGTAATAGAATTTTAGAATCCAAGGAATGTGATGGCATAGTGGCTCCCTTCTCAAGATGTAACACCTTAGATTGCAGAGTATAAATTTAATGCATAAGGGATTGTACATCTAGAGTGGAGGAACTAGCCACAAGTGGTGTAACCATCACTGATGGTTGAATAACAATATTGGGTTGTGCTATTTGACTTGGTTGAGTTGTCCCCACTGGAGGTGTAATAACATTATTTACTAAGGGAGTTGAAGATTGACCATTGTTTGTTTTATTGAGTTCTTCTTGAATAATTTTTATGAAGTCATCTTGGTTATCCATGTGTTTGGACATAAAATATTATAACTATTGCTTATCAATTTCATCAAATCTATTGTTAAGTTTTTCCATTGTAGTGTGGAAGGTAGGAAAATAGGCTTTATGTATTTTGAGCCTTTTAAGAATATAAATCTAATAAAGATTGTAAAAAATAAATATGGCATAAAATTTGATATTTTAAAAATTAAAATATAAGTATATATAAGAAAAAGGATACAAACCTTAAGTGTGTCGAAGGTTAGGGTCTTTTGAATCTAGGGTTTCTTTATAAAAAATTAAATTTTATGTAAATAAATTGAAACCCTATTTTGAAATTGATTTAATTTAGCTAGGTTGTTTAAACAAATTAGAAAATTAGAAGTATGTAGCCCTAATTTATTTCACAAAAAAGGGAATTAATGCAAACTAGGGTTTGAAACAATATTCAAAGTAAGTCAGGTTTAGCAAATGATTTTACATTTTAAGATTTTACACAAGTAATTACCTAAATGTTTTTATTAAGGTTAAAGGAGGGGATTTTTTATAACTAGGGTCCCCAAACCCTATGAGAAGTACAACAAAAGAGAAACCAAAGTAATTACTAAGATAAATTAAAGGGCTGAGATGTCTACATTAGTTAAATAATATGCAATAATTAAGCACTAATTTATTATGGATTTTGAATTATTTTAAATTTATAAAAATAGTAATAAGTATGAATAAATATAGACTTATCTAAAAAGTGACTATCATAGATGATTTGGGTTCTAAAAATTGGGTTTTGAACAGGTCTGAGTGCTGTCAATAGGTCCCATGATCTATTTTTTCACTGTATAGTAGCACCCCACCTAGACAGTACCACCATACTACTATAGTGTCCTCAAAGTGGTGCTAGTTTCCTCTTTTCAAGATTGTTCCTATTTTTTAGGAGCACCTACACCTATGCTTTTGGGTCCTATTCTTGCATGCATAAAATTTAGAACTCTGTGTTGTGCTTAGAAAACCTAATTTAGTGTGCAAACCCTAATCATCCATACAAGTACAACATGAGTAATAAATGTGTGTTCATTATTAAGATATGATGGAAATCCTCAACACCCCATTATAAAGAGATTTGCCTACATACCAATACTTTGAGAAGGGATCAAACCTGATGTAGTTCTCCCACCTAGTGCTTGGTGCAAGTGCAAGTTAATTCTAGAATGCGAGTGGAATTAAATGCCTTGAGTGTGCTTGAGCTTTGAAATATTGGCTTGGGGATGTTTTAGATGGTAGTGTGTAGAATTAGGGTAGATTAGGGATCAAATACCTTAATTTTTCTCAGCTTGTCTCTTGTTTGGATAAGATTTTGCATCTATTTTCAATCTAGTGAATAGAGGTCAAATAGTCTTGTATTTATAGAGATCCATAATTTGTGTAGATAATAAAATATACTTAGGCTGAATTAAGGAGGGGCACACATTTGGAAAAGTATTCATTTTGTAGAGCTAGGGTAAGGGACATTAGTGTCTAGTTGGGGACACTAGTGCCATGTGGTTGCAATGTCCTTAGTGTGGTGCTAATGTCCACTTGGTAGATTGCTGGGCAAATTGGGTTGGGATTTGTGAAAGCTATCTTGGGACTAGGTTTAAGATGATTTTAGATGTTTGTGGTCTACACAATGGCTATAAAAGTGTGGTAAAGGATATAGGATAGGTCTAGGGCTAAGTTAGGAATAGACTAACTCAATTAAAACTCTTAGCATCCAAATACCACTTTTAGGTGATTACATTGGCCTCCCTCTAAAGCCTGATATGAAAAATTATAAAAAATTGCTTAGATATTTCCTTTGGGCCAATGCTAAGTAAACTCAAGGGTTTCTTAAAGTGTATTGGGATATTTGATGCCTTCTTCATGATAAAGGAGGCAAGGGAATTATTGATATCAACTAAACAAAGCAATTCTCTTTCTGCTAAAAGGATTGTGAGGGGTATTGAGAGGAATGAGGCTTTAAAATTCCTTCTAAGGCACTACATTTATGTGGGTTCTCCCCATCACAAGAATTGTTGTAAAAACATATATTTCAACACTCTTTTGATTATAGTTATCCCTATAAAAATTTATGGATTGTATTTTTATAGGAACATTTGGTAATCCATACACTAGGTAGATATTCCAAACTAAGCTTCACCAATATGGACCCTATGACTCCTATCTCAAAAAATGATTTAAAGATGGTAATTCTAGGTTATTTTCAATGCTAAAATAGAGATAAAAAGTGCTAGAAATGAAATGTACAACATATTTCACATGGACATGAATAATAAGAATAAGCAAAGCCAAAA
This sequence comes from Torreya grandis, assembly GCA_037957365.1. Taxonomy (NCBI): domain Eukaryota; kingdom Viridiplantae; phylum Streptophyta; class Pinopsida; order Cupressales; family Taxaceae; genus Torreya; species Torreya grandis. The sequence goes on from JARHVA010003776.1 coordinate 711,960, forward strand.
CTGAAGACAAGATATATCCTAAAGAAACCAAAAGTGGGAAAAACTATAGTGGGTGAGGCAATCACATTTCCATTCCAATATGTAATTCAATAAATGTATAAGGTACTGCTAAACATGGCCATTAGACACAAAATTCTTATTACTAATCCATCTAAAACTTGCACAAAATATTTTTTTGCACTTATTAGACACCTCCCATAACTCTAACACAATTGAACCAAACATATACAAGTAGGAAAAAATTATAAAACAAGAATAAATATTCAAACTTATAACTTGCAATGTGAATCTAACTTTTAGACTTCTCACTATGTTTTTTGATTATCTCTACCTTGCACAAGACTTATGTTTATGTTATTTCAACTTTTGAATATTTTAAGAAGCTCAAACAAACCATCGTTGATAATTGGAAACTTTTTCAACTATTTCCATTCTCTTACTTAGTCTAATGGTGAAACCACTAATGTATGTAGAGCGATAGTTTTGAAACCAACAAGGTAGTTATGAAATTTCCACATGTAAACATCAATAATTATTCAAATATTAGGGTGGTTGTGAAACCTCCACCCTATAAATAGTGGTCATAGAGTTACCTATGGTAAACCCCTCTATTTCAAGAGTTAAAACTCACTAACTTCATCACTATGAATATTTTCATATCACTCCCATACTAACTTTACAACTAAAACATATTTAATTTGATTTTTTAAATATGAAATGTCTTACAAGCATGAATTACATACAATTGGGAATAATGGAAACATCTAGATTACATGACTGATACATTATGATCTAAATTTGGATCATACCTCCCCAAGTTGAGGCTTTTAAGTCCATAAAATCTTCAAGAAAGTAGCTAACCCTTTAACCCAACCAACCAATATTATTTCACTCCTCTTCTCATTGTCCTTTCCTTATTCTATAATAAAACACCCTCCTCTAATTACAATCGACTATAAAGAGTGAGATCCTAAATTTAAGGTAGTAACAACCATTTATCTTTAATTTTTAACATACAAGAGTTAAAAATACATAAGTTATTACTTTTGACAATTGAATGGATATTCATATAAGGAAGCAAATCAAGTCAAAAATCATTCTTTTCTAATTTTTTCATAATTTCAAATGGATCACCCCTAAGAGGATTAAGCTTCTTAAACTTACCTTATAGCTTTTTTGTACTCAATTAAAACCATACCTTGTCTCCAACAAGGAAACTATGCTCAATCCTATGTTGATCATGTCTTGATTTTTTCTTGGTTTATGAATCCCTAGACTTGTATTTCACTTGGTGGTGAAATTTTTGAATCTTCTTAATGAACATTGCAACTTTTTAGAACTCTTGATCCACTTTCCCCTTGCTTTTGTCTGACTTCCTCAACATAAAATTGAATGCACATGAGGTAAGCAGTTAAAACAAGTTTATAAGTGAGTTTTAATATTATAAGAATGTATTTACCTATTTTAGGAATATTTAATATACACCAAATTTTCATCTTAAGACTTAAGATGCTTCTTATTGCACCCTCTCAAAATTTATACCAATATTCTATTCAAAATCTTGGTTTTCCCATTTTTTTGTGGGTGAAAAGTGGTAGACCATTTCAACTTAGTATTTATCTTCTCCCACAATGTGTTTCAAAACTTCCCAAGAAACCTTAAGTCCCAATCAAAAATAATACAACTAGGCAAACCAAAATGAATCCACACATAATAATAATTAAAAAAAAAACTCAACTACAATACTACCTTTGAGATTCTTCGTACAAGGAATAATATTGCATATATTACTAAACTAGTTCACAAGCACAAATATATAGTCATGCCCCACATAAGCAATCCATCTACAAAATCCATGAAAATGCTTTCTTATGGCCCATAAGGAACCAATAATAGCATATATAAACTTAAATTCTTATTACTAGGCTTAATTGTACTACATAATACACATCCTCTTATGAAATTGGAAACATCTACTTGCATATTAGGTAAATAAGCATTCCTCTACAAATATTCATCAATATTTGTAACAGCAAAATGTCTTGTAACTTCTGAAGTATGTTCTTCCCTCATTAGTTGAACTCTTTCCTCCTTAGGCACATAAAGGTTACCCAACTTGTAGAGCAACCATATTGGAGGTAGTAATCCTCACTGGGCTCAAAACCTACACCTTGGGACCTCTTTCCTTAAATAAATGACTCCTAAAAATTGACATCATGCTCATATCCCTCTATACAATCCTCACACATAAAAATTTCAAGAAGAGTTATGGTGCCCATGGTTGAAAGCAAATAAGGTCTAGATAACATATCGACTAGTTTTTTAGTTACACATTTATTATATTTGATAACCAAATGAAATTGTTACAAAAAAATCATCCACTAATAGTATTTAGTTTGCTAAAGGTTAGTTTGAGCTTGAAAATATTAGAGAGGTTGATGATATATATGGAAAATAGTTTCCTTACCCATGAGATAATGCTTCCATAAATTGACAGATTGAACAAGATCATATAGTTATTTTTTTTATGTATAATAATTAAAAATTGCACCATGAACTAACTTTGAATGGTAATATATCAGATTACCTCTTTAATTAGGACAACCCCCATAACATAGTCACTAGCATCTATTTCCATCTCAAAATGCAATTACAATTTAAGAAAAGATAAAACTAGAGCATGTATAATCTTATGTTTGAACATATCAAATAACTTTGTTACTTATTACCCCAAGTAAAAGTCTTACCACCTAATTTAATGGCATGCAAAGGTGCGACTATGGAAGAGTTATTCTTGATGAATATCCTCGAACTACACAAATAAATCTCCTTGTCTTGGTCACATTGGAATGATTTGGCCAATTAATTATGACCTTACCTTATCTAGATCAATATTCAATTCCAAATATCCAACCACATGCCCTAATAAGACAAGTGATTATTTATAAAATTCACATTTATTCTCATTCAAAACTAACTTGTTCTCCTTCAAACCTTACAAAACTTGTTTAAGATGATCAATATGTTCATCACAAGTTATTATAAAAACAATAATATCATACAAATATACAATTAAAATGCAATCAATAAATGGCCTCATTATCTCATTCATCAACCACATGAAGGTAGTTGGTGAAATGCATAGCCCAAAAACTAGATCCTATTAGAATAATTAATTATGTAATTCATCTATGTAAGTGACTGAATAAATCATGTAGGATTTATGTGATCTCTTAAATTTGAGTTAGTTGGATCCCCCATAACATTTAATATAAATAGGGATATTGGTTAGATTATTAACTCTTGTACTTAATAAGAACTATTTTGAGCATATGACTCCCTATAAACAATAATATCCACAATTATATTTGGTAGTGGAATAAACCATAGTTTTGTTTCTATGTTTATATTTTGTATCATAGTTGGACTATGAGAGAGATGAGAAGAAAGTGGAAATATCATTGAAGATAAATTAAATTGAGAGAAGCCTTAGGGATTTATGTGCAATCTTCAAGCAAGATAATAAAGCTTATTTATTTTTTTATTTCTTCCCATTATTTTTGAAAAATAAGTTTTCATTATTTTTAACTTGTAAAGTGGATGAAGTACTATTTGTTTATTTTTGAAGCTTCATAGAAGCATTCATTAGAGTAGTGTCATAGAAAGCATAGAGGTAATCATATCAAGTGTTGAGAAGCAACCCATAACACCTCAACTATAAAGAGATTATACTTGACATTATATATATGGTGCCATCCACACACTAATTTCTTGGAATGTGATTCTCAACAAAGGAGAAGAGTTATATCAAAAAGAGATGAAAAATTATTTATATTTAAGTGCTCAAACAAAGTGCCACCTACTTGAATAAAACACCACATACTAAAATAAAGTTCCATTAGCAGCCCAAACCACCATTTTAGCCCCAAGAATGTCTCTTTGCATCTTAAAAATAGTCTGTATTAGACCTAGAGGTGTATGAAGACCAAGGAGTAACTAGGATAACAAAAAATCACCATAAAATTCCTACATAATTAGCACCCAATCTCCATGGAGTGCCATCACGAATCTGCACACATTTGGCTCACTATTGGCTATTTTTTCACATTGGTAATTTGGCCTAATGTTTTTAAAGCTTAAAAAATTAGGGTTGATCAATTTTTTTAATAATATTTGAAATTATTTTTTAAAAGTTTATTAAAAATTAAACCTTAGTAAAAAAATTTAAAAAATCAAATATTTTTGCCTACCAAAACTATGAAAACAATTAATTTGAAAGCTAGAAAATTGTAGTGACCTAGAATCTTAAAATTTCTTTGTAGGTCCTTGATAACATTATTTAAAAATCTTATCAAATTATTTTTTATGACTCTTACAATTTTTAAAATATTAAACATTATACAAATTTAATTTTTTTGTCTTAAAAGAGCCCTAGAAGGTTATTAATTCAACTGCAGGAAAATTGGGAGGAGCAAGAAGCCATAATTTGGCTACAATGTATATTTTTTGATAGAAATATTATAAAACATAGTAAACAATTTTTTATGTATTTTACACATGCAAAAAAAATATTTTTTGGTATAAATGATGATTTTATTTCATGCTTACGAGTAATGTCATCGTACCTTGAATTACTGCATCTAATGCCTAAAATAACTACAATAGTGATGCCTATGACATTATCCCTTTAAATCTCTAGGGAGAAATAAGGTTCAAAAAAATTAATTGAACATTCCCTTCTTTACCCATTGGCTAATATCATTCAACATCAATCTTAGCAGTTTGAAATTATGAGTATATAGATAAGTTATGCCCACTCACAAGGATTTCATTCTCAGTAGATGTCATTGATAGTGAAAATCCATTTCACATAGTATATAAGTACCACATGACTCCTTTCTCTCATGTGCATTAATGTCTCTTTCATATACCATTAGGTATATATAAATGATGAGGTTATTCCACATACCAATGGGTATATAGAAAGGGCACATATATCAAGAGGTTTGGTATATAGGATTGATGATATATAGAAAGGAAAACCTTTTGGAGTGATAAAGAACCAAGCCATATCCCACATATAAATTTTTTAAATGGATATAAATGGCCCTATATTTTTTTACTTGATACATAACTTGTTCTTGGTGATAACTATGCAACATGAAGGACCAAGATAAAAACTCACATGGAGTTTCAAGATTTATGACTAGTTGTTGATGGCACATTCACCTAACACACCTCAGACATTGAAAAAAATAGAAGTTTGACAAAAAAAACTAGAAGGAAAAGTTGATAAAAATGTTAATGGTATCATATGAGGTCTAACCTCATATCCAAAATTCTACTAAAGATAAAGATCCCTGGGACAAACTCAGTATCATCTATGAATCCAAGATACAAAATACCATCCTACATCTAAAAATTTAGTTTCATTATCTCAAGTTGAAGCCAAGATAAAAACTTAAAGGGATTTATTCATCATGATGAAACACTACGAGCCTCTCTCCTATCATTAGATGAGACAATGTTATATGCTTACCTATTACACATCATCCTTAGAGCATTGCCACAAGCCTAAAATATCTTTGTGATGTCTCTCAATATATTAGAGATGAAGCCATTTTTTGAAAAGTTAGTTAATCTATTATAGCAATCAGAATTCATGCACACAATATAATAAGATCAAGAATAACATGCACTTAGATCAAATCAAAATGGGAAAAGACCCATTAATCCTCCAAAACACTCCCCCAAGTAGAATAATCAATAGAATCAACACAAGCATAAACCTCATTCTAAGAAGGTCTATCAAATTTACGGAAAAATAGGCCATGAATTGAAGGATTGTTGGTACAATGATTTTACTTAGGGATCCTCTAGAAACAATAATCCTACCCCTTCACAATATACACAAGGATAGAATAAGAATAAATCACAATCCATATGTACTTAGAAACATAAGTCTTCTTCAAAACAATAACATGGGAATGTTTTTGAAGATAATGGTTCTTTAGATGAGGATTATGTCTATCCTACATAGATAAAAAAGTACATTCCTCCTCCAAATTTAGTTTGGGACATGGATTATAGTTCCATGTAAGGCACATGATAGAACAAAATGATCAGTTCACCACTTTTAATTCTTCATATTTTTTAGGTAATGTATCTCTTGGAGATGATACATCATATAGTGTCTAAGGCAAAAGAGACATTTTATTACCTCTTGGAACTCATGGATGTAAAATCAATAACATCTTATATATTCATGGCCTTACCAAAAGTATATTGTATGTGAATTAATTTCTTGGCCACAACCTCATAGTTGCATTTGACCAAAATCAAGATAAAAATATGTATCTCATTCAGGATAAGTCTCTAGGCTCAAAATTGCTAACAAGAGATTATGATGTGTTAAAAATGTTTTAGATTAATGTTGTCCATAAATCCAATCAATATTTAGTTTAAAAATATACTAACTTAGCTAATCTCTGGCATAAAATATACGAACATGTAAGTTTTGGGTACATGACAAGACTCAACAAACATAACATGGCAAGAGGTCTTCCCTAACTCAATAAGAATATTGATATATGTTCCAATTGATTAAATATAAAATAAAATATAGATCCCTTTGGCACAAGTACATATAGGGATATTAATTCATTATATCTTATGCACACCGAATGTGCTCAGATGTTAGTAGCTTTTAGTATTTTGAACTCATTGTTGATGACTACTAATGAAAAATGTGAGAATATTTCTTGAAGACTAAGGATCATTATTTTTAAGTCTTAAAATAATTAAAATCCTTTATGGAACATTATTTTTTTCATAGAATTCATGTTCTCCACTCAAATTGAGGGGGAATACACTAGTAAAGAGTTATTTGAATTCCTAAAAGTAAACGATGCACCAAAAGTTGACTTCACTTTACACTCCAAAATAAAATGGTGCATATAATGGATAAATTTAACTATTATGAAAAAAGTATAAAATATGTTATGAGGATGTGAAGCACGGGATATACTGAGAGGGGGGGGTGAATCAATATATCATATATCTTATAAAACTTTCTCTTAACCAAAATCCACTTAATCAAACATTCAAGATATGAAATAAAACTCAAACAATAAACGCCACACAAGATAGAAAGAGACACCAGATATAACGTGGAAACCTAATGTGGGAAAAACCATGGAGAACAATCTCAAGTATATGAATGAGCACCAACCCAAACAATATTCACAAGCACCAACTTGCAGGAGCACCAACCCCTTTGTTGAGCACCAACCCATCAACGATTCATGAGCACTAACCCATAGGAGCACCAACCCCTTTGCTGAGCACCAACCCAGCAAAAATTCATGACCATCAACCCACAGGAGCACCAACCCCTTTGCCAAGCACCAACCCAACAACAATTCATGAGCACCAACCCATAGGAGCACCAACCCCTTTGTCGAGCACCAACCCAAAAACAATTCATGAGCACCAATCCACAGGAGCACCAACCCCTTTACCAAGCATCAACCCAACAAAATTTTTTGAGAACCAACCCATAGGAGCACCAACCCAGCAACAATTCATGAGCACCAACCCACAATAGCACCAACCCTTTCGTGTATACCACACACATATCTCTCAATGTTGCTATCTTAACAAATGATAGTTTAATACAACATCTCTTTCCTCTCTCTCACCTTTGCTATTCTAAGCTAGATATAACACATACAAATCATATTCATCTCTCATAATTTCTCTTCTAAGCTAGATATTACAATATCAAATCAACCTCTAGCTTCCATATTACAAATGGCTTCTCAAGCCTTTATTTATAGCTTTCCAAATGACCTTTGGCCTTCCCCCTTTGTGACCCTTCAATCCTCATGGAAAATGGTGCCAAACTTGTATGACCCTTCATATTCTTGCCTTTGAAAAGTCATGTGGTGACCCTTCATGACCAAAAACGTCCTACCCACTTTTGTCCTCATCTTGGTGACTTTTCGTATTACTCAAAGTATCCCTTCATGAGAAATTGCACCCTTCCTCTTTTGTCTTCACTTGGTGACTCTTGGAATTCCCCAAGATGACTCTTCATGGGAAAATGCATCCCATCCTTCTTTTGTCTTTATCCCGTGGCTCTTTGACTTCTCCATGGGCCCTTCTTTTGTCTTATATGCAACCAAAAATGTATTCGTTAATATTAAATAAATATTAACTCACATTAGCCAAGATAAACAACATTAAATGTAATGGGGCCTATATCACCAATAATGCTAGACCTTTGACATTAATGAAAATATTTCCAATAATCTCCCCCTTTGTCATTGATGGCAACCTCAATCCTGAAATTACCACATCCTATCACCTGCACATACTGTCATCTAAAAACATACAATAACTCCCCCTTATTGTAGCAGCCTGTACCTATTTTTGCACCTATAGCTATACCTATTATTCTCTCCCTTTGACATCAATGGAAAAGGGCCTACTTGAAGCTAACACTTAGCTCCCCCTCAACTAATGTTGAACATCAATGGTAGGAAGTAATAGAAATTACTCCCAACTCCTCTCGTAGATCTTTGAATGTGTCCTTTGATCATGCCTTTGAGAAGATATCTGACAATACATATACATTGTTCCCTATCCTTTGAGCATCTGCAATCAACTCATTTGAATCTTTTCTTCTAATCTCACAACCTTCAGCATAAAACCTTAATGTATATCCTTGATCACATATTTGACTAACACTCAACAGATTATGCTTAAGACCTTTTACATATAAAACATTCTTAGTCTTAGTTCTACCATAATCCAAACTCAAAGTACCTTTTTCAGCTATCTTGGTAGTGGTTTTATCTCCAAATCTCACTGTACCACCATTGATCTTCTTTAGAGATATGAATTTAATTTTATCTCCTATCATATGCCTCAAACATCCGCTATCAATTAACCATGGCTGATCTTTACCTCTTACATGCAGGGTTGTCTGAACCATCATGGAATCTTTAGGTTGTTTCTTCTACCATGAACATGTCTAAATCTTCTTCTTGATGAATGGAACTTTGAAAATCTGATCCTTCTTGATTGACTCAAACACCCTTCTACAATACCGAGCTATGTGTCCAAAGTTGTTGCACTTGTAGCATACTATGGTCTCTTCATCAAAGCTTGATAGAGGAGCTGCTTGACTCTACTTGACTTTCCTTCTCCTTATTTCTGAAATTGTTAGCTCTTTTTCTACATTCTAATTTCTTGTGACCATATCTATTACAATAAAAACAATAGCCATAAAAATAAGACCTGTCTGTATATCTCTGACCTGATTGCCTTTTATATCTTTGTTCTCTCCAGCCTTCTCTGTTTGAAATGTCCTATGTATGTTACACTTCTCCCCTTTTTGTTTCCTCTTTTGTAAGAGCTTCAACATAGCTCTTTTTCTTTTCAAAACTAATCCTTGTCTTATCTGAATTTACTTTTTGACTTTCCAATATCTTATTCAACATGTTAGTGCTATCCTCAAATTTTGAATCACTAACTACTTTATCATTGACTGCTTTCTCAATATCTTCTTTTAAAGAGGAAATTTCAATCACATACCTTTGACATTATTTTCTTGCTATTTCCAATTGTGTTGTGAGATCTTATTCATTATTCTTGGCTTCTTCAAAGTGTGTTGTTAGATCATCAATAATTTCCTTTGACTCCTTTTCATTTTTCTCGATCTAGCACTTTAATCTTTGATTCTTCTTTTGAACAACTTCTAACTCTTCTAAGGCACAAATGAGCTCTCCTTCCATATTCAATTCAGCTTCCTCCTCTTCTTTTTCTTGATCATCTTCATGTATGGCCATGAATATAATCTCTTCTTCTTATGAATTTTTGACTCCACTATCTTCGACTGAGCTAAGATCCTTAGAATATAGGCTCTTCTTCTCGAATCCATTTTTAGATTTGCCTTTGAAATTATTCTTGTATGTAGGCTTTTCTTCTTCTTCATGTTAGGAGGGGTGGCATTATGAACATAAATGATCTGATACCACTTATCAGGATCTTGCTCCTCAATAAGAGCACAATATGATTACCTTGTATAAGCAACTAATATGCGGAATTAACCAGATGCAATAAGTAACTAAAATTCACAAATGACACATAATATGAGAGACAACACAATCTATATTAATAATCATTCAGAAAAGAATACAATAAAGAGACGCCACACTCTTCCACACTTTTCAGGCTTCCCACACCAAGTGTACAGTAATTCTCTTCAAGAGTTCACTCTCCTACCAAAAATGGTCCCAACACACAACTCAAACACAGAGTTGGTGTTCACCTCCACTAGTCAGTAATAACACTGCCAGTACACAAGCACTTAAAGTACTTCAAGTAGATCTCCCATGAACCTGCAACAACCTAAAACTCAAATGATCATACTTACACATGTATAACTTCTCCCTGATCTTGCAACAACTTGTAGATCACCCTGTTCTTACAATTAGAAGGATCTACCTTGCCTTCCTCTATTTTGCACTAATTACAATACATGCCAATGGGTCTATAAATAGATCCCACACTTAAACAATAACTTAGACTTCTAATTTACAATAATTAGACATGTAGCTCTAGACTCAAAATAGCCTTTACATGTAAAGACTTAGTTCAACGAACTAATTGTCCATGCAACGAACAGTTTTGGAATCGCCACAGGTGACCGACGTCAGTCCCTATCTACTTGGAGTTGACTGACGTCGGTTGACCTCCTACCGATGCCAGTTGCCTTCTGCACTGTAGATGACTGACATCAGTTACACTGTCAATGCTGGTATCCCTGGAACTTAGCAACCTCCTTCATGTCTGTAAAGTTGAAGCTTTTAGCTCCAAAACCTAACAATCTCCCACTTAGAGATAAATAGCTACAACTGTACCTATCCCTGTACATCATCTAGTTTGTTCCCTTGGCTTTGTATTCCTCTTCAAAATCACTCTTGAAGACCAACCACCACAAATCCTATGGTGCACCTCATGTCATCCAAATCACCTGCCACATCTGCATCTACAAACCCATGTAGAAAAGAACTTGACCTTGCATAGCATGTGCACCTACTACTGGTCCCTCTCAGATACCTGAGAATCCACTGAACTGCCCTCTAGTGCTTCTTTCCTAGATTGACCCCAAACTTGCTGACAACACCCACTACTTGGGCAAACTCAGGTCTAGTACATACCATGCACTTAACCTCATCATGTGAATCAGAACACTGTTCATAAACCTGTCCAACCATCAGCATGCTAACCGGTCTCACATAATCATCTGGAGACAAAATCAACCTGTGACTTTTCATGTCTCTAAAACACACTCATGCCAAAAAATCTTACTGCTCCCAGATTCCTCATGACAAACTTCTAAACTAGCTTTACCTTTAGTTTAACAACTCCCTATATATGTAACCCTACAATAAGCACATCATACAGTAACAAGATAATGTAGCTAATATTATCCAACCTGGTAAAGAGAAACACAATGGTCAAACCTCCATTGTCCTACAGCTACTCAAGACCATATACCTTGGCCTTCCGTCTCACGTGTCCATTCCCACTCTTCTTTATCTTAAACATCCATTCATCTCTCAGTGCTTTCTTCCAGCTGGCAACTCCACCAAAAACTCCCATTTGGTTCTCCTCCAAGGAATCACATCCTTCATCCATGCCAAGCTCCCAATGTTTCCTGGATCTACCTATTCTGCTTATTTAATAACTTCCTAGTTCTTGACCATCAGTGAGCAACAAGTAGTGTATAGAAGGGAAATGATGAATTTGAGGCTTACTTACCCTTTCAGTCCTCCATATGGGCACTTGAGACTCCTTGACAGCTTACTGTCCACCCAAAATCCATTTCAGTGACCGATGCTAGTCACATCTTAGTCTGCACCAGACTGACGTCAGTTCCATGAGACTACCACCTTACTGACATCGATTCCCCCTAGCCGATGCCAATAATTACCAGTCTCGAGTCACCGATGTCAGGCTGCACATAGCTGACATCAATCTCTATCTAGACGTTGACGTTGATTTTCTAATCGACATCGGTATCTATGTTTTGCTTGTGAGAAATGATTTTTTCCTGCGAGCTCCTTTTGGATCAAAACCTTGCTCTACTTAGAATTCTTCAGCCATTGTGACTGATACCTATCCATGATCTTCTCTTTGAAAACCAAGGCTTTCCTGTTCTTGTCACTAACATCAGATTTCTCTAGAAACTTCACTTTCTTCTTCTACTTACAGAAATCATGATCCATGCCTCTCAAATCTGAAAGCATACCCTTTGACTCAAGAACATGCATCCCCTTCATATTCATGTGACCAAGCCTATTAAGCCACATCTCTGAATCTACAGCTGAAGTAGATAAACTAGAAGGAGAATCAGTAATACAAGTAGATAGATAAAGCGTACCTACTTTCTTACCTCTTGCTACAACAAGTGCACCCTTGGAAACTTTCCAAGACTCTACTATGAGAGTTACTGTGTAACCCTCATCACCCAAACTTCCTACAAAAATCAAACTCTGCTCCAGGACTGGGACATGCATGACCTCCTTCAACACCCATGTGTTGCCCGTCTGCAAATTCAGCTTCACTTTCCCTTTGCCAACCGTTTGACAAGGCTTACCATCCCCTAAATAAATTTCTCCAAAGTCTCCCTGGACATACTCATTAAAAAATTCCCTATTTGGGGATGCATGAAAAGAGGCACAAGAATCTAAAACCCAAGATTCTACTTTATCCAAGGAACATACTAGAGCATCCTGTGTAACAAACTCTACAACATCTGCTTCTTCTCCATGTCCTTCATGTTGATCTTCATCTGACCTGCAATCTCTCTTTAAGTGCCCTTGCTTTCCACACTTCCAGCAGGTTATTCTGCCAAACCTGGATTTGGATCTCCTGCCTATCTTGGACCTTGATCTCCCATGCCCGATCTTCTCTCTTTGCCTTCCCCTGCTTTCAACACTCAAAGCATTCCCTGATGATTCACCTATGCTTTTCCTGTGAATCTCTTCATTCAAGATTACACTCACAACATCATCCACTTTTAAGATTTTAGAAGCAAACGCAGTATTACTAACTATCATTACCAAACTCTCCCAACTTTCAGGTAATGAGCATAAGATTAAGAGAGCCTTAATTTCATCATCAAAAACAATATTGACTAAATTTAACTGGTTTATCAAACCATTGAAATCACTAAGATGAATATGAACAGATCCACCTTCCAACATTTTCAAATTAAATAATTACTTCATAAGAAATACCTTATTCAAAGCTGAGGGTTTTTCATATAAATTTGCCAAAGATTCCATCAACTCTACCATTGTCTTAGCCTGTGATAAGTTGGAAATCACAGACGATGCAAGGCTCAATCTTATAGATCCTAGAGCCTTCCGATAAAGAACCTTCCATTCTTCATCCTTCATATCTATGGGCTTGCATGCAACCCCACCCAATGGTAAGTAAAAATCTTTTTGATATAGATAATCTTCTATCTGCATTCTCCATAATTGATAGTTCTTGCCATTAAACTTCTCCATTCATAGCTTACTTTCTTCTGCCATTGCTATACTCCCACTCAAATAGAAACCCCTGTGAGTAACCTGTAATCAACAAACACTGACCAGATCTAATACAACCTATTAGTAACCCAACCAAAATCTCTGATACTAGTTGTTAGGAGGGGTGGCACTAGGAACATAAATGCTCTGATACCACTTGTCAGGATCTTGCTCCTCAATAAGAGCACAATATGATTACCTTGTATAAGCAACTAATATACGAAATTAACTAGAAGCAATAAGTAACTAGAATTCACAAATGACACAGAATATGAGAGACAACACAATCTGTATTAATACTCATTCAGAAAAGAATACAATAAAGAGATGCCACACTCTTTCACACCTTTTAGGCTTCCCACATGAAGTGTACAGTAATTCTCTTCAAGAGTTCACTCTCCTACCAAAAATGGTCCCAACACACAACTCAAACACAGAGTTGGTGGTCACCTCCACTAGTCAGTAATAACACTGCCAGTACACAAGCACTCAAAGTACTTCAAGTAGATCTCCCATGAACCTGCAACAACCTGTAACTCAAATGATCATACTTACACATGTAGAACTCCCTAATCTTGCAACAACCTGTAGATCACCTTGTTCTTACAATTAGAAGGATCTACCTTGCCTTCCTCTATTTTGCACTAATTACAATACATGCCAATAGGTCTATAAATAGATCCCACACTTAAAAAATAACTTAGACTTCTAATTTACAATAATTAGACATGCAACTCTAGACTCAAAATAGCCTTTACATGCAAACACTCAGTTCAATGAACTAACTATCCGTGCAATGAACAATTCTAGAACTACCACAGGTGATCGACGTCGGTCCCTATCTGCCTGGAGTTGACCAACATCAGCTGACCTCTTGCCGATGCTGGTTGCCTTCTGCACTGTAGATGACCGATGTTAGTTACACTACCGATGCCGGTATCCCTGGAACTCAGCAACCTCCTCCATGTCTGCAAAGTTGAAGCTTTTAGCTCCAAAACCTAACACTTCATCATTACCCTTATTTGGGCATCTAGCTAAAAAATGTCCAATATTTCCACAATTAAAACATTTAAAAGGTAATTTTCTTTGATATTTACCTGTTCCTCTTTTTGGCTTGCGAATGAAAAGTGCTTTGTTTTCATCTTCATCATCACTGGAACTATCACTTGATTCTTGAATCTTAGCTTTCTCTTTCTTTGATGTCTTGAAAGCCACTTCTCTCTTTGAAGGTTTATCTTGTTCTATCCGCATCTCATATGCCATGAGAATACCATGAAGCTCATGCATCTTTAGCTTACCTAAATTCTTCATCTCCTCGATTGCCGAAACCTTTGCATCATATCTCATTGGTAGAGATCTCAAAACCTTTTGCACCACCATTGACTCTTCCAATATTTCTCCAATACCTTGAATTTGATTTACTATCTGATCAACTCGCAAGAGATAACTTGCTATATCTTCTTCTTCTTCCATCTTCAAAATTTCAAACTACATTCTAAAAGTCTGAAGCTTAGCTTGCTGAAACTTTCCATCACCTTTGTAAATATTCTCAAGTTTTATCCAAGTTTCATGAGTAGATTTACATTGCATAACTTTAACAAATTTAGATTCACATAAACCACATAAAATAGCATTTAAAGCTTTAACATTACATTCACTTGCCTTCTTTTCTGCTGGAGTAATTTCATATATCTATGGCTCTTCATATTCCTCCACCACTGCTTTCCATATGTCGAATCCAAGGGCCATCAAATAAACCTTCATTCTCATGCTCTAAAAATCATAATTCATCCCATCAAACAAAGGTACCTTATTTGTAGAAAATCCTTCCTGTAACCCAGCCATCATGCTTTTCTGATCTACCTTTAAGCTATAAAATTTTTCTAAAGAAACCTGCTCTGATACCAATTATTAAGCATGGGATATACTGAGAGGGGAGGGTGAATCAGTATATCATATATCTTATAAAACTTTCCCTTAACCAAAATCCACTTAATCAAACATTCAAGATATGCAATAAAACTCAAACAATAAACACCACACAAGATAAAGAGAGACACCAGATATAATGTGGAAGCCCAATGTGGGAAAAAACATGGAGAACAATCTCAAGTATATGAATGAGCACCAACCCAAACAATATTCGCAAGCACCAACTTGTAGGAGCACCAACCCCCTTGCTGAGCACCAACCCAACAATGATTCATGAGCACCAACCCCTTTTTCGAGCACCAACCTAGCAAAAATTCATGAGCACCAACCCACAAAAGTACCAACCCCTTTTCCGAGCACCAACCCAACAACAATTCATGAGCACCAACCCACAGGAGCACTAACCCCTTTCCTGAGCACCAACCCAGCAACAATTCATGAGCACCAACCCATAGGAGCACCAACCCCTTTGCTGAGCACCAACCCAACAAAAATTCATGAGAACCAACCCCTTTGTTGAGCACCAACCTAGAAACAATTTGTGAGCACCAATCCACAGGAGCACCAACCCCTTTGTGTATACCACACACCTATCTCTCAATGTTGCTATCTCAACAAATGATAGTTTAATACAACATCTCTTTCCTCTCTCTCACCTTTGCTCTTCTAAGCTAGATATAACAAATATAAATCATATTCATCTCTCACAATTGCTCTTTTAAGCTAGATATTACAATATCAAATCAATCTCTATCTTCCATATTACAAATGGCTTCTCAAGCCTTTATTTGTAGCTTTCCAAATGACCTTTGGCCTTCCCCCTTTGTGACCCTTCAATCTTCATGGAAAATGGTGCCAAACTTGTATGACCCTTCATATTCTTGCCTTCGAAAAGTCATGTGGTGACCCTTCATGACCAAAAACGCCCTTCCCACTTTTGTCCTCATCTTGGTGACCTTTCGTATTCCTCAAAGTGTCCCTTCATGAGAAATTGTGCCCTTCCTCTTTTGTCTTCACTTGGTGACTCTTGGAATTCCCCAAGATGACTCTTCATGGGAAAATGCGTCCCATCCTTTTTTTGTCTTTATCTTGTGGCTCTTTGACTTCTCCATGGGCCCTTCTTTTGTCTCATATGCAACCAAAAATATATTCGTTAATATTAAATAAATATTAACTCACATTAGCCAAGAAAAACAATATTAAATGCAATGGGGCCTATATCACCAATAATGCTAGACCTTTGACATCAATGACAATATTTCTAACAGAGGACTTACACCTACCTCCTACATACTATGTATAATTATTTTGCATGGCAGTGTACGTGTTGAATCAAGTACCCACCAAACCTCTTAGTGGTTTTATCCACAAGAATCATGGACTAATAATAATCCTTCTATACCACATATTCATGTTTTTTGATATAGATCATATATGCATGTCCCTAAAAAGAAAATAAAAAAATAGACAAGAAATCATTGTCATGCATTTTTCTTGGTTACAATGAAGTTTTGAATTCATACCAACTCATGGATCTAAAAACTATGAAGGTAAATATCATAAGGGATGTTGTATTTAATGATAAGGGTGAGTCCAATCCACCCTTCATATAGTCACTTGATATAGGTGTTAGATTTATAAACAATTCAAAAAAAAATTAGTGGTAGTGAAGATGAGGATAATAATGATAGTTAACTAGGTCCTTTAGCTCAACCACCTTCTATTCAACATATATCTAAGTGGTATACCATTACCATACAAGATGAACAATTGTATGGAATCCCAAACACTTCGACTAAAAGACTGAGGATTCATAACATGCTCATGTAGAGGTGAATTTTTTCTTAAAGAACACAACTAAAGAATCATTTGAGCCTTCAATGATTCATGAATCCCAAGATTCAAAGCCTTGGTAAGAGACCATGGATGAAAAATATCAGTCACTAATGAATAAAAATACAAGGAAACTTGTTGATCTTACACCAGTTAATAATCCTATCAATTAAAAAGGGATCTTTAAGACCAAGTACAAATAATGGAAACATTGACAAATACAAAGCAAGACTTGTATCAAAGGGCTATACAAAAAAGAAGGCATTGACTATGAGGATACATTTTCTCCCATAGCCAATATAAAGACCATCAAAATGGTATTTACTATGGGTGCATATTTTGGATGGAAATTCCATTAGATGAATGTAAAATGTGCCTTCCTAAATGAATATATATAATAATAAGTATACATGACCTATCTAGAAGGTTTTGTATCACCTAGTCAAGAATAAATGGTGGGTAGAGTCACTAAGTCTATATATGGTCTTAAGAAAGTTACTAAACCATGGTATATAAATATTGATGAACATCTCATTCAAAATGGATTCCATAGGAATATATATGATCCAAACCTCTACATTAAGGAAAAAAGTGGAGGTTGCGCTTATAGTATAATATGTTGATGATTTAGTCATCACTCATAGTTCAATGAAGATGATTGATGCAAAAAAGAATGATCTCAATCAATCACTTGACATGAAAAAAATCAGGAAATTAAATTATTGTCTTGGTTTGGAAGTGTGGAAAAAAGGGAGTCACACATTTACTTCTCAAATCAAGTATTATAAGACCATGCTTGAGGGATTATGGATGATAAACTACAAACCTATGGAGATAAGACTTCAATTTTCTTATTTGAATCCATCACCACTAGTAAATACCACTCTATCGATAATTGATTAGTAGTATCATTTAGTTGATATACACTTTGCTATATATGAGCTATGTTTTCAACTATATTTCAAGGTTCATGTAAGATCTGAAGATGAGTCACTATAAATCAGAAAAGAAGATATTGAGTTACATGTTAGGTTTTATGGTGTATGGCTTAGAATACAATCAGAATGACATGTTCTTCTTGATAGGTTACATGGACATAGATCATGAAAGTTCAATTGATGACCAGAAATCTACATTTGGCTTTGTATTCTAACTAGGATATAGTCCTATCTCATGGGGAAAATATAAGTAAAACTTTATTCCTCAATCTTCCACTGTGGCAAAATATTATGTAGTAGGATGTGTTATATACGAAGTGATATGGTTACATCACATACTTGTAGGATTAGGAGTACCACAAGCTCATCCTATGGTTATGTACTAAGATAATCAGGGTATTCTTAAAATTTTTCTCAATCTAGTGTTTTATGAATGCACAAATCACTTTGAGTTTTAGGTTCATTTAATACAGGAGCATGTTCAAAACACAACATTCAACTCCGAAATTTCCCCACTCAAGATCAATGTGTAAATGTCTTCACCAAGTGAATTGCACAAGATAAGTTTGAGGCATACATAAATGATCTCTCTTGTAATTTCAAGAATATGATGAATTAAGGGGAGGAATGTTAGAATAATTAATTATTTAATTCATCTATGTAAGTGACTAAATAAATCACATAGTATTTATGCGATCTCTTATATTAGAGTTAGTTGGAACTCCCATAGTATAAAATAGAAATAGGGATATTTGGTAAATTAATATATCTTAAATTTAATATTAACTATTGTGAGCATATGACTCTAAATAAATAATTGTATTCATGTTTATATTTTCTAATGGAATAAAACTTAGTTTTGTTACTTTGTTCAGATTTCTAACCACTCATACAACACTTGCCTTTTTTTGAATGTTGTTTTTTAAATTTATTCATCCTTAATTTTCACTTGTTGATACTCAAATTTCAAATCAAGCTTATTAAAATACTTTACATGCTTAATTAGATTAATAATATCATCAATCTATGGAAGAGGGTACCTATTCTTGAATGTTATCTTGTTATGTGCTTTATAATCAACACACATTTTCCATAAACCATTTTTCATAGGTACTAAAACAATAGAAGAACCACATGGACAATTCATACAATGGATTACACCTTCATTAATTAGATACTATACATTTTTTTATGTCATTTACATCATTCAATGACTACGTACATAACTCAAGAATTGGAAGTAAACTATCGAATATCAAATGAATTTCAAGTTGTTTAATGGTTATTTTTTGATTTACCAATTAAATTAGACTATTGAAATAATATTCAAAATAGAGAATATACAAAATTTGAATGATACAAAAAATTGAAATGAGCTATAAATAGTAAATCTCAATGAAAAATGCAAACCTAACTCAAATATGACTTATGTTGATTGTGTAGGTAGATATTTGATATGGAGATGACTAAAAAGATCTATGGACTATTTCATGCTCAAAAATAGAATTTTTCAATGAATAGGGTCAAAGCCATTGTAGGGTTGATAGGGGTACACCACAACCTTATCCTTTTAACTATGGCCATGTTTAAGTTGACTATGTGATTTATTTTTCCATCTACATACCTATACCTGCCTGATGTGGTTGATTGGTTACTTGTAGATAAGGATTTTTTACATGGAATAACGTATAATAGAAAAACCATAGATCCTGCACATAAAATAAATGGACATCAAATACATAAATTTTTGAATTATCTAAGGGCAATAGCTAATTATCTTTGAAAAGCTTGCATAATTTGAATGTTACCTACATAGCTAAAAAGGGCCTCAGGACAATGTAGTTTTCCCTCCTCGAGTTAGTGTGAGTCTTGATATTTGAGCTATATGAATACAAGTAGTAAATTGAATTGAATGATTGAAAATGAATGCCCTTGACCTGAAATAAAATAGATTTCAACTTGGATTAGGATTTTTAGAATAAATCAAAACTTGAATTGGAAATATTAGTGATCTTTTACTTAATGTGCAATAGAATTTCCAAGTGATTGCTAGGTACCAAATTTATGGCCTTGATGTGTTTATATAATGTAAAATTTGAAATATTTACATTATCCAACTTTGATAAAATCAAGGGAAGGTTGAAATGAAGTGTATAAAATTTTAAAAGAAATTATTGGATCATGGGAGATGAGGCTAAACTAATAGATGAGGCTAGATTGTGGCCCTATTCAACCTAGTGCATTATTATCCTAAAAAGTTAGAGATTGTTAGAACTTGGCTAAAAAAAATATGTATGTAGAATAGGGATATTTAAATGAGATTTTTAATAATTACAAGATAATTAGTTGAATAGTTAAGGATATCATATATATTTCAAGTTAATGGAATGGTTAATAATTCAAGCAAGGTGTAGATGTCAAGATTAATCATTTTCAAACACTAAATGATTAAATTTGAGTGTCTACATTTCCCCCCCAACTTTCTTCTAGTGATGCAATGAAATGAGATTACTATAATAAAGGAGATTCATACCTAAATGTGTATAGACATTTTTTTATATTGGTTTGAATATTGATTGTGTAAGATGCCTCAATGCAAACCTATAACAATGCCACTGAAAGTAGTTTCTATCCATATTTGAAAATTAAAAAATTGATATTTGAAATTTGAAGTTGAAAAGAGAGTAAGGAAAGAATAAACCTTAAATAGGATATAATCAAATTGCATTGTAAATTAAAAGTATATAAGTGTGTGTGCTCCATTGTTGAGGCATTTGGAGAAATTTTGAACCTATTTCAAATCAAGAATGTTCAAGTCTCAATTTGGAAACAAGTGAAAGCCCTTGAGTTGAAAAGATTGTATGATCTAATTGTCATTTGAATGTGTAGATTAATCCATTAAATAATTGAAGAGGTGGAACCACCAAATATGGCTCACTACAATTAAACCATAACCTTTGAATGTCATTAGACTCAAATGTGGTAGGAGGAGTGGTGAAACTACCAAATCTATCTCGTTAAAGTGCAACCATATACATTGAGTGTCACTAAAATCTAACATGGCCCACTTGAAAAATGAGATGAATCGCACTATTACAGATAGATCTAGATTTTATTTAAAGCTTTGTAACTTTGAAACTTCTAAACTTTGAAAAAGATAAATTAAAAATTTTCAATGTAGTAACATGAATATGAAGGAATATCATGTCCCATGTATCTATATTGTATTGATATATAATTTCAAGTGACTATTTTAACTATTTGAAACCTGTAACTTGTAACTATAAGAATGAATGCACATACATGTTATATGCTTCCATAATATGAAAATCATAAAGTGTACTAAAAATATAAATAACATATTATGTCATAAATCTAAAATTGTTTTCTCAAGAGGGGATTGAGTTCTCAAGGTAAGCCCAATTTGATTCCACACTTTTGAGATAAGGGACCTAACTTGTAAATTATTAAAATCAAAATAAAAGTTATAGAATATGTGAATGATATAGTCGTGGAAGATAATGTGAACATTTGAAATGTATTGCATCATAATATGGAATATAATATTGAATTACATATGAAACATGTGTTAGATATATATATAACTGTATACACCCTAAATTGGTCAAGCAATCACACATATCATGTATTTTCACAATCCTTTCACAAGAGAATCCGACTGGAGAATATGAGCCTTGTTCATATTTAACCACATCTTTCATTTTACTAATTTTGGTCTTATTTCATGTTTGAGTCACCTTTTTTATTATTTCCATTCATTTGTAGACTTTCAAAACCTCATTTCACCTTAGCCAAGTCAAATGGGACCATGCTTATTCCATCCCCTAGGTCCTAAGCTTGTAGGATAGGAGCGTTGGGATTGGACTACAATGCTAGACCTTAGGGTGTCCATTTCTAGTGTTCCTATCTAAGGTCATTTTGAGCTCTAATGGTCAATTTCACTCACTTAATGAGTCCCAATCCCTTTCTGAGTTTCATCCTTAAGTTTTCTAATGTCGACCTAATGCAAATAAAGCTCCCAAATTTGAAATAAAGAGACTCTTATATAAAGTAATACACAAGGAATTTTATATCTATCACTTACTAATTTGGCACATTACATACTTAAAAATCAATCAATAGTATAGCTCAACATTCTGCATCACACATAAACTTGCATGCTGGATCAAGGAAGGGCATAGGCAAAAGTTCATTCTTGCATCTACTGTGCATGTTAATTATGCACATTCCCTAAGGAGAACTAAATTTGATCTGAGACCCTAGCATTGAGGGTTAATGTAGGTAGTGATCAAGACAATAGGGGTTCTAAATCATGTGATCATACTTCCCCCAACCTAGTTTTTCCCCCTTATGATTTTGATGCATTTATTGTTTTGTGTGTAGATAGACTCAGGGTTTGGATATTGAAATGGACCTATAGTGAGTTCTACTGAAATTCATCCTCCAAAATTTCATACATAGGCTCACACTGAGACAATGGATAAAATCCATAAAGCTCAGACCTTCAGGATAATAGTGGCAAAAAAGGACTATAACATTGGACACCAAGGTGTCCTATTTTGGTGCTCCTATCCTTTCACAAAATGAAATTTAGATCTAGATTTGTGACACTATCCCAGTCTTGTACAATATATTTAAACCTCTGAATCATCCATTTTAGCCTATTTTTCTAGATAAGTTTAGTTTCTCCCTATGTAATTAATGTAATTTATTTTGATCAAAATCTATATTTTACTATATTTGATTGATATTTCCCCCTTATTCCAGACCCTTTATTATTTAGGAACTAGACCCTAGTTTCCTAAAAATAAAAAAATATTTGGTGAACCTAAATTACTTAGAATAAATCTAAGACCCTAGGTACCCTTAGGGTTTTTCCTTCAAATTTTGTGCAAAAAAAATTAATTCAAAATTCTGATTTTTGTATAATTTTTTGTGCATTTATCTCATTCAAATTTATTTTAAAATTTAAATTATTTACATAATTTTCAAAAAATCTAAAAACCCCAACCAAAAAGCCTAAATTCCTAAACTAGGTCCTCAAACCCTAAGCCTCCCTCCCTTACAAATTTAAAAAAATATATTTTGGAATTTTTACAAATAGTTTGGAGTGTCAAAAATATTTTCAAAATTTCACAATTAGTAGTTTTTATGTACAAAAATTTAAATTCAAAGTTTTGATTTTTGTATCATTTTTTGTGCATTTATCTCATTCAAATTTATTTTAGAATTTAAATTATTGCCATAATTTTTCAAAATTCTAAAACCCTAATCCACAACCCTAGATTCCTAAACTAGGTCCTCAAACCTCAAGCCTTCCTTGCAATTTTTAGAAAAATATTTTGGAATTTTACAAATAGTTTAAAGTTTCAAAAATATTTTCAAAATCCCTATGTTAGTAGTATTTATTACATTTATTTGATTAATAGTACTTTTACATATTCTATTTGGTGAAATAAATAAAATGGCCACTAAGTCACTTTTTCCCTCTCATCCCATAGATCAATTTCTAAATTTTTCTCATAATTAAGATAATGAATGGACAAATTTGTAAAATTGCACATTGCTAAAAATGTGGTAAATGATTTCATTTACCATGAAGATAATTACTATTTTTTTAATGAGGAATATGATGATACATGTGAAAGTGATAGTGAAGAAAAAATAGATGCATCTTCTTCTCTCAGACCCATCTCTTTTATTCCTTCTTCTAAAAAAAATAATTTTGATAAATGGGAAAGATAATTTTCACCTCATTATCCTATGAAAAATGCACAAAATGAACAAATTAGTCATGCACTTCTAAGTGAACCTCTTATTGGTGATAATTTGCTTCCATGTGAACCTAATCTTTCTCTCTTTTGCTACTTCTATGTTCAAAATAGAACAATATAAATGCAATAAAATCAAATTACCAATGCATAGTTCAAATGATGCATCTCATGCTCTCAACTCTACTTTATCAAAAGAATGTCTAAATGATAACTCTCTTACTCTTAATTATCATATTTAAAATGAAAATAATTCATGCACTCCATCCATAGATAACATAGATGCACATAATATTCTAAATTCACATGATAATTTATTGCATATTAGAAAAGAATTAAATTCTTCTCTTACACCTCTCCCTAGTGAGAATGGAAGTGATAATGAGTATGATAGTGAACATGAAAATGAGATTGACTATGAACAATATTTTGTCTATGATAATTCATTGAATAATGATGATTCTTATGTACATAGTGAAGAAGAAAATGCATCTTATGTTTATAAATCTTTTCTCACTCTTCCTCTCAAACATAATACACAACCAAATGTTGTTTCTACCTCTAGGCATGATTCTATTTCAAATAATGTACATGTTAATGATAACATCACATCTTCTACTCGATTAGAATGTCATTCACTAAAGCATAAAGATACCAATGAATCTCCCAAGCCACCCCTCACTATAGTAGAACCTAGTTCTCACTCTTCACCTAAAGAGAATGGTGGCCCACATCCCTCTAGTAAGGTCCAAGTTACCATTACTCCCAAGGTTCAAGTGAACACACCCCCTCTTTATGATCAAATTTATAAATGTATCATTTCCATGTCTAAAATTAATGATCAAATTAAATGATTAAATGAACCACTTCAAGATGCTAATATACTATCCCATGAGATTATTTCTTTGATGCATGCACTAGGTGAATTACAACATCAAGTACATCTCATTACCTTGGAAAATAAGGCTTATAAGTCTTGGATGGATGCTAATTATTTACATGGTAACCCTATTTTGAAGACATTCATTAAAAATTCATTACCTAGGCATTTCTAGACACCATCATTGCCTCACTTTGATGGAACTAGAGATCCATTCGTACACCTTCAAGCCTTTCAAAAGGCTTTGCCATATCATGTGAGTCATTTGATTCTATTAAAATTATTCTAGTAGACATTAGTGTGGGAAGCATAGAATTGGTTATTTCATTTACTCCTCACTGGCTCCTTGCACACATATGATGACTTAGAGGAGGCATTTCTCAAACATTACTTAGAAAACATGGGCCCTCATGTTACATATGAGAAACTTACCACATTGCATTAGAATAATTCATATCTTGTTAGTGAATATATCTTATGATTCAAGATGCAAATGTTAAGATTGATCTATAAACCAATATATTTAAACATTCAACATATCTTTTTAAAGGGGATTCATCAACCTCTCCTAAAGAATCTATTATATCAGAGAGAGTCCTCTTTCAGGCACTGATGTTATATAATTCTATCTTTGGAAAATAAATTGGGATTGATTGAGGCATATTCAGTTGATTAGATTACTTTAGATTTCACAATAGTACTTACATCTATAGCTCCTAGCACACAACATTGACCATGTCCTAAATAAGATAGGAGACCACAACCAAAAAAATGACTAGTTAAGAACAAAGAGCTAGTCTCTAGGGCACAACCTAAAATATGTATTACAAAGAATAACAGTAAGGCACCACTATAGTTTGATTCAAGGTGGGATAGACCATGTATTATATTTTCAACACTAATCGATAGGAGGTTAATCACATTACCTTATACTCATCGATGAGATCTAAATCTCTTACATAGACAACTACATCAGCATTTTTATAACTATCATCATATCCTTTAATAGAGATAATGATTGTTATGAACTCAAAGATTGAATTAATAGATTTGTTGATAATGGCATCATAAAATTCACATAAGAGGCACTAATATCTCCTCCATCATGGAACCATAAACCTCATTCATCCATGACTGAGTCATCCTAAGACATTCCTTTATAATAATCATCAGTCACTCATCATGAGAATAATAGAGCCTCACAAGAGATCTCCTATTCCAACTATTCAAAAGGTTTGGAAACTAGTATAGTGAGAGCAACCTACATATAATAGTGTAGTTTGAGGAGTACATAGTGCAGTTCCATAGACATATCTAACATAGTCACAAGCATCATAATAGAGTACCTTTCCAAAGAGATATTCACCATGACCCTATTTTTAGGGTCCTATCTCAAGTAGAAAACTGTTAAGGTTAGATTAAATGAACCCACATCATAGAGTATTGCTCTAGAGAGATATTCACTACAACTAGATTTTTAGGGACCTATTTCATGTAGAAACCTACTATGACTAAGATTTGATGAGCCCCCATCATAGGTTTTATCTTCATCTCAACCTAATGCTCAATTATATGCATCATCATAGACAACTTTAGTTGCACATCTAGTCAGGGTACATTTAGCAAAGTCTCCATGCATAACTATAGTTAGTGCATAGGAGATAGTATTAGATATAGTGTATGTTCCTACAAAACATCAGCAATATGGGCACTTGTTTAGTTGGCCATGAGGGTTTAGATAGATATTTAACACACATTCATATTGGTATTAGTTCATAGCTTCACTTAGTGGGAAATGATGGAGCCAAAGGGATAGCCTTTGTATTCTTGAGCTAATCTCATGAAATTGAGCACAAAATGCTCTCTTACAACCCCTTATACTAACAACTAACATTGCTAGTTTTTAAGAGCCATCCATCACCAAACCAAATTATCCAATTTGAACATTACCAATATCTTATTTTTCCAATCTTAAACCAACTCACTTTATCAAATCAATTTTTAAATAACAAAACCAATAATGTTTTTTCTCAAATATGATTACAAATCAAACCTACCATCACACTTATCAACATATCATGAACAATCAAAATCACATCACAAACAACATTTTTCCAAAGCATATGTAACCTTGAAATCAACTACTTCTAATCAACCATTTGCAACACATATAACAATATATTACAAATCCCATAACACAATATACATAAGTTGAAATCAAAACCAATATCCATATATATATATATATATATATATATATATATATATAAATGTTTTTAAAACATATACATCATATCAAAATACAATCAATCATGAATGGGTATCATGTCCTCACTCTTAGTCTCACTCTCTCCTCCAGTACTAGTCCCATAATCCACTCTAGCACTCGACTCCATACCTCTTCAAGCTCCTGAATGCCTCTTAAAATGATTCTTTCACTCTAATTTCTGACCATGCTCCTCATGTAAGTCTACATACTACATCTGAATCTCCATGTACTCATCTATAATCCACATATTCATTAATCTAGGTGAAGGCATCCTATGCCTATGTAGCTTAACCCTCAACTCATCTCTCTCTCTTCTTACCCTAACATATGCAGCTATAGCTATGGTAACCCTATAAAACAAATGAACATAGACATCAACTATAATAGTCACTCACTCTATCAAACCCTCCTCCAAAACATCATGAAGAATATGTTGTGTGAGCTCTTAAAGTATAGACTCAATGATGGTCTCCCAGAAGCCATCATCTCCACTTCCTGCCCCAGCTTGTGCTTCATCTTGCACACCTCCCACTCTTCTTGCACATAAAATACAACACTAAATTAGATATACACATTCAAATCAAACTAAACAAGCAAAAACTTATACACAATGTAAATAAAATTACTATTACCTCCCATCATTTGGATTGGTGTAGGATCCTTATACTTGAGAGCATCCCCTCCATCAAAAAGATACAATGGATCCCATCGATGCCTATCACACTATGTGGTATATGCCTCTATACATCTAACATCATATACATCAAGAATATCTATAGACACGTCTTATGCATCTAAAGGTAATGGTGCTAACTCATCCTCTGTAGGCCTCACTTAATATCCTACCCTTGCTAGTGCCTGTGCACTCCTCACCCATACCCATGTTATAAGGGGTACATCTTATGGTACCCCAAACTATCTAGTCATGTGCACATATTGAAAGAACTCATACACTCCAGCCTAGCAGTCATGTAACCAACAACTGACCCTCATATACCACAACTTCACTTCATCCTTAGCCTACCTAGAAAATGCTCTATAAGGCCTCCATATGATATCACAAGCCACCAATTTATCTAAAACTCATCTAAATTAATTTATCCAAAGAGACTAAATAGCCAATGTACTTGTCCATTGATCCCTAAATAGTTGAGGATGTGCCCATTCTAGCCTACGTAACCCAATTAGATGCACAATTTCAATGTGCTCATAAGCCCAAAAGGGAAATAAACTAGATACACTCACATCACCACCAGCCTTAATCTAGGTTGTCAACTACTCAAACTAGATCATGATAGGTGTTCATCTCCTTGACATATCTCTCACTCTAGAGCTCTAAATCTCAAAATAGTCAATGCAGAAATGAATCAAGAATCAATCCAATTTTCTTATATCAAACAACTTTTTCATCCAAAACAACATACCATTTTACCTATAGCTTGAAACTTGTAACTTCATTTTGCAAACCATTTTCTTCTACATAATCATGATAACGATGCCTTTGACATCATGCTAGCTTCGATCTCTTATTACTTCATTTGCCTATCATGGCACATACATCTCCATATTTCTATTAAACCTAAGCATATGCCTTGATCATCATCAATCAAAACTTATTCCAATTTCAATAACTCAGTCTAATCCATCAATCAACTTTTCAATCAATTCAAACTATACTAACCTTGTTTCTATCATTACACCACTAGTCATCACTTTTGGCTCAACCTCCTCTATCATAAATTTCATCTCTCTCCCAAAAAAGGGGGCATCATTCCTACTATTCCTATTTATAAACTTACCTAGCATGCCCATCCACTCTCATAGGTGGATATACCATGATTATTACACCTCTATCATTTATATTTTTAGATTTAGCTTAGATCAATCAAAATATACAGTGATTCAGATTACATGGGTCACTCAACATTACTTAGGACATTTAGGGGGATACACCTTTAGTTTATAGGTATATAGACTATTCAGATACAATGATTTAGATTATATGGATTCATAGTAGCTTTGATATAGATTCAAACTTAGATACCAGATTTAGGGTATGTACATTATTACACATCTCATACATACAACTTCATATAGCATGACATAATTATAGGACTAGATAGTAGATTATAGGGATAGTGCAGAGCACAGTGTTTTGATCTCCAAATTTTCACATGGGGCATGACATGATAGGTCATATCACATGTGGTTATATAGATTACTAGACTAAACACATGCACCACTCACATACCAAATTTGGGGGCATGGCATAGATGTTCATATTCTTCATCATTCAAGATTATATAGATTAGAATGGAAAGACATTCCATTCTCTTCTTACACATTTAAAAAAATTTCAAAATACACCTAGTTGTACCTGGGTTGTCATCAGGTTGGACCACATAGTTGTTTGCAATGGTTGGTCCATTATATTACCCAGACCTAGACTACACAAGTTTATGCAGGATAGATGACAAATATTAGTTTTGGACCTCCAAGTAGTTCTTAGTTCTAGTTTAGATATTCAAAGTAGGGGCATGATACATTTTGATCTTCGTATCATACAAATTCTATACACACATTCTAGATTACATGAGTTTATGTGGGACATAGGGTAGACATTAGTTTTGGGCCTCCGAGCATTTATCATTCTAGTTAGATTTAGCATAGGGGGAAAACATTGCCCTCCTCCATGTTACATAGATTCCACTTCCAGATTTAGTATAGGGGGCATCCATTTCTGGGATTCCTTCTTTTTCTAGGCACTATCTAGCTCTCCATCTACTTCCCTAGCTAGGAAGTGAGTTGGACCCTTTGCAACACATTCATCTCCACATAGGTAGCTTCAGGTATACATTTTATTTTCTTTCTTTTACTTTAGTACTTCATTTTATTACATCACTAGAATAAAAAGGGGGAAAATTTATATACCCTAAATTGTTCAAGCAACCACACATATCATGTATTTTCACACTCCTTTCATAGGAGACTTTGATTAGAGAATATGAGCCTTATTCACATTTAGCCACACATTTTTTTTACTCATCTTGATATTGTTTCATGTTTAAATCACCTTTTTGCTTATTTCCAATCATTCGTAGGCTTATATAACCTCATTCCACCTCAGCCAGGTTAGATTTACCATGCTTATTCCATACCCCTAGGTCTTAAGCCTATAGGATAAGAGCATTAGGATTGGACTATAGTGATGGACCCTTAGGGTGTCCATTTCCAACACTTCTATCCAAAGTCATTTTGAGCTCCAACAGTTAGTTTCCTTCTGTTAATGAGTCCCAACCCCTTTCTTAGCTTTGTCCTTAAGTTTTTAAGTGTTGTGCTAATGTGAATAAATCTCCCAAATTTGAAATAAAGAGTCTCCTATATAAAGGACTACACAAGGCATTTTATATCTAGCACTTACTACTTTGGCACATTACATAATTAAAAATTGGTCAATAGTATAGCTCAACATTCTGCATCACACATAGACTTGCATGCTTAATTAAGGAAGGGCCTAGGTGAAAGTTCATTCATGCATTTACCATGTGCATTGATTATGCACATTCCCTAAGGGAGAACTACATTTGATCTAAGACCCTAGCACTGAGGGTTAATGCAGGTAGTGATCAAGACACCAAATGTTCTATATCGTGTGATCATACTTCCCCTAACCTAGTTTTTACCCCATATGATTTTGATGTATATGTTATTTTGTGTGTGTAGATAAACTTAGGGTTTGGAGATTCAAATGGACCTACAACAAGATCTATTGGCATTTAGCCTCCAAAATTTTGTACATAGGTTCACACTAAGACAACAAATAAAATCGAAAAAACTTAGACCTTTAGGACAACAATGAAAGAAGAGGAATATAGAACTAGACACCAGGGTGTCCTATTGTAATGCTCCTATCCTTTCACAAAATGAAAGTTATATCTATATTTATGACACTATCCCAGTCTTGTATAATAAATTTCAACATCTAAATCATTTACTATTTTTTAGATAAGTTTATTTCTCTCCCTATGTAATTAATGTAATTTATTTTGATCAAAATTTGTATTTACTATATTTTATTGATATTTCCCCCTTTTCCCATACCCTTTATTGTTTAGGAACTAGACCCTAGTTTCCCAAAAATAACAAAAAAATAACATTGAAGTACATAAGCAACATGTGCATAAGAGGTATCATGTCACAAAAGTAAAAGTAGAAAATAGAAACAATGTATGATATGAATCATGACATCATATTAATAATCAATGAACATGTAAGTAATATCAAATAATTTGTATATAATGTCACACATAAGGCCCAAAGGCCACATAAAAGGGGCATGTAAATGTCACACAAAAAAACAAGGCCAAGGGCCACATGCAAATGACACGATGATATCATATAAGCAAGAAAATGTATATGTTGCACACACAAGGCCAAGGTCCACACACAACAAGTAATTAGGTATTAGCTTATCATGTAGTAAAGTAACAATTTTATTGAAAAGAAGCATAGATAAAATAAGACCATGTTACATCAATCATATGTATCTATGGCAGTGTTATCAAATAACATATCCATGTAACACAATGTAAAGTATGAGTGATTAGAAAAACATTTATATGATATATAGGTCAACATGGTAGAGAGGTTGTGATTAGATGAAACATGTTAAAGTGTTATTGGATAATGAAGAGATGCCCTCAACTTAGCAAGGTTATTGGGTAAAAAGAGAAGTCTAGCATCAAAAAACCATGTAATATTATGTCATATATCACACTCACATACCTCATTAAAAGCAACATATATTGAAAGATAACCCATCTACAATCTACCTAATATGAAAGAGATAACATATGTAAATAAAATAAATAACAACATAAAGAAATGCTCTCGAAGTCCTAATTTTAAATGAAAATATTTTGACTTTTTTGTTCTCTTGGAATATATGATTTTTTTGGATTTTTAAACATATTTGAAATTTTTTAACTTTAGCAAGATTGGAATGGAAAATATTTGAAAATTACTAAGAAACAAGGATTTTGAAAATAGAAGAAATGGAAATGATTTAAAAAATCCACAACAAGTTACTAAAGCATAGTGTGGCAAGAAGAAAGGCAAAAAATATGCCCCTAATGTCTATGTAAATGAGTTATATCAATGTAACACAAATGATTGATATAGATAATAATGTACATGCCCCCAATGGGCAAGGGGCTATGTGTGCTCATCTAGTGTGTAAAAGTAGATAGATGTGATCATGTGAGATTAATGGAAGACATAACATGCTAGATATACCATAGTAAACACATGGATTGTCATAAAAAATTCACATTGAAAGTATTGTAGTATATTTGTTTTGGATTATTCAAATCAGTTTGAAAATTAAGAAGGCAAGTGCCCAAATTGAAAATAAAGCCAAGGGATAGAAGAGCGCTTGAATGAGGGATAAAATAAGTAAAAATAAAGTAAAATCAAAGAATCTATGTAAAAATTAAAATTTAAGTAGATAACTAATTGTGTATATAATGGGAGGCATGTATACATAACCCATGACATGATACGAAGGAGTAACTTCATGTGAAGAGAAAGTGCCAACTGCAAATGCTTATGAATACAAATAAGAATCATATATTATAATATAACAATCTAAATCATTGCTCATGTATCCATGTGGACATGTATCCTCATATATATTAGGAAAAGGTGTAACCACTTGTACCTATTATGAAGAACTCTAAATAACATGTGGTACCTTAGGAGATAAATACCTATTTTTATGTGTCAATTTCTACTGAAGAGAATGTGCCATTCTCTTTGGAACTAACTAATTATGCTCATGTAGGGCTGAATCATGTTTATAATTAAATGGATAAACTAATTCTATAATATGATTTTGAATATTTGAAATAGATTTTGAATATGTGTATCATGCTCTTGAATAATTATGTATACTATTTCATTACCATATTTCTCAGTATATGCATCAACCAATTGTTCTATAGGAGTAAATACCATTGATACCAAAGGATATTCATAATGTATTCCTATAATTTTTTCCACTTAATTATCATGAATATATTTGAGAAATTGATGCACTGTAGAAAATATTGATTTAATATTTTATATCCAAGGACATCTTAATAACATATCAAAGACCCATGTACTTGTTAGGACTAATAATGGGGTGGGCACTATTAAAGGTCCCACTTGTAAAAGTATTACTATATACTCAAGAGTATCTTGAGTATCACCATAATATACTTTATTAACTCTAGTAGTATTATGTAAATCATGCTTTGTGTAACCAAAATAGTGGATGAGTGTTACGGTGCATGCATTTTCACTTGATCCATTGTCTATCATAACACTATATATGGGTTTTTTGTCAACATATTTTTGAATAAAAAGTGCATGTCTATCTAAATCATCATCAATAACTTCAATATCATCTAATTTAATCATATAACATGATGCTTGGTTGTTTATAACTATATCAATTTTGTAGTCAAGTGGATGCCCATATGTAGAGGGAGGAGATTGAGCATCTTATGCATAATTTAATTCAAAATTGTCCTTGTTATTTTTAACTTCATGATTTGGAAAAGGATCATTGTACATTTTGAGATTTAAATTATCATTTTCTTATGGCTTAGCCTCTTCATTATGTGTTTCCATATCAATAATGTTCTCATAAATAAGATCTTAGAACTTATGTTTGATCTTGAATCATCTATTTGTAGAATGCTTAATCAATCAATGGTAGTCATAATATGCATTCCTATAAAAAATAATTTTGTTTTAGACATATCCAATTACATTGGTGGAATAAGAGAGATGAAATTTCATTCAAGTATATTTTGAAACAATACATGAGGAGGTGATGGTAACCTTGAGAATTGCCTCCTTGGTGGAACTTGTAATTGAAGCTTTTATATTATTTGTAGGATAACATTAATTCTAATATAAGCTTCATTATTGTTTTCATTGGATTTAATCTTATAATTTGGCTTAATTTGAAACTTAAAATTTGAATTATAAGGAAAATTTGAAGTATATTTAATATTTTTCAAAGTAAGCAATTTGACTTCATGCTCTTTGACTATATGGTATAATTCATCAAAAGATGTGAACTTATCAAACATAATGAACTCATGAAGTGGAGATATCAATTTTTGAATGAATATATATTGAAGATCATTATAAATCATTTGATTTTTAATTTTTGTTATCATAGTATGGTATCTTAGAATATTTTCACTAATTGTTTCATTAGACCCTTATTCAAGATTTTTAATTTGGGCATATGATATATTTCCACCAATGTTGATAGAAAATTGTGTTAAAAACTAATTTTCCAATGGATTGAAAGCCTTTGATAATTAAAGAGGAAGATAATAAAAACATCTAAGATCATATTATTTGAGACTTTTTAGAAAAATATTTGTAAACAATTTGTTATTATATGCTTAGTCTAGACAAGATACATGTAATGATGTAAATATTGTTCAAGGTCACCTTTGCCTTCATATAAATAAATATGAGGAGCCACAAAGCCAATTGGTAATGGATAATATTCAATTTGGGGTGTATAAGGGTTAGGAAATAAGTAGGATGAATCCATGGAGGGGATAATATGAGAAATAGTTTGCTCAAGTTGAGATAAGTTAGCTTGTAAGGCAAAAATTGTATGCTCAAGAGTAATATTTTTAGAGATTGATAGAATGGAAGAGTATAAGTAACTTGATTAATAATAGGCATGAACAAATTTTTGAAACCAAGTGATGTTCCCAAACTAATGTATGATTCTATGGAAGTAATTGAAGGTGTAAAAATAGGAATGGATGCACTAGTGTAAGTGGAAACATTAGAAGTAAGGGATTTGACAATTTTAAAAGGCATTGCTTGTTGTGGAGATGTGTCTAATTTATCTTAGTGAATATATTTTGATTCTATAAGTAGAGTAATGATATTATTCACATTCTAGGGGTTATCTCAAAGACCTTGATAAAATTTAGATAATTATTGCACTTGATTTTGATCTACTCCATTAAGCTCTTATAGATCAATATGAGTTTCATGTTCATTATGTACATCATAGTATTTTTAATTAATTTTAGTATCATAATCAATGTGAATTTCAAATTTAGTAGACCAAAGAATTTTAAAAATGGCATTATTATTTTGGATAAAAACATCATGATGTACCATTATGGAAGAAACTAAAGGAACTTATATATATGAAAAAGGGATACCACTTAATCTACCACTATGCCTTAGAGGCATACAATACAAGATGAATAAATAGAGTTAATGACTATGACTAAAATACAAGAAAAAATAAAGGTATAAAGGGTGATATAGGAAGGGGTTTGAATGATTGTGTGGGCTCTCAAATATGATTTCTCATTCATGGAGTAATGTCAGCCCAATGTTTTAGAGCAATAACTACATAGGAAAAATTGTGCATGTAACCTATTACCCTATCTCCAAGGGTATGGTGAGTGTAACTTCTTTAGGTGATACACTCATCTCAAGTGCACCCAAATCAAATAACTAAAATTTATTTATATGGTGTAAATAAGGGACTCCAAGTGTTTCAATTAACCATGAGGTATGAGGAAACTAAAATCCATGTATAGTGTTGTCTAGGGCTTGAGAATTGAGATAATATTCCTCACTTCATAGGGTCGATAAATCAGGTTACCATTTAGCCAAAAATTATAGTAGTTTTACAATTTTTAGAACATAGTTAATTTAAATAAGAAAAAAGTAATATAAAATAAAGTGAAAAGAAAAGTTGAAATATTTATACATATAGAGATTAACAAATTTCAACTCGAGGTTGAAAAATGTTTCAATATTGGATTTTATCCAAGGTGACTAGACAATTTCTTCAGTGTTGAAATATAATCTAAGGTTGAAGAAGATTGGCTCATGGTGTTATATTTATATCCAATGTTGAATGTTTTTTCTTTTGGTGTCAGGGATTTACATAAATTTGTATGAAATCCTAGGACAAAAATCAAGCAAATAATAAAAAAATGTTCTCGTAAAAAAATAAGAGTTTACAATAATCTTTATATGATTTTATTTTGATTTAATAATTTAATGTAATAAAACACTAAAGTATTGAAATATTATTTAGATTACATAATATACAAATTTTAATGTAAAATATAGTAAATTATTAAAACTTAAATGAGTTATAAATAGTAACTCTTAATGAAATATGAAAACCTACCTAAAATAAAATTCATGTTGCCTATGTAGATAGATTGCTAATATGGATTTGACT
The DNA here is from genome assembly GCA_037957365.1 of Torreya grandis. Lineage (NCBI taxonomy): Eukaryota > Viridiplantae > Streptophyta > Pinopsida > Cupressales > Taxaceae > Torreya > Torreya grandis. Next base: position 748,509 of record JARHVA010003776.1, read on the forward strand.
AAAAAGAATATAGACTGTATCATGCCCAAAAAATAATTCTACAATAAAGAGGGATAGTGTTATACTAGGGTGGATAGGGGCACACTATGGCCTTGAATTTTTAACTATCACCACATCTGAGTTCACTCTGCAATTGAGTTTTCTATATGTGTATTGCACTTTCCTGATGTGGTTGATTGATTGCATGTGGGTGATGATTTGTTGTAGGAAAGAATTTGAAATAGTAAAATAAGAGTTCCTATACATAAATAAAATGGACATCAAATGTAAAAATGAGGGAATAGAGCAAGGGGAATAGTCAAGATATCTTTGGAAAACCTCACATAATATGAATGCTAACTACATAGCCAAAAATGGCCTCAAGATAATATAGTTTTCCCTCCTAGAGTGAGTGTGTGAATCTTGATAATTGAACTATATAAATGCAAATAGTAAATTGACTTGAATGATTGACAATTAATTCATTTGACCTACATAAAAATACTTTAGACTTGGCCTATGAATTTTAGAATAAATTATAACTTAAATTTGGAATATTAGTGCTCTTTTGGTCAATTTATAGTAGAATTTTCAAGTGATTACTAGGGAGAAAATAGATGGCCTTGATGTGTTTATATAGTGGTGATTTTGAAATATTTATGTTAACTGACATTGCTAAAAGTGTGGGAGGCCTGACATGAAGTGTATAAAATTTAAAAGGAACTCATTGGAGCATGGGAGACAAGGCCAAATTATTGGAAAAGGTTTGGATGTGGCCCTATCTAACCTAGTGCAATCTTGTCCTAGAAATTTATAGACTGTTGGAACTTGGATGACATGAATCTGTAAGTGAAATAGAGATGTCTGAATGATTTTTTTAGTAATTTCAAGACAATGGTAAGATAAAAAAAAAATTCATATATATATTTCAAGCTAATGTAATGGTGAATATGCCAATTAAGGTAAATATGTTAATATTAAACATTATCAAACACTAAATAAATAAATTTGAGTGTCTACACATACTTAGGCCTATCCAATGGAAACCTCATAAGTTCATGGAAAACCTCATTGAAATATTGTACCAACTCTCCCATAAAATTATTATCTTTATTAATAAACATTATATAATAATTATTATGTGCAACCACTTCTTCATCTTGAATATCTCTCAAAAGAAGCAAAGTAAACTTCTCACTAGCATTAATAAACTTCTTAGCTTCAAAGGCACTTACTAAGGAGGTTTTAGAATCACCTTTTTAGATTGAAATGATGTATACTTTTACATCCTTCACCAAATAATATTTTTAAAATCTCCCCATGAAGATAGAATTTGGAAAAGGATATATAAGTAAGGGTTGCCAAACACTAACCACACACATCAATACGAATAACATCCACTTTATCTTCATCAATGAAATGTTTATTAATACCAAACTTATCTTTAAATTGATTGGTTACCTTTATTTATACAAATTTCATTAACCAATCCAAATAATATGGGCTTAGATGATTTCAAGTCTCAAACACAAATTTGCTTACTAACTCCTTACTTATCAAATTTTATTGTGAATAAGTATTAAAAAAGACCTTTTGTATACACAATATTTTTAAACTTTATCATTTACTGTCACTTTCTCTCTTTCAAGAACTAGTCAAGTTTCAATATCTATAAGTGTATGCCTTAAAGGGTTCATTGATAAAGGGGTAGATAGACCTTTAGTGCTTCATAAGATTGTTGGTCCCTATACCATTACCTAAGACCACTACAAGTCACTTTTATTTAACCTTCTAAGCAATTTAAACCTATTTACCCAATTCTCCAAACACATCACCTTTCAAAATAGCCTCTTACTAAGAAAACACCATTTTTATTCATTTTCCTATTGAGTTAGCTAGGTCAATTTGGTTATGGATTCAACACACATTACAGAACTAACTCAGCCCACCTGACCTAGTTTGAGACCTAATTGATACTTTTTATGCCTAACAAAATCAAGCTATTTGATCATGTTGATTAAAATTTCATGAGGGTTTAGGGTCAATATTTTGGCTATAAATACCATCTTTAATTCAACCCAATAGAGAGGAATATTCATTTTCAAATTGTGACATATAACAATTCTACAAATTCTATACTTCAGGAGTCATTGCTTAAGGATTTGCCTTAAAAGGAAAGAATCTTGTCTTATGGTAAAGTCTTGGATGAAAAGTAGGATTTTTTTAGCCTAGAGTTGATTAATATAGTGTTATCCTTATAAAGACAAAATAATCTCTTGTAAATCACCATTAGCCAAGGGAGAGATTGAGGCATGATAGGTTCATCAAAAAGTAACTATTCCCAAATTTTAAAATTTCATTTGGTAGATAGATATTATACAAATTAATAGGTTGAATGTTTTACTCCTTGCTTAGTTTACCTCTACATTAACTTTAGTAGATTTATCTTTGCTTGTTATGTGTTGTTTATTGTTAAATATCCCCCTTTGTGCCACAAGATTTAATGAGAACTAGATTATATTTATTTTATGTATTGTAGGCCTAGAGAGGGTTATTGAATCCAATAATTTTACTAGAAGACTTAAAAACCTCTCCTTTGGTGTTGAGTAGTAAAATATCCCTTGGTTAGATTTAATGAATCCAAATTAGTCATGTCTTGATATAAATAGTTATGCAATGAGTTATTGGTAAGATTACCTTTTCCAAGCTTGGAATCCAATAAGTAGGACAAGTTGTAGATCTATCCTAATTCTTTCCATAAATTTTGGTGAACCCAATGTGAACCTAACCCTTGAATTCTTAATTTTTCAATCATAGTCAACTAGATTGAACTAATCAATCAAGTTTCATTTTTTAATACAAGTCTCTTTTTTAGCTAACTAGATCAAGCTGGTCGATATGGTATTTTTCTATGTCTATAATTTTAGGGTTTTAGATAACTATATTAAGTTGGTTGATCTAGTTAGCTTATCTATTTTTAGGTACAAGGTTTATAGATGACTAGGTCATGTTGGCGAACCTAGTTTTATCTTCTCTTAATAGGTTCTAATTTTAGCCAATTAGATCAAACTAGTCAATCCATTTATTTAATTGGTCTTTGGATTTTTAATTTATATCTAAGACAATCGATCCTATTAATTTTGTTATTTAAAACCTTTAGTTTCAACTAAGAAAATCAAATTGGTTGATCCTGTTATTTTCTTATTATCTACATTTTATTTATAGTCAACTAAATTGATCTACTTGATTTTATTTAATATCTATATTTTAAGTTTTATCAAATTAGATTGATCTAGTTGATTCTATTTATTAAGTGTATTTTAGTTTTTATACCTTGACAACAATAACATCTCATTTGGATGACCCAGTCAAAAAAAAATTGATATTACAACTAAATTGACCTGATTGATCTTATTTTATCTTTCATGTTCATTCTTAACAACTTAGTATTTCCATCTTATCAATTTTAATCAATTCCTATTTTCAATTCAAAATTTACCTTACTACTTTACTTAGTTGTTAGTTATATCAAACTATACACACACAATAAAATAAATTGACCATCTTGATTTAGTTTTATGTTTGCATTTTCTACCACTAATCTAAATCGACTAGTTTGATTAGTTCTATGTTTGTCTTTTTTACCACTCAACTAAATTGACCAGTTCAATTTAGTTATATGTCTATGTTTATCCACCAAACTAAATTAACTTGATCAATTTCATTTATTTGGTTATAATTTTTGAACAAACTGTATCGAGTAGCTTGATCTTGTTCTATATTGTTGGCTCAACTAGATTGTCTTGTTCAATCTTGTTTTGTATTGTTTGCTCAAGTAGATCAACTTGTTCAATCTTGTCCTATATGTTTAATTTTACAATATAAGAAAAGGAAATTAAAATCTATTTTCATATTAATTAAAATCACTTTTAATTTTAAAATAAAGAGTTGGATGTTTGTTTATTTACTTTCAAAATTTATAACTTGGTTTTTGACAACTTGCATTTTCACCTTTTTTTTCATTTTGTCTAGTTTCCCTAGAAACTATGTACTGATAGTTTAAAAATTATTGAGAAGTGTTTCTATTGATATCAAGGTTGATGCCATTAATTCAAGGTACATATAATGAAGATGCATGGTGAGTGATGTATGAGGTATGAGCTTATGTGCCTAATGTTAAAATAAAGCTATGTGATAAGAGAGAATTTGAAGGCAACCTAATGTCTTTATATTGAGAGATAATTTTAAGAAAACATAATCATTATTCTTAGGTTTATGTAAAAATTTATGTCAAGGTAAGTATTATTGAGTATTAGTCTTTAAGTACAAGGTGTCTTGATAAGCCTAGTCATAAAAAGTATAGTCACATCATGAGCATGTGCATAATGAGAATGAAAAGTATGTGTAGAGGTATTATATTGTATAAAGAGCATGAAATTCATGTGATAAAATGGTTAGAATCATCAAGGAATGTTTCAAGATTAGTTGTCAAGATTTAAGTGCTTGAGAATCCTAGTCATGACGTTGGTCATTACATGAAGAATCCTTTTGAGAAGGTATGAGCTTGGTGGCCTAGTGAGATGGATTAAAAGAGGAATAAGAGGCTATATAAGGTTTTTTTATCATACATATAAGACATTTTATCACTCAAGATAGTATCAGAGTGAGCCTATAGGGGTAGGACCTACAAACCTAGTATGCAACTAGACTAGTTCTAGAACATGCATGACCTAATGAGGTGTCATGAGGGATTTTCAAGGCATATGAAGAATGATTTTTAGTGATTTCAAATGGTAAGAGGTTTATTGAGTTTTTATATGATGTGTTGACAACTTGGATAGTGCTAAAATGTCAATTTCAAGGCCTAATGTGACTTGCATGTCAAAGCCTAGAGAGCAAAGAGGAAGAACATGGCCTAATGGGGTATAATGTTTTGTTTCAAAGAAAATTATGGATATGTGAGTGTTTTTATAGGTATTTCATGTTGTTTTAAGTATTTTTACCAAGTTTTAGGTCAAAATTTTAAGGTTAAGACAAGAAAAAGTGTTTTAAGGTCTCTCAAGTGCACAAAATGAAGGGTTCTCAACCCAAGGACTTTAAAGTGTCCATTTGCATGTGTAAAATATACATGGGAACCTAATAAATTCATGGAATATTTAAAATTTTCATATCTCAAATTTAAAATCATTGGTTCTATAATAAGGTGTTAATCTTTATGAATAATCATTAACACCATAAACAATGTTAACCCTCTTTAAAACCCTAACAATGACTTGATGAGAAAGATCTTGTTAAAAATAGACCAAAATGGATTAGAATGTATATGTAAGTGATCTAAAGTTATATTAAAATCTCCTAATAACCTCCATGTGTGATTGGTTTGTCAGGTGCATGAGTGGACCCTACATGAAAGGCCTTATTTCTTGAAAATTTACTGTAGTAGTTAGAGTTGACCAAGTAAAAGTTTATAAATGGATGGAGGATATATATTTATACTTTTATATAATTTACATGGTTTTTTTAATCATTTTTTATCCCTCAAGGTTTATAAACTGGTCATACAATTTGACCAGTCGCTAACATACCTAATGATGCAAACAATGAGAAAACTAGGCAAAAGTGAGAAGTTGATCAGGGATGTGTAATAATGGATTAGGGATGAATAAAAATGAATTGAGATGTTTTTAAATAAATTTAAGAAATTTTAAACTTGGATATAAATTTTTGAGGTCAGTGAACGTGATAAAATGTTGCTCATAAGTTGACTTGTCTAGTACATATGAGACAATGAAGATGTAAGGTTATGAGATTGGTATACAAGACCAATATTTCCATTTAAATATGATATATTTGTATTTAATTTTTTTATAATTGTATAATAATATAATACAAATTAGTTTTAATACTTTTAAATTGGTCATAAAAGTTTTGGAAGTCAAAATCACCTTGACTGGTTTTTAAGGCAAATTGGCAGTTCTAAGTAAGCAAGTAGTAATGATGAGTTTGATACTATATGCCATGAGTTGGTGTATCTAATGCACATGATTTTTTTTGGGGTGTATTTCATATCCATTATTTTAATAATTTTTTAAATTTTGTGAAAGTGATTAACATGGTAAAGTTAAAATGGGTTGACTAGTTCAGGTTTGACTATATGTACTAAAGATAAAAGATTGGTCTGCAAGACCAATATTTGACATTGCACCTTGTTTTATATATATATATATATATAATTGAGAGTGTTATATAGATTTTAAATAATATATTTAAGTTGTCATATGTCATAGGGAGTATCCTTTTAGGTGTTTAATATCAAGTTTCCATGACTGTGTTTTGAGGCTAGTTGGCAGTTCTGAATGGGCTACTTGAAGAGAAGGGTTTGAGTAATTTTGCCATAAGTTGTGAAGTAAAAAGAATATGGTGATGATGTTAAGGCAATTTAGATTATATATGTCTGATTTTTTTCTATAATTTTTTGTAAAAATTATGTTTTTTCTTCATTTTTTCAAGAAAGACTTTCTGAGTATGTATAGGCATAATATGGATAGTACCAATGATGTGCTCCAAGTAGTGGTTTGAGATAAAAAGTGTTATGAAGCATATATGAGATTATTGGAGTTATTTTTAATTGTATTATGACATGTCCTATTTTAATTTTTTTAAATTTCTCCAAGTAAGGCAAAGTGTAATGTGTCCTAAATAAACCTAATATGATTAGGTCTCCATGAGACCTAAAGGTGAGATAAGCCCTAAATAAGGTAGGTCAGATAAAAAGGGAATAAAATAATGTTTTATACATGTAAATGAGATTTCATAAGATATATTTTATGTTATAAATAAGAGGGTAAGTATGTTTAGCTAACTAAGAATGATATGAACAAGAAACTTGTATAAATACTAAATAATTTTAGGCTTATTTGTGTGTGTTGAGTGCAAGAAAATAAGATAGTATATTTTAGAGAACAAGGAGGTATTTTGGAAAATTATAAGATGATATAGGATAAGTTATGAAAATTTGACATAGGTTATATGTGTGAGCATCAAGGTCATATGACCTAATCAAGTCAAGAGGAGGACTAGTTTAGCAAAGAAGCCTAGAAGGCAATTTGAGAGGGTTTGAAAAGAGACAAGAGATGAAGAAGGATATTATCATATATTATATGAGAAACAAAGTTTTTTGAATGTGATAAATGTTTTTAGGTGGTTTATTTAGTGTTAAACACCAAGGGGGTTGTTTCCTCCTTGCAAGTGGGTGCTTACTAAAAGCCTAGTTGAATTGGTGCTTAGCTAGTTGGGGTTAGTGCTCCATGTGAAGTTGGTGTTTCACTAAATTTGGTGTTTATATTATAGGACTATATTAAATTTGTATATATTAGTTTAATTTTATCCCCTTGAGGTTTTACCATATATAAGTTGTGTTATCTTGTGTTCTTATGTTTCATGCATTTGTGAATGATTACTTAGTCATTATTTGATCTACATGCTTGAATGAATGTTCATGAATGTTTAAGTAGGAATTTAAATAAAATTTTATATAAATGATTCACCTAACCCCTCTTATTAATATTTCTTCCAACATTTGGTATCAAATACTTGTCCTTTAAAGTAGGTCTAAAAAATTAAAGGAGATTGTAGAAGTAAGGATGGCTAGTCAACAATCTCAAGGTGGTTTCTCTACCAGTAAGGCTATATTATTAAGTGGATAAAATTATTCCTTTTGGAATTTTAGGATGAGGACATAATTTATTTCTCAAGGTCATGATATCTAGCAGTTAGTTATGGATGGATATAGTGCTCCTCCTATTCCCTCAACTAATGCAACATGTAGAACGTTAGTGAAAATGACTCAAGGAAAATGACTACCTTTATTTGTGGACTATAAAAATTAGAGATTGTGAAGGTGATTCATTATGTATCATTCAAATATATATGGGAAAAATTGAATACCATCTATGAAGGAGACACCAAGGTAAAGATGTCCAAGTTGCAGACCCACCAGAGACAATTTGAAAGTTTAAAGATGAATGAAGATGAAACCATTACATCCTACATGTTGAAGGTTGATGAATTTGTCAATGTCATTAGAGGATTGGGAGAAGAAGTGAAAGAGTCTATAGTTGTTCAAAAGGTATTAATATCTCTAAATCCTAAGTTTGAATCTAAGGTTTTTATAGTGGAAGAGATGCAATATTTGGACAAACTAGAGATGGATGGGCTTCATGGAAACTTGGATACCTATGAGATGAGAAAAAATGAAGGAAGACCTCCCAAGAAGGAAACAACTTTAAAAGTTGAGAAAAATTCAAAAGTGAAGAAGGTCAAGGATGAGGAATGTTTATATGTTTATGATGATTAATTAATAGCCATGTTTACAAAAAGATTAAGGTTTGGCTCAAGTATAAAGGTAAGTTTCCCTTCAAATGTTTCAACTATGGAAAGATAGATAACTTTACATCCAAGTTTCATAAAAAGGATAAATATTAGAATAATGAATAACATGATGAACATCATGGAGATGACAAGAAGGATTAAATCCTGACAAAAATAAGGACTTCAAGAAGTATGTAGGTAGGAAAGGAACATTCAAGACCAAGAGAATATTCTAAACTAAAGAAGATAACTCTTATGATGTAAGTGAATCAAGTTAATCTGATAGTGATGGTGGTAGTAATGAACTTGAACATGACAATAATTAAACCTTGTTCATGGCTATAGAATCAAAAAATGAGGATTGCTCAAATTGGAAAGGCACTATGGTTGATGTATAATCAGATGAAGAAGAAGATGAAGTGAATCTTAAGGCAAAATTGGTGAGTGTACTAGAGGAGTTGAAGTTCCAAATTATAAAGAATCACAAAATAAGACCATTGGTTAGGGACTATGAGGAGTGTATTATCTTGTTTGAGGAAAGGATGAGTAACACTTCCAAGGAATATGATGAGATCATCAATCAAGTTGAGGCATAGATGGACATAGTCAATACAAACCTAAAGGATAAAGAGGAAGAATGCATCAAGTATGAAAATAAAGTAGAATCCTTGAAAGATGAGTTAGATCAATCATATAATAAGGTGAATACCTTTGTGAAGTTTGAAAAGAGCATTGAGGCTTTAGATGACATCTTGAGTATTCAAAATTCTACAAATAATAAGATAGGTCTTAGTTTCTAAGAAGACAAAAAGGGGGAAAATCAAGTCAAGGAGAAAGATATTGAAGAAAATAAGATCAACTTGAAAATACCTATAAAACATCCTAATGTTATAAGGTATACTAGTTCATTCAATGGTTACTTTTTTATATACAATCAGCTTGGTCATAGAGCAAGAGAGTGTAAAAGACCCTCCAAGAATGAGTAATCATGGGACTATGGATGGAGTCACAATTCACATCAACTAAATGGTATGTATAAGGTGGTCTTCTATAGTTGTCATTATATAAGACACATTGCAAGATTTTATCCTAGCGAAGTCAGAAGGTCATCAAGTCAAAATAGAAGGTTTGAAGCCCTTAGAGTTTAAGAAATAAGGAAAATGAATGTATGGAAACCAAAAATATTAAATATGAGTCATGGTTAGTATACAATCTCAAGTGGACTATTTTATATGATAGAAAACACTTCATATGTGAAAATAAGTCAAGAATTTATATTATCATCTCATATTGATGATCAAATGATTGATGAAGAGGTCAAGCCTATAGTGCTAATAAAGTCTAAAAAGATATTGAAGGATATTCATTATTCTTAGAGCATGGGTATTTTTGGAATCTCCTGAACTTGTGTTTTTTTAGTACTCTGTGGTAAGTGCTGACGTTGTTAAGCTTCATGGAGATTAAATTTAGGCAAAAAAATCATGATGGATGCTTAGTTTAAGGGGGAGATATTCAGGTTTTTCACTAAGTATGATATATGTTGAGAAGTGGTATTGTTATATGAGATAATTTTAAGGAATTATACATGGAGAAAGGGGGAACATGTGCCTTAATACTTCATATTCTATGTATTGAAATTTTGTTACAAATAATGTGTGTTTCTAGATGTCAGTTGTGGAAGACCTTTATCATTAATTTCAAAAGGGGATAAAGTTAAAGAAGGGAGATGGAAGTGATCAATTTGAAGAATGTTTTATGAGAGTGATTGAGTACTAGTCCTTAAGTATAAGGTGTTTAGAGAAGCCTAGTCATAACAAGCATAGTCATATCATGAACATGTGCATGATGAGCATAAAAAGGTATGTAAAGAGGTATGATATTATATAAAGAGAATTAAATGCATGTGATCAAGTTGTATAATAATCAATGAGTGTTTCAAGGTCAGTTGTCAATATTCAAGTGCTTGAGAATCCTAGTCATGACACTGGTCATTGAATGACGAAACCTTGTGAGAAGGTATGATCTTGGTGTCCTAGTGAGATGGCTGCACAAATGAATAAGAGGATATATGAGGTTATTTTAGAATTAATATGAGGCATTGGATCACTCATGAGAGTATCGAAGTGAGCCTACAAGGGTAGGACTTATAGACCTATCATGTAACTAGATGAGTTCTAGACCTTGCCTAACCTAATGAGGTGTCATGAGGTATTTTAAAGGCATATGAAAAATGTATGGCAGTGGTTAAGCATGGTAAGAGTTTTCTTGAGTTTTAATATGAGGTGTTGAAATCTTGGACAATGGATATAATGTCAGTTTTAAGGCCTAATGTGACTTACAGGTCAGCCTATAGAGCAAAGAGAGAGAGCATGGCCTAATGGGTATGGGGTTCTATTTCTAAGGTAAGTATGGATAGGTGAGTATTTTTAGAGGTATTTAATGTTATTTAAAGTATGTTGACTAAATTTTAAGTCAAATTTTGAAGGTTAAGACAAGAAAAAGTGTTTTAAGATGTCTCAAGTGCATAGAAGGAAGGGTTCTCAACCTGAGGACTTTCAAGTGTTCATTGACATGTGTAAACTTTGGATAGGAACATAAGCCATTCATGGTAGATGGTGAAGGTTCCTATCTCAAATTTAAAATCATTGGTTTCTAGAATAAGGGGATAAGCTTTATGAATAATCATTAACACCATAGATAATGTTAACCCTCTCTAAAACCCTAACAATGGCCCAATAAGAAAAATTTTGTTCAAAAAAACCAATAATGGATTATCATGGCTATGTAAGTGATTGGAGGTTTTATTAAACTCTCCCAGGCACCTACAAGTGTGGTTTGTTTGTCAAGTGAGTGAGTGGAACCTAGAGAAAAGGCCTTGTTTATTATAAATTTGTTATATCAGTTAGAGTTGACCAAGTCAAAGTTTCTAAATAGATTTAGGACAAATATTGAGAGTTGTATATAATTTAAATTATGGTTTATGAGTAGGTTATATCCCTCAAGGGTGCTAAAATAGTCATATATTTTGACCAATCATTAATAGACCCAATGATGCTAACAATGATAAAACTAGGTAGAGGTAAGAAGTTTATTAGGGATGAATAAAAATGCATGGGGATTTTTTTAAAGATATTTAAGATAAGTTAATTTTGGATAGAAATTTTGGAGGTTAGTGGGTGCAATAAAATTTTTCTCATAATTTGACTTGTCTAGTGTAGATGAGATAGTGAAGATGTAAGGTTATGAGATTGGTCTCTGAGACCAATATTACCATTTAACTATGTTATATTTGTATTTGATAATTATCTAATGGTATCGTAAGATAATAAAAATGAATTTTAATACTCTGAAAGTGGTCATCTAGGTGTTTTAAGTTAAAATCACCATGATTGGTCTTCAAGGCAAACTATTAGTTTTGGGTAAGTAAATAACAACGATGAGTTTGAGACTCTATGACATGAGTTAGTGTACCTAATTCACATGAATTTGTTTTTTGGGACATTTATGTTATATCCATGTGGGACATTTATGTTATATCCATGCTTTGAATAAGTTTTTATATTTAGTGAAAGTGATTAAAATGGTAAAGCTAAAATGGGTTGACTAGTTTAGGTTTGACTATGTGTACTGAAGATAAAAGATTGGATTACAAGACCAATATTTGGCATTAGAGATTATAATATTTGTACTTGAGAGTGATATAGATATGTAAAATAATATATTGAAGGTGTCATAGGTCATAATAATTATTCTTTTAGGTGTTGAAGATCAAGTTCCCATGACTATGTTTTGAGGCTTGTTGACCAAATTTTGGCCCTTCAGGCCAAAATTGGACACACCTTTTTTGAAAAAAAATCTAGGTCTATACCTTTGTCCAAGTCTAGTATGCATTTTTCATTCATAAGAAGTGTGCTTATACAAATTTGAAGTCTTTTACATATAAAAAACCCAAGTGTTTTCCTTTTGAAAGCTTTGTTCTTTAGTCTTTTGGCTAAGTCCTTTGCAATGAATTCTTTTATAAAGTTTGTTTTGGTCTTTTACTAAGTGTTATTTCTCAAAATTTTCATTTGGTAGAATTATTTCAAGAAAATTGTCTGAGGGAAATTTTTGAAGATGAAGTCTAATTCCTTCAAGAAAATTGTCCATGCAACTTTTTTGAAGGGTATGTTGCAACTTTCCCAAAGGGTAGTTTCTCACAAGAAATGGCCTAGACAAGTCTTCTGAAGGGTATGTTCCTTTAGAAAGGGGAACTTTAAATTTTTTGAAGGGAAATTTGGTTCAGTTCAAAGTTCCCAAAGGGTATTCTTCCTTTCGAAAAGGTCATTTGAAAAAAATCTGAAAGGGCCATTGTAGAGTTTTGAAGGTCCACTTTAGTTTTTCTGAAGGGACACTTTCAATTTTATAAAGGAATTTTTGAATATAAAAGATCACTTGCAAATTTTTTTGAAGAAATTATTTTGGAAATTTTGTCCAAAAAAACTTTCTTGAAAGGTATCTTTCTCATAAGAAATGGTCCACTTCAACTTTTATGAAGGGTATATGACAACTTTTCTGAAGGGCATTTCAACTTCTCTAAAGGAACACTTTCAAAAAGTTTAGAAGATTGTTTAATGGGAAGGTGGACCATTTCAAAAAATATGAAGGGTATGTTTTTCCTTTTGGAAGATCATTTTAAATAGTTGAAAGGCACTATCAACTCTTCTAAAAGGTCAGTTGCAAGAAGTTGAAGGGTATGTTTCCTTTCAAAAAGGGTATTTTTCATTTTTATGAAGGGTCATTGCAAAGAAACATAAAGGACCAAGTGAAAAGTTGAAAGAAAAGAAAAAAAGACCTAAATAAATTCTTTTGAGAAAATGCCAAGATAAGAAGTCTAAAGAAATAAAAGTCTACAGAAAATGCCCAAAGGAGTGATGGCCTACAAAACATCAATTTTAGATTGCAAAAACTAGTAATTAGATTCTAAAAGAAAGGCTAGATTGTAACCAGAAGGCAAAGATAAAGGTGATAAATGGAAATATCTTGATCATCTAGTGCATAGTAGGCATAAATAGGTAGGTTGATAGTTCAAGTTGTTGTATCATTACACAACTTGATGAGCCAGTAGAGAGTAGCTAGCATCAAAATAGAATTCTAACAGATGGACTCATCTATAGCCAAATGTAGTTTGTAATATCTTGATTCTATTGATGTAACCATGGGAAAAGCATCTTATATAATGTAATATAACTATTTATTTTCTCAGGGTGACACATGTATAAGTGAACCTTGAACTCCCTTGGCTTGACCTCTCTCTCAAAGGCTATATATATATATATATATATATATATATATATATGCATTATCTTATCTCATTTTGTAGCCTCCATGAGTTATAGTGAAACTCTCTTGAATAAATAATACAAGTTTTTGCCACTCATATGCTATACTATTGTGTATCAGGGTAAATCATGTTGTTCTTGTTTAGTGAGAGTTTATCTTTCCTAACTTTTTATCCTTGATTACCTACCAAATGTATAAAAATAGTATTGTTATAGGTCCTTGTTAGTATTATTTCTTAAGTGTATAGATATTTTAGAAGTGGTTTAAGATTATATTTCTTCTTGGAATTGTCTATTTCTCACCTAGATGTTGAGAGCCTTCTTGAATCTAACATGTGAAACACTGATGTGACAATGCACAAAGAGTTGTGGGTTTAGTATGAAAGAAACTTTGTTGGTCTTTAAGTAGTGTATTTTTAGTCAAATTGGGAGGACATTATTCATTGGTGCATCACCATTTTGTTTTCTTTGTTATTTTCCTTACCCTTTTCATGTATGATTGATAGATTAGAGAGAACTTTAAAGGTGCATCAAGGGGAGCTAACCCCTAATCTATAAATTCATCTCAACCAAATTATCACCCATAGAAAGAGAGATTTTCCATTTTTTTTCTTGGATGAGGAGATCTGAGTATCTCCTCAAGGGTGTAAATCCAAGCATTAATAATTTTTGGCACGCCCTATGGGATCTCTAAGTCCTAAAATATTATTTAAGATTGGTGTTGGTCTTGACATAGCTGAAGAGAAAGTAACATCTATATTCAGTACCTGGTGACTCTATTAAAGAATTCATGTCTTTGGTTGATAATCAGTCCTATTTTCCATGCCAAATTTGACCACTAGGTTTGCTGCTAAGGGTGTACCCTTCAAATTTGTGGAACTACATCCATATTCCACTAAAACATTTAGGTTTGTCAACACTCATCCTTATAAAAGAGATTTTGTGTTTAAAGCTTCCAAATATATGTTACATTCCATCCCTAATACCCATAGTAATCATTCCAAAATGGATAAAAGAAAACCTTTTGTGCCTTTCACTGGGGCATCTCCCTTGCATCTTGCTGAATATGATCAAATTCCAGGAGCTACCCTCAAAAGTGTCCCATATTTTAGTGGAGATGGTCCAATTACTACCATTGAACATATCAGTAATATAAAAAACTTTTGTAATATCCATAATATTACCTAAGAAAATGTAGTTATTAGGTAGTTGGCCTTGTCCTTTAAAGGAAAATCCTTGGACTGGTGTGGGACCCTACATGTAGATTCTATTCGCTCATGGGATGAGTTGGGGGATTTATTGACTAATAGGTTTGGGGAAAAAAGTGATCACCTATCTCTTGCTCAAAAATTAACCACAATCAAGAGGTCAGCTTATGAATTCATGCAGGATTTTAATACTAGGTTCCAAAAGACACGGGATAAAATCCTAGCCCTTATGAAACCTACCCCAAACTATGCATTTTTGTACTACTTAAAATCATTGAATAGTGACATTACCATGATGATTCAATCTATGGGTGGAAACACATTTGTTGCTACATATGAAATAGCCATAAGTTCTAAGAATTGTCTTATCCAAGTGGAAAAGATAGCTCTTAGACCTCTAATTCCACTATTCCCTAATTTGCATTCTCCTAGTCAAAGTGAGTTCCCCACTTTAGCTCTTTTGCCTGGTCAAGAAAAATCTATCATTTCCCCTACAAATAAAATGCATGAAGTAAAAATACTACTTCAAAGTGTTACTAATGAATTGGTTGCTCTCAAAAGGAAACAAGCCCAAAGCTATAGGCCTTATCAGTCCTACAACTAGTTTAAAAAAAAAAATAGACCTCCTTTTTAGGGCAATAATTAGGGACAAGGCCAAATCACCCATGTCAAGCCTTATCAAATTTATAATCCTAATGATCCCTCATCCTCCAAATCCCTTTTTTCCACTCAAAACAATTTGGTCTAGGAACAACCCAACTAATTTTTTTGAGCAAGGTCAAGAACACATTGCTTATGCCAATGAGATGCAAAATCAAAGCATGACTACACAAGGTGATCAAACATCTCAATTTTAAAATTTTTAGATGTTAATGTAATTTGATATGGAGAGTAGATTGGTTCCATATAATTCCACTCTCATGAATAATTTAGAGGGTTAGTTTTGTGCCATTAAATACGTGGGGAATACAAGTAATCAGAATGCTAGTGTCACTGCCAACACTAGATCAAAGAAAAGGGCATTTAAAGAAGTTTAAGGAACCAATCAAGGACATTTTTTTACTCCTAAATTAGCTCAAATGGTAGGAGGGCCTAATTCAACTCTTAAATCACAAGAAAATTAGAGGATTTCAAATTTTAGGATAGCTACTACAACCCTACCTCCACAAGCTACATCAAAAGGTGCAAATGTTCATAAAGAGAACCCCAAGGTAAGTAATCCTGCCATTAATGTTTTGGACTAGATTAATAAGCTTCATATGAACATCTAATTATGTGATTATATAGAATTATTATGGAAAAAATATATACTCCAAAAGGAATTGCATGGACTAGGTAAATAAGTTGGCCCATCTAGAAGTGACAATGTGATTTTGGTTAATGGAACTCAATATATAGATGGTCAGGTGAAGAAAGATAAGAAGAATCCTCCTTTCTATATATATCTAGTTATTGGTGATTTATTGTCATAATTTCATCATATATAGTGGAACAAGCACATCAGTTATGCCTAAATGTATAGCTGATAAACTAGGCTTAAAGTATGAGCCAATGACTAAAGGGAGTCTTACAATTCGATGGATCACCAGCCAAGACTTTGGAGATAGTATAAAATTTCAATTTGATATTTCATGCTTATACTACTTTTTTAACTCCCCATGATGTGGTAGTAGCATATTTACCTCCTTATTTTGCTCTTTGCTTGTTAAGGGACTTTACATCCAAGATAGGTAGATATTTGCCATCTAATTGGTCCTACATGGTGTTTAGAACAAAATATGGAACTAAAGTAAAGATTGAGTTAGAACCTATCCATAAAGATCACTTGGAACCATACTAACCTAAGGTAGAAAATTTTAACTATGCTATCATTGATGAAGAGGAGTTTCACATTGACCAATCCCCATCATCTTCCATTAAAGGAGTTTCTAATTTATTCTTAGATGAGTGGGGAGGTAACAACTATGAACATGATCCTTAAAAAAATTATTGAATAATCTAGTCTTGGGGTCTATTATATGCATGAGAAGGATTTTTTCATGCCTAATCTGATGAAATCAAGTGAGGATGTGAATGGCTTATGGTAACTCTTCTTTGATGGGTCTAGAAGCAAGATTGGGGCAGGTGGTGGAGCTATGTTGGTTTTACCTTTAAAAGAAAGGTATTTTTCAACTTTAAGATTTTAGGTCTCTTGTACTTGTAATGTATCCAAATATGAAGCCCTCATTCATGGCCTAGAGTGGGCTAGGAAAAGAGGTGTCAAAAAATTGCAAGTGTTCAGTGATAATGAACTTGTTGCCAATCAAGTTAGAGGGCATAATTTGACCAAGAAATCCTTGCTCAATTCCTACAAGCATAGATTTAAGGAGCTTGTAGAAGTCTTAATGGTTTAAATATATTACTTATATTTTAAGGGAAGATAATAAGCATGCTGATAGATTGGCATCTATTGGTGCTCAATTTGATGTTCAAAAAGGCATAAGAGAAGATAAAAACCATCCCCATATGTAGGTGATTGTGAGAACATCCATATCAAATAATGTCACCAATTGGTAGGTCTTTGGTAGTGACCATAAAATAGAACTTTTTATACAAGAAGAGGATGATTTTTCTTCCAAGAATCAGTCTAATCTATAACAACAATATGGAGGGCAGATTGTCCAATTGAAGTCCAACAAGCTTCCTAAAGGCCTAGTGACTCTTGAAAGAATATTAAATGAAGATGACCAGATCAAAAGGGAGAAGGTAAGCATGTAAAAAAATAAGGAAAAATATGAAAGGGTATAAATCTTTAAATATAAGCTACTTGCACTTGGGAAGGTATGCACTAGTCAAGAGAGGCATGATTTCATTAAACTATGCAAGGAGTTTAGAGATATTTTTTTGTGGGAGTATATAGATTTGAAGGGTTTTGATCCATGATTGGATAAACATACCATAGAGTTAGATTAAAATTCCAAACCCATCAAGGAAAGATAAAGGCCAATCAATCCCAAGATTGAACCACTCATGAAGAAAGTGCTCACTAAGTTGATTAAATCTAGAATCATTTTTCTTATCAAGCATTCTTCTTGGTTGGCCAATTTAGTCCCTATTAGGAATAAAAATTGAGATATCAGGTTGTGTTTAGACTTTAGGGACTTGAATAGAGTGTCTTTGAAATATCATTACCCACTCCCTTCTATGGAGAAATTTTTTCAAGTATTGGTAGGTAGTGAGAGGTTTTCTATCTTAGATGGTTATTCTGAGTACAATAAAATTTTGGTGAAAGAAAGTGACCAATACAAGAAAAAATTCACCACCAAATGGGGCACATATGCCTATATGAAGATTCCATTTGGATTTTAAAATTCTGGAGCTACTTTCCAACTTGTAGTGGATATGGCTTTCCAAGGACTAATCAATGACATTGTATTGGTTTATCTTGATGATCTAATAGTTTTCTCCAAGGATACAAATGATCATTTGAAGCACCTAAGGTATATTTTTGAGAGGTGTAGAGAGTTTGGGATCTCTCTAAACCAAAATAAGTGTGTGTTTTCTATTCATGAAGGCAAACTCTTAGGCCACATTGTTTCCAAAAAAGGTTTATCCATTGATCTAAAAAGGGTAAGTGCCATCTTGGCATTGCCTTTACCTAAACATAAGAAGGGTCTACAAAGATTATTTGGTAAGATAAATTTCATTAGGATATTCATTCCTAATTATGATAAGATGGTCAATCCCTTGACATCTATGATAAGGATGAGATATTCACTTGGACAGGAAGGAGAAAAGAAAGTTTTGAAGAGATCAAACAAGCCATTGCCTAGGCCCCTACTCTTGCAAGTCCTAACTTCTCCAAGGACATCAACCTATATAATTTTGGGAATGATGAGATAATATCTACCATGATTACTCAAGTTAATGATGAAAATTTGGAACAACCTATTTCCTTTTTTAGTCAAGTTTTGAAAGGCTATGAGATAAGATACACATATGTTGAGAAATAAGTGCTTTCAGTCATAAGGAGTTTGAAGAAGTTCAGAAATATGTTGTCTAGAAATAAGATTCACATTTTTATGCCTCATCCTAGTGTAAAAGACTTTATTTTGAGAAAATATTTGAATGAGAAAAGGGTAGGTTGGATCACGAAAGTGATGAAATATGATGTGGAGATCTAAACAACCAAGTTAGTGAAAGGAAAAGGACTGTGTGAGCATCTTAATTCAGATTTGAAAGAGAAAAGGGAGGTTATTTTGGCACTTCATGATGATCCTATAGTAGTTGTACCTTCAGACCCAAGGAGATGGAAATGACATGATTCATTTCCTTCAAACTAGTGAGTGTCCATAAGGTCTTGACAGAGCTAGAAGAAGGTATTTTAGGTTGCAATCCATTCCTTATGTACTTATTGATGGAGTGATTTTTAGAAAGGAATTTTTAGGTGTGATTTTGAGGTGCATTGATTCAGATTAGATTGATAAATTATTTCTTGAGTTCCATGATGGGCCAGTTGGTGGCCATTTTGATCTAAGAACTACATCTATTAAGGTTATGAGAGCTAGATACTTTTGGCCTAACTTGTTTAAAGACACCCATGATTGGGTAAAGAAGTGCTAAAAGTGTGATATTTTTTATGGAAAATAAAAGATAGCTACCTTACCTCTTTATCCAATCCACGGTGAGTAACCATTTATGCAATGGGGTTTAGATTTCATAGGTTTGATCAATCTTCCTTGTAATACTGGTCACAAGTGGGTGTTGACAACACTGATTATTTTACAAGATGGGTGGAAGTTGTAGCTCTTAAGGAGACAAATCAAACTTAGTCTTGGACTTTTATGAAGGTATAGTAACCAAATTTAGAGCTCCTTAAACAATCATTTTAGATAATACACTAGCCTTCTTAGGAATAAGGACAAGTGAATGGGCTTTGAAATATGGCATATATCTTAGCACCTCCTCCAACTACTATCCCTAGGGAAATGGACTAGATAAGTCCAAAAACAAGAATTTGATTAAGATTATAAAGAGAACTATGGAAGAGAATCAAAGGACTTATCACACCAAGTTAAATATGGCCCTTTGGGTTGATAGGATTACCCCAAAGAGAGCAATTGGGTACTCAACCATACAAACTTGTGTATGGAAGGGAGGCTAGGCTTCTTATCTCACTTGAGTTTCTAGCTTTAGACCTCACCTATCAGCTACAACTAATGGATAATAAGAGTATAAAAGTTAGGTTATGTGAGTTGATGGAACTTAAGGAGACAAGAGATCAAGATATGTAGACCATGACAACTCACCAAGAGCAAACAAAGAAGTATTTTGATAAGAAATCCATGCTAAGGAGTTTCAAAGGACACATTATCCTAAAATGGGATGAAGACGGGGCCAAGCCTAGGAGACACACAAAGTTTGATGCTTTGTGGAGTGGCCCATATGTGATCACACAGTGCAAATAACACAATGCTTTCCAACTCTCGAGGTTGGATGGAGAACATATGCATATCCTAGTTAATGGGATATATCTAAAACATTGTTATTGAGTTTCTCTTTTCTTTTGTACATAGTTCCTATTTTTCTTCTTCTTGTGTTTCCTAAATGATTATGCACATGTGTGAGTTTTTCATGGTCTTGTTTTGTGTTGTCTTTGCTTGGTATTGTTATTGTTGTGTGGTGTGTTTCTTTGTGTTTTGTTTTGGCATAATCCTTGTTATTCATCTTCAAGAATCCATTGACTTCATTGGCCCTGAGTTGGATAAGGCTACTGGTCTAGTCATTATAGAAGGCATAATACCCCTATGAGTCACCAATTTTTTGACCAAATTTTGGTCCTTTAGGCCAAAATTGGACACCTCTTTTTTGAAAAAAAAATGTCAGAGTCTATACCTTTCTCCAAGTCTAGTATGCCAGTTTCATTCGAAAGAAGTGTTCTTATACAAAGCTGAAGTCTTATACATATAAAAAACCCAAGTTTTTTCCTTTTGAAAGCTTTGTTATTTAGTCTTTTGACTAAGTACTTTGCAATTAATTCCTTTGAAAATTTTGTTTTGGTCTTTTGCTAAGTGTTATTTCTCAGACTTTTCATTCACCAGAATTCTTTCAGGAAAATTGTCTGAGGAAACTTTTTGAAGATGAAGTCTAATTCCTTTGGGAAAATTGTCCATGTAACTTTTTTGAAGGGTATGTTGAAACTTTCCTAGAGGGTAATTTCTCACAAAAAATGGCCCATACAAGTCTTTCAAAGGGTATGTTCCTTTCAAAAGGGGCACCTTAACTTTTTTGAAGGGCACTTTGGCTCAGTTCAGAGTCCCTAAAGGGTATTTTTCCTTTTGGAAAAGTCATTTGAAAAAAATCCAAAAGGGTCATTCCAAAGTTCTGAAGGTCCACTTCAATTTTTTTAAAGGGACACTTTCAATTTTTTAAAGGAGTTTTTCAAGCTAAAAGATCACTTACAACTTTTTTGAAGGAATTATTTCAGACTTTTTATCTGAAACAACTTTCCCAAAAGGTATATTTCTCATAAGAAATGGTCCACTTCAACTTTCTCTAATGGTATGTGACAAGTTTTTCAAATGGAATTTCAACTTCTATGAAGGGACACTTTCAAAAAGGCTGAAAGATTGTTTTGTAGGAAGGTAGACCATTTAAAAAAAATTGAAGGGTATGTTTTTCCTTTTGGAAGATCATTTTAAATGGCCAAAAGACACTTTATCTAACATGTAAAACACTGATGTGACAATGCACAAAGAGTTGTGGGTTTAGTGTGAAAGAAGATTTGTTGGTCTTTAAGTAGTGTATTTTCAGTCAAATTAAGAGGACATTATTCATTGGTGTATCAATGTTTTGTTTTCTTAGTTGTTTTCCTTACCCTTTTCATGTATAATTGATAGATTAGAGAGAGCTTTAAAGGTGCATCAAGGGAAGATAGCCCATAATATAGAGATTCATCTCAATGAATTTTTCACCCAAAATAAGAGAGATGACTCCATTTTTTTGCTTGGATGAGGAGAGCTGAGCATCTCTTAAAGGGTGCAAATCCAAGTGTCAACAAGGCTAGTTGGTAGTTCTAAGTGGGCTACTTGTAGATAAGGATTTGATTTTTTTACATAAGTTGTGAAGTAAAAAACATATGGTGATGAACCTAAGGTCATTTATATTATTTATGTGTGATTTATTTCCATTATTATTTGGAAAAAAAATATTTTTACTTTAGTTTTTCAAGATGGACTTTCTGACTATGTAGAGGCCTAATATGAATAGTACTAATGATGTGTTCCAAGTAGTGGTTCGAGATAAAAAGTGTATGAATCCTAGATGATATTATAATGGGTATATATAAGTGGATTATGATATTTTCCTATCATGTGAAGTGTTTCAAAGTGCTCCAAGGATGGCAAAGTGTAATGTGTCTAAATAGACCTAATAAGATTAGGTCTCCATGAGACCTAAAGGTGAGATAAGGCCTAATTAAGGTAGGTCAGACCAAAATGGACTCAATTATTTTTTATACATGTTTATGATTTGTCCTAAGATCCATTTCATGGCTGACCTAAGAGGGTAAGTATGTCTGGCAGACTAAGAAGGATATTAACAAGAAACTTTTATAAATACTAGGTAATTTTAAGCTTATTTGTGTGTGTTGAGTGAAAGCAAACAAGATAGTATATTACATAGCACAAGGAGGTATTTTAGACCATAAGAAGAGGATATATGATTATTTATGAACATTTTATATAGGTTATGTGTATGAGGATCAAGGTCATATGACCTAATCAAGTCAAGAAGAGGACTAGTTGAACGAGGAAGCCTAAAAAGTTATTTGAGAGGGTTTGAAGAGAGAGAAGATTTGAAGAAATAGATCATCATATATTTTATGAGAAAAAGTGTTTTGAAGGTGATAAAGGGTTTTAGGTGGTTGATTTGGTGCTGATTCATCTAGGGGGTTGGTGCTTCCTTGCAAGTGGGTGCTTGCTAAAATCCTAGTTGAGTTGGTGCTTAGCTAGTTGGGGTTAGTGCTCCATGTGAAGTTGATGCTTCACTAAAGTTGGTGTTTTTATTATATAACTTTAGTATATTTATAAATATGAGTGGGTTTTCATACCCTTGAGGGTTTTCCACATATAATTTGTGTTATCTTGTGTTCTTTTGTTTCATGCATATGTCAATGATTACTTAGTCATTGTTTGATCTACATGATTGAATGAATGTTCATGAATGATTAAGAAAGAATTGAAATAAAGTTTTAGATAACTGATTAAACAACCCCCCCTCCCCACTCCCTCTCCCTCTTAGTCATCTTAATTACACTAAAAACTACTTATCTACTATCGTTAAGGGATACATGAAATTTTCTTTATGGTCCTTATCTATAATTTTTATATATCATGATGTGAGGGTCTTGCCTTCATAATAATATATATAGTATATAGATAGACATGATATTTATTTTTCACATACCTCATATTATTTTAAAAATGCCTAGGATATCCATTTGTATTGAACCTTAAGAATCGAGCCATCTATTTGATTGTGTGGTGCTTCGATTAGCAATTAGCACCAAGAAACTACTTTAAAATTACCCTTAAAACTACGTTTAGTGGGATATGGGAATCACACTTCCTCCATAGTTATCACTCTAAAAAATTGGGCCATCACTATCCAATAGACAAGCAAGTATCTTTGGAATCCCACATTGTCAAACACAATCTTTAGTACAAATTCCTAATCTCATTTTTGGATCATTAGTTAGAATTATTAATTTAAAAATTACATTTACTATTTGGTGTTTTTTATTGTCTATTGTGGTATAGACTATATCAACCAACATTGATATAAGTTTTGTGTTGTGTGTTTCAACTAGATTTACTAGCTTGATCTAGTTGCTTGTGTGTAAACAAATTATGTCAATTAGGATGACTCAGCATTATATCTTATGTTTGTGTAATTTTTTATTTTTAACTAAATCATATAGTTTTAAAAAAATTAAATTTTTTATTACCTATATAACTAAATTGAGCAGATTGATTTAGGAGACTACTATTTTAACATGTCTAAATAATTAAATTGACTAGCTCGATCCAATAGGTTTCCAGACTGACTGTTCATGTATCCTATTTACCCAACTAGATCAATTAGATCAATTTAGTATGTTTATTAACTATTTATTTATCTAATTTACCCAAATAGATCATCTAGATTAATTTAGTAGGTTTACTGACTGTGAATTTCCTTCTTTGCCTAACTAGATCAACCAACTTGATTTAGTAGGTTTCTAGAATGACTATTCATTTATCCTGTTAACCCAACTAAATCAACCAAATTGATCTAATATTTTTAATAACTATTCATTTATCATTTTTAACCAACTAAATTAACTAGTGTGATCTAATAATTTTATAGATTATTCTTTATCCCATATGTATAACTAGATCAACCAACTCGATCTAGTCAATTTTCAGCCTATAAATTTTCATCTTTCTAGTAGTTGTTCGAATAAGTTTATTTTTCATCAGGAAAAATTTGTTTGATGAAGTTATGTATAAAAATTAGGATAACATAATGAATCTTACTAATCCTCATAAAACTTGTAAAATTCATCTACCTTATCATATAGTAGATAATCCTGACCTTGGAAATATTCATGTTACTACTAGAACCACCAATTATGGGACTCCTCCTCCTTCCCTTAATTTTATATTCACACCTATGGTAAAGGACTAAATAATTCTTGAATTTATAAATTAAATGATACTTTTCATCAATTAAAATACTCAACATAAGGGTAAGGATCCCATAGTCATCTATAATCTCATGATGAGACCTCACATTGGAAAACCACCTTCGCTTTTACCTAGCTTTACTAAAAGAATTGGGAAAGTCATCCTATGAATTATATCACACCTTTATCCTATTTCATTCCTTAATATGATATCATGTATTTATCTTCCATGCCTTATTCATCATCCATGCCTTCTTCATCATCCATGCCAACCATTTCTATAAACATGATAAGCATAACCTTTAGTGGGTCTACTTGAAATTCCAACATTCATACTCAAATTAATGCAACCACTAGTGAATCTCAAACTATAAATACATCTCATATCACTAACACATCCCATGCTACTTCCACTATTTAAAACACTATAACACTAATCAACTTTTATTAAAAAAATTAAATAAAATGGCTACTTTTCAAACCAATAGTGCCAATAAAATGATGTAAATGCAAAACTAATTAATGCATTTAAAAAATCATCCTCAACCTATTAAATGGGGGGTGAAAAATTTAAATGTCCCCCCACCCTCTTAAAAACATACATGACAATCTTATACCACAACCACCACTTCTTACTAAGGCTATCAAACATTTACAAAATGAACCTCTAGTTCTTCAAATTGCAAACATTGACATAGGTGGAATATTTATAAATATCACTTATAATGGATCCACTGATCTGACCTTGCATTTAAACACCTTTGTAAATTTATAAAAAGATTGGATTAAACTCAATACTCTTACTTCCATGAATAACTTAGCTAAAACCTTTTTAGATGATGTTCTAGATTGGTATAATCAACTCAAAACTCATTCTATGCCTAATTTAGAAGACTCAATGCATTGGTTCAATGATTCCAAACTAATGATTTTTATAAAAATGGCCTAGCTTATTTTATCAATTATAGGAAATTAGAATCTAAAACAACCCAAGTGTTCACTAAATGATTGAAAATCTTGTCTAATAAAGCTGAGCATGACATATTCGATGAAAATATTTGACTTCTTCACTAATGCTCTTCACCCCATATTATAATATCACGTGAGGACTCTTCTTCCAAAATATAAACCCTTGACTAAGATAAATGTCAAGATTTTCTTATACAAAAGTTTGAGCCTTCACACCCTACTACAAGACCTCAAATTATATGAAAGATAAAAATAAACATGTAACTAATAATTACAAACACACCATTCAAGACATTACCACTAGTGCTTCCACAAATCCTATTCTTCCACCATTAACTTCCCATAATCCACATCCTAATTCTACATTTTATCAAGTAAATAATGTAGATATCCATAAACCACTTTCCTTAGTCAAGATTCAAAAGTGTCTTCCTAGGTCTTCACCATAAGATCTTGATCCTACTCACCCTACCAAAAATTGATATGATCCACACAATTTTTGTTGGTATCATACCAGTTGGGACCATTCTCATGAAACTTTTGCCAACTAAGAACCTTTGCTATGGAATATCTTATTGGGCCTAATTTTGATCATGAAACACTCATGTGTATATGTCATCAAGTTTATGAAGTGGTATCCAAGGACCATGAAACCAAAACCAAATATGAGGCCATTAATCAAGCTAATTCTCACCTAGATATTTACAAGGATCCCCTTCCTAATCATCAAGCTAGTACTACCCAACCTCTCATTACCAATAATATCAATTTTTTGTGTGGATCCCAATGCTAACATTCATGATGATAATGTTGTTAGTATGAATAATATGAGGAGAGTAGTTTCCTACATCGATCCTTATCTAAATTTAAACCAGAAGAATTTACCAACTTTCCATACTATTCAAGATTATTACCCATCTCACCTTATAGAATTGGGGCACATGAAAACAATTCCAATCAATTTAACAACACAACCTCCTAACTCACAAAGTGTCAATCAAATAATATAGTTAGACACAAAATCACTTTCTATCGATATAACTTCTAGACCTCCTTTAACTAATTTTCTTCTCATAAATTCCAACGTCATCTATTGGTGGCACATCTTCATCTCCTTTACTAGAAACAACCACAAATCCAACTACATTATCTAAAATAACATAATCATACACACTTGGTCAACCCACATTGGCTAAATCTAAATCAAATACACCTTACCAACATCAATTTAAATGCACTTTCATTAAACCTTCTAAATATTTACAAGAAAGGTGTAGGAAATATTTAGAAGGTGTAGTGGAAGTGCATTTAAATTAGTAGGTAAGAAATATGGTTTTTAAAATGCTAAAATATTTGATACGTGGCCTACAAAACAAGTGATTATAGTTTTAATTTGGAGATCTTGAGGGGTGACCTATAAGAGAAGATATTGGACAAAGACAAAGATGTGTAATAAGTGGTTAGTAGTCTTAAGCAAGACAAAATTGCCATTGAATTTAACCTTGTAAAATATTAAGATAAATGTTAGTCTAATAAGCCTCAATAAAAACACTAAAAAATCACAAGTTTTACACTATATTTTTTTGAATGAGGGGTCATGATATGGGGGTTTGGGGGTAGCATGCCCAATGGGGTCAAGGGGTAGCATCCCTTACATAGTCCCAGGGAAGAAACCAAGGGACACTCCCTATTTTAGCACAATATGGGGTTGAGGGGCAGTACCCCCATTGCCAAAAGCATTTTGGGACTTATGGAACCCTTGGAATGATAAAAAATTAATTGAAAATGGTCCCAAAAATGCACTCAAAAAAGACAATTTGAAAGCAAAAAATGAATGTAAAATCATTAATACAATAAGAAAAATCACTTATAAACAGTGAGTGTTAATTCAAAATCACTTCCAGAGAGTAAAAATTGCTTATGAAAACTCAAAATTGTATATATAAATAAGTGATTTTACAAACTACAAACACATTGTCAAGATTATTGGGTAGTTAGTTTGAAATAACTAATAAAGTTTTCAAAACTACAATTGAGATTCAAAATCACAAATGGTTAAGTAGTGATTTTACAAAATGTCTAGGTAGACTGCTATCAGTTAGGGAAAAAACATGACTATCAAAGGCAAAATCATGACTATCAGAGGGATAATCATGACTTGAAATCAAAACCATGACTACATAGAAGTGATTTTGAAAAATTTGAAAAAACTCGAATATTTACAATTTTTTTAGAGACTAAATGGACTTTGTGATATGTTAGGTTATGGTTTTATCAGAATAAGGTATCTATATGATTTTATATTATTGAAATAGGACTAAATAAATATTGTTTCAAAAGCACAACTCACTAGTTACGATTTTTCAAAACATGAAATTTTTGACTAGATCCTACATAACAGAGGTCAGATATAGAGAAAACCATCTACAAAAATAGTAAGAGATATGTATAGACAGAAGATAGAACAAATTATATATAATAAACTTTACAAATCTAACACTAAACAAAATCACAACTATGTCAAAATTGCTACTATATATCAAAATTTCAACTATCTAAAAGTGATTTTGCAATGTTGTAAATAGAAATAAGTGATTTTGCAATATTCCAACTAGAAATAAGTGATTTTGCAATATTTCAACTAGAAATAAATGATTTTGGCTAATTCAACTTAATAGCTAATGGATAAGGTGGCATTTTGATGCAAAATCATGATTGTTGAGGTTAAGATTATAATTGACAGTTTCAAAATTGACTTTTGTAGTTCAAAATCATTAATTACCTAGAAAATGGATTTTTTGAAAATTTGAGCCTCAAATTTACCTTAAATCTAACCTTCAAGCTTAATCCACACACTTAAAACACACTAGGTTAGATCAAAAGTAGGGTTCTTATCTTGGTTGATAAATAAGTGATGATAATTTTGAGCAATTGATTAGATTATGTAATTTAACCAAAAATACCCAAAAATAATAATCTACCATTAAAATATAGAGCCAATTAGGATTAAAATGCAAATACAAATGAAACATTCATACTAGAATTACATCTTAAAAGATAAGTGCTCTAAATCAAGATGAAATAAGAAAAAAACTAAATGATATGGATAATGTATTGCTTACAAATAAACTCAAAATTTCAACATGATATTGGCTTTCACAATGTTTTGATTAATAGACTAGTGATTGGTTCATAAATTGGCTGATAATATTGGCATAAGAGGATCATAGATTTCATAGTTAGTTTGGCAATGAAGGGGTGTCTGATTTAAATACAAGAATGAGGGAGAATCAATGAACAAAATTCAAAGCTGGGTGTAGGAAGATCAATGGTGGAGAATTATTCAAGAAATTAAAAATTTCTTGGATGATTCCAGATGAGGGAATGTTCTAGAGGTAGAAGACTCTAGAGTCTTTTTAGATGTCTAATGACAATTAATATATTATTAGTCATGTGATTAGGGGGTTATAGACAATTTAGAAGAGTAGGAGAAGCTACTCATAGGCTAGGGTAGGTGGAAGGGAGTTTTAAATTCCCAAATATTAGATAAGACAAGATTTGGATATAAGTGGGATTAATTATAAGAATTAATTAGTCATGGGATGTTATAAGGTTATCATGTGACATGAAGAATGAAGATGGGGCATTATACCAAATGGATAGAAGGGGATTAATAGGATGGATTAGATGTAATAAGGCAAGACAAAAGATTATTAGACAAAATTAGTGATAGAAGTAAGTAAGCAAATTTAGATACATACAAGCATAGACACAAAAATGTAACATTTTATAAATTTATACAACAATCTTCAAACACATATTTATAAGATAAGATATATATATATATATATATATATATATACATACATACATATATATATATATATACAAGCATAGACACAAAAATGTAACATTTTATAAATTTATACAACAATCTTCAAACACATATTTATAAGATAAGATATATATATATGTGTGTGTGTATATATATGTATGTGTGTGTATATATGTATATATATATATAGATATGTATGTATATATATAATGGATTTTCCATAATCACCAAAAAAATAATTATTGTATTGTATTCCAATTATTCAACAACAAATAATTTTATACGTATTATCAAAATTGAAGCTTTACATTTGGGTTGACTTCCAACTAGATATCAATAATTATGTGGTTGACTTCCAAATAGATATCAATAATACTACATAATAGGTATAAAATTATTTGTTGTTGAATAATTGGAATACAATACAATAATTATTTTTTTGGTGATTATGGAAAATCCATTATATATATATATATATATAATGGATTTTCCATAATCACCAAAAAAATAATTATTGTATTGTATTCCAATTATTCAACAACAAATAATTTTATACCTATTATCAAAATTGAAGCTTTACATTTGGGTTGACTTCCAACTAGATATCAATAATTATGTGGTTGACTTCCAAATAGATATCAATAATACTACATAATAGGTATAAAATTATTTGTTGTTGAATAATTGGAATACAATACAATAATTATTTTTTTGGTGATTATGGAAAATCCATTATATATATATATATAATGGATTTTCCATAATCACCAAAAAAATAATTATTGTATTGTATTCCAATTATTCAACAACAAATAATTTTATACCTATTATCAAAATTGAAGATTTACATTTGGGTTGAATTCCAACTAGATATCAATAATACTACATAATATATTTCACCATATATAGAATAACAAGGTGGACACCTAGGCACAAGATGTTGGCAAGATATTTTCACCAACTCAGCCCCCCATTCAAGGAGCTAATTACTAACCTTCAATTAATTTTGGTTGCCACTTCTCTAGTGAATCTTTTCTTCCCTGACCATTAGCCACATAGATGTGAATTGTTGATTTCATTGCATGGAAATCAACGTAAAAACACCTTTTCCCAAAACCTCCACCTGATACTGTAA
This sequence comes from Torreya grandis, assembly GCA_037957365.1. Lineage (NCBI taxonomy): Eukaryota > Viridiplantae > Streptophyta > Pinopsida > Cupressales > Taxaceae > Torreya > Torreya grandis. Next base: position 779,029 of record JARHVA010003776.1, read on the forward strand.
CAACATCTAAATAATATCTGCCAAACTATGAGATGAATATTTGGTTTTCATCTGTCAATGTAAATGCCTCTGGCATAATCACGTAATACCTTGTAACCATTTAATAATTGTGTAAGAAAAAACTAATTGTTTGGAAATAATCTCCATCAATGACTTAGCCCACTTCTCAACCTATAAAACTATTACTATATTAGGGGTTCATAAGTTACTAGTAAATTATTAAATAATTAAGGAGGACCCTACATAGAAACCCATGAGAAATATGAAAATAAAAATTAAAAAAAATTATATAAAAATATTTATAATAGATATTTGAATGTTTGTGAATATTCTATAATGCGATGAATCTATGATATGAACCTCTCAATAGAACTCCTCCAAAGTAATTAGGTGTTTACAAGTTACTAGTCATTTAATAGATAATTGAAGTGGGTCTACACACAAGCCCATGAGAAACATGATTATAGCCTCTTGAAAAGTAAGACAAGAAAGAGTCTTATCACACTAAAAGTATCCAACCAATTCATATTAATATCATTAAATATGAGTGATCATTAATATCCATCATCTACTTTAAGTTAATTATTATTGTCTAATCAGGGCATATTTGGACAATGGGACTGAAAAAGATGGTACATGGAAATAAGTTGTCAGTGGAAAAAATGACTACGTGTAGATTATTCCTGACATTTAGTGCAAAAAATAATTAGTTGTAGCTTCTTTCTAGTATACATTTACAAATCATGTGATGCTTGATAGCAATGTAGGATTCAATCATCTAAAAGTAAAGGTGAAGCAAAATTTTATTTGGCCTTCCAAAAAAAAGAATTTATGCCATGTAAACAAAATAAAAATTATTTTCTCTAGGCTTTCATGTGTGGGCCATGTGCATTCCTATAACTAGTAATTACCCTAATGGTGTAAGTTATGCCAAAATAAATGTATATTTAATTTTTATAAATTTTTTTGTGTTTTATTTTCATTTATAGAGTATATTACCTTTGTAAGTGTACAATGTAGACACCCCCTACTACTTGAGAATTAAACCTACCAAGTCTCCTTACCCCATGGGACCGATCGACAATCAACCACATTTTTTTAAAACTAGTAACTCGTCTATCACAACATTCACATTATTTCATGAATGATGTCCCATTATGCACCCATGTGGAATGTAATTTGAAAAAGATTCAGTACTCAATTCAACCACAATGAAAGGAAAAATATACTTCAAAACCTTAATTTATTGCCCCCAAATTAGTGAAGTTACATTGTTGATTCAATTCGCACATTGGACGTGGAGTCCTTTCATAATCAAATAGAAAATAGTAAATAAAATATGCCACCACCTTGTAATCTACAACCCCCTTTGTAATATATGTAGCTCAAATAATTATAACAACTATCTTAAAGTCAGGGCATGTGTATGATGTGTATGATATCACCTAAAATACCTTGTCATTTCCCCTCATCATCACCGCTAAAATAATTTTTAAATGTATACAAAGTGTTAGTTATTATATAAATATTACATAATATATATTATAATATTATTGTATATTAAAAATTAATTATATAATGTATATAAATATTATCTTATATTATATATATAAATATTATCTTGTATAATATATATAAATATTATAGTTTTAAAATTTCAAACATCAAAATTGTGAATGATATAAGGAATTAACAATTGAATAAAATACACGATAAGCTTGATGATAACAAATTGACATTTGTAACCAACAAAATTTCTAATTTTAAGGCAAAATATCAATTGTAGAAAAAACTAAGGTGAACTATACACCTATGTACTGAGAATCATAATGGCCACATATTAATGCCCAAATACCACACCATAAACATCTATTAAGTTGCTCGTATAACACCTATTTAGTTGCCTAGCTTGACATGTATTGTAATCTATGAAAAGTATAAGATGTCTAGGGTGGCTTTGCATCTATGGAGATGACCAATGAATATGATGGTCTAAGTTCCAAACATAGATTTTATGAAGAGGTGCTTTGTGTATTTCAACCAACAGTAACTTTGGCCTATGGGGGAGCAAGTAGTTATCTTCAAAGCCTATCAGACCTAAAAGATGGGAATGCCACCATGTTGAGACATCCAATGCATTCATATCCCAAAGGAAGCATTAGATAGTCTAAGCAATTGGGAGGCTAAATTTTAATGTAATCATGCCATGTGGTAAAGTGTATAGAAAGCTATAAGAAATTTATAATTCTACCAAGTGGCAGCATCATGGGTACCTACATGGGATACTGCTAGGGTTGACCTCTACAAATACCTCTAAGGGCCCATGATTATTTCAAATGGAATCATCCTAGATATTGGCTAGGGATGCTTCTACTTGGAAACATGGTAGACACTGAGGGGCCTGAGCCTGTGATGTTACCACTTGGTAGTATGGTAGGCACTAGGAGGCCAAGAAGGGGATCACTAGTACAAAGACCTCTGTATACATTAGAATTATGGACCATGGATGAGTCTAGTATCCTAAAATCCTAAGATAGACTAAGTCTAATATCCTAAAATCCTAAAATAGACTTAGTCTAAAATATGGTAAAACCCTCTAAATTTTATAATTTGCATCATAACTCCTAGAGGTCCAAACCCCTTCTCAAACATCTTGAAAGTATATACATAAAATAGAACTTAAAGTATATGTTTATATTTATAAATGGACATTTAATTTATTTATATTTATATATGAAAATTTACTTTCTTATACTTAAATTTTTATTTTATGTATATACTACCTATTTCACCTATGGTAATTACTAATTACTATGGTAATTCTCTTAACTACACATAATCCTAAAATATGTAATTAAAATCCATTATAATAAAATAAATAATACCCTCCAACAACTTCCCTTTAGGTCCATGCAACAACTTTAGGTTACATTTACTGAGCTTAGCTCATGGTTGAAAATAGTCAAATCTCACCTAATCTTCAAAAAGGTGAATCGACAATGATCCATCTATGATCGGTGCCGATTCTCCTGATCAACATTGATTATAAACCTGCACATTACTCTTTGAAAAGGAAGTGATTTTGACTATATAAACACTGAAGGAATACTCCCAAAAGTTTACCTATGTTGTTGTTATTGCATGACAATCTACATTATAATCAAAGATCTTGATATCCTATTTGAAGCCCAACATTGGAATTAAAAATCTTGTTTACCCCACAAAGAGCCTAGAATTCAGAATATCCATTAAAAGATGGTAGTGCAGTCAAGTAAGTTTATTCTATTGATTATCTTAATCTAAATTCATCTTATTTTTATTATTTGTATTTATCTAAAGTTATAAATCTTTAGGAAATATTAAATTTATCCAAAATCATCCTTTAAGATTTGATCCTCATATTCCAGTAGAATCATCATCGATTCATTTGAATCAACATTGATTCATATATAATTTTTGTAAATAGGTCTTTATGTTTTTATTATTCCATTTTAGAACCCAATGATTTTAGAAACATGACTTAATATTAATCCAATAATCTATATCTATTTATATTAATCATTTACATCTTTTTATATCATTAATCTTAAAAAGTTATCTTTCATATGATCTGCATATTTTAAATATCATTTTGTAATCTCTTTTATCAATCATATGTATCTTGTAAAATTTATTAGTTTTATCTACTTAATTACATAAATAGTGGATTGACATCCTTCTAAGGAAGTGTACCACTTCTTGGAACTAATCTCTTATCAGGAAATCTACCCATCTCTCTATTATTCCATTTTTTATCAAGTATTCACATGTGTGCAGGTTAGCCTTCCCAACCAAAAAGGAGTTCTCACTATCACTGAATTTGAGCAGTGCACAAACATATTCCAATCCACATGTATCTACATAAACCTTGTTATTTCAAGTTTTTAGTAAATCACATTTCAATTCAAAGAAAATGAAAAACTACTTAAACAACCTCTAAGGGCCCCATTAAAAAAGGGTACATAGCATGCAAGGTATTAGGTTATTTGATTAGATGTTTGATATCATGAAGGGTTGACAAGGATAACATGACACTAATTTGATTGTGAGAAGGCTCTATGTATAGTGTGAAACTAAAATCAATGTTGTAATGCCAATGATACCAAGATAAAACATTGAGGTTCCAATGTCTATATTGTGACCTGTATTTGTATAAGTTGTCAATATATTGATACCTACCAAGTACTAATATCATACACATGCTCTCACTTCTGGGTAGTTATTAGATTTACATACTATGCACCCATTATAAAGGGGTTTATAGCTTGTAGGGTGGTGGCATATTTTATTGATTATTTTCTATTTAACTTTTGTCATGATTGACCAACCCATGGTCTATCCCATTGAGGCATTATCATCGATATCTCCATAGGTACTACTTTGCCTCCTCTCCCTCTTAGTTTTCTAGTATGCTATGCCTAATAAGTATACACTACTAGAGGAGCTATCAAATGAGGTAGTTCTATCTGTCTAGGTATGCAATCCATTGGATGAGTCTCCACCCATGAAGTGTAGTGGCTCATGATCCACACATGTGTCAAAACTATAGTAATAATAACCCAACTTAGCCATACAAAATATATGTGAGTGTATAACTACCATACTATCTGCTCTTATGTGATAGTCTGCAATGATGGGACATGGGACATGACCTACGCTACATGGTCCTGCCTCTATCGAATAACTCAATCTAACCTACCATTGATTTCATGGGGAAACTTATCTAAACAATACATAAGGAACCTCTCATATATCCATGTAATCAAACTAATAACATGTCTCATCATCTTCCATCCCTGGGACAAAATCCAATACATATCATGTATGAACTGAACTGATATGATCGAACCAAAATCATATAGAACTCCCTGATCTAAAATTAAATAGAACAAGGCCATCTCATATAATAGTACCTTGTCACTCAACTTGTGACATAACACTCATGTTATCATAATCTTTTAGATATCTAGAATGTCTATGAGATAAACATTGAGCAAGCTCACACTTAATCTAGGGTAGATCCTATTTGAGAATATATCCTAATGGGCTAAGGATGGTCTATCATCATTTAAATTTAGTGTATAAAAAATCATTGATGTCCCACATATAAGAAGTCCAAGAAATGCATGGACATCCTCCAAAGTGATAGCCACCTCTATGGTGTCCCTCCTCACCTCCCATCAGAAAGTGTTGGTTAATCATTCTTATGATCTTAGGAACATGACAATGAAATTAACACTCATATTGATCCCTCTCATCTCCATAATATCTCTGAATCCCAAGGTGACCAGTTGATCCCTATTCATGTCTACCAACCATTCCAATAGATCTGGTGGCTAGGATGTATCCACTAGGCACCTAAATCACTAGCATCTATGTAAAATATCAAACAACATATGATGTATCATATATATATTTCATAATAATTAAAATACATTCTTAAATACTCTCAAATAATTAAAAATTATATACTTCATCATATTGCATGATTTAGTTTTCTAGTTTTCTTATTTTTCTACATAATAGGCCTATTTGATACTAAATTAGCCTTATCATAGTCTTGTTATATTGCATTAGCCCACCAGTACCTATTTGGCCATTTTATTTTAAACTATGTCAGCCTATTTGATATTAAATCAACCTTTTTCTAGCTTTAGCATACTACATCGACTCTCTGGTATGTAGTTTGCCTCTTTTAGCAAACTGTATCAGCCACCTAGTATAAACTACATCAGCCAAAGGGTATTATGTCAGAAATATTCTTATTTCAAACTATATCATTTTACTAATACATAGTCCACCATATTTAGTGATACTATATTGACCCACTACTATGTAGTCGACCCCTATTTATTTCTTGCCTTATGAACTAAGTCGATAGGGTCGAATCTATTCTTTGTTTGCAATGACCTTTTAACCATTTACCATAAATGCCTTAGGTATTTATTAGTCTGATATTTTCCTACCAAGTACCTTGTTTTACATATAGTCTACCTAAAAATTTCTTTAAGTTGGTTTCAATATCTATATTTTTCCCATCATCCAATTTTATATATTTATCTTCATTTCAAATAAAATTTCTCAAAAATTTAAAATTCATGCTTTCTTATATGTGTTGTACCTGTTATGGCCGCTATGCATCCTCCACATCATAGTTTCTATCTCTTCACCATGGTCACTCTCTAGACTCAAACTAGGTCTCTCAAAGTAATATTTTCTTAGAATAGTAAAATAAAAAATGAATTGATTTTCACCCTATTTATATTTACTATTCAAATTATTTACCTGCCAAATATTTACAATCATATTTCATTTTTTACCATATCTTTGTTTCTACTAGCTCTTTTTCCAAACCATAAGATGTTCTAAAATCTTGACATTGTATAGAATCTTTTCACATATTACATGTATATTTTGCAAAAAATTCATTTTTTTGCTAATTTCTATAGGGTCACTTAATGTTACCTACATTTGACACCTTCACATTTATTTCACTTCATTCCTTATCTAAATCATTAGAAGGTAAGTAAAGGTATATATTTTTTAATTCTATCCTTTCATTTATCTTATTCACTTCTTACTATAATTTATTTAGCTTAAAAATTATGTCTTACTATGTTATTTTCCCAAAGTAACATCCCATATTGCACCTACATGATATGTGATTAGCTTTGAGTGGGGTATATGTATACACATAATATTTTCAAACTTGTCAATTACTGATGCTTTATCTCTTGTAAGAACCCATCGAATTTGAATCTCTCTAAATGCATGCCTACACAACCATCACTTGATATATACACAACCATCTCCTATACACCATTGGTGGACAGATCATTGGTGCTTATTATGATTGTTATCCCATATACCACCACTTTTTATATACATAACCATCTCCTATACATGTCCCTAATCTTTGCTTCATATATTACACAATCTTCTAAGTAATTCACCACCTTACTTAGTTGTTATCTAAGCCTAAAACCCTTTTTGACATATATCAAACAATGTTGGCCTAGGTCGACCCTGTATTCTAATTGATATTTGCACATTATGGGTATAGGTCAGTGTTAGTCGACCTAGATCGGGACCTAACTTATTTTTGTCAATTAAAGATACATAATCTAATTGGGTTGATCCTATTAACTAAACTTTTGGAAAGGTTTAGGGTTATATTCAACTATATATACACATCCATTTCCATCATTTATGAAGAAGAGAAGAATAAGAATATTATATTTCCCATATGTTTATCCACCATTTTAATTAAGTAGCATTGATTAGGGTTTCAATACTTCTTTGGAGATACAAATATTGTCTTTTGGAGAAGTGTTTTGGATGCATAGAGAAGTTGTGTAGCCTAGAGCTGAATTATCCTTGTTATCCTTACATACCACAATAACCTGTTATGAATCACCTTAGCAATGGGAGAGATTTAGGCTTAGTAGGTTCATCTTCAAAGGTAATTATTCCTAACTTTGTTCCTCCTTTGTTAAATTAGATAGAATAGTCTTTATTCTTCTCTCCTATGAAATAAGATTTAATATACAATGACTTGAGTATAGATCTTCTATGCATGTTTACTTTTTATGTTTATTACCTCCAATTTGTGCCACAAGCTTTGGTGAGCACTAGATTATATTATACTTTACTTTGAATTTACTTAGTGAATATGAAAATATAGGACCTAGCTAGGGTTATTATATAGTGTTTCCTGACTAGAGGCTTTGGAACCATCTCTAGTGATATTATTGTGGTAAGAGACCCCTTAGTTAGGTCTAGTAGATCCATTTTGGTCATGACCTTGAATATCTAATCTATCAACAAATGAAAGTGTAAGTAGGATTTATCTTCTCTGAGCTAGGATTGATTAATAGGTTAGCTGCATTTCCCTTTGTATATGCCCTCAACCCAAGCAACCCACAAGTCTTCCATAGTATGATCATGATTTTTTTCTACTTTAGATCATTACATACAAACAAACCCTTGCTTGGATTTTACTTAGAAGGTGTAAAATTTAATCCCATCTCCTTGCCATCTAATCTGACCTATAAGAAAAAATCCACTAAATGCAGTAGATATTAAATGTTGTGAAATATTAAGAAGTGCAATTTATGAGAAATGGATATGTACTAAAAACTACAATCTAAAAAAAAATTATGCTCATAAATTGATTAATTTTAATGCACTAATTGGAAGAATTCAAAACATTACTATTAAATATGATGTATAGAAATTATTAGCATGCAGTACTCATAAATCATATTAATTATGAATAATAAATAAATATATAGTCTATGAACAACTCAAAAACATGAAATAGTTGTAAATTACTACCCTAAAATTGGTCTCAACATGAACAAATTTATTTCTTAACAATGTAAAATATGAATTCACTGTAGGTATTTGACTAAAATAAAATAGCTTGAATAATATATGCTTGGTACTTGTTCTAAGTCACTTCAAAGGAAAATAGATCCATTTTTTTAATTCCTCTAATTATTAGAGATGAAATTAATAATAATAATAATATGGAATAAAAATGATATTTATTGACTTTAATTACAAGGATTCAAGAAAACCATGATAAATTTAAGAACATATTAAAGGATATGCATGAATTGACTAGAAACTAAAAAATGAAATGTGGGGAAATCTATTTGGTTATTTATTATAATGAATAAAATTGACATCTATGAACAATGAATAAATATGAATTAAGTAAAATTTATCACTCTTTATAACAAGGTTATTTATTACACATGGAAAACATGGATGTGATGTAGGTATTTGTCATGAATTAAAGAGATTGAAAAATGTAAGTTTGGTACTAGTTCCAAGTCACTTCAAGGGAATATGTCAATCTAGTGATAATTTTAGTGTCTCTAACTAGTTTATATATGAAATTGGGTTAATACATGGGAAAAAATTTAAGAACTATATTTAAAAACTTCATAAAATAGTATTAGGTGTTCACATTATCCACATTGTCAGATTGTGTCAAGATTTTCAAATCAATAGTGGCCAGAGTTTTGTCTCAATCTTATTAATTTTGAGATTGGGTAAAATTTAAATTTTGAAGAGTATTAGGGTTTTGAATTTTTTTCAAAGGGCTAGTGATAATGCTAAACCCTAACACCCTCAAAATGTGTATGAGACCCCCTACACTTTGAAAATTACTTTACATAACAAGTTTCTCTCTTATCCATGTAAAAGATGAATGCAATGTCTTTAAAACCTTAACCATATACATAAAACCACATACATATATTGAATTATAAGGTATTAAGAAATCAACAAGTAAGTTTACAACATATTATAAGATATGTATGAACTGACTGGAACCTAAAAAACAAGATTTAGGGAAAAACTAAGTTTGGTTATATATTTTAATGAAGTGCAACATGTACAAATAGTATATAAATGTGAAATAATTTGGAATTAGAACTCCAAAAATTAATTTTAATAACAAGGTAATATCTTTCCCATGGAAATCATGAATGAAATTTAGGTATTGGATAGAATAAAAGAACTTGAATAATGTAAGTTTGGTACCAATTCCAAGTCATTTCAAGGGATTATGTAATTCCAGTGATAAGTTTAATGCCTCTAACTATAAAATATGAAATTAGAAATAATATACAAGTCAAATGATATTTATTGAATTTAATAATAATGTTTGAATAAATCCATGAGAAAATTTATAACATATTATAGGATATGTAAGAATTGACTAGAAAAAAAAAATAATATGCTGAGAAATAATCTATTTGGTTTTCTATTCTAATGAAGAAACATGGCATCTATGAACAATGAATAAATGTAAAATATATTAGAATTAGTGATATAATAATTACATGTGCACAAAAAATCTATTTCTTACCCATTGAAAAGATGAATGCAACATAAGTTTTCAGCCAAAATCAAAGAGATTGAATATAGTAAGTTTGGTACTAGTTTAGATACCTTAATCTAAACTATATATAAAGAGAGAGTTTCATACATGGGTTTGGCTCATAGAAATCGAAAAAATGGGAGAATGGTAGACTTTAAAAACTCTAAAATGGTTCTTGTTATCTTGATAATTACTTTATTGGTTGATTGTTAAAATGGAAATATAATTTGAAAAAATTCAAAGTCGTAAATAAGTGACATTGAATAAATATAATATAAAAATCATTTCAATCATAAATAAATAATAAAAATAAGATATAAAAATTGTCTCAATTGTAAACAATCAAGGTCAAAATTAAATTTTAAATTATAACCAACATGGAGGATGTAGGGAAATCAAATTTTGATGTGAATAAAAGTGATAAAATAAGCTTTTACACGGAGTTCTCTCAAATGTAGATTTTACATTGTTCTATTAGTGAAATTCAAATAGACGTCAAAAAAGTGTATGATGCATAGGTATATGCATGTTGCATAAGTTCCCCCATACATTCCAAGCACCTACTTACTTTGCACCTTGACCTTTTGTGACTACCATCATTATTATCTACTACCATCAACCATTTAGTCATCGTAACTTTCTTGGTTTTGTCCTTACCACATCATAGATTTTAAGATTTCAATATCTCACCTACATTTTAAAATTTTAAATTGCACTCCCACCCCCACATAATCCAATACAATTATTTTTGTCTTGTTATTCATTTTATAAATCGTATTTGGTTTTTCTTTCTTTCTTTTTTCTTTTTTTAATGAAATAGAACTTATAATTTTATTATAAATAAAATATGTACAAGATTATTCACAAAAGATTATTTTCAACCTTTGGTAACTACATTTGAGCATTTATATTGTTTTGAATAGGACATTATGATGGAATATTAGTGAAAAATAAGGCTTGGAGAATAGTTTAATATATTCCTTCACCTTTTGATAGATTTTGTTATACAATTCAAAAAAATGGATTGTTCATGAGTGACTTGAATTAGGCACCAACAACATGGTATTTTACATAGATAGAACTTTAATAAATGAAGGAAGAGATATATGAGAGAGATGAATTTATATTGATAGGCCATAATAATTTCCTCACATCTATCTTGAAGCAATACTAACTATAGTAAAAAAAAATTATAAAATTTTCATCCTGTAAACTTGAATCCACCAACACATCAAAAATGGATATTGGGTCATATTTAAGGAGATGTATTTTTTTAAAATATAAATGTATTGATTTGATGTAATATTTAGAACACTCTGGTGTAATATTTAACACAGATTAGAGTACTTCATCTAACGTTTTCTTTTTAAGTGATTTAAATTTTAATTTTTTATAATCTATTAATCTTCATGGCATTATGATTGTAGGTATTTGTGTAAGTTGAAGATTGAATAAGTCCAAGAACCAGCTAAATGTTACAAAATTATTTATTTTCCTTATATATCTTAAATGGTTTTATATGGTATGTTATTAAGTATAGTTAAGATGTAAAATGTTTGAGACTGTATAGATCTAAATAACTTAATTATTATAGTGCTAGTATAAATAACTTAATTATTATAGTGCTAATGTATTTAAGTGTTTACATCTCAACTAAATATTTATAATATTTCTAAATACCCTATTAGGCTCCCTCATCACAAATTAAAACTAAGAAAGAAGAAGAAAAAACACCAAACTAAGTTGGATGTGGTTATAAGAAGAAGATTGATAATATATCTAAATAAGTTATTTAATGGTTGGGTAGCAATCAACTTGTAGAGGTTGATGATAATATAAATGAATAGAAAGCTTATGCAAGTTTTTTAGATCAAAAATTTCCTAATGATAGTCCCTCTACTAATGCAGGTGTCAGTCCTAATATTAAGGAGGTTGATTAAGTTATTATTGTAAGTATACTCTTTTCATTATAATATTATGTGTCAGTAAATTCTATTCATATTAGAAATTTTTCATTTGTAGTGTCATAGTCTAAGAAAGATAATTTTAATACTTTTATTTTTACTTCCTAAAATGTATGAGTTTAAATCTCATTTGAAAGTGTTTTTTCTCTTTTTTTTATTTCATATTTTAACTTGGATTTATTAAATTTGAACTAGGATATTTTATAAGTATTTTTTATGATAAATTCAAATATTATTTGATAATTTTTTTGAGAGTTTAAAATGATGAATGGTATTTAAATATTTTTTTCTAGAAGTTTTGTTCTCTGATTTGTTTAGTTAGTTTTTTAGAATGACATTTAACTATGGATTTAATAAGTTTGATTTGGACATCTTGGCCAAAGAAATTAGTCAATTTTTCTCTTTTGCTAATGTGTCTTAATTACAAGTTCAATTAAAGAGTTTAATTCTACATGGGACTATGAGTAAAAAACCTACATAGTGGTAGAAATCAAATGGAAAGAAAAAATATTAATTTAATAGTTGAGAACTAGCTCGCATAATATTAGGTGTGAAACATGTAGATGGATAGTACCTAAGGAAGAATGGGAAATAAGAATATGTCTATTTTGTGACAAGGGGATAGTAGAGATAGAATGACACTTTATTATAGAATGTGTAGACTATAATGACTTCTTCTCCAAGTACAAAGACAACTTAAAGATCAACAACTTTATTGACTTGTTTATAGAGGAAAATCTAGATAGTATAGCAAGTTTTCTAATCAAGATTCATAATGGAAGAGTTAGCATCAAAAGCATGTCTAGTTTTTTGTATGATCAGAAGGACAAATCTTGTGTTAAGGAGTTGCGTTAAAATATGGTAGTTTTGTTACATCGCTTGGTCCCATAAGCTACTCGATCTTATGAATGTTATTAAAATCTTTCATTCATTAATTTAATCAAATGTAACCTTGTTCTTACACTCTTTGATGTATATATCACGATAGTGATGTAGATATAAATCATATCTATATACCTACATTGGAAGTTGTCTTATTTTTGAGAATATAATATTTTTATTACACCCTTTGATGTGTATACCATGGTAATGATGAATATATTCATATTTATATATTTACATTTAAAATTTCTATATGATTTAGTTTGAAAAATCTTATTTCTTGCTTATGATTATATAATTTGTTGTGTATAGTTGAAGGTGATAGACAAGGATAATTATGTTATAGTATAAGTATGTTATGGTTTAGGAGTTTAGTTGATCTCAAAGGCATACATTATATTCTTAAGTTAATTATTTTATCGGTGAAACACACAAGGTTAAATAACACTACGTTACAATACTATAAGGTATAAATTTAATCTAATATAAATACACTAAAATAAATAAAATGTTAAAATATGTTAAAAAATAAATATTAATTGAGTTTCTGAATGAATGATTTAAATGAAAAGGAATTTTGTATACACATCTAATTTTACATTCACTTGTATTTTGATAGTCATTATAGATGATGTGAAATAGAACAAAAATAATAATTTGAAAGAGAAATCATAAACATGACCCAGATTTGATGAAATGACCAATATCAAAATACTCCAATAAGGATAGACTAATATCAAACTATTATGATGGTGATAATTTATTGTAATAGTGGTTATTTTAGCCTGATAGTGGTTGCACATGTATAATCATTTTAAATATTTTAAAAACCCTTCAACTACATTTGCTTGATATAAACCTCGATCATATTGATGATTTGGTCTATGAAACTATAAAACTACTTTATCTTTTACTCAAGCCATAATCCACTGTAATAGACCTTTCAAAGGAAAAAATGGTTTTTTAAGAGGAATACCTTGATGGGGTCAAATTATAACAATGTGTCCCATTATGCAGATAGAGAAATTAAAAAAAAAAAAAAAAATCTTAAAAAACACTTCATGATTTTTAATAATTTCATAATATATACATACACTACATATTTGTATATATAAGTTAAAATACATATGTTTGAATAATGTCAATGACCCAATATCAAGATATTTTAAATGGATATTGAAAGTGTATGTAACCTCTTTATGCCAGAAAAGTGGGACACACCATTATCCTTTGCCCTCTCAATCAGTCCCATGTTTGATGACATGTTGGAATCTAACACTCATGTACAAGCCAACAATCAGTCCAGTGTGTATGAATGGCCTAACCCTTATTTCTATGAAATTTAATAAAGTATTTGATTTATATATTTTCTCACTATTCTTATTTTTATCATATGTATGAAAGAAACACCATTCAATAGATAATAAATGTAGTAAAATTAAACTAAAGTAAATCAATAAATGTCATATCTAGATGTGATATTTTTAATTGTGTGAGTATAATATTGTGTGATGTGTAACACCCTCATGTTGAGCTATTGTTCCTTTTTTGATCTTATCTTATTTGATTAATTCTATGCATTCTATGACTCCCTTGTGATTAAGCCTTGTGTGCATTACCCCTTGTTCATTTTCATTGGGTAGTGTCTTCAATTCCACCCTATATTTTTTAGCAATCTAAATCTTATTTTCTTTGACATAAGATGGATTTTTGAACCAGATATAGTAGTACGACTAGATTAATATCATTTGTCTTCAATCTATGGCAATGGGAGAAAAAGGTAATATGATAGTTAATCAATGTAGACTTCATAAATTCAAGATAGGCACATCAATATTATTACCTTTCAGTATTTTCAAATAGATACAATTATAGTATTCATGCTAGCCTATCTATATATATATATATATATATATATATATTAATATGAAGGCTTATATATAGACCACACACACACACACCCCTTCATACTAACCTATATATATATATATATATATATATATACAGATATATATATATATATATATATATATATATATATATATATATATATCTGTATATATATATATATAAAAGGGGGCCCTCGATCACCCTGCTTTATCTATCTATGGGGTGGGCCCCCCATATATCTATAATGCTCCCCTATCCCTATATAGATATGTAAGGGACTACCAGATGAAGGACACTCCCTACCATACTAATTAAGTGCCAATGAAACTCTATCTCAGGATTGGATAGATATATAGGGCAGGGCCCTATCCCAAGAGTGGATGAACTGATGGGGTTAGCTCTGATCTACTTATATATATATATATATATATCTTCATACTAACCTATATATAGACTAGTGTGCGTGTATATATACATTCATACTAGTCTATATATAAATTAGTATGAAGTTTTATATATATGTTTTCATACTAAATAATATATTGAGGCTAGTATGAAGATATATATATATATATATATATATATATATAAACATTCATATTAGTTTATAAATTACACACACACACACACACATACTAGCCTAAATGTATATTTATATTTGTATATATATACACATATATATGTATATTTGGAAGGTGAGGTCCCCTATTCTACTCAATCACATAGGGTTCCTCACCCATTTAGATATATGTATGTCCATGAGCTATATAGAAATGAGATTAGTATGAGCTATATCTATCTTATCTATATACTCGTTATCTATCTAGAGATGAGATCAGTAGGCTCATGAGCTATATCTACCTTATATATATTCACATGAGATATATAGAGGTTAATTGGCTCCCCCCTCCCCAAATATATAGATAGGATAGGGGCACCATGGTAATATAGAGGGTGAGAAAAACTTTATACATACATACATACATATAAACAAATGTGTATAAAAAGGGAATAAATATTTTAAGTAATATGCATGTATTTTAATATATATATATATATATATATATATATATATATATATATATATAATAATTATTAAAATAATTATATCTATTATTAAAAAGGGAAGGGGTAGGATTATAGTCACTTAAAAGGACTAAATTTCACAGCTAACTGACTTGTCATAAATTTTGATAATGATTATTTATATAATATTGCCCAAAAAATATTAATATAAATCTTAATAAGAGCAGAAAACATTAAAAATAAAATATTATATATTATAATCTAATAAATTTTTGATGATCTATCCAAAAATTATACCTTGCATTAATTCGATCAAGCAGGTGTGGCCATAACTAGTGAATAACACTTTGAATGAGAGGATATAATCCCTTAAAAATCATGTCATGGAGGGGAAGAAATGATAGCAAAGTGTGGAATTTGTTAGAATTCAAGAGAATCACTTTGATTAAGGTAGTAAATTGTGGGGGGCTAAGTGGGTTTGATTTTGCAAATCATTTTGTAAATTATGGGGGGGCGAAGTGGCTGAGAGATGAGGGTTCGAGACTTGTGAAGATTGAAGGAACAATAATGTGTGCTAGAATTTTTTCTAATGACATAACAAGCTTGAAGGAAAAATACATTATAGCCAATAATAATGGAATAAAATTTAATGGATAATATCAAATACAAGTATGTGAAGTTATTTGAATTGAAAAATAACCTTTTGTCGTTGACATGGGTGGTGCTCATAATAGAATGTTGTCACTTTGCAATTGCGTGTTTATTTCTTCCCCCCATATATATATAATAGTTTATCTTCTTTAGATTTTATTATTTTATATTTTTTATGGATCAAATGTAAATATATTTTATGTATAAATTTATAAAATACTTCCAATAATAATTTTAAAATGAAGAATATTTATATTATGTTACACTAATTCATTTGATAATAGTTCAAATTCACAAACTCTGATCATTGAATAAAATAATTATCAACCTTTTTGAAATAAAGTCATGCTTTTTATTAATCTCCCATTTTAGTACATGTTAGGAGAATGCAAGCAGCTAGTGCTTATTTTATAAGGCCACTGCCCTTAAGCGGCATCCAAAGATGCTATTATTTTTACAATCAACACTACCTATTTAAAAAATTATACCTCTTCAAATCTTTCTCCAAATAATTATATGTTCATAGAAAGAGTATGGAAATTCAATGACTTATTCATTCAAGAAAAAAAGGGGTTGAATCCTTTGAATCATGTTTGGATGCCTAGAGTGCATGCCTATAATACTAGTGTCCTCCACCATGGGTTCAAGTTGGAAGTCTAAATTTGTTCCTTGCCTTTCATAATAGCTAACTCCTCCCAATAAGATTTTAGAATTTTAAATTTGAATTGAATAAAGAATATGACTTTTGGGTGTAATTCATATATTTTTTGACTTTTTAGAACTTGATAAATTCCTCTTACAATACCAAGTCAAATTAAATGACCACAACTAGTTTACTAGATGCCCAGTGAGATTCAAAAATGGGTGGGGTTAGCACAACCAACCCATTTTATCAACCCTTCTACATCTCACCGGTAAGATCCTATTACTCTTTTATATCCATACCATTATTCTTTTTTTTTCATTTCTTGTCATATTGATTCTCTCTTATATCCATCAATAGTCCAACATGTATATGAAATCATGTCTCTAATAATTAAGATGGTTAATAAAACATAAATTTAGAGAATAAGTATGAATTTTAATGTGAATGCCAAATTGGTTTGGAGTGATAACATTATATGTTACTTTAACTTGTTTATGTGTAAACATTATGTTTTGAATTAACATAGCTTTATATTATACTTATTACTTTTATTAAAACTTGAATTAATATAATTGTAATTTTTATATTTCATTTGTTTTCCTTGGGACTTGAGTTAAATTGAATTTTTTAGTATATATATTTTTTTCACATTGATTATTATAGTGCTTTGAGATAGAATTGATGTTTGAAATTCATTATTTGGTCTACAAATGATCTCTAACTCTTTATCTTTTTAATAAACTATCATTAGTTTAAAAAGGTTAATAAAAAAAATTATGTTGAAGTAAGGTCATATTATAAGAAACTATTATTAAAAACATTGAATGAATGAAAACATATTGTTTGGAATCAACAAGGCTCATAGGTACCAAAATCTAAATCATAGCCCAAATTTGATACCAGTGTTAGGAAATAAACAAAAAACAATCATCTATTCCTACATGTGCAAGACTTTAAATGCATAATTAAAACAAGCTACAATAAAACACATAAACAAGAGATAAAACCACAACACCAGATATATGTGGAAACCCCTTTCAAAACTAGAAATTAAAAAAAAACCATGGGTCAAAGGTAGCATCCAGACTTCATTCCATCAAAAAATCTCTTTTACATAGCTCCTCTTAGCAACTCTCTTCAGGTGAACCAAGCATACAACCATGTCTTCCAGGTTCAAACCAACAAGATGCAACATGCATCTCAATAATGATAATACCATAGCATCTAAGGGATCTTCTATCTTCTACCTTCATGAATCCATCATGAATCTAGGTGAGAAAAGCAATCCAGCCTTCCATGCTTCAACCTATAACTTGCATTTGATGTTTACAACCCAAAAATCTAGGTGAGATAAGCTAATCATAAGCCTTACAATCTCTAACCTCTAACTATGGATCCAAAATGGAGAGCCTCTAAGGGATCCTCCATGATCCACTAAATGGATAAAATTACAATGAGAGAGTTTAGTGTTTTACAACATTTTCATACAATATGAGAGAAGAGATACAGGGAGAGATAACTTCATGGATACTCAAATAAATGCACCACATTTGAGTGGGTGTATATTAATCCATAGTGGTGGTTGTCACCATGTGCCAAAATCCATCAAAAATGTCCCTCCACTTAGACAAGAACATGTGCCACCTTTATGTGGCTCCAAAACTTGTTCCCCACTTCCACAAATGAGTCCAAACACTCAATAGTGTTTTTTTATCTTTATCTCCAAGGGCCAAAAAAGTGGATGCTCCAATTTAGGCAAGATCTAAGCCACCCCATGTGACTCCAATAATCATTCCCCACTCACACATGTGAGGCCAATCACCAATAGTGATTTCTTATCTTCATCTTCACATGTGATCACAAGAGTCCAAAAGTTATTGTAATCACCTTTGACATTTCATACACATGTGAATCATGGGTCCCCTTACAAATTTGACCCATGCATGAGCCATTATATTTTTTACCATGTGAAACCACCCATGACCACATCTTGGGACCCTTCCTTGGCCCTCTTGCCACTTCACTATCCTACTACATCATCCACTACACCATTGGCCACATCACCTACATGCCATGTCACCTACATGTCACATCACTACACACCACTTGGGACCCTCTATGAGGACCACATACTAGAACCCACCACTTGGAACCCAATACCATGTCATAATGAATAGTGATTGGTGAATAGTGCACATTAATAGTACTCATGAATAGCACTCTATGAATAGTGACCTATGAATTGTGGCTTCATACCCAACAATATACCACTTGAAGTCATATGCATAGAGCTTTGATCCACATGTCTTCATGCCAACCTGTAACCATACAATTACCTACTGACTATCATCATGTCCACTGATACTCACACACAAGCCTAGAAGAATTTTTTTGCACCACTAAAACTTCTTTGCTCTAATGACTTTTTCAACCTCTGCATGCTCACTGCATATTTGAAACAACCAAAGTGACTCCCACTTCACCACATACCCAATCCTCTATCCAAGTTTTTTCCATGAATCACTCACAACTCCCACTACTTGGAATTATCTAGTTTAGTACATCATGGCTTACATGAGGCTTCTCCTACTCTTGATGAATACAATACATAGGAAAACCATCTTCTCTTCATCTATAGGACACATCAAAAGATAACTCATAACTATAAGAAGTGGGATAATTAACTTTAATGCTTTTCCTATCCACTATGCATCTCCATCTTTGGTTTGCTCCTTTATCCACCTTCATCACATCTTAGCAACCTAAGCCATCACACCATGATCATGTTGGGGCCTGCATCCAACATGCCATCAAACATAACAACATCCTCTACTAAACCATGGATCTTCATGAAGGTACCACTATACTCTATTTGCACATCTACTTCAACCCATACAATCTTCAATATACAAACCAAAAACTCCTTACCTCATCCACATAGCCCTCCTAGCTACTCCATCTCATCATGAGATCACCAAGTAGAAATGATGTCAAAATACATCCCACTATTCCAACTCCTAAACAACAAGTGCATACCTCACTCACATTCATAGTCACCAATTGGAGAGAAGAATCCATAGAAGTCAAAATCTAAATTCTACATGTAGCAAATTAGTACCCACCATAATCAACATGGTACCCATCTATAATTATTGGGAAGTCATCACACTACTTAGTGCACCACAACACCTAATAAGTTTTTGAGTCTGCATTCAAACTGCATCTTGCTCTATCACATGTCAATCCAACTCATGTGTAGAGTTATTCCATGTATTGATCTACCAGGCTACTCACATCAACTACACTACAACCCCTGAGCACTTCAATTAATACATCTTTGAGATTTGTAAGATCCAACATTAGCCTTTTCCTTCCATGGAACCTTGAGTATAGACTTGTTCTTCTCCATCCTTTAACTACAAGTACAAAATTAGGTTTCTAGTACCTCCACCTCTACATGGATTTTATGCACATCTTGACCAAACATTATGGTAGTGGGATCTCATAATATGTACCCCTTCTCTAGCTGAGAAACACAACAAGGTCATGCCTTTTCATCTCCCTCCATCTTCATCAATGGAGATTAGATTGATACTCCACAAGTGATACAGTTACTTCATCAGGAACACTATTGGTGTTGATCCATCTGGTAACAATTTTTTAGATTTTTCTCTATTCTCATCTATAGGCTTCTCCTCAAAAACATGAATAGAATAGGATCATCACCAAAATATCCTCCACCTTGCTCCATAGAGATGCCTACCATGTACAAATTTTCTTTTTCTCTACTTCATATCTAGGTCTCTCCACCTATAGCTCCCACTTACACAAAACTAGGCAAACCAGGCTCTGATACCAATTGTTGGTATCAAGCATTGTTAGCTTTAAAACCAATCTATGATACCAATTATTGGGAATCAACAAGGCTCATAGGTACCAAAATCTAAATCATATCCCAAATTTGATACCAGTGTTAGGAAATAAACAAAAAACATTCATCTATTCCTACATGTGCAAGACTTTAAATACAAAAGTAAAACAAGATACAATAAAACACATAAAAAAGAGAGAAAGCCACAACACCAAATATATGTGGAAAACCCTTGAAAAAATAGCAAGAGAAAAAACCATGGGTCAAAGGTAACATACAAACTTCATTCCATCAATAACTCTCTTCTACACAAATCCTCTCAAAAACTCTCTTCAGATGAAGTAAGCATACAACCATGCCTTCCAGGTTCAAACCAACAAGATGCAACATGAATCTCAACAATTCTAATACCATAGCATCCAAGGGAGCTTCTATCTTCTACCTTCATGAATCCATCATGCATCTAGGTGAGCAAAGCAAACCATCCTTTCATGCTTTAACCTGTAACCTACATTTGATGCTTACAACCCAAGAATCTAGGTGAGATAAGCTAATCCTAAGCCTTACAAGATATAACCTCTAACTATGGATCCAAAATGGAGATACTCTAAGGGATCCTCCATGATCCACTAAATGGATAACATTACAATGAGAGAGTTCAATGCTTTATAACATTTTCATATAATGTGAGATAAGAGAGAGAGGGAGAGATAACTTCATGGCCACTCAAATAAATGTGCCACATTTGAGTGGGTGTATAGTAATACATAGTGGTGGTTGTCACCATGTTCCAAAATCCATCAAAAATATCCCTCCACTTAGACAAGAACATGTGCCACCTTTATGTGGCTCCAAAATTTGCTCCCCACTTCCACAAGTGAGTCCAAACACTCAATAGTGTTTTTTTGGTATTCATCTCCAAGGGCCAACAAAGTGGATGCTCCAATTTAGACAAGATCCAAGCCACCCCATGTGACTTCAATAATTATTCCCCATTCACACATGTGAGGCTAATCACCAATAATTTTTTCTTGGCTTCATCTTCACATGTGATCATAAGAGTCCAAAAGGTGTTACAATCACCTTTTGACCTTTCCTACACATGTGAATCATGGGTCCCCTTAAAAATTCAACCCATGCATGAATCTTTGTATTTTTCACCATGTGAAACCACCCATGACCACATCATGGGACCTTTCTTGGGCCCTCCTACCACTTCACTATCCTGTTGCATCATCTAATGCATCATTGGCCACATCACATGCATGCCATGTCACCTGCATGCCACATCAATACACACCACTTGGGACCCTCCATGATGCCCACATCCTAAGACCCACCACTTAGGAACCAACATAGGAACCACTACCATTTCACAATGAATAGTGATTGATAAATAGTGATCATGAATAGTACTATGTGAATAGTGACCTAGGTGAATTATGGCTTCACACCCAACACATATTTACATAAATACTATTAGGTGGATTTTTAATATTTATTATTTTTATTATAACCTTACATTTAATCAATAACATCTTATGAATAAAAACAAAACCAATAGCAACCATATTATATAACTAAAATATATAAAAGATAGGCATATGGCCATAAAACTTAGTCCTTGTTGTGAGTGAATTTCATGAAGCAAAGAGATTTTATCTCTTTCAATAAAATATATAAGTTTTTAGTGATTTACCGTTCCCTCCTAACCTTGGAAAATTTGTTTAAAACTTTAAAAAAACAAATATTTAAAATTGAAAAATTTGAAATTTGAGACTTGGACGAGATTTCATTTGAATGTGAAATGGTAGTGTAATAATTAGATATTTTTTTGTTTCCAATGGTATCTATTATTTTGGATTGATTTTAGAATATGTTTTAGAAACTAATTTTAGTACCTTTTATTGTCTCTAAAATCGGTTTTGAATCCAATAAAATTAAATATTTAGAAGTTAAATTTATCAAAACTAATTCTTGAAATACATTCAAAATGGCTAAAATTTACTAGTTAAACATGTTATAAGTAATTTTACTCTTGGATATTTAAATTAATTTGGATGGTTTTTAAATCACTTCCATAAATGAAAGATTATTAGGAGACTTTTTGTTTGTCAAAACCACTTCAAAATGATAAGTAAATATTCAATTGAATCACACATAAAGATTATCTAAGATTAGAAACATATTCCTTTTAGCTTAGTAAACATGTACAACATATTATAAAAAATATTTCCTCTTCCATGAATTAATTTTAGATAATTTCCTACCCCTAATCATAAACTAGAAAATAGAGTAAAGATTAATGGCCTGAATCATTGCTTTTCTATCATGACCTTTTTGTGTTTCCTTCCTGGGTATGATGTATATGTGACTTCCTCATGTTTTCTTGATATTAAATGTAAATAATAATTATTAAATTAATCAAGTAGTCTTCTCAGGTAATTTTGTTTTAGGCATTATTCTGTATCCTTTTTTCTAGTGAGGAATAGATGCACTAATGTTAGTGTTATAAATCATTGTTATGTTTGGGTGTTTAGTCTCTTATAACTAGCTGATAACTATTTCACACTCTTGTTAGTATAGGAAATACTTTTCAAACCCTAGATTTAAAAATAAAATACCCTCATTGTGACCATTTTGGATATTTTATTGGTTTCTTCTAGGAGGCTACCAGTAAATGGTAGAGTAAATCAAAATATTATTACCTTGTGCTAGACTTAGATAGTTCAACGAACCTTCCTCTGCATACCAATGTATATGGTGTTAAGCTTTGGTAGCATATAACTATGTTTGGATAAGTTAATGGCCACAATGTTAGTATTAAGGGTAACTATGTAACCATAGTCATAAGGTTATATGGTGAAATTCGGTTGCCTTCACAATAGAACTAACACTCTTTTTGGGAATAAGTTAACTATATCCAAGCTTGATTTTGATTATGAAGGTGGTTGTAGTAGATATGTAGACAAATCAGAAAATGAGGGTAGACATTCCTAACTAACTCTTAGGGATTTTTTTCCTATCATGAACATTGACTACTAATTTTAAGGTGTGTTTCCTTACCATGAGTTCTAGTCACTAACCTTAGGGTGTCCATCCATATGCATTTATATCTCTTTCCGATTTACTAACTTCATAATATGCATGGATGATTAGTATGTGTGACTATGATTATTCATTAGGTGGTGAACTATACTTTACCTCTAATGAGTGAACTTGGATACATCTAAGATAAAGAGACTTTCAAAATATGAAGCTTCTCTGAGTAGTAGAGGATGAGGATTGCTGAGACTTATGAATTAGATAGGTTAAATGAACATGGGATCCTTTATTGTTTCTTCATACACTCATATGTTATCTTGTAATATGGTTCTTTTGAGGTGGCACATGAACCTTAGGATGCCAAGGTGACTAACGCAAAGGATTGATGTGAGTGTTTGGTTTGGTATTTAGTATTTACATATAGATATTATATAATTTGGGTTGAGTTACAATATATCCTTCCTTGTTGGCTTAGATTTCCAATATATTTCTATGATGGTGTCTCATAGAGGATACTCTTCACAAGTTCAAGGAGAACTACATCTGAACTTGATTGTAAGAAGTGGATATGTAGGCTGCCCAAAATGTGGGGACATTGGGAACTAGGTTTTAGGATAGGTTAGGGTGCATATATTGTCTTTTTTATCGAGTTTAGGTGAAAAAGTTCATAAGAGACTTGTTCAATAAACTTATATTGAAACATCTTTGTTATAACTTGTATTGTGTATTGATAAGCCTTATTGCTTATCAATAAATGATTTTTTTGTAGGATTATCATCTTGTTAACTAAAAATAATATAATATTTTAGATTCATAAATAAAAAGGAAAAATAAATTGATTTTAGGGCCTTTATGTTTCACCTACAATTATGGGACCCTATTATTAATGGAGTAATTAACTAAATAAATCAATCTTTGCCTTCTAAGATTTTATCATGTTTACACGGGTTGTTGTGGGAAATAAAATAAATAAAAAATTATTTTAACCACTAAATAATTTTTAGTGTCACATTTATTGTTATGACATTGGATGTTGGGAACAACAATTAAGCATTATCAAATTAAGGGGGAAAACCCATATTTTTCTTGGTTTTAATTAGGTGTTATCAAGAAAAAAATTGGGCATGAATTTTGGTATCATAGCATGGGTTCAACACTAAGGACTCTAGGTAAATAAGTATGATTATTTCATTTACCTCACACATCAAATAGAAAATATGTCATGTACTTTAAAATTTGTCTTTGAATGGTGGAATATTATTCATGAGACTTTTATGATACTTTGTCTATACTGAGAAAGTATTTGTGGGGATGTCAACTTTGATTTTATTCAATTTTATAGCATTTGTGGTTCATGATTGGTTGGATATTTTAGAAAATCAAAAAACATATGTATTTTTCATGATATATTTTTGAGTCACTGGGATGATATGTACAAGGATACCCACTTGATATTGTTCATTTAACAACAATAGTGATGCATGATTAATCTATGAATTAAAGTTACAAATAAAACATGTGTATTACTATTGTGACCGATGATATGACCTATATCCTTATGTATCTCTAGTGTATCATTTTTTGTTATTTTTTAATATAATTTTATTCTCTTATTTCTTTTGCCACGAGCCAATGTGAACAAATATAACATAAATTAATTATATGTTTCCTTAACTTTTGTAATAATCCATGTATGTATATAAGTGAAACCTCTTATTTAACCCTCACACTATCATGTATCTATACAAAGCTCTGGATAAAACTCATTCTCTCAAAAATAAAAGTATTGTTGTGTGATAGTATATGCTATAGTGTAAAATTTTAACTATGTTACATGGATAACTTATACTTATATGAATGTGAATGTACATATGATTTACTTATATGTATATCACCCATGTGAATCTGTTGTGTAGACTAACACTCATTCTTGTAAGCATATAACACCCTTCTGAAACTGTTATATAGTGTAATTATCAACTTTCTAATATAATGTTGTGTTGTGTGAACTAATTTATCTATGGATCGAGTACTATTTCAAGTATGTGGTTTGATGGAGGTTTAATGTTTTGTTCATACTTGTGTAAACCAAATTACGTGCTAGGAATTAGAGCTTCACATAGGCTAAAAACCCACTTTTCCCTTTTGCATGAAGTATCACCTTGAATCTTTCATTCAAGTAGACCATGAGTTCTTCATGCATAACAGTCACTTTATGAACAACATTTCCCTCCATTCACTCTTTAATGGTTACCAAAATAATAATGTTTATAACTACCACCCTATGTTGAGCCTTGTAGAAAAGATGTTATTATTTTTCTATTACTCTTTACCTCAGGGAGCAAATAAAGGATTATATGATGGTTAATTTATGTCTTTCCCTAATTGGGTGGCTTCCTAAGCCACATAGTGCAAGTAATGAAATTTTTTGTAATGTTTTTATGTTGAAATTTATTTTAAATTGATTAAAATTTTAAGTATATTTCAAAACCAACACCTTTTATTTATTTTGAAATTGAATTGCTAATGTTATTTAGCCATTATTTGAGTTGTTTCTATTTAAATTATAAAGTTTTATTCATTTTTATTATAACACTATTTCGTGTTTTCTTCACCTTAGATCATTTTATTATATTGATTGATTTATTTTGAGTTGTTTGTTTATTATAAATTTTGGTTTCTTGTGTGTCGTGACGTAAAATTTTATGTCACATATGCAAGTATGAGGGAGAAGATGACATCTTGTGGGAAAAACAATGAGGTTGATATGGGAACCTATATGAGTGGGTTCATGACACCATCCTTCTCTCACAAGATGTGGTGATTTCACATAGGATCTAGCTAAATTACTTATTGTCATATTTTTATTTAGAGATCTAAGGAGTTTTTTCTTGAGAGGCCTAAAGATGATTTTCTTTGGGAGGTCTAAGGACGATCATTGCTTGAGAGCTCTAAGGAGGAAAATTGATATCATAACTAAATTAATTGCTCTTTTATTTTAGTTTCATGTTTTTTTACTTAAATGAAATTTGAGTTTACAGAGTGAACTCTCACCATGAAATAATGCTTATCTTTTCTCAGTATGATCGCACAAAATAAATACACTTGTTTATACACATGTTTCATATCAACAAATTATTTAGGTATATGTATGGAACTAAATAAACGACATAAATAAATTAGTGTCAATTACTTGATTTAAACCATTTGGCATAATATAAAACTCTTGTCTATTGAGGATGGTTTGTTTACTTGATAATAAAAACAATGACCATTATTGAAAATTTTATATAATAGATTAATAAAATCCTTGTTTCAATGATTTAAAAAACTAGGAAATTTATATTAAAATAAATTACATGTAAATGTTTTACTAGAAAACTTGAGAGAATTAATCTCATTTGAAGGTACTTAAGCTAATTAAAAATTAATTATTTAGGCAATTAACCATGTGGCCTTAAAATAAAATAAAAAACTTATTGTCACAAACATCCCTACTTGAGATGTATTAAAGAATTTTTAACATAGTCTGGTTTAGCTCATGAAAGAGTGAATTCCCTAGGACACTTGGTGACCTGGACTTTATTTGTTGCATAGAGGATGATGTTTTTATAAGAGGGGGAGAATGTAACACCCCCATGTTGAGATATTATTCCCTTGTCAATATTAGTTAATTCATTTCATATGATGCATTTTTTAACTCCCGTATGCTTGTGCCTTGCGTGCATTACCCCATGTTCATTGTCATTGAGAAGTGTTTTAAATTATTAATTATATGTGTTAGTGATCTAAATTGTGTTTCCTTTGGTAGACGATGTATTTTTTACCCTAAGACATTAGTGTGGCTAGATTTATGTCACTTTTGTTCAATTTTTGGTAATTGGAGAAGGTTGTAATAGAGTTTTTAATCGATGTGGTTTTTAAAAAATACAAGATATGCACATCAAGATTGTTACCTTTTGATATTTTCAAATAGAAATAACAATTAAATATTTACTATGTGTGTGTTTGTGTGTGTGTAAAAAGGGGGGATAATGCTTTAAGAAATATGTATGTATTTAAATAGATATGCATATATAAATATATGTAATCATTTTTATAATAATAATAATTTAAATGGGGAGGGGGTTGGATTATGTTTGGTTAGTAGGGACTAAATTTGACAACTAACCTTACTTGTCATATATTTTGATGATGGTTATCTATTGAATGTTTCCTTTAAAATATTATTATAGTTATTATTAGGAAGAAAAATTAAAGACACACACATAGATACACACACACACACACACACACACACACACACACACAAAATGGATTTGATGAGTAGAGTAGATGTGAGGGCGATGGTGGAAAATGAAGGAACCATGATAAAATCATAGTATGATCTATAGGCATCACACGGGAAACAAGTCGAATGGGCCATAGGGATGGATAAGCCCACACCATTGACTTGGATGGGGGAGGAGAAAGCATCGTACTACTACAAACATCCCTAAAGCTTAGAGCCTAGGTATATACTATAGGGGCTAATGATGACTCAGGGGTTTTGATAAGGAATCAAGGAAATATGCAGTGGTTTAACACAAACACACTAGATTGATAACATAGTGATGGTGATGGCCACGATTTTGGATTTGGATGGTAAATATGTCCATAACCATATTAATATGGATGAAGCTAAAGTGTTTGATAAAATGAATATGTAGGGACCTGGTAGAAACCAAAGGATAGAAGTTAATTTTTAGATATAGATTAGATCAATTTTAGGATACATAATTTGCATCTAGGTAAACTCATTAGATAGTGTAATGGATTTAAAAAAATAAATTAAGAATGCCATATAGATCCCCAAACCACTCTAATGTCTAATCTATAATTGAAAATATATGAGAAATACACATGAACTGTACACCTACAACATATCCAAAGACTCCCTAGTATCCTTTACTATGCAACTAAGAGGTGGGGTGATTAGTAAAGGGAACACACCAATTTTATCATACAAAGATGTAGTTACATCTTTCAGATCAAAGGGGTCAAACAAATATGAATTAAACAAGTAGGTAACCAAAACACAATAGAAACCTTGTCCTCAAGCAAATGCCTATATAGTGGAATAGGTAGAGATGGTTCTAACTATGGATATTCTAGAGGTAGATGTGATAGTATACAAAGAAAACCTAGAGTACGAGGTAGTCATATGCAGATTAAATGAATTTTACCTAGCCATAGAGGTTTTATTCCAATGGGTGCATGTGACATGGATAAAACAATGCAAAATATCCCTCTATTCTAAGGGTTTTTTCATTGTTCACTTCTTTGATGGGGATGCTTAGCAGCGAGTATTTATAAATGGACCATAGTTTTGGGGGTCATCTGGTCTATACCTCACTCCATGGTTTCTATAATTTGACCCAAACACACATTCAGTAATCATTGTACCAATCTGGGTATGACTTTATAATCTCCCTATATGTCTTATGAGTGTTTTAAAAAAAATAGGGGATGGATTGGGCAAGTATGTCAAAGTGGACGTTTTTAAAATGTAAGATGGTTTGTGCACATTTACATGTATATGTGTGGACATAGAACTCAATAAAAGTTTATTTGAAAAAATGATCATCAGATGTGGAAAAATCCAACATACCCAGTCCCTAGATTTTGAGAACAACACTCTATTGTCTTATATGTAGGCTTACCAAGCATCTCCAGGCTAATTGTCTATGGGCACAATACATGTCATCAATAATGAAAGGGATGAAACCTACTTATAAATAGTGGTCCATGCCTACACAGGAGGAAGAAGAGGTTGCAAAGGTGGAACAAGTAGTAGAATGCCTGAATATATCAGAGGTAGAGGAGAAAAAAATCAATGAGCAAATTTTACACTCAAGAGGAATTTGCTCCACTGATTAGGGAAACTAGAGAGATAGAAAAATAAACCATGGGCACAAAATTAGTTGGGTCAATACTAGGAGGAATGAAGAGAGCACATGAATCTAAGAAATCTGAGTTAGATAAAGAATTAGTTCCCTACACAAACTAGAATCAAATGTAAATTTCTTCTAATATAGACAACTAGAATATGATATTACAGATAGTCAACACAGAGCCATCAATCAAGGTGTGATAAGAGGTTAAAAAAGAAGGGAAAAAAGGGTAAGATTAAAGATTACATGGGATCTCTTTCAATCATGTGTATTGGTTTTTGAAGGCCAGCACAACTACCTTTCTTTCATGATTTTTTGTTTACTCCTGTGTTTGTTATTTTTACATCAGGTTGAGGCTTAGTCTCCCTAATCTCTGTGAATGAGGAATATGTCTCTCCTTACTCTCTGCCAACTAATTTTGTCATTCTATATGTATCTTTTCACCTATATTTGGAATAAAACATACTGACATTTTTATTTTGAATACACACACACACACACACACACACACACACACACACACACACACACACACACACACACACACACACACACACACACACACACACACACACACACACACACACACACACACACACACACACACACACACACACACACACACACACACACACACACACACACACACTTTAGATTTATTTAGATTTGATCCAAAATTGTACCTTGCATTGATTTGATCATTCGACCATTGGGTGTAGTCCCTCATGGAAGACATGGGGTAGGAATGGGTTGTACATGGTAAAATAAGGTGCACCCATACCCTACATATAGATATTTTAATGATAGGACATAATATCTTATAAATAATGGCATGGAGAGGAAATAAGTGTGAAGGTTTGGGGCTAGGCATGGTATCATAGCATGGAATTTTAGAGCATTCATGGGAGTCACTTTGGTAAGCTAATAAATTGTAGGAGGACTAAGTGGGTTTAATTCTTTAAATCATTTTAACATTTTATAGTTGTTGGCTATAAGATCTCAAGTTAGAACTGAGAAATGAGAGTTTGAAACTTCTGAAGCTCAATTGGTTCTCTTTTCATCTTTTTATGAATAATTAGGCTTATGAACATGTGCTAGAATTCATTCCAATGGAATATTAAGCTTGAATTAGCACCATAGTGTGGCCAATTAGAAATAATTTCAAAAAAGGAAAACTAAATTTAATGTCAAATAGCAAATACTAGTATGCAAAATTATTTGAATTGAAAGACAACTTTTTGTTGTAAACATGGATGGTCATCATAATAGATGATTTTTACTTTTATAATTGAGTAAGTTTTACACAAACACACATACATATCAATTGGTTTATCTTCTTAATATTGGATTTTTTTTAATTTCTTTTCATGGATTGAATTTAAACACATAATGTTTGCATAAATTTATATGATACTTCTAAAAACAATCTAAATATGAATAACAGTTCTATTTTGGTACACTATGTCACTAGATAGTAGCTCAAATTTATGAACTTAAAATGTTGAATAAAATAAATGCTACCTTTTTTGAAACAAATACATGTATCCTGAGTAACTTGCCTTCTATTATTTTTTTGGATTTCCTTGACTTCCTTAGCCTCTCATTTTAATATAAACTAGGAGAATGTAAGTAGATATCATTTAGCTCATAAGGCCACCAAACTAAAGGCATCTAGAGAGAAAATATTTTTAACACTTTATAAAATTATACCTTTCCAGACAGTCCTCCAAATAAGTCAATGTTCATATAAAGAGTATGTAAATTTAACGACATATCTATTCAAAAAAATGGTTAAATCCTTTGAATCATGTTTGGACACCTAGAGTACCTACCCATAATACCTAAGGCTTCCACTATGGGTTTAATTTGGAAGTCTAAATTTGTTCTTTAAATTTCATAATAGTTAACTCCTTCCAATGGGATTTTATATTTTAAAACTTGAATTGAATAACTAATTTGACTTTTGGGTATGACCCTTATATTTTTTAACTTTTTAAAACTTGGTAAATTCCTCTTACAATTTTTTATAATGATAAAATTTTTCATCATGTTCTTGATTGGTATTTTCCTTAATCTTATTAACCTTGACCTAATTCCCTAGCCCTTGAATTTCTACCTTTGATTATTATAGGGGTTGGTAGCTTTGATCCTACTACTCTATTATATCCATGCCTTGATAACTATTTTTTTCATTCTTTGGGGTATTGGATATTTCTTGTATACATCAATAATTAAACATGTATATAGAGTTATGTCTCTAAAACACGAAATGGTTAATCAAACATAAACATGGATAATAAGCATGGGTTTTAGAGTGAATGTCAAATTAGTATGGATTGTTGACATTATATGTCACTTTAGTTTGTTTACATATATACATTAAATTTTAAAATAACATAGCTTTATATTTTACTTAACACTTTTATAAAGTTTTGAATTAATGCAATTTTAATTTCTCTAATTCATTTTTTTTCCTTTGGAATTGAATCAAAATGACATTATATATATAATTTTTTCATGTCAATTTTTCTAGTTAATTGAGCTAGAATTGATGTTTGAAATTCACTATTTGGTCTACAACTGATCTCTAAATCTCTATATTATTAATAAATATGTCATTGTATCCCCTGTTAATGGGTCAATCATGTGTCTTAAGTATCTTTGATGAGCTGGTAAGACACATTATTTATCTCTACCTCTTAGGTTTTTCAAAATGAATTTTGATGGTGTAATTAGGGAAAACCCAAGGGCTTTAGGGGAAAGTTATGTGATTCAAGATTGTGTTATATCATTGATCAGATTAATGTTGATAAAGATCATGGATATAACCAACAATGAGGTGGAAGTGCAGGATTTGGTATTTAGTTTTGATATTTTAGGTAAGTGTGGCATTGATCATGCTATTATTGAAGGTGATTCAATTGTTATAATTTAGGCCATGCATAATAGGAAGGTAGGGTCTTGGAATGTGGATAACATCTTAACTCGTATCTAGGATGTGTTAGACTATTTCAATGTTTAGGAAGTTATGCATTGATTTCATGAAGAAAATTTAGTAGCAAATTTCCTAGCTAATAGAGTTGTATTGTAGGTTGATGAAGTGGTTATGGAAAAAAATTAGAGTGCTTGGTCAAAAGTGAGTTGAGTCATGTTTAATTATATATGGTTGGGGAAAAGGAGGTAATGATTTATGATGGGAGTATGGGGAGGAAGTCACCATTGTATGGAATGGATTTAATCCCCCATGTATGGGATGCATTACTCCCATGCTCAACTTGTTTGGCCATGAGGTCGAGTGTTGTATTTATGTAGGAGTGTTGAGCTTGTCAACACTTATGCTAGTGAGAGGTGTCCTTTGATGATTCCTAGCTATGGTTTTAGCCATGGATAGAATTTTTCAAATCACTTTGAGTGAATCAATTCTATGAGTCAAGGCTATTAGGCAAGAAATTCCCTTTAATGGCAAGGTGACAGATCAGAGGTTGAATGAGGTTTTCATTTCAAAATCAATAAGTGCTACATAGGTAGTCAAGGAGATTATTGGGATGGTTTTGATTGAGAAAACCTATCATGTTAAGGTAAATTCTTTAATCTCTTTCATGTTAGAGGGTGATTTATTATTGGTTTTAAAAGACAGGGACACCATAATAGCAATTGTAGAGAGGATTATTTTTCCAAGTATTAGGGTGGGGATGGAGACTATTGTGGGTGAATTTAAATTCATGTAATAATGCACTCTAACTTTTTCTCAAGTAAAATGTCAAGGTTTAGTCCCTCTCAGGGCCTTTACAGACCTTGAATATTAGTTTTGTATGTTTTTGGAACATGTGTAATTTATGAAAGAAAATTTAATAAATTTGGTCCCTTTGAGTAGATTTTAACAATTTTAGACCTAGTCATGCTAAAATCCCCTTTGGATTTGGTGGTGGCAACACTAAACTCATGAAATTCATCTCACATGGGATCAACAGTGAATAGGATGGCTTGTTTATATGGGAGTAATATTTCCTTGGTTCCCTCTTAGGAAGTAGTGATAATTATGGGTCTTACCACATGATTGTAGACAATATTAGGCCATTTATGTGATTACATGGTGAATGTATCTAGTCCTCCAAGATTGGGTGGGTCATTTATGAAACAAGTTAGAAGGCCTAGTTAAGGAGGTATACGATAGTGGTCGGGAAAGATGTAGAGGCTTTAGGTGAGGGGATTGGTGGTTAGTGTATACTGGAGGGGATTTCATAAAGATAGGAAAGTGTAGTGTCCTAAAATGAGATGGGATCTAATGGAATTCAAAGGGATGGTGATAGTGGTGAGATAGGTGGAAGTAGACCTTTGTGTGGTGGTAATAGTGGTTGAAATGTTGGTAGTGAGGTTGGTAGACTGGCTCACTTTCCTTTGGCTTAGCCTTTGTTTTATTTAGTAGTATTGATTTTTTAGGTATATAATTGATATTTATCTCCCAAGTCATTTGGATTTCACCTCATGTGGGTTTTGTCCCTTTTGGGGTTGTTTGCTTTGAGTGGCTAGTTTTTTTGGTTCTTGGTCTCAGTCAATTCTTGGTATATCGTGTATGGTTTTTGATATGGTCACGTTTTTTGTCATCCATTTTTATTTTAATGAATGGAGAAGGGCCCATCAAATATCATTCACCAATCAAAATAAATAAACATGTCATTGCTTTAAAAGGGCTAATAAAAAAATATGTTGAGGTAAGGTCTTATTATAGGAAACCATTATTAGAAACATTAAATGAGTAAAAACAAAGTATTTATATAAATTTCATTATGTGTAATTTAAATGTTTCCTATTTTTATTAGAACCTTAAATTTAACTACGAGCATCTTATGAATAAACACAAAACTAATATTAGCCATAAATATAAGTAAAAATATAAAATATAGGCATAGGGCCATCAAACTTAGTCCTTGGTTTTTTTAGTAAATTTATTGAAGCAAATAAAATTTAACTCTTTCAATCAATTATGTTTTTAGTGATTTACCACCCAATCTAAACCTTATAAATAATATTTAAAACCTAATGAAATAAACACCTAAAATTGAAAATTTACAAATCTAAGACTTGGACTAGATTTCATTTGGATGTGAAATGGTGGTGCAATAATTAGATATTTTTTAATTTTCAACTGTGTCTATTATTTGGGCCAATTTTAGAATATGTTGCAAAGTAAAAATTTTATTACATTTTCTTATCTCTAAAATTAATTTAGAATGCAACAAAATTAAATACCTAGAGGTTAAATTTATCAAAACTAATAATTGAAATGCATTCAAAATGGCTAAAATTTAATAGTTAAACATATAAGTAATTTTATTCTTAGATATTTAAATTAATTTGGATGGGTTTTTAATTAGTTATGTAAAGGTAAGATCACTAGGAAATATTCTACTTGAGAAAAGCACTTCAAAATGATAGGTAAATATTCAATTAAATCATGCATAAAATTATCTAAAGCTATAAAAGTACACCCTCTACTATAGTAAACATGTGCACACTATTATAAAAATGTAATGTCACTTTTGAAAATTTATTTTAAGGAATTTCCAACCCCTTTTCATAAATTGGAAGTTAGAGTAAAGATTAATGTAATGAAAAGGTATTTCTCTGTTGTGACCTTTTTAGATTCCCTTTTTGGGTAAGATGTATAGGTGTTTTTTAATTATTTTTATTTAATACAATAAATTCTATAAACATTAAACTATTTAGATATTATTCATAATATAGAATAAATAGAATCTAAATGTAAAATATAATAAATTAATTAAATAGAAATGAGTTATAAATAGTGAATTTATAAGTAAATATATGAACCTAGCTCATCCTAGATTTATGTTGACTATGTAGGATGACTGTTGATGTGGAATTGGTTGGAAAGACCTCTAAAGCTTATCACACCTGAAAATAGAATATTGTAATGCACTAGGAGAGGACCATGCTAGGGCAAATAGGGATACACTGCAACATTGTCTATTTGAGTCTAGCTAAATTTAGGTTAATTTTGTAGGTGATTATATTGCTTGGATACCTATGCTTATCATGGGTGATTTGATAGTTGTTTTGGGTGTTGAGTTTCTATGTGGCATTACATGCAATATCAAACCATAGTTCTTACACACAAACCAAATGGACATTAGATTCAAAGGGGGCAATCAGATAAGGGAAATAACTGAGTTATCCTTAGAAAAACCCATGTAATATGAGTGTTGCCTACATATCTAAAAGGGCCTCACATTTATGTAGTTTTCCCACCTAAGTGTATGTGTGTAGTGGTGGATTCAAGGGTATATGCTCTTTCACCTATTATTAGCCTTGACATAAACATGCAAGTAATGTATTTAGACTTAAAAACTTAAGTAAATTAGTAATTCAATGGAGATAAGTAGATGCAAAATTTGCATAGCTTTTGTGACAACAAAGATGTGTCCTTGACTTCTAATAGGACCCTTGCATATATATAAATATTGAATTTAAATTTAGGGTATTTTTAGCATGTAAGGGAGCCAACCTAAAAAGACTAATAGTCATAAAGGAGACTCTTAATGACATATAAACCTGATATTCTTTTGAAAGTTACACTAGGACAAGTCTGCATTCCTCAAATAGGGCCACAATGCATCTTTGTCCATGAAGTGTGACCTTGTCCAAAATCCATAGAATAAAAATATAAATACATCAAATGAGATTTGGGACCTAGATTTAGATTTTAAAAATGTAAACATAAATATAAAATAAATTAAAGTGATAAAAAAAGAAATGAGCTAGAGACTTATAATATAATAAGCCAACATATCCATTTGTTCATCATGAATAGTCCTAATAAGAAAGGTTGGGTAAAAATGTATATTTTTAAAGAGTTTGTGTTAAATTTGGGTGTCTACATTTTAACCCTCTTGGAAAATTCTAATGGAAAATTCCCTAGGTCACCAATTGACCAAAATAGAGATAGGGTTATTTCAACATTGTTTGATTCTTAGCTAGGGATAATAAACAATTTTGAAAGTGGTAGTAAGATGAGTGATAAGCTGTTGGGTGTCATTATAACATAATCATACCAACTTGTAGGGTTAGAACATATGCAAAAACTGAGAGTGATCAAGTTTCAATGAGTGAAGGTTTTGAACTAGGTAGGGTCATGCTTTCACTTATGAAGAGTGCTCTAAGGAAGGATAAATTCCTAACCATTGAGTGTCACTGGAATCTAAAGGAAATAAAATGAAAAAAATATGGAACCACACATGAGGTTTACAAAAGTGAATCCATAGACATTAAGTGTCTCTAGACTCTAATGTGTCCCACTTATCACTTTAAAAATCACACCACTGCATACAAATCTATATTTGATTTAGAACTTGACACTGTTTAATTTTTTAGAATTGAAATTATTTATTGAAAATTGGAGTATCATTTTCAAAATTGTAACCTAGTGAAGGGGCTACATGAACCAATATCATTCCCCTTGCATTTTATATTAAATTGATACTATATTGAATATTTGAAAAAAAATTGAGTGAGAAACTAAATGCATTATGTGCCCTGATTTTAAATTTATGTTCAATATTCATCTTGGCATCATAATTGAAATGATTATGTATTATTGAATTTGAAATTTGAAACATTTTTTAAGGGGTGTATGTCATGTTTAATATGAATTGCCTAATGTGAGAGGATTGGAACTATTTTAATGTATGATCATTTATGTTTGACCCATTTTTAAGATGATGGATGATAAAAATGGAGCAATTTCATTGAAAGGAGACTAAGAGAAGAGTGATATGGCATGCTTTGCTATTATGTGTTGAGTAATAGTGTGAATACAGACATTTGATAAGTATATCACAAAGTATTGATATTTTTGAGTATGTTATGATAATTATGATAAGTGATAGCATGTAAAAGTTTTTGTATCATTGGGATATTAATGAATTTATTTGGGAGATATTTGAATAAGTATTGCTCCAGATGTTACCATTCGTGTTTGCATATAAAGATTTGAATGAGTGAAATGTGAGCATGGTTTTTACCTTAGACAAGGTAAATCATATAAATGGTGTGGTTAATTTTTTTTTTTGACTATTCATTTTCATTTTAATTCAATAGGAATTTTTTAAAAATTTGTGAAGAAAAAAAAATGCCATAGAGGAAACCACGTAGACCAACATGTTCTGAGTGAGTACGACCACCATCGAGGTTGATAAAGAACTAGATATAGTTATTAATTAATACCTTATTAATTATTAAATTTAAACTCATGTGAATTTTTTATTTTTTATTTTTTATGATCTTTGGGGGTCCTATCCTATTGTACGTGGTCCTATTTAGACTCATCATGTTCTTGTCCTGGATTCTGCAGTCTTGTTTGCATTACTTTCCAACACAGATAAATGGTGTTAAAATGAAAAATTAAATGAGAAAGTATTATATTTTATTGGAATTAAGTAAAAATATTGACCTATTTTTTTCATTACAGGGATATAATAGAGTGTGGGATTTTAAATAGAGGAATATCATGTAGACTGTGCATGGGCTCCCTTTATTAGTAGATGAGATTACTATTATCGATGCCATATGATTAGGGTATGTAGGTAGTTTTTACGTAATTCCATATAATATGCACATTATGACAATCTTATCTAAGTGGTGGGACTTAGATACTTGTACATTCTAGTTACCTACATGTGAGATGACTGTGATATTAGAGGATGTGTGGCAAATATTATGACTATAAATATTGGGCACCCAAGTTATTGTAGATATTTTAGTTGATGTTTTTGATGACCTTAGATATATGAGAGGGTATGAGAGAGGTAGAGGATATTTTTATAGATATACTACTATTTTTTTTTAGAGATTATAGTTTTAGATGCTATGTTTTATAATTTTTTCATGCAAATTATTGGTTCCATTTATTATTATGGATGGCAGAGGATTTTTCATTTCATACAATATGGTAGATATTATTCATAATATTGAGGAGCATCACACTAGTTAATCTTTGGGTTGGAATATGTTAGCCTATTTTTATAGATTCACATGGGAGGGATATGATGATGGACTTGGACCTACTGCATTATTGTATTGATGAGCCTATGAGCATATAATATTCATTCAGCCAATTGGGATTCTACTATTTGGATGGGACTATCTTCAAATATATGCATAGATATGGGTTAGTATGGGTCATGTGACACACATAAGAACCATGGAGTTTTGAAACATTTTATATCTTTTATCAATGGTTGATGTGATATGGAGGCCTTACTGCATGTTTGATGGATAAAGAGAGAATGTTGTAGAGTTAAAACTAAAATAGGTAAGTTTTTAGATACATGACCATTTTCTAAGAATGTATGAGATATTTTAGGTGGATCATGCACCATGTAATTTTGGTATGATACAGGAAGTGGCCCTAACACCCTTTATATAGCCACACTCAATTAGGACTCATACACAAGATGGAGATGCAACCTAGAATACTACTAATAATTTAGCTCCGCTACCCATGGATGTGAATGATTACATGTTAGAGGATATTGATATGGATGATTTAGGTTGTACTAATTATTACATGTAGTGGTGGGCCCAACATAGGTATCCACCATTATTCCTAGTTATGGCAGTAATGGTTCTAGTAATACCAGGGCTGAAGGCTCCTTTGGTAGTAGGTGGTATGTATATATGTTATTTATTAGCAAGTTTTAGTATGATATTTTATAAGTAATTATGTATTGATATTAGTGATTTTATTTATGTAGGATATGATGAGTATTGGTCACTGAGTATAGAGTCAACACTATGTGTGTTAAGAAGTTGTGTCAAATAATGTTGTCTGTGAGGGCATTGTGGAGAAAGCAGATATGGTGGGACCAAATTCCCCATTGTTTTATAGAGATTCCATTTCTAAAACTACATATATGTGAGTGATAGATAATTTGGAGGATATCATTATTTCACTAGAGGAACTTAAAGTGGAGAAGGATGTGTTAGTGATTGAGTGGGGTTAAATTCAAGTTGAGGTATCTTGGCAATAGATTCCCCCAACATCATCTGATTTGGGTATGAGTATCTTTACTAAGTATGTTAAACTTTAAAGAGAGAATTCAATTATTCAAAAGTGTTTAGAGACATATAAATCTTGTGATAGGAGGAGATTGAGATAAAGGTCAATATATGATGGTAGTCCTTTGACCTCTAAGGAACCATTGATAGATGACATGGATGTCGATGTTGATATTGGTTATGCATTGATTGTTCATGTTCAGAGGCTAATTATCGATTGACATATGTATTTGATCATGTTATGTTTATACTTTGGGATTTTAATATATATTTGATAATTTAATTTATTATTATGTATGACTAATGTTATATTGGTATGAATTGGAATGGGTTTATGTTATGTCTTTTTAGAATTTTAGCATTGAAAATCAAGTGAATTATCAACTTTATGGGAATAAGAAAGTGGAGTGATTATTTTATATGTTATTTAATGCACATGTAATAGTTGGTTCATTTAGAATATGTATTTCATTATGCTCAATACTACTTTAACTTAGGAATCCATACTTTTCTAGGCAACTTAGTTGGCACTTTTGAAATTTGTAAATTTTGTACATTAGAAACCTCTTGTCTTAATTCTCTTTTGTTTCTTACATTCTTAATTTGAGAAATATCAATGGTATCTTTAGTTTGATGTTTGTCACTAATAAAATAATTTAAAACCATTGTCTCTTGTATTTGATATGTTTGAGTAATATTTTCTTTAACATTTGGAGATTTGAAAGACAAAATGAAGACTTGATAGCGTATTATAAATTTCTTGAAATGATATAATTATTTTATTTTCATGTTCTTTTAGATATTCTTGTAACATTTAATAATCATTATCATGATGTCCATTAATTCCATGATAAGAAAAAAATGATTGGCCATTAATTTTTTTCCAAATGATGAGGAGGGTGATAGTAATTAGGGAGTAGTTTGATTAATCAT
The DNA here is from genome assembly GCA_037957365.1 of Torreya grandis. Lineage (NCBI taxonomy): Eukaryota > Viridiplantae > Streptophyta > Pinopsida > Cupressales > Taxaceae > Torreya > Torreya grandis. Next base: position 819,881 of record JARHVA010003776.1, read on the forward strand.
TTGTCTAATAATTTGTTTAAAATATCATGTGGGTGCTCATTGAAATAAAATTTGAGTGGTTGCACCTTCCTCGATGTAAAGGAATGAGCATAATTAATAAGTTTATGAATGGATTCCTTTACTTCATGTAGTAATTTGAATTTTTCAAAGGTGGATTAAAATTTACACTATATTATGAAATCAAGATGTACCTTTTCATTTAGGGGATCTTTAGCACTTGCATTTTTAGAAGACAATTTGTAATTTAACTCTTACATTATTGGGAATATGTGTGTCAAATTTAGATGAGTAGAGTTTATTATATGGATATTATTTGTGTAATTCAATGTCCTAATGAATATTGTTTGACACTTGAACAAGGCCCAATTCTTATTATAATGCTAATGCCTCATAACAAAGAACTAAAAATGACCCAAAAGTATGATATGGTAGATTCACTATTAATGGATAAATAAGACATTTACAAAAAATATATTGGAATTCCAAATCAGTGGGTTGATAAATTAGTTGACACATATGAGTCTTAAATATTAAAATGTAATTGTAGACTTGATAAAATTTTCCTATATGCAAAGAAGGTAACTTCTCATAGGTGACCCTAGGCCCCTTTTTAAAAATATATTATATCAATAAAGTTTATTCTAGTTCTAGATAGGTATTTAATAATTTTCTATGGAGAGAATGAAACCAAGTGAGTGTACTCCCCATTAGACTCTTAGGAAATAATTGAAATAACATTTAGATTCCATTGTATCCATTTATGGTTTCTCAAAACACTCCAATATGTAATTAGGGGTCCCCACTTCTATAAAATGTAGAAAATTGAGGCATTTTTAAGTTAGTGGGTAAAGGTGCATATAAAATGTTGTGCACAATAGGATTACCATATAATATATTAGAGTTAACCCAATCATGATGTAATTTATCTTGAAAATCACCTACAACATGTATTAAGGAAATGACTTATTAGGAAGGCATGTTGAGGATCTTAAGAGGTTCATTTAAGAGTTGAATTATATTGTTAATTTTAACCATTGGAACACTATTTATAATAGGAGAAGGTGGAATGATAGGCTCTTCCTTTGGTATGGGATATTAATTGGATAAGTATGAGTCACTTTATCATTTTTGATTGATAACATTAAAATATGTATCACTAGCAAGAGATGCATTATCATCGTATGGTAACTCTATGCTAAGATTATGACATTGTGGCACAAGAGTAACATCATGTGGAAACAAGCATGAGGTTGAAGTGGAATAAAAATCACAATATGTGTTAAAATGAATGTTTTTGATTTCAATTGTAGCTTGAAATGTGCTAATGGCAGAGGAAAGAAGTCCATCCTCATTGGTTAACAAGGGGGAATATCTATGACATGTAAGCTCAATATTCACTATTTGTAAAGGAAAAGAGGTGACATCACTACTATTAGCACTCATTTTCACTTCAAGGGAAAGATAAAATGTAATTTATTCATGAAAAACATCATCCTTATTTATGCATATTTTATTTGTATTTATATTATAAGCATGAATGTGATGAAGTGCATTAGCAAGGTAGAAAGAGAAGCTAGGTGTGCAATTATAAGGTTCCTCCTTTGGGATGGTAGGTGGAAATTTAAGAGAGGGTATATTTTCATTTTTATAATTTTGTTTATTCTCTAAATTAGCATTTAAGGTATAATGTGAAAGAGGATCCTGAGGGGAATCAAAAGGTACATCCAAAGAGGTATCTAGAGGTGAATCGGAAGAGGGATCCAATGATGAATCAATGGGTAAATCCAAAGAGGGATGTAAATATGAGTTAAGAGGTGGGTTTTTTCCCTCAAGGTAAATTTGTCTATTCATTTATATGAACTTTTTTTCCCAAGTTTCATCAAAATCAAATTGCCTTTTCATTGTTACATAAAAATCATAATCATTGATATAAGTTTCATCCATAAGTTTTTACTTTTGATAGTTTGTCCATTCATTTTTATAAGCAAAAGGCATAATATGAGTAGAGAATAACTTATCTAGAGGATGAAAATTACTCACATAGTTAATTTGACTATAAATGATATATATAATGAATTTAAATACAATAAATTCAAAAAAAATACTTATTACTATCAATTAATCCTGTATGTACGAAGAGCTAATGACTTTGAATACAATACAAGAAAAAACTAAGGTATAATGGGTGAAATATCCAAGGGTTTGGATAATTATGTGGGTTATAAAATATACTTGATCCTTTATAGATTAGTTTCAAGTAATTATTTTAGAGCACTAACTATAGAGGCTAAACCATGCCTATAGCCCACTATTTCATCTCTGAGAGTACAATGAGACTAATTTATCTAGGTGATATGCTCCTCTCAGGTGCACCACAAATGAAATGTTTAAATATGTTTAGGTGATGCAAATAAAGGACCTTATCTGTTTTTAATATATCATGTGCTATGGGGAGAATAAAATTTGTAGATAACACTATCTAGGGCCTAGGTATTTGAGTAGTATCCATTACTTCATGGTGTTGATAAAATATGTCACTGCTTAGCAAAAAATGATATATCTCTATGTATTTCTACAAATGTCAAAATATCATTGTTAAAAATAATAATTAAGTAATATAAAATAAAATTTGAAAGATTTTTGTGTATAGATATCAACAAATATTAACCTGAGGTCAAAATAAATGCTTCACTATTGGATGTTATCCAAGGTGTCAAGATAATTTCTTTAGTGTTTTATTAATATCTAAAGTCAAATAATATTTAATAATGATATCAAATTTATATCCAAAGTTTAAGGTTTTCTTTCAATATCAAAAATTTATAGAAATTTCTATGAAATCCTAGGATAAAAATCAAGCAAATAGTAACAATATTCTAACAAAAATTTATGAGTTCACCAAAATATTTATTGCTTATTTGTATTTAATAAAATAAATTTTATAAAAATTAAACTATTGAAATATTATTTAGAATATATAATATAATGAATCTCAATGTAAAATATAATAAATTACAAAAACTAAAATGAGTTATAAATAGTGAACTTACAAAAAAATATATGAACTTAGATCAAACCATATTTATGTTGACTATGCAGGCTAGTTATTGATGTCAAAATTACTATAATAACCTTTGAAGTGATTCAACCTAAAAAAATATATATTTTAATGTACTAGGATAGGGCTATGCTAGAGAAAATAGGGGCACATTGTGGCCTTGTCTATTTAACTACAATTGCATCTATGTTGACCGTGTGGGTGATTTTACACCTTGCGTACCTATAGAGGTGATCTTATGGATATATTTAAGAGTTGAGTAGCTATATGGAATGACTTAAAATATCAAAACCTAGTTCATACACATAAACCAAATAGATATTAGATGTAAAAGGGGGAAATTGAGTAAGGGGAACAGTTGATCTATCCTCAGAAAATCCCACAAAATATGAGATTGCCTACATAGATAAAATGACTTGAGGCTGATGTAATTATCTTACTTAGGTGTATGTGTGCAATGGTGGATGTAAAACTATATGATATTTTTCCTATGATTACCCTTGACTCAATCATGCAGTAATGTTTTCAACATTAAAATCTATAAGTAAATTAGTATTTCATTAGAGATAATTAGATCTAAAATTTGTATAGATTTTGTGACAATAGTGATCCACCTTGACTCCTAATAGGACCCTTAATTATATATAGCTCTTAAATTTGACTTTATGGGACTATTAACACACAATGGAACAAAATTGAAAATAACAATGGAAATAAAATAGATCATTAATTATATATAAACATGAAATACTTTCAAAAGTTACATTGGGACAAGTATGCATTCCTTAGATAGGGTCGTAATGCATCCTTGATCATGAAATGAGGCCTTGTCTAAAATCCACAAAACAAAAAGATAAAGACATAAAATGAGATTGGGGATCCCCAAGTTATATTGCAAAAGGGTGAAACAAAAATATAAAATACACTAAAGCAAAAAATAAAATAAATGAGTGTAAGACTTATAACAAGATACACCAAAAATCCATTCATTCATCTTCAATAGTCATAATAAGCAAGGTTGTGTAAAAATGTATATTTTGAAAGATCTTGTGTCAAATTTAGGTGTATAAAATAGGTGAATTCCTCATGTTATCCTAATTTTAAATGTAAGGTGGAACTGTTGGAGCTATTAAAGCAATCAAGTAGTATTATTAGGTAATTATTTTAGGCATTATTTCCTTAGCCTTTTTCCTTAGCCAGGGTTAGATGTGTCAAGGTTAGTGTTCTAAATTGTTATTACATATGTATGTTTGGTATCTTGTAACTAACTGATAAATGGTATACACTATTTTTATTATAGGAAATATTTTTCAAACTCTATTCCAAAATAAAATACCCTCATCGTGACCTTTTTGATATTGGGTTAGTTGCTTCTAGGAGGCTATTGGTAAGTAGTAGATTAAATTGAACTCTTATTACCTTATGTTGGACTTAGATGGTTAAAATAACCTTCCTCCACATACCATGGTATCAAATGTTAACCCTTTACATCATATAATTGTACTTCTCTTAGTTATTGGTTATAACCTGTAAGGGTAACTATGTAACCATAGTCATAAAGCTAAATGGAAAAGGTCAGTTGCCATCAAAATAAAACTAACACTCATTTTGGTAACAAGTGAACTATATACAACCCTTATTATACTTATGAAGGTGGTCATAGAAGATATTTAGGAAGCTCATGAATTAAGCTTGGGCAATAGTAACTAACTCTTATGGTTTTCCTGAGTGTAAGGGTTAATTATTAACCCTAGGGCATCTTTCTTTAGCACGAGTTATAGTCATTAACCTTAGGGTGTTTATCCATGTGTATTTATCATTTTTCCTATCTGATAAATTTATATTAAGCATGGATGAATATTCAATGTGACTCTGATTAATCATTAGGTGGTGACCTACATTATACCTTGAATGAGTGATCTTGGATACATCTAACTCAACCTTCATAATAAAAAAAGACACTCTCGAGAGATGAATCTTCTCTGAGTATTGTAAAATAAATATTGTTAAGACATATAAATTAATTAGGTTAAATTAACATGATTTCCTTTCTAATTTCTTCAAATACTCATATATTCTCTTGTGATATAGTTATTTTGAGTTAGCACATGAACCTTAGGCTATCAAGTTAATTTATGTAAATTATTGATGTGAGTCTCTGGTTTGGTCTTGAATATTTACATCTATAAATTATAGAAGATTTTTTGAGATGAATTATATCATTATTTATTAGTTTATATTTCAAACCCCTTTTAATGAAGACATCTCAAGGATGAGACTCCTCACAAGTTCAAGGAGAACTACATCTAACTCTGATTCTAAGGAGTGGATAGGTAGGCTACCCAAGATGTGGGGGCATTGGGTCATAGTCTTAAGTTATGTTAGGTTGTATGTGTCATCTTCTCTTGATTTTAATGAAAACATTCATAAAGGACTTGTTTGATAAAATTTTATTGAATCTTATTTGTGGTAACTTGTACCATGTATTGATAAGCCTTGTTGCTTATCAATAAAGAAATAATTGTTGTAGGATTATCGACTTGTTAACTAAACCTAGTAAAACCTTTTATATTCATAAATAAAGAGGAAAATTAGTTAAATTTAAGGCATTTACATTTCAACTATAATTATGAGATATTATTCTTAATGGAGTAATGAACTAAATAAATAAGCCTTTCCCTTCAAAATTGTTTATCACATGTTCATGGGTTGTTGTGAGCATGAAAAAAAAAATATTTACCCACTAAATAATTTTTTGTGTCACACTTCTTGTTAAGACATTATATGTTTGGGAAAAATAGTTAATTAATTAATATTTTTTAAAATTAACAAAAAAACATTTTTTCTTGGTTTTAATTAGGCGTCGTCAAAAAAAACATTTGGGTAAGACATGATATTATAAATGGTATTAGGTTCTTATGTATATATCAACTTCTCAAGACCAAATTAGGTCTTAATTAGTGCACAATCTGATATTATGGAATCTAGAAATAAGACAATCAAGGAAAATTAATGATAGATCCAAAGGTTTTCAGGTGTGGATGGTGATATAATAAATGGCCCTAGATGAATTGAAAGACAATATGAAGTTTCACACAAAGGATAATGATCCAATAATATCCTAATATAAACTAATGATCTATATGTATATAAAAACATGCTAATAACATTTTAATTACTATCCATGTACTAAAATTGGGTGTCTACATAATACCTCACTTCAATGTGTGTGTGCATATACATTTTATCAGAGAAAACAAGAACACTCAGGAGGGATTGATGAGGAAGTTACAGTTGAAGGATATAATTTATGTTATAAGTTAATAACAAATATAAAAGTGGTGTGAAATTAAAATGGAGAGAGGTCACCTTATATAGAAGTTCATCTCTAACAACCCACAAAATAAAAAATCCATATCTCCTTATTATCTCATGAATGTATTTAAATCCACTAAGCATTGAAGAATGGTCATCAATGTTCCTTTCTCAACATATTGATTTACCTTCAAGTAAACAAAAAGAAATCAATTAGATCAACACACACACACACACACACACACACACACACACACACACACACACACACACACACACACACACACAAATAATAATGTAATTATTGGAGGTGGTTCAAAGAAACCATTTAAACATCGTCTTACTTTCTATTTTGAGTAAAGTGATTCAGAAGAGGGTTGGTAAATAGTTTTAAATGCTGACTTGGTTGGGACACCAATTAATTTCAAATAATATTATGTTATTTCACCTATATTTGGTTGCTATCAATAATTTTTTTTATATTATGTCTCAAAACAAAACATTTATTTTTTCCATGACAAGAAAATATATGATAATTACCAATTCCAAATTTATTATCTCATCATTGGGAAAATGGATTCCTTATTCTTCCTCCTAGTCTCAAAGGATGGGATGGAGTGGTGGAAAATATATAGAATACATGGAAATTTAATTTTAATTATATAATGGGAAATCATTCATCTATTTCTTTAGATGGGGTCAAGATACTTTAGACTCTCATCCTCCTAATTCTGAGCTAAGATAAAGTTAGAAAGTTGAATGAGTGCCCCATAGACAAGGGCCATCAACTTCTTCCCCCTCTCCAATATATATTTAGATGTGTCAAGAGATGGAATATCTATATATGGCTCATCTTCCTCTCCATTAGCCTAAAAAGTGCCCCATATCCCATATACAATAGATAGGGGTCATTTTTATGTAGAGATATAGGGATAGGGATATAATGAGTTGATATCAAGGGGCCCCATCCATATATATATATATATATATATATATATATATATATATATATAAAATCTTTAGATGTGTCAAGAGATGGAATATCTATATATGGCTCATCTTCCTCTCCCTTAGCCTATCAAGTGCCCCATATCCCATATACAATAGATAGGGGTCATTTCTATGTAGAGATATAGGGATAGGGATATAATGAGTTGATATCAAGGTGCCCAATCCCTATATATATATATATATATATATATATAATCTATCTAGTGGTTCTCTATAACTCACACCTCGATATCTCACTATATCCTATATAGGTGTAGTAGGACCTGAAAGGAAGAGGCCCCCTCATGGAATATACTACACATGCCCACCAATTCTTATTAACTCAATGTTTTAGAAGCCTATTTAGTATCTCAAATCAATGGGATAGTGGACCAACTTGGATTGATATGAATTTATGTAACATGGACACAGATCAGGCCATTGAATGGGATAGAATAGGAGTGGGAATAGTAGATAAGTATCCCTACCATAAAAGTAGGATAGAATAAGAGTGGGATGAAATAAGAGTGGGAATTTTAGGTAAGTATCCCTAACCTAAGAGTAGGATGAAATAATAGGATGGAATAATAAATAATAGGATATGATCCCTCACCATAGAATACATCAATCTACTTAGAGATTTAGTTTGCCCTTGTTTAGAGGAGATTAAATCAAATATACCACTTTTGTTCAACAATATTATCTACCCAATAAAATGAATGGTAATCGTATGAATGATAAATGTAATGGGAAGCATTGCACTATATTATATTAGGGGGGAAGTATCCAATGGTTATGGTACAATGACTAACTTCAAGAATAAGCAATGACTGGCCTTGTTTTAGAATCAATGGTGACTAAACCATTCAATAAATGATCTACAAGAGAATGGTTGGTTTCCACATGAGTAGGGTTCTATCAATTATTCGATTCATATATCACATGAATGTTGATATTCCTATGATAGATTTCAAAATTCAAATACAAAGAATTAGTTAGTAGAGTCCCTTGTGTGACTATTTAGAGTGAATCTACACCCTATAAATCTAGGTGGAAATATCTAATATATATTTTATTTGGCCTTTAAATCTAATCTAGATGGGGTCCCTATATAATTATACCCATATATAAATAGGTCTAGGGGCTGAATATATCTATATGTAGTTGGGTTGGGTTGAATCTATATATAGATAGAAATATCTACTTTAGGGAGATGTATTAGTTGAATTTGACTTCAAGGAATTTGATCTATGCCCCAACCACCTCTCTAATGATGAGGAATCAAGTAGCCACCTCTGGGATAACAAGTTTTGAATAAAAGAGGAGGTTGATGGGACTAGAAATAAACTCTATAGGCTAAAGCTATGTAGCTATAGGTCATCACCATTGCTTGCATACATCAAAAAAAAGATTCAAGGTGTTTCCTCTAATTTAGGGCTCTTAGAGGGGGGATTCTTTCTTCATCACAACTCAACAATGAATTCCTTCTCCATAAACATGTGAAGTTTTTATGTTAAGTTTGGGTGGTGGTAGCTAGACATTAACAACTTCATTCCTCTCACATCAATATAATTCCACCAAAATGAAACATGTGGGTGGCCTAGCCCTCCCCTTATAACTACTATATTATATATCAAGGAAGTTCTTACTATAGATAGTCACCCACTATTTGTATATAGGGGTGGGGAAGTGCCCCATAGTGGGATGGAAGGTCCCTAGATATATCTATTATATTGCCTATCGACCCTATATATAACTAGAGGGTGCCATTATGCATTAACATCATAACCCTTAGTAATATCTAGATGGATCAAACTCCCATTATGAAGGTAAATATATCACATTTCATGAAAGAAATAATTTAGTAATAGTTTGAGGATTTTTGGCTAATCTTATAAATTGTCTTCACTCTTGTTTTGATACAATAATCCTTTCAGATGGTTGAGTTACTGCACTAACTACATTTTTTCCTCATTTTTAGGTATAAACATATAATCTTTAGCCTCAGTTTTGAATTTTATTTTACCTTGAAATTTAGTTCCATAATAGGTAGGGGAATTAGTCCCATATATAAGCATGTTGGCTTTTAAAATCTTGATCTCATAGTTCCTAATGATAAAGTTCATCAATAAATTAATGAGTTGAAAACCACTTTTACCATAATAAGTTGAAGTGAAATTTGAGAGGTAATTTATTTTAAATTAACTATCAATTAATTGGTCAGTCATCATGGTAATCATTATTTTTAATTTAAATGCATATTTATTGACTTTCTTGTTATGTCCTTGTTTACATTACACTAGTTAATAAAATATGACCTTTTGCCTAATTTTGATTGAAAAAAGAGCTAAGAAAATATTTACCAAATAATTGAATTAATGTATGGAGTGTAATGGTAGGTTTTAAAACCAAACCAATTCATAATCCATAATACTTCTAAGAAATATCTTAGTAAAAAAATTATCATTTTTCATAAAATCAAGACAAAAAAACATAAACATCTTTGACATAATGTGAAGAATCACCCTTTCCATTAAATAACTTAAATATGGGAGCTATATAACCAGTAGGAAAAGGGTAGACAATGAACTCATAAGCCAAATGATTGATTCATATATTATACAAAAAATAGGTGTCTAAAAATAAAATTATTCACAGGAACATGATTACTTGCAATAGTTATTTCCTTATATATGGATTCCTTAGCTAATATATTTTTTTGTTCATCTCTCAATACATTTATTGATACATCTATTTATTTAGGATATTTTGAAATATATTTTTAAATCAAGGTATATCATGTAGACTAATAGCATTTTTGTCTACCAAATTATCATTCATATCATTATCAAAGGCATTGTCATTCATATCATATATATTTGCATTATTGACATGTTCATTATTCATATCATTTGCATTCATACCATTTAAATTATCATACACATGTTTCTTAATATAATAAGCATTAGCCTCATTAAAAAATTTCATTTTTTCCAAATTAACACATGTACTAGTCAAATTCAACAAAATCAATAGTTTTACCACTCAATCTATCACTTCACCTAGTAGGTTTTTGAGATATAACCTCCTTAGGTGGTATAAGATAGAAACATATATAGCATTGAAGGAGATGGGGATAATGATAAAAATACAAATAAGCAAAATTTTAGAAAAAAATTATATCTAAACTATTTGTAAAAATAAATCCCTAGAGGGAAAAATAATTTGTAGCCCTTGTATTTATCAAAAAAGCTCAATTTTTGTTCCATTTCCATTATTTTTAAAAAAATGTTTTTAAAAATTTAGTCAATTTAAGCCTTTCTATACATTTTAATATATTTTTTAGTAATTTATTTTACCTATTAGTGGCATTCAACTTTTTCAGCATTATCTACATGTATGCCACTGGTGTCTTTCATAGGTGACTCACTACTACCACAACTAACTGTCAAGGATGACATATTTTTGTATTGTAAGTTTTATCTATATAATTTATTTTTCCTCTTATTTTATATTATATCTTATATTTAATTTATTGTTTTCATTTTTTTTGTAACTTTTAATGTGATATTCAAGTGATAGATTTTCGATGTGGGTGACACATATATATAGTATTAGGCCTCAACCTTAATGATGTTTAACAATAGTTAGTTGATAGTGTAGGGTTGGGATCTGTTGGTAGAGTAGGGACCATGAATTATGATATAAATATGATAATTAAATTAATCTACAGGTGGAATATATATATTTTTTACATTTTGGCTCCTTACACAGGAGATGATAGTGACTTTGAGGATGTATGGTGTATACTATGATTTCTAGTTATAGGGACATGTATAGTGTAGATCCAAGAATCCAAATGAGCCATTATGGTTTGGTAGGGGCATAAAACACCTATAAGGCTAATAATCTCAAGGATGTTATGGGCTAATATATATCTATAGATTTTATCCAATTTTCTATCTTGCACCAAGCTATAGATAGACTTATAATCTAGGTTAGGGATAACATGATCAAATGCACAAAGGACACAAATATATATAACGGGTATAACCAAAATAAATAAATTATATAAATTAAAGTAAATAATTCATGAAGAATGGGAAATTAATCTATCTAAAAAACTAAATAATACTAGGAAAGGAAAATGATTTAGAAACATGTTGTTCTAGGAAATGAAAGATAATTTCAGTAAGAAAGATGTTTTCAAGAGAGAGAATGCATAACATTTTAGAATCATACCCTAATGCTTGTTAAAAATAAAAAATAACCCTACCATGTAATATATAACCCTAAAAATATACTTCAATAAACTAACAAACTAGTTTCACCTTAAATAACAAGGTGCCCTTAGATCATTCTCAAACACAATGCAAGAATTCTACAAACTGTGAGTTCAAGTTTGATGTAATATAAAAGAAGACTAAGATATAATGTATATATCTATCCAATACATTATCAAAAATCTAGGATAAGTGAATTATAATCAATCAAGGCATGTATAGGCCAATCCTAGTATACAAATTAGGTGCAGTGCAAATCGAAGGAGCCAAGAGCAAGCAACAGTGCATGTAGGAACAACTAAGCAGCAGGTAAACTAATCTAGGTTGAAATCAAATGTAAGTCCATGGATATATAATGGAGAGAATTAAAGATATATTATTAACCATGTATAATGTATTTAAGGAGCTTAAGAGAGGTGAAAATCTACATAAAAAACAAGAACAGATCAAGAGAGGTGAAGAGATGTCCAGATGAGAGCCAAAAAGATCCAAGAAGATCTAAGAAGATTCTAGAGGATCAAAAGGAAATAAACCAATAATAATCTATGATAGGGAGGCATTTTTGGACCTCATATATGGCCTATAATAATTGGATCCCCAAAAGACTAGCTATTTTTAACTATTTGGTAATTGACAAGATGTAAAACAAGTAATTTTGGCACAGTTGCAACCTCAATCGTGAATTTTATAAAAACATGCATCCTAGACCAAATATAGGATGTGGGTTTTGAAATAATCTATGGAATAGGCCAAAAATGTGACAAAAATCCTAAAAATTCTTTGAAACATGTCATATAGGGGCCAGGAAGGCCTCATGAAGTGTAAAAAGGTCTAACGGAGTGCATGAATGCCTAAAAGGGTGCTCAAAGATAGGGAAACTCTCCAAATGACTATGTAGGACCAAATAGGACTCATAGTGACTGGTAGAATGCATGATAGGTAGATATATAATGATTAGGAGGAGTAGGATCATAAGAAGTATGACTATATGTATTAGTACAAGCTAAAAAAATTTGGGCCTAAAATGTCATGTACATGAGAAGGTGAGATCGGGGGATATAGTATGCCCCTAATGATTCTAATATTATTTTATCTAATATATTATTATCTAATGTTTTGAATGTGAAAAAATATTTGTGTGTATTTCTTGCTTTATTTATATCCATGAATGGAAAATGTGTTGTCATATCATATCCTATGCATAGTATTATCAAGGATATTGAGACACGTGGGATGATTTATTCATGTATTTGGACTATGTTGTCTCATTTTTACAAATATATTTATTAATTTACTCCAAATAACTATAGTGTGACTTGGTTTAGTCACACTTTTACATGTGTGGGTATATGAGCATTTTTATATGGAGTAATATTTACCTAATTAAATCTTTGATCTATACTTTTTTTTACTTTTCTTGGGTACCCATACTTATGTGCTTCAATATGTAACTACACTTCTAATAGTAGCCTTATTTTCAAATGTTCTATCTCTATGATATGTAATCAAGCCACCTTGAAAATTGAATGAAATAATCATATTAATACTATCCAATTTTATTTCATTTGTCTTAACAACGATTTTCCAAGTATTGCATTAAATTGTGTAATAGTGGGCTTCACATAGAATACTTTTTCAATTGTCTTAGGTCTAAAAGAAACGGATATAGAAATATGCCCTATTTCATCCCCATGAGTTCTTGTATATTGTAATTGACACTCATTGTATTTAAATTCCTTAATAAAATCATAGTGCATGCATTACATTGTGCCTTATTATCAACAATAATACCATTTTATGTTAACCTTCTATAAGATCTTGAATTACCATTTGTTCTTTTTTATAAATCTCTTAAGATAGATCAGTCTTTGTAGATTGTGAACTAGAAAAATATCTTCTTATATTTTTACCTTCTATGAAATCTTGATTGACCATTGGTTCCTTTTTAAAAACTTACTTAGATACGTTGACCTTTTTAGATTATGGACTAGAATAATATGGAAAAGCCAAAAAATATTGTTATCTCTCAAATGCAATAAAAGCCCTATCCACAAATTATTCAATTCTATTATGTAATTTATAACAATTTTTATCTATATGCCCATTGATACGATGATAGTTATAAAATATTTTCCCCCACTCTTATTATATGATGTGATGTTGATGGTGATTAGAAGGCAATTTGATCAACTTCTTATCAAGGAGTTTTTTTTAAAATAGTACTTGGTTGATCCTTAAAATTATAAAATCAAATAGGTTGATTCAAATTTGGAGTATGACTCATGTGAGTTTCCATCATATGAACCATCTTATTAGAATTTTCCTTATTATCATTTATCTTACTTTACACTTCCTTTTTATCAATTACTTTACTTGGAGCTTCCTTCTTAGCTGAAGATTCACTTCTAAGAATTGAAGTTGTTGACTCTTGAGAACTAGAAAAATCATAACTTAAAACATGTGTATATGTAAGATTGGTGTCATAAATGAAATTGAATGGTACTAATGAGCACAAAAGGATCAACTTGGTGGTTTAGAAATGCATTTTTCTACCTAATTTTTTTTATAGTATCAGTTAAAGATATTACAAATTGATGAACCTTTCCCTAGGATGAACAAGTTTATGGCGATTATATGAAGAGTGTGGTATACTTTTGATACGAGGTTTTCAAGCTAAATACCTTGAATTGGTGATGTAAACAAACTCTTTAACCAAAACCATCTACCCAAGGGTTCTAAAATTTGGAATTTCATAAATAATTAAAAAGAATTTATTATGGATAAATTATGCTAGAAGGTATCTGATGGACTAAAAGTAGATTTTTGGGAGGAATCTTGCATCAAAGAAATGTAATTATCCTAAATAGCTAAGTTTACTCCAATTCATCCCTTTTCTAGATAACATTATGCATTCAAAGTTTTAGATTGCATCTACATAAAAATGAAAGATGCATTTGGAAATAATTGGCTTGACCTAATCCATATCCTCAATAAAGTAACAAAAAACTATCTATCTTTCATTCTTGATATTTTCTATCAATTGAGAATGATGAAGATAGATTCATCTATGATGGAGCAAAGATAGAAAAGTAAGTGTTAATTAAGATTGTACATATATATTATGAGCAAAAAAAATGGACCCCCTTAAGCGAATACCTTTCTTTGGTTGGTTCCCCTTGAAAAATCCTTAACATATGTTAATTTGATTAAGCAAGGATTCCATAGGCACTCTATTTATATGTTGTATGATGTAGGTTAAGAATTTAGTAATCATATTTTCATCCATTTTCCTTACTCTTAAGACATAGGGCGTAGATGGAAGCATAAATGACATCTAAACTCATCTTTCTAATCTCAGTGACATCATTATTAAAATAATGATATCTCAAAATAAAAACAATTATGCTTCTAATAATTTGGTTGATAGATTTAACAACTATTATTTAGAATATTTGGCTAAAAAGGAATAGAAGAGTCTTCAAATCAAAATCCTAAACTACTTCCCAAATTTGGGCCAAAATTGAACTAGGTGTCTCTGAAGCATGCCTTTTAAACTCAAGAAAAATGGAAGACATTCTTGAGAAGGAAAAAATGTAGAGCAGTGAGTGGCCTCTCATTTTTGGTATTAATAAGAGACTGTTCCCTAATAATGGGGATAAACAAGAGATAGGAAAGAAACCCCCAATGTTTTGTTTCCATCTCTAAAGGGATGTATTAAATTCATTTTGACAGAGAAACAATGGTAAATTTGGTCCCCACTAAAGGGGGTTGTGTTTTTAGGGACTTCATGGGTCAACCATTACTTATAATAGTTTTTGATCTAGGAATAGGATCAAATAATCAAGTGGAAGGTCTAGCTTTATCAAAATATCCTAGATCAACTACTTTGGAGAACTGAAAGCATCTCATTGTCAAAGGTGACTCCTAAATTTGGATTAATGGAATGACTTATAATTGAATATTATCAACTTCATGCACTATAAGAGGAAGCTTGATGGATTTCAAGTCAATTAGAATATGTATAGTTTGTTCACATCAAAAGAGTAAGAAATCAAGTGTCTAATTTGACAACTAATTTGGGAGTATAATATTTTTTTATCTAGTGATGTAATAGAGTGGACATGGACCATTGATCCTTTAAATGCATTATAAAAATTTCTAGTCAATGATGTTTTATCTATCTCAATTTTAACCTATTATTGGGCTCAAAAGCTGATTGAATTTTTTATATATCTTTATATGTGTATGTACACACACACACACACACACACACACACACACACACACACACACACACACACACACACACACACACACACACACACACACACACACACACACACACACACACACACACACACACACACACACAAATGTGCACATGCACATGAGTGTGCACGCGCACACACACACACACACATGATGCCTTTTTAATTCACCATAATTTTTCTTTCTAATAACCTTCATTATTGATGATTATTTGATATTTTTATAAAATTATTTTCCATTGAATGTGGGATGATTTATCTTCACTCCTCATATGATGTTTAATCATTTCTTTCTAATTAGTGAGTGTGCCCTCATTAAAACATTATCATTTTTCTATTTTAGCCTACTCATGCATTTTAATAAAGGTAGGATATACTTGTCATTTCAATAAGGAGATAATATTGTAGGGTGACATGGAGGAAATGATAGGTGGAATCATAAGAAAAAATAGAAGAGGAAGAAATTAGTCATGGGAAAAGATGCAAGAAACACCTTTGCTAAGTTATTGGATGCTAAAATAAAAAATCCCAAAATGAGATCCTAGTTGCCTAGGACGTGGTCTAGGGTGAAATAATTTAATGATGTAGATGATATTGATTTGGGGAAGCATTGGAAGGTAACCTTGATTGACCCAATGTAATTTATAGAGAGAATAAATATGTTCAAAATGAATTGGTACATCATCATTGCTAACATTCACTCCATTAGTTGGCCAATTATTTGTACATTAGGACCATCAATCTATGGATTCCCAACTAATTTTTTCAATGAAGAAGCAACCATTCACAACCACAACATGTTGAAAGGAATAAATGCCTTACAAAGGCAAAATGAATTTGTATAAGGGAGTCAAGATTTTTATGAAAGTTATCTATGAAATTTTAGAATAGTACTTTGAGATTATACAAAATTTGGATGATGTCTTATCCTATAAATGTCCCTCTAACTTGGCTTATCATGGATTGGGTAAGGAAAATGTAATAGTAATAGATGAAGCAATTTCTTGTTAAAGAAGAAAGTTTTTGTTTGTATCTACAATAGTGGGAGGGGCCAGTGTAAATTTCCAAATACATCATTTAATATTTATTTTGGACTTCCTTAAGACTCTAATTAATTGTTAAAATACAATTATGGATTTAATTAGTAAAGCGTTTCATTATTGATTTTATTCACTTTTATTTTTTAAAGCTATGATTGTTTTTCATGTATAACATTGGAGGTGTAATTTATTTTTATAGATATATTAACTTCTATATTCACAAACATTCATCTTAAATGTTATTGCAACTATACATAAGGCTCTTGTAGATGAAGCATAGTTGGAGTTTAAAAAGAAGCATCTTCCTAGTATTTGTGTAGTTGGCAGCTAAATATTATGATGTAGACTCAATTTCTCATTATTAGGCATGCTAATATGCCTCCTTAGTATGTGATGATTTTGATCCTTTGTGCCAATACTTCCATCTACTTTTTTTTATTGGGATATGGACCTCTCCCTAGGTGAATTTAGCAAAAAAATCATATCTTATGAGTAGGGGACTTTGTAGCTGGGAGACAAATTTTGGATGGGATTATTATTGCACATGAGTTGATAAGTTTTATTTACTCCCAAAGACAAAGTAACATGCTTACTAAATTAGACATGAAAAAAACCTTTAACATAGCCAATTTTGAATTATTACGTTACATAATGGAAATTTATGGTTTTAAAAAAGAGTGGTACAACTAAGTTTTTATATTCTTAAGCACCTCAAAGTTATATGTCCTAATAAATTATGAAACATATGTCTTCTTCGATGATTTCATAGGGATTATACAAGGATATCCAATGTCACCCTACATTTTCATTATATTTGTATAAGGTTTAGGTAAATGGCTCACTCATGTCAAAGGAACATGACTTTTAAAAGGAGTTATTGTAGTAGATAATGCTCCTAATATTTCTCATCTATAGTTTGTCGATGACACTAGATTAACTAGAAATACATCCATCTCAGAGGATAATATGATTAATTATGATTTATATTTTTATGACAAATCTTATATTCAATAGGTGAACAAGGATAAATCCAAAATATTCCTCTTGAATCCTAACAAGTACATTCAAACTACCATTTGTATAACTTTAGACATCAATCCTAGGCATCTTATTTGATCCTACTTAAGAATTCATATTTTTTATGGTCTCAAATATTATATGTTTTCTAAATCCTTGGTGGATAAAATCATATAAAAATTAGAAATTTAGTAGGGTGAGTGGCTCTCTTTTACTAGTAGAATCTAACTAATAAGATCTTATCTTCAAACAATTCCCATTTACATGATGTTTGTGTTGTATCTTCCAACCAAGGTTGAAAAATATATTAACTCCATCCAAATAATATTTATCTATGGGAAAAAAATTAAGTTAGAAAAAATCCATTGGATAAAATTTTCAAGCCAATAGATTGGGGGGACTTTGAATCTGGATCAACAAGAATTTGAATCTTACTGTAGGTGTTAAACTATGATCAAAATGTGGATCTTATTGTACTAAGTCATTTGTACCAAATGTTTCTAATATGCACAATTTTATGTAAATATGCTTGTAATACACTTGTGTAATATGCTTTGTAATCAAAAAATTAGTTCATAGATGTTTTAGTGGTAGAAACAGCGTGGGGGTGATGCAAACACTCATATAAACTAGATAGGAAGTTTTAGGGTCTCAAAACAAAGAGGAATTTTACAAATGATGAAATAACCCCTTTTTATAGGGTGGAAGTTATGAAAAAAACCTATCAATAACATAAATAACTCATCACAGAGTGATGAGAACATCACTGCCAACATTTTCAAGTAGCAAGTGTAAAACTGCATACTCTGACGGTTCTATCACCATTCAAAAATGTGGGAAATTAGATAGTTGTAAATGTTACAAGTCATCCCAATAGTTTATTTGAGATTATTAATGAACTCCAAGGAATGAGAGAGAATAAATATAATCTTAATGAATGCAAAAGACATCATAGGAATGCAATGAGATGTGTGTAGTTGTATTCACATTGTTTTGGTGAGTTTAAGTTTTGGTTCATAGTTTTCTCATTATTGTTAGCTAAAATCAATTGGTTCAGGTGTGTGCAAATATAGAGAAGGTTATATAAGTGAAAACAATTTATTGTATTTAAGATTAGATAATTTGGTGGTAAAAAAATATTCATGAAGGACATAACATGCAGTACCTTATATACTTGTTGCATTTCATAGTGGAAGGGGAGCACATTCACTTACCCACTAGAGTTTTTTCTGCCTTAGGTTACTCCAAGATAAAATTGTGTGTTTAAATTATGATTTTCTCATTCCTTTACTTCATGTTCATGTTTATCAAGTTATACATTTCATTTTTTTATACTTTTTCATCTTTATTTTGGCATGTTTGGGAACATAGATAGTCATAAATCCAATTTATAGTGTGCTAATTATTTTGTCTCTATGTTGATGAAGCTAAGAGTGGAATTTTGGCCAATCTTATGGATCAGATTGGTATCAGATATGGTTTAATTTAATTTATTTATGTGTGTGTTATGAATACATTGTAAGTTTATGCCCATCATTAGAGCTGGTACTGCTAATGTTCAAGGTGTCAAAGTTCCTTTTAAAGTAGGTATTTCCACAAGGAAGTGGAACAATAAATTATAAGTATGGCCCATATGGATGAATAATATGCATGAATAGTATAATATTGATTTTCAAATCTTGAATAAAGATTAGCTAGCATCTTTCTTTGTATAAGTAAGATTGACTAGTAGGAGTCCATTATGGGGATTCTTATAGAGAAGATTGGCATTTCCATGGAGGCATTATAAGCAAACAAGGAGAACACTATAGAGATCCACGAGAATAAGGAAGAGTATCCCAATGCCAATTCAGATCCACCTCATTCAAGGCTAAGGAAAAGATTAAAATTCAACCATATGATGGGGACATAAATTCAGAGAGGCTAGAAAATTATCTATCCCAACTTGAGGTATAGTTCATTTTTCATCAAGTTAAATAAAGCCAAAGGATTATTTTTCAAGTTTAAAGTTATCCAATTATGATTTGACTTGGTTTAAGAGTTTTGTTTATTCTTTATTTGTTAATAAACTTCCTCTTATTATTAAGTGGGATGATTTTAATATGTTAATCAAGAAGCAATTCTATCTTATTTGTTATGAGAAATAGATTTCCATCTATTGGAAAAAATTTAGGCAAAAGAAAGGCCAAAGTGTGTTGGATTACATTGGTGAGTTACATAATAATTTTGTCCAAATGATTATAGATTTAGTGTACCGTGACCTCTTAATGAAGTACATGGGTGGATTATATAGTAATTTGAGGAGACCAATCCTCTTTCCCAAGCCTACGGATGTAGATGAGGATTTTTATAAATATCACTACTTATAGATGTACAAAAAAAAGGATAAATCTACCTCTTAAAATAGCTCCAAGCAATAAGGAAAATCCAAGTAAAAGGGGACAGGTAGAAAAATGTTACTTTTATAAAAATGAACTAACAAATATTGTAGTGAATTTAGTGTTGATATTCAAGGATAAGTGTTAGAAGTTCAATAAAAATTGCATCCATTCGAGAACAATAATAAGAAAAAATCTATGTTTATGCTTCAAGGTGAGAATATTGGTTGTAGTTCTATGGTGGATGATAATTTATGCTATACCTTTATTAATAGAGAGATATATTTGGGTGTTATTAGTGCTCAAGAGAATGATATTTCTAAAATTTTCCATATTAATATTCAAATGATGAAAATAAAAATGGATGCTCTTTTTGATACTTGTTCACAAAAAAATTTAATAAGCAAGGAGTTGGAAGAAAAAGCATGTTTGCCAAGTGGCTTGAGAGAGGAGATTGATGCAGGATACATAGAAGGCATACAAGGCTGCCAAGTGTCACAATATCAAAAGCATGAATCAAAGATCAACATCCAACGATTGAAATTAAAGACTAGGAGATTGAAAGATCATATTTTTCAATTTTATATGGGGCATGAGATGAAGACACATGTCTGAAGTTTTTACATTACATAGTGACCATTGGAATTTGAATGTTCAAAGTAACAAAGGAAAACCAATGCTCATTATTTTGTTTATATCTTTTGATGAAAGATGAATTTGAAGGTGGTATAAAAATAAAAGTTGTAAAATACTCCAAGGAATATCCATAAAAATTGGTTATAATTTTTTATTATCAACAAAGTTAGATTTATTGAGATTCAAAGTTGACTATATGTTTGACCATCTGTTACAAGTGACCCGAGAAGGATTTTTGTGTTTGTCTTGATAGTATTTTGATGTTTAAAGGTGAATTAACTATTGGATAATATTTTAGACTCCATGAGTATAATCTATGTATATTTAGGAGGTGTGACCAATCCATATTCAATATAAATAAATGCAAAGAATTTAACTATTTGTTTGTTCATGGTGTTCTTGTGTATAAGACTAATGTTTGAGTAGATTGTGCATATGCAGAGGAATGTAGTGATGGATGTAATCACTTTAAGATGTCTTATGGGTCATGTTTAATATACCTATGCATTTTTAATTGGTCTTGTGTTCCTAATTTTATTGATGAAGTGATAAAGAGGTGAATAGGTCTCTATGAGACCTATAAGGGTTACTAAGGCCCATTTGAAAGATGTAGCTACTTAAGGTAACCCATAGATGCTATGACTGACCTATGAGGGTGGTATTGAAATATTTATTAGTTTAATAAAGTCCTTAAGGTTTAAGTCAAGTATTATGGCCAACCAAGAAGATGATATTCATGAAGGCTCTATAAAGAGTAAAATCAAAGGTGATGGTTTCTAGATTTTGTTGTCAATAAAAAGAGAGTAGTGTGGTGAGTGGAAAGAGAATAAGTGTGTCTAGATGATGGATTGAAGAGGAGAGTAAATTTATGATTATGTATATGAATTTAGGTCATAATTCTAAATTCATAACATTGTACTTACAAAATTGAAGATTGAGGATGAGAGAAGAGGTCTAGAGTGATCTAAATAGGTTTTTTTGAATGCATTGCTTATGTGTTCAATACTGAGAGTGTGAAGGGTTTAAAAAAAAGTGTTATAAATTATTTATACATCATATTGAAAGGAAATCATATTTTTGGATATGTTAATTTCATAGGTGTTATGTGGGTGTTCAACATCTAGAATAAGTTGGTGTTTGTTCATGCTTAGGGGTGGGTGCTCCTTGTGAAGTGGGTGTTTCACTAAAAGGTCTCATGTTTGTGATAATTTTATAGGGAAATAATTATATTTTTTTTAGGACTGAGAGTGGGTTTTATTCCTCATTATGGTTTCCCACATAATTCATGTGATGTGTGCTTGATCTTACATCATCTTTCTTATTCATTTTTATGAATGAATTGTATGCTTTATGAATGCTTGTGATGATTGATTAAGGATTTGAAAGAACTAGAATTTAAATTTGGATTATATTTAATCATTTTTTAACCACCCCTCTTAGTTATTTTAACTCTAACAACTTTTACCATAGGTCTACCTCAAGGTAATGAACCATATGCAGACTAGATAAATACATTTTTAGATGAATGGTAGTTATATAAACTATCATAACATTGTTTATAATTATCTAATTGAGCTAAAATTTTAAAAAAATCATTTATAATATATTTTATATAACCTCTCAAAATTTGGTAACACAATTATTAATCCATCTCTACCTAAAGGTCAAAAACCTTTTGCAGACTAGCAGATCACACGCTTTGAGAAAAATAAAGGGTACATTATCTCTTTAAATTAAAATGATATTAAATTTTTAAAGTGTATTTAAATTTTAATTTAATATAACCAAAATGAATTTAATCATCCAATTATTAATGCACAAGGATAAAACCCATTCTAAGTGTTCTAATAAAATCAAGTAGTATGCCTCTGTGATGACTCTAAATGATCTAAAATATTTTGAAAAGGTTGTAAGTATTATTTAGTATGACCCCATTAGATTTAATCATCTAATTATTACCAAATTTGAATAAACATTTCTAAAAAGTGTATCTAACTTAATAATCTATGCAAACTCACAAAAATAATCAAAAAATATATGTACTTTTTCCATGATAAATGAATACTTTTGAACATCATTCTAAGATGTTAAAAAGATCACACAAATAAAGCCACAAACAAAAAACTAAAATAAACACATTGCACTCTATTTTTGGTTGGTGCAAGATTACACAAACCCTTAGATACTATTACATCAAACACCTGAGGTTTATAAAATGTGAGCTCCAACTTACATATATGGAAGAAGTGGCAAAACCACTCTTTTTCCCTAAGTGGAAAAACCACTCTTTTTAATATGAATTATAGTGGTCATGAAATTATCTTCCAACACACTAAGTAATTTGGCTGATCATTGCACTTTTTATTCCATCTCCAGCTTCTTCTTGTTGGTTTTAATTTATTTCTCTTCATCTTACCTCTTCTCTTTCTTTTCCTCTTTTTATTATCTCTCCTCACTCCTCCCTTTTGGGGTTAAAACCACCATAGTTCATCCTCCTATGCTAAATGCTCATCCTTTTCACTCTCCATATTATGTGGGTTGAAACCCACTTTCATATGACCATCTCCACCAATGTGATTTTTCTTGCATATTACTCTCCCTTGTGGGCTTAAATCCACTTCAAACTGACTGCTTCCTCCTTAATCCCTCTAGGCTTTGACTAGTCATTTTCCAACCTAATGTTGGATTCATATATTTTTCACTATTTAGTATTTGCATCTCTTATTTCATATCTTTCATCTCCTCTTTTATTTCCAATATCATTATATTAGACTCAACATACATGTGGGCATCTAAATGATAATCCATAGCTTCTAATACTACTTCAAGGATAGTCTTTACCTTCTCATCTCTTTTTATTTGCATTATTATGTCAAGGAATCTCTCCATATCTATTAAAAAATCTTATTATTCTTCACATCCTATGGTTATCATACAAATACACATCTCCTCTTCAAATTTGGTGAGTTGAATAAACTCACTCTCTTCATCTTAGAAGGCCTTTTTGAATACCTCTTTTCTCTCCATTTCTGCATCTGCACACTAGATATAGTCATAAATCAATTTATAAACATGAGAATTAATAATCCCCATCAATTATTAATCCATATTTACACTCTTATATTAATTTTAATCAAGTTTGGGCTTCTCAAAACCTTTATCATCCTACCAATATTCCTATGACAACTCCTCTTCACTTCTCAAACTCTTTATATCAACTCTAAGCTAATTTATTTCACTTTACTTCATATCCTCCATGTAATTTACAAAGGATATTTCTCTCTCATTTTACATATGATTAAAATTCATTCCTTGACTCATAAGAATCTCTCCTCCTACATATATATGAGTCGCTTCCACATATGCAACATTGCTTTCATCTTTTAGTCTTTTTAGTATAAACATGTCCAACATCTCCATCTCTTTTATTGTAAATACACATTGAAAAAACATATTAATGGAATTAAGAGTTCCCAAAATCAATTCTTCCATCTCTTCTTGACATTGCAAGGACATACTATCCATATCTTCTTTGGCACTCACAATCTTCTCATATATTTATCCTTCATGATAGACCCCCATAGGCCCATTTTTAACAACCATCATAGTTGTCCTCTCCTTATTTTTATTTATGTTTTATTCTCCTCAAAATGGATGGTTTGAAACCATACTCTCTTCATTTACATTGACTTTCACTTCTTACACCTCTATTGTTTCCTTTATGGAAACTTGAAACTCTTCATGGTTACTCTCTTCATTCACTTATGTTTTTTCATTTAAAAAAATTTGTATCTCTCCTTGGTTTTCATTAACCCTTATACCCTCTTAAATAGAAAATAAAAATTCATTCCCTTCATTCACCAAGGTTAATTTTGAATATTTCCATTGATGGGATACAAAAAACTCCATCCCATCATCAAATAATGAATTTCCTTATTTTTATTCAATTACCATCACTTCCATATCCTCTTACATGAGTATTTCTTCCTCTATAGGTTGTTCATAGTTCTCTTTCACCTTGTTGTTTTACAAAAAATACTTGGGCTTCTCTCATGGAATCCTCGCCTTATTTTTATATTCTAAGATAACCTTATTTTCTACATACACATCCTTCTCCTTCTTACTTATCAAAATAGACTTGAGTTTCTCACATGGTAACATCCCATTCATATTTAATTTCATGTAAATCTTCTTATTCTTTTATTTTCTCTCAATAATCAACACACAAATCTTATCTAACCACTCTAGCACAATTTTTGGTGTAAAAAATTACATAGAAACTTAGAAACCATTTTTTCCTAACCGCTTACCTTCTTATTACTTTTTTCTTGTCTCCTTGGAGATATTTACAATACACAATTTCACTTCCATAGAGAATCTTACTTGCAATATTTACCATCACATGGTATTCAATATTCTCATTTAAAAAATAAACTTCTATCTCTACTACCTATTTTAATATCTTATTATGGATCTCTTTACAACATAATAAATCAAAATCACAAGTAGACTTGCCTATTTCCATCACCATGAACTTTGATAGTATTTTTCTTCTATTGGAATTTTTTCTCCACTTGTTTGGCCTCTTTTAAAAGCATCCAATCCCTCTTTTATTTACATAAACCCCACCATTATTTCTTATTCATCATATTTATTCATATTTGTAACAACATCACTTTATGTAGTCATATCCATTATATCTAGTCTTATTAGAATATTTTCAACATCTCTACCAAGTCTTATACCTCTAGTTATCTTATTCATTTGCGTGAAATATCTCATCCAAAATAATTTATCTTTAAAACCTACAAAAAAATCAAATAATATCCTCTCAACTTGAAGGAATTATTTCATACTTGCAAAAATTTATGCAAGTTTCTCTTTCACAACTTGTAACACACTCAATAGACTTCTATTTCATAGCCTGAAACTAACTCATACATGAGATTTAAAAATAAACCACAAGGAAAAAAAATCTATCTGATACCACTTGGTTCAATCACAAGAGAAGGAAATGATTTAAGCTTTATTTTTATCTCTATGTTATTAGGGCCAGACATTCACTAATGGTCATACATCAACACTTATTTAGACATGACACACTTAATAAATTTTAATTGCATTAATATTAAATACATTATAGTGAATTACATTCACACACTCACGCATGCCTCTATATACTTATTATATTACATAAAAGACTTCTATAATCTCATACCATTCTTCCTCAACTAATAAAACTCTTTGTTCTACTCCTAGAGAGTTATGCTCCTTCACAGCTCCTCCCTCTATCAAACTTGATCTCTTTAAATAATTTATTAATATTAAAATCCCTAGATCTAGTATCTTAAACTTCCTTGATATTACACATAATGTACAATAGTTTGACATCTTTCATTTTTCATGATTAAATGCCAAATTGTCAATAATGATTCCTAGGTATTGATGTGACATTTTCTAGTCAAATGACAGTTACCAAAACTATCATAAATTTACTGCCATTTATCTAGTTGATATAAAAAATTTAAAACATATTTTAGACTACATTTTATATCACTTCTCAAAATTTGGCATTCCAATTCTTAAATAAAATTTATTACAATGTAAGGAGCCATTTGTAGACTAAAATATATGCATTTTTTAGCTAAAATGATAGTTACAAAAATAATCATAACTTTGTTGATACCTATCTAATTGAGATTAAATTTTAAACACAACTTAGTATAAATTTTATTTCACCACTCCAAATTTGGTAACCCAAATATTTCCATAAGGTAATGAACCGTTTACAGACTAGATAATGTATTTTCTGAGTGAATGATAGTTATAAAAACTATTATAATTTTTTTTTCTAATTATCCAACTGAGTTGAAATTTGAAAAACTTCATGTAGAATATATTTTATATAAATTATCCAAATTTAGTAGCCTGATTATTAACTAATTTATTTCAAGGTTAAGAACCATCTATAGACTAGGCAAATGACACAATCTAACAAAAATAGATGGTTAGTTATCATTAAAACTCTAGATGCTCTAAATGTTGGCACGTAGATTGCATGTGTCAATAAATAATTATAGGTAAATTTTTTATGTATATTGATATGATACCACTTGGTGAAATCACAAAAGAGAGAATATAATTAAGGTATACCTTTATCCTTGTATTGTTAGGGTCAAACATTCACTCATGGTCCTACATTAGCACTTACTTAGACTTAACATACTTAACATACTTTCATTACATTAATATTGAAAAGATTAAATTGGAATAAATTAAAACACTCACACATGGTTCTAAAAATTTATTACATTACATGAAAGAGTTTTAGACTCTCATACAGTTCCTCCTGAACTAATACAACTCTTTGTTATGCTCTTGTAGAGTTCTAATCCTTCACAACTCATCCCTCTCTCCAACTTGCTCTCTTTAATTCTTGTATTACTCTTAACATCCATAGATATATAGGTAAGCTCTTCAAAATTTATAAAATTACACATAATTTACATTAGTTTTATATCTTTCATTTTTCATGATTGAACACCAAACTATCAGTAACGATTCCTAGGTATTTAGGTGATGCTTTTTGGATAAATGACATTTACCAAAACTATCATAAATTTACCATTGTTTATCTAGTTGATATTAAATTTAAAAAATATATTTTACACTACATTTTATATCACATCTCTAAATGGGGAATTCTAATTCTTACCATATATTTACCTCAAGGTAAAGAACTATCTAAAGACTAGACAAATGCATTTCTTGGCTAAATGATACTTACAAAAACAAACATCACTTTCTAATAATTATAAAATTGAGATGAAATTTTAAACACACATTATAGACTAAATTTAATGTCACCACTCCAAATTTGGTGACCCAACTCTTAAGTCATCTCTACTGTAAGGTAATGAACCATCTGTAGACTAGACATGCATTTTCTGGTTGAACGATAGTTAAAAAAACAATCATAAATTTTATGCTAATTGTCTAATCGAGATTAAATTTTAAACACTTATGTATAATATATTTTTTATCACTTCTCTAAATTTGGTAACTTATTTCTTAATTTAGATCTATTTTAAGGTCAAAAACCATCTGCATACTAGGTAGAAGACATAGTATGACACAAATAGATGGTACATTACCGTTATAACTCCAAATGATATGAAATTTGGCACATATATTTCATGTGTCAGGTAATATAACCCACCATATTTCATCATCTAATTCTTACCACAAAAATATAAAAAACATTCCAAGTGCTTTGAAAAATTAGGCAATATGCCTTCATGATGACTCCAAATGATCTAAATTTTGTGTAAAGGTTGTAAGTATTAGTTATTATGACCTCATCAAATTTCACCAACTAATTCTTAATGCAGTTTAAGAAATATTTTTGACAAATGCATATGACTTAATAGTCCATGTGGAATTACAAAAATAACCAAAGGACATTTGCACTTTTCCCATGGAAATGGAATACTTTTGTAACATATTTATAATAGGTTAAAAGGCTCACACAAAGAAATCCAAAAAACAAAAACCTAAAAAAACACACTACACATTTTTTTGGTTAATGAAATATTACACAAACCCTTGGATGCTCATACATCATAGGCACTATAAATGGATGGGATTTATATAATAATTTCATTTGAATATTAAATATAAGAAATGTGTGACTAACAAACTAAATGATATGTTGTCAAGACCTCCTTTAATCATATCCATGGGTACTATAATTCTTATTGAGCCTTTTATGTGTGAATCTTAGGTAGAGGGTATGAGCATGATGCAAATTTTTGGGAGTTGTTTCTTCAATAAATAAATCCTTAAGGTGTAGGGTTTGATACCAAGGAGGATTATTATATTCAATATGAATTACAAAATAATTTAGGTAAAGTTTGTGTGCCTAAGGAGAAAATATTTTAGCTAATGAGGGAGGCACATAATTTAAAAGTTACATGACATTTTAGTGTTTTGCACATTTTCATAGGTATGTATACTAGATTAATATACAAGTATATGTTGCCAATTTCATAAGATATTGCATTTTATGTAGTACAAACAGGGCTAGTAAAAAAAAATCTAGTTTATATATGCCACTATTAGTTCCTTCTAGGCCACAAAAAAGCCTTTCCATGGAATTTTTAAGTGTGTTACCTATGTCAAGGAAGGGACATGACTATATTTTTGTGATCGTGGAATGATTTAGTAATATGTGTATTCTTGTTCCTTTCAAGAAGACCCTCAAAGTAAGTGATGTAGTTGAGTTTTTTTTTGCTAACATTTGGGTTCACTTTGGTTTTCCAAGTTCTATTATTTTATATTGGAACTAAACGTTTATTGGGAATTTTTGGTTCACATTGTGGAAGAAGTTGGATACTAAGATAAAATGCTCTACCACTTTTCACCCACACATTGATGGGTAGATAGAGGTTATGAACTAAACATTAGTGTAGTGATTGAGAGGGTGCAATAAGAAGCATCCTAATATGTGGGATGAAAAATTGGTATATAATTAGTATTATTTTAATAAATTTATGTATTATTCTACTATCAAATCTCCTTTTGAACCTTATTTTGTCTACTTACCTTAATGTGCATTTGATTTTATTTCGAGACAATAATATAAAGACAATGGGAAAGTGGATCCTAAGGTCCACAATGCTAAGAAATTCATTGAGAAAATTTAGCTAATTCACCTCCAAGTGTAAGATAGGTTGAAAGAGTCTCAAGCTAAGTAAAAAGTGAGACATGATCAACATAGGATTGATCATAGTTTCCTTGTTGGCAACAAGGTATAGTTGTACTTAAGTATAGAAAAACTCTAAGGTAAATCTTACAAGATTAAGCTACTAAGGTATGGTCTATTTGAAATTATGAAACAAGTGGGCAATAATAATTTTAGACTTGATTTGCCTCCTTATATAAAGATCTATTTAATTATCAATGTTGATAACTTATATCTTTTTAAGCCTTTTATGATAGATAATGACATGAAGGGTTTTAGCTACCTTCAATTGAATATCTTGCCCCTGATAGTCAGTTGGAATTAGATGAAGATGTTATTTTTTAGATAAATAAAAGGATAATGTGAAGAGGAGTGTAAGAACATTGTCTAGTTGGGTTAAAATAATAACTACCTAAAAATGCCAAATGGTATTACAGATAATATGTGGAGAAGAATTTCCTCACTTATAGGATTTGTAAAGATTTTGAGGATTCAAAAGCCTTGAATTGGGGAGGTATGATCCAAATATGGATCTTGTTTTACTAAGTTATTTATACTAAATCTTTCCACTATGCCCAATTTGTATGTAAACATGATTGTAAGACAATCGTGTAAGATTTATAATCAATAAATCAATTTAAATATGCTTTAGTGGTATAAATAGTGTGGGGGTGATCTATACACTCTCATATTAATTAGATAAGATATTTTAGGCTCTCAAAACATAGAGGATTTTTTCAAATTATGAAGCTCTCTTTTGTAGAGGATAATAGTTATGAAACCACACTAGTGATAACATAACCACCTCATCATTGATGAGAACATCACCATTGGTGTTTATAGGTAGTGGTTATGTAACCTCCCTAGTGGTTCTCAACCACATGTCTACATACTTTTGTAGTTTTGTCACCATTTTAAAATGTGTGGAATTGGATAGTTATAAACTTTTCAACTCTTTTGATGATTTATTTTATATTATTTGAAAAATCCAACTACTAAGAGGGAATAAATATAGGTTTAGGAAGGAAAAAGACAATATAAAAAGCAATGAGATGATTCACATTATTTTTGTGAGTTTGAGTCTTGGTTCATAGTTTTCTCATTTTTTTTGGCTCAAAGTGATTGGTTTAGGTGTGTGTGAGTCTAGAGAAGGTTTATAAGTGCATGATATTCATTATATATGAGTTTAGATAAGATGGTAGTGAAATTTTTGTCCATGAATTAC
This sequence comes from Torreya grandis, assembly GCA_037957365.1. Classification (NCBI taxonomy): domain Eukaryota; kingdom Viridiplantae; phylum Streptophyta; class Pinopsida; order Cupressales; family Taxaceae; genus Torreya; species Torreya grandis. The sequence continues at coordinate 850,834 of JARHVA010003776.1, forward strand.
ATAATAGGTAGTACCTTTTATACTTGTTTCATTTCATAGTGGAAGGGAAGCACATTCACTTACCCACTAGATTTTTCCCACCTTGAGTTTCTCCAGAATTAACTTGTTTGTTTAACTTGTGTTTTGCTTGTTGATTTACTTGATGTTCATGTTTATCAGGTTGTACATTTCATTTTATATACTTTTTCATCTTTGTTTTGACATGTTGAGGAACATAGATAGTCATAAATCCAATTGCCAGTGATATGACTGTTTAGCATCCATGTTGATGAAGATAAAGTGGAATATCCATCAAGCCTACAAATCATACTAGTTTAGAGACTTTACACTAAAAATCACTCTCTCTATATTATCATTAATATAATAAATTTTTTAGATAACATGGTTGTTGAAAATAAAATTTATAGTGAATAACCATTTGATAGGATCTCATAACTGGAATTTGATTATTAAATATTTAACAATCATAATCCCTCTTCTCTTATTGAATGTAGTAAAACAAAAGAAAGAAAAAATTTGGATAGAATCATGGATCAACCCTTTTCTATTGAATAGTCTCACTCAATTGAATGCTCTTAGAACCTATTATGAGGAAAGGTATAGTAATCACGCTTAAAACTATTTCAATATATCTAACAATGGTTGTGCTTAATATTACAGTTATAGATCTTTTACATGATGAAATAAAATCACTATTAACTATTATCAAGCCCTTTCATTTCTCTAAAAAATATAAGTAATTTAATATGTATGGGCTCGAAGATAGGAAATTATAAACTGAAAGGTCGATTCAAAACCATTATGTCTATGAATTTTCAATACCTTGCATATTTCCCTTCAAATTGCATCTAGTACAAATATGGTCTTCCCAATTCAAATGCATTTCTTTGGATTGCCTATTGGGATAGGATTATTACATATAAAAATAGGGTTTTAAGTCCATTATTTGTGTGTTATTTGTAAATAACATGGAGAATACACAAACTACCTTTTACTTCATTTCCATTTCTCATGGAAAATTTAAAACTCTTTATTTCATGAGTTTAAATTTAGTATGGCTTTTCCTTAAAGCCTAAAAAACTATATAATTTCTTTATCCCTGATTTATTAAATCCCATCCACTATCTCAAATTTGGAAATGTATTCTTTCATTAAGTTACCTAAATATTTAGATTAAGAGAAACAAAAGACCTTTTAAAGGGAGGCTAGGGAACTAGATATGATTCTATTTAGAGGCTTCAACATAGTCAAGGAACTAATTTTAAGTTGGCCTCTAAAGGATGGACAATTTATTCCTAAATATTTTAAAACTTTCTCTCAATGGAAGAGCTTTATTGAAGGGATCTGTGATAAAAGGGTAGTCATAAATATCAGGGTACTATCGAAGAATAATTGGTCACCTCCACAAAGACTACTTGTTAAACTAAAATTTGATGGTTATGCTAAAGTAAATATAGAATGGGTGGGTGTTTGAGGCATATTTATAAATTACAAAGGTACCCCTCTCCTTGGCTATAGTGAAGCATTAGGCAAATTCACAAATAATTTTATAAAGTTTAAAGCTTTGTGGTGAAGGCTCAATATTTATCTATAAAAAACTAGCACAATATTAAGATCAAAGGGGATTCAAGCTTAATTTTAGATTATTTTAAAAATTATTGCATTGAAAATTGGAAATTATATGTAGTGGTATAAGATGCAAAGATTTTCATGTAGAATTTTTATTTTACACAATCAACCATGTCTGACAAAATAGAAATCAAGTGGTGGATTATTTCACTAATTTAGTGGGGGGATAAATTATCACTAATAAATTCTAAATTTGGGTCCCCAGTCTATAAACAAAAAAACTAAAATATTATTATCCAAATATCTCCCTTTTTTATGCATGATTGTAATGATTCATAAGGATGTAGGCATTTGGAATGTGTAATCATTAATGTAAGCAATAGATGGCATTACATTTATGGTGGATTGGATAGCTTAAGTAAAAAATTGCATGATTGTTTTAAGTATTAATCACCCATCCCTATTATTCTCCTTTGAGACAAGTATTATATGTATTGGAGAGCTCTAAAATAAATCATTGGTATGCCATCAATCCTTTCTATTTTTCATTAGTTTGCCTTCAATTTTTTGGGTAGTTTTTTATACCTTTTTCAATTTAGGTTTATGGAGATGTTGGGTATGGGATTTAAAATCTTAAATTGATGGTCTTATCCACATGTTTAAAAAAAAAAGAATCCCCTACTTGGATTTTCCCAAGCCCCTATGTAGAACTTCTTATTCTAGAATTGTCTGATCATTGTTGTTCCCTCTTAGATTCTTGTTTTATGGAATAATTATTTTTGGGGGACCAATTTACTCAATGAAAGGAATTATATTTTATGAGTAGTATTTTTAAAACATACATTTTATCTTTTTTCAAAAAAACTACTTGACTTTTTCTTTTCTAGGCACTAAAAAAAATTATTTTCTAGGATACTTATAAAGCCTAGTTTCCCTCCAAAGATTTTTTTTTAGAACCCTCTTTTCATATTTTATCATTGCCTCTTTATAAATCTTATTATTGGCATACTATTTATAATTATGATTATATTGGCTTTCATATTTCCAAAAGCATAGTTGAGTAGAGAGACAAGGTAGGGCCTTCAAGGAGAACCAAATATAATAGTGGAAAAGATTTAGTGGTAAACACAATTCATGAAATGAATAAGGAAATGAGTAGTCATTACTCTCTTGAAAACATTCACAACTCATTTATGGATTAGGTAAATGATCTCAAGTTAAAACATTTTTTTTAATATTGGTGTATTACTTGACAAAAATACACAAATGACTATAGAATTGGCCTTAAGATTTTGGCAAAATGTTCTAATTGAAAGAGTAAAATATGAAAAAATGCTAAGGTGGATGGAGATAAATTTATTCAAGGCTCAATTATTAGCTAGACTGGGAGAGGGAGCTTCCATTAACAATGTCTTATAGGACATGAGATACCCCAAAAAATCCAATCTAAGGCTTGATACCCTGAAGGTGGCATAACTAATTGGGTTGTAAATAGTTCTTCAAAATGCTAGAAACACCAATGTGGTTTAGGATACATTGATAACTTAAGACTAAATATGATGGAAAGACTTGACTAGATTTAGACATTGTTAAAATCTTAGATGTGGTGTAGGTCGTTAAAGTTCATAAAAATGACTCCATCTACTCGAGGCTTGGGATTAATACTTCCACCTTTAAGGACTTATAAATAGAGGAGTAACTTATTTCTCTTATCTTAGAATAGGAGTGTACTTGTGGTCCAAAAATCATGGTATCTAATTCTACTAAAGAGGAGGTTGTTCAGTGCTTAATATTAGATATTGTTTGTGCCTTTGTGAAAAATTGTGTATTATTTATGGTTTTGATAATAACTCCAGTTACCTTCAACTAAAAAGATTTACACTTGATGCACTTGATAACTACAAGATTTTTATTACTATTTTAATAGACAAGTAGTATCCCTTTTTATTGATTATATATATATATATATATATATATATATATATATATATATATATATATATATAATATGTTTATATTATTAATAATATAATATACTATATATTATATTTAATATATTATATTATTAAATTAAAATATTATTACATATAATATATATTTAATATTATATTATTATATAATAATAATGTAACCTTTATACAGGAAGCTATAATAATAAGGGTGGTGCCTAATTCGAGATACATCAAACCACCATAGTGCTTTGAGAGAGTATGTAGAGATTGGTAGAGATTTGAACCCATGTCTAGCAAGCTTCCCAAAGTTGGCAGTGATTGTGGTCATGTCAGTAGTTTTACCTTTCCTCTATTCACTAAATAAAGATAATGGATGTATTATTGTTATGAATAGAATGGTTGTTGTTAGTGTTACTAAGAATAAAAATGGAAAAGGCTTGGAAATATTTGTATTCATGCCTATTTTCACATGGCAACATGCATCAGTTGATTAGATGATTTAGGAGGCATATTTCAATGAAGAATCCTTTTCAAAATTTCATCCAATTTGTTTTAGATTTGTTTAATTAGGTTTTATATAGTTAAAGAAGTGATAATTTTAGTTTGATTAGTTATAGACTCATCTAAATTGACATGTGGTGCATTATCTATGTTTTTAGAGGAGCCATTCATTATCAAATACCTATTTTCATTGATATGACATGTGTTTAAATAATTAATTGTGTAATTTAAATATTTTAATGGAAGTTGACATGTCACCAAACTTTGCATGTGTATCTCCTTGAGCTTCTATGAGTCCATCACTGGAAATAACTTATCATTGCCCCTCACCATCATGACCTAGCTCACATTTATATATTCCACTACTTCCATAATATATATTGCCTTGTCATTCCTCACTACTTCACTAATGCTTAAGTTCATCATGAAATAGAACATCTCCTCCTAGCATAGCTCATTGACACGTTGTGTGAAAAAACATAACCTAATTTTCCACCATCACCTCCACTAGAAATATCAATTTTTTTTTACTTAGCGCTTTGTACAAAAAACAAGAGATATGATTGATAATCATGGGTTTAAAGTGAGTTATGAGTGATAATTAAACTTTATTAATTTTAAAATCCCTGCTTTACCAAAACATAATAATTATATCCCTTTCAACATAGCTTATAACATTGGGACAACTGCTAATTAAAAACATTGGGTTATTATTATGTCAATTTTCATCGAGAATAACTAAATGCAATTAAAACATCATAAATGAGTAACCATTACTTTAATTAAATTTAACCCATATAATTTATTAATATGTTATTTTATTAATAAATATAAGGCAAGTAGACATACTTAGCATACAAGAACTATAAGTATTTCTTACTCACACACATGCTTTAGGACCACCATCAACCATTATTATCCTTTTTATATGGATGCATCTTACCTCAAAAGGATGAATGTTACACACTATTATTGGTGGCATGTCACATTAAAGCACTTTTGTGATGATATGGTGATTTTGGGAGTTCTTAATAGTATTCTCATAGTTGGTTTGGATTTTTTTTGCTTCCTTACAATTTTTTTATCAAATTTATGATTAAGAAGTTTTGATATAAATTAGACAAATTGATGAATAAATTTAGAATGTATAAGATATGTAGTAAATAACATAAATTTATTTATAAATTATTAATTTTATAAAAATACTAAAAGGAAAATTACCAAAAAAAATCACTTAGCTATAAAATTGGATATAAAGGATTGTAAGTGCAACTGTGAAACTATGTGACCATGTTAGGTCACTATGAATTAATAATATAGAATCACATCCACCAGTGACAAGGCCACACTAAGTGGATGAGGCCAACCTATGATGGTGTCTACACAGTGAATTAAAATCCAATAGAGTTTTAGCTTTCTATTTAAAAATATATCAATGTGCCTTCACCTATTTTTCCTATGTGTGTGACCAAATCTATGTGATTTGTTGTAGAATAAAATGTATGTTTTATTATTCAATTTAAACACTAATTTGATAGACCACAAATAATAAATATATGAATAGTAAAAATAAGTTAGTGGCCTTGAACTTGTGATTGATTTGAACACCCATTGTGTTGAGTGTTACCTACATACCAATACTCTGAAGAGGGATCAAATTCCAAGTAATTATCCCATGCTACAGTGGTGTGTGTGAAATATTGGTGTAATGTTAAATTATGGTACAATTCTAGTGTGATTAAGTGCTTCTATAATTAATTTTTGCCTTAGATGTGTATGCAGACGTAGATTAGTACTACTAGGGCTACGTGTACTTAGAATTGGGAAGAATAGGTGCTTTCCTCTAAATTTGTAGTTAAATATTTTGGCATTTTTTAATCATATGAGCCTCTAATGATCAAATGATTAGAAAATGTGAATTTATAGTGGTCCCCTTGGAAATTCCTTGAATGGGACTTATGAATCCTGTGGGAAAACCTATTTGGTGGATTTGAATTTGATAAAACAATCATTATTTTATAGGAGGACATGCCAACATATTGGTAAAAGATTATAATAGATACATCATTTAAGCCTATAAAGGTGATTTAAGGATATCCATTGTAAGTTCCTCCAAATATAAGAAGCTTATTAATACTAGCATAAAATTTATTTTTATTCTTTTGAGATATATTCAATATAAGGAACTAGTGGTAAATAAAACTTCTTGTAATATGTTTACTAAAAAATAACATAATCATATGGGATAGATAGTATATTATTTTAACAAAAAAATTAGGAGCCTATGGGATTACCAATAGATAGGCCCATTAAGCATGATATTTATTTACTACCTGACCATCTGCTTCCAAATCTTAAGTTATATAGGTATTCCTTGAAGGATGTCCATGAGGTAAAACAATAGTTACAGTCTTTGGTTAATCAAAGTGTAATGCATCCTATTAATTTTCCATTAAGTTCTCCTATTATTTTAGTAATTAAAAAATATGACACATGGATAATGTGTGTTGATTATAGAGAAATTAATAAGATAATCATCAATAATAGGTACTCTCTTCCACGGATTGATGTTATTTTTATCAAATTCAACATGTTAAATATTATACTAAGCTTGATTTCTAAAATAGGTATCACCAAGTATAGATCAAGGAAGATGACATTTGTAAAATAGTGTTCAAAACAAGGAGAGGGTTGTATGAGTCATTGGTTACACCTTTTGGGCTATGCAGTGAATTCGATACCTTCATTTAGTTTTGAATGAGGTAATGAGGCCATTGATTGATTCCTTTGTCATCATATATATGGATGATATTCTTATTTTCAATAAAACTTTTGATGAGCATGTTGAGATTCTTAAACAAGTTTTGTAAGTTTTGAAGGAGAACAAGTTATTGTTGAATCAGAAGAAATGTGAGTTTCTTAAAAATCAATAGTCTTATTTGGGCATGTGGTTGGATATGGGGAGTTAAGTATTGATCAAAATAAGGTAGAGGCCACCATGAATTAAGACATTCTAATTTGATCAAGACAAAGATATTTATAAGTGTAAATTTAGTATTTAAGGAAATTCATCAAGAACTTCTCTTCCATAGATGTACCTTTGCATGATATTATAGTAGGTGGTAAGAATTTTACTTTGGGTAAGAATAAACAAAGTGTATTTGAGTTTTTCAAACATAAGATTAGCCATGCTCCAATTTTATCTTTACTTAACTTGCAGATGCCTTTTGAGGTGGAAAAAGATGCTAGTCACTATGCTATGGGGATTATTACCATTCAATTAGGTAATTTGATATGATACCATTATGATTTATTTCATGGTGAAATCCTAAATTATTGTACATATGACAAATAATTTTATGCTCTTGTTCAAGTGGTTAAAAATAGAAGCACCATCTGATGGGTAAGGAGATTATTATCCATATGGATCAAAAAATTATTCAATATTTTAAAGCTAAAATTAAACTTCAACAAGTTAGTATGGTACAAGCACAAGATAGGGAAACTAATTAATGCATGTTTTAATATTTGTGTTAGTAGGGTCAGACATTCACTTATGGTCACACATTATCACTTACTCAAACTTGACACACTTAACATACTTTCATTATATTAATATTAAAAAATTATATAGGGACACATTTATGAAATATAGAATACCTCTATATATTTATTACATTACATGAAAGAGTTATATATTCTCATATATTTATTCTTGAACCGATACAACTCTATATTCTCCTCCTAGAGAGTTTTGCTCTTTCATATCTTGCTCCTCTCACCAACTTGAACTCTTTCAATATTATATTCCTATTTAGATCCTTGGATCCATGGGGTATTTATTAAAAATCCATGACATTACACATAACATACAATAGTTTGGCATCTTTTAGTTTTCATAATTAAACACCAAACTGTCAATAACATCTCATGAGTATTTAGGTGACATTTTTTGGCCGAATGATATTTATCAAAACTATCATAACAACACCATCATTTATTAAATATTCATGAAATTTTAAATAGATATTTTAAACTAAATTTAATATCAATAATATAAATTTGGCTTTATTATATTTTTAATGCAAGGTAAATAACAATCTATAGACTAGACATGCATTTTTTGGCCAAATGACATTTACAAAAATAATCATAACTTTGTCTCTACTTATCCAATTGAACTAAAATTTTAAAAACACATTTTATACTAAATTTATTTTAATTTTCCAAATTTGGTAACCCAAATCTTGTTTATAATGTTCTTTAGATGCATTTATTGTCATTGATGTTAAGGTGATCTTAGTACATAATGCATTAATGACAAAGTGATATGTTCCAAGTGAATTTGAGAGTGCATATCATGTGTGCAGGTATTTAGGATGATACAGAATATTGTTGATTTTATTTTACTATTTAAAATGTTATATGAGGTTTAAATATGGATTTGTGATCTTTTGGAAGTGGAATGAATTCATTAGAGCAATCATATGAATGTCTAGGTTCTCTTAGTCATCTTGGCAAATCAAGTTAAGTGAGCAGATTGATGATGCCAACATTCACACATGTGGTAGTATCAAAAGGAGTTGGTCACATGGGTTTGATAATTTTTGTACCAAGATATTATGGTCCAATTTTTATGTCATGAGGTGGTGTGTATCAAAATCTATGGTAGTGCAAAGTTGGTCTCCCAAGCTGATTTCACTAGCTTCCATACTTAGCCAATTTTGCAATATCAAGTGACCATTTTACATGGCTACCAAGTGTCTAAACCTCACTAAATAAGATAAATGATATAAATTTTAAATTAAAATCATTTATATGAATATATAATGGTGATCATTAGGTCAATAAGTAAGAGGTTCCTGAGATTGAACCTAATGATGACGTGTCACAAACACGGTGATTTAGTAGTAGATTGACGATGCAAATCAAGTAAATAAGTTAATAAGAATAAATTTCAAATGGTTATGAAAAGTTTAATAATATTGGATACTGATATTATGTTACATATAAGGCATATAGGGCTGCCAAGTGGCTTAAGAGCAGAGACTGATAGTAGGATACACAAAAGGCATGTGGGGCTTCCAAGTGTCACAATCTCAGAAGCACATATCAAATATCAAAAACAAATGATTGAAAGTAAAGACCAAGAACATCCCAAGGAGAAAAGTGGAGTGTATTTTATAATTTTTATATGGGGTAATATATGAATACACGTTTCTAAAGTTTTTACATTACACAGTGACCACTGGAATTTGAATATTCAAATTAACAAAGGAAAACTAGTGCTCATTGTTTTGTTTATATCTTTTTATGGAAGATGAATTTTAAGGTGGTATAAAAATAAAATTTGTAAATGAATACATGGAATATCCATAAAAAATATTTATAAGGTTTTATTATTCATATATTTTTAATTATTTATCTTTAAAGTTCACTATATGTTTGGCCATCTTCTGCAAGTGATCCGAGAAGGATGTTTGTGTTTGTCTTGATAGTGTTTGGATGTTTAAAGGTGAATTAACTATTAAATAATGTTTTATAATATATGAATATAATTTTTTTGGATTTAATAGGTGTGAAAAATCCATATTAATTATTAAAAAATTCCTAAAAGGTGACTATTTTTTCATTCATGGTGTTCTTGTGTACAAGACTAATGTTTGAGTAGATTGTGCATATGTAGAGGAATGTAGTGATGGATGTAATCACTTGAAGGTGTATTAGGGGTAATTTTTAATATACATATGAATTTTTAAGTGGTCTTGTGTTCCTAATTTACTTGGTGAATTGATAAAGGAGTGAATAGGTATCCATGAGACCTATAAGGGTTAGTAAGGCCTATATAAAAGGTGTAGCTACTTATGGGTGACCCATGGATGTTATGGCTGACATATGAGAGTGGTATTGAGATATGTATTAGTTAAATTGAATAATTAAGGGTTAATTCAAGTATTATGGCTGACCAATAAGATGATATTCGTGAAGGCTTTATAAAGAGTAAAATCAAAGGCGATGGTTTCTAGATTTTATTGTGAATACAAAGAGAGTAGTGTGGAGAATGAAAAGAGAATATCCGTGCCTAGATGATGGATTAAAGATGAGAATATATTTAGTGTTATTTTTATTACCTTTAGGTCAGAATTATTATGTCATAATAGTTTAATTATATAATTTAATATTGAGGATGATTAAAGAGGTCTAGAGTGAGCTAAATGGATGTTTTTGTATGCATTACTTGTGTGTACAAGCTTGAAAGTGTGAATGATTGAAAGAGAGGTGTTATAAATTATTTATACATTATATTTAAATGAAATAAAATTTATGGATTTGTTTATTTCATAGGTGTTTTGTGGGTGCTCAACATCTAGAACAAGTTGGTGCTTTTTCATGCTTAGGGGTGAGTGCTCCTTGTGAAGTGGGTGCTTCACTAAAATATCTCATGTTTGTGATATTTTTATAGAAAAATTATTCCATGTGATTTTAGGTTTGATATTGGTTTTTATTCCCCATGAGGGTTTCACACATAATTCATGTATTGTGTGCTTGATCTTGCATCATCTTTCTTTTCGTTGTTATGAATGACTTGTATGCTTTATGAATGCTTGTGGTGATTGATTAAGGGTTTAAAAGGGTTCGAATTGAATTTTGGATTATATTTCATCACTAATTCACCCCCCCCCCCCACCTCTTATTGATTTTACCTCTAATAATTGGTATCAAATGCACACCTTCTTTGCAAGTTTAACCACTTGAAGGTGATCCAAGGTACAATATGGCAAGTCAACATATGCAAGGTTTCCATAAAAAGAAAAAAAAACACTATTAAATGGGTCTAATTATGATTTTTTGAGTGAAATAATGAGGGCATACATCATATATCTGGGGTTTGATATTTGGTAATCTATTATGGATGGTTATACTATACCAACTACTCTTCCAACTAGTGTAACTAATAAGAAGCTAAGTGAAAAAAATTTAAAGCCAAAAAATGCCATCATTTGTGGTCTTTTAGAGACTAAGTTCACCAATTTTATTCATTTTAAGTCTACTAAGGAAATTTTGATCAAATTGGAAACTATCTATGAAGAGGAATCAAAAGTTAAGTTGGATAGATTATAGACTTACCAAAGGTAATTTAAGGGCCTCAAAATGAAGGAATAAGACACTATGACATCCAATCTTAAAAGGATTGATGAGATAATAAACATGATTAGAGATCTTGGAGAGAATATTGAAAAATCCATTGTAGTACAAAAGGTATTAAGGTTTCTCACTCTCAAATTTGATTCAAAAGTATCTGATATAGAGGAAAGTCATGATCTTACTTAGATGAAGATGGATGAATTACATGTGATCCTTAATTCCTATGAGATGAGAAAGGATAGACCTCTTAAGAAGGAATCAACCTTCAAGGATATCAAGGAGATAAAAGCCAAGAAGAACAAGTTAAGTCTTGAAGACTATGACCTTATTGAAGATCAACTTGAAGCCATGATTTCAAGGAAATTAAATGTAGGATTAGGTAAGTATGAAGGGAAACTTCCTTTTAAATGTGTTTCATGTGGTAAAGTTGGTCATTTTATAGCTAAATGCCCAAATAGAGGAAATTTTGAACATAAAGAAGCTCATAATAAATCTCATGAGGATAAACATGAGAAATCTAAGGAAAAAGTTATTAAATAAGAGAAATGGCAATAAGGAGTCATATAAATGTAGTAAGAGCCTTTACCATGAATAAGATAGTAACTCATCTATAGAAGAAGAAGAAAACACATCAAAAAGTGATGATTATTTTCATAATGAGGACAAGGAAACACTATTTATGGCTCTTAGTGATGATGAAGGTGAATGTTCTTTAAGAAGAGATAACTTTGGAGGAGATATCTCAGAGGAAGAAGATGATAAAGTCACTTTTGAAGGCATATATCTAAATAATGTGGAATAAATGAAGTTACTACAAGGAAAAAATAGAAAACAAGCTTCCTTGATCAAATCCTATGAGGAAAAAATTGGCCTTTTTGAAGGAAGGTTGAGTAATGAAGCCAAGGAGCATGATGAGATCACTCAACACCTTAAAACTCAGGTTTGTAATTTTGATGAGGAGGTAAAATGTAAGGATGAAGAATATATCATGTATCAATCAGAGATGGAGTTTTTGTAGATGAAACTAAATCAAGTTATGAGCAAGCTTGAAACATATCAGAAGTCAGAATCAAGCATCTCTAAAAGATATGATATCATGAAAAAAAAAATGTTGTTGATGTTTAAGATAATAAAGAAACTAAGGTAGACAATAATGTTGAATTGATGAAGAATATTTAAATTATGAAGATTGAGAAAAAAAAGAACAAGAAGATGATGTCACAAATCAAGGTCTATGAGGAGCAATTCAATATATTTAAGGCAAGAATAAATGATTACACTAGGGAATGTGAATATACAGCCAAACATCTCAATATTTAGGTGGAAACTATGTCTACAATCCTAAATATTAAATAAAATGAATGCTCCAAGTATATGATTGAAATTGAGTCATTGAAGGTTGATTTGGAGAAGACATCTAGCAAGGTAAGGTCTTTTATGAAGTTTGAAAAGAGTGATAATGATCTTGACAACATTCTAACTAGTCAAATGTTTGCAAGTGATAGATCTAATCTAAGTTTCAAAAAGGAACAAAAGGTTATAAATCAAGAGAAAGAGAAGGCTAACATCAACAAGAAGAATTAGACCTTAAAGTTTAATGATCATTCAAGGAATGATGGTACTAGTATATTGAAAACTAATCCAATTAGAAAACCAAATGTTATGATGTATGCAAATTTCAATAGTCAATGTTACTCCTGCAATCAATTTGGTCATATATCAATAGATTGTAAAATACCCTCAAGGAATGAATTTACTTGGAATTATGATATGAATTATCAATCAAGTGGTGTAAGTGAAATTGAATGCTACAGCTATTGTGGCATGGGAAAATTTTCAAGATTTTATCCTAACAAGGTAAGAAACAATGAGTTTTTCTTGATAAGTCTGGTTTTCTAAAAGTGTCAAGAGAGAGGTCACATATCAAGGTTTTATAGGAATGGCCAATCTATTAATTCAAAGAAAATCAATCCTAGCATGAATAAAAGAAGCTATAATGAATGGAGACCCAAGGAGGTGAATGGGTTGTCTATCATGAAAGAATAGGAAATAACTCCAAGTATCAAAGAGCAAGCCTTATCTTCCCAGATAAACAAGAAGATCAAGCAGGACTCTAAGTTAAAAAGAAAACTGAATTTAAGGACTCATTAAAAGTCAATCTAATGATGAGGCAAGATTGGAATTCAATTAAGATCATGAAGATGTGGGAATATCCTGATTTTTTGGACTATTAGTCTCTTATGATATATGGGTGTCTCTATTTATGCTTCTTAAGAGACATTTGTCATACGCAAAAGTAAGTGTGCATGGTCTAGGTGATGGACTAGATGCTACTATCAATACAAGAGGGAGAACAACAAGTTAGAATTATTGATCCCATGGTTGGTGATGAAAATCTTCAATAAAACCATTAAAGGACATCAGTTCTAAAATAAAAATATAGTCAATGTTTGATGCTTGGTTCAATAGGTCAAATCATAAAGTATGAGGTAAGTTTATTTTAAGAGTGGCTTGAACATCTGTTGAAGATCATGGTGTTGTATTATAAGAGAATATTTAATGGAAATAATGTAACTTTATCATGACTAGAGATGGTATAAAGGTGCTCAAGATGATCCTAAGGTTAGGAGACTTTGGGGGAGTCTCTCTCAGTATTCTGAAAGTGTGATCACTCTTATTTGTTTGATATTTTTTTTTGTTTCTTCTTCATATAGTAGGGTATAGTTAATATAGTGAATTTTCAATAGGAAAGACTATGAAAATCTAGTGTGGTTGAGTATGGTTTGATAATAGGTTATATGAGATGAGCATGATGTTAGGGGGAGATTTTTAAGCTATGTGAACAGTTTGTTAGGTCCAAGGATCAAGTTGGCATGTTGAGAAAGAGACCCTTTGTCATTAATGTCAAAGGGGGAGAAAGTTTAGAATGAAGGAGTTATTCACCTTGGGAGAGAGCATTATAAAAGGGGTTTTACATCAATAACAAAGGGGGATATTTTTTATCATATTATTGAGATGCATTGATTTTCATTGATGTCAAGGTGATCTTAATACATAATGCATTAATGACAAAGTGATATGTTCCAAGTGAATTTGAGAGTGAATATCATGTGTGAAAGTCTTTGGGATGATAGATAAATTTTTTGACATTATTTTCCTATTTTATAGATCATATGAGGTGGAAAGATGGCTTTTTTCTCTTGTGGCAGTGAAAGGAATTCATCAAAGCAATCATATGGATGTCTAGGTTCTCCTAGTCATCTTGGCAAATCAAGATGAGTGATAAAATTGATGACATAAAAATTAACATGTGTGGTAGTGATAAAATGAGTTGGTCACATTGGTCTGATAATTTTTATACCAATATATTATGGTCCAATTTTTAGGTCATGAGGTGGTGTGTAGCAAAAGTTATGGTAGTGCAAAGTTGGTCTCCCAGGCATATTTCACTAGCTTCCATACTTAGCTAATTTTTCAATATCAAGTAACTATTTTATAGGGATAATAAGTGTTGAAACCTCATTATATTAGATAAATTATATAATGGTGAGAATTAAATTGTATAGATTAATATCTAATGGTGATTATGAGTTTAATAATTTAAAGGTTCATGAGATTGAACATGATGGTGACATGTGTCACAAACATGGTGATTTAGCTGTAGATTGATGATGCAAATCAAGTCAATAAGTCAATAAGAATATATTTAATGTAGGGATTCAAAGTATAATAAAATTGGATATTGATAGTAGGTTACATATAATGCATGCATGTTTTCCAAGTGGCTTAAGAGAGGAGATTGATGCAGAATACATAGAAGGCATGCAGGGCTGCCAAGTGTCAAAATATGAAAAGCACAAATAAAAGATCAATATCTAATGATTGAAATTAAAGAATAGGAGATTTAAATATCATATTTTTAAATTTTATATGTTTTATGAGATGAAGACACATGTTTGAAGTTTTTACATTACATAGTGACCATTGGAATTTGAATGTTCAAATTAACAAAGATAAACCAATGCTCATTATTTTGTTTATATCTTTTGATGAAAGATGAATTTGAAGGTGGTATAAAAATAAAAGTTTTAAAATACTCCAAGGAATGTATTGGTTATAATTTTTGATAATCAATATAGTTAGATTTATTGATATTCAAAGTTGACTATATGTTTGACCATCTTCTATAAGTGACCCGAGAAGGATTTTTGTGTTTGTCTTGATAGTATTTTGATGTTTAAAGGTGAATTAACTATTGGATAATATTTTAGATTCCATGAGTATAATATATTTATATTTATGAGGTGTGACCAATCCATATTCAATATGAATAAATGCATAGAATTTAACTATTTGTTTGTTCATGGTGTTCTTGTGTATAAGACTAATGTTTGAGTAGATTGTGCATATTTAGAGGAATGTAGTGATGGATGTAATCACTTTAAGATGTCTTATGGGTCATGTGTGATATACCTATGCATTTTTAATTGGTCTTGTGTTCCTAATTTTATCGATGAAGTGATAAAGAGATGAATAGGTCTCTATGAGACCTATAAGGGCTACTAAGGCCCATTTGAAAGGTGTAGCTACTTAAGGTAACCCATAGATGTTATGACCGAACTATGAGGGTGGTATTGAAATATTTAATAGATTAATAAATTCCTTAATTTTTAATTCAAGTATTATGGCCAACCAAGAAGATGATATTCATGAAGGCTCTATAAAGAGTAAAATCAAAGGTGATGGTTTTTAGATTTTGTTGTGAATAAAAAGAGAGTAGTGTGGCAAATGAAAACAGAATAAGTGTGCCTAGATGATTGATTGAAGAGGAGAGTATATTTATGATTATGTGTATGAATTTATTTCATAATTATAATGTCATAACATTATACTTACAAAATTGAATACTGAGGATGAGAGAAGAGGTCTAGAGTGATCTAAATAGGTTTTTTTGGATGCATTGCTTATGTGTTCAATATTGAGAGTGTGAAGGGTTGAAAAAGAGGTGTTATAAATTATTTATACATCATATTGAAATTAAATCATATTTTTGGAGCTTTTAATTTCATAGGTGTTATGTGGGTGCTCAACATCTAGAACAAGTTGGTGTTTGTTCATGCTTAGGGGTGGTTGCTCCTTGTGAAGTGGGTGTTTCACTAAAAGGTCTCATGTTTGTGATAATTTTATAGGGAAATAAGTCTATTTTTTTTTTAGGATTGAGAGTGGGTTTTATTCCTCATGATGGTTTCCCACATAATTCATGTGATGTGTGCTTTATCTTACATCATCTTTCTTATTCATTGTTATGAATGAATTGTATGCTTTATGAATACTTGTGGTGATTGATTAAGGATTTGAAAGGACTATAATTTAAGTTTGGATTATCTTTCATCATTTATTCACCACCCCTCTTATTTATTTTAACTCTAAAAACTTTTACCATAGGTCTACCTCAAGGTAATGAACCATATGCATACTAGATAAATGCATTTTTTAGCTAAATGATAGTTATATAAACTATCTTTACTTTGTTTATAATTATCTAATTGAGCTGAAATTTTTAAAAAATCATGTATAATATATTTTATATAACCTCTCAAAATTTGGTAACACAATTATTAATCCATCTCTACCTAAAGGTCAAAAACCTTTTGCAGACTAGCAGATCACACGCTTTGAAAAAAATAAAGGGTACATTATCTCTTTGAATTACAATGATCTTAAATTTGGCAAGTGTATTTAAATTTTAATTTAATATAACCAAAACTAATTTAATCATCTAATTATTAATGCACAAGGATAAAACCCATTCTAAGTTTTCTAATAAAATCAAGTAGTATGCCTCTGTGATGACTCTAAATGATCTAAAATGTTTTGAAAAGGTTATAAGTATTATTTAGTATGACCCCATTAGATTTAATCATATAATTATTACCAAAGTTGAATAACCATTTCTAAAAAGTTTATCTAACTTAATAATCTAAGCAAACTGACAAAAATAATCAAAATATATCTATACTTTTTCCATGGTAAATGAATACTTTTGAACATCATTCTAATATGTTAAAAAGATCACACAAATAAAGCCACAAACAAAAAACTAAAATAAACACATTGCACTTTATTTTTGGTTGATGAAATATTATACAAACCCTTAGATGCTATTACATCAAACACCCGAGGTTTATAAAATGTGAGTTCTCACTTACATAGATGGAAGAAGTGGCAAAATCACTTTTTTGACCTAAGTGGAAAAAACACTCTTTTGAATATGAATTATAGTGGTCATGAAATTCTCTTCCAACACACTAAGTAATTTTGCTGATTATTGCACTTTTTCTTCCATCTCCATCTTCTTCTTATTGGTTTTAATTTATTTCTCTTCATCTTACCTCTTCTCTTTCTTTTCCTCTTTTTATTATCTCTCCTCACTCCTCCTTCTTTGGGGTTACACCCACCATAGTTCATCTTCCTATGCCAAAGGATCATCCTTTTCACTCTTCATATTATGTGGGTTGAAACCCACTTTCATATGACCATCTCCACCAATATTATTTTTCTTGCATATTACTCTCCCTTGTGGGCTTAAACCCACTTCAAACTGACCACTTCCTCTTGGCTTTGACTAGTCATTTTCGAACCTAATGTTGGATTCATATTTTTTTCACTATTTATTATTTGCATCTCTTATTTCATAGCTTTCATCTCCTCTTTTATTTCCAATATCATTATATTAGACTCAACATACATGTGGGCATCTAAATGATAATCCATAGCTTCTAATACTACTTCAAGGATAGTCTTTACCTTCTCATATCTTGTTATTTGCATTGTTATGTCAACAAATCTCTCCATATCTATTAAAACATCTTATTATTCTTCATATCCTATGGTTATCATAAAAATAAACATCTCCTCTTCAAATTTTGTGAGTTGAATAAACTCACTCTCTTCATCTAGAAGGCCGTTTTGAATGCCTCTTTTCTCTCCATTTCTACATCTGCACACTAGATATAGTCAGAAATCAATTTATAAACATGATAATGAACAATCCCCATCAATTATTACTCCATTTTTACACTCTTATCTTAATTTTCATCAAGTTTGGGCTTCTCAAAACCTTTATCATCCTGCCAATATTCCTATGACAACTCCTCTTCACTTCTCAAACTCTTTATATCAGATCTAAGCTAGTTTATTTCACTTTCCTTCATATCCTCCATGTAATTTACAAAGGATATTTCACTATCATTTTACATATGATTAAAATTCATTCCTTGACTCATAATACTCTCTCCTCCTACATATTTATGAGTCACTTCCACATATGCAACATTGCTTTCATCTTTTAGTCTTCTTAGTAGAAACATTTCCAACATCTCCATCTCTTTTATTGTATATACACATTGAAAAAACATATTAATGGAATTAAGAGTTCCCAAAATCAATTCTTCCATCTCTTCTTCACATCGCAAGGACAAACTATCCATATCTTCTTTGGCACTCACAATCTTCTCATATATTTATCCTTCATGATAGACCCTCATAGGCCCATTTTTAATAACCATCACAGTTGTCCTCTCCTCATTTTTCTGTATGTTTTATTCTCCTCAAAATGGATGGTTTGAAACTATACTCTATTCATTTACATTTAATTTCACTTCTTACACCTCTATTGTTTCCTTTATGGAAACTTGAAACTCTTCATGGTTACTCTCTTCATTCACTTATGTTGTTTCATTTTAAAAAACTTGTATCTCTCCTTGGTTGTCATTAACCCTTATACCCTCAAAAATATAAAATAAAAATGCATTCCCTTCATTCACCAAGGTGAATTTTGAATATTTCCATTGATGGGATACCAAAAACTCCATCCCATCATCAAATAATGAGTTTCCTTATTTTGATTCAATTACCATCACTTCCATGTCCTCTTACATGAATTTTTTTACTCTATAGGTTGTTCATAACTCTCTTTCACCTTGTTGTTTTCCAAAAAATACTTGGGATTCTTACATTGAATCCTCGCCTTGTTTTTATATTCTAAGATAACCTTTCTCTCTACATACACATCCTTCTCCTTCTTACTTATCAAAATAGACTTGATTTTCTCACATGGTAAAATCCCATTCATATTTATTTTCATGGAAATCTTATTTTTGTTTTCTTTTCTTTCAATACTCAACACACAAAGCTTATCTAACCACTCTAACACAATTTTGGGTGTAAAAAATTACATAGAAACTTAGAAACCATTTTTTCCTA
This sequence comes from Torreya grandis, assembly GCA_037957365.1. Lineage (NCBI taxonomy): Eukaryota > Viridiplantae > Streptophyta > Pinopsida > Cupressales > Taxaceae > Torreya > Torreya grandis. Next base: position 870,267 of record JARHVA010003776.1, read on the forward strand.
AACGCTTACCTTCTTATTACTTTTTTCTTGTCTCCTTACTTGGAGATATTTCCAATACACAATTTCACTTCCACAAAGACTCTTAATTTCAATATTTACCATCACATGGTCTTCAATATTCTCATTTAAAAAATAAAATTCTATCTCTACTACCTATTAGAATATCTTATTATGGATCTCTTTACAACATAATAAATCAAAATCACAAGTAGACTTGCCTATTTCCATCACCATGAACTTTGATAGTATTTTTCTTCTATTGGAATTTTTTTCTCCACTTGTTTGGCCTCTTTTCAAAGAATCCAATCCCTATTTAATGTACATAAAACCCACCATTCATTTATTATTCATCATATTTATTCATATTTGTAACAACATCACTTTATGTAGTCATATCCATTATATCTAGTCTTATTAGAATATTTTCAACATCTCTACCAAGTCTTATACCTCTATTTATCTTCTTAATTTGTGTGAAATATCTCATCCAAAACAAGTTATCTATAAAACCTATAAAAAAATCAAATAATATCCTCTCAACTTGAAGGACTTATTTCATACTTTCAAACATTTATGCAAGTTTCTCTTTCACAACTTGCAACACACTCAATAGACTTCTATTTCATAGCCTGAAACTAACTCATACATGAGATTAACAAATGAACCACAAGGAAAAAAAATCTATCTAATACCACTTGGTTCAATAACAAGAGAAGGAAACCATTTAAGCTTTATTTTTATCTCTATGTTATTAGGCCCAAACATTCACTAATGGTCACACATTAACACTTATTTAGACTTGACACACTTAATAAATTTTAATTGCATTAATATTAAAAACATTATACTGAATGGCATTCACACACTCACACATGCCTCTATATACTTATTATATTACATAAAAGAGTTCTATAATCTCATACAATTCTTCCTCAACTAATACAACTCTTTGTTCTACTCCTAGAGAGTTATGCTCCTTCATAGCTCCTCCCTCTGTCAAACTTGATCTCTTTAAATAATGTATTAATATTAACATCCCTAGATCCATGGGGTGTATCTTAAACTTCCTTGATATTCCACATACTGTACAATAGTTTGACATCTTTCATTTTTCATGATTAAATGCCAAATTGTCAATAATGATTCCTAGGTATCGACGTGACATTTTCTAGTCAAATGATGTTTCCAAAACTATCATAAATTTACTACCATTTATCTAGTTGATATAAAATTTTAAAAACATATTTTAGACTACATTTTCTATCACTTATAAAAATTTGGCATTCCAATTCTTAAATCAAATTTATTACAATGTAAGGAGCCATCTGTAGACTAAAATATATGCATTTTTAAGCTAAAATGATAGTTATAAAAATAATCATAACTTTGTTGATAACTATCTAATTGAGATTAAATTTTAAACGCACCTTAGACTAAATTTTATTTCACCACTCCAAATTTGGTAACCCAAATGTTACCATAAGGTAATGAACCATTTATAGACTAGATAATGTATTTTCTGAGTGAATGATAGTTATAAAAACTATTGTAATTTTTTTTCTAATTATCCAATTGAGTTGAAATTTGAAAAACTTCATGTAGAATATATTTTATATAAATTATCCAAATTTAGTATCCTGATTATTAACTAATTTATTCCAAGGTTAAGAACCATCTATAGACTAGGCAAATGACACAATCTAACAAAAATAGATGGTATGTTATCATTAAAACTCTAGATGCTCTAAATTTTGGCATGTAGATTGCATGTGTCAAGAAATATAATTATAGGTAAAATTTTTATGTATATTGATATGATTCTACTTGGTGAAATCACAAAAGAGAAAATATAATTAAGGTATACCTTTATCCTTGTATTGTTAGGGTCAAACATTCACTAATGGTCCTACATTAGCACTCACTTAGACTTAACACACTTAACATACTTCCATTACATTAATATTGAAAATATTAAATTGGAATACATTAACACACTCACACATGACTCTAAAAGTTTATTACATTACATGAAAGAGTTTTAGACTCTCATATAGTTCCTCCTAAACTAATACAACTCTTTGTTATGCTCTTGTAGAGTTTTAATCCTTCACAACTCATCCCTCTCTCCAACTTTCTCTATTTAAATATTGTATTAATCTTAACATCCATAGATATATAGGTAATCTCTTCAAAATTTATAAAATTGCACATAATTTACATTAGTTTTTCATCTTTCATTTTTCATGATTAAACACCAAACTATTAGTAATGATTCCTAGGTATTTAAGTGATGCTTTTTGGATGAATGACATTTACCAAAATTATAATAAATTCATCATTGTTTATATAATTGATATTAAATTTAAAAAATATATTTTGTACTACATTTTATATCACCTCTTTAAATGGAGAATTCTAATTCTTACCATATATTTACCTCAAGGTAAAGAACTATCTAAAGACTAGACAAATGCATTTCTTGGCTAAATGATACTTACAAAAACAAAGATCACTTTCTAATACTTATAAAATTGAGATGAAATTTTAAACACACATTATAGACTAGATTTAATGTCACCACTCCAAATTTGGTGACCCAACTCTTAAGTCATCTCTACCATAAGGTAATGAACCATCTATAGACTAGTCATGCATTTTCTGGTTGAACGATAGTAAAAAAAAAATATCATAAATTTTATGCTAATTGTCCAATTGAGATTAAATTTTAAACACTTATGTATAATATATTTTCTATCACTTCACTAAATTTGGTAACTTAATTCTTAATTTAGATCTATTGTAAGGTCAAAAACCATCTGCATACTAGGTAGATGACATAGTATGACACAAATAGATGGTACATTACCACTATAACTCCAAATGATATGAAATTTGACAACATATATTTCATGTGTCAGGTAATATAACCCACCATATTTCATCATCTAATTCTTACCACAAAAGGATAAAAACCATTCCAAGTGCTTTGAAAAATTGGGCAATATGCCTCCATGATGACTCCAAATGATCTAAATTTTGTGTAAAGGTTGTAAGTATTAGTTATTATGACCTCATCAAATTTCATCAACTAATTATTAATTTAGTTTAAGAAATATTTTTGACAAGTGCCTATGACTTAATAGTCCATGTGGACTTAAAAAAATAACCAAAGGACATTTGTCCTTTTCCCATGGAAAAGGAATACTTTTGTAACATATTTATAATAGGTTAAAAGGCTCACACAAAGAAATCCAAAAACCAAAAACCTAAAAAAACACACTACACATTTTTTTGGTTAATGCAATATTACACAAACCCTTGGATGCTCATACATCATAGGCACTATAAATGGATGGGATTTATTTAATAATTTCATTTGAATATTAAATATAATAATGGTGTGACTAACAAACTAAATGATATGTTGTCAAGACCTCCTTTACTCATGTCCATGGGTACTATAACTTTTATTTGAGCCTTTTATGTGTGAATCTTAGGTAGAGGGTATGAGCATGATGCAAATTTTTGGGAGTTGTTTCTTCAATCAATAAATCCTTAAGGTGTAGGGTTTGATACCAAGGAAGATTATTATAATCAATATGAATTACTAAATAATTTGGGTAAAGTTTCTGTGCCGAAGGAGACAATATTTTAGCTAATGAGGGAGGCACATAATTTAAATGTTACATGGAATTTTAGTGTTTTGCACATTTTCATAGGTATGTACACTAGATTAATATACAAGTATATGTTGCCAATTTCATAAGATATTGTGTTTTATGTAGTACAAACAAGCCTAGTAAAAAAAAGTCTAGTTTATATATGCCACTATTAGTTCCTTCTAGGCCACAAAGAATCCTTTCCATGGAATTTTTAAGTGTGTTACCTATGTTAAGGAAGGGACATGACTATATTTTTGTGATCGTGGAATGATTTAGTAATATGTGTATTCTTGTTCCTTTCAAGTAGACCCTCAAAATAAGTGATGTAGTTGAGTTTTTTTTTGCTAACGTTTGGGTTCACTTTGGTTTTCCAAGTTCTATTATTTTATATTAGAACTAAATGTTTATTGGGAATTTTTGGTTCACATTGTGGAAGAAGTTGGATAGTAATCTAAAATGCTCTACCACTTTTCACCCACACATCGATGGGTAGATAGAGGTTATGAACTAAGCATTAGTATAGTGATTGAGAGGGTGCAATAGGAAGCATCCTAATATGTGGGATGAAAAATTGATATATAATTAGTATTCTTTTACTAAATTCATGTATTATTCTACTATCAAATCTCCTTTTGAACCTTATTTTGTCTACTTACTTTAATGTGCATTTGATGTTATTTCGAGACAATAATATAAAGACAATGGGAAAGTGGATCCTAAGGTCCACAATGCTAAGAAATTCATTGAGAAAATTTAGCTAATTCACCTCCAAGTGTAAGATAGGTTGAAAGAGTATCAAGATAAGTAAAAAGTGAGACATGATCAACATAGGATTGATCATAGTTTCCTTGTTGGCAACAATGTATAGTTGTACTTAAGTATAGAAAAACTCTAAAGTAAATCTTACAAGATTAATCTACTAAGGTATGGTCTATTTGAAATTATGAAACAAGTGGGCAATAATAATTTTAGACTTGATTTGCCTCCTTATATAAAGATATATGTAATTATCAATGTTGCTAACTTATATCTTTTTAAGCCTTTTATGATAGATAATGACATGAAGGGTTTTTTGAACCTTCAATTGAATATCTTGCCCCTAATAGTCAGTTGGAATTAGATGAAGATGTTATTTTTTAGATAAAGAAAAGGATAATTGGAAGGGGAGTTTAGGAACATTGTCTAGTTGGGTTAAAAGAATAACTACCTAAAAATTCCAAATGGTATTATAGATAAGATGTGGAGAAGAAATTTCCTCACTTATAGGATTTGTAAAGATTTTGAGGATTCAAAAGCCTTGAATTGGGGAGGTATGATCCAAATATGGATCTTGTTTTACTAAGTTATTTATACTAAATCTTTCCACTATGCCCAATTTGTATGTAAACATGATTGTAAGACAGTTGTGTAAGATTTATAATCAATAAATCAATTTAAATATGCTTTAGTGGTATAAATAGTGTGGGGGAGATCTATACACTCTCATATTAATTAGATAAGATATTTTAGGCTCTCAAAACATAGAGGATTTTGTCAAATTATGAAGCTCTCTTTTGTAGAGGATAATAGTTATGAAACCACCCTAGTGATAACATAACCACCTCATAACATACTTTTGTAGTTTTGTCACCATCTTAAAATGTGTGGAATTGGATAGTTATAAACTTTTCAACTCTTTTTGATGATTTATTTTGTATTATTTGAAAAATCCAACTAATAAGAGGGAATAAATATAGGGTTAGGAAGGCAAAAGACATCATAAAAAGCAATGAGATGATTCACATTATTTTTGTGAGTTTGAGTCTTGGTTCATAGTTTTCTCATTGTTTTTGGCTAAAAGTGATTGGTTCAGGTGTGTGTGAGTCTAGAGATAGTTTATAAGTGCATAATATTCATTATATATGAGTTTAGATAAGATGGTAGTGAAATTTTTGTCCATGAATTCCATAATAGGTAGTACCTTTTATACTTGTTTCATTTCATAGTGGAAGGGAAGCACATTCACTTACCCACTAGATTTTTCCCACCTTGAGTTTCTCCAGAATTAACTTGTTTGTTTAACTTGTGTTTTTCTTATTGATTTACTTGATGTTGATGTTTATCAAGTTGTACATTTCATTTTCTATACTTTTTCATCTTTGTTTTGTCATGTTTAGGAACATAGATAGTCATAAATCCAATTGCCAGTGAGCTGATTGTTTAGTATCCATGTTGATGAAGATAAAGTGGAATAACCATCAAGCCTACAAAACATACTATTTTAGAGACTTTACACTAAAAATAACTCTCTCTATATTATCATTCATATAATAATTTTTTTAGATAACATGGTTGTTGAAATAAAATTTCTAGTGAATAACCATTTGAAAGGATCTCATATTTGGAATTTGATTATTAAATATTTAACAATCATAATCCCTCTTCTCTGATTGAATGTAGTAAAAGGCAAGAAAGAGAAGTTTTGGATAGAATCATGGATCAACCCTTCTCTATTGAATAGTCTCACTCAATTAAATGCTCTTAGAACCTAGTATGAGGAAAGGTATAGTAATCATGCTTAAAACTATTTCAATATATCTAACATTGGTTGTGCTTAATATTACAATTACAGATATTTTACAAGATGAAATAAAATCACTATTAACTATTATCAAGCCCTTTCATTTCTCTAAAAAATATAATTAATTTAATTTGTATGGGCTCGAAGATATGAAGTTATAAATTGAAAGGTCGATTCAAAACCATTATGTCTATGAATTTTCAATACCTTGCATTTTTCCTTTCAAATTGCATCTAGTACAAATATGGTCTTCCCAATTCAAATGAATTTCTTTGGATTGCCTATTGGGATAGGATTATCACATAGAAAAATAGGTTTTTAAGGCCATTATTTGTGTGTTATTTGTAAACAACATGGAGAATACACAAGCCACCTTTTACTTCATTTCCATTTCTCATGGAAAATTTAAAACTCTTTATTTCATGAGTTTAAATTTAGTATGGTTTTTCCTTAAAGCCTAAAAAATTATATAGGTTCTTTATCCCTGATTTATTAAATCCCATCCACTATCTCAAATTTGGAAATGTATTATTGCATTAATTTACCTAAATATTTAGATTAAGAGAAACAAAAGACCTTTTAAAGGGAATCTAGGGAACTAGATATGATTCTATCTAGAGGCTTCAACACAATCAAGGAACTAATTTTCATTTGGCCTCTAAAGGATGGACAATTTATTCTTAAATATTTTAAAACTTTCTGTCAATGGAAGAGCTTTCTTGAAGGGATCCGTGATAAAAGGGTAGTCATAAATATCAAGGTACTATTGAAGAATAATTGGTCACCTCCACAAAGACTACTTGTTAAACTAAAATTTGATGGTTATGCTAAAGTAAATATAGAATGGGTGGGTGTTTAAGGCATATTTATAAATTACAAAGGTACCCCTCTCCTTGGCTATAGTGAAGTGTTAGGAAAATTCACAAATAATTTTATAAATTTTAAAGCTTTTTAGATGCTTTGAAAAATTATTGCATTGAAAATTTGAAATTATATGTAGTGGTATAAGATGCAAAGATTTTCATGTAGAATTTTTAGTTTACATAATCAGCCATGTCTGACAAAATAGAAATCAAGTGGTGGATTACTTCACTAATTTAGTGGGGGCATAAATTATCACTAATAAATTATAAATTTTGTTCCCCCGTCTATAAATATAAAAACTAAAATATTATTATCCAAATATCTCCCTTTCCTTATGCATGATTGTAATGATTCATAAGGATGTAGGCATTTGGAATGTGTAATCATTAATGTAAGCAATAGATGGCATTCCATTTGTGGTAGATTGGATAGGTTAAGTAATATATTGCATGATTAGTTTAATTATTCATCACCCATCCCTATTCTTCTCATTTAAGACAAGTATTATATCTATTGGAGAGCTCTAAAACAAATCATAGGTATGTCATCATTCCTTTCTATTTTTCATTAGTTTGCCTTCAATTTTTTGGGTAGTTTTTTATACCTTTTTCAATTTAGGATTATGGAGATGTTGGGTATGGGATTTAAAATCTTAAATTTATGGTCTTATCCACATGTTAGAAAAAAAAAAAATCCCCTATTTGGATTTTCCCACTCCCCTATGTAGAACTTCTTATTCTAGAATTGTCTGATCATGGTTGTTCCCTCTTGGATTCTTATTTTATGGAATAATTATTGTTGGGGGACCAATTTAATCAATGAAAGGAATTTTATTTTATGAGTAGTATTATTTAAAAATACATTTTATCTTTTTGCAAAAAAACTACTTGACTTTTTCCTTTTCTAGGCACTAGAAAAAAATATTTTCTAGGATACCCATAAAGCCTAGTTTCCTCCAAAGATTTTTTTTTTTAGAAACCTCTTTTCATATTTTATCATTGCCTCTTTATCAATCTTATTATTGACATACTATTTATAATTATGATTATATTGGCTTTCATATTTCCAAAAGCATAGTTGAGTAGAGAGACAAGGTAGGGCCTTCAAGGAGAACCAAATATAACAGTGGAAAAGATTTAGTGGTAAACACAATTCATGAAATGAATAAGGAAATGAGTAGCCATTACTCTCTTGAAAACATTCACAACTCCTTTATGAATTGGGTAAATGATCTCACGTTAAAACATTTTTTTAATATTGGTGTACTACTTGACAAAAATACACAAATGACTATAGAATTGGCCTTAAGATTTTGGCAAAATATTCTAATTGAAAGAGTAAAATATGAAAAAATACTAAGGTGGATGGAGATAAATTTATTCAAGGCTCAATTATTATCTAGACTGGGAGAGGGAGCTTCCATTAATAATGTCTTATAGGACATGAGATACCCCAAAAAATCCAATCTAAGGCTTGATACCCTGAATGTGGCATAACTAATTGGGTTGTAAATAGTTCTTCACAATACTAGAAACACCCATGTGGTTTAGGATACATTGATAGTTTGGGACTAAATATGATGGAAATACTTGACTAGATTGGAACATTGTTAAAATCTTAGATGTGTAGTAGGTCGTTAAAGTTCATAAAAATGATTCCATCTACTCAACACTTGGGATTAATATTCCACCCTTAAGGACTCATAGACAGGGAAGTAACTTATTTCTCTTATCTTAGAATAGGAGTGTACCTGTGGTCCAACAATCATGGTATCTAATTCTACTAAAGTGGAGGTTGCTCAGTGCCTACTATTAGATATTGTTTGTGTCTTTGTGAAAAATTGTGTATTATTTATGGTTTTGATAAGAACTCTAGTTACCTTCAACTGAAAATATTTACACTTGATGCACTTGATAACTACAATATTTTTATTACTATTTTAATAGACAAATAGTATCCCTTTTTATTGATTGTGTGTGTGTGTGTGTGTGTGTGTGTGTGTGTGTGTGTGTGTGTGTGTGTGTGTGTGTGTGTGTGTGTGTGTGTGTGTGTGTGTAATATATTAAATATAATATATAGTATATTATATTATTAATAATATAAATATATATTATATTAATCATATAATTTATATAATATATATATATATATTATATTATTAAATTAAAATATTATTACATATAATATATCTTTAATATTATATTATAATAGTATATTATTATATAATAATAATAATGTAACCTTTATACAGGAAGTTATAATAATAAGGGTGGTGCCTAATTCCAGATACATCAAACCACCATAGCGCTTTGAGAGAGTATGTAGATATTGGTAGAGATTTGAACCCAGATCTAGCAAGCTTCCCAAAGTTGGTAGTGATTGTGGTCATGTCGGTAGTTATACCTTTCCTATATTCACTAAATAAAGATAAATGAGTATTATTGTTATGAATAGAATGGTTGTTGTTAGTGTTACTAAGAATAAAAATGGAAAAGGCTTGGAAATATTTGTATTCATGCTTATTTTCACATGGAAATATGCATTAGTCGATTAGATGATTTAGGAGGCATATTTCAATGAAGAATCCTTTTCAAAACTTCATCCAATTTGTTTTAGATTTGTTTAATTAGGTTTTATATAGTTAAAGAAGTGATAATTTTAGTTTGATTAGTTATAGACTCATCTAAATTGACATGTGGTGCATTATCTATGTTTTTAGAGGAGCCATTCATTATCAAATACCTATTTTCATTGATATGACATGTGTTTAAATAATTAATTGTGTAATTTAAATATTTTAATGGAAGTTGACATGTCACCAAACTTTTCATGTGTATCTCCCTGAGCTTCTATGAGTCCATCACTGGAAATAACTTATCATTGCCCCTCACCATCATGACCTAGCTCACATTTATATATTCCACTACTTCCATAATATATATTGCCTTGTCATTCCTCACCACTTCACTAATGATTAAGTTCATCATGAAATAGAACATCTCCTCCTAACATAGCTCATTGACATGTTGTATGGAAAAACATAACGTAATTTTCCACCATCACCTCCACTAGAAATATCAAAATTTTTTACTTAGCACTTTGTGCAAAAAATAAGAGATATGATTGATAATCATGGGTTTAAAGTGAGTTACGAGTGATAATTACACTTTATTAATTTTAAAATCCCTACTTTACCAAAACATAAAAATTATATCCCTTTCAACATAGCTTATAACATTGGGGCAACTGCTAATTAAAAACATTGGATTATTATTATGTCAATTTTCATTGAGCATAACTAAATGCAATTAAAACATTATAAATGAGTAACCATTACTTTAATTAAATTTAACCCATATAATTTATTAATATGTTATTTTATTAATAAATATAAGGCAAGTAGACATACTTAGCATACAAGCACTATAAGTATTTCTTACTCACACACATGCTTTAGGACCACCATCAACCATTATTATCCTTTTTATATGGATGCATCTTACTTCAAAAGGATGAATGTCACACTCTATTATTGGTGGCATGTCACATTAAAGCACTTTTGTGATGATATGGTGATTTTGGGAGTTCTCAATAGTATTCTCATAGTTGGTTTGGAATTTTTTTGCTTCCTTACAATTTTTTTATCAAATTTATGATTAAGAAGTTTTGATATAAATTAGACAAATTTATGAATAAATTTAGAATGTATAAGATATGTAATAAATAACACAAATTTATATAGAAATTATTAATTTTATAAAAATACTAAAAGGAAAAATACCAAAAAAATATCACTTAGCTATAAAATTGGATATGAAGGATTGTAAGTGCAACTATGAAATTGACTATGTGACCATGTTAGGTCACTATGAATTAAGAATATAGAATCACATCCACCAGTGACAAGGCCACACTAAGTGGATGAGGCCAACCTGTGATGGTGTTTACATGGTGAATTAGAATCTAATAGAGTTTTAGCTTTTTATGTAAAAATATATCAATGTGCCTTCACCTATTTTTCCTATGTGTGTGACCAAATCTATGTGATTTGTTATAGAATCCAATGTATGTTTTATTATTCCCTTTAAACACTAATTTGATAGACCACAAATAATAATAGATGAATAGTAAAAATAAGTTAGTGGCCTTGAACTTGTGCTTGATCTGAACACCCATTGTGTTGAGTGTTACCTACATCCAATACTCTGAAGAGGGATCAAATTCCAAGTAATTATCCCATGCTACAGTGGTGTGTGTGAAATATTGGTGTAATGTTTAATGATGGTACAATCCTAGTGTGATTATGTGCTTCCATAAAGACTTTTTGCCTTAGAGGTGTATGGAGACGTAGATTAGTACTACTAGGGCTACGTGTACTTAGAATTGGGAAGAATACGTGTTTTCCTCTCAATTTGTAGTTAAATATTTTGGTGTTTTTCAATCATATGAGCCTCTAATGATCAAATGCTTAGAAAATGTGAATTTATAGTGGTCCCCTTGGAAATTCCTTGAATGAGACTTATGAAACCTATGGGGAAACCCATTTGGTGGATTTGAATTTGATAAAACAGCCATTATTTTATAGGATGACATGTCGACATATTGAAAAACTAACCACGAGTGGGATAGAGCTGAAGGAGTAGCCTTGTCTAAGAAGTAAATATAGCTAAACTGGAAGTATGGATCAATTTGATAGTGAGTTTAGATTGATTTAAGTGAATAATAAGAATGTTCTTTATCAATTTTTCTCAAGGGTAAGATTCATTGCATAGAGGTAAAGGAATAATAGCTTAAATCCATGGAATTGGGCATAAGTTAAGTGTGTATAAAATTATGGCCATAAGTGAATTGTTAGTGATAAATGTTAATTTATGTGTCTAAAATAACCATGGTCATTGGGATCCTCACTTATTAGACAATGAATTTCATGAATTGGAGCTAACTATTTTTGTGGTGCATTCTTAATAACATCAATAATTCGAAGAGGAAGAAAAAAAAATAGAAAATATGTACAAAGGGGAAGGAATCTCCTCTCTAACAATGCTAATCCAATTACTGACAATAAGTTGGGAGATAAGACATGTTAACTTCTAATATAATGGAGAAATAATTTTCAATCTTTCTTCTAATAGAAAATATATATATATATATATATATATATATATATATATATATATATATATATATATATATATATATATATATATATATATATATATATATATATATATATATATATATATATATTGAAATATAACACTAATTATTTATTTTCAAATGGTGGTTATTCTTACCTATATAAATATTATATAATTATGTAGAAAATTATAAATTATCGATGTAATAAACATTTTAAATTTTATTATATTTAATTATTTATAAAATATTGATTAAATTTACATAATATTATAATTAACCCTTTTTTTTGTATGCAATTATATAATTTTATGCTTATTTGTTATAGTGAATTCCTTGTTGTGGTTATAAGTACATTGTTAATGTATAGGTGAACCACCATTGATAAATTTGTGTGTTCATCTCATATTTCCACACTCATGCATATGCATATCAAAATATCAGTGTAGTGTATATGTATATAGAATCACTAATGCATGTATGTATTATAATACTTAAGTGATTTACTAAAACTACACATGTGCATAATAATCAATGTTTGTTAACTATTTGGCACCAGTGCTTAAGGTTTAATTTGTAGCACCAATGCTTATCAATTTTGCAACACTTAGAGCCTATCAACTATGTAGCACTTGTGCTTATCCAATATTAATAGAACCTACCTCTATATGTCACTAAGCCTAACCATGTCACTAGTGTTGGTGGAGTGTCAAAAGCACTGCAAGTGCACCACTGCATAAAAATGTACAAAGAACATTCATGACACATTGGCATGTGAATATCCTTAACAACATCTTTTAAAACTTTACCTAATTTTCTTCGTTTGGTAGATTTTTTTCTAGAAATTATTTTGAATTCATAATTGTTTTAAAATTTTCTTCATAAAAAGTATACTAAAAACCTCTTCCAAACTCCTCTAATCATAATTTTGGTAGTTTTGATGCATTATGTTTATGTCATGATACATGTATGATGAATGCCATATTTACAATGAGAAATTAATATCATCAAAAAAATTAAAATCTAACAATTTAAACATGAAATTTTTTTACCATCCTTATTCTTTGAAAACTTATTGATAAAATCAAGATTTAAATTTATATGATTGTGATCTCCAACAGAGTAGGGTTTTTTCATCTTTTCCTTGCTTATTTTCCTTTGTTGAACAACAAATTTTATTCAAAAATAATTTATTCTTCCATGTGAATGATAATTATTATCTATTTATTCTTCCATGCAAATGAGAATTATTATCTAATTATTTTTCTTGAAAATATGTTGGGATTTCTCTATAACATTTTCACTTTTTTAACATAACGTGTTTTAGAGGTTTTTAAAAATTTACATCATCTTCTTAACTACTAAAAATTAAATTAATGAATACAAATTTTGAATTAAGATTTAACAATAATTTATAAACAAATCATCAAATTTAGAATAATATAAAATATTTAACTATTAATGAAATATATAAAAATAAACTAAAACTAAATAGTTCAACAATGTGATTTATAAAAATAAACCAAAACCAAATAGTTAAATTTTAATAAGTGACTAAGAAAATTAAAAACATAAAAGAAAAAAATAATGACATGCTACATTAGAAATACCAAACCATTCTTTGCATGACTTGTTATAAATTTTATATTTATTTATAAAATAATTATACTAATTAGCAAATCCAAAGCAAATACCTATAATTTTTCATGTCAATGGCATTGCAAAAAAAATCTTCCAAAAATATATAAAGAGAATTTGAAAACAACAATAATAAAAAAACTCAAAAATAATGCTTAGTTTTTTTTTGTTTTCACTCATTGCATAATGTTCCAAGTTGTTTGGAAAATAATATTAACAAATACATAATACTTTATATATAATACATCAATTTTTAAAAAGTAGTATAAAATAATTTTAACAAATACATATTTAATTTAAGAGTTCAAATGTTCACTTGATATGCAATAGATGGATGTAAGCTACAAATAATCCAAACTCAAAATAATATGAAATGATTGGTTGTTAATGAAGTATGTGCAGGTAAGTTAGAAGTAGCCAAAACCAAATAGTTAAATTCTAGTTAGTGGTAAGAAATTTTAAAAATAAAAAATTATTATTAAAGGTAGAATTTTAAAATGGATGACCATGGTTGGTTGGTATGTGTGTGTGCACATGCGTGTGTGTGTGTGTGTGTGTGTGTGTGTGTGTGTGTGTGTGGGTGTGTGTGTGTGTGTGTGTGTGTAGAGAGAGAGAGAGAGAGAGAGGGGGGTAAATTGAACAGTATCAATACTTTGATCGTTTAAATTATGAATCTTTTATTTTTGTTCTTTGAGATAGTCTTTAGTCACCATATTTATAATCTAGAATTATTTTCTCTCTTCTTTAAAGGGATGGACCATATGCCCCTTTCCACTCTTTCTGATTCTAGTTATTAAATATTGGTACCCACACCAATATTTATGAATTTAAATTCAAATTCATCTATAAGTAATAAGTGTTGTGATCCATTTACACACACAAACCCTATTTATTAGATATTTAGCATTGAAAATATTTTTTTTGTATGAGAGGTATAATATGTTATTCCAAGAATCTAATAGTTATGTTGTTCTACTACATGAGATCTAAGTCTTAAAGAGCTAACTAGTGGACAATAAACACCTAAACCATGGTACCAAATAATTTCTCCTTGTATAATTGAGGTAAAATATTTAGCTATTATATGTACCCATGAGTCATATAATGTATATTGAAGATATAGAAGTGAAGAGTAAAACTAGGAAAATTAACCCAAGATGTTAAAATTCAGTTACAAACAAGAGAGGATATTCTACTTCAAACACCTACCAGGAGTGAAATACACAGTCTTCAGAACCTTCCTTGATCAAATCCAATTTTTAAGGGAATAGTGACATATTCATCACAATTTTGATTGAGCCTTTTTAGTTAGATTTATGTGATAGGTCTTATACAACATCTTACACAAGATATCCCATTTGTGTCTATTGGCTAGATATTTTTCATGAAGTCAAATTTACCTAGGTAGTCATGGGATTAAATTCCCTTCATAGTATGGTGAAGATCCTATATGCTTATGTCTATCTACTTCTAATTACTTACTACTTAGAGTTATTCACAACATATACAAATTATGTGCAAATTGTTTTGATTGGGGATATTACTTTAATCATTATGTTTATGAGCCATAACAAAGGGATTTTTCAGTAAGTAGCTGATTTTGAGAATGTGAAAATAATTTAGGAGAGATTGGGGAATAAGGAAAATATTATAATGCTTGAGAAAAAATAAAATTGCACTTTACAATAAATAGTTTTATAGAGTCTATTGTATCCGTGCAAGTAAATAAACATATAAATTGTGATAACCTTTTCAAAAAATGATTAAGAAAACTATGAATTCAACTTAGACTAAAAGATAACATAAAGTTTACCATTTTATCTTCATAGAATGCATAGAATGATTCTTTCAGACAGAAATTTCTTCAGAAAAACAAATTTCTTTCTTATTCACATTCAACAAAATTTGTACAAAACAATCCAATTATCTTAAACACAAAGTTTTAGATTTATTAAACTTCTTGTATAATTGCTACAATTACTTGCTTGCAAAAATTATCATCCCCAGGCACGCAAGCCTGCACTTATATTTATAAAAATACAAAGATAAAAAAAATAGGATTAGACTTCTCCAATTCCCATGTGCTACATAAAAAGTAGAAGGTTGTTGAGAAACATATTCCTTGGATTTCTCTTCTGTGGCATGCAATAGTTGATGACAAGTGGTGATGTTTAGTCTCCTTGTTTGGATCAAACACCAACTCCTTACATGTGGCACAGAAGTATCTTCTAGTAATCTATTTTTATATAATAACTTTAAGTAATAATATTTAACCAAATTACTTAAGTTTTACACTTTCATAAAGTAATTTTACTTTACAAATAAATTGTCTAATGACATATTTTTATGGTTTATTTACTTGAAACAAGATTACTTGTAATACATTTGAGAAAATAAAAGAAGAATATAGAATAAAAATAAAGGAAGAATTCTCAAAACAAACTTGGAGTAAACATCTAGTCCAATTCATAAACTTGTTCTCTACATTTCTCCCTATATTTGATGTGCTTAGACATCATCAGTTGTATAACCACATCATTAGGCTTGGTAAGTGTTTGTCTCTCTATTTTAAATCTTAGCATTTATCTCTCTAATCTTTTTTAATGAGATTTCACCTTTTCAATTTTTGATTCAAGTATTTTTATTTCTTATTGATATTTGATTAACTCCTTGATGGATTTAGTTGTAAAGGAGTTGCGACCTTATCCATAAATTGCTTGAATTATTCATATATCTATTCTAGTGTCCTTGGAACATTGTCAGACCAAACACCAGTAAGAACAATCAAAGAATCTTCTGGATTTGAATTTACACTACATGTTTCTTCTTCTAAAGTCTTAATTTCCTCACTCATTGCTTGCAGAATATGCATACAAAAAGATATGAGATATTCCTTTTGTTTTATTTTCTTTATGGATCTATTAGGAGCAATATTTTCTTCAATCATAATTTTCCCACCTAAATTACCTATTGTCTATAGGCTTTCTTGTTGAAAGTTATAAATACCATTTTCAAGCTCAATTTATTTCATCGTTGTCTTTATTTCTACCAATTTCTTCAAAATGTCAACATGAGTATTTGGGGCACTAGGGAGTAGCTTCTAAGCAAATTTATGCATTTTATCCATCCACTTATCAACTACCTTTTCTTTGTCTCTAGTTTCTTCCACTTTTGTGATCATTTACTTCTCAATTTATTCTCTAAAAATAATAGCTTGTTATAGAACAAATTTGGCAACCTTAGCTATTATTTCACATAGTTATATGTTTTGTTCTTTCAATTTAGCTTTGGTAGCTTTTTATTCATCCAAATTATTGAAAAGAGTGTTGATTATAGTCTAGGTATCTTACTTTATGCCTTCTATGGTAACTTATCTGAGAGATACCTTCTTGACTGCTAAGTCCTTCTTAGTAACTTCTCCCTTACTTAATCCCTGAGGAAGAACTGTTATTTCTACAAAATTTTGCTTTGAAGGTTCAATTATCAATTTTAAAGTTAATTTTGTAGACTTAGGCTTCTTCCCTTTCTTTTCTAGACTTTTCAACAATTACAAGTCTATTTTTTCAATATTAATCACTTCTTTGGATTTTGAAATTACCTGAATTGCTAACCAAGATGAGAATCTATGCTAGTGAAAGTGCTTAAATGAATAACCATTTATTGATGGTTATCCTTGATTACTAGTTCCTAAGAAGGAACTTCTTTTGCCACAGTCTCTTTCTAAATTTCTTTTGTGGTCTCCTTCTCAACTTACTTCTCAATTTCTTTTACATTCTCTGCCATTGCTTCTACCTCCTTTTCTTTCTCAGCGTCTTTTGCTTTTCAACTACTGCCTCCTCCATGGCTTCCTTCTTAGGTTCAATTGCTTGTTTTTCTTATAGAGCTTATTGGGATGAGGTTATATCTTTAGTAGTTACCTTTTTAGGCTCTTCTCCAATGGTGGGTTTCTCTTTTGAAGGAGGTGGTGGTGGTAAAGTAGGTGGAGAAGATGGAGGAGGAGGACTTGCCTCTTTTTGGGTGGATTTTTTTGGAGTTTTGGTACTATAAAACTTAGGAGGTAGCATTAATGTTGATGGGTTTGTGATGGGTCAAGTGGAAATGGGAATGATAATAGAATAAACCAATTGGGGTGTTAAAATATTTGATGATGTTGGCTCTTTATTTTTTTATCATAGAATAGGAATCATCAATATTCCTTTTTAGTTTTAGCTTCTTTATGAGTACTTAGCTGCTTTCCCCTTAGTTGCTTTCCTTTTCTAACCCACACATGTGGTTTCACTTATCAAATCTTCATATAGTAGCCTTTGTCAAGGAGCCAAGTGGAAGTCATTTTCAAAAAAAATTAAAGTTCTTTCAAAAATTGCTTTATCATGATCATCACCAAAAATGATTGCTAAAAGTGAGACATTACCTCCTCCATCTGCATGAAAAGTAGCACTTGTGATAATCTCGTCATCTTCTTTATCCTTAGGGATGGTGGCCAACTCAAAGGTATGGATTTTCTCAAAATAAAAACTACTATTATCCCTCCTAATTACTTCAAATTTGTCTCTACAGTCAATCAATAAATCTTCAAGTATTGGGATATGCATGTATTCTAAGGAAACTATATTTTGTGTCTACCCTCTACAATCAAAGTTAATCCTAGAATCAAAATGTGCCTGGGTGTAATGATGGTACATCTTTCTCTATACATTCCTATCCTTATAAATTGTTGAACAATGGTAGTGACCAATGACAATGGGAAAATTGATGGCCACAAGGTGTGCTTTTGACTGCAAGTCATGTATTTCAATAAGTTATCTACACAATTCCATGAGAATCCACTTATCACTTGGGTATCTGGGTAGTTTGACAGGTGACCCTAAGAAACCTCCTATTATAATATATGTAAAATCAAGGAACTAAATGAAAATACATCCATACTAGGAAACCATTTCCAAAGCATCATCTGATACTCTTCTGTGTTTTAAGGTTGCATCTAAATTGAAAATTAGTTCATAGAAAAACCCATTATTTATTATAATGTAATGATTTTAGTATTGTGAAATAACTAGTTGAGGATAGTATTAATATATGGGAACAATTGACACTATGA
This sequence comes from Torreya grandis, assembly GCA_037957365.1. Lineage (NCBI taxonomy): Eukaryota > Viridiplantae > Streptophyta > Pinopsida > Cupressales > Taxaceae > Torreya > Torreya grandis. Next base: position 889,225 of record JARHVA010003776.1, read on the forward strand.
CTTTTATTCTAATCCTTGAGAAAACTCCACTTGAAGTAGCTATATATACAAGGTATGATGTCTTTTTAAAATAAAAATTCTGTAATAAATTCCTCAACTATTGATCTATATTGTCACTGATCATTCTTTCCCACTTAATCTTGGAAGAGCTTTGAGTCACATCAATGGTTATAATATAAGCATACATCAAAGGTGAGAACCATTTGGCATTATTCTCTCTATTGATTCTACATAACAACTGAATGATGTCATCACCTTCTTGAAAAAAAATTGATCTTACTATGTGCTTAGGGAACCTTGAGGGTTGCTTTAATTTCTTCAATTAATAGTATTCATTATCTTTATACACTCTATTGTCTTAGTCCCCTACTAGTTATTAGCTTTCTTCATATTCATATCAACTAATTTTGGGTATGTTGGGATCTTTAGATAGTAATTTAGGTATTGAACATACAACCTTATGATTACATGCCCTACAAAATCTCTTATAGTCCTAGTAAGGGAATCAAAATATTTAGCACATGTTAGAACAAACTTAAGAAATAGGGTTGAGCTTAAGAAATTTGTAGCTTTAAAAATTCCACTAGTATTCATTGCATGCATGAGTGGGGTCTTGGGTATAGCCTTGGATATTTATAATAACTCTATGATGGACACATGTCTCATGCATATATCACTTAATTATATCAACTTAGAAGTAATGCGTGATTCAATTGGATATCCTTTGTATTCACACTTCATCTTGGGCTCCTATGATTTAACTTTCTTAACTTTTGCTTTACCTTTTCTACTTAGCTCTAGGATCTCCTTGAGTGACAAATTTGGGTCTTCTTCAATTTGGGTTCCTTGAACTCCCATCTCAGCTACTTCTTCCACTGATCTCCCTGATCCTTCTGATCTAGGCATTGGCTCTTGCTAACTCTTGCTAAGTGCTTTTAAACACTTCTTAATTTCTCTAAATAGTTTAGAAAGTTTGAAAAAAGAGTTAACTTTTTCCTCTTTTAGTACCTCTAAGCAAGCTTAAAGTTTTGAGTAATTGAAATTCTTGAGAAACTAAGTATCTTGATTTTAAGTAACAGGGTTCCATAACTCTGGGTGAGTTATTTGAAGCAAACATACAAGTTTGTGTTTTCACTACTTGAAGACTTTAGGTTTTTAGTACCAAGTTACTTAAAGTCAAAACCCCAAAGTAAGTTGTGTAGGGAAGGAATCCAAGATGGCATTGAATATGTTATGCGAGCTTCTCCAAGATTAAGACTTTAGGTTATCATGGGCAAGTGACTTCACTTAAGAAACCCAAACTAAGTTAAGGGGAAAAGAAAACTTGAGTAAGTTAGTTCATTGAAGGTTGGGGTTTCCAAGGTCAGTTACTTGGGATTGAGAACCTAAAGTAGTTAAGGTTTGAATGTTTGAATAGCTAGGGCCTTTGGGAGTTGGGTTTCTCAAGGTTTTTTACTTTGATTTGAAAATCTGAAGGAGTAAAGAAGGTTGTGAAACCTGGTAAGTAGGGATGATTGATAAACCCAAGCATGCTAGGATATTTGAAGGATTTCCATTAGATGTGATTTCTTAGGAATTTTTGTGTAAATTTTATTGTGATAAGTATTTTTAAAAAAATAAAAATAAAATTTTATTAAAAACACTTAATCATACTTGGAAAACAACATCCGAAATGAGCAAAAAGAAACCCTATAGAAAGAAAATCCATGGCGACACAAGGAAAATTTTGTAGATAAAAAATACAAAGGAAGAGATAAACAAAAGACTACAAAAACAACATGAATGAGATCCACCTACCTTGAATACAAATGGGTTGAAGATAAAATACTTGAAGATGCTAAAGAGGATTGAATCGCATGACTCAAGGTTCGTAGGCATAGTTACTTGATCAAATAGCTTGGATGCTGGGTGGAAATGAGGTGGGTTTTTCCCAATATATAAAAGATAGCTTATTAATGATAAGCATGGAAAAGCCACATCAGCCCTCAACCCTTTTTAATCATGCTTCATAGAAAAATTTACTTGTTTTAAATTTTAAAGTAAATCACTCTCATAAACCCAAGTAAGTCTAGGTCAATGAGTAACTTGGGTCTAGGAACCCTCATTAATTTTGCTTAAGATTGTGTGTGAGTAAAGAAATGTCAAAAACCTAATTTGCATTGGGGAATGTTTATCAGATTTGTAGGATTACTTTACTTGGTTTTTGTAAGGTAGTATAGTAGCTTGATAACCCTAGTTTGAACTTAGAGGAGTAGTTCAGGTTTACAGGATAACTTTACTTCTTCTCAAATAAGTAAAGTAGTTTTATAAAACCCAATTTGCATTGTAAGTGAGTTAAAGCACTTCAAATTCTTTGATCTCTTGGAGGAGATGAGTAAATGGATTTTAGTGAAAGATTTCAAGCAATTATTCTCAATCCTCTAGAGTGACTAGGAGCACCTAGGTAAATTAAATTGTTGGACACATAACTACTAAAAACTAATTTTTATTAAGTGAATTGGCTCAACAAGTACAACTAACTCACATAAGACAAGAATGCAAAAAAATTTAAATAGGGGTGTCCTCAAAATTTGAAGTGTGAAATTTAGGGGACACCAACTAGCTCTGATTAGGGGCATATTTTTTTCTATCATAGAGAAGGAAGCAAGGATGAGATCTCAGCATCTCTAGTTTTGCATCTTATCCATTGGGTTTGGGGTCCTACTAAAATCTCAATCACAAAAACAACAAAACAAACAAGTGACAAGAAAGTAAAAATAAACCAAATGACAAATAAAAAAATTTATTTATATACATATAGGTGTTACCCTATTGCTTAATGCTTGTAAATATTCAAGTGTTACCCATTGAATGGCAGCGACAGTGTAATCCCATATTGATAGGCTAAGATAAAACTATCTTTTTTAGAAATACTCTTTATAGTAAAGGGACCTTTCCATAAGGAATTAAATTTACCATGTTTCTCTTTTCATTCATTTTGTTTATCCCATAACAGGACTAAATAACTAACTTTAAACTACCTATCTCGAGACTTCTGATCAAAAATCTTCTTTACCTTCCTTTGGTGATCAACTAGCCTATCATCATCTTGAACATGAACCTCTTATAGTTTAGTAAGAAACATGATTCTCTTATCTAGTGAATCTTGATAAATAGCATCTTCAATGGCTTTGGAGAGTTTTAAGGTAGGTACTTCTATGGTTATGGGCACCTCATCATCTATTCAATATAGCAACTAAAAAGGAGACATGGCTATGGCTTTCTTTGGGTGATCTTATCAGCCCATAATGCATCAAACAACTTTTTATGCTAAGTTTTTATTATTATTATCCACTAGTTTATGGATAATCTTCATATTTTTTTTATTACTTGACTTAGCTTGGACATTACCCTAAGGATAATGATTTGAAGCATGAACCAAGTCTATCCCATATGAGTAACAAAATTCAATCAGTTCTACTAAATAAAATTTGGTTGCATTGTCTATGATAATTATATGAGGGACATCAAACCTTACAACAATATTTTTTTTGATGAAGTCACATATAAATTCACAAGTGGAATTTTCATAGGAATAGCTTCAACTCACTTGATGAAGTATTCAATAGTGGTCAAAACATAGCAATGTCCAACATTTGAGGAAGGATTCAACATACCAATAACATCCATGCCCCACCATTGGAAAGGCCCATCAATAATCACTAGTTTTAGAGGAAAGGTTGGCAGCTTAATTTTTCCTACAAAATGCTGACATGACTAACATTTAGCTACCCATTCTAAAGTATATTGAAATAGAGTAGGCTAGAAGTACCTTTCTCATAAGATCTTGTGTGTTGTGACTCTTGCTCAGAATTGACCTCCACATGCTTTATCATGAAATTGTTCCAATAATTTTGCTTTTTGTTCCTTGTCTACATAGTGAAGGAAAACACCATCAATTCCTTTCTTATACAACCCATTATCCCAAAGGACATAATCCTTTGATTTTAGCTTGATGGTACATTTTTCTTTCTATGTCAAATCAGTTGGGTACTCTCCATGGGTCAAGAAGCAAGAAATCATGCCATACCATTCATATATAAGATTAATAAAAAGTACCATGGGAAACTCTTCATTTATTTTAGCTTGAAGATAAGATGTTATATATGTGTTATCAGGTCTTCTCTCTATCATCAACTAACATAAGCCTCTTCCTCTTACTAGCTTTGTGGGTTTGATATCAAGATCAAACACTTGCACCTTAGCTACCCAAGTGCCTCTTAGTAATCCCAGTTTTTGTTGCGTTAGAATTGACTTCACTGTAGTATCAAGTACATAAAATTTAGTATGTAAAGACAAAATGTAGTAACTAAAAATTTTACATGCCTTAACCACAATAAAGACATGTTTTTCCATTTGTGAATACTTTAATTTAGATCTCTTCAAAGGCTAACTCATGAAATCTATCAGGGATTTAACTCCATCATTATTATCCATAAGTATAGCCAACATGGTATGCTCAAAAGAGTAATAATAAATAATGAATTATTTACTAAAATTAGGAGAAATTAACACTGGGGCTTTAGATATTACTGCCTTGATTCTTTCAAATGCCAATTTTCCTTCAACATTCCATTTGAAATATTGTTTCTTTTTCATCATATATGAGATGTGATGAGTCATTTCCAAAAAATCAAGAATAAATCTTCTAAATAAATTTACCTTACCAAAGAATGAGTGCACCCCTTTCTTGGATGTAGGCATAGGAAAAATTTGAATAGTTTTAACTCGCTCTGGGTTGATTTTGGTTCCTTCCTTTGAGACTATATGACTAAGGAGCTTTCCTTCAATCACAGAAAATATCAATTTATTTAGATTTAAATAAATCTCATGTTTTATACATTGGATAAGGACTTATTCAAGATCAACTAAATGACCACCTCTTTGCTTTGAAAAGATTGTTAAGTCATCCAGGTATACCACAATACTCTTGTTCTTCAAGTGAGTGAATGCCAGATCCATTGCCCACTGAAAGGTTACTCCAGCATTGATAAGCCCAAAAGGAATATTTTGATTAGCAAATGTTCTCCATGGTGTTGTAAAATCAATTTTGTATTGATCTTCCTCAGCTACTTTTATTTGATTGTATCTAGAATATCCATCTAGCATAGATAACATATCTGAGCTAGTAACTACTTGTAGGATGTGGTCCATGATGGGTAATGGGTAATTGTCTTTTAGAAAGGCTTGATTTAAATTATGAAAATTAAAATAAGCATATTTCCCCATTCTTTTTTCTAACTGGAATAATATTTTATAACCATTTTAAGTGATGAATTGAATAAATGATCTTTGCATCAATGAGTTTCTATATCTCAGTATAAATTATACATGAAATAGCTAGGTTATGATGACATAGCTTCTACTTAAAAGGATTTACATCTAGATGGAGTTGAATATAGTGTTGTACCTCATTTGGTTGAGAGGATTTGAGGTCTTTGTAGGACCAGGCAAACACATCAATGTACTATATGATAAGCTTAATGAAAGCTTCCTTTTCTTCTTCTGAGAAGCACTTGCCAATGTTGTCCATCTTGGGCTCTTCTTTATTGTCTAGATTAATTTTTTCTAATTCCAAAAAAGAAGTATCACTGTATTATTTTTTTCCTTCATAAATTGATCATGTTTATCAAATATTTCTTCTAAGGAAACTAACCCTTTAGGAATTTTATTTTTTTTTAGTTGAATTATGTCTTGACTATGGGTAAGTTTAGATTCAGTGATACTTATTGTTTCATGTGGATGTGAGTTGCTTCCTTCAAAGTATAGTCCTTTAAAACTATCTCGTTGATCCAAAAATGCAACAATTTTCTTATCATCATTAAAAACTTGTCACTATTCAATGTTGTATGGGACCTTCAGATGGTAGACCATTTCTAATTTGTAGTTACCTTCTTTAAATATTGTTGGTTATTGTTTTGGCCTAAGCAAAGATGTAATAACAGTAATTGAGTTAGCTTTAGAGTTCTGATCTCAAGTAACTAAGTTGATTGAGAAAGTAGAGAAGTCAAGTGTGGCACTTAGAAAACTATCACAATAGTGTTTCATCTTATCTTTCTTCACCTGATACTACCCTCTAATCTATCTCACTATTAATTCAACATCTCCTTGTACTCTAAGGAGTCTTACTCCTTTACTTGTTCAAGTCCTTGCAAGAGTGCTTCATATTTAATTGCGTTATTGGTGTTTTCAAACATAAGCTTGTATGAATAGGGAAAAACTTCACTAGAAGGGGATATTAATACTACTCCTACACCCAAATTGACAAATTTATAACTACAATCAAATTCTTGTGTCCATATTTTATCATCTTATTCTTCTTCCTTTTCCTCTTGGGTTTCATTGCCTACTTCAAGGAAGTAAATCCCATGGTCAAACTCTTCAAAAAGAATGTGTGACCTTGGATTTTTAGATTTAGAGACCATGTATTTGGACTTCTTCTCGGACTCAATTCTATGATTCACTCCTTTGATTGGAATGTGAGTGCATGATCAATCCATTTTTACTTCACCACCCAAATCCTTGTATAAGTTCCTACTTAGCAACATTTCATAGGAAACTAGAATATCTACTACTAGAATTGTCATTTTTAATCTTTTATCTGGAAATGCTACCAAAATAGCTTGAGCATCCTTAATCTGTCCAATGAGAGGAACCTACCTTTCCATTGAGTAATACCTACCTATTTTCCTGGTCAAAGTGAGACCAAGAGCATTAGCTACCTTAGCTAGAATTACATTATTTGAAGCCCTAAAATCTAGAATATAATTGCTTAACTTGAACCCATTAATCAGAAGAGAAACATAAAATGGTTTAATTCTTTTAGATGTAAAAGGAGATGTGGGTGAAATAAAAACAACATTATTTTAAGGAGGGAACTATTTAGGAGTAGGCAAGATACCTTTAGAAGCATTAGATGAATTATTTGACCCTTTGCTTTGAACACAGTTAAATAGCCTATTCAATTGGTCTAGATAAGATCTTAAATACTTAGCTTTAGACATTTGAATTTTGGTCATCTTAATATGATCAACTATGTCAAAAGAGGTGATTGAAGTAGATATAATAGGATTAGCCTCAGTAGTATGAGTTATTGGCTTATGAGTTTGAGAGGAAGGGGCTATAAACTTGTCTTTAGGAAGAATAGAAGATTGTACATGATTACCTCTTTTAAGGATACTCACATCTTCTCTAAGGTCTCCTTTCTCCTTTTCATGTTCTTTAGAAGACTTCTCACGCACTTGCTGAGCTTATGACCTTGTAAACACTACAAAGGAGTGACTATGATCTTCATCAAAAGCTTCTTCATAATCACTTTTATATTGATACTGTAGGTGTCTGATGTTGGAGTCACCAATAGGATCCATAAAGTCATCTTCTTCAACAAGAATTTGATGAGTGTCTTTGGTCACTTGATCTTCTTTGTTTAATTCAACATTATTTCTAGGAGTACCTTCAATTACCAATCTTGAAGTAGGGTTATCAATATGGTTTATATTATGGTTATTGTTAAATTTTTGAGCATGTGCATTCCTATTAGGGGAAGCACCACCGTGGGTGCCTTGAGTAATTTGTCTCTTGACTTGAAGTAAGTCATTGGCCAAATTTTTCAATAAGGGATTAGTTTTCTGTGAGGTAACTACAATAAAATAATCTCCTCTAGAAACTATTTTCTTAATTTTGTTATCCATTATCAAATTATCCTCAACTTCAGTAGCCAAATTTTGAGCTACTGCCAAATTAACTGATCGTGCTCTTCATAATTGGTAACTAACTTTTGATAGTTGATCATTGATGAGGAAACACTTTTAATTATCTACAATTGGTAGTGCAACTTGAGGAATTTTGTATAGTGATCTATTTAACTTGGCAATAAAATCACATATGTGTTCATGCAATTCCTTCTTAAGCTGAGTTAATTGTGTAAGAAGTATATGTGCATCTTCAGTAGCTTTGAATATTTTCTTGAATTGCTCTCACATGGTATCCTAATTGGTTATAGTGCTAAGAACTATATGGTAGAACCATTCTACTATTAAGTCATGTAGAGTTTCAACAAAGAGTCTAACAAAGATGTTGTCATGCTCAACACCAATTACTCCACATGCTACAAAGAAAGCAACTAGGTGTTCATCTAGATTTTTCTTACCATCACCAGTGAACTTAGGAAAATTATTCTTTGATCCTTTTCTCAAGTCATGTAGAGGAGGACCTAGATTCAAAGGACCAATAGTTGGACCCCATGGGACAAGAAGTGGTAACACCATTCTTCTAGGAGCAAGAAACTAGAGATTAACTAGTTGAATTATTCTAGAAGAATTATGATAAACATGGTGTGTAGGATATATGGATTATCTAACAAGTGAAATATTAGCTCTTCTAATTCTAGCTTGAACAAGGAAATTAAAAATTTGAATCATTCTTGTAACTCAAAAAAGTCATCTACTTGACCCTGAGCCCTCATTGATCTAGTGTTAGGTTGATTTAACAGATTGTAAAGAAGAAATATTTTCTCTTAGAAATCTTAGTTTTAAAGATAAAAATGGGCAATGATCTACTTCAACATGCAGCGGGCTGGGAAAGTGAACTAGGGAGTAAACTGGGTGTGGAACTGAGGTATTTTAAACATGTAGAAAACTATCTAGAGAAAGACATGCCTAATAAAATTAATATAAGAGAATATCAATAAAACATTTTAACCCAATAATTATTATTAACATGCAACATTTTTAAATAGTATTTAGGGAAACTTAATTTTGTAATTTATGAGAACTAGGTATACTACTGCGTTTATCTCGACTAGTCTCTTAAATCTAAATTTTATTCAGTGAGTTAAACACATATTTAACATGAAGTCAAAATTACATAAGCAGTCATGAGATTAAATCACCTTCATTTAACAATTAAGATACCATACACTTATATATGTCCACTTCTAATTACTCACTACTTAGATTTATTCATAGCATATATAAATTATGTGCAAATTGTTTTGATTAGGGATACTACTTTAATCAAACTATGTTCATGAGACAAAACAAAGGGATTTTGAAGCAAGTCACTAGCTAGTTTTGGGAATGTGAAAATAATTTAGGAGAGATTGGGGAATAAGGAAAAGATTATAATGCTTGAGGAAGAAGAAAATTGCACTTTATAATAAATAGTTTTGTAGAGTCTATTGTATTTGCGCAAGTAAATAAACATATAAAATGTGACAACCTTTCCAAAAAATTAATAAGAAAACTATGAATTCAACTTAGACTAAAAGATAATGCAAATTTTACAATTTTATCTTTATAGAACACACAGAATGATTCCCTTAGACACAAAGTTATTTAGAAAAACAAATTTCTTTCTTGTTCACTTTTAGAAAAATTCATACAAAATAATCTGATTATCTTAAATATAAAGTTTTACATTTACTAAACTTTTTATACAATTGATACAATTGCTAGCTTACAAAAATTATCACCCTAGGCATGCAGGTCTGCACTTATATTTATACAAATACAGAGATAAAAAAAAGGATTAGACATCTCTAATCTAATGTGCTACACAAAAATTTGAAGGTTGTTGAGAAACATCTTCTTTTGATTTCTCTTCTATGGCATGCAATATTTGATGACAAGTGGTGATGTTTAGTCTCATTATTTTGATTAAACACCAACTCTTTGCATGTGGCACATAAGTAGCTTCTAGTAATCTTTTTTTATAAAATAACTTCAAGTAACAACATTTAACCAAATTACTTAAGTTTTACACTTTCATAAATTTAATTTAATTTAAAAATAAATTTTCCAATGACATTTTTTTATGAAGTAATTACTTGTAATACATTTGAGAAAAGAACAGAAGAATATAGAATAAAAATAAAGGAAGAAGTATAAAAACAAACTTGGAGTAAACATCTAGCCCAATTCATGAACTTGTTCTCTACATTTCTCCTTGTATTTGATGTGTTGAGACATCATCAGTTATATAACTGCATCATTAGGCTTGGTAAGTGCTTGTCTCTCTGTTTCAAATCTTAGCATTTCTCTCTCTAATATTTTGCAATGTGCTTTCACCTTTTCAATCCTTGGTTCAAGTATTTTTATTTCTTATTTATATTTGATTAACTCATTGATGGATTGAGTTATAAAATGAGTTATGACCTTGTCCAATATTTTCTTGAATTATTTAGATGTCCTTGGAACATTTTTAGACTAAAAAGCAGTAAGACCAATCAAAGAATCTTCCAAATTTGACTTTGCACTGCATTCTTCTTCTTCTAGAGTCTTCATTTGCTTACTCATTTCTTATAAAATATTCATATGAAAAGATAGGAGATACTCCTATTGTTTTATTTTCTTTATAGATCCATCAGGAGTTATATTTTCTTCAATCATAATTTTCTCACCTAAATTACCTATTGTCTGTAGGCTTTCTTGTTACAAGTCAAAAATACCATTTTCAAAATCAATTTATTTCATCACTATCTTTATTTATACCAATTTCTTTAAAATGTCAGAATGAGCATTTGAGGCACTAGGGAGTAGCTTTTGAACAGCTTTATGCATTTTCTCCATTCACTTATCAACTGCGTTTGCTTTGTCTCTAGTCTCTTCCACTTCTGTGACCACTTGTTTCTTAATTTATTCTCTTGAAATAATAACTTGTTGTTGAACAAATTTGGCAACCTCAACTATTATTTCACATAATTGTATGTTTTGTTCTTTCAATTTAGCTTTGGCAACTTATTCTTTATCTAGCTTCTTGAAAAGAGTGTTAATTAAAGTTTGAGTATCTTGATATAGGCCTTTTATGGTAGCTTATCCAAGAGATACCTTCATGACTTATAAGTCCTTCTTAGTAACTTCTCCCTTAATCCCTAAGGAGGAACTTTTATTTTCGCAAAATTTTGCCCTGAAGGTTTAATTATCAATTTTGAAGTTGCTTTTACAGACTTAGGCTTCTTCCCTTTCTTTTCTAAACTTTTTATAAAGCGCAAGTCTATATATTTGAGATTAATCACTTCCTTATATTCTAGAATTGCATGTACTACCAACTAGGATGAGAAGTCTATGCTAGTGGAAGTGCTTGAATGAATAACCATTTTTTATTGGTTATCTTTGATTACTAGTTCCTAAGAAGGAACTTCTTATGCCACAATATCTTTATAAATTTATTTTGTTGAATCCTTCTCAACTTGCTTCTCAATTTCTTGTACCTTCTCTGCCACTACTTCTACCTCCTTTTCTTTCTCAGCTTCTTTTGCTTTTTCAGCTACTACCTCTACCATGGCTTCCTTCTCAAGTTCAATTGTTTTTTGTTCCTATAGGGCTTCCTAGGATGAGGTTATCTCTTTAGTAGTTAAATTTTTAGGCTCTTCTCCAATGGTGGGTTTCTCTTATGAAGGAGGTGGTGGTGGTGAATTAGGGGGAGAAGATGGAGGAGGAGGAGGAGGACTTTCCTCTTTCTTGGTGGATTTATTGGGAGTTTTGGTACCATAAAACTTAAGAGGTGGCATCAATGTTGATGGGTCTATGATGGGTCCAATGGAAATGGGAATGGTAGTAGAAGTAATTAATGAGGGTGTTGAAATAGATGATGATGTTGTCTCTTTATCTTTTATCACAAAATAGGTATCATCAATATTCCTTTTTAGTTTTAGCTTCTTTGTGAGCACTTGGTTCTTTCCCCCTATAACATCTCTTTTCTTTTCCAACCTTCAAGTGTGGTTTCACTTATCAACTCCTTCATATGGTACCCTTTGTCAAGGATACAAGTGGAATTCATTGCCAAAATGTTTGAAGTTCTATCATAAATTGTTTTATCATGTTCATCGTAAAAAATGTTTACTATAAGTGGGACATTATCTACTCCAACTACATGAAAAGTGTCACTTATGGCAATCCCATCATCTTTCATGTCCTCAAGGATGGTATCCAAATCAAAGGTACAAATTTTATCAATAGACAACCTATTGTTGTCCCTCTTTCTTACCTCAAATTTGTCTCTACAATTAATCAAAAATTCTTCAAGTGTTGGAATATGCATATATTCTAAGGAAATTGTATTTTATGTCACCCCTTTACAATCAAAGTTAATCCTAGACTCAAAATGTTCCTAGGTATAATGATGGTACATCTCTCTCTATACTCTCCTAGAATTATAAATGGTTGAAAAATGGTAGTGACCAATGACAATTGGAAAATTGATGGTCGCATAGTGTGCTTTTAATTTTGAGTCATGTAGTTAAATAAGTTATCTACACAATTCAATAACTTGACTTTCTTCTCTTCATTGATTCTACATAACAACTGAATGATGTCATCAACTTCTTAAACAAAATCTAATTATCTATGTGCATAGGGAACCTTGAGGTTTTTTTTACTTTCTTCAAGTAATAATTATTCATTATCTTGATACACTCTTGTGTCTTAGTCCCCCACTGGTTATTAGATTTCTCTGTAATCATATCAATTACTTTTAGGGATGTTAGGATCTTTAGATAGTAATTAAGGTATTGAGCATCCAACCTTATGATTACATTCCCCACAACATCTATAATAGTCCTAATAAGTGAATCATAATAATTAGCACATGTTAGAATAAACTCAGGAAATAGGGTTGAGCTTTGGAAAGTTGTAGCATGCAAAATTCTACTAATGGCCATTACATACATGAGTGGGGTCTTGGTTATAGCCTTGGATCTTTCCAGTAACTCTATGATGGACATATGTGCCATGTCTATATCACTTAATTCTATCATCTTAGAATCAATGCATTATTCAATCGAATATCCTTTGTATTCATACATCATCTTGAGCTCCTATGATTTGACCTTCTTAAATTTTGCTTTACCTTTCCTGCTCAGCTCTGGGATCTCCTCAAGTGCTAACTCTGGGTCTTCTTCAATTTGATTTCCTTAAAATCCCACCTCAGTTACTTCTTCCTATGATCTCTTTGATCTTTTTGATCCTTATGATCCATACATTGGCTCTTGCTAACTCTTGCTAAGTGATTGTAAACACTTCTTAACTGCTCCAACTAGTTTAGAAAGTTTGAGAAAAGAGTTAACTTGTTACTTGTTTAGTACCTCTAAGCAAGATTCAATTTTTGAGTAATTTAAAGTCTTGAGAAATTAATTGTCTTGATTTTAAGTAACAGGTTTTCATAACTCTGGGTGGGTCATTTGAAGCAAACAGACAAGTTCAAGTTTTCACTAGTTGAAGACTTTGAGTTTTAAGTACCAAGTTACTTAAAGTCAAAACCCCAAAGTAAGTTAGTTTAGGGAAGGAATCTGAGCTATCCTTGAATATGTTATGTGGGATTCTCTAAGATCAAGACTTTGGGTTCTTGTGGGTAAGTAAATTCACTTAAGAAACCTGAAGTAAGTTAAGGGGAAAAGAAAACCTAGGCAAGTCTGTTCTTTGAAGGTTGGGGTTTCTTAGGTCAGTTACTTGGGATTGAGAACCTGAAGTAGTTAGGGTTCAAAAGTCTAAATATTTGGGGCCTTTGGGTGTTAGGTTTCTCAAGGTTTGCTAATTTAATTTTAAAACTTGAAGGATTAAAGAATGTTGTAAGACCTGAGTAAGTAGGGAGGACTAGTAAACCCGAACATACTAGGATCTTTAGATGCTTTCAATTAGGTTTGATTTCTTAAGAAATTTTGTGTAAATTTTATTGTGATAACTATTTATAAAAATATAGAAATGAAATTTCATTAAAAACACCTAATCATACTTGGAAAACAACATCCCAAATGAGCAAAAATAAATCTTACAAAAAGAAAATCCATGGTGGCACAAGGAAAAGTTTACAGAGAGAAAATATAAATGAAGAGACAAACAAGAGACTACCAAAACAACATGAATGAGATCCACCTACTCTGAATACAAATGGGTTTAATATAAAATACTTTAAGATGTTCTAGAGGATCAAATTTCACAGCTTGAGGTTCGTAGGTATGGTTACTTGATCAAATAGCTTGGATGCCAATTGGAAATGTGGTGGATTTTTCCCAATATATATAAAATCTAGCTTATTAATGACAAGCATGGAAAAGACACATCATCCATCAACCCTTTTTAATTTAGATTTATGGATAACTTTACTTGTTTTAACTTTTTAAGTAAAGCATTCTCACAAACCTAAGTCTAGGTCGATAAACAACTCAGGTCCAGGAACCTGCATTACTTTTGCTTAAGATTGTGTGTGAGTAAAGCAATGTCAAAAACCCAATTTGTATTGGGGAATGTTTAGTAGTCTCTTTGGATTACTTTAATTAGTTTTAATAAGGTATTAAAGTATCTCGATAACCCTGATTTGAACTTAGAGTAGTTCACGTTTACGAGATGACTTGACTTCTTCTCAAATAAGTAAAGCAGTTTTAGAAAACCTAATTTGCATTGTAAATGAGCTAAAGCACTCAAAATTCTTTGATATTTTTGAGGGGATGAGTAAATGTATTTTAGTGATGGATTTCAAGTAATTATTTGTAATCCTCTAGAGTGACTAGGATTAACTGGGCAAATTAAACAGTTGGACACAACAACTACTAAACACTAAGTTTTATTAAGTAGACTGGCTCAACAAGTACAACTGACTCACATAAGATAAGAATGCAAAAAAATTTAAGTAGGGGTGTCCTCAAAATTTTAAGTGTGAAATTTAGGGGACACTAGTGTCCCTTTGTTTTCCCTATATTTTTGTTTTATTTTTTAATTAGGCATTATTATTATATTTTACATGTATTATATATGCTTAATTAAGCATAGTTGATTTATAATCTACATTACATGTTGGATAACCCACATTATCTTAAAGTTTTTAAGGACCTTATATAATGTGTAGAAATATAATTGCCTCATACTTTTTAGGGTTTGATTTAATTACATGCTCTACGATATAAATTCTTATTTGTATTTTATGTATGCTTTTTTAGATCTAAAACCCTATGTCATTTTAATCATTAAAATTTCCTAAAACCCTAATGTGCTTAAATACATATTGTATGTTTGTTCATGTTTGATTTTTAACACCAAAAATAAATAAATTTGTGAATTCTATTAGAAAAAGTGCTAGTCTTAGATACATAAGATTCCATATTATTGAAAAAATTATTTTTAAATCTAAAATAGGTTTGAAAAATAAAATGGATTTTAAATGTTTCATGTTGGTTCCTTAATAAAATATCTTTGGAAATTTATGTGAATCTAAATGATGTATATTTAAATAATAATGAGTCTATAAATGATAATGTTGATTTTGTTATTGACAACCCCTTTGATGTGGATAATGGATACTTAAGTGCTAGAGACAATAGTAATATTGAGATTAGTAGACATCAACATCCCAAGATGTCTTGAAAGGATCACTTATTTGTTTGTGTTGATTTAACCATTTCCCAATCATCTCAAAGCCCCTTATTTCATCTCCAAACTCTGAAAAATCCTTTAATTTCTTCTCATATTTCTAAAATTCCTCCAAATTCTTCTCATATATCTCAAAAACCTCTCATTTATTCTATTATTTCTCAAAATCCTCCAATATTTTCTCTAATTTCTCAAATGTTTCAAAATCCCCCACTTTCTTCTAATATTTCTCAAAATCCTCCAATTTTTAAAAACTAATCCATCCCCCAAAACACTTCCACTCCACTTAGTCAATACTACATGAACCACTTATAAATTTAATTGCATACCTCATCACCTTTGATGCAGGAGCATCCTCATGTGTTCAATGAGTTTTCATTGTTTTTGGTTGAGTCTAGATTTTCTAACTGCATTAGTTAGTTTTCCCTCCAAAATAAGCAATTCAAATTTTCAAATTTGAGAAAATGTATCTCACAAGCATGAATAAGGCCTAAACATGTCTAAATGCAAAGATTATGTGTGGATCCTTAACTAAAATGGATTTGGATATCATATTCTATAGGATCTCAAGTCAGTTAGGTGAGTTATTAAGTTGTTAGTATCTTGTTTGATTAGTTAACTGTTAACTCCATTTTGGGAGTTGGTTGTGTGAGGTCAAAAATAGGATTTGAGTATCCAAGTTGAGTGATATACATCTATTCATGTATTATTCATGCAATATATATGTATGAATACTTTTGAAGGATGGAATAAAGATTAATATGGATTGAAGATGAAGATTTTAGCTTTTGTTCATATTTTTTTATAGGACTGTGTGACTGAACTAGATAGGATAGTGAGGGAGAGATTGAAAATCAATGTTTATAGTATTGATTTATTCTCTATGATAGCTTAGACACTTAGAGGGGACAAAAAGGAACTCAAAAGAATTTATTTGGGGTTTTAAAACCATTAGATGTGCTCTGTAGCTTCATTTTTGTGTTAACTAGGCCTTAACTAGGGCTTCATGGATCTAAGAATATTTATGGTGAAAAATCTCAAAAATTTTAAATCCTAGTGCTCTAAGCATTTATATCTACTTCCCAAAGTTTCAAGGTCTAATTTTACTAGTAAGTGTACTTTCTAGTTCAAACTTGTTTTTAGTCCTTATATGCACAAAAATACTGAGATAAAGTGTCTAAATGGTGATTTAAGGTTATAAAATGAGTGGATATTGATTTAGATAGTCATAAAATGTCATTTTGTACTTATCATGTGATTTTTGGGTTATATTTCATCCATGTACTCTTTGTACCTCTAAAATAGAGTAGTTTAGAGACCTAATTAGGTTTATCACAATTGCTACTAGTACCATTTCATACAAAATAATCATAAGTGAAATTGAGGTATGTGGTATAATTTCTTAATGGGTATTAGTAATATATTTGGGTTTTATGTTATCTATGATTTAAATAAAGTTATGAGGAAAAGATAGGGTCAACATGGCTACAAGCCCCTAGCCTTGCCAAAGAACATGGTTTGGTCTAGTGACCTAATACATCTTTTCTAACCATAAAAAGGTCTTAAGTTAGGTGTAAATAGGTTAGGTAAGGTGTGTATACTATATCTTAGATGGTATTTGTTTGTTTAAGAATATTTCTATATGGTTCCATATTGAGATCCAAGTGTCAATGTTTATGTATTGTCAAGATAACATCTTGTCATGAACCTAAAAGCCTTGAAGGAGTTTTTATGATTTTTTGAGGGTGTTGTTGGTGTCATTATATGAATTTAAAGTCACACAAATTTTGGTATTAGAGCTAATGGATTGTGCACAATCCAAGATCCAAGCAAAAATAAGGAGAATGTGATTTGTGAAAAAGAGAGATCTTCAAGATGGCCATGAGAGTTAGGAACAGAGGTAGAGCTAGAGGAAGGAGACCAATAGGATAGATGGAAATAATAGAATAATTTATGAACCTACAAGCTAGGTTTTAAGACCTACAGATGGCTCAAAGGAGAGGTGTTGACATGGGTAAAGTTAGTGATAGAGAAGAAGAGGCACCAAAGGAAGAATTAGTGGTAGAAGATGATATAGATGAAGAGAGGCTGACCAGAGCCATTATGAAGGTGAATGCAAAGCCAAAGATGAAGGTTCCAATGTATGAAGGAAATTTTAACATGGAATAATTGATTGATTGGATCAGTGTATTAGATAAGTACTTTGAATATGAAGGAATAGAAGAAGATGACAAGAAAGTCAAGTATGTCATGACTAGATTGAAGAGCCATGCATCCCTATGGTGGGATGGAGTGCAAGAGGAAAGGATGAGGAAAGGGAAGCCAAAGATCAGGAGATGGGATATAATGGTAGAAAAAATGAAAGCTAAATTCATGCCCTTAAATTAGAAACTAATATTTTTAAGCAATTGTAAAATTTGAAACAAAAGGACATGTCTGTAAAGGAATACAATGAAGAGTTATATAGGTTAACCATAAGACTAGACCATATTGAGGATGATATGGAGAAGGTAGATAGGTACATCAATGGCTTGAAGTATGATGTTCAAAAGGAGATCAACCTTCTCATTCCAAAATTAGTGGAGGAGGCATATCAGTTTGCTTTAAAGGCAGAGGAGAAACTCTTCAAGAAGTAAACCTCATATGTAAGAGGAATGGACATATCTTTCAAGGGTAGAGTGATGCAAGGAGGTAGAATACAATCAATAACAACCACAAAGGAAGGTAGTAGCTCACACAACATTACATAAAGTTCCAAAGATGACTATATGAAGAGTTCTATAGGTTAACCATAAGACTACACCATATTGAGAATGATATGGAGAAGGTAGCTAGGTACATCAATGGTTTGAAGTATGATGTTCAAGATGATATCAGCATTCTCATTCCAAAATCAATGGAGGAGGCATACCAGTTTTCTTTGAAGGTAGAGGAGAAACTTTTAAAGAAGAAAACCTAATATGTAAGAGGAATAGACAAATCTTTCAGGGGTAGAGTGATGTAAAGAGGTAGAATATAATCAAGAACAACCCCAAAAGAAGGCAATATTTCACACAACAATCCAAGAAGTTCCAAAGATGACTATATTCCAAAAGGAGGAAGAGATTATCAAAGAGGAAGAAGCATATTTATAGGTAAATGCTTTAGATGTAATAAATATGCTCATAATAGGGCTTATGAGTGTCTTGATAATCCATCTACAAGTCAAGAAAAAGGATTGCATGTTTCCTAAGGATAGGAGGAAGAAGAAACCAATGAACCAAAAACAACTTATAAAGATTCTCTAGAAGAAGATGAGTCTCTTTTGAAGAATTTTTTTGATTAAGCCTAACAAAGAGATAGTGGAACCACCTCAAAGAAAAACACTATTCAAGATAAAATGAAAGAGTAATGGAAAATGTTGTAAAGTAATAATAGATAGTGGGAGAAAAAATAACTTGGTTTCAACTTAAATGGTGGAGAAGTTAGGTTTAAAGAAAGAGAATCATCCTACACCTTACAAGGTGCCATGGATACAAAGAGGACATCATCTCTTAGTGGATGAACAATGCAAGGTAGACTTCTATATTGGTGCTTACAAAGATCAAGTACTATGTGATTTTATACCTATGGACATGTGTCACATATTACTAGGAAGATCATGAAAATTTGATAAGAAAGACATGAATGTTGGGATAAAAAACACTTATAGCTTTGAGATGAATAGATTAAATCACACTCTCACACCTTTGAGAGAAGAAAACATTGTTGTAGGTGGATTAGATTCAAAGGCACTATTGTTGGGTGACAAGGAGTTTGTACAAGTGAAAGAAGAGTAAGGCATGATCAATGTTCATGAAAAAGAGGTAATATGTTTTGAATTTGAATTAACTTGTGTGATTTTAGACATCTTAGTTGATGAAATGCAACATCACAAGTGCTTAGTGAGCAGGGAAGAACCTCAAGTATCCAATCAAATTATGATTGTAGATAAGGAGCAATAGACTTATCTGGTATAATCATAAGAAAAAGGAGCTATATTGGTGTGAGGTGGAATTGGAGTACTTAGAGAATTTTTTTAGAGGAGAATCAATCAATGAGTCAAGTGGACCAAAGGAAGATCAGGCTAGTTCATTTCAAGACAACCATAAAAAGGAGGAAATAGAGGTAATGTCCTTATCAACAAATCAAGAAGTATGCTTTGATAATGATAGTAATGTGAGGATTGTTTTGTATGATGAACTAGAAAGTGGTGGAGGTAACACTAAGGATGAAATTAAAAAGGTAAATGGAAATGATTTTAAGAATATTTAGATTAACTTGATCATTTTCCAAGACAATTTACTTGAATCAGCCCATGTAATGGATAGTAATTTCCTTGACAATGCATAATGTAAGTCTTATTGCATGATGCCAATAGGAAAACATGGAGAAGAAATGGACCATGGTAGTGAAGGATTAAATTTTGGAATTGATGTTGGAAGTGATATGAAACCAAGGATTCTCAAAAAATATCATAAGGCTACTGTAGATGATAGAATAGGTGATGTTTTAGATGACAAACAAAATGAGAGTCTTATGTATGATAGTGATAGCCATACCAATCAAGAATTTGTGTCAAAGGATGATGAGTTTTCAAGATATTCAATATAATAAGTGAGACACTTGTGGTTTAAATCTCAAGACTTTGAAATTATTCCTAACAAAGGACCAAGAGAAAGGGATAAAGAATGGAGTTTTGATAGCTATGTCAAGGGAAAGTTGATGGAAATTATGTGGGTAGTAAGGGTAAGTAAAAATTAAAATAAAGGAGAGTATGAAATATATGAGAAGATGAAGATCTTGATGATTGAATACCTTAAAGCATATACTAGCAATGATCATTATGAAAACATCAAACTTTCAGAGGACAACAAGCTGAGCCAAGAAGCAAATGAAGTTATATTTTTTTCTAACATTGTGGAGATAGTTGCAAGTACAAGTGCAAAGGAAAATGGAAATCAAGGAGACAAATAATTCATTTTAATAACCTACCAAATAAAAATACTATTTTTCATATCAAGACAAAATTTGGGATCCTGGTCAACATGGAAGAACCAACCAGCTAAAGATGCAACCTAGATGACAGAGAATGATATCATCAAGTTGGGTACAACTGTGGAAGAGTTGATGAAGAATAAAAAGTGAATAATTCTTATTTTTTCTCCTTGTAATAATTATGCAAGACCATCTTCATGTGTTTAATGAGTTTTCATTATTTTTGGTTGAGTCTAGATTGTCTAGCTGTATTAGTTAGTTTTCCCTCCAAAATAAGCAATTCAAATTTTCAAATTTGAAAAAATGTATCTCATAAGCATGAATAATGCCTAAACATGTCTAAAGGCCAATATTGTGTGTAGATACTTAACTAAAATGGATTTGGAGATCATATTATATAGTATCTCAAGTCAGTTAGGGGAGTTATTAAGTGGTTAGTATCTTGTTTGATTAGTGAGCTATTAACTCCATTTTGGGAGTTGGTTGTGTGAGGTCAAAATAGGATTTGAGTATCCAAGTTGAGTGATATATATGTATGTAGGGATTATTCATGAAATATAGATGTATGAAGACTTTTGAAGGATGGAATAAATATTAATATGAATTAAAGATTAATATTTTAGCTTTTGTTCATACTTTTTATAGGATTGTGTGACTAAACTAGATAGGACAATGAGGGAGAGATTGATAGTAAATGTTTAGATTATTGATTTCTTCTTTGTGATAGATCAAACACTTATAGGGCATGAAAACTAACTTAACAAAATTTATTTGGGGTTTTGAAACCATTAGATGTGCTTTGTAACTTCATTTTTGTGTTGATTGGGCCTTAACTAGGGCTTCATGGACCTAAGAATCTATATGGTGAAAAATATAAAAAAATTGAAATCTTAGTGCTCCAAGCATTTATGTTCACTTCCCAGAGTTTCAAGGTCTAATTTTACTAGTAAGCGTAATTTTTAGTTCAAACTTATTTTTCGTCCTTGTATGCATAGAAATACTGAGACAAAGTGTGTAAATGGTGATTTAGGGTTATAAAATGAGTGTATGTTGGTTTGGATAGTCATCAAATGTCATTTTGTACTCATCATGTGATTTGTGGGTTTTTTTTCATCTCCATACTCTCTATACCTCCAAAATATAGTAGTTTAGAGACCTAATTAGGTCTGTCACAATTGTTATTAGTACTATTTCATATAAAACAATCATAGGTGAAATTGAGGTATGTGGTATAATTCCTTAATGGGTATCAGGAATGTCTTTGGTTTTTATGTTATCTGTGCTTTGAAGAAATTTATGAGGAAAAGATAGGGTCAATAGGGCTACAAGCCCCTAGCCTTGCCAAAGAGCATGGTTTGGTCTAGTGACCTAGTACATATTTTATAACCATAAAAAGGTCTTATGTTAGGTGTACATAGGTTAGGTAAGGTGTGTCTACTGTATCTTAGATGGTATTTTTTTGTTTAATAATCTTTCTATATGGTTCCATGTTGAGATCCAAGTGTCAATGTTTATGTATTATCAATACAACATCTTGTTATGAACCTAAAAGCCTTGAAGGAGTTCCTATGATTGTATTAGTGTGTTTTTGGTGTCATTAAATGAATTAGGAGTCATACCAACCTCCAATATCCACTATAAAATATTATAGTTCTCTACCTGTTGTTTCCTATGACCATTCCATTGATCATATGACCAATCCATTCATCACATGGAGCTAATTAGAGTATTTATACATGAATTTCTCTTATGTATAATCTATAGGATTCTATCCTATATGATTATTTTATTTTTCATATGCAATAATGGCATGGATTAAATGTGTAGACTAGCATTACTTGTTGTATGTATGTTTGATGTTGATTATTGTTACATGATGTGATACATGATTATGTATTACATTTTTTAATGATATTTATGTGTGATATTGTGTTTTATATATGTTACTAGTATGTATAGCATTTTGTGTTCTATGAGTGACCATTGATGGAGTTTACATTGAGTGTATTGATTGTGTGTTGCCACATCATTTATTAGTTGTGCCAAAGATCCTATAGTCCATCTCATGACCATGTTGTTTTTTATGTTAATTCAAATTCATGCCATGTCTTGTGCTTGTGTGCATCATGATCATGATATTTTTTACATATATGTGTTCTTTTATCATGGTTTTTGAGTTCATGGTGACATGATTTCTATCAATCATTATTTTATCATGTGTGATGTCATGATTATTATCATGCATCTTCTATGTGTATTATTATTTAGTTCTTATTATTGAGATAATTACTAATATGTGACTAATTACTATATCTACTTGGCATTACACTTATATGTCTAGGTTTATATGTTTTATATGTGTGTGAATAATTAAATTTTTATATGATTACATTAATTAGTCATGTTAGCACACAAGCTTTACATGCTTACATATTTTATATATAGCATGATGTTTATAACTCTTTTATTTTTAGATGAGTGATTCACAAGATTTATCCCTCACATTTAAAATGGGCATAATAGTTATCTTTCCATAGAGATTCATGGCTTGAGAAATAATTGGTTCAGATTTTGAGTCGAATGATATAATTCAAATGAGAAAATGAGACTGATTATGAATCATATTTGGGACATATTGACATATATGTGAGGTATATGTTGGGTATTTTACAAAGTCATGAGATTAAATTGATGTTGGATCATTACAATATATTTGAACATCACAAATTGTACAAAAGCCTTAGGATTAAGTGAGATCAATGCAAAGCACAAAAGTGAGATTTATTAACCGATTAGATAAAAATTAAAAAGGAGGTACATTATATAGTGAGATATTAGGTCACCATAAAGGTTAAAACTCAACTCAAAATTAGAAAACACATTAAGTGTGTGCTCCCCTAATGACCTTAACAACCTTAAGTAAGTTGACTAACAACCATGTAAGTAAAATCAAAAGTGGGAAAAATCCTACACGAATATCACCCGAAACATAGCTTAGGTGGGAGAAAATTTGGTCCTAACAACAAATCATGATGAGGTACCCATTCACAAGGAGATGGTGGAGGTATGTCCCCATCACTATTGTAGTCATTTGTATAAGAAGAGTCATAAATATCATATATATGCTCAGGATCAAAAATATCATCAAGTACAAGTAATTCCAATGAAGAAGAATAACATGGAGAATTCACTGAAGGAATGTCCATGTGAAGTGGAGAGAATGGCTCAACTACCCTTGAAACTAAATAAGATATTTCAGATGAGTCACATGGATCTATAGACTGAAAATCCACTAGAAGAGAAGTCATTAATGCTCTCACAAGGTGTAATCTCATATGAACTAATAGATTCCTTCAAATTACCAGATTATGAAGGCTCTAGAAGAGAAACACCATGCATAGGAATGGAATTAGAATCTGTAATAGGATATCTAAGGTCAAGTAGAATCTTGTCATATAATGGTGGCTCAATAGAAGGAAGAACATTGTCCACTATGGATATGCCATCAAAGGAAATAGGATCACGAGGAGAGAGTACAATAGTATCTAAAGATATGATATAAAGTGGAAGAAGAGTGATATTAATCTCAATATAATCTCCAAAAAGAGACTGTAGGATGCTCCAAATAGTGTAGGGATAATTAAGATCCACAAAAACATGTAATAATAAAGTGTCAAAAACCTTGTCACAATTTTTTATCCACTTATTGTACTGACCTGACTCAGTAGGGGTAGGAATCTATCCATATAATAATGGATATGATTCTTTTTTGAGAGCAAGTGTTCTATTTAAGCATGCCAAGAAGCATACATTAGGGGAAATTTAGATGTAAAATGGGCCTCCTAAGAAATCATAAAAAATAAATATAAATTAAAAAATAACTTAACTACATGAGTTAAGTGGGGCCACATATTTATTTAATAACTCCTTAAAATACATTTTCTAAATCCTTTCTATATTTTTAAAAGAATCTTTGAGCTAATTTATCTATAAAAATTTGAACTCAAATTTATGTTTCTAAAACTTAAAAATTTCTAATTTTGTATGTGTAAAAAAATGACATTATATATTTTATTAATAAAGCTAATGTTTTTAATGAGTTTAGTTTAATTAGATCATGAACTAAATCTAGGGTTCATTGACAATTCTATGTGGATCATTCCATTACATGCATTTCTACACATTTAACATTGATTTCCACTATCTCAAACCATCCTTTCACATGCCTTCATCTCTCTTTTTATCACGACTAATTATTTTGATAGAAATGAAGATAGTTGTAGCAACTAATAAGATCAATTCCCGTGTAGTGACAAGAATTATTCTCCTAATCTTATTTGTAGTGTATTTCTTTGATCCTACATTCACCTTGTCATAACCCATATTTACAAAGCATAAATCATCATCAAATTATATGGCTCACATACTTCTGTCAATTTATATGGCTTCTTCATAAAAATAAAATCACCTTAGAATGCACGTCATATGCCATTGATTCCCATTATTTTTTATTTTTTTTAACCCAGAGGTATCCCTGATCCCAATTCGGACACTTTGACTCTATCCAATGACCTTCATTAGGGTGAGCAGAGGTGAGACTAATCTTTTTTGGGTTGCTAGTGAGTCTTGCACACATCAGACAACCTTAATAACTTAGGCTACAAGAATCAACCTCAGGACTTATATGGGAAGAAAACAAAGCCCTTAAACAACTATGCCACCCATGCAAGATTTTAAAATGTTGGGATAAATGGTTTTGATTTACTAAAGCTATGAACTAGAGTAATAGGGGAGCACCTTCTTGATGTGGGGCATATGGGTGGGCCTAGGTCTATAATGTTCATCAAATTATTCACATCTAAAACATCACACTATGTTCCACTTGGTCCACAAGGAGAAGTGAGACCCCTACCTTAAGGTGTCCACATGACCAATTGTTGAAAAAGTCCTTATGTACTCAATGGGAATGGAACTTGGGCTGATGAGTACAGACTAATTGTCCCTCACCAATACACCAAGCCCTTAATTCACATTATTACATTACTATTATCGATAACTCAAGTATGTGTTTCATAAAATTATATCAATATTAACACATCCTCATTATCTAATTAATTAGACCAAATTTATAAAATTAATTTTATCCATAATTAAAAAATAATCTAATCTAATCTTTAAATATTAGGGCATAATTTCTCTTGTGATGAGCTGAGCGGCAATGATATCTATAAATTTTTACCTTATTTTTATGTATCAAACCCAAAATCAATTAAGTATAAGGGAAAAAATTTCCATATATCATAATTCAATTTGATCACTACCCCTGACATATTCCATATTTACAAGGCATAAGTAAGTTGGCATCTACGTATACAAAGCAACACAGATACTATAGATGCACGTTGTAATAAATTCAAAACCATTTTTATTAATTTCAATCTAGAAATCAACTTCAAGGGAAAGGTTCCATGTTGTCTACCATTTATGAGCATCTGACACATGAAAAAAAATTGAAAATTACTTCCAATCAACTTCAAGGGAAAGGTTCCATGTTGCCATATACCATTTATGAGCATTTGACACACAAAATAAAACAAAAAATTATTCATAAATCATATATAAAATTAGAAAGATTGTAAATTAACAATGGATAAGGTAAAGAACATGTGAAATGATACCCTAATAGAGGAGTGAGAGTCAGCGTAGTATTGTGTGATATCCACAATCTAAGAAACCATATAAATTGACCAAAATAAGTACACCCCTACTAAAAAACTATTGCCTTTACCCTCACTAGCTCCATAAATCAAAATAAAAAATTGAAGGCTAATTAGTGAGAGCATATGACCCATTATATAATATAACACACTATAATCATGTTCTACGAGAGCATATGACCCAATCTCAAGTAATCCATTCAAATGGTTGTTGTATTTTTTCTTATCGATAGAGTCTATTTAAGTATGGGTGTTTTGGTTTTTGGATAGCTTGTGGCAAACTCCACCATGTAGGGTGAATTTCAACCCCACTCAAGTGGGTGGAGAACACAAATCCACAAAGAGAATTCATTATTACTTTACAAATCTCAATATATTTCAAGGTTTATCCATGCACTATCATGAGCCATTGAGTTTTATCCAATGTGGATCAATGTATTTTTAGTAAGGTCATAAGGGAAGTTATCTTAATCAACCATGGTAAACCACACAATTTCACAATACATATTTTATGTAAAATCATAGAATGAGTTGGCTAGCTAAACCAACAAACACATGGAAACATGAAAAAGGAACAAGTGGAGGATGAAAACTAATAAAAATATATCCATTCAACTTAACCAATTATAACATTGACATAGTTCATATTTACAATTTTGTCAATGTAGTTCAACTAATCAACCAATATATCATATGCAATAATATATGATCCCATCGACCAACATAGGAAAAATCTTCACCAATTTCATTTTCCTAAATTATGTTTAGAATTATTAACATTTTTATAATTTTTTCCATAATGATAATCCATGAGAGTGTGATTATTTTTTCTGAAACATTCATCGATTTAAATCCATATTATAAGCTAGATCTTCTTTCTAGGTAGCTACAAAAAACATATTTTGCATGACCCTATTTCTGTCACCCTTGTATGCTTTCTTGAACTTTTCCTTTTCCTTCACATTTGTGTGGTTCCAAAATTCCATTCAAAATAATTGTGTACCCAATTTATTTGAAAGGTTATCTCTTAAAACTATATATTTTGGAAGATAAAAGTCTATAAATAAATTAATTTCAAATATGAAGTTTTCTTGAAAAAATTTCTTTAACTTTTTGGGGTGTTTTGGGTTGTGGTGCATATGCATGTCCAATCCTACAATAAAAGCCATTATAAACAAACACACAGGATCCAAAATATTAAACTATGTGCTTTGGACTTTCTATGGTGCACATTTGGACCCAAAAATTAAATTCTTCATCAATTATATCAATGGTGATGAAATAATTATCCACTTTGATTACCTTACAATTCATTACCCACATGCTCCAGGAAAAGAAAATGTATTTAAGTTGTGAGGATTTTAATGTGTTTTTTGTTTTGGATGTGTTACTAATAGTTATTTCATGTGAAATAATGGTCTAATAGTAGGAATCATCATTTATTTTATTTTTTAAGGAACTTTATAGAGTTTAATATTATTCAATGTTTTTGATGTTTCTATGAATTTTTATATTATAAAATTTTAATGAGAATGCAGAGTTACAATATACACATGAAAATAATGGAAAATGGTTACAAAATCATGTCTTGGATAGGGTGAATGTCAAAATAAATCTTGTCCTCATAAGAAATTAAGTATTCCTCTTATAATATTCAAATCCCTGGGTACATGGTGAAATTGCTTCATTCTGGTATGGGATTGACACACAAATAAAAAAAATCTTACTCTATCATACATCCAGTCTCCTATAAAATTAAATGTGAATAATGATCACATAATATATCTATATTTCACCATGCAATTATTTGGCATAATTAATATTTTAGAGATGATTTTATTATCTATAATAAATTTATAGATTTTTTATTTTAACAAAAAGCACAATACCTTATGTAATCATTGAATGTGAAAAAAACAAGGTTGTCTTAACCAAAGTGAGTTAGTCTAAATTTTATATAATAAATAAATTTTATTATATTTTTATTTTAACTTAGAGGATGATTTCATATTTTAATTGTCTTCATATGTAACATTTCATTGTTTAAGTATTTGCTTAGAAGGACTATTTTTAATTCAAATTTCCTCTAATGGTTGGTCTTTTTGAGAAGAACCACTAGTGTAGAATCAACTTTGCCTAGTTAATGTCTCTCAAGTGAATTTGACATGACTGAGAGAAGACACCAAAGAATTTCAAGACTACACAAAAAATGACAATGACCCCTAGTTACAATAACAATGCACGTTCATGAAGAGGACATCAGGCACAACCGAGAATGCATCCAAATGAGAAATAAGTGCAAGAATCAACACAATACAAAAAATGATAATGTGTAAAAGAGACACCAAATAATATACAACACCAAACAATACCCCCTCATAACTAAAATCAATGACCCCTGCACAACCACCCCCCTGCCTTACATTTTAAATACAAGCACATTCATATAGATGTCAGACAACTAAAAATGTGTCTTGAGCAATTTATGCATAAGAAAGAACCAGAGGGACATCAGACTTAGATAATAATACATATAAGAGTGTAAAAGATTTGGTTTGAATATAGTTTTAGTGAGATCAATATTACCACCAATGTGTAGAGCATAAAAAATAAACACTTTTGAAGAAGATGACACTCAAATCCAAGCTACTGATCAAAATTTATGTGTGTTTGAAAATTTTCTTACATGAAAACTTTGGTGGAAATTTTCTTTTTATCAATTTTGTCAAAGGCAATTATTATACATCAACTTTTAAAATAAAAACTTAAGCCTCTCTTAAGTAAAAGTTAAGCACTTTTAGGTTGGAAGTGACCAAGGGCTTAATTTCCATATGACCAGGGGATACTCATAGGTACAACAAGGTGATCAGATAGAGGAGTGATAAAATAATGGTTAGAGTCTAATCTATGTTTTTACAGGTGATGAAGCTTGATTTGTATGTTGGTGGTGGAAACACACAACTTCACACTTGCTGCTCTGATACCAAATGATGGATCCAAATTCATCACAAGATTATAACCACAAAACCTCTTCCATTAATCTCAAAATAATCACATACAAAACATGGAAAACAAATACCAAGGAATTTATACAAAGCTTACACACAAATCTTAACTCCCATTTTAGCCTTCTACCTCTAGCCTAATCTAGCCTAAAATGTCATGGTTTACAATTTATTTATAGATTTAAAAGAATGAAGAACAAGAGAGAGAAAATAAAAAGGATGCCAAAAAAATTTCCATCATCCACTTGGAGGGACTAATCATCAATAATAAAAGGTGCTCCACCATGTACTCCACTTTAGTTTGTAACCCTCTAACATGTGCCAGTCAAATTGGTCTTCCACTCCACATGGGTGGTCAATCAAAAAAGTATTCATTGTCCCCCACTCAAACAAAAGTCCAAAAAGGTAAAGGATATACTTTTTAACAAGATATCACTTTGTAATTATGTATCCACACTACAAATTAGTCCCACACACATACATATCAAATAAAAGTATGTGTTTTATGTGCCTTGATAGATAACTACACCCCACATACCACCTTATTAGTATGAATAGTGACTTCTACCTCATCAACATGAATAGTGATCATCATTAATAATGATTTCTTATCCACATAATTCTCCTCTAGTTGAAAATAACTCAGCTTCTACAAGTTCTTTGATTGTACTCCAAACATTTTAAGCTCACACAAACTTGACCACATCACTCTATTTTTGGTTGATGCAAGATTTCATGAACCCTTAGATGATCTTGCATTAGACAACCAAGGTTTTAAATTTTGAACTCCTGATCACATAGACAGGGTAAGTGGTAGAAACAATCCTTTGGTCATGAATCATAATGATCATGACATCCCCTTCCAACACACCAAGTAGCACAATTATTTCTTCTTTGTTCTCCATTTCTAGCTTCTACTTGTTGGTTTTACTTCTTATCATTTATTCACCTTCCCTCTCCCCTCCTTATGGTATTTGAACCACCATCACTTTCCTCCTCTGCCAAAGGCTTAACCAACCTGCATTCAAATATCTTATGGGATGAAACCCACTCTCATCCATCCACTACCAAGATACTCTATCATGCATCTAACTCTAACATGTGGGCTCAAACCCAGCCCCTATTCATCCACCTCCACCTAAATCTAAGTTGGATTTCTTCATACATTTTCTAACTAACTATTGGATCCTACACAACATCACAAACTAACATTTATAACTACTCTCTCATGGTTGTAATCTCATCATCTACATACACTATGAATGCCATACAAATCTTACACTCTTCTATATATGGACCTACATTAGGGAAAATAAAATTCCCCTCAAAAACTACTTCATCATGCTCCAAAGTCATGTTATCTAACTCCTCTCCAATGCTAGCATGTTTCTCATGCTTTCCACTCTCACATTGGACTCTTAACAACTCCATAACAACCACCTCTAAGGGTATTTTCTCCTTATTTATACCTTTGTTTTTAGCTATATCACATGGATAAAGCTCTGGTACACTCTCCTTGGGTGTAATTTAATGCACAAAGACCTTCTTCAAATCTTCTAAATGCATGTTGTCCAACTCTTCTCCAATGTTAGAATTATTCTCATGCTTTCCACTCTCACAATGGACTCTTAATAGTGTTATATCAACCACATATAAGGCTATCATCTCCTCATTTATACCTTTATTTTTAACTCTATCACATGGTTGAACCTCTGGTATACTCTCCTTGGGTGCACTTTCTTGCACAACAACCTTCTCCAAAGCTTATATCATGAAAACCTGCAACACTTTTTGGTTGATCTCTTCTTTCACATGCACCTCTTCTTGGATGCCTTTTTCCTCCATCTACAACTCTTCGTGGATGTATTTATCCTCCATCTTTAACTCTTCATGGTTGAAATATTCACTCACATTTCCATCATCCTTAATGAGGATGTCTTCATTTATGGGTTGATCACATGATAGCTACCCTCTCATATTTCCTTTCATGGAAACCTTATTCTTGTCTTTTCTCTCAAGATTCATCACAAAAATTTTATTCATCCACTCTACTTCCATTCTTGAGTTCATAAATTCAGTGATCAACTTGGAAGCCATATTTTACCACTCAAATTCCTTCTTCTTACCTCTCTTTTGTCTCCTCACTTAACGATCATTATAAAATATGGTTTAAAATCCACTCACCCTCTTGCTTCTAAATTTTACCCTCATGAAGTTTTCAATATGCATTTTATTAAAATGCATCTCTAGCTCAACTATCCAAGTAGGAGCTATCGATATGTATTTATTCAAAATGCATCTCTCGTCCTTGTCTTCTCTCTATCTCTTACACCTGGAAAAAACTCACTCCAACATATTTTACCCAACACTCTCCTTGTTGGAATATGCCTCCTCTTGATTTTTACCCATAATAATGTGGAAAACAAGGAAGTAAGATTCAAAATTGCTCTGACACCAAATTATGGAAACATATAGCTTCACACTTGCTACTCTAATACCAAATTATGGATCCAAATTCATCACAATCTTAAAACCATAAATATTTTTCCATTAATCATAAGATAATCACATATAAAACTTTGCAAAAACATACCAAGGAGGATATATAAAGCCTACACACAAATCTTAACTCTCATTATAGCCTTTTAGCTTTAGCCTAATCTAGCCTAATATGTCATGGTTTATAATTCCTTTATAGAATTATAAGAATACATAAAAAGAAAGAGAAAATACAAAGGAGGCCTAAACTTTTTCCATCCTCCACTTGGAGGGACTATTCATCAATAGGAAAATGTGATCCACGATATTCTCCACTTTAATTTGGACCCCTTCAACATGTGCCACTCAAATTGGTATCCCACTCCACATGGGTGGTTAATCAAGAAAGTAGCCATTGTCCCCCACTAAGACAAGAGTCCAAAAAGGTAAAGGATATACATTTTAACAAGACAACCCTTCATAATTATGTATACCCACAAAAATTCATCCTAATAGACATTCACAGCAAACAAAAGTAGATGTCCCATGTGCCTTGATGGATAAATTCACCCCGCATGCCATATCACTAGTAGGAATGATGACTACCACCTCATCAACATGAATAGTGATTTCATGTCCACATCAACTTCTAGTAGTGTTAGAAATTGATAGGTGTGTACTTAGGGGTTGTAGAACCTAATGACTATGTTAATAAGATAACTGGAGTATGATGTCTATTTGGAAATGAATCAAAACTCAATGGATATATGGGCATAACTTAGAATATAATAGTTATCTAGACATGGTTTGGAACCTGATAACTATATGGACATGGGTTAGAACCTGATGACTATTTGGGCATAGGTTGGATCTTGATGAGTCTACTGGTAGGTGTTGTAGAATTCAATTATGGTTGGAACCTAATAATGTTTGGATTAAGGAAAATTCCCATCGAATGGTGATCATCTGACAAGGATTTTAAACTTGATGCCAAAATTCTAACAAATCTATGAAACTACCAAAATTACTTGTAAGGGTTGGAAACTCCATTAAATATGGAAAACCTAAAAATATATAGAATTGGTACACCTCCAAAAACTAGCAAAGACACATTTGAGAAATTAAAAAACCTAGAAAAATCCTAAAAATGTTTCCTAATTTGAAAATCATGTTGTATGAAAATGCATTAAATACCTAAAAAAACCCTAAAACCCTCTAAAAATGGCCAAAAAATATTTTCATGGATCTAGGTCAAGTGTACAATTGATCTTAGGGTTTTTATGCCTCCCATATTTGATGGAATTGTCTATTTTGAGATAGGAAAATCTAGATGTATAGTTTGCATGGATTTTCATGAAATCCCACCAAACTTATGAAAACTAAAAAATCAAGAAAGCTACCAAGAATGCTACAAGGTAAAAAATCACCAATGATTTTATAAATGAAAAAATGGATGTTTGATCAAAGCTTTGATACCATATTGGATCACTCCAAGATCTTTGAACATCACAAATTGCATGAAAACCCTAGGATTAGGTTTGAGTAATGCAAAGCACAAAAGTGATCTTCATTAACTAATCAACCAAAAAATACATTATATAGTGAGATATTAAGTCACAATAAAGATAAAAAATTAAATCATAGTTAGAAAACACATTATGTGTGTGTACCCCAAATGACCTTAACAAACCTAAGCAAGTTGATTAATAACCATGTAGGTAAAACCAAAAGTGGGAAAAGCCTACACTAATAATTAGCATATTATATGACATGATGAGACATATTACATTGATTATATTAAGCATATTTATCAATTTACATGAGTGAGATTGAGTAGGTAATCATATTTAATCATATTAGGGTAGATTAATATAAAGATTATGACATTATATATCATAGTGAGGTACATATCTAGATCAAATTTAAGGCATGAATGTTGTTCATACACATACATTTTTTATTTAAATTTTGGAGATTAATGGTTTTATTTAAGCACTTTGAATCTAATGTTTGTTTATAATAGTTGATTCAAAGTTTAAATTTTTCATATGAACCTGATATGGGGTTTCACCTTTTAAATACAAACTTGATGTGGGGCTTCACCTTTTAGTTATGAACCTAGTTCCACAAAAATAGTTATCATGACATTATATATATATAGGGTAAAATCACCCTATGGCATTCTCCAAAATAGTTCAAGTGACAACCTAGTTCACATACCTACATGTGTATTCATTCCTTAGGTTTTTGATTTCGAATAGCTTAATGATCTATATTATTTCAGATTTTTTACCATGAGTGCACATTGATTTTAGATTTTTTACCATGAGTGCACATTGATTTCTACATGTTTCCTTATAGGTTTTTACATGGATCAAGATGGATAATTTGGGCATACATGTTAACATAAACTATGATTAACCTTAGGTATCAAATTTATTTATTTTATCCTTTTAATTTAATCTTTTCAATATTACACTAAAAATAAGGAATTTTTAGACACATAAATCTGGTATTAGACACTTGGAAATATCATTTTTGACCTATATTTTATATATATAACTTGTGCATACGCATTTGACTCTTACTCATATTTTCTCCTAGACATTCATGTATATATGGACTTGGCCAACCCAATTTATTACCATTCATATATAAAATATCCCTAGTTTATGTCATAATGCTCTATTATCCTAAGCATATTGTCACCATACTCAATATCATTATTTTTCCATTTCTAGATAGTAACAAAAATAATTAGATGATTAAAGTTATCGTTAGTGTTTGAGATTCCTCAAACAACTATTTTCAAATTTAAATCTCTCCCTTAGGTTGGCTGGCACATATTACATGTTGATTATGAGGGGAAATTATCTAAATAGTTATCTATATATACACATCAATTCTAAGGCCATTTCTATATAAAAATCATATCACATTCATTTTTACATTGAGAAAATTTATTTACACACCCTTGAGGTACTATTTAAAAGCATTCAAATATGAAAATACCTCAAAGGAATAATCCTAAAATCCAAGTTTAAAATATAATACAAGGTTAAAATTGCATGTTTTCAAGTGTCAAAATATAAAGCTATAAATTTCATTCTATTGAAAAACTATTGAGCAGACATACACATAGGTCAAATAACTATGTGTGGTTTGATCCCTTTTTAGATTATTAGAATGTAGATAATGCTTGAACACTTAGTAAGGTGTGGTTTGAATAAATTGTATGTGGGATGCATACAATTTGCCCAGGGTCACCTCTCACTAAAAACACCTTCTATTATAAATTAATTAATTGAACAAAGATAAAGTGTATGCAATGAGAAATGCAACATATCTATAAATCAATCCTACTTTGGAGAAGATAGATCTTACTTACACTTCTAATTGGGGATACATTAGATAATTAGGGTCATGACATATAGGTCTGATAAACCTAGCCAAGGGATCTCTTACCATAATAATATCACCAGGGAGGGTTCCAAAGCCTCCATTCAATTAAAACTATGTAATAACCCTAACTAGGTCCTATGTTTTCATATTCATTAAACTAATAATAAGTAAAGAAAAATCTAATCTAATTCTCACCAAATCTTGTGGCACAAAGTGGGGGTAATAAACATTAAAAATAAACATGCATAAAAGACATATACTCATGTCAATGTATACAAATTCCTAATGCATGAAAGAGAATTTAAAATACATATATATCTACTCTTTTAAGTTAGGAACAAAGTTAGGAATACTAACCTTTAAAGACAAACTCACCAAGTCTCAATCTCTCCCTTGGCCAAGGTGCTTCACAATAAGTTGGTATGGTATGTAAGGATGACAAGAATAAATTAGCTCTAGACTACACAACCTATCAATGCATCCAAAATAATTCTCCATAAGACAAAATATGTATCTCCAAATAAATTATAAAACCCTAAGCTTGCTCCTCAAGTAGAATGGTGGATAAGTAGATGTGAAATATATCTTAATTCTTCTTCTTTTCTCTTAGAAATGGAAAAATGATTATGTTTATATAATCGGATCGAACCCTAAACCCTTCTAAAAAATTTGGCCAATAAATTTGACCTGTTTAACGTAGTATTGAAATTGAAAAAAAAACACACTAGATAATGAACTATGTCAGCCATGGCTACTGGCTTAGTTCTTAGTAAGCTGTATAATAATATAGGGTCGATGTGGCTGACATGTCATGAAAATTGCCAAAAAGGGGTTTAGGTTAGGGAAATAGCTAATGAAGGTGGTAATAGACTATAAGAGGGTGAAAATGGGATTCAAAACTTAGGGGAATGGTTTTTAGGAGACAAGTGTGTAGATAACAAATGGAAAAAGGGACAATAACCCTGTAAAGCACAAATGGTCTACTCACCCTTTTCTTGGTGCACCCTTTTAGACATGCACTCAAAGATATTGAGACTCAATCAGTTATTAAAAGATAGAAAGCATTAGTATTTGATAAAAGTTTGAAAATATTATGTGTATACACATTCTCCACTTGAATCTCATCATGTGTCACATAGGTGCAATAAGGGATGGTGCTTTGACAAATAACATAGTAACACACAACCCTGAGGCTAAAAAAGTTGTAGTATTTTAAATCATAAAATAACTAAAAGTAAATGATGGAAAGGAAATTAACTAGAAAATTAAATGTAATGCATACCTTGACTTACCTTTATTACTGGATGATTATCTATTGTGTTTTTAGTTTTAGTCATGGAGGGCATAAAGACTGCTTTCGACAAATCCAAGGATACAAAATTAAAGAGAAAAAATAAATAAATGTAGGAAAACCAAGATAGCTGGTTATATATGGATAGGATGTACTTGAAATTTTAGAAAGTTAGGGTGATAAGTGTTATGTTAGACCAAATGACCAAGTCAAAATTTAGAGTAAATTGTGTAACTGAAAAGCCAATGCTACTAAAGACTGAAAAACTCAAACAAGTAAACCTTAAGTAAGAAAGGCAATCTCACCAAATAAACTGAAGGATACATGTCAAAAACATGGAAATCAAACATCAATGTGAAAATAATAACAATCCCTACTTAAACAAAGATGGGAAAGCAAAATTGGTAAAAAAAACATTGATAAGTGAGTAGTATCAATCCTTAATCATCAATGGAAAAAGTGCATAAAGGGGGAAAATAACATTGATGAGTGAGGAGTAACAAACCAACCTCAATCAATAATGGAAAAAGTACATGAAAGTAAAAAAGGATGCAGGTGTCCAAAAAAAGGGTAATAGAATAATGGAAAATTGTAAAAGAAAGTAAACTATGTCCAGAAATGTAGAACCATGGTGCAAAGAAAGTAATTTTAGTTACTTAAATATGTTTTTTTGTTATAATTGTAGATATAACTGAAACAAAGTAGTGATAGCATGTTTTTAAGATGTGAAGAAGGAAGAAGTATAGAAGAGGGCAAACATATTTAGAATCACATGTGTCTATCAAAGGGGGAAATGAAATGGGTGGAGGGGATAATTAAGAAAAAACCAAGGTAGAGGCAATCTTTATCAAAGTTAAGATACTTAAATTAGGTTTGTAAAAACAAGAGGGCTTTCAATCTTAATGACTCTGAAGAACTTATCCTAGCCACACAAGTCTTAGGTCAATAAATGGAGTATGTAGATCATCTCATGAAGTCTATATGCATGAAAAGTAAAATGGGCCTACCTTCCCATAATGTGTTCCTTAGGACCCCTTATAAAGTCATTAGTCTACTGTAAATATTGGGTACTTATGTGAGAAAGTAGGTAAAACCATTAAGTTTTTTTTTTAAATTATCCTATTCTAATCTACTAGCCTACCACACCCCAATGGACCTTAGCTCTATCAAGAGGTCAACTGTGGAGTTTGAGATTCAATTAGAGATAGGAGATGTGCTTAAAATCATGTCTTTTGATGTGATTTTGAATTTTGAGATTTATATGTTTCCTTTTGTATATCATTGTCTTTTGTTTTCAAATGATTTGGATTTTAGCTTTTTTGATGGATTTTCTATTCCTCCTCCATACGAATTTGGAAAACCAAACATGGGTGTTAAAGATGACTTTTATTTGAATAATTGGGACTTGGTTACTAAGAGAGAGAACTCAAGGAACATGGTGTCTAAGAGTCTCATAAAGTTAGGTGAAATAAAAGGGTTATCTTGACTTTGACCTTGTTTTATCTAATGTGGAGTGAAATGAAAGGAAATCAAGAGGAATGAGACATGAAGAAATTTGAATTACTTCAAATCACAAAAAATGTGATTAAGGGCAAAAAAAGGAATGGATATAATGATAATAAAGTGTGATTCATTATCATAATAATGAGGGAAATATAGGAAAACATGTTAACACAACTTATGAAAATTTCATCTATCAAAAGAATTAAAAGCTAAAGCTAAGAACAAAAGATCAAAAACTCATAACCATTGAAAAACACATTCTAGAAAAAGGAATGACAAGATGGTGATTTTATGAGGAAGGCCAGGTCCTATCCATGGTCTTACAATGCAACTTATAAAATAGAAATCCATGAGGGTGTACAAAAGCATGGGAAAAACAAATAAATAAGAAAAATATGATATTTGTGAGGAAGTCTAGGTTCTATCCATGGTCTTACACTATAACTCACAAAGAGAAATCCATAAGGTGCGAAAAAGTGTATAAAAATTATGAAATCAAAGATAAGGAAGTACATCATAAGGAAAACTAGGTCATATCCATAGTTTTATAATGCATCTCATGAAGAAAAGGGGAAACCAAAAGATCAAAAGGAAGGACTAAGGTTTGTGAAAGAAGAGAGATGATACAGAGGGTGAGACCCACGTAAGTATCCTACAAAAAGTGTTAAATAGATAACATATAAAAATCATGATAAGAAGGGAAATATCTTACACTAATGTCTACATCAAATACAAGCATGTGAGAGATAATCCTATGTGTCTCAGAAGGTTTCATGAAGTTGAATTAGTTTGGTAGCATGTAATGGAGAGTAAGAGTGGGCATCACAAGATGCCCCAAAGGGAAAGTGGATGTAGGGATGGGCATAACAAGATTCCCTAGAGCCTAAAATGACATGTGGGTGGGCATCATAAGATGCCCCAAAGGTTAGAGTAAAATGTAGATGGGCATCGCAAGATGCCCCACAAGATGAAAAGAGGAAGCAAAGATAAGAAGAAAAGAGAAACCCATATAGCGTCTAAATGGATTCAAGTTTTTCAAGAAGATTTTTATAGGGGATATGATACTTGAGGAAATAAAAAGGTTTCTAATCAAAAAGAATGATATACAAATAACTAAGTCAGCTAGATAGAAGAGCAAAGGTAGAAATAAGAGTACAGATTCAACTAGGTCGACTTAGTACTACTGAAAAGGGGTTGAGAAGAGTAGAGAACAATAGAAATGATGTATTTTAGCACTAAGTTATCCACTTACTACTAAGTCAGCCCACTAGTTTTTTTTAATCTAACCAACTAAGTCGGTCACTTTCTATTAAGTTAGCCCACTAGTTTTTTTACCTAACCAACTAAGTCAGCCACTTACTACTATGTCATCCAGATAGAAGGCAAATAAGGATATAGGGTCGACCAAGTTGACTTAGTACTACTGGATAGAAGGTAGAAAAGTATAGAGTTAATTGAGTACTATAAACAAGGAGAAACATAGTTTGATAGGAATACAAGGTAGACCAAGTTGACTTAGTATGATACCCTAATTAGTAGAAAGGAATACCAGGTCGACCAAGTCAACTAAGTACTATAGATAGGGAAAAATAAAGTCTTATAAGGATACAGAGTTGACCATGTCAACTTAGTAATATAAACTAAGTGGTAGAAAGGAATACTAGGTTGACAAGGGCAAATTAGTATTGTAGTTAGGGAAAAAGATAGTCTAATAAGGATATAGAGTCAACCAAATCCACTTAGTACTATAACATGATTGATATAAAGGAGTATTGGGTCGACTAGGTTCACTTAGTACTACAAATAAGGAAAATGATATTCTATAAGATACTATGTCAAACATAATGATAGTTTTTTCAAATAAGGAAAAAAAATTCAATGTAATTAAAGAAATAAATAGAAGCAAAAACAAACAATTAGATCAATGAGAATGATCCAATTGAAGCACACAACATAAAAACTTACACTAACTCTAGCCAATGCAAGTTTTTGCAATACAACACATAATGATCAGAGAGTAAGCAGTCAATTGAAAAGTAAATTCTAACTAAGTGGTCATCTTGAGTGTTGTTAGATTATTATAAAGTGTTATTTTAAATGTTATAGGGAAGTTGGATGAAAATATAGAACTAAAAATCAATCTATGGATGGTTTCAAGACATTTAGTCTAAAAGGGATTTGTGTCAGCAATGGTAATGGCTTGGTATTGGGGCCTACCCCCTCACGTCATAATTCCATAATGATAAGAGTGTCAGGTGCTTTGATAACATATACCATTAACCATGTGTTTATACTTGGCCAAAAAATCAAGTTGGCTTCCCCCTTGGTGATGAAATCGAAGTAGGTAGGCCTTGGGAAGACAAATTTTAAATGTATTTTGAGTATTGTGTGATTTGATAGTATGTGCAAAAAGAGAAAAATATTGAAACTAATCATCAATTTGAAAAATAACCTAATTATAAAATTTGATCTACTCTAAAGATGATAATAGATAAAAATGAAAGTGTGAATTAATTACTAGCATATAGTTGTTAATTCCCAAATTAAGAATGATACAGATTTGGTTCAGATGACACTATATGCAAACATTACAAAATAGAGTCAACTAGGTCACTACTAATTTATAGAAGTGAGATTCATTAAGAACTAAGTCGATCGATTTGACTTAGTATTTTAGACATAATATAGGCCTCAAAACTAATTTGATTAGGTCAACTTAGTTTGTTGTAGGATTTTAGTTTTGAAGACTGCAAACTTGCACAAAATAGAACTATAATGCAGTACTGACTTAAAAGAGAGAAAGAAAGGAACCTTGGTGGGTTAGAAGATGATTAGGATTACTATTTTTTTATTATAGTGCCTTGAATTTTATTTATAATTATTTCAAACTAAGTCGACTAGGTTAACCTAGTTTTATGAAACCCTATTTGCTAAAGCCTAATAAGAAGACTAAGTTGTCATGTATGACTTAATTTTTTATTTGGGTGATAACTAAAAGACTAAGTCAATTTGCATGAATTTGTTTGTTTATCTAGATTTTGACTAGAAGACTAAGTTGACTTTCATGACTTGGTTTGTTATTCTAGATGCTGACTGGAAACTAAGTCATACAAGACTAAGTCAACTTGCATGACTTAGTTTGTTATTTTGGATGTTGACTAGAAGAATAAATTAACCTAGTTGACATAGATTGTTATCTAAAATTGAATAAGAATATTGTGTTAACTTATCTGATATAGTAACTTCTATTTGATGAAGACTTGCACAGAAAGAATAGAGCCATTTTGATACAACTGTGTGTTAAACCTATGCATAAAAGTTAGAACTATACTAGTTTGGTCAACCTAGTATCACAAATATAGAAAAATAATAAAATGATAGAAATGAAAATTGTTAAATAAAACCTACAAAGGTTAGATTCACGTTGGGTTCACCAAAATGTATGCAATGGGAAATGTAGCATATCTACAAATCAATCCTAGCTATGAGAAAATAGATCATACTTACACTTCTAATTGGGGATACATTATATAATTAGGGTCATGACCAATATGGATCTACTATACCTAGCCAAGGGATCTCTTACCACAATAATATCACTAGGGAGGGTTCCAAAGCCTCCAATCAAGTAAAACTATGTAATAACCCTAACTAGGTCCTATGTTATCATATTCACTAAACTAATAATAAGTAAAACAAAATATAATCTAGTGCTCACCAAATCTTGTGGCATAAAGTGGGGGTGATAAAAATTAAAATTAAACATGAATAGAATACATATACTCATGTCAATGTATATGGAATCCTAATGCATGGAAGAGAAGTGCAAATGCATATCTATCTACTCTTATAAAGGAGGAACAAAGTTAAGAATACTTACCTTTGAAGACAAACCCATCGATCCTTAATCTCTCCCTTGGCCAAGGTGCCTCATAAGAGGTTCTTGTGGTATGTAAGGATGACAAGGATAAATCAACTGTAGGCTACACAATCTATCAATGCATCCAAAATACTTATCCACAAGACAAGATCCACATCTGCAAAGAAAGTATGAAACCCTAAGCGTGATCCTTAAGTAGAATGGTAAATAATCAGATGCATAATATATCTTCTTGTTTTCTCTTTAAAATGGCAAAATTATTGTGTTTATATAGGTATATCTAACCATAAACCTTTCCAAAATTTTCAACTGACAAGGTTGACCTGGTCAACCTAGTATTGAAATTGACAAAAAAACATACTATATAATGAACTATGTTGGCCATGGCCAACTTAGTTCTTAGTGAGATCTATAAATAAAAATATAGGGTTGATGTGGCTAACATAGTCATGAAAAATACCAAAAATGGGTTTAGGTTAGGGAAATGGATAATGAAAGTGGTAAAAGACTAGAAGAGGGTGCAAAATGGGAGGTAAAGCTTAATGGAATGGTTTTTAGGAGAATAGTGTGTAGATAACAAGTGGAAAAAGGGAAATCAATATTATGAAGCACCAATGGTCTACCCACCCCTTTCCTAGTGCACCCTTTAAGGTATGCACTTAGAGAGATTAAGAATCGACGGGTTCTTGTAAGATAGAAAGCATCAATATTTGATAAAAGTTTGAAAATATTATGTGTATACACAAAGTTCTAATTATCTAACTTGCTTACTTGATTACAAAACTCAAGCCTTACCCTCTATTTATATAAATTTGAGGGAAGGTGAGGATTATTCATTTGGCAATGTGAAAATGGTCTAGTTTCCATATGAATAGTTAAGCCACTAATGTCAACATTCCAAAAACCATGTTGACCTCTTATTTTGACATGTGGGTGTGCAAAATTAAACCCCACATGGATTATTCTAACTATGGTGAAGCATCCTTGGTTAAAACAAAGTTAAGATTAACAATCTAATTACTCTAACATCCCCCCTTAAAATTAACTTGGGGAGAAGATAAAACTACGAAAAATGGGTCCCAATAACAAGGCCTAATTAGGTACCCATGTAAAATCAAGAGGAAGGAGGAACTATATATAATCCCTCCTCAATGAAAACTTCCTTGACCCCTAACATATCCCAAAGATACATGTACTTGGATGTGGATAGAGGTTTGGTGAAGATGTTGATAACCTAGTCTTCTATGTGATAATAATGAAGATTTACCACATGGTCTTGTAGGAGTTGTTGAATGAAGTACATGTGAATCTCAATATGTTTGGTGTACTATTGTTCCACTGGGTTACAAGAAATGTGTATAGCACTTGGATTATCACACCAAACTATAGTGGGTTTCTCAGATGGAAATCCAACTTAGATAAAATTTGATGTATCCAAAGAGTCTCCTAGCCTGCATTGACATCTCCATGATACTTGGCCTCTTTCAAAGAGAGCAATAGCAAGTTTATTCTTAATTGCCCAGGTGACAGGACCAAAACCAAGATGAAATATGTAGCTATAAGTACACTTGTGATCACTAACATCACTTTCCCAATCATAATCGGTATAACCTACTAATTGAGTTGAGCCTCCTAATGTATATTCAATGTCATAATTGATTGTGCCATGAATATAGTGAAGTATGCACTTTGTGGCCTTATAATGACTCTCATGGGGATCTTTCATAAAGTGAGATATAAGTACAATAACACATGAGATGTTTGGCTAGTTATGAGTCAAATAAAGAAGGATAACTACCAATTATTTTTATAATGTAGCATCAATGGATGGTGTAGAACACTTGGTAGTCAAAGTGACTCTAGACTAAAAGGGAGTTGAGGATGGCTTCAAATCAAGCATGTTGAAGTGATGAAGCATGTCTAAAGCATACTTAGGCTGAGCAATGCTGATCCCTATTTTATATTAGGAAACCTAAAGACCAAGGAAGTAATAAAAAAGGCCCAAGTTGGACATCTTAAATTGCTTCATGAGGTTTGACTTGACATCCTTAGTCAAAGAGGAAGAACTTGTAGTGAGGATCAAGTCATCAACATAAAGTATAAGTATAATACTTTCACCATCTATCCTCTTTGTGTATACTGTGGGGTCTGAATGACATCTAGAGAAATCATTATCAAGCAAAAAAAGATCCATTTGATCATACCAAGCTCTAGGAACTTGTTTGAGACCAT
Organism: Torreya grandis; assembly: GCA_037957365.1. Classification (NCBI taxonomy): domain Eukaryota; kingdom Viridiplantae; phylum Streptophyta; class Pinopsida; order Cupressales; family Taxaceae; genus Torreya; species Torreya grandis. The sequence continues at coordinate 933,147 of JARHVA010003776.1, forward strand.
AGAGAGATTGTTGAATTCTGTAGACAAGGGAAAAATCTTGAATATACCCTGGTGGTTGCTCCATGTAGGTTTCTTCCTATAAATCTCCATGCAATAAATCAATCTTAAAATCTATTTGATGCACTTTCCAACTATGTGATGCATCAAGTGAGAGAAAAAGGTGAATATAATTCATATTTACAATGGGGCAAAATGTCTCTAAATAGTCAACTTTCTTAACTTGGGAGAACTATTTTGCTATGAGGCATGCCTTATACTTGTCAACTGAAACATCTGCTGCATACTTGGTGTGATAGACCCACTTGTACCAAACTAATTTTCTTTATATTGAAAGAGGAACTAAGTCCTAAGTATCATTTTTCAACAAGGAATGATATTCAACTTTCATTTCTTCATCCCATTTAGGTTTGTCAACTATATCATGAAATTTTTGAGGATCTTTAAAATTAGGGGCACGAGCAATAGGGCCCATAATAGCCTTTTTAGATCTAGTTCAATGAGTGTCAGTGGGATCACCTACCAAAGGATGAATTGATTCCTTATCTTTTTGACCCAACATGGAAATATCTTTGTAATAGGAGGTGGGGGAGGAGCCAAAGGAACTAGAGGTCCTTCATCCACTAGATCATCTGAAGATTCATCAATGTTAGAGGAATAATAATGTGAAGTAGATATAACTAGAGAATAAGAAGGTGAAGATGGTGGCTCATAAGCCAAATAGTGTTCCTCTACATGAGCATCATTCCTATAAAGTAATTCATGAGTATGAGGGTCAAACAGATGATAGGCTTTTACATCTTCACAATATCCAACAAAAATGTAAGGTTGGCTCTTTTGATGTATGGCCTTAGATTTTTAATCAGGAATGAAGGCCCAAACTTGAATACCAAACACATGGAAGTGAGAAAAATCAGGATTCTCTTTGGTCTAAGACTCTTATGGTGGCAAATTTTGCACAACTTGATGAGAAGTACAATTTTTAATATAATTAGCGCAATTGATGGCTTTTACCCAAAACTATGGGGATAGATTCTTGGCTTGAATCATGAAATTTTCCATTTCTTTCAGTGTATGATTTTTCATCTTAGCAACACCATTTTATTGACTGGTGTAAGGAACTATATGTTGCAAATGAATTCCATGGGTAGCAAAAAAATTAATGAAGTCATGGTTCACATATTAACCTCCATTATCTTTCTGAAGCCATTGAATCAGGAACTCAAATTACTTCTCAATAAATGCTTTAAACTCAACAAAGTGATCAAAAAATTGATTTTTGTACTTCAATAGTTACACCCAAGTTCGATGAGAGAAATCATCAATGAATGTGAGTGCATACTTGGCTCTAGAAAAATATGTCTTAGGGAAATACATTAAGTCACTATAAACCAAATGAAGTAGAGCTTTAGTGCACCAAGACTTTCCTTTCGAAAACTTTTCTCTGTGATTTTTTCCAAGAACACATCCTTGACAAACAACATCTTTGAAAGAGACCTTGGGAATGCCTTTGACCATGTTGTGAATACTAAATTTATGTAATTACTTGAAATTGAGATGACCAAAACTTTTGTGCCATAGTTTGCTCAAAGAATCAACATGAGAAATGAGAGAATGAGGAGATTTGGAATCATGAAATGTACCAAACTGATATAGACAAGACACATCATTTGCTTTTCCAGAAGCAAAAACCACTATATTATTATACAGATCTCTGACAATAACATTTTATGGAGAAAATTCCACTATACGACCTCCATGGGAATAAATATTAACCATTTTCACCTTAGGCAAAAAATGGGTCAACCCCCTATAGTCAAGATCTTGTATAGGGGATTTTTATAATCTCATAGGCTATGTTTTAGCTTTATTGATGTCATTTACTATGCCATTATAGTTTAGTCACAATATAGCTTGGTCCTTGTGTTATTTGGTGTCTCCATGGTGATCAATGTAGTTAAAGCATGGATCAAGTTGCTAATGGATAAGTAGATGGATAGTGATTTAGAGGCCTTATGAGATGTAAAGAGTGTTTGGAATGAGTATGGAAGTGCATATCATTCATATAGTTCTTTGTTGTGTTCATCTAGACATTTGGGTATAGGGGCATAAATTTTGAGTAGGCATTTTGTTGACGTCATCATTGCCACATGTAGATGAGTCAAGGAGAATTGGTCATATGGTTATGATCACATTAGTCCTAGGATGCTACACACTAAATTTTAGGCCATGCATCTAAGTGCAATAGAATATATGAGGGTTCAAAGTTGGCCTCTCAGACATTTCTTGCTAAGTTTCCATAGCCAATTTATAAAGGAGCTCAAATAGAGCCAAGTGGGTAGTTTGATGATGTTATATCTCACACATGTGGAAGTTTCTAGAGAAAATGATCATATGGGTTTGTTTAGTTTGGTCCTAAGAACATATGTACTAAGTTTCAGGTCATGAAATGAAGTGAGAAAAAATTTATGCATAAGCAAAGTTGGATCCTCGGATAGAATTCACTAAATTTCTATACTTAGCTATTTTGAACCAGACCGTCGCCAAAGTGTCATGTAAAAATTACATAGGTGATCTCACTTGAAATTTTTTTAAATGAACTTAGAGGGATCCCAAAACCAATGGATCAAATGGTTTCATCCCTTTTAGTATAAATAAAATCTACTACAAATTTGGTGCCTCCAAGATTCTTGTGTTTCAAGATCCAAGCCTTCAAAGTTGGTCAAAAAGCATAATGACAGTCACACAGACATCAATTTTTAAATAGAGAAAAGGAAATCCATTGGAGCTTAAATTTGACATTTTTTGGGATGTCAATAATGGTTACACAAATTTAAAATTATGGGAGAAAATATGTTAATTTTAAGATCATGAAGTAGCCATTGGGTTTCAACCAGTGGGCCCTAGTTGATCTAATGGTCCACATTACATTGTACATCTTGATCCAACAGTGTGAGATGGGTCAAATAGTCAAGGAGATTTAGGGATTGACATGTGGTGTAAGCATGTGAGGCTAAAAATTGACAACAAATCTTGAGAATCAATGTATGTTTGACGTGTGGCATAAGCTGGAATAGAGTTGACAAGTCAAGAGTAAGATCGATGGCTGACACTTGATCATACAGATCAAGATCAATGGCATGAGTGAAAGCCAAAGGTCAAGGAGATCTAATCAAGTGAAATGTTCCCAACTATCATGATCTTGGGAATTTGCGTTAGTGATTGATAGCCAACATCAAAATTTGAAGCAAAGAGATTCCAGAGGAGATCAACAGGTCGAATCTGACTAGTTTCCAGATGGACAAGATGAACACATGTCCAAATGATGACAAGCATATTTCAGAATGGAATGAGCAACATGGAAAAGGAAGTCCACATGGACAAATATGTGGGATCAAATAATCCATAACAAATTAATCTCTTTAAACTCATATTGCACCATGAAAGCTCAATCAAAGACCAAAATGAATAGTGACTTCCAGATGTAAAAAATAAAGTCCAAGAAAGCAATGAGTAGTTGTAGATGACAAATGCAATAATCTAGAAGATAGTTAATGAATAATAAAATTCCTATGACTATCAGAACATATGTGTCAACCTTCCTATTTTAGTTTCAAATTCTTGAGAGATGGTCCATGATGGAAATAGTTTCACAAAGGTTAGCTGAAGAGTCATTGCATCATTTTTGGATAAATTTGTCATGGTTTATGTGGACATTTTTCTCGAGAGACATTTATTATTTGTTTCAAACTTAGTACACTTTCATTATAACTGGTTCTCATGATGGACATGTATTTCAACAACCCTTGGACTTATTTCTTTTCTTTTCTCTCAAATGTTATAAGTAGCTACCATTTTGGCCTTTGTAATCTAATACCACACATGTATGGAAAAGCCCTACTAGATTGATGTCATATTTTGCCTTTTAACATTAATGCAAGTATGTTTTTATGTTCTTGAACAATTTTCTAAGTGTGTAAGTGATTTATAGTGATAAGAAGTGTCATGTCCCCTTTGCAATTAATTTGATGTTGAGGAAAAATTGGCTAATTCCAATCTTCCTCCAACACTATTCTTAGGGACATTATTCACCAAGTCACTATTTAGTATCACTATTCATAGTTATTATTCATGGGAACTATTCATTGTTACTATTCATGGTGACATAGCATATCACTATTCTTGGTTACATGGTAGGTTCACTATTCATGGTGACATAACAGGTGACTCAGTAGTGAGGTGGCTTGGAGATAAGGTGGGATGACCCACAGGGGGTCCTCACATGGGGTCCAAAGCATGTGACTAAATGTGGGACATAATTTTCCACTAATTTCACTTATGTCTTCATCATCAAGCATTAAATTTGTCCACATGGGTAAAGATGGTACCAAAGTTAGTGGATTTACTATTCTTAGCTTTTGGGAAAGTCAAAAGGTGGTGGTGAAAGTGATTTCTAAATCATGAAATCACTTGAATTAAAAAATAACATTATTCTTCCACCACATGGAGAGTATGGTAAATTTATTTTGTCTTACATGGTGTGGGTGGGTAGAAGAGTCCAAAAGGAGATTATGACATGGTTTGAAGTCTTGTGTGCACTTTGGAAAGTGAGAGAGAAGATATTCTATGCTAATCTAGATTACATGTGTGGAGAATCCATTATGGAAGCATGATAAGTGGAGGCAAAAGTGGGGAGCCATTATGAAAGCATGACCAATAGTGCACATTTTGGCACACATAAAATATGGCACCATATTCTCTCTCTCCTCATTATTCATCTCTCATTCTTTCCTCTTTACAAATTCTATAAATATGTATCTCTTTCCTTTGTAATGAATACTTTGATAAACCAATTAAACCCCCATTTTGAGTATTGGACCTATGTTCAACTCTTCCCTCTTATTTGGATGAAAACCCGAATTAAGTATATAAGTTAATGGACAAAAACACATTGGTTTCATAGATCAAAGGATGAAACCCCTTTGGTTTAGTATGGCAATCTCATCCTTAGATTGTGAATGTGCTTCAACTACAGATACAGAGTAGCAGAGTGTCAGTGTTTGTGTGTAGGTTTCCAGTGTGTTGAAGATTTTAGATTTCTAGTGTTGGTGTTGTGTGGTGTGCATCTTCAAAATCAGTTTATGTGAATATTGCAGGTCTTCAAAGTTCATAGTGTGTTTGTGGCCATATTTTGTAAGTGTGGTATTATACCATATTGTTTGTAATCTATGTTATGTAATTATTGGTTATGGATATTGTCTCAAACAATATCTTATTCATTTTATTATGTGGATGTGTAAGAGGATATTTATAAGTGTCATCAATCAATGTAGTGTGGTAATCATGTGTGTTTCCCATAGTTATGTTAAGTGTATTTTCAGATTTGATTTTATCTATGTAGTTTGACTCTTATAGTTTATGTGGTTTTAGTTAATATCTTATTTGCGATATTATAAGAATTGATAATCCTCTATCCTTCTTTCCTTTATCCTTCCATAACTGAGCAAAATTTCTTAGTCTAAGAGGTCATATAGAGTGTAGTTAAGTGTGTCAAACTCTTCCAAGTGTATAATTGTCTTTGGAATATGCAATTTGGATTCTGGTTCATTTACCTTGTGTCATTTCACACATCCTACCTCTATATTGAAATACTCATGTTAGAATCCTTTAGGACTTTGAGACTAGTTTGTATGCCTTATTTCATAGTGCTTGGAATATGATGGTCATGTGGATATAATCTTAGTGTATCACCTCTATAGAATAGGTTCCATTCATGTTATTTCTAAATATTTTCCCCATAAGCAAGTAGTTGTTTAGGTTATAAGCATTACACGATACATTCAAGGATCTATCCCTTTAAATCTAGAGGTTCATTTCTACAATAGGTACACCCACATACCTATAAATGTCCTCATATTGTGCAAATATGGAAGAGTATTGAGCACACTCTTCTAGGGTATGATAATTAGTGACAACAATTTTGGCATGCCCGATGGGACCTATTTTCAAGACAATTTGTCAAGGTTAATGTTGGTCTTGACAACATAAGCTACAAATTGGTGTGTTACTCAACATTTGGTGACTCCATCAAAGTAAATCCGGTTCAAGTCTATTGTCTTATTATAAACTTATTCTCATAATTTATGGTTCTCATTAGGTCATTATCTAGAGGAGTTCTCAATCCCATTGACCCACTCCTTTAACCTAAACTTCCACTTGGAGTTCAATATCCTCCTCCTAATTTGCACTTTGAAGATCAAGAGCATTTTGCTAGTGAGGGAAGTCAAGAGAGTGAACAAGTTAAAGAATAAATGGATAAACTTCATGTTTTCCCTGTATTCAATATAGAAAATCCAATTCACCTTTAGGCATATGATGTCATTCCTCCTAATGCCACAAAATGTATGCCCCTATTCAATGGTGAGATTCATGTTACACCTAGTGAGCATATTAGATATGTCTGTAACTTCTATAGCTTCCAAAATATCACTCAAGAGAATATTTCCATTAGACTCCTTGCCATGTCCCTTAGAGGGAAGGATCTTGACTGGTATAGGACTTTAGAAGGTGGATGCATCACATCATGGGACAAATTTTGAGTGTTGTTGACTGCAAGATTTAAAAATGAGAGTGACCATTGCTCTTTTATACACTAGCTTAATGTAATTAAAAGAGGAGGCAAAGAAATAATGCATGATTTTAGTGAAAAGTTTCAAAAGACTTGGGATAGACTACCTCTTCCTATGAGGCCACATCCCAACTTTATGTTCCCAACCTATTTGAGAGCTATTGACACTAAAATTACTGTCATGTTTCAATCCATGGGTGGTTCCACCCTCCCTGAAGCATATGAGCTCACTATAAAGGCTAAAAATATTTTCATCCAAGCTATAAAATTACCACCCAAAGTGTTTATGCCTCAATTATCTCATGATTCTATTGATGCTTCAAATATGTCTCAAATTCTTAATGTCAATACCAAGCTTAGGGCTACTCCTAAAAGGATAATGTCATGGACAAAGATGTAGAAATTCAAATTCTAAGAGATTAGCTTAGGTAAGCTAAACATACAACCAGGTGCTTATAAAAATTCATATCTTTATCAGCAATAGTATGGTCAATAATTTGGAAGAGGAAGAGGCTAATGACAACCTAATCCCAATAGGACTACCGATGCATATAATCCCAACTCCACCATTAATGCAATAGAGATGGTGTCAATTTAAAGCAACTTGGTACAAGGTGAAAATTGGTAGCAATGATAATTTATGGATGCTCCCGAAGGTGGAGAGTAGGATCTTATTTCTCATCATGAAGTTATTCCTCTCTAATCTATTGAGGATGAAGTGATGATGCAAACAAGTGGAAGTAGATAGCCTCAATAAGAGATTTTCACCAACATCCTGGTCAAGGACACCTTCATGCTTAATCAAGGAACCTTGATCATAGACAATACTAGGTCCAAAATAAATACTTTAGGTGGAGATAGTAATGTGCCTACAAGCTCATCCAATCATCCTCCAAAGTAACAAAGCATGGCTGCAAGTGGGATAGTTTCAAGGGCTCTTACACTTCCATCAAATCAAAATGCTAGAAGGACTATTCAAGGAACTCCAACTCCTAAATTTCTAAGCACTTATTTTCATCCAAGAATACAAGATAAACTATGTATGTCTTATTTAAATATTGTATATTCACTCAAAATTACTAAAACATCCATTTCTCTCTAGGATGTTCTACATATGCCAGGTCAAAAAGAGCTCCTAAAAAAATAGTTATTTGTTATCCCTATCAATGTCCCTCCTTCAAATTGTTAGGTTTTGGAGCTAAAAGCTTCACAGGTATGCAAACAAGGAGGTTGCTGAGTGGCAGAGCAATCGACGTTGGTCTGATCAACCGTTGTTGGTTATATCCAGTTCCAGAGCAACTGACATCGGTCAGGGATCAGCTGACGTCGGTCATCCCCAAACAGATAGGGACCGATGTCAATCACTTGTGTGTGCGTGCATGAGTTTTCATGCATTTCAAGAATTAGACTTGGTCTATTCTAGGAAGATCCGAGTGTTTGCATGTGAAGAATAATTTCAGTCTTGAGTCTGTGTTTCTAATTATTGTTTGTATGGGATCTATTTAATAGACCCATGGGCATGTATTGTAATTAAGGACAAGGAAGAGATCCTTCCAATTGTAAGATCAATTGATCTGCAGGTTGTGCAAGATCAAGTAAGATCTACATGGTAAGTATTGTCTCATTTGATTTGCAGGTTGTGCAAGATTAGAGAGATCTACTTGGAGTACTTTGAGTACTTGTTGGACTAGTAGTATTGTTATTGACTGGTGGAGGTGAACAACAACTCTGTGTTTGAGTTGTTTGTTGTGATCGTAATTGAGAGAGTGAATTCTTAAAGGAGAATTATTGTACGCCCTAGAGGTGTGGGAGCCCTAGAGGTGTGGGGAGAGTGTGGCATCTTCATTTTATTTCCTTCTAGATGAGTATTAATACAAGATTGTATTGTCTCTCATATTTTGTGCTATTTTTGAATTCTAGTTACTTGTTAATTCTAGTTTAATTTCGTATTTAGTTGCTTATACAAAGGTAATCAAGTGTGCTCTTTAGAGCTATTAGATCCTGACAAGTGGTATCAGAGCTTTGGTTAGGTTCATTAACACCTTGGTTTTAGAGTGTGTTAAGTGTTTTTTTATTACAAGTCACTCATAGGGGTTTCTGTTTGAGTGGGAGTATGGCAATGGTAGAAGAAAGTAAGCTAAGAATGGATAAATTTAATGGCAAGAATTATCAATTATGGAGGATGCAGATAGAAGATTATCTGTATCAAAAAGATCTGTACTTACCATTGGGTGGGGTTGCATGCAAGCCCACAAATATGAAAGATGAAGAATGGAAGGTTCTTGATCGGAAGGCTCTGGGATCTATAAGTTTGAGCCTTGCATCGTCTGTGATTTCCAACTTATCACAGGCAAAGACAATGGTAGAGTTAATGGAATCTTTGGCAAATTTATATGAAAAACCCTCAGCTTCGAATAAGGTATTTCTTATGAAGCAATTATTTAATTTGCAAATGTTGGAAGGTGGATCAGTACATAGTCATCTTAGTGATTTCCATGGTTTGGTAAACTAGTTAGTTTTAGTCAATATAGTTTTTGATGATGAAATTAAGGCACTCTTAGTCTTATGCTCTTTACCTGAAAGTTGGGATAGTTTGGTAATGGCAGTAAGTAATACTGCGTCTGCTTCAAATATCTTAAAAGTTGATGATGTTGTTGGTGTAATCTTGAATGAATAAATTTGCAGGAAAGCATAGGTGAATCATCAGGGAATGATTTAAGTGTTGAAAGTAGGGGAAGGCAAAGAGAGAAGAGTAAGCAAGGGAAGTCAAAGAAAGGTAGTAGATCCAAATCCAGACATGGCAGTGTAATCTACTAGAATTGTGGAAAGAAAGGGCATGTAAAGAAAGATTTTTGGGTGAAAGAAGATCAGCATGAAGGAAATGAAGAAGCAGATGTTGTAGATATTGTTGCACAGGATGCTCTTGTATGTTCCTTGGATAAACTAGAATCTTGGGTTTTAGATTCTGGTGCCTCTTTCCATGCAACCCCAAATAGGGAATTTTTTCATGATTATGTCTAGGGAGACTTTGAAAAAATTTATTTAAGGGATGGTAAGCCTTGTCAAATGGTTGGAAAAGGGAAAGTACAGCTAAAATTGCAGACGGGCAACACATGGGTGTTGAAGGATGTCATGCATGTCCCAGTCCTGAAGCAAAACTTGATTTCTGTAGGAAAATTAGGTGATGAGGGATGCACAGTAACTCTCACAGCGGACTCTTAGAAATTTTCCAAGGGTGCACTTGTTTTAGCAAGAGGTAAGAAAGTAGGTACTCTTTATCTACTTGTATTACTGATTCTCCTTCTGGTTTATCTACTTCAACTGTAGATTCAAAGATGTGGCCCTGTAGGCTTGGTCACATGAATAAGAAGGAGATGCATGTTCTTGAGTCAAAAAGTAAGCTTTCAGGTTTGAAAAGCATGGATCGAGATTTCTATAAGCAACAAAAGAAAGTGAGGTTTCTTGAAACTGGGTCAACAAAGAAGGTGGTAGCTTCTATTGGAGGATCACAGTATTGCATAAAAAGGAAATCTAATGTTTTTGACAAGAACAGGAAAGCCTTAATTTTCAAGGAGGAAACGATAGACAGAGATCAGCTCATGGGGCTGAATAATTTTGAGTAGGGTAGTTTAGACAAGGTTATGATCCAAAGTGAGCTCACAGGTAAAAAGTCATCACTCACAGGAAAACATAGTTACCGACATTGGCCAGGTAGAACCAACATCAAAAAGATAGGTATCGACGTTGATCATGTGCAGACTAGAGTCAGTGGTGTCAGGTAGGTGGACACTGACATCGGTCATATGACCAATGTCAGTGATTAGGTGGACACTAACGTCAGTCAGTGAACCAATGTCGACAGTCAGCTCGATCGCATAAAACTGACATCAGTTGGGTGCAGACTAAGGGGTGATCGAGATTAGTCACTGTCAAAATAGATTTTGGGTAGAAAACAAGCTATCAAGGAGTCTCAAATGCCCATGTGGAGGACTGAAAGGGTAAGTAAGCCTCAAATTCATTATTCCCCATCTTTACACTATTTGTTGCTCATTGATGGTCAAGAACCAAGAAGTTTTGAAGAGGCAATGCAGGTAGAATCTAAGAAACAGTGGGAGCATGGCATGAATCAAGAATTTGATTATTGGATAAGAACCAAATGGGAAATTTGGTAGAGTTTCCAGTCGAAAAGAAAGCACTGAAAGATGAATGGATTCCCGAGTTAAAGAAAGGAGAGAATGGATAGGTGAGATAGAAGGCCAGGTTATATGGTCTTGAGTAGGCTGCATGACAATGGTGTTTAAGGTTTGACAGGTGTATGACAAAGCATGGCTTTAGTCAATGTCAATCTGAACATTGTGTTTACTTTACCAAGTTGGATAATATTAGCTACATTATCTTGTTATTGTATGTAGTGTATATGCTTGTTGCAGGGTCACACATGCAGGAGATTGCTGAGCTAAAGGTAAAGTTAGTTCAGAGGTGTGCCATGAAGGATTTGGAAGCAGCAAAGAAATTTTTTGGCATGAGTATTTCTAGAGATAGGGAAGATCACAAGTTGATTTTGTCTCCAGATGATTGTGTGAATAAGGTAGTGGCAAGGTTCAAGATGCAGGATGCAGAACCGGTTAGCACACCTATGGATGGACAGTTCATAGAATAGTGTCCCCAATCACATGATGAGGTTAAGTACATGTGTACTAGACCTGAGGTTGCCCAAGCAGTGGGAGCTATCAGCAAGTCTGTAGCCAATCCAAGAAAGAAGCACTGGAAAGTAGTTCAGTGGATTCTAAGGTATCTGAGAGGGACCAGCAGCAGGTATACATGTTATGCAGGGTCAAGCACTTCTCTACATGGGTATGTAGATTTGGATATGGTAGGTGACTTGGAAGACAAGAGTAGCACCACGGGACATGTGTTCATTGTTGGTGGATCGGTGGTTAGCTAGATTTTAGAGATGCAAAAGGTTGTTGCAGTCATAATGACTAGCAAGGATAAGGACCCTGCAGGTATGTTAACAAAGCCAAGAACAAAGGAGGAGTTGAATCTTCATTCAACTTCTGTTGGTCTTCAAGACTAAACTCAAAGAGGGATACAAGCCAAGAAACAAAATTAGAAGACATTGTTGTATAGGTACAGGTGCAACTATTTATCTCTAAGTGGGAAATTGTTAGGTTGTGGAGCTAAAAGCTTCACAGGTATGCAAACAAGGAGGTTGTTGAGTGGCAGAGCAACTGATGTTGGTCTGATCAACCGACATCGGTCATATCCAGTTCTAGAGCAACCAACATCAGTCAGGGATTGACTGACGTCAGTCATCCCCAGACAGATAGGGACCGACGTCGGTCACCTATGTGTGCGTGCATGAGTTTGCATGCATTTCAAGAATTAGACTTGGTCTATTCTAGGAAGATCTGAGTGTTTGCATGTGAAGAATAATTTAAGTCTTGAGTCTGTGTTTCTAATTATTTTTTGTATGGGATCTATTTAATAGACCCATGGGCATGTATTGTAATTAAGGACAAGGAAGAGATCCTTCCAATTGTAAGATCAGTTGATCTGCAGGTTGTGCAAGATCAAGTAAGATCTACATGGTAAGTATTATCTCATTTGATTTGCAGGTTGTTCAAGATCAGAGAGATCTACTTGGATTACTTTGAGTACTTGTTGGACTAGCAGTATTATTACTGACTGGTGGAGGTGAACAACAACTCTGTGTTTGAGTTGTTTGTTGTGACCGTAATTGAGAGAGTGAACTCTTGAAGGAGAATTATTGTATGCCCTAGAGGTGTGGGAGCCCTAGAGGTGTGGGAAGAGTGTGGGATCTTCATTGTATTTCCTTCTGGATCAGTATTAATACAATATTATATTGTCTCTCATATTCTATGCTATTTTTGAATTCTAGTTACTTGTTAATTCTGGTTTAATTCCGTGTTTAGTTGTTTATACAAAGGTAATCAAGTGTGCTCTTTGGAGCTGTTAGATCCTGACACAAATCAAAGTCAAAATCATTTTTTCCTTGAAAGTGTTCTTAAAATATTGTTTAACAATCTAATATAGTTGATAAACCTCTACCATTTTATCTCTCTCATATTGGGCAACAAATTAGTCCATAACTGCATTGTTGATAGTGGAGCTTCTACTTCAGTCATGCCTAAAGTGGTAATAGATAAATTGGTATTAAAGTATGAGACTCATAGTAGAGGATTCCTCCAACTATATGGTACACCTACCAAAATTATAGGACTAATTAAAAACTTGAAAGTATTCTTGCATGGCTATCCTAGATTTTTTATCTTGCAAGGCATAGTTGTTGTTGACCTCCCAGCTCACTTTGTAATATGCCTATCAAGGGAATTTACTGCCAAGATTTGTGGCTATCTTTTGGTTGATTGGTATTTCTTGGCCTTCGGGATGAGGTATGGGACCAAGGTGACAATTAGGACATAACCTCTTGCAAGGTTTCATATAGAACCTTACATTGAGAAAAGTTCTAATTTGAATTGTGTTGTTCATAAAGAGAAGGATTCTATTGTAGATGATGGCACTTCTTCCAAACTTGAAGGCATTGTAGATTTGTTTCTTGATGAATATGGTACTAATACTTATGAGCATGATCCTTATGCTCTTATAGAGGAGACTATTCTAGGAGTATATTGCATACATGAGGAAGGAATACCAACACCTCTACTTGTTAAGGAAGAAAGTGAAGAGGATGAGATGTGGAAAATGTTTTTTGATGGTTCAAGAAGTAGAATTGGTGTAGGAGCTAGTGTTATGTTTTTATCTCCATCAAAATAGCAATACTATGATTCATATAGATTTCATTTTAGTTGTAATTATAATGTATCTGAGTATGAAGGTTTAATTCATGGCCTTTAGTGGGCAAGGAGAAAAGGAATCAAAAAATTGAAAGTATATGGAGATAATAAATTGGTTGTTCATTAGGTTAGAAATGTGGTTGCTACCAAGAACCCTTTGCTTAAGTTATATAATCATAGGTTATGGTATTTTATTGAATATTTTAATTCATTCAATATATAGTTGGTCCCAAGGGAGTAGAATAATCATGCTAATAGACTAACTACCATAGGATCTCAATTTGATACTCCAACTACCATAAAAGAGAAGGGGAAGAAATATCACATTAAGATCATTATCATACCTTTTTTACTTGATAATTAAGTGTCTTATCAAGTGTTTGATATTGACAAACACATTGCATACTTCTTGCAAAATGACGTTGAGTTTTCATCAAGGAATCAAAAGAGACTCCAAGAGCAATTAGGTGATCAGATTGTGCAACTAAGGAAAAATGATATACCTAAGGGCCTGGTGACCTTAAAATTATCTTCAATGAGAATGATAAAAATAAGAAAGAAAAAGTGAGTATGTTTACAAAAGCATAGAATTATGAAAGAGTCTTGATCTTCAAAGATAGAGTCCTCAAACTAGGCAAGGTATGTGCTACATTAGAAAAGCAAGCATTCATTGATGTATGTAGATAGTTTCATGATATCTTTGCTTGAGATTATAAGGACCTAAAAGGATTTGATCCTAGCCTAGCATATCATTTGAGTTAGAACCTAGAGTTAAATTGGTTAGATAGAAATAAAGACCCATCAATCCTAAGGTGGAGCAACTCATGAGGTTAGAGCTCACTAAACTCCTTGAATATGAAATAATATTTCCTATCAAGCATTCAACATGGGTAGCTAACCTTGTGCCTACTAGAAATAAGAGTGAGGAGATAAGACTTTGTGTGGAATTTAGGTATCTTCATAGGGTGTCACTCAAAGATCACTATCTTTTACCCTCAATAGAGTAGATTCTTTAGATTATTTCATGTTCTCAACATTTCTCTCTTTTAGATGGATACTTAGGTTATAATCAGATTCTTGTGAATGAATATGATCTATTTAAGATAAGATTTACCACTAAATGGGGGACTTTTTCTTATAGGAAGATGCCATTTGGTTTGTCAAATGTTGGTGTTACATTTCAAAGAGCAATGGACATGGCCTTCAAATTTTTGATTAATAAGATGATATTAGGTTATCTAGATGATATAACAGTGTTTTATAAATATGTTAATGAACAAATGCAAGATTTTAGACAAGTGTTTGAAAGATGTAGGAAGTATGGAGTATCTCTTGATCCAAAGAAATGCATCTTTGTTGTTAATGAAGCTAAGCTCTTAGGACACATTGTTTCCAAAGATGGTTTGGATATTGGTCCTGAAAGGATAGAGGCTATTCTTGGCCTATCATTGCCATTGCATAAGAAAGGTCTCCAAAGTTTTTTAGGCAAGATAAATTTTGTAAGGAGGTTCATACTTGGGGTTTCATCTTTGGTGAAACCTATCACAACCATGCTTAGAAAGAATCAGGTCTTTTATTGGACTAAAGAAGGTAAGAATAGTTTTGAAGCCATGAAGTAAGAAATTACACAAGCTCCTAGTCTTGTGAATCCTGAATTCATTAAAGACTTCATGTTGTATTCATTTTCTAACCTTGCTACTAGCTTAGCCATGTTAATGAAAAATAATGATGAGGGTGTGGATCAGCCCATTGCTTTCTTTAGTCAAGGTTTAGAAGATTATGAAGTCAATTATACCTTTGTGGAAAAATAATTCTTTGACATTGTAAGAGGACTAAATAATTTCAAGCATATGTTTTGAATAATAAAATTCATGTAATGGTTTCTCATCCTAGTACCAAAGAGTTTATGTTGAGTAGAGACCTTGGTGAGAAGAGAGTAGGGTGGATCACTAAGGTAATGGAATATGATGTTGATATCAAAGTAACAAGCTGATAAGAGGCAAGGGCCTCTATGAACACCTAGATTCAGACCTTCATGAGTCAAAAGAAGAGGTTATAGTCAATCATGATTGCTCTCAACCAGCTGGTTCCTTGTAAGAACAAAGCTAGACACAAGATGTGATCATATTTCTTCAAAATGGTAAGTATCCTAATAGTATGAGTAGATCACAAAGGAGATATTTTAGATTGTAATCTATTCCCTTTTGTCTTATGGATGGTGTAATTTTTATAAGAGACATTAATGGTGTGCTATTGAGATGCATTGATAATGATCAGTTTGGGTGTTGTTAGAGAAGTTCCATGATGGAATAGTAGGAAGTCATTTCTCCCCAAAAACTATAACTGCTAAGATCATGAAGGTAGGCTATTACTGGCCTAGCCTCTTCAAGGGCTACCATGCTTGGGTGAGAATATGTGTATAATGTGATTTCTTTATGGGAAAGTACAATCTTTTATCTCTCCATGAATCCTATTCAAGTTGATAAACCTTTCACGCAATGGGGTCTTGATTTCAGTGGTATGATAAAACCCCCATCAAGTGTTGGTCATAAATGGATAATCACAACAAATGACTATTTTACAAGATGGGTTGAGGCAGTGGCATTGAAGGAAGCTAATGAGAATGCTATCTTGGAGTTATATGAGATCATCAAAATAAGGTTTGACACTCCTATTATTATTTTAGATAATTCTCTTGCTTTTATGGGTGCTAAGATAGTTTATTAGGAAAATAGTAATGAAATATTTTTGAGTACTTCATCTAACTATTACCCTCAAGGTAATGGGTTGGTTGAATCTAGTAACAAGAACCTTAGAGCATAACTAGAGGGCTTGGCACACCAAATGGAAGATAACCTTATAGGTTGATAGGATAACTCCCAAGAGGTTAATAGGGAATTCTCCTTTTGTGCTTGTCTATGGAAGAGAGGCTAGGTTGTTTGTTTCTCAAGAGTTTCTTACCTTAGAATTAACAAATCAGTTAGAGATACTGGAAAACACTCATATGGAGGTAAGATTGATATAATTAATGGAGCTATAGGAAATTAGAGAGAAGGTTCATTGATATTTGGAGCATCACCAAGCATTCATAAAGGGGTATTTTTCCAAGAAGGTAACTCCAAGATCATTTCAAGAAGGTGACATAGTGTTGAAATGAGATGAAGATAGAGCAAATCCAAGGAGACATACAAAATTTAACATTGTATGGAATGGACCCTATATCATCATCAAGTTCAAGTAGAGCAATTCTTTCCAGCTAACAAGGATGAATGGAGAAGAGATACCCATCCCTATGAATGGGATACATTTAAAACCTTGTTATTAAGTGGTGAAGTTTAGTTCTATAAATAGTAGATTAGGTGTGTTTTTTGTTTCAGTTGTGTGTGTTGTGTTCCCTAAGTGTTTTGGTTGAACACATGTGTTTTTGTTTTGTGTCTTATCTTATTGTTTTTATATTGTTTGGTATGTAATTTCAAGGCAATTTTTATGTCAAACCTATTGTACATGTGACTCCATATCCCAAAAGACAAAATTAGGTAGTTGGTCATGATATAGTAAGCATACCACCCCTAGGAAATCACCAAAGATGTTGACCATTTTTACCTTAGGCCAAAAATGGGTCAACCCCTATGGTTAGGATATTATAAAGGGGATTTTTATAATGTCATAGGGTATGTTTTAGCTTTGTTGATGTCATTTCCTATGCCATTTTGGTTTAGTCACATTCTAGCTTGGTCCTTATGTCATTTGGTGTCTAAGGGACCATTTTAAAATCATATATGCAAGTGGTAGGTCTTTATGGTGATAAATGAAGTTAAAGCATGGATCAAGTTGCTAATGGATAGTGTTTTAGAGGCCCTATGAGATGTCAAGAGTACTTGGAATGAGTATGGAAGTGCATATCATTCATCTGGTTCTTAATTGTGTTCATCTAGACATTTAGGTCTAGTGGCATAAATTATAAGTAGGCATTTTGTTGACATCATCATTACCATGTGTGGATAAGTAAAGGATAATTGGTCATATGGTTATGATCACATTAGTCCTAGGCTACTATGTGTCAAATTTCATGCCATGCATCTAAGTGTAGCAGAAGATATGAGGGTTCAAATTTGGCCTCTCAAACATTTCTTGCTAAATTTTCATACTTAGCCAATTCGTAAAGGAGCTCAAACAGAGCCAAGTGGGTAGTTTGATGATGTTATATCTCACACATGTGGAAGTTTATAGAGAAAATGATCATATGGGTTTGTTAAATTTGGTCCCAATAACATATGTGCTAAGTTTTGGGTCATGCGACAAAGTGAGACAAAAGTTATGCATAAGCAAAGTTGGATCCTCTTACAAAATTTGTTAAATTTCCATACTTAGCCATTTTGAACCAGACCATCATCAAAGTGTCATGCAAAATTACATAGGTGAACTCACTTGAATATTTTTTAAATGCACTTAAAGGTCTCCCAAGACTAGTAGATTAAATGGGTTCATCCCTTTATTTATCAAGAACATCTCCTGAAAATTTGGTGCCTCCATGATTCTTGTACTTCAAGATCTAAGCCTTCAAAGTTGGTTAAAAAACATAATGAGAGTCACACAGACATCGAGTTTTAGATAGAGAAAAATAAATCCATTGGAACTTAAATTTTATGATCTATAGGACATGAGTGATAGTCACATGAACGTCAAATGATAAGAGTGATGATGTCAATTTTAAGATTGTGAAGTGGCCATTGGGTTTCAAATAGTGGGTCCTAGTTAATCTAACAGTCCACGTTGCATCATACATATTAATCCAATGATGTGATGGATCAAAAATTTATGGAGATCAAGGGGTTAATACATGGTGTAAGCATGTGAGGTTATATACTAAAATAAAATCTTGAGAATCAACGTGTGTTTGACATATGACATAAGTTGGAACAAAGTTGACAAGTCAAGAGCGAGATCAATGGTTGGTGCTTGATCATATAGATCAAGATTGATGGTGTGAGTGAAATTTAAAGGTAAAAGAGCTATGATCAAATCCAATGTTTATAACTATCATGATCTTAGTAATTTGGGTTAGTGATTGATGGCCAGCATTAAAATTTGCAGCAAAGAGATTCTAGAGGAGATTGACAAGCTGAATCCAACTAATTTTGAGATGGACAAGATGAACACATGTCCAAATAGTGAAAAACATATTTCAGAATGGAATGAGCAACATGGAAAAAGAATGCCACATGGAAAACTATGTAGGATCAAGGACTATGTAGCAAAGTGATCTCTTCAAACTCATATGCCACCATGAAAGCTTACTCAAAGACCAGAATGAATAGTGACTGTTAGATGTAAAAAATGAAGTCCAAAAAAGTAATGAGTAGATACAAATGATAAATGAAATCATCTAGAAGATAGTTAGTGACCAAGAAAATGTCTATGACTATCATAACATATGTGTCAACCTTCTTGGTTCAATTTCAAATGCTCGAGATATGGTCCATGATGGAAACAGTTTCACAAAGGCTAGCGGAAGAGTCAGTGCATTGTTTTGGGAGAAATTTGTCATGGTTTATGTGGACATTTGGCTTGAGATACATTCATTGTATATTTCACACTCAATGCACCTACACTATAACTAGTTCTTGTGTTGGACGTGTGTTTCAGCAACCCTTGGACTTCTTTCTTTTCTTCTCTCTCAAATGCTATAAGTAGTTGCCATTTTGGCCTTTGTAATCTAATACCATGCCATGTATGGCAAAGCCCTATTGGATTGATGTCATATTTTTCCTTTGAAAATTAATTCAAGTTTTTTTATAAGTTCTTGAATAATTTTCTAAGAGTGTAAGTGATTTATAGTGATAAGAAATGATAATCCTCTATCCTTCTTTCCTTTATCCTTCCATATTTGAGCAAGAGTTCTTAGTCTAACATGTCATATAAAGTGTATTTAAGTGTGTCAAACTCTTTCAAGTGTATAATTATCCTTTTAATGTGAAATATACCTTATGGTTCACTTTCCTTGTGTCATTCCACACATCTCACCTCTATATTGAAATACTCATGTTAGAATCCTTTAAGACATTAAGACTAGTTTATATACCTTGTTTTATAGTGCTTGGAATATGATGGTCATGTGAGATGATCTCAGTATATCACCTTTATAGAATAGGTTCCATTCATGTTATTTATAACTATTTTCCCATAAGCAAGTAGTAGTTTAGGTGATAAGCATTGCACAATACATTTAGGGAGCTAGCCCTTTAAATATAGAGGCTCATTTCCACAATAGGTACACCCACATACCTGGAAATGTTTCCATGTTGCCCAAATATGGAAGAGGCTTGAAAACCCTCTTATAGGGTGCAAGATTTGATGACAACAATGAGAAATATGATAAATAGAGAGAAGATTCATTAGAATATTAGGTACATACAAAACATTATTCACTTATCCATCTTGTAAGTCAACTGTGCCAAATCCTAAGACTGATAAAGGAGTAAAATCACCTACCAAAATTTTAGAGTTGTCACTCTCAACAAGAGAGGTGAATGCATAACTTGAATTCACCATATGATGGGAAGCTCCTAAGTCAAATATCCAAGCATCCCTAGATGAATGAGTGGCAGTGAAGGCATAATCATTTGTAGAAAGAGCTTCACCTTTTCCTTTGCCTTTGTTGTTGGAAGATGAATAATAAGATGACTTATGAATCTAAATTTTGTGCTTCTTCATTACGGCTTCTAAAAGAGACATATTCTTCAACATTGAGATTCAATATTACCATCATGGTTGGGTTTGTCTAACCCATATTCATAACCCCTTTTTATTGGTCAAGGAAGTGTTGAAATTAGAGCTAGGATTTTGTGTCAAAGGAAGACAAAATCAAAATATACACACAGGACCGCAAGTATAAAACACTAGTAAATTACATAAATATAGACAGTGGAAATATCCAAATGTAGCAAGTGTCTAAATGTTTTTTGATAGTGTCCTAACATATTTTGATAGTTAATATCTTAAGTCAAACAATCTTATATCCATGTCAAGGCATTTCATAAGACTATACATATGTAATGAGAAAAATAAAATATTTTATTAACTATGTTCCTTCTCCCCTATTCATGTCTATATTTATTAAGTATAATTAATTATATATTACCATTCATATTTTATGGTAAATGATATATCTTATGCAATTTGGATTTCAATAAGTTAAAACACTGGGATCATCTCCCATGAGATGATAAATTCCATGGGTTGGAGATAACTATTTGTATGGTCAATTCTTAGTATCAACAACCCTAAGGAAGAAGAAGAAAGGAATAAAAATATATGTAAATAGAATGGGATATCATACCTAATAATTATAATCTAACTAGCAACAACATGTTAGGAGATACGACAAATGATCCCATACAACCACCTATAGCATTGGTGGCCAAATCATGTTACGTGATAAATTCTACTCTATATACTTGTGTGCCTCAGTAATGATTTTTTTTTAATTTATATGCTTGTGTGCCTTAGTAATGCAAGTTTTGTTAAAACTTTAATATTTTTTATTTTTTATAATTTTGAAATAATTGTTTAATGGTGTGTTGGGCCCACTCTCTTAATATTTTAATGTAATGTGACTCCATATTCAAAGTGTGATTGATTTTCACTTAATAATGTGATGATTTATTATAAAGTTTTTTTTTAATAATGGAGAAAGGAATTTCACTCGAAATGCATTTTTTTAATTTAATTTAGATTTTAAAATATAATTTTAATTATTTGGTTTTAAATTATTATTGACCTTACCATATAAATATTGCATAATTATGTAAATAATAATAAAATATTATTGTAATAACTATTTTAAATTATATTGCATTTAATTATTTATAAAATATTAATTAAATTTAAATAATATTATAATTCACCCTATTTTTATTATTACAATTAAATATATTACACTCACTTGTTATAGTGAATTAAATGTTGTGGTTATAAGTGCATTATAAATGTATAAGTATATCAACATTAATAATTTGGTCTTCACATATCATATTTTCAAACCGATGTATATGGATATCAAAATACTAGTGTATATGTATATAAAAGTACCATTGTGTGTGCATATTAAAGAGCTTGTATTATTTATTAAAACTACACATGTACACAAGAATCAGATTTTGTTAATTGTGTCAAACCAAAGCTTATCAATTATGTTGTATTGATGCTTGTCAAGTATGTATCACTAGTGCCTATTATTTATGTAGCATTGGTACTTGTCCAATGTCAACAAAAGCTACCTCAATATGTCACTAAGTTAAACCATGTCACTAGATTTAGTGGTGTGTCAAAATCATGCAAAGTGCACCAAAGCAAAAAAATATGTGCAAGGCACAACCATGGCACATTGGCTTGTGAAAAACATGCAAAGCACATTGACATAAAAAAATATCTAGACCTTATTTTATTTATTTGGTAAAATATCATATAAAATATATTTCTGGATACAAAATTATTTTATAATTTTATTTATAAAAATTATACTAAAAAACTCTTCAAAACCTCTTATAATTGCAATTTTGGTTGTAGCAATGCGTAATTTTTGGCATCATGATACATATATGATGAATGTCACATCTACAAAAAGGAATTATTATTGCCATAATTTTAAAAAATAAAAATCTAAATTTTTTTTTTGCTATCCTTATTCTTTGAACACTTTTTAGTAAAATCAATATTAAAATTTTTTTGATTTTGAAAATGTGGTCTCCAAAAGAATAGAGTGTATTTTCTCTTTTACTTATTTTCTTCATTTTTTTCAATGATTTTTTCATAAAAAAATTTATTCTTCTATGTAAATAAAAATTACTATCTAATTATTAAACTTGAGAATAGGTCAGGATTTCTCCAAAACATTTTTACTCTTTTAACCTAATATTTTGGGCTCTTTATAAAAGAGTATATTCTATTAGACTAGTTTTTTTTACACCATCTTCTTAATTATTTGAAATTAAATTAGAAAATATATATTAAATAGTTCAAATACTCTATAGATCTAATCTAATAAAACTTCAAAAGTCAAAATAATAACAAATATATTTAATAGTTGAAGTGCAAATTAAACTTCATTTGGTGGCAAATGTGGCTAGAAAGAAATGGCAAAATTTTTAGAGAGACCTTTTTTATCCTTGAATGGCATTTGATAGGTCATTTGGAGCAAAGTTATGGAAATTGTTGTAGTGTGTGATAAATTGTATACTCAAACAGATTCAAGGATGATGGATAAAGAAGCCAAAGTGAAAAATGGGTAAGACAAGTCTTGTTGGAAATCACCCCCAGAAGGATGAATTAAAATTAATATTGATGGAGCTTCAAAATATAATCTAGGCAGAGATAGAGTTGGTGTTGTTTATAAAAATCATGAAAAGATAATACTCTATTGGGAATTACAAAGTCTTTATAGGGCCACAAACAATGAAGCTAAAGGTTTAGATATAAGAATTACTTCTATTTGGGATGTTATCCGAGGCTATCAGGAGATCATTATATAATCAAATTCATAAATCTTGATATGTGCTCTAGATTACATGAGAAATTTTGCTTTGGAGACATGGAGATTGAAGTTTTTTATTACCCAAATTAAGTAACTATGAAAGGAATTATATGGTGTAATTCTAAGATATGTTGGCAAAGCCCTAAATAAAGTGGCTGATTTTCTAGCTAAGACAGACTCTGAGAGAGACCTTGGGATTCAGTGGCATAGTATCATGGTGACTAAAGATGAGAGAATTGGGTAGGTAGGTGAGCAGATCCTTCACTTAGCTAATTTAGACAACCACAAAAAAAAATTGGTTTAGGATATTTTCCCTTATTTTGAATCTCCTAGTACTATTATTTTTATGTGCTTAAGCTAGCTAAAGCTATGATAAGCCTCATCCCAACTTGTAAATTTAATTTGTTAATATAATTTTTCTAAATTTCTCAAAAATAAAAAATATAGTTGAAATAATATGTAGAGGTAATCTACAAACAAATATTCAAACTCAAAATAATATGAAATGCTTAGTTGTCCATGAAGCAAATCAAGATAAGCTATAGCCAAATAAATAAATTTAAAATAAATTATAAATGATTAATTATTTTTTTAGTATGTAAAATTGAGCCAAAACCAAATAGTTAAATTCTAACAAGTGGCAAAAAAAATTAAAATAAAAAAATAAAAAATAATATAACATGTTACAACAAAAATTGTTGGCCCATGATTTTGACTAAATATTAAAGTATACATATGATTTTTTTAGTACTCAAATGGTGTAAAAGGTGCACATATTTTAGTTCAGTAATACACAAAATCACAAGGTGTTAGAAACATGCAGATTAGATGAAACCCAAACTTTGATAAAATCTAGTAGAGCATTATCAGGTTTAGTGGCATGTGAGGAAGCAGTTGTGTAGGTGTATCGAGAAACTTAAGAGCATTCAAATTGGAAGGACCTAAAAAATCCAATCATGCACTGATGATAACAATTTCATCAATGTGAATCACAAAGTGTAGTGAATGGGAAAGAGGTTGCATAAAACATAAATCATAAATTGAGGAGCACTAATCTAGGAAGCTAGCAAAAGGAATGATTATTCAACAAAAATGACATGAAAGAAATTTATTACTTGAAAATGTTTTAAGTATATCTAGAACATAATGGCATGAATATATGTTTTAATTAGTCATGATAACTTATTGTAAAGCAATCATACCCTACTGTATTTATAAATAGTTATGCATTTCAAAGGGCACATATTTATTAGTTATAACTACAACATGGTGGATTATACTTATAAAATACCACCTTAATTTTTACTTTAGGTTCTTGTTACTATTTTTTTTGTTAACATTATTTATGTTTGATTGTTGAACTTATTATTACCAGTGTTGATATTGTTAATCTCAAAACATTCATATAATGCCAAGAGGCTAAAGGATTTCATTAATGGTTGATGATATTATCTAAGTTTGTTTATTGAACTTATGATGTTTATAGTTGTGATTGTCTCTTGAATTATTATATAAATCTTGTTTAATGTGTAAATAGATAAGTGTTGGTTTGCATTGATGTTACTATAAAATTTTACATGGTTAAATGGTCCAAGCCATCTTTTACAATTAACCCAACCTCGCCTCATTAGTATCTATCTTTGCACCTCAAACAAGTGTGCAAGTACATGTACATGATATGTCAGCATATTGGGTATCATTTTTTATAATAAGCATAATGGGATAAACATACTTACTAGTGCATAGGAGAATACCCTAAAATTTTGGTTTTATTGTTGATATATTCTTGAACCAAATGTAGAAGATGATGTTTTGAGATAATCTCCCACATTTCCTTGGAAAACATTGAGATATAGATAGAGGATCTATATTGTACCTTTAAAAGGAGTCATCTGAGCTTAGGAAATCTAACTCCTCGGAAATGAGTGGAGTATTTGTATGAACCTCTATATGAAGTATTTTTGTCTAAAAGCTACTTGGGCATCTTCATGGATCATTGGCCACATATGTTATGTGTAGGAGTATAAATTTTAACACAAAACATCCCTAGATAAAGGCTCAAATCAAATAATTTCATCACACCAAAGAGGTTTGCATTAGATAAGTCAATGTGTAGTGCAAGGACACACTCAATAGTTATCTCTTGGAATTCACAATTTATATATATTCTTTCCTAAAATAAGTGTAATATTAATTCTTATGTGAGCCAATAGGGTCTTATATAATGTAACTAGCTTTAAAGATTAAAAATATTATGATATATTTTGGCATTAAGAATCTTCCTATGGAGGCCTAAAAATCTCTCATGCATGGGCTAAGTGGATGATAAAATGAAAAAGGTGATAGAGGGTGGAGAGCCAAAGAAATTTATCATGGATATCCCAAATGGTTATGAACATAGGTAGTGCAAATATGGTGAAGGTCTTTAAAAAGTGATTTTTTCCATGGACCCTAGGAAGGGGGAGGCTTAATTCATGGATATGTTGCAAGGACCCATGTAAAGACTTTGAATGGCATCTCATGATGCCCACTTGACCACTCCCATGTGCACTCTATGTGCACTCCAGAGTGATAAGGTCTCCCACATGTGCCTTGGTCTCCCACATGTGCCAATGGTCTCCCACATGTGCCAATGTCTCCCACATGTGCCAAAGGTCTCCCACATGTGCTAAAGGTCTCTCACATGTGTTAAAGATCCCCCACATGCTCCTTGGTCTCCCACATGTGCCAATGTCTCCCCCATGTGCCAAAGGTATCTCACATATGCCAAAGGTCTCATCACCTTTACAACTTAGGAGATCCTCCATGGGCCATGCCACATCACCTTCCTACAATATCACCTACATACCACATCACTGCACACTTGCATGCCACATCATTGCACACCTGCATGCCACATCATTACACACCTACATGCCACATCACTTGCATGTTATGTCATCATGAATAGTACTTATGAATAGTACTTTGTGAATAGTGACCTATAAATAGTGGCTTCACACCCAATAATCTCCCACTTGAAGTCATATACATAGGAAATTGAACCACTTGTGTCTTCATGATACTCATGCTAGTTACTCCATGCATCGATCAGCTTGGTTACTCACACCTCAACTAATAAGCACTTTACTCAATGCATCTCTAGGTATTTTAAAGATCCAACACCGGCCTTCTTCTTCCATGAAACCTTGGGCCTCAACTTGTTCTCCTCCATCCATCAACTACAACAGGTATAGAATCAAGTTTTTGGTACCTCCTCTACATGAATTTTCTACACATCTCAACCAAACATTGTGGTAGTAGGATCCTACAATCATGTACCTCTTTTCCATCTGAGAAACATAAGGTAACTTCGTTATCATATCCCTCCATCTACACCAATGGATACTAGTTTGCTCCACCACAAGATATGTAGTTGTTTCATCAGGAATATTGTTGGTGTTGATCCATCTGGCAAAGCTTTTTCATCTCCTCTTCCATTTCTCCATGTTACACCAAGAGATAAATACCTTCCATGCAAACTTTTTTTTTTGAATATAGGTCTCTCCACTTGTAGCTCCCACTTACACAAAACCAACCAAACTAGGCTCTGATGCCAGTTATTAGGAAAACAAAAATCCTACATGTGCAAGTAAATAAATATTATGGAATAACAAGCTACAAACACAACATGAGAGAATAAACCACATAACACCAGATATGCATGGAAACCCAATTAAACTAGCTAGGTAAAAACCATGGGGTAAAGGCAACACTAGACTTCATTATTTCTTCATCAACACACTCTCTCTCTACAAAAACATTATCTTAGTAGCTTCTAACTAGTGCTAACACCAAGCACTCAGGTAATCCAAGCATACAACCATCCCTTATAGGTTATAACCTCTAGCATGAGCTAATCCAATGGCCTTCAAGCTACAAAAAGAAACAACCATGCTAATCACATAGCATCTAAGGGAGCTCCAAAGTTGTAACTTCCTCTATGGATCCATCCCATGTACTTGGGTGAGCCAAGAAAACTAGCATTTTAGGCTCTAACCTCCATCCCTACAAGATGATACTTACAACCTAAGCATCTAGGTGAGTAAGGCATGCAAGCCTTTCCAACTCTAACCTCTAAAACATGGATCCAAAATGGAGAACCTCCAATAGATCCTCCATGATCCCCAAATGGTATAAAAAATAAAGAGGAATTAATGCATATTTATGCATTTACATCAAATAAAGAGAGAGAGGGAGATAATTTCAACCCATATGAGTGGGCATCACTATTTGGAAATAGGGAAGCTTGTCCCCCACATGAAAAAACAAGACTTTGAATGGCATCTCATGATGCCCACTTGAGCACTCCCATGTGCACACCAAAGTGACAAGGTCTCCCACATATCCCTTGGTCTCCCACATGTGTCAATGGTCTCCCACATGTGCAAATGTCTCCCACATGTGTGAAAGGTCTCACACATATGCATTGATCTCCCACATGTTCCAAAGGTATCACACATGTGCCAAAGATCTCCCACATGTACCTTAGTCTCCCAAATGTACCAATGTCTCCCACATGTGCCAAAGGTATCTCACATGTGCCAAAGGTCTCATCACCTTTACAAGCTAGAAGATCCTCCATGGGCCATGCCACATCACCTTCCTACCACATCACCTACATGCCACACAACTACACACCTACATGCCACATCACCCACATGCCATGTCACCATGATTAGTGACCTATGAATAGTGCATGTGAATAGTACTCATGAATATTGGCTTCACACCAAACACACACATCATTGAGTAGGACATGGACATTTTATAAAAACTAGTTGAAGTTCTCAAGACCCTATGAGAATTCAAAATTATACAGTAGTAGGAAACACCCACCCAAAATTTACTTGAGGTGCCAAATCATTAGTTTCTTATTCATATATATTTTTCTCTAATAGTAGAGTTTATTAGATAAAATGCCACAAAAAATATTTTATAGTAAGTGATACCTTATAAACCATTAAGACTAGTGGCAGGCTCCCAATAATAAAATAAAAGAGCTAAATAATGTTGGGCATGCCATTGATAGGAGGCTATAATCCAACTACAAAAACTTGTAGTAACATAATAGGAAGGATAATGGTTGGGCCACAATAGTAGCTAATCCAAGCACTAATCCAACCTTGGTGTAACCTAGTTTTGGGGTCAGCATAAGTGTACCCTCACAAGGAGGAAATGTTGGTGGCATAGGAAAAATCAAACTTGAAGGTAGTTAGAGTTCAAATGCTCAAGAAACAAGTAGTGCATTGGTTTTACAAGTTTCTACCCCATAATATTTCATTTATGAATTGTCTATAAGTCGCCTAAGTTTTTGAGGAGTAGATAATGTTGTTAAGCATGTTCATAATTGTGAATTTATATGGTGCACTAAGGATGTCACCATATCATAACAAAAATCAAGTTAGTTCATGGTTATGATGTTAGATCGTGCACATACATAATATGATAAGTTCGATCCACTACAAGCTATTTTGGATTATGGCCTTTTAAAAGAGGCATTCCTAAAAGAGTTTGATTTTCCTAAA
Organism: Torreya grandis; assembly: GCA_037957365.1. Taxonomy (NCBI): domain Eukaryota; kingdom Viridiplantae; phylum Streptophyta; class Pinopsida; order Cupressales; family Taxaceae; genus Torreya; species Torreya grandis. Next base: position 961,689 of record JARHVA010003776.1, read on the forward strand.
TTTTAGAAACATAGCATACTCCAAAATTAATTAAGCATATAACATTAAAAGATATATATAAAAATAATGCCTCCAAGGAATTCAATGGAATTATAAAATATACAAAATGTGGAAGTATACCATGGACATGTGAATTATTTGTCTAAATTCTTCATTAAGTTTATAATCCTTTATAAATTTTGTTTGCCCTAGTTACATATGTGTGTGATTTCATGGGATGTAATAATTGTAAGAAATTACTTTCAAACATGCCCTAACAATAATAAACTATGGTTGGCAAGATGTATCAAATATATGTGATTTCATGGAATGTAATGGGTACATGGCATGTACAAAAAGGGTTTTGAAAGGACATTCTCAAATTTTCTTACTTAAATAAAAATTCTTGAACATACTTTAACCATGATAAATTATGATTGATATAATACTTTGAAGAGACCTAAAATCATAGAATGTAATAAATTTAATGATTATAGGTCACAGACAAAAACGTTTTTGAAATGATGCTCTCAAACTCTTTGACCTAACAAAACAATCTCGAACACAACCTGACCATGTAACTTACACTTATGTTTTCTTAGCTTGCAACTATATAGGGTAGTATATAAAGGCTACTAAAACTTCAATAGCATGAATAACTCTCATTACATTCCACCTATAATTGATCAGTATGTGTGCATGGTTGAGCTTCTTGGTCGTGCTAGTTATCTTGAGGAAAACTCTAAACTTTATTATCAAACAATAAAGTAAACAATTCCAGGGTTATTTCCAATAAATCTTCTTTATGTGTTGAATCGTAAATATATTGATATATTTTTTGATGAAAAATAATTAAAAATTAGGGCATGAAAACTATAAATAAATATTAAATTACTTGTACAAAGGTCAAAATCTGATGTAGCCAATGAGATGTCAATTGCTTTAAAGGATAATGGCAAATTTTTATTTTGAGAATACCCCTATGACATTCAAACCCATGGTTTTTTAGACTTTAAAATAGAATAAGTAAGAACCAAACAAAAAATAAAAAATCTCACCTACATAATTATATTTCCAAAAAAACAAAGCAACATGGATTCAAAATAGTAAGATGTTTTTCATATGCACAAACCAAAATAAAAACTATGCCTTCACAAGAACAAATAACTTAACTAGTTAATAAAGATGGAGGTCCAAAAAATTAAGCTCTTCTATATTTCAATATTTTTCCAACAAAGGTATTCTTGATACAATATTAAACTTCCTCTCAAAAATTGATATCTCATAGATATGTTTAGATTATTATTATTATCATCTGTTCTCACTTTAAAAACATCACATCGAGCTTGGCATCTATATGCATAAATTAATATCAAGTGCATGTCATTAGAGGAAGATTGTCATCCATAAAAAAATATTTATGACATTTAATATCAAATAAGTCCATTTAATATATTTATGACATTTAATATCAAAGCATTCCATATACATGGATACATCACTGATGGTTATTTGTTAAACCAAAACATTGTAAAGGCATATTCATCGAAGTAGCCAATCCATTCCATTCATCAACATCAAGGGTAATAGGGAGATCCAATCATCTAACTAATGGTAATATTAAACAATGATCATTGATATAGTACAACCATTAAGCATTACTTACCTATAAAAATGCCTACAAACATAAAAACAAGTGCCATGAAGTGGCTTTAGTACTTGCTAATAGTTATGAGAATATTTTATCTATGTGTAAATGACCTCAAATAAAGTTGTAATTTAAAATTGAAGATTAATTAATAATATTTGTTGTTGATTTGTATTGCTTTTACACTAATTTTTTGTAATCATTTGTCGAGGTATGTTTTGTGCAAGTTGTATTTTTTATACAGAATTGAATACGTACAAGACTTAGGTGGTAGCATATGTTTTTATAATATACATAAATATTATATCATCTAATAATTTTTCTAATATAATTTTAAATTTTCAAACATCTAAATCATAGGAAAAAACATAATTGGGCGTGATAGTTAATGATAATAATAATAATAATAATAATAATAATAATAATAATAATAATAATAATAATAATAATAATAATAATAGCCTTGCAGAAATAGGTTAATGCCCAAATGCCACAACCAAAACATCTATTGAGATACTTGTATAACACTTATCAAGTTAGTTGTTTAGCCTCACACGTTCTACTCTCAAATATTGGTTTTTCTTTTCTTTTTTTCAGCCTACCCTTTCCTGTATGCTACCTCCCCCATCAAAAGTTCATGACAAAAAATAGGAAAAGATTTACGTTGCGTAAGGGATGGGAAAATTTAGTTCAAATTTTTCTTGCTTCTTCTCTAATCTCAAAATTGGTACAAACCATAGGGAGTCAATGCATAGGGTTTGTAAAATAAACATGACTAGTAGATAAACTTTTCCCACATCTTACCCTTAAAAGGGGAATATACACTAGAAATGAAAATAAAAAACTGATACATTCCTTCTGACATTCTTTGCAACTCAGGACAATTGCTAGTATATAATTAATATATGATTATATAATATTTAATTATATTATATCATAATTATTTATATAAATAAATAGATTTAGAAATTAATATATAGAGTTAAGCTATACATGGGGACTATATCAAGTACATGTGTCATTCAAAGGTAAAATATGCTAGTAGGGAGGAGTATTTACTTTTTTGACATTGATGTCATGAAATTGAGGACCTGACAACTGGAAAAATATATATAAAATTGAAGTAGGGTAATAACACATCATGAAGGTGAATACACGCATAAATTGGCCATAAATATTCCTATCATGTAAATTGGCTATAATTTAATATATATTCCAATTAATCAAAACATCTTTTGCATTTAGCCAATGACTAACTAATCAGATTAAATTCACTACAAAAATATAAGTATCCAAGTATTTAATTTAATTGTTATTTAAATTTTAAATAACGTAGAAGCCAATCAAAAAATATTGTTGTGGTTTTAGTATCTGTGACCAGGATCAATATTTAAAGTTCATTATTACTGAGTCATATACCTATCCATGATTAAGTGCATAACTTGGATCAATATAATGCATTCTAAGCATTCCAAACAGTGGAAAAACTCCAAAAAAATGCCTTAAATATAAACCTAAAAAAAATGCCTTTTCCCATTAATACATATTATGCATATCAATAGAATCAATAAACCCATTGCCTCAATTAAAAAAGATTCAATGTATAAAGATAAATGCATTTATTAGGTAGGTGGAAAAAGAAAAATGTATAAATTTATAATATTTATGTATTAAATACTAAAATTATAATATATATGAAAATTACATATATAATATATATAAATATTCTATTATATATGATTGAAAGATCTTAAAATATTTTTAAGACCTATGACGTTAAGCCATCTTTCTAAAGCTTGCCCCTTACTCAAAAATTTGCTTATTCCTCCCTCTCCATCCTGGGTTTAGAAGTCATCACCTTAGGCCCCCATCCCTTCCCCCTTCTCCCCATTCCCTCTTATCCCCCCCAAATCCCCCTTGTACCCTCTTCTCAGGGTTTGTTCCCCTCTCCCCCTCCCCCTCCTCCCTCTGCCCTTTACCCCAAACCTTCCCTCCCTCACTCTCCTCTCCCCATTCTCCCCTCCCCCCTTCTCATCTCCACCTACCTCCCTTCCCCCCTCATCCCCCTCCCCCCCCACCTCTCCCCTTTCCTCCATCCCTTGCTTCCCTCCCCCCTTCTCATCTCCACCTACCTCCCTGCCCCCCTCATCCCCCTCCCCCCCATCTCTCCCCTTTCCTCTCTCCCTTGCTTCCCTCCCCCCTGCACCCTTTCCCAAACTAGCTTTGGCCCCTCTCATCCTAGGGGAAAAACTCTCTATGGAATTGAGATCCCTCTTGGCTCTTAGAATTCTTATCCCCACCTTTTTTTCTTCAACCCTAACTTCCTCCTTGGGTCCCCACCCATCCCATCATCTTATTTCCCTTCTATAGGAGATTCTAGATGAAGCTACTTTTATCTCCCCAGTGGACTCCCCCATCCCAAGCTAGCCCTCTTCAGCCTCTCCTCCCCTAATATCCTCCCATTGATTGCCTTATTCTTCACTTATACTGGATAATGACCTAGTTCTACAAGAAATCCTAGTTCCATCTTCTCTGGTGTTTCCTGGGTATGAACCTAAATGTCTCAACTTTTTAGAAGGTTAATGTTCCTCGGCCTTCAAAGTTGAAAGTTATAGTTTACCCAAAGATCAAGATGAGTAAAAGTGGTAAAAATTTTATAATAAAAAAGGTAGGAAGAAATCATATGTTGTTTGTGAACCAAAATCAACAGAAAGACCCTCATCCCAGAGCTCTCGATGGGTGAAAACTAATAGACATGTTACTAAGGGTACGTAGATGACCCTCAGGCACTACCCAAATAATAAGAGATGAAAGTCCTCTCCTAGAATATTAGGGGTCTAAACAATCCCGCTAAATAGAGACTAGCTAGAAATTTAATTTTAAAACACAAGCCAAATATCCTTTTGATATAAGAAACCAAGATGTCAGTTGAAATTTTTTGGAAGATCAAGTCTAATATTTGGGTGAATTCATATTGAAATTGTAATAGTGCTAGAAGAGTGTCAGGTGGCCTAGTGGTTTTTTGGGATCCTATGGTCCTAAAGGGTGACCCCCTTCTTATCATAGAAAATCAAATCTCAATCTCCTCAAATCTTCAAGATAAGAATAATTAGATTCTTACAAATGTTTATGCCCCAAACATCAGAACTGAGAGGAAGAAGTTATGGGATAATTTAATTAATATCATGAATCACTTTAACAACATGGGCTAGGTAATCATTGGAGATTTTAATTCCCCACTGTCACCAGGGGAGAAGAAAGGATAAACCTATCACCACTATGATAACATGATAGACTTGAATGAATTCATTACTAATGTTGGAATTTATGATGTGGAACTCAAATACAATCAATATACATGGCCAAATATAAGGCTAGGAGATAACCTTATCCAAGTAAGACTGGATAGGTTCCTAATACCTTTAAATTGGATCCATACTTCCTCCTATCTTCTCTCATCTCTCCCCAGGATTAGGTTTGATCATAAACCTATAGTGTTTAAAAATGATAGGATCTCTAAAGCTAAGGTCAAACCCTTTCATTTCAAAAAAATGTGGTTATCCAACTAGACCTTGGAAGGACACATATAGCAATGGTGGATTTTTCCTATCCAAGGATTAGACATGTTCACTCTGGCTATGAAACTGAGACATGTTAAAAACATGCTTAAAATCTGGAACAAAAAAGTGTTTGGCAATATTTTCATTCAAACAAAATTCATAGAGAAGGAGATTCATAAAGTTTAACTAGAAATTTTAGTTTCAAGTTACACTATTGATCTTGTTTCAAAAGATAAGGAACTCCTCAATAAGCACCATAATATTGAAGCAAAGGAAGAACTATACTGGAGGCAAAAATATAGAAAGTTATGGCAAAAAGAGGGGGATAGAAATAGTAAATTCTTTCACATTTATGATTCTAAGAACTGACAAAAGAACTCATCATGGAATTCCAAAGGACATTGCAAATAATTTGGTTAATAACTATAAATACTTGATTTCTCTCCCCCTAAGATGAGGGTCTCGAGGATTAAGTGGCTAATCTATTTAGTAGGGTTATTTCTTAGGAAGATAAAACTTCCATTTTTACCCCCCCTTCAGATGAGGAGATTTGAGTGATTTTTTTTCATTAGAAGGGGACAAAGCCGTTGGACCAGATGGTTTCCCCCCATTCTTCTTCCAAGTCTTTTAGGACATCATCTGTCAAGAGGTCTATCTGGTTGTCATAGAACTTTTCAAAGTGGGTACCTTGCTCCAATATTTAAACAATAATTTATTGGTTCTCATCCAAAATAAATTGGGAGCTTCTAAGGCATTGGAATTTAGACCCATCAACTTGTGCACCACCTTTTATAAAATCTACACCAAAGGCCTTTCACTCAAACTTCAACTCCTACTCGATAAAATAATAATAGAACAACAGGGTGTTTTCATGTTTGGTATATAGATTTTAGATGCGATCATTATGGTTCATGAAACCATTCACTTAGTGTCTCACTCAAATCTAAAATCTATGTTTCTCAAGCTTAATATGAATAAGGCCTATGACCGGGTTTCTTGGCAATTCCTCAACAAAATTCTATACATATCTTATTTCAATCTCCTAATTAAAAAATTAATTGTTTCTTGTATTTTGAACTCATTATTCGTAGTTATTATCAATGGTGTCCCCAGGGGTTTCTTTCTGGTTGGGAGAGGGTTAAGGCAAGGGTATCCCCTCTCCCCATACCTATTCATCATTTTGGTGAAAGCTTTGAGTCATCTCATTATCAAGGCCAAAACCTCAAATATCATCAAGGGAATAATTTTTGCCCCTAATAATATTCTTATCACTCATCATTAATTCACTGATGACATGATGATGATGGGGGAGGCTTCAATTTTGAAATCTAGGTGCTTCAAAAAAATTATCAAGGTTTACGAAGTGGTCTCTAGTTAGAATCTGAACTTCTCCAAGAGTTCCCTCTTTTTCATCAACATCCCCTTGGCTCTTAAGATTAAAATTTCTAAGATTCTAGGCTACGTCATAATAAATATTCTATCTACGTATCTAGGCACCCCACTTTTTATGGTCCTTTGAAATCTGCATTTTAGACCCCCCTCATTGATAGGATTCAGAAAATGCTGACAAGGTGGAAAGGGAACCTTCTATCTCAAGCTGGCAAAGTCCAAATTCTAAAGAGTTCCCTTCAAAGTATCCCCATTTACTTTATGTTACTCTTTTCTATTCTGGGTAGAATCACTAATCAAATAGAGCAAATTTAGAAAGCATTCCTTTGGTGAGGCTCAAAAGATAGATTCAATTTTTTGATTATCTCGTAGAATCAAGCCTATCACCCTAATTCAAATGGATGTCTGGGGTTAAGAAGCATTAAATCCATGAATCAATCTCTTCTGGTGAAGCAAGGCTGGAGGGTGGTCAAGGACAAAAATTAGTAGACCAAGATCATTAGAGCCAAATATCTTCATTTTGGGGAAGGCCATTACTTCCTCTCGAAATTTGGCCTTGGTAATGGCTCTAATTTTTTTAAAGTGTTGCAGGTGGGAAAGGATCTACTATGGAAAAGACTCAAGTGGAATGTTGGTAGAGGTGACCTTGTTGACTTTTAGGGTGACCCATGGTTTGAGACCCCTCTAAAATCCACTTTCCAAGACCTAGACCTAATCTATTTCTTTAAATAAAAATATGGTCACAAGGTGTGAGATTATTGGGAAATAAGGAATGGGAAGAAGTGTTGGAAAGTTCTTACTAAAACTAATTTAGATCAACATCAAGCTTGAATGCTTCAAGATCTTAATTATTCTATCCAACATATTCATATCAATCATTTTCCAAAGGAGGATTCTCTCATCTAGAAACATGATCCTAGTGGTCTTTATTCCATGAATTTTGGTTTCTCCTCCCTTTGGGACCAAGAGGAAGAGTAATTCAATTGGAAGTCCCTCTAGGTTAAAAACCTCATACCCAAAATTAGTGTTTTATTTTGGTTTGCATCCTAGAATAAGATTTTAACTTTGAATAATATAATTAAAATAGGTATATCCATTCCTTACAGATGCTTACTTTACAAATAGGAAGCTGGAACTGTGAAACATTTATTTCTCTCTTGCCCTTTTGCTTCATCCATCTTTCATCTTTTCTTCAACATTTCTAACTTTTCATGGGTTGGACCTAGTTCAATCCTAGACTTAATTACCCAATGGAATGCCCCTTGGGAGGTCCCCTCACTACCTTTCTGGTGAAACATGGCCCTCCCCCATTTTTTTGGGTCACTTAGAAAGCCATGAATTCTTGCATATTCAAGAATCATGTGCCTCACCCATCACCACTTTTAAAAGGGTTTTGGTTTTTATGTAGGAAAATTGGTCAACCTATGCTTCTTCATTTAACCAACCTAGTTCTCCTCTATTTTCCAAGATTATGACCTAGCTCAATCTTGTCATCCCTGGTGATATCCAAGTTAAAGGAGTGGACAGGTCTCAAGTTAAGTGGTCCCCTCCCATTCCCTAATGGGTTAAACTCAATTTTGATGGTGCATTGAAAGGTAATTCATGCCGAATAGGGGTAGGTGGTTTAATTAGAGACTCTTTAGGAAATATCAGAATGGCCTATGCAAGGCCACTAGGGATCCAAACTAATCACATCTCTAAAGCAACCATGACACTATAAGGTATTAAGAAGGAGATTAGTCTTGGCTATGAGTTCATCCATATAGAGGGGGACTCGATGAACATCATCAAATTCCTTAAACATATTTTTATACCTTCATGGAACATCTTTAGGATCATTAGTGATGCTAAAAACCTATTGAGCCGCTTCAAAGGGGTCCTTATTGAGCATGTTTACAGAAAAGGTAATATGGGAGTGGATTGTTTGGCTAACACCGAAGTCCTTAGAAATGAATATGTCACTTGGCATGAGATTTAATTCTCAGATGATGTCATCTACATCATTGATATGGAAAAAGGATATATCACATAAAGTCATGATAGTTAAACTTACGACAAGTAGATTATGGGTTATGCACAGTGATTTTCATGCATGTAAAGCTCCTATTACCAAGGCCTTGCATGAGTGGTAGGGATTGATACTTTATCTCATGATCATGCTAGGTTTTATTTCCCCTACTTATCTTTTATCCCTCTTGTAAAGTGCTTCTGGTGCTTGTTGCAAAAGAAAGTCGAAGTCTAAAAAAATGGGAAGGGACAGAGATCATTTTGAGCCAATTTCATGCACCGATGTAAAAAATAATGAGAATGTTTGGAATAAAATGGTTAAAAGGGGGATGGCTCCATTTATGGAACACCTGCTGGGGCATGACACAGTGCTCTCTAGGGATTTTTCTTATGGTTATAAAAATTTTGAGGTGAGAATGCATGGGTTGAATATTTAGATCACTAAGGAGCTAATAAGCGATATCACAGGCATGAAATATCATGAAGTTAAGGCATTCAAAGATAGGAGATGCAATGAGGAACTCATGAATGTCTTATTTGAGAAGGAAAATCACAAACCTAATAACTCCACCAACAAAGGGTTTATGCATGCTGACTTATTGAGGAAATGGCTGGAGGTATGTCTTCAAATTACGAGATATATTACTCTTGAAGAAAAACACACTATTCTCTATTCACATCACTTCTTGCTCCTGAACCATTTCAAGGGTCATTATATCAATATTCCTTTTTTCCTATTATAATCATTGGAGGTGTCTGTTCTAAAATTCAAGAAGAATCTAGTGGTGGATTTAATCCACCAAGGCTTCATCTTCTTACTCATTAAATGGGGGGAGCCAGTCTTGTCAAAGATTATCTTTAAGGCCATAGACATCAATAGTGAAAAGTAAGACTTAGAGGAAGAGGGAGATCATTTCTCTTAGATGGGTTCTAAAGAATAAGAACATGAACAAATTTTGGGGGATTTAAATGCTTGTGTACGTGACAAACCCAAACCTAACTTGGGTAGCCATTCCTTTATTCAATCACTTTCTTCCAAAGGAAAGGCAACCTTGGGGGTTGATGTTAATGAGGTAATTGAGGATTCTCTTTAGCAACTTTACACAAAAATTATGATACAAAAACTCCTCTATGGAGAAATAGCTCAAGAATTTGACAGGCTTAGAGAATCCCTCTACCCTAAAAAGATAGACAAAAATGATGATAAGGACCACCTAGCTCGCACCCAAAGGTAATTCAACCCAGGAAGGAAAAGTGGAAGAAGCCACCTGGGATATTGTGGAAGATAAAAAAGAGACCCTCCACTTAGATCTCAAAAGGAAGAGAATATATAAGGATGAGAACCAGTTCATCAAGAGTTAGACTAGGGGCAAAAGCAATAAAGGCACTAGTGTAGCGACCAAACAATTAATTGCTTACTCAGAATCAGAATAGTTTGTTGGTCCCTTTTTTGCTTAGTTTCCTTTTGGTTTTTTGGTTTTCAGGTGGTTGATGTTTGGTGTCTTTTAGGCTAACCCATCGGGTTATCTCTTACCCCACTTTTTGTTGTGTTGCATTTTCCTGAATATCCTTCAATTTGTTGTTGTAATGGGTATGGATCCCTCCAACCCAACTTTTAACTTACCTAATAAAAAATATTTATTTTATGATATTTCGATATATTAGAATAATAATAATTTTATAATACTAATATATTATAACCTATTACATGCATGGATTAGGACAACTATCCTATGTAGTTTCCAAGTGGAGTTCAAGGCAAAAGCAAAATGAATGTTGTCTTCTTTCCCTAATTTTTGAGTATAGGTTGATGAATAAATATCAACTTTATTATGTGAATGTAATGCCACACCATAAACATATGTTGAGTTCCTGGTACAACACTTGTTCAGTTTATTACCCTAGAATGTATTAAAATCTAAGGAAAACTAAGTGATAAACAAACAAGATGACCAATATAATGCACTCATCCCTCTCATGTATGGGTCCCATGCTGGGGGATCATTGTTTATTTTTAAGGGGGTGCTATTGATAAATTATATGAGTGTTTTTCCTTATGAGCAGTCCAATATTTTTTAAATTTTATGTAATATATGTGGTTTAGAGAAATTAAGAGTATTTTACCAAAAAACATTGTTCGAACAAAAAATGATTGGATACAAAAGTAGAATTGGCAACCAAGAAAATAGGAGAAACCATGCAAATCTTCAACCCCATACTGCTTCTCACCCCTCAAATGCTTCTTCTTAAATAGTATTTACTCCTTATTTTAAGGTGTAGATATTTTATACATATTTTTTTACTTTTGATGATGCATGGGATCATTATATCCAAAATTATAGAGGCAGTAGCCTGTAACATGGGACCCCTATGTTAGAATGCAATTCTTCATTCAGATTTATCATGTTATAAAATTGAACATAGATTTTAATTACGTTATCATTTACCAAATGATCCATTTGAAAAAAGGTAAATTATTTTATGTTTCTTTAGTTGATGTAAGCCATTTTTTCTTACAAATTTGTTTTAATAAGATCCTACCTATACAGGCTAGATGAACAAATGTTTATAGTAAGAAGGGGGTTATTATTAGTCCGCATGGTTTATTTTTTAAAATTGATTTATAGGGATAAAAAAATTAGTTTCTTAAAATCATAATTTAAGATTCAATTCGATTATTTTGATACATTATTTCAAGGAAGGAAATAAGGTCTACTCCAAATCAAATTGTTGTGAGAAGGTTGATGTGTATTCTAAATAAGAGTCTCTCCCCATAACCAAGTTTCACAAAACCAAATTGAGTACATTCATTTCAGATCTTACATGCATCCTATGTTTTAAATCCTTATATCAATATAAATTACTTATATTTTTGGTTAGACAAACACTAGATATGAGATGGCAGTTTCATATTTCTCTTCATTTCATATATCAAAGAGGCTACATGTGAGTGAAGGTGGTGAGTGTATCATCAGTTGCATTATAAACATTTAAAACCATTATTTTTTTGATTCCATAAATGGTATATAAGTTTAGGCATTTTTTACCACTTTGAATGCTAAACCTCCTCGTCATCCAGGTTTAAATTTTGGGTTTTTTAGACAAGAAGATTTAAGTAGTTTTTATAATTAATTAACTTGGGGTTCTTTCATTTTATACCAATTATACTTGTTTCATTGTATTTTGGGTGTTTCTTAATGTATGTCTTCTAATTATACATGAAATTTATATGTGAGTTGTTTATATATTAATATTGTGCTTTAACTTAAGGTTATTCTTCTACTTAGCAAAAAAGGCTAGTCAAATGTAGCTCCTATGTGGTTTACTACAGAATAAAATTAACCTAAAAAAAATTGTTTTCTTAGGTTTAGACCTTAATTGGGGTGACAAGGTGTTCTTGGTTGTTGATGGGAATGGATAATTTACCTAAGGCAATGGATTTTTGAAGCTGGAAAAAATACATTCATAAACTTTTTTTTTACAAGGCTGATACTTTCTCCCTAAAATGACCTAAGGGTGTTGCCAGCTCAAGTCAACCCTCTAAAACAACAAAGGGGGCCTCATATTGGATGTTAAAAATATATCATATGTCAAGTTTCCCATTTGGATTTGAACTCGATTGGGTAAGAAAAGAACCCTTATGGACCACTTTCGAAGATTTAGACACATAGAATAACATGAAGGATGTGAAATAAAATATGAGAAGCTATAATACTAAATTACATAAAGAATTTAAAGATAAAATATATTGTATAGTATTTAGGATCTTGGTGGAGTAGTAAGTTGGGAACTTATTCCAAAGAGACCAAGGTTATAATCCCTTGAGCTTGCCCCAAATTAACTTGCACTTGAGTTGTTTAATCCTTATATAGTTGATAGATCCAATTTAATATGTCATACACACTAATTTAGTCTAAATATAATATAATATATTTGTACATGCACACTTGAGATTCAAATCCCAGTTACACTTAAGCAACTTACATTAGGGAATGCCACTCACACATATGTAACCAAAGTTATCCAAATACACATCTGCTCAAATATCTAAAGTGTCATGTGATTTGATGGCATATGATACACCCACAAAGAATTTAACTAATTACAACTAAAAATAAAAGGAACAAGGAAAAATTTTCTATTGACCTTTTAAAAAGAATTTCAACTAAAAAATGGTGTTTCTTAGTAATGAATAGAAGCTAATAGCTTGTTGGGGACCATAAATGTGTTGGATGGTGATATTGCATACTAGAAATATACCTCCAGTTATATCCATTATTATGTTTTTTTTGTTTAATTTTATCAACAAGAATAGAATCAAGCAAGAAGAGGAACAATTTTATTAGGTCTCATCATCTGAACTAGTTTTAGACATGTTTTTGGTCTAGATAAGGTGAGTTAAAATTAGTTACAGATGCTCACTTTTTGTTTTCAATGGAATCATTCGGTTTGAATGAATAAAGAGTAAATTAAAATATGTTGGTATTTCATATTATTATTTTCATGGAGATTGAGGATGGTTGTCATAATTTTCTTTGTTGGAATGTTTTATCATCTCATAAGTATTGGGTATACTAATAATTGAAATCCTATGTGTTAGTGTAAAGGTAATAAGGGTATTTATTCCACCAAAAATATTAATGACTAGTATTTATCATGTTTCCTTGTTAAAAACTTTTTGACAAGAATGAAGCTTTGATGGGCTCAATTAGAACCAAACATCTCTCCAAGTGATCAATGGTTTTTGAAATAATGGTTGACATTTTTTAATCAAGATTCTTATCTTGTGCTTTAAAAAAACATAGTACCACATAATTATTTTTCTCAAAATATAATTGTTTGATAAATTAAGAAAAATAATGCATACAATCAATGGATCTAGATATGAAATCAAGAGCAAAGGACTACATTAAACCAATAAAAGATATATGTGGGAAAACCTCCAAGAGGTAAAAACACCACAAAGATTATTCATATTATGAGAAATTAACAAGTACCTAATACAATCTTTATTCCTCTCACTTCTTCTCAATCAATCTTCACATAACTTAGAAATGTGTTCTTTATATTGTCTCATTTGTCTCAACTCTCCTTTTTTCATTGCATCTTACAATATAAACTCTTTATTATACAGGCAAGGTAATCTGACCATTATAATGTGACCATTTCCAACCACCACATTAATGGGTCTTACATCTCCAAAGGTCATTTAATATATTTTATTATTTATTTTCATGAAGATAAACTCATGATAAATAATAAAATATATTATTATTTAACCAATGTAATTTAATGTATGAAGGGTACATAAATAACACCACTTAACCATTAATTATTCAAATATTCCCCCTTAATGTTAAGTTGGAATACATGCCATAATCACTTTTATAACAATGAAGTTATACTTCAGGAACCATCCACATATAATTTGTAAGAGGTAACAACATAATGAACTTACACTTTATGAATCATCCATGTGATGAGTTTTAAGAGGTAATAATTGAAGGAAACATCCTTCATCATGCCATAGTTACCTTTAAATGAATTATGCCATGTAAATATAGTCATTTAGAGGTATTACACTATGTAAATGCAATCACATAGTTACCTTTAAAGGAGTTACACTATACAACTATAGATACCCAAAGGTATTACTCTATGTAACCATAGTCACATAGTCAACTTTAAATAAATTACACTATACACCCATAGACACCTAAAAGTTTTGCACTACGTCCCCATAGGCAGCTTTAAAGGAATTACACTATTTTTACCTAAACTACTTAGAGTGAGTTTAGGCTAGCATGATTGTGAGACTACATCCCATAGTGAGAATACATCCCACAATTTCTTATGAATAATTCACCAAATGTATTGGATTATTTTATAACATAAGAAACTCCATACTACTATGTATTCATTACAATATATACTTTCATATGAATTTTACCAAAATCACATAAAGTGATATATTGCAATGCTTTATAATGAGAAGTATAGAGAGATAGAAGGAAACACAAGACCCACATGGATGTTAAAAAGTGACATTGTCATGCACACACTCCCTCAATTAAAACTTCGATAGGCCCAACATTGAATGAACATAATAGACTTTAGTTCGTTAGTTTTGCATTAGATTTTTTTCCAAAGTAATACAACTTTGACTATCACTAAGAAGGTTAGTACAATAAGAAAAATCCACACGATGTTCTTCTATCATCCTTCATAATCACAAGGCTTCTTTATCAACTTCCACATAAAGTGCTCCAATTAATAGCACCTATAACAAACATAAACACATATCTATAAGAAGACTCATCATAGTATGGTTAGCATCACAATAACCAAATAAATTAGCATGATCAAAGGAAGAATAATATAAACTAAAATTTACAGTTCCTTTTATATACCATAGTATCTATTTTGTTAATTTTTAATGATCCAAGTATAGATCTTACATGAAACTGAAAGCAACACACACATTGTATGAAATATCTATCTTAGTAATGGTTAGATAAATCAAACTACCAACAAGATATCTTTAGAGATGGGTTAGCTTTATCACATAGGTTTTGGATCAAGCTTAACATCAACTTCAATAGGAGTGGATGTAGGCTTACAATCAAGCATGTTAAATTTAACAAACATGTTATATGATGCATATGTACAATAAATTCATAATTAATATGATACTAAGTTAGGCAAATATTATATATCTTATTAGGAATAACTCATATTATAATTTGAGTCATGAAGATATCTTCTTCCTTTTAAAGTTGATACTAAAAGTTTATGTTTTATACTAAATCGACACAAAAAATATTTAGAAAACAAACTTTTAAACATGTTTTATACTTTATTTTACAATAAAAACAAATATTCTAGTGAGTAAACAACACTATCCATTTAGTTGATTGCAAAATAATTTAAAAAATATAAATAACCACAAGGACAAAAATTGGAAGTGTCGTAAGACAAATTATACATTAAAAGTCATATAAGGAGGCTTCAAATAAAATAAAATGCCATCCTAATGCATCCAAAAAGTATAAAAAGCTAAATATCAACTAGTCACATGACCATCTTTGATAAAAAAAAATACGACAAGTCAAGGGTGTCAAAAGTGTCGAAAGTATCATAAATTTCACAAGTGAGATTTTGCATGGCTAATAACTATAATTTTTAACTATTTTTTTAAAAATAAATTAAATAATTTTGATCAAAAAATATATTGGGATTGAGATTTGATTTAAGGACCTTTAATCTATAAGTGTTTTCCAAAAAATACTAGTCAACTTCCCTTTGTCCAATAAGACTTCACATACAAGCTACATGATTTAAAACATATTTAATTAATTTTTATTTTTTAAATCAAAATATTAAATTCATATAAAATAATATCTTTTGACTGTATAATAAAAAATAAATAAACATTTTTTTAATCTTTTTAGAAAATACAAGTCAACACACAAGGGGCCCACCATGTGCTTACATGGAAAAAATATTTAAAAAATATTTGATTTCATAAATACAACATTAACAACTATATTAACCATTGTATTTTTTTTACAATAGCAACAGAATAATGGTACACTTATATAATTTGAAAATAATAGGGGAGCTCAGGGAGATCAAACCAGGTCTTGGAAACTCATTAAACACCTTGCACAGGCCCTTTGATGCATTTAGCAAGCTCAGATATGAGGTTAAGAGTCAAAAAATGATTTTTGTTGATACTACTACTGCATAGAGTCGTACAATGGTTCCCATGGATGAAGGAAAATAGCCATATCTTGAAGGAATGCCCCAAAGAACTCTCCAAGCAGTTTTAAAACACTAAAATTTGAGAAATCATCCAACAACCATCAAAGGAGACTACAGATTGATCAAAAAATAGTTTTTGATAGATTTTTTCCTTTAGGGAGCTATACATAGCTCCTTATGGGGAGAATAAAAATTAAAAACAAGCTTTTACACTCCTCCTTAGGGTCTATAATGGCATTCGAACACCTAATCTACCTGATTTCTTCCTTCTAGACCATAAAAGGATTAAAAATTATGCAATAATTAGATTTTTAATAATTTTCTACCTCATAAGTCATATAAAGATGTTTGGGAGGAGAGAGAAATTTTGAAATCACCTACAGGGGTCCAAATCAGGCAAAGTAAAGGTGAAAAATGCATGAAAATGGCCAAACTAAGCCAATGGAGGGCTCAGAATTGAAATTTTCTGCTTAAAAGCTAAAAATATATTGATTTTTATCTTTCACATGCTAAAAAACTAGAGCTGGAAAGAAACAAAAAAATTTAAAATCTTCCAAAACTACCTTAGAGGCTCTAAGGAAGCTTAGAAAGGCTAAGACGCTGATTTTTGACTAATTTAGAAGCCAAATAACATTAAATAATATTGAAATCAATTTTTTTATCGGATCCTTAGGTAGAAGATCATACCATAGGTCGTGCAAGTCCTTCACATGGTTGAAAATGACTTGAAAATGTCTCTGATTGGTTAGATCTGTCAAAGAATTCTTTAAGTGCCTAGATCACAAACTTGATAAAGTTAAAATACAAACAACACTCTTGTGAACATGGGACCTAGGGATAAATAATCACATTATAAAGTAAAAATGAGTTTGAACATAACTCAACAAGCCTGATCTATAACCTTGTCACTTGATCAACACATCACAAGCTCTGATATCATGATAAATTAAGTAAAATAATGGATCTATATATGTGATCAAGAGTAAAGGAATACATGAAACCAACACAAGACATATGTGGAAAAACCTACAAGAGGTAAAAAACCCACAAAGATTATTCATATTGTGAGAAATTAATAAGTATATAATACAGTCTTTCTTTCTTTCACTTATTCTCAATCAGTCTTCACATAACTTGGAAATGTGTTCTCCACATTTCTTCATTTGTCTCAACTCTCCTTTTTTTATTGCATCTTACAATATAAACTCTTTATTATATAAGCAAGGTAATCTAACTATTATAATATGACCTTTTCCAACCACCACATTAATGGGTCCTACATCTCCAAAGGTCATTTAGTATATTTTATTATTTATTTACATGAAGATAAACTCATGATAAATAATAAAATATATTATTATTTAATCAATGTAATTTAATGTATTAAGGGTACATAAATAACACCACTTAACCATTAATTGTTTCAATATTATTCATCCATATTTTGTTTTTCATATTGTTCAAATGTTTACAATGGAGATTGATTACAACAATGACTTTTAATTAGTTGAACATGATTTTTGGGTATTTATTTATATTGTTGGTTCCTTTGTGAAACTAGATGAGGGTTTGGTGGAGAAAATATTTGTGAGAGCCTATGCAATTGTTAGTCTTTCCAAACCCCTTTGTTACTCAATTAGGCTCTGTTCATCTCAAGGTTTGTGGATCTAGTGTCTCAACTTTGATGGCCTTCCTTTCATATGTTTCTAGTGAAATCAAATTAGACATCAAGATGCAAGGTGTTCCTTTAAGAGTGAAATCAAATTAGACATCAAGATGCAAGGTGTTCCTTTAAGAGAGTTTAGATTTGGATCCTCATGCTTAGTTGGTTTGGATAAGGAAAGATGGAGCTTTAGATCATGAGTTATTATGGTGAAATCTTGGCATTTTACACCATCTTTTAGGATGTCCTACACCCTTTGCTCAACCGAGGACCCTCCTCCTAATAAGGAGGAAGGCCAGAGGGTGGATGTGGCTTAGGGGTAACCCTCAAATCCTTCTCCTCTATTGACTCTATCAATGTCCACTCCATGTCCCTCCTTGGAGAAACTCAAGCCATCATTGGATTCTATGGTAAAAAAGAAAGGATGCAAGATGGAGGTAGAAAGACTAAGATTGGATGCAGATGAAATTATCAAGGATGGGACCCAATGGGCTATGGAAGGTCTTCTCTTGCTAGGGAATAAAATTAATACCAAGCATTGGTTATTTTTTAATCCTTTCTAATGGTTGTGTTCATTTTTATACTCAATTTCTTGGTGTTTGTTGTTCTTAGGTTTGTTTCCTCTAGGTAGATTTTATGCTCAATTCGAGTTGGTTCACTGACTTTTGATGATTTTTTTGTTGATGTTATTAGTGGTTGTTTTTATGGGAAGCTTACCTTGTTTGTTGTTAGGATTGTGATGGGGTTTGTGTTTACTTTTATGTGGTTTTTTATCATATTAACTAACTTTATAGTGGTTTGTATGCCCTGTCAAGACACTCTCTTTTACTGTATCTAAAAAAAATGTTGTTGGATATATTGAAATTTTTGACATAGAATGAAAACTTTAAAAAAAAACTTTTCTTCTTTATTTTTTTTGGTCGTGAGTTCAATGTTTGGAAAAACATTCCATGGTCTTCAATGTTGAACTTTGAATCTTTGCAAATTATATTTAGCCATGGTTGCTATGAGACAAATGATAGTATTACATGGATGTCATTTTGAAATAGGGTTCAAAAGTATATTAAAAAGGGTACAATCATATTATATGTGAATATATTTGGTCACCGGGAGATATGAATATAGTTTCAATCTTTGAACCCAAGTTTCATGTTGACTATTTATTTAACATATACTCAATGTATAAGGGGGTTTTTCAGTACTATCAGCATTATTTTTCTTTGTAGATTTAACTTATCATCTAGCCACTTTTATTGATTGAATTAATGGGGTTGTTTATTCTTCTTGGTTTTGTTAACTATGGTCCAAATCTAAGAATTACCCTCTTGGGTAAATTACAAAGTTTGGTCATTTGTTTTCAAATAAAAAGGAGTGGACTTTAAAGAGTTGAAAGGCTCGATATGGAAAGATAATAAAATTAAAGTTATTGTATTATTCAGGACTTAGTTTTTGGTACAAAAGTGTTTATCCATAATATGTATTTTTTTATTTATGTTGTAATGATTTCATGCATATTAGAATGTTACTACTTTTCGATAACAATTAACATGTTTTATCAGTTCGGGCAAACCCACCTTTCCCCTTCATAGTTTTTGCATCATATTGTTCAACAAATTGATCACTTAACTATTTTTTGGATCTCTAAAAAAATAGTATATATATTAAAAGAAGTTGAACAACCTAGTAAAGAAAATAATGTGTAAAAAGGGTTGTTATGTTATCTAGGCCTTAACTCTTTATATGGTGTTAACATTATTATTGTCCATCCCCTGTGCATGTTTTAATAATTTTATACAAATAGTGCCATTGCCATTGTTGGATGATAAATTCCACCCTTTACTAAATAGGCCAAGCCTATATTTACTCCATCATAGGTGTTACATCACATTGATCAATATATAAGAATAACAACTATCTCAAAATATATGTTGAAATTTTCATTCATTGAAATTCGCATGATCTTTCTTTGAGCCATGGTTGATGTTTCATTTTTTTTCCTTCTAAATGATGTCAAAGTAAATGTCATAATGATATCATTCCTTCATATTAACTATGAAATTAAAATAATTTATCATTTACATTTTGATAAAATATATGGAAGTAAGTTATAAATAAAGAGAAAAATTCAAAATGATATGAAATTTTTGGTATTGATAAAGTAAGATACAATCAAATAGCCAAAATTAAAATGATATAAATACTTGGATGTCCACAAAATATGTGGTAAAGCCAAAATCAAACATCTAAAATTTAACAAGTGATAAAAAGTTGTAAAATCCTAAAAGAAAAAAGTAATTATGTTAAAAGGTATAATCTATAATGAGAGTGGGTAAAGGTGGTGGAATGTAAATTTTGGGGGTGGTTATAAATGTGTCTAATTTTATATTTGATTATTAGAAGGAATTTTTTTCATAAATTGAGAGAAGGCAATAAAAAAAAATTCATATCTTAACCATATTGCAAAGTTTGGAGTTTATTTTTTTAATTTATTTTTAACATCCAAAACAACGATACAACTATAATGAGGCCATCCATCCCCAATCAAAAATAAATTTGTACAAAAAAAAATGAAATCATTAATTAAAATGAAATTATATGATAAATTCAAAATAAGTTGTATCTTAGAATTAATATATATTAACATATTTTAAATAAATATATTTAAGATATATAAATTAATATTATTAATATGACAAAATGTTAAAGTATTATCTACATGAATTTTATTTATTTTTAATATTTTAATTTAAAATATATATTTATTATTAAAAAATTAAATAATTAATAAAGTTAAAATAAAAAATTATGATTTTCCTAAGTCAAATTTGATAAAATAAATAACTTTCAATTTTTGATATTAATTTTAAAAATATTATTTAAAAATTTAATTTTAAAAAATTATAATAAAAATATTTGATTATAAGATTTGTAACCAAAATATTTATTCCTAAAGAAAGAAATATAAGGTTATAATATGATATTGTGAAAAATACTTCAAAATATATGAAAAGAAGTTAAAAAAAGAAAAATACGTAAAAAAGATATAGAGAAGTTGAAGTTGGGAAAAAAATCGTAACCTAAATATTTATTTTTAAAAAAGATATATTATAATCTTTATGTTATAATATTGTGAAAAATATAAGTAGTTTGTACTCATCAATCCAAGTTCCATTCCCATTGAGTACATGAGAACTCTTTCAACAAGTGGCCATGTGGACACCTTGAGGTAGGGGTCACACTTCTCCTTGTGGATCAAGTGAAATACAATGGGGTGTTTCGGATGCTAATCGTTTGGCAGATATTACGGACCCATGCCCACCCATATGCCCCATTTTGAGAAAGTGTTCTCCCATTATTTCGGTTCATAGCTCTGGTATATCAAAAGCATTTATCCCAACATTTTGTACTATGGGGCTTGGTGTATTGGTGAGTACAAGTAGTGTGTACTCATCAACCCAAGTTGCATTCTCATTGAGTGCATGAGGACTCTTTCAATAAGTGACCATGTGGGCACCTTGAGGTAGGGGTCACACTTCTCCTTGTGGACCAAGTGAAACACAGTAGGGCATTTCAGATGTGAATCGTTCAGTGGATAATACAAACCCAAGCCCACCTACATGTCCCACTTCAAGAAGGTGCTCCCCCATTACTCTGGTTCATAGCTCTGATATATTAAAAGCATTTATCTTAATATTTTTTCTGACTCCTCAGATAACATTGCTTCCCACAGATCTAAAAAATTCCCCCAAATTAAAAAAAAACCGATTACCAATTAATAATAATAATAATAATAAAGAAGGAAAAAAAATTTGGAAAAAGACTCGTAACTAAAATATTTATTAAAAAAGAAGAAGATAGAGTTTTAAAAAATACTTGAAATGAAAAGACAAAGAGAAGTTGGAAATGAAAAGAATGAAAATAATGAATTGGATAACTAACATTTTCAATAAGCATGAAGCTAAGGCATCTTTGTATTAGAGCAAAGGACATGTTCAACAACTAACATTACCATGAATTCAATGAAAACATGTAAGCCAAAAAAAAATGATATGCACTTCTTCGTTAAGATGATAGTTTAAAACTTAAAAAAAATTACTCTAGTTTTTTTTTAATAAATTCTAATTATGTAAAAAGTAATAAATATTTATTTTATATATATATATATATATATATATATATATATATATATATATATATATATATATATATATTAATATTATAAATTCAAGCTTAAATTGATTAAGAATATATCTAACGGTTACAATAAATTTTATATGTTTTTTTAGAGATTTGAAATAGATGATAGTTTTTTACTCAAATTTGAATTGGTCAAGAATACATCTAAAGATTACAATCGATCTCATATGTTTTTTTAGAGATTTGAATTTAAATAGAGTTTGAAACAACTAAGTCACTTAACCAACACACTCATATCTTATTAACTAAAATTTTGGATACACACACACACACACACACACACACACACACATAATCAGAATGCTCAAACCAGTGGTGAATAGTATTCTTAGCCAAGGACTATAGACTTGCTTTATTGTATTGAATACAAGTTTCAAGCCACATACCGATCTTGTCACATTGAATACCAAGTCAATAATCCATTGTATTGGA
The DNA here is from genome assembly GCA_037957365.1 of Torreya grandis. Lineage (NCBI taxonomy): Eukaryota > Viridiplantae > Streptophyta > Pinopsida > Cupressales > Taxaceae > Torreya > Torreya grandis. Next base: position 984,328 of record JARHVA010003776.1, read on the forward strand.
TACTTTTTATGAATAACTTATTGTAGTTTAGTGGGGGTACGATGCTATAGAGTGATCATCCCAAATAATAAACTTAGAGACTTCCCACTTCTAACACTCAACTTACTCACCCCTAAACTATTATCGTCAAATCTTATATGTATAATTTAATTATTCTATACTCAATAAAATGTAGGTGAGTTGGTTAAATAATTTGGGTGTTTCAAGTTTCATCAAGGTTTAAATTTATAATATAAAATTGATTGTGCTCAATAATTATATTTTCAGAATTTTTAAAAGTCATCAACAATCATATATATATATATATATATATATTATAATTAAATATATTTTTTCTATATAAATATTATGAAAAATTTATTAAATATAAAATATCAATATACATTATGTAAATTATTAATAATAACATGATATAATATATATAATATTATTATAAATTATATATTAATATTTAGTTATATTAAGTATATAAATATTATAATAATTATATTCATTATAGTATCATATCATATTATAATATATATAATTACACATTATTGGTATGTGTGTGTGTGTGTGTGTGTGTGTGTGTGTGGAGGGTTAAATGGAAGAACCCATCGAGGCTTTAATTGTTGAACTAAACTTGTTTGTTTGGTTTGTTTACTTGTTTACAATTTTTTGTATTTTCGATGAGGGTTTGCATAAAAATCAAATACATATAATGAAATAAATATTTCTAGAATGGAAAACCAAATAAACTTATGAAACAAATAGCTGAGACCATTCACTCTTCATCATTTATTCAAAAAGGGTTTTATTACAATAAGGAAGCATACCATTTATTATAGAACTGAAAACTCATAAGTGTTGGACCAAAAAGCAATGATTGAACAACTCATAGATCCCTTAATCAGCAATGAATTTGTAATCTACAGATGCCAAACTCTTCCATCACCCTAGGCGTCCCATCTAGCCATTTTTACTGAATTTTGTATCCCTTTCATAAAATCACCCCAGTTAAAGAATATGAGGGTATGGTTGGGTATGAACAACAATAAATAAAATAACTTAGCCTCAAATGATAGAAATAAATTCTGTGAATAAACCCTCTAATCAACGCAATGATGACTCCTGAATGAAGCCAACTCCACAAGCAATATCAGATGAATATTTCACACCCTTTGACTGCAGCTATAATGAAGATGCAATGCACTCCAATGATGATAAGCTCATAACTCTATCGATACCCTTGGTTTCTCACAAACTCCAATGCTCCAAAGAAGAAATTTAATAAATCAACAATCACATAATGACTTCTACCATTTGCAAAAATGAATATATAACAAAGAGGGTCATACTTTCCAAAAGCTCCTTTTCACAATTTGACATGAGTAATAATATTTCATTTAATATTAATTATCAAAACTATAGTAGGCACCTCAGATTATTGCATAAAATATAATTAACACCCTTTACATGATGCCATAACCCTCACTTAAGTCATTTAAGCTATAATATAAGCTCAAAAACTATTAATATTTATTTTAGCCAAATAAATATTAATATCTCCATTATTAATCATCATTTTTGCTTGTCGTCTGAACTGGGATCTGACATAATGAAACTGTATACGATCATACCCCTTTACTAAAAATAGCAGGGGTCCATCTCTAACATCTCTGACTTACTATAAATAGTAAGTAGTGTATATGGAGTCCTAGAGACCTCAAACGATAGCCAATCCTGCAAAACTCTAACCACTAAATAAGTTGCATCCCACAAGAGACCCTCTAACCAACCTCATTAGCCTACGAAGGTCAATGATAGGCCAATCTAATTAGTTAACTGATGTCAACTAGAAGGGGACATCATGTTAAAGTTCATATTTTTTCAAAAAAAATTGCAGCCCCATTCATGTAATTCCTAAGCTACAGGGCACACATACATTTATATGAAAAGAGACTACTATAACTTTAAGTTGTAAGTCTTAAGGCTTATATAAATCCATGGCCTCCTCCTATACATACATGTTATATGTAGTCCCTTTATATTATAATTCCTAAGCTCATAGACTCGTGATATACATTAAGTTGGATTTGAAGACCCAACAGATCCATGACAAGTCACCTTAAAATAAGCCACTTCATGAACCTTAACAACCCCTTGCTTTGTAAATTGTCATTATTTGTCATGTGTTTTATGTGATCATGTGGTAGTAAGCACATATGTTCATAAAATATGTCATGAATGGATGTATATTAATATTAATAAGTTTGCAAATTTATTGGGAATTGACCTAAAATCCATGTAAAGGTAGTGTTCGATGTCGTGTGTTGGCATGAATGAGAACGGTGGTAGTCAGGGATTAAATTTGTTGGATGACCTTGCCTACCATGATTTTTTTGATGATGGTGATTTAGTTAGCATTATCTTTCAAAAGTTAGTATAGTCCATAGTAAAAGAAAGAAATATTAAAGATAATTCAAATATTTATTATAATTCTTTTGGGTTTAGATTATATGTCTTAAATTTCATCTTGTATGTGGTATGGTCTACCAAAAAATTGATGGTATTTTAAAACATAAGAGTTAAATTTAGTTTGGGTGAATGTTTTTGCTAACAATACTATGAAGAGAACAATCCAATGCATTGTGAATGAAATGATGTTAGTGTTAAGTTTAGATAAGTTAATTGGTAAGGTGTAGATCCACTTGAAATAATGATGACATATAATAAAATTCCATGAGCCAATTAGGGTGTCAAAAAATTGTGTAATGAAATTACTTAGATGTTCACACAAAAATAAGAGCAAAATATATAGATCTATAATAATAATCGACAAAAGAGAAGAATGCTTGATAAATATATACGAGCCACTTCGAGGGAGAAACCTCCACAATAATGAAATAAGAGAAAAAATTTGTAATATGATGATCAAATACTAACCACTACCTCGTATATATACACTACTTAGCCATGGTTATTCCACAGGATGACTTTACTAATAACATAGAGAGATACGATAAAGTAATCTAAGAGGTATGTAATCCATAAGTCAGTCACACATATCCCTAGACATGATAAATGTTATGAGCATGGCATGCCCCTCCCCTTCAAAACAATGTTATCCTCAACATTGAATCAAAATAGGATGTTGTTGTAGGAATGCTTCATCCTCCCATCTTGCATCTTCAAAATGTATATTCTTCCATTTGATTTAATAATCTTTAATTGATCTAATTTGCATTAGTTTAGTATGTGTGTGAAGGATCTCTTCGAGATCCAAAATGACTCAGTCTTCTTCATCAACTTTAGATAACTGGGTTTGAGTAGGAATTTTGTGTCCAATTACCTTATCCAGGTAAAAGACATGGAATACTAGATGTATGTGAGTGGATAGCCTAATAAATTCTAACTTGTAGGCCACACTACCAATTTTATGCAAGATTTTATAAGGACCATAACACTTGGGGGACAATTTATTATCTTTTTTAATTGATTTAGAGACATTTGCTTATATGGCTACAAACACATAAAGACCCAATCACCTATGTCAAAATGTCTCTCACTATGGTGTTGATTTACTTGTTGCTTCATTCTATTATGTGTCATTACTAAATTCTCTCATAAACTAATGAGTACCTCTTGTTGATGGTGAATGTGCTCCTCGACAACTCAAACTTTGGGATGCACCTTCAAGGATGAAGTGATGGATGGGGGTGATACCCATATAATGCCTCAAAGGGAGACATTTTGGAAGAAGTTTGAAAAGATGTTTTATACCACCATTCATCAAGTAGCAACTAATTAACCTATTTTCCCTATTTATCATTAAAAAAAAAATGAAGATGCCCTTCTAGACATTTGATGACTATCTCTATTTGTTCATAATATTGATGATGATAGGATGAGTTATGAGCTAACTGGATGCCCAAACACAAATAATTCAGTCCAAAAATTACTAATAAATATGTGATCTCGATCACTTACAATGATCTTTAGAGTATTGTACAATTTTTAAATTATATTGAAAAAAATAGAAGTTACTTTACTGGTGACAAATGATTGTGATAAGGAACAAAAATGAGTATACTTGGTGAGTCGGTCCATAATTACCTTGATAACATTTTTACTCTCAAATTGTTATACCCCAGTAATGAAATCCATAAAAATCTCCTCACATCTCTATCTAGGGATGGATAAAGGTTGTAAATGACCTGGGGTCTTAATGGTTTCACCTTTGTTCTATTGACACACCATACATTCAGACAACATATTTTTGTACATCTCCCTTAAGTCTTTCCCAAAATAAATCTTGCTTGATTCTATGATATGGTTTTAAAAATCCTGAATAACCCCCTATTTAAAATGCATGAAGTTCTTGAAGGATTTTATGTTTGATGAGAGAATGCTTACAAAGGTATAATCAATTTTTATACCATAATGCAATCCTCTTCCAAAGGTATAATAAATTTTTATACCATAATGCATTCCTCTTCCATGCAAATTTTTTAAACCCCCACAGAACTAAGTTGAATATTCTTAATCAAATCCTAGGTATCCATGCCATTCTCTCATTCTAATATTGCTTCCTCTAGCCAATTTGCTTTCCAAATGGTCATTGCACATGATAATGCCTCAATCGATTCATCCTACCTGGATAGTGCATATGCCACCACATTCTCTTTTCCTTTCTTATATACTATTTCAAAATTATATCCTAACATTTTAGTCACCTATTTCTATTGTTCTTATGATGATAATCATTGATCCAAAAATTATTTGAGGTTATCATGATTCATTTTTACCTAAAAGTGTCAACCCATCAGATAAGGCCTCCATTTCTTGACTGCATGTAGAATAGCCATCATCTCTTTCTCATAGATTGTCTTGAGCCTATTTTTTCCTTTAGTTGACAACTCTCAAATGTAAGTGGTCTGCCTTCTTGCATGAATACATCCCCCATGTATCCTGATGCATCATATTCAATAATAAAAGTTTTATTAAAATCAAGGATAACCAAAACTAAAATGGTGCACATAGCCATTTTAATTTTTTTTAACACCTTGGTAGATATTTCAGTCCACTTGAAAGAGTATTTATTCAACAAAAATGTGAGTGGGGTTGTGATGCTACCATAATTTTTGGCAAACCTGTGATATTAATATGTTAACCTCAAAAATCCCTAAAGGTTCATGAGGGTCTTGGGCACTTTCCACTCCATCATTGCTTAAATATTTTTAGGATCAACTTCCACACCTTCAAATGAAACAATATGATCTAAGTGCTCCACCTCTCTGATGCCAAAATCACATTTGGAATGTTTGGCTTAAGTTGATATTGTTCTAGAACCAATAGTATATGTGTCCCATGCTTCAAATGATCTTCCTAATTTTTGTTGTAAATGAGAATGTCATAAAAAATTACCAATGCAAACTTTCTTAAAAATGGCTTAAAAATAGTATGCATCAAACTTTTAAATGTAGATGGTGCATTTATGAAACCAAATGGTATAACCATAAACTCATAATGGCCTTCATGAGTTCCAAAATTTGTTTTAGGTATATTTTATTTATATATTTGAATATGATGATACCCATAGAGAAGATTTGGTTTAGTAAAATAAACATTGCCATGCAATTCATCTATCAAATCAAAAATTATTGAAATATGAAACTTATCTTTGATGGTGTACTTGTTGACTTCTCTGTAGTCTAAGCACATGTTCCAAATATCATCTATCTTATGCACCATGACCAATGGGGAGGAATATTCATTTTGGTTGTGTTTGATAATTCCTAAATCTAGCATCTACTATACCATATTTTTAATTTCACTCTTTTGGGCATAGGGATACTTGTAGGGTTTGATGTTGGGTGGTGTACTACCTAAAATTAGTCTAATGGCATGATCATGCACTCTGCTTAGTGTAAGTCCTTTTGGCATGGAATTAAAAATAACATAATGGTCATCCAACACCTATTATAAATCATGATAGGTAGACTCCTTGGTTAGTTGAAATTCTATATAAAATAATCACCCAAAAAAAATTTAGCGCCTTTTCTGAGCATCTTTGTCATCTGGTGATAATGAACCAATTGTGGAGATTTAGCTTATAAACCACATAATTTAAATGTCCTACGTTCTGAATGAATGTGCATGATAGTTATTGAAAATTCATCTCAATTATGCTCAAAGTGGTGATCCATTACACTCTTAAAATAATGTCATTCCCACCCATGGGAATAGCAAACATAAAAGAATCTAACAAGTAGTCTCCCACATTAAGCTTAATACTATGGTATTCTATAGAATAGTTGACCATACCACCATCTGTAATTGTGACTCAAAATTATAGATATGCGTAAATGAAATAGTTCAAATGAGTATCCAAATTACTATTGATGTTGTGTATACTCCCAAATTCTATCAACATAGTCACCTTCTGTTTCTTGGGAAAACATAACACGTTAAGATTTTGAAGAGTATTAATACTCAAAAGTGCATGATAGGAAATAGTAGGTTGAGAATATTTAGATTCATCCTTGTGTTCTTCCAGTCCTACCCTTGAGACCTTGTCATCTTCTTCATCCTCACTAACAATTTCAATGTAAAGTAACTTTTTTTTAGCACATCTATGTCCTTTTCTCCATTTACTATCATAGCTAAAACATAACCCTTTTGCATGCTTCTATTTAATTTGTTGAGGGGTCAATCTTGTAGGTTGAATAAATGATGGGGTTAGGAAACTACATTCACAAACATTTGTAAAAGTTCTTTGTTTAACCAAATATTTTTTCTCTACCATGAGTACCATTGGTATGGCTTCTAATATTAAACTATGACTAAACATGTGAAACTTCAGTTGGATGTTATATTTGAGGCCACCCAAGAATAGGTTAGTCAAATTTACTTCAATGATGTCATCCACATGCAAGGAGAGATTCTAAAATTGATGAATATAATTCTTCACATTCCATGTTTGACAAAAATTAGCTAGCTGATTGAATTAGTTTTTTGAGACATTATTGTGATAGTGGATCTATAACTCCTCAAAAAATATAGACCAAGAAATCTAAAAGCCCTTATTTTTATTTTGAGCATGTAACCATCTATACCAAATGAATTTCTCAGGTTCAGGATATAGAGAGGCCATGACCACCTTTTACGCACATGGATTCTGATGTAGATCAAATAAATTTTCAATTTGATTGATCCAAGTGAGTGGATTTTTTACCATCAAACTTGCACAATTCCACTTTTGGTAACAACTACTTCAAACCAGGATTGGGGATGTGAATTTTTGAATGGGGAAAACCAAACTAGAGTGGTGGAGGATTATTTTGTGAAGGCTAAGTTGTACTATTAGATGATTGTGTAGTTATAAGCGTCAATTGTTCTTTTAAAACATTCAAGTCCCCTCTCACCCTAATAATGTCCCCTTTGATCACATTTAGATCATCTTTTCACACTATGCTTTGTAAATATGACTAAAGTTGGTAAACTACCTCAAAAATAAATGGATCAGAAGTGTTGGACTCCATGTTGTCCTTGTAAAGAGATTTTGGATTTTTTTTCCTTTCTTGCATTTGTGAGTGTTAGGACCAACCATGCACAAACCCTAGGATGGAGGGTTTCATCCACAAAAAAAGTGTATCGACAGATTATACCATTATGTTTGTCTTGTTGAGATGAATCCAACAACTAGTAATGTGCACAAGAGTGAAAAAATCCCAAAAAGTGTATTGGCAAATTATACCATTGTGATCATCTCGTTGAGACGAATCCAATGAATGTTGATTTGCATAAGGGTAAAAAAAATTCCAGACCTTTTTTATTTTTAAAAAAAAATCACTTTAAACAGTACTCTGTGACAGAAAAATTAAATTCTTCCTTGATTGTAAGTTATGTTATTTCGATCCTTCGTCTCACAAGAGACCCGCAACACCAAATCTAAAAAAACAACGCTATAAAAACTTTTATAAATTAAAGTTGTGATATCACTTGTATTGAAATTGCTTAAATGTTCATACAATAGAATATTATCTCACAGAAATAAGAGTAGAATATGTAAATTCACAACAATAATTGACAGAAGAGTAAAATGCTTGATAAATATAACTAAGCTACTTTGAGAGAACAACCTCCACAACAATGAAATAAGAGTAGAATTCATAAATATGATGATCAAATACTAACTAATACCTCCTATATATACTCTATTTAGACATGGTTATTCATAAGGTGGCCTTTATAATAACATAAAGAGATGTGACAAGATAATATAAGAGATATGTAAGCCACAAGTCGGCTACACATATTCTTAGACATGTTATAGGTTAATGGTGTAGCAAATTGTGGTAGTTATTCCATTTGGTTTCATAATGTAACACTAATATGGAGAATCCATTTAGATAACATGCTCTTTAGATGACTATACTCAAGTAATGCTAAATTGAAAATGGTAAAAGATATGGTGCTAAAGGTTGTCAGTGTGTTGGATTTTTTCCAAATCCTTGTACATTATGTGTGAACTAAGGGGATTATGTTTGATTAAATAATTAACCTGTGCGATGTTTAAGAGAGCACCAAACTATCAGTTTAAGAGAGTGCCAAATGATCGAAGTATATGCACAATGACTAGGAGTAGTGTTATAAGTCGTCTTAGCATGAGATACTTATTTTATTTCAAGTGATTCATTTTCAAATGAGTTTTAAGGTAACCAACAATTAGACTTACAATTATTATACACCATACCCCAAAAAAAACAAAGTTCCACCATTCAAGATGATTATTCAAGGAACAACAAGTATAGAGAAATCATACTTGATTAGTAGCATCAAATGTGGCTTAAATGAGCTTTCTGTCTTATATTTTATAAAAATGGGTATTTTAACTTTGGTATCTATTTGACTATTATGAAATATTTTTTCTTCTTGTTTGGAAAAAGTAATCTAAAAATCACAATGTTTTGTATACATAGTGAAATTTAAGAGCTATATTTTTTCCTATAAATATTTTCAAATTTAGTATTATGGTAAATTAAATTGAGGTTATATTTCATCAATCATCAATAAATTTTTAAGGAAGGAAATAAATTTATTAACACAATCAAATTCTATAACAAAATTTAAAATATATACCTCTAAATCAATATATCGAAATATTTTACAAATAAATATATTTAATATATCTAAATTAATAATTCTTTCATTTATAATGATTAAAACAAGCAATAATAAGGAGCTCTACATCTCGACGTCAAGCTAGGGCAACCATGCCCTAGCTGCTGGTTCACCTTGTCTGTAGGTGCGTTGCTGTGGTCGGAGGAGCGTAGGGAAGCATGGTGGCAGGTCTAAGAGAGAGGGGTAGGTGGTGGTTTATGTGGAAGCGAGGGGATGGCGCAGGGTGAAAAAAATAAGAATAGGGGAGAAAGGAGTTTCAGGGATGTGGTAAGCAGGGGCTCCCAAAGGCAGGACGTTAGTTTCAAAGACTGGTCTGGGACAAGTCAGAATGAGGGTATGCAGGGCATTAGCGCTGGGGGAGGCTCAAGAATTTCAAAAACTAATGGATGTCTGGAGCGGTGTGAGGAGTGACCTAAGCTCATTATTCCATTTGAAATGATTGCAGAAGATGTGGAATACTATTCCAAACACTCATACTGTAAGTTTCTGGGACTAAAAATTTCTTTGCCTTTCTTGGAAAATTGGGCTCGAAGAGTTTGGGAGTCGGAGGGGGAGATGGAAGTAGTGTTGTTGGCCAACAACTTCTTTATGGTCACTTTTAACTACCTGGCTGATATAAATAGGGTGTTTGAGGGAGGCCCGTATTTCTACAACTAGGCAGGTCTCTTTGTGAAACCTTGGCAAACGGGATTCAATCCCTCTGAGGAGTTGCCTAATAGGGTATCGGTATGGGTTAGGCTCCCTTGAATACCGATTGAATGTTGCAGAGAGGATGTTTTACAAATTATTGTGGCCATGCTTGGAAAGCCGGTGGGATCATCCTCACAAACCACGGGTAATAAAATTATGTCATTTACTCGTATTTGTGTTGAAATTGACCTGAGTAGACCTATACCGGATGTAATAGAAATGAGCGCAGGACCTCATTCCTAGGTTCAATAGTTAGATTATGAGACATTGCCCTTCAGGTGCCGTCTGTGCCATGAGTACGGACATCTGGTCAGGAGATGCCCAAAGGCGAAACTGGAAGGACAACAAAAATCATCCTCACCTCAGGAGAAGTTTGCGGCCTCTGATGACAAGGGGAAGAAGAGTGGGGCTGGTGGAGATAAAGACGTGGAAGGCTTTACACAGGTTAAGTCCCAGAGTAGAATTAGCGGACATAAGCGAACCTTTAGGGAGCGGTAGGAGGGTGAGATTTTTAACAGATTTGAAATTTTGGAAGAATTGGGGCAACAGGAGATTTACCCTGGGCTTCCGAATGAAGAGCAAATAGGCAGAGATAATGGGCTGGTTGGTACGGCCTCCTCTTCTCTAATAAAACAAGCAGAGGATACCCCCTTGCCGATGATTGTGGAGGAGCAAGGAGAAGGTCAGCTTTTGTTAATGGAGACAGGGGAGGCAAATCAAGAATCAGAGGTTGAGAGGTTGACAACATTTCAGCTGGCTACAGGAGTGGAGAGGAAAGGGAAGACGCCTCCTTGTTTGGGAATTCTCCATAAGGAAGGAAAGAAGGGAGCAACAAAGAAAGGAGTAAAGGTAGGTAGGAGAAAGGATGTGGAGAAGATAAAAATGACTGGGGAGAATTTGGTGGAATCTGGGTCGGTCAAGACCTTGGATGAGCACTTCTTGAACCCCATGAAATGATTAAAATATCTTGGAATGTGAGGGGATTGAATAGCAGCCCCAGACAAAAGGCTATTCAGGAATTAGTGAGAAGTAGGCGTCCTGATATTCTCTTTCTACAGGAAACCAAAGTTTTAGTGGAATACATGTTGGGGATAGCACCTAAACTATGGAGGCAAGGTCTTTGCCAGTGTATTGGAGCTCATGGGATAGCAGGGGGATTAGCCTATTTTTGGAACCCTCGTAGAGTTCGACCGATTGCTTGGATCATCTTCAAATGTGTGATTTCTATGGTTGCTTTGTGTATGGATTCGGGAGAGTATGTTCTTTTGACGAACATATACACCCCCAATGCTTTGCAAGGTAAGCAAACGGTATGGAATAAATTGCAGATGCTTCGGCATGAGTATCCCTACACCCTTGGATCATAGCAGGCGATTTCAATGCGATATTAGATTGTTTGGAAAAAAAGGGGGGTAACACTAGAGTGGAGCCATCTTCTCTTCTGCTCAGGGAGAAGATTCTGGAATTTAACTTGGTGGACATTAAGCCAAGTAATGGTAGATTCACGTGGAATAATAGGCGACTGGGGGATGATTCCATTGCGGAGCGTATAGACAGATTTATAACTTCTTGCTATTGGGTGGGAGGCCAATGGATTCTGAATTTTGAGATCTTAGATTGGCGAGGGTCTGATCATTGGCCGATTTAGTTATCTATCTCCTTGGCTCAAAAATAGCAGAAATCTCATTTCAAATTTCAGCTTATGTGGTTAAGAGATCAGGATTTGTTTAATCATGTTGCCGATTGTTGGAAGGAGGGTCGTCCAGTGACTGGCAGGGCAATGTATGTATTTGCTGAACTCCTTCAGTATGTGAAATACCAGTTCCAAAGATGGAACAGGCAGACTTTTGGAAACTTATTTCAGGAAAAGAAAGAAGTGCAGCAGATGCTAAATAACATTACTAGAACAATTAGAGAGGATGGGATGTCTGAGGCTTTGCAGAAAGATGAGGAGAGAGCTGCCCAAGCGCTGGAGGAATGGGAATTGAGAGAAGAAATATTTTGGAAACAGAAGGCTCAGACTGAGTGGCTGTAAGAAGGGGACAGGAACATGGCCTTCTTCTTCAATTCAGTCAAAGCAAGGCGTCATGATAATGTGATCACTTCTCTAAGAATGGAAAGAGGTGAGATGGTATATTCTACTGGGGCCATTTGCAAGGAGGCAAAATAGTATTTCAGCTCCCTCTTTCAGGATAATGGGCCAAGGGATGAGGCGGCAGAAGATTTGATATTATCTAGCATTCCTCCTATTGTTTCTCCAGATATGAGGGCACAGTTGATGAGGCCCATTACACTGGAAGAGCTGAAGAAAATGGTGTTTATGATGAAGAAAGGAAAAGCACCTGGTCCAGATGGTTTTCCAGTTGAATTTTACTAGGAGTTTTGGGAGATTATCAAAAATGATTTATTGGCAGTTGTTCAAGAGTCCCGAGAGAACAAACAGATGTTGCGTGCCTTAAATTCTACTTTCCTTGTGCTTATCCCCAAGGAAGAGGGGGTTCATTGCTTCAGCAAATTTCATCCCATATCTCTTTGTAATGTGATTTACAAAATTATTTCAAAGCTGATTACCGAAAGGCTTAAGGGATGTTTGAAGGAGCTGATCTCGGAGGAGCAAAGCGGCTTTGTGGAGGATCAGTAGATTTTGGATGGGATTGTTATGGCTACGGAACCTATCCATTTCATGACCAAGTCAAAGGAGAAGGCTATGTTTATTAAATTGGATATGTCCTAGGCATACGATAGGGTTCAGTGGCCTTTTTTACGTAGGAATCTGGAAGCTTTTGGCTTTGAGGACGGCTAGATTAGTTGGGTTATGAGCTGTGTCACTTCGACCTCATTCTCGGTTCTGATTAATGGTGAGCATTCGAGCCTCTTTGGGGCAACCCAAGGAATGCGGCAAGGTGATCCTCTATCGCCTTACTTGTTTCTTCTATTGGCAGAGGGGATGGGGAGAAGAATGAAGGATTATACTAGGGAGGGTGTTATTCATGGCTGGAGATGGGGAGAGGGCTTCCAGTTCTATCTCATCTTCAGTTTGTTGATGATGTGGCCATGATGGGCTTGGCCACTTTACAGGAGGCCAGTAATATTTGCAGGTGCCTGGATGCATATTTGGTGGCTATAGGACAGATGATTAATGAGGAGAATTCATCCATTTTCTTCTTCAACACACTGCAAGCTATTCAACAGAGAATTGGAGACATCCTTTGGTTTTAGGTTGGTTATCTTCCAGTTTTGTATCTGGGGATTCCCATTTCAACGGGTCTATTGGCCAAGGAGTCTTGGCAGGGGATTCTAAACAAATTCAAGTCTAAGGTTAATCATTGGACTCATAGGTGGCTATCCTTTACCGGCAGGGTCCAGCTGATCCAGTCTGTGGTCCAGGCCCTTCCTATCTACAGGTGTATGTTACAGGTGGCGCTGGCCAGTTTTGTCAAAGAGCTTGATGCCATGGCTAGACATTTCTTGTGGGCCGGTAGTTTGTCTACGACCAAGTGGAACTTAATCCAATGGGAGGTTGTGTGCACTCCTAAGAAGTTTGGTGGCTTGGGGCTTAGATAGTCATTGCTTGCTGACATGGCTATGGCAGTGAAACTATATTGGAGATGGTGTAATGAACAGAGTAGGACATGGGCAAGAATTTTATCTCAGAAGTATATGCCAGGTACACCCTAGGAGGATCTCCCTAGGTATGGTTTATTGGGGAGGGGGTCAGTGATTTGGGACACACTCAAGAAAGGAGCGGCTCTGATCAAGCGAGGCCTATTTTGGATTTGTAATAGTGGGAGGAAGGCTAGATTTTGGGATGATTCTTGGGACGGCTACGCGCCTATTATTTGTCAATATCCGCATCTATCTGCTCTTGCCCACAGGTTCAAGGAGGCTGGATGGGACAGTGTTGGTGACTTCAAAGCTTTTATTACCCAGGACCAGCTGACTTTAGCAAGGTGGAAGGGAAAGGAAGATTGGTCAATTATAAATATGGACAAGGAATGCGCTGAATTGGTTTTGATTCTGGCTGAGCACAACTATAGTGCCCTTAGGGGAGAGGACGTGTTGGCCTGGTTCCCAAACCCCAAAGGTAAATATACTATTTCTTCAAGTTACCAGGTGCTGATTGAACAAAATTTACCTGTGGCTGGGGAGGTTCCCTAGTGGCGAAGGGCCTGGAACAGCTTTGGATGGCCGAAGTGTAATTGTTTTGCATGGTCATTGGCTTGGAACCGGTGTCTGATGTGGGAGAATATCCAGAAGAGAGGCTTTTCCAGCCCTTCAAAATGTGTCCTGTGTGGGGAAGAGGAGGAGAACACACCTCACCTATTTTTCTAATGTCAGTTTACCAGCCAGCTGTGGCATGCCTGGTGGGACGTTTGGCGCAGTAGCTGTGTTCACGCCTCCTCATTGGTGGAGTTCTAGTCGAAGCAGGGGAAGCCGACCTCAGTGTCACATTTTTTGCTTGATGCTTGGTACGTTGGTCCAATCTTCTTACTCTGGCAGGTATGGTTAGAGAGGAATCAAAGAATTTTTGCTGAGGTTAAGATAGGGGTACAGCAGGTGTGGGGCCATATTCTGAGAATGCTTCAAGAGACAATAAAATCCAAGAGTGCGATTGCACTCCCCATGATCAAGGGAGACGCTGAGGTGGCTACCAAGATGGGTCTACAGGAAATCGCGCCTACCTCAGCATGTGTTAGAAGAAGGGACGTGGGTAAAAAGCAAATCCAGAGGGGTGGAAGATGGTCGCCCCCAGAGAATTTCTTGAAAATAAATACTGACGGCTCATCGAGGGGCAACCCAGGTCCAGCTGGGATCGGTGGTATTGGCCGAGATGCTTCGGGATCGGTGGTCTTCGTCCTTCATGCCTACATGGGAGAGCAGACGGTCAACAAGATGGAGGGACTAGCAGTCTTATACGCCCTGAGGAGAGCATATGAGCTTGGTTGGCGTAGGGTGATATGTGAGGCTGACTCACAGATTTTGATCGACATGATTGTGGAGAGGAGATTTACGAAAGTCAGCTGGCAGCTTTTCGTGATTGTTCAGTAGGTTTTACAGATTAGCTCTCTCTTGGAGTCGGTGAGTTTTGTCCATATTTCGAGGGAGAGGAACGAGGCAACAGATTGTTTGGCCAAGTTGGCTTCAGAAGGGACAGCGGGTCGGGACGTGGAGGCATGGGAGCAGCTGCCAGAGGTGGTCAGGAAGAGAGTTGATAGGAATCTGAGAGAGGACAGGGGCGGTACAGGATCGTGACGTGCTGTGGATGTCCTCGTTGTAATTTTGTGCTTTGGTCGGGGCTACGACCTCTGTTATATTTTTAGTGATTTCTCGTGATTAATAAAGTTTTTACCCCTTTTAATAAAAAATAATAATTCTTTCATTTATAAATAAATTTATTTAACTAAATAAATAAAATAAACAAATAATATAATCTGGACTTTATTTAAAAACTTGTAAAAACCTTACTTCACCAGGTTAACCAAAGAAGTTAATTCTTGAATAATGGCCTATAAAATAAAAGTTATACATGTAATTTGCCATGAAATTGAAAACCTGGTCATTAGATTTGATGCATCATTTTTTGAGATTAACAAAGTGAAATTAAACATTTCATGTCACATAATTGGTCATTATACAATTTAAAAAGTATTTTATATGTAGATTAATTGAAAAAGAGACAATGCCCTCCGAAGTCTTTTTAAAAAAATTAACCCCTTTTAAGAGTATCACTTGGAAAAGAGACAATGCCCTATGAGAATAAAATTTTGTATTTTTTTTTACTCAACTTTTTTGTGTAGGATTAAAAATACACTATTAGTTATCTTCATCAAGCCTAGAGTCCAAGCTTATATAAGCTACTTCCTCTAGCATTTTTTTAATTGAATATTTTATGTATAATTATTAATCTTTATCAAGATAAAAAATTATAGGTTTCACTTTTTAATTAGTCATTTTTAATATAATTAATAAAATAATTTTAAAAATATTTAACTTAAAATTTAATATATAAATAATGGAGTATTCTTAAAATGTTATTGAGGAAAATTGAGGAATATACTTTTAGTGATATTATTAATATTAATTAACACTGACAATATATTAGATTATATTAAATGAAATCAATGAAAGTAGTGATTGGAAAAAGTAATGAGTTATCAAGGAGTGAATGATGACATGGATACATAAATTTTATCTAAAACAACTCTCTATGTTTGAGTTTTTGATGGTTTTGTATGTGGCACTCACAACATGATTCAAAGAAGTTAGGTTGAAATGCCAGTCTACAACTAATGTGCTACTTCAAGTTTGTTACATATCCCCACCGCCTCTTTTCACATCACCATCTGTCTGTGACGCCACACTCAAAATTTGATTGCATTCTCCCTATATAAATAAATTTATTATTTTTATTTTTTCCATAATTCTGTGAAATAAATTTGTTTAGGATTTTGACTAGTTGAAGGTGTGTACTTTATTTTTCTAATTAATATATATATGTGTGTGTGTGTGTGTGTGTGTGTGTGTGTGTGTGTGTGTGTGTGTGTGTGTGTATATATATATATGTATATATATGTATGTATATATATGTATGTATATATGTGTATTTATATATATATATATATATATATATATATATATATATATATATATATATATATATATATATATATATATATATATGTATGTATATATATATATGTATATATATGTATGTATATATATATATATATGTATGTATGTATGTATATGTATGTATGTATGTATATGTATGTATGTATATATATGTATGTATATATATATATATATATATATATATATATATATATATATATATATATATATAAAATACTATTAACTCTTATTAGAAGTATTTTAACATTTTTGGGGTGCTTGTAGAAATACGAGTAAATGATACATTAGAATGACTATCTATTAACATGTACTTTTCCCTTGCGCTTCGTTATTATGATGTTTTTTTTATTTTTATGACACATTTATGAAGATTTCTATTCATATTAACGAGTCAAGTTACTTACAATTTTTAATATTTTAATAAGTTGAAATACGATGTAAAAGTAGTGATCCAATTGATGAAGAAGACACCCAAATCATTTAATTAGCACAAATTATGATAGAAGAAACTATTAAATCCCTTAAACTGATTTTAATTGGACTTAGGATACGTACAATATTTTTTGTCAAAAAGTTTACACCTACTTTTAATTGTGACTCATATTTATTTACATGTTAGCATTGTAAAAATATATTTTCTTGATCAATATAAATATTACATATCAAAATGTATTCTTTAATAATATCTTTCCAATTTTATTAAAACTACTTTCCATTTCATGCATATTATATTTATATTAGAAAATTTAAAATTTAAAAAAAAATCTTGTCATATTTATTATACAAGAAATTATCAACTTAAATTTATTTTATACACTATTGATTTATATTTATTTATTATATATAACAATTGTATTTAATTATACATATCAATTTTTTATATCGATATATTTTGTAATAACACTAACAACTTTATAAATTAGACCTATTTTACTCTAATTTATTGTTCTATGTTTCTCAACCAAAAAAATAATCATAATACTATTGTGATTGTCTTTTTAGTTTTTTATTATTTATATTGATAAAGTAAAAATTATTTTCTTGCCTACTAAATATTATGTGTTCTTAAACTCTAATAACTACCATGCACATCTTGGCAATTTCGATGTCACTAAATATTATGGCAGGGAGCTAAAAAAGTAGATTTCTTAACAAATATTTGAAAAACGTCACGAACCCTACTAGTCCATTTATAAATCTACTATCAAAAAAAATTAGAAGTGATATTCAAGATGCAAACTAAATATACCATAGTGATGTGAGGAAAATGAAAAAATGTCTTTATACATAGACAAAATCTAAAAGTAACAACATAAAAAATTATGAATTTTAAAAAATAATATATTGTTTCAATTCTTAGTTATAAAGAGGCAAGTTAGGAAAATTTTGTTAAAGATGTTGAAAAGGTTCGTATAAATATTGTATAAGGGTTTAACATTTTTTTTTTTGTTATTCTAAAATATAATACATTTTTTTTTTAATTTTAAAAGATTAATATGTTAATTAAAAATAAATATTAGAATGTAATATAAGTCTATAATGATATTTAATATCAAAAATTATATAAATTTAATATTTTTATTTTTATATAAAATTATTTTTTCATATGATATCAAAATATATAAATTCATGAAAATAAAATAATATCATGGATGTTGAAAATAGGAGCCTCATAATGGGATGTTATAATTGAAAGGATATCCAAAAAGTTAAAAATAAACGGAAGAAAAAAGAATAAAATATATAAATTTACATTTTAACTCATTTTTTATATGCAAGTTTATATGTTCGCAATCGTGGTCAAGATTTTTTTTGTCTTAATATGAAAACAATAAATATTTTATGTCGTGAATCCTTGAAGATACAAGTATTATTATGTTTGAGAATTGAGGTTTTGCAATCCATGATATTGGAAAAAGATAAGTTTGTGTAGAATTTTATTACGATTATTTAAAAGTCATTTTAAGATGAGTTCTACAGAAGGAGAGTTGTAGAAATCATATTTTAAAATCATTTAAAGATGAGTTCTACAAAGAGAGTTATTGCTAATAGTTTGGCTAATATTAAAAATAGATTGTCACTTAAAAAATAAAAAGTAGGCATATGGATTTGGAGAAAGAAGGATGGTCATCCAAATGTTGACTTTATTTGGTGTAATCATGAAAAGTTATTTTCTAACTCCTCTTCTCTCATTTTAGGTGTTGATTCGTCTTCTTCTCAATAGATAAAATCCCACTCTCTTTCTAATTTTAGTTTTGAGGATTCTTTATAGGGAGCAATTGCTAATAATACGTTGAGGGTCGGGCCAAGTTCTAATTTTGAGGGTCCTCCTATTTATCTTGTAAGGCATAGTTATCAACAACATGTTTCCAATCCAATAGTGTTTCTACTACTAAGCAAAAAGGGATAAAAATAAAATTAGAACATCTAAGGATGGATTCTTTAGTTGCTATTATCGATCACTTACAACAACATGACTTTGGAATTTTTTCTTTCCTGTATAGGGAAAATATTTATCTCTGCTCGTAGGTAGATCATTTTATTTGTGTTTGGTTTTCTCTACGCATAAGTTATTTTTTGGTAGACAGTTGGCTACTTGCTTATTGTGAGCTTGGTGTCAATTTGTTGCTCATTTGTTGTAAATTTTTTTATAAGATTACTACCCTTTTTCAGTGCTATTTGTTTATTATCCCTCTTTCGAAGAATATCTTGTTGCTAGGCACACTTGTCATGTTGTTGAGGTGTGGGCTCTCCTTTTTCCCTTGTCCTTTGTTAGAGTCGTGTTGTTGGTTTGTGTTGTTCACTTTGTGTACTTAGAGGACTGGGCCCATTTTGTGTCCCTAATCGAGTTAGTAGCTCCATTTTTTATAAAAGTTATTTATCTAGTTCATAACTTCAGTGAAAAGCATTTCTCGATTCATAGCTCTAGTCAAAAGTGTTTACCCTTATCAAAAAAATAAAATAAAAAATAAACGAATAGGGAAAGAGGTTAGAAGGTGAAAAGCTCAAAGTAGTAGATTATATTTAATATTCCTCCCTTGTTAACAAATACTTGTAATGCCTGTATGTTAATTGGGTCCTCTTGCCTTGTCATTATCACTAAAAATAATATGAGGAAGAAAATTACTAAAGTCATGACTATTCATGGAGATCATCTTGAGGTAACATAAATACACAATTAACAATCTAGATAAATGATATTTTAGATTGAGTATTACAAAAGGGGCTCCAAAATTCCTTTAACATGTGCCTGTGATTTCTATTGTCAAGGAAAACTTAATTGTGGTGTTTTTTTAAAATATTTTTTATTATATCAACTTGCCTTATCAACATACAAAGCCTTAATGAATGAGATTCATTATCAATTTTATCAACTTGTGTCTGAACATCTTATCATCAATATGTCTTATTAGTTGTGAAGATAATATGTCTTACTCCATCAAAATAACTAAAGGCTTACACCTACTTGAATTATGCCTTTGAGATTAGTAAGCTTTGTGAGTGGCCTAACATGCCACCATCGTTATGAGTTATATTAAACTCCTTCATAACTATATAATTATATAATTTTATTTAACCAATTTATTTATTAAATCATCCTTATTATTCTTGAAGGGAGCTTTCATAAAGCAATAACCATTGATTACTGTTTACTGTTTTAAAAAACCATATGCGTCCATTTTCTATGCATATAAATATATGAAATTTTTCTTTAAGTTAAGATGTAGTCTTTTTAAACATCAGAATTTAATATTATTTTTACTATTCATTGATTGGTGAGTTTTCTTTATATGTTATAGAAGGCCTCACATGATTCAAAGCAAGCTTAATTACTTCACACTATAATTTCACTGAGGGATGATCCACCTGTCCCCTTGTTGTGCTAGGTGGTTTTAAATGTGACAGAAAGAATGGGTGGTGCATGTGCTAGCTATTTTCACTTGCAAGAGTAAATATGGGGATGACAAATTTACTTTGCCTTAAAATGTTAATTAGATTGAGGATCTTGCAGGAGAAATTTTGAAAATAGTGAGTATCTCACTACATTTTACCAAGGCAGCCTAAGTTTTTTGTATTTAAAAGCCATCTTCAAGGCTAAATTTAGTGGTGGTACCTAAATAGCTCCTACATCGAGCATATTGTTTTGATGCTAAAATTTTTAGGGTTTGAACAAAAAAATTCTAACACAGGTGTCAAGATCGAATCATCAAAAGCAGTTTGCTTTCCTATTTTTTGCTTTCTCTTTCTGTATATTATTATTATGCTGATGTTGTTTGCAGTTGGACCTCAATTTGGAGGCTTTGATGACAATTAAATTAGGGCCTTTATTTTACCTCCTTCAATATGGTTTTAGGGTTTAAGCTGTTAAATAGCTTGCTCTTTATAAAAAATTACATAAAGCTCATATGGCTTCCAATTCTATGTAAATAATTCATCTACTTATAGTAGAAACTTGGAGGATGCTTATAAGTATTACAGCTACGATTCTTTTCAAATATTTGGCTGGAGCTTTTAAAACTTCTGATTTCCACAAATAATTCTAATCAGCCAACTGTTAATTTTTTAGATAAATTTTGGTTAGATATTTTATGGCTACCGATTCTAATCCTGTAAATGTTAAATTTGTAGAAGAAATTTTCTTGAAACATTTACGGCCCTCGGCCCCATGGAAACATTATTTTATTTTAATCCTTGCATTATAAAAAGCTTAGAGGAATCTGGTATAATACTATCATACTTAAAAATTTAGAATAAATTTGCCTGAAGCTCCTGGCCGCTCAACTTCACCCCCTTTCCTAAAAACATGTTTTATTTTAATACTTCGTCATAAAATCTTGGAGGCAATTTGTCCAAGTCTTTCATGGTTTTCAATTACCTAAAATTTGTAGTGCCTAGACTCTGTAAGATCTTCCAAAGGCATCCTTTGCATTTTAATTGATTTGCTTTTTGCTAATTTTATAAGCATGGTCAGCTTAGGATCTTTTGTTGATGAAACTGTGTTTCCATTATAATGAACTCTTGTTTGGTATGGTGGAGCTTGAGCACTGTTCTAATTCGTGATTTTGTCACTGAATGATAAATTTGCATTTTTTTATGAAGGCAAATACTCAATGTCTTAAAGTCAGGTTTATAGAGGTTTTTGCAACAATTCAATTAGGGTGTGTATTTCACTATTCTTTTTGTTTTTTTTTTTTTCATATAATTCAATATTAAAACTGTAACAATCCCATTACTTTTTTAGAAGAAAGTTAGTTGTGTGCCATATTTCATGATCCCCAAATTCCTGGAATTAGTTTTGACCTTGAAAATGATCAATTTTTTGAAGGAATTTACATGAAGCGCTCATAGTTTGCAATTCCCTGGAAATATATTTTTAATCCCTGTAGCTTAAATTTTTAGAATAAATTTACCTAAGATTCTTATGGCTTCCAGTGCTAAATGTTTGTATGTTGTTAGGTATCATACTTTGGTAGACTCTATCCAATGCTTTCCACTAAAGCCCCTAAAATTGTTGTGTGTATTCCAATATCTACTTTAATGTGTAGGTTTTCCCTGTAACCAAGATCATATACAATAAATAAAACCAACCATAAATTATAAAACATTCACTAAACACAATCAATGAGCATTAATAAAATGGAGTTATTTTATTTCCCATTGACACTATAATTCATCCAATACATAATTCATTTCTCATTCTTTTCCTCCTCAATCTCCTCTTTTATCGTCTCTTAAAAAAACATGATGTGCATATTTGTTACAGTTAGCTATATTAAGTCCTAGATTAGAAACTCCTTTGCATGAAATTCCAATTGAACTTACCTTATCCTAACATAAACATTGTGGAATGCATCAAGATAAACTTTCTTTTAGGTATCGTGCATTTGTAATTAGTTTTAACTCCACTGGAAAATCTAGTTTACTAAAATACCACAACTAAGAAATGGCTGATTTTTGCATGCTCTTGCATCATAAATCTTGATAAATGGACCTTGGCCATCAATCCCTAGAGGGGACATGGCTAATTACGGTCCCTTCTTAGCAACATCGTATGCCTTGCCAAGAATGAGATGATTACTGTGATTTATCCCCATTAGTTTTGAATTGGTTTTACACAAGCACAAGGAACTAAAAGTAATAATCAAGAATCAAAACCAATAGTAGTCTGCATTAAATTAAAAATTGAAAAAAATAGGGGAGTTACTTACCCAACTTCATTTCTAGGACTCTGAAGAGGAAAGGTATTATGCAAGGGTCTATGGGATTTAGGTTTATGCATGACATGTTTGGGTTCATTAGCAATAAAAAATGCTATAAGTTCTTTAGTTGCTAAAGAAAAGAGGGGATACTATTGGGTGCCAATGGTTCTTAATTAACAAAACATTAACAATCAATTATGTTTTCTGCCTCGACACTATCTATAATCATAACTGAAAGATGTCCAACTTCATTGCTATTATCCAACATTGAGGGTGTACCACCTAACATATTACTAATCCTTGCACTTTTCCTAATGTTGGTTATAGATGCTTCACTGCTTGGAGTCAAAACAATTGGACTTCCACTTACAAGTCAAAATCTTAAGAAGACCCAATCTCCCATTGCAAATTATGGCTCTCTGTTGTGTTGGTATTGTATTCCATCCCAAATGTAATTATTTTAGCCTACCAAATTTTCCAAAAATTCTTAGAAAGTAAAAAAAACATTAATGTTGCAAGTAGTCCGTGGAGGCTTTAATTTCTAGGTCCCTACAGACACTTAAGAGTTCAATACAACTGCCTTGAAATTGTCTAAATTTTGACAAAACATAAATGAAATTAAAAAACTTTTCTCGCTTTAAATCCAAAAAAAAAATTATAAAGTTTTCAATTCTATTAGCAATCCTATTTTGGCTTCAAAATTAGGTAAAATTAATCGCTAGCATTATAGTAATAGCTAATGTTTAAGAGGGATTCAAAAAGATTATTAAAAATGAAAAATATGCTTAAATTTGCTAAATTTATGAAGTAGCTTTACATTTTTTATTAGCGCAAAGAATTTTTTGAAATAATGTCTAAATCTTTCAATTAGCACTGAATATGTCAGAGACATTTCCACCAACAACACAATAACCATGTCTACCATTTTTACCAGAAGGTCATAAACTTGACTCTAAGGATTGGCTCACCCCCATCCTCTTTGCCCCCCATCTGAACTTTGGAGCTAGTGAACTATTCAAGAAGTGTTTCAAAGTATACCAGGATCAGATGATTGACTATCTTGATCCTCTATACAGACACTGTTGCACAGACTTGACACTAAGCAATGGCTTTGTAATATTTTTTTTGTTTGTATATAAAGTTTATGGTTCCTCCTAATACCTCATTTTCTTATATTGCACTCTTGATCAAGTCGGTGAGATGCACTTACACTCTTTCTTAGTTCATATCCCACAGAGACTTGGCACTATGCGCCGAATACATAATATAGTAATGTGTTAGCATCCTCCTGAGTTAGTATTAACATTCAATGATAATTTTAATTTAAAATTGTTAACTTATGATTATTATAGTAAATTTACAACCTATTAAATATTATGTAATGGAAATTGTTGTAAGTTTATAACCTATTTAATATTATATAATAGAATTTTATTTTATATAAAATAATATATTTTAACAATTGAATATTTTATTTCACCATCATATCTAACTATTTATATTCATACGCTTTAATTATCATGTTTAACCATTAAAATTCATACGAAAGGGTTTAACTTCAAAAAAAAGTACACATATGAACAATATATATAAAGTAAATGTTAAACAATTCTCTTATGATTTTTTAAGATGAGTTTAAGGTGATATTTCCTCCCTCGAATGACTAATACATCAAGTACATATTATATATCAAGGCACTTATTAAGATTTGAAGTTGGGTGGATAAGAAAGGATCCCACCCACTTTACTATTTAGAGCTACCATTCAAGGGGTCACTTTCAAAGAGTTAAAAGACATAAAGATATGGAAAAAATGATGGATTCCATTAATAATATAAACAATTGTAATAATACATTATACAAATATATGGAAAAAATGAAGGATGACAATAATAATATAAGCACTGCCAAATACATTGTACAAATATATCAAAGATAAATTAGATTATATAATTGAATGATACCTTTCACTATCCCTGACACATCAACTTGTTTTAAAAGTCATTATCATCATAAAAAATATATATATATATATATATATATATATATATATATATATATATATATATATATATATATATATATATGTATATGTATATATATGTATACATATGTATATATATATATATATAGAAATGGAATCTTAAGAGTGGATTTTATACAATCAAATTTTTGTCTGGGGTCCTCTACATTAGAGAAACAAGGTGGTCCATGAGGACTAGGATAAAAAAAAATGCTACAAAAATTTGACTTGAAAAGATTTAGAGAAATTGACATTGGTAGAACACTTAGAAAAACCTAAGCACTCGATTTGCATTGAGGAGGCTAAGGTTTTTGTATTAGAAAATAATTACTATGAATGGAAATCAAGAGGAGCTATTGAGATTAGTAAGCAAACTCAAAACCTGAGAAAGGATAACATCATAGGTTTGAGTCATGCTTGGAGACATATTATAAAAAGATTTTAAAAAATAGACTAACTAGAATTAAGGGAAAAACTATCTTTAAGATATAGTAAAAATATAAATGAAGAGGGTTATCTAAAGTGGATGTCCTTACAAATGAATTAGTACAAGATAATGGACCCAAAAACTATCAAGACAATAAATTTACAATAGGCAAGCTTCAGAAAAAATAAATTGTATTGATTCATATTGAATGACTTGAAATAATTACAAACCAAACCATGCTTAAATAAGCCTCAACTCAAAATTAGAGTTGACATGCGAAAATTTAAAAAAAAAAAAATCTAAAAAAATGTCTATTTTTAGCATCTACTATTTATAGTAAGTTTTGCATGCAAACATGTGTAGCTCTAAAAATCTCTTGAAATATCCTAAATGATAAAATTAACCTATCAGATGAAATTTAATTGAAGTTGATATTCGGAACTAAAAATATACAATTTCTAAAAATAGGAAATTCCTAAAAAAACATTAAATGATAATTTCAAACCCTTAAATGATCATTTATGGCCTTAAAAAATCTAAATCAACTCTAAGGGGATAAGGTAGCTTAATACAGCAACAAATTTTTTGATATGATCATTTTGGCAGGTGGAAGAGCTCAAACGGAGTTAAGGGTCAAAATTTATGGCCTCCGAAAGGTTGGCTTATTTTTTTCTACATCATAAGTCTTGTGAACACCATTATCACTCATTAATCTAAGTCATGGCTATAAATAAAACCAACATCATCATTAATCATTTAAAAAGGTCGAATTCTATACATGATAAATTATAGATGGGATATTTGTTAACCAAATTTTGGATACCATATGATAGGGTCATAAAACTCTTCCTTTTTCAATACATATTAGCATAGTTTAAGGTAAATTTGATAAAATTAAGGTAATGGCCTATTATAGTCATATGCATGTCTAACCACTTCATGTCATGTTTCAAGATGGTTCAAGAGGTGCTAAGGGTTAAGGTGCCTTGTAAAGACATATTTCATGTTTCAAAGTCATACCATACCCCCTCTAGTCTGTACAAGTGCCTAAATAAGTCTCATATTGTACTCAAGGTCATTAAGTCATTATCAAACCCTTCTATAGGTTATTAGCTTGTGTAAAATTGTCAAAAAGTCACTTTAAGGCCTCAAAAGAGTGAAAACCATATAGAAAGGTGTTTTAATATGACTTATGAAGAGTTATCTAATGTGAAGGTTGGTAGGAAATGATAATAAGTCAGTTTCAAATAATGATAAGCAATTACAAGTAGGTTTCAATGCTTAAAGGAGGCTTGTCACTCACTTGTATAGACCAAGAGACTTATTATCAAGTGAAAATGGTTCAGGAGTGTCTCTTCAACTTCCCCATGCCAAATCCATGATTGGAATGAAGGTACAAGTCTTGATAAGGTTGCCTCGATTGAGATTGGTAATGGGGATTCATGGTGCCCTATTTTGGTCAAGCTGACTCCAAATATACAAAGACAAGTGGGCGCTACCTAAATAGTTCCATGGATGCATGTTCCAACATGAACTTTAGGCCAAATGTAGTTCTCCCAAGAAGTGGGATAGAAGATATGATGATGACTAGAAACATATAATTAATATTGTAGAAGAAAAGGGAAGACATGACAAATGAAATAGACAAAAGAGAATGGTCTTGCAAGTGACACGGTGATAATATGAAGGATAATGATCTTGCAAAATGGCAAGTGCATGGAATAAGATGACTTGCATAGTGGAAAGTTAGTAGGATAAAATGCTTGCAAAATGACATGAGCATGAGGATTAGAATGTACAAAAGCATAAGATAATGTTTTTGTTATTTTTTATATCTTTTTCTAATGTTTTTGGTTTTTTTGGATAAAATATATACAAAGGGGGAACCAACTAGTCAAGGAGATGCTCATTCAAGAGTAGAAGCTTCAATAAACAACTAAACTAGCTATAATGACAATCATGGATATAAATAATGTGCTAGAGAACTAACTGAGAGTTCCAATAATGGCTAAATCTAGATGCAATGACACATGCTTACAAATCGATGAGAGTGAGGAAAAGGTGTGACTGAGTTGACCTCAATAGTAATTAAGTGTTGCCTACATAGTTCCAAAGGATCTCAAATCAATGTATTTCAAAGAACATGGTAAATGAAACACAATGGTATAATATGCTTAAAAAGGGTATATAGGGCTGCCCACAAGAGATGAGGCATGTTAATCATAAATGAGAACTGGAAAAGTAAAAAATGGTTCTATTGCACTAGCTGATAAGGAGATGCACATCTTAGTCACTATGTGAGACAACAGAAATGATCAATTATAAAGTTGTTATCCAACACCACATCAAAAAATTACTATATCAAGAACTTGTTGCCATTATGGATCTCAATAATGTGTTCATTATCTTTATTGGTTGTTGATTCTACTTCCTTCAAATGTTAAGACAAGATATCGTTGTGGGATCTGTAAAGGAAAGTGCTGCTAGAAATGGTAGATAATGTTAGGCTCAGGATAAATGATATAAATGGGTAATGAATAGGTGGATGATAATGTAATGTATAATTAATGGGTAACAAATGAAAATCAATACTTTCAATCATACATAATTTTGTTGATTCTATATTTGACATAATTTTAGTTGTAGCAAGGTCGAAGACCTCTGAAGATGCTCTTGATAAAACCACCAAATTTTATTTTTGTTTGATCTTGAGAGTAGTGACCATCTGATTATGATGTAGATTGGAAGCTATATTGATTTGATCATAAATAACACCTTTAATAAGCAATTAAGAACTTTTGTGCTTAGTTGTTAGTGCCTTGATGAGGTTTTCACCAATGAATTTGTCCTAATTATCCCTTAATGCCTCTAAGAAGGTTTCAAAAAGAGATATTAACATTTTATTTTGATTATCTTCTAGCTCCTTTGAAAAGGATTCACTAAAAGATGTTGAGTTTGATCTTTGTTCATCCCCTAGCGCCTTCGAAAAGGTTTCACTATGAGATTGTTCTTCATCTACATAAATTTGTCCTAGTCCCACTGATATTCTGCAAATGGTATGTCACCATGGATGCAGTTCAACAAAGTATGATTCTATCGATCCCAAACAATTTTTGTGGGAGGTGGAATATCATTATAATGGCTATGTTGGGTGGGAATAATGGAATGATGAATGGCAGCACAATCCTCATAGAATGTACTAGGAGAACCCATGTCAATGTTGAAGTAATCATCCTCAAAAACCATAGAAGGATCATAAATATATTCAAATTGATCCACAAGGTAATTTTAACCAATGTTGTAATAACCAATACTATATTTTGTTTCTGAATCTGATTCTAAAATAAGGGACTTTGAATCTGATGTCTCAACTGATGTTGATTCTAGTTTTGATGTTAAATTTGATGTCAGCTCAAAAATAAAACATGACTCTAATGTTGTTTCCTCATCTGATATGGTTGATTCTATAATGATGTTATGTTGAATTCTTGGTATTGAACAAGTAATGGCCTACGATGGCATAATGGGCTCTATAAAAAGTGATTCATCTAGGAAGGGTCCAACATAGACTGGCTCATCTAAGTGAAGGCCCTCAAAGAGAGGGTACCACTTGAGGGATAACTCAAAAAAATCTTGTCTATCAAAAGGAGACTCCTCAACAAGTGGGAAAAGATTAAGAGATAACTCTGTACATATTGGTTTGTTAAGGAGATGAGGCTCTTTAAAAATTGGTAACATATGAATAGGTGATTCATCATAGTTTGACTTGTCACAAATGGATGTTTCAATAATAACATTGTGATCTTGGTTAACAATTGGTCACAAAAAATCAACCTTGAACACATTTTGATCCTCATAAGATGGATCTTGAAGAGGTAATGGTTCATGTTTTGGCTTGAAGATCAACACAAAATTCCTAAAATGGGGAACATTTTGTTTAGCGAGAATAATGGGATCTCCAAAAATTAGACTATTGAAGAAGGGAGCAACAAAATCAAGGTCATTAAATGGACATTCTTCAAAAATAGTCTCAATAAAAACTAATGATGGGCCTAAAATGGTAATGATGGGATTCTACATAGTTTGGTTGCTCATGAAAACCAAAGGAAGAAGTCCTAAAATGGTAACCTTTACATGTTGCGGAGCTAGATTGCTCACACAAGCTGAAGGAGAATATCCTAAAATAGTAACCTTTGCATGTTGCAAAACTTAATCACTCACAAAAGTTGAAGGGGGATAACCTAAAATGGTAACCTTCGAGCATGGTATACAAATCAATGGAGGATATCCTAAAATGTTAACTTTCAAGTGTGGTGCATAAATCCAAGGGGAAGGATGAGGATGGTGCACAATGATTGGCATGGATTGGAATGGTTTTCATCAAATAGGTTCAAAGAGGGTGACATCCTCAAATAAGATGGAACACTCATATCCACCATAAAAATGTTTCACCTTATAATTAGGGTTAAAATAAACTCTATTACAAGTGTACCTTTACGTCATTGTTTAAAATATTGCTCTCTATGTTTGACTAGATTTGGATCAATGTTGTGTAAATGTTTAAACAAGGTATGAGACTTGATCTTTCTTCCAAACAAGTGACTCAGCTACCAAAGAGACTATAAAAATAGGGTGGCTTAGAACCAAACACAATTAGAACAATGTGTTCACGAAATTACTTAACCTTTAGGTAAAGTTGAAATCATATGAATTAGAAGAGGGTATGATAACTCAAAAATCTTAGATTGTCACTAGTACACTAAAATGTATACTTTTGAGATACATCAATATCACAAAATCTAATTCAACTTCGATGAGTTGCTACTATAAAATTAGAAGAAATCCCTTTAGAGTAAGAAAGAGACAATGCGAACCAAGAAACTCATGATGTGGAAACATGCAAGAATTCCTAAGTATAAAACTATAACCAAATACGTAGCACATCGCCACATGGTAAAAATAATGGTAGTATAAAATGTGTTTTAGGACTCAAAGCATGAGTGATAGGTAAGATTACTTGAATCTACCAAAGATGATAATGAGAAAATGAGTCTATAAATGACCCTCAATTCAAATGGGGAATTGAACCCAAGTTAAAATAAGTCAAGTGCAAATGGTGAACCCAATTTAACACATCAACCTTTTAAACTTAGAAAAGTCTAATTCCAAATTTAAATTATCAATGAGGGATTTAATAAAATTTGGAAAATGATCTAGACTCAAATGGGTAGCATAATTGCACCAAAATGGATGATATGACATAATGTTTAAGATGACAAATTTGAACAAGGAAAGGATTGAATTGCACTTGGACAACATAATGCCTCCTTGTCTAGTAATGTGTTAGCATCCTCTTGGGTTTGTATTAACATTCAACGATAATTTTAATTTAAAATTGTTAACTTATGATTATTATAGTAAATTTACAACCTATTAAATATTATGTAAAGGAAATTGTTGTAAGTTTATAACCTATTTAATATTATATAATAGAATTTCATTTTATATAAAATAATATATTTTAACAATTAAATATTTCATTTCACCATCATATCTAACTATCTATATTCATAAGCTTTAATTATCATGTTTAACCATTAAAATTCATACTAAAGGGTTTAACTTTGAAAAAGTACACATATGAATAATATATATAAATAAAATGTTAAACAATTCTCTTATGATTTTTTACAATGAGTTTAAGGTGATATTTCCTCGTTCAAATGACTAATACATCGACAACATATTATATATCAAGGCACTTATTAAGATTTGAAGTTGGGTGGATAAGAAAGGATCCCACCCACTTTACTATTTAGAGCTACCATTCAAGGGGTCACTTTCAAAGAGTTAAAAGACATAAAGATATGGAAAAAATGAGGGATGCCATTAATAATATTAATAATTGTAATAATACATTATACAAAGATATGGAAAAAATGAAGGATGCCAATAATAATATAAGCAATGCCAATAATACATTGTACAAATATATCAAAGACAAATTAGATTATATAATTGAATGATACCTTTCACTATGCCTGGCACATCAACTTGTTTTAAAAGTCATTATCATCATAAAAAAAATTTAAAAAAAAAAAAAAAAAAATTGAAATGGAATCTTAAGAGTGGATTTTATACAATCAATTTTTTGTCTGGGGTCCCCTACATTAGAGAAACAAGGTGGTCCATGAGGACTAAGATAAAAAAAACATGCTACAAAAATTTGATTTGAGAAGATTTAGAGAAATTGACATTAGTAGAATACTTAGGAAAAACTAAGCACTCGATTTGCATTGAGGAGGCTAAATTTTTTGTGGTAGAAAATAATTACTATGAACAACAATCAAGAGAATCTATTGAGATTAGTAAGCACACTCAAAACCTGAGAAAGGATAACATCATAGGTTTGAGTCATGCTTGGAGACATATTATAAAAAAATTAAAAAAAATAGACTAACTAGAATTAAGGGAATTTTTTTTTTTAAGAAATAGTAAAAATAAAAATGAAGAGGGTAATCTAAAGTGGATGTCCTTACAAATGAATTAGTACAAGATAATGAACCTGAAAACTATTAAGACAATAAATTAACAATAGGCAAGCTTATAAAAAAAATAACTTGTATTGATTCATATTTAATGACTTGAAATAATTACAATCCAAACCATGCTTAAATAAGCCTCAACTCAAAATTAGAGTTGACATGCAAAAATTTATTAAAAAAAAAATCTAAAAAATGTCTATTTTTAACAGCTACTATTTATAGTAAGTTTCACATGCAAAC
Source organism: Torreya grandis (assembly GCA_037957365.1). Classification (NCBI taxonomy): domain Eukaryota; kingdom Viridiplantae; phylum Streptophyta; class Pinopsida; order Cupressales; family Taxaceae; genus Torreya; species Torreya grandis. Next base: position 1,016,250 of record JARHVA010003776.1, read on the forward strand.
ATGTGTAGCTCTAAAAATATCTTGAAATATCCTAAATGCTAAAATTAACCTATGAGATGAAATTTAACTGAAGTTGACGTTTGGACCTAAACATATACAATTTTTAAAAATAGAAAATTCTTGAAAAATCATTAAATGGTAATTTCAAACCCTCAAATGATCACATATGGCATTCAAAAAAAATCTAAATCAACTCTAATAGGATAAGGCTGCTTAGGACATCAGAGAACTTTTTGATATGATCATTTTGGCATGTGGAAGAACTCAACGGAGCTACGGGTCAAAATTTATGTCCTCCAAAAGGTTGGCCTATTTTTTTTGCATCACAAGTCTTGTGAACACCATTATCACTCATTAATATAATTCATGTCTATAAATAAAACCACCATTGTCATTAATCATTTAAAAAGGTCGAATTCCATACATGATAAATTATAGATGGGATTCTTGTTAACCAAATTTTGGATGCCATATGATAGGGTCATAAAATTCTTCCTCTTTTAATACATATTAGCATAGTTTAAGGTAACTTTGATAAAATTAAGGTAATGGCCTATTATAGTCATATGCATGTCTAACCACTTCATGTCATGTTTCAAGATGGTTCAAGAGGTGCTAGGGGTTAAGGTTCCTTGTAAAGACATATTTCAAGTTTCAAAGTTATATCATACCCCCTCTAGTCCGTACAAGTGCCTAAATAAGTCTCATGTTGTACCCAAGGTCATTAAGTCATTATCAAACCCTTCTATAGGCTATTAGCTTGTGTAAAATTGTCAAAAAATCACTTTAAGGCCTCAAAAGAGTGAAAACCATATAGAAAGGTGTTTTAATATGACTTATGAAGAGTTATCTAATGTGAAGGTTGGTAGGAAATGATAATAAGTCAGTTTCAAATAATGATAAGTAATTACAAGTAGGTTTCAATGCTTCAAATAGGCTTGTCACTCACTTGTACAGACCAAGAAGACTTATTATTAGGTGAAAATGGTTTAGGAGTGTCTCTTCAACTTCCCCATGCTAAATTCATGATTAGAATGAAGGTACAGGTCCAGATAAGGTTGCCTTGGTTGAGATTGGTAGTGGGGATTCATGGTTCCCTATTTTGGTTGAGCTGACTCCAAATGTACAAAGACAAGTGGACACTACCTACATAGTTCCATGGTTGCATGTTCCAACATGAACTTAAGGTCAAATGTAATTCTTCCAGGAAGTGGGATAGAAGACATGATGATGACCAAAAACATATGATTAATATCGTAGAATAAAAGGGAAGACATGACAAATGAAATAGATAAAAGAAAATGGTATTGCAAGTGACAAGATGATGAGATGAAGGAGAATGATCTTTCAAAATGGCAAGTGCATGGAACAAGATGACTTGCATAGTGGAAAGTTAGTAGGATAAAATTCTTGCACAATGACAAGAGCATGAGGATTAGAATGTACAAAAGTGTAAGATAATATTTTTGTTATTTTGTAGATCATTTTATAATGTCTTTGGTGTTTTTGGTGTTTTTGGGATAAAATATGTACAAAGGGGGAACCAACTAGTCAAGGAGATGCTCGTCCGAGAGTAGAAACTTCAATAAAAAATTTAACTGGCTACAATGACAATCATGGATATAAAAAATGGACTAGGGAACTAACTAAGAGTTCTAATAATGGCTAAAGCTAGATGCAATGACACATGCTCATAAATCAATGAGAGTGAGGAAAAGGTGCGACTGAGTTGACCTCAATAGTAATTAAGCACACTTACATAGTTCCAAAGGATCTTAAGTCAATGTAGTTCAAAGAACATGGTAAATGAAACATAATGGTATAATATTTTTAAAAAGGGTATATAGGGCTACCCCTAAGAGACGAGGCATGGTAATCATAAATGGGAACTGTAAAAGTGAAAAATGGTTCTATTGCTCTAGCTGATAAGGAGATGCACATATTAGTTAATATGTGAGATAATAAAAATGATCAGTTATAAAGTTGTTATCCAACACCTCATTGGAAAATTGATATATCAAGAACTTGTTGCCATTATGGATCTCAATAATGTGTTCATGATCTTTTTGGTTGTTGATTTTGCTTCCTTCAAATGTTGAGACAAGATATCATTGTGGGTTGTGTAAAGGAAACTACTTCTAGAAATGATAGATGATGTTAGGCTTAGGATAAATGATATAAATGGGTAATGAATAGGTGGATGATAATGTAATGTATAATTAATGCGTAACAAAAGAAAATCAGGGCTTTCAAACATACGTAATGTTATTGATTCTATATTTGACATAATTTTAGTTGTAGCAGGGTCAAAGACCTCTAAATATGCTCTTGATAAAACCACCAAATTTTTCTATTGTTTGATATTGAGAGTAGTGACCATATAATTATGATGTAGATTGGAATCAATATTGATTTGATCATGAATAACATCTTCAATAAGTAGTGAAGAAATTTTGTACTCAATTGGTAGTACCTCGATGAGGTTTTCACCAATGAATTTGCCCTGATTATCCCTTAGTGCCTCTAAGAAGGTTTCAAAAAAAGATATTAGCATTTGATTTTGATTATCTTCTAGCTCCTTTGAAAAGGTTCCACTAAAATATGTTGAGTTTTATCTTTGTTCATCCCCTAACACCTTCAAAAATATTTCACTAGAGATTGCTCTTTGTCTACATAAATTTGGTCATGGTCCCACTGATATTCTACAAATGGCATGTCACCATGGATGCAGTTCAACAAAGTATTATTCTGTCAATCCCAATCAACGTTTGTGGGAGGTGGAATGTCATCATAATGGCTATGTTGGGTGGGAATAATGGAATGATGAATGGCAACATAATCCTCATAGAATATACTAGGAGAACCCATGTTGATGTTGAAGTAATCATCATAAAAAACTGTAGAAGGATCACAAATGTATTCAAATTGATCCACAAGGTAATTATAACCAATGTTGTAACAACCAATACTATATTTTGTTTTTGAATCTGATTCTGATATACAGGACTCTAAATCTGATGTCACAATTGATGTTGATTCTAGTTCGATGCTAAATCCAATGTCGGTTCAAAAATATAACCTGACTCTAATGTTGTTTTCTCATCTAATATGGTTGACTATATAATGATGTTCTATTTAATGATTGATATTGAACAAGTAATAGCCTATGATGGCATAATGGGCTCTATAAAAGTGATTCATCTAGGAAGGGTTCAACATAGACTGGCTCATCTAAGTGAATCCCCTCAAAGAGAGGGTACCTCTCGAGGGATGACTCAAAAAAATGTTGTCTATCAAAAGGAGACTCCTCAACAAGTGGGAAAAGATCAAGAGATAACTCTGCAAAGACTAGCTTGTTAAGGAGATGAGGCTCTTTAAAAATAGGTAACATATGAATAGGTGATTCATCACAGGTTGACTTATCACAAATGAACATTTCAATAATAACATCGTGATCTTGGTTAACAATTGGTTGCAAAAAATTAACCTTGAACACATTTTGATCCTCATAAGATAGATCTTGAAGAGGTAATGGTTCATGTTTTGGTTTGAAGATTGGCACAAAATTACTAAAATGGGGAACATTTGGTTTAGCTAGAATAATTGTTTGTGGTTCAATAATGGGATCTCCAAAAAATACACTATTGAAGAAGGGATCAACAAAATTAGGTTCATTAAATGGATGTTCTTCAACAATAGTCTCAATAAAAATTGGTGATGGGCCTAAAATGGTAATGATGGGATGCTACGTAGTTTGGTTGCTCATGCAAACCAAAGGAGGAAGTCTTAAAATGGTAACCTTTACATGTTGTGGAGCTAGATTGCTCACACAAGCTAAAGGAGAATATCCTAAAATAGTAACCTTTGCATGTTGCAAAGCTTGATCACTCAAAAAAGTTGAAGGGGGATAACCTAGAATGGTAACCTTCAAGTGTGGTATACAAATCAATAGAGGATATCCTAAAATGGTAACCTTCGAGTGCGGTGCATAAATCTAAGGGGAAGGATGATGATGATGATGCATGAAAATTGGCATGGATTGGAATGGTTTTCATCAAATAAGCTCAAAGAGGGTGACATCCTAAAATAAGATAGAACACTCATATCCACCATAAAAATGTTTCACCTTATAATTAGGGATATAATAAACTCTATTTCAAGTGTACCTTTACGTCATTATTTAAAATATTGTTCTCTATGTTTGACTAGATTTGGATCAATATTGCGCAATTGTTTAAACAAGGTATGAAACTTGATCTTTCTTTCAAACAAGTGACTAAGGTACCAAAGATACTATAAAAGGAGGGTGGCTTAGAACCAGACATAATTAGAAGAATGTATTCATGAAATTACTCAACCTTTAGGTAAAGTTTAAATCATATGAATTGGAAGAGGGTATGATAACTGAAAAAATCTTAGAGTGTCACTCATACACAAAAATTTAGACTTTTGAGATACGTCAATACTGCAAAATCTAATTCAACTTCAATGAGTTACTACTAGAAAACTAGAAGAAAGCCCTTTAGAGTAAGAAGGAGATAATGTGAACCAAGAAACTCATGATGTGGAAACATAAAATAATTCCTAAGTATAAAACTAGAACCAAATGGGTGGCACAACATCGCCACATGGTAATAAGAATGGTCGTATAAAATGTGTTTTAAGACTCAAAACATGAGCGATACGTAAGATTACTTGAATCCACCAAAGATGATAATGAGATAATGAGTCTATAAACAACCCTCGATTCAAATGGGGAATTGAACCCAAGTTAAAATAAGTCAAGTGCAAATGGTGAACCCAATTTAACACATCAACCTTTTAAACTTAGAAAAGTTTAGTTCTAAATTTAAATTATCAATGAGGGATTTAAGAAAATTTGGAAAATAATCTAGAATCAAATGGTAGCATAATTGCACTAAAATGGATGATATGACACAATGTTTAAGATGAAAAATTTGAACAAGGAAAGGATTGATTTTCACTTGGACAACGTAATGCCTTCTTGTTCAAAAAATTATGGACATTGTGTTTTGTTTATGACATTTTGTTAACAAGCAATTTTTGACTCAAATAAACACAAATTAATCTAAGATCAATTTAGATAAATACCACTAAATAATCGTCTTAAGCCCTAAACTGATAAGGTGTGGCAAAGTGGGGTTGACTAAAACTAACAAGTTTTGCATGTTTCTAGATGGATCCCATGTCTACCAACTTTCATGTCAGTAAATAAGAGAATCAGTACATCATTTGGGTCTGCATTATATGGCTTATTGTAAAAAGGTCTAACTCGTTTTACAACCACTAATTTCATTGCTCACTCAATATAGTGCAATATCCAACATGATCAAATGTCTCAGGCTAAGCCTCTAATAATAGAGATGGTTTAACCACTCAAACCATCATTCCAATGAGGGGATCCTAATTTATATACCTCCCCGCCCTCTCCCTCCCCATCCCCGCCCCGCCCCCTCCCCGTGGAGAGGGGGTGAAGATGATGTCAGGAGATGAAACATCAAGTCAAAGTTTCCCTATAAAACTTATGGGAGGTGATGAAATCCCCCTCACAAGCCAAGATGCAATGAAATAAAAATTAAGTAAAAGAGATTTTAAGGTTATTTATAGATCATCCAATCCATATGGGTCATGGGGAGAGCCTACACAACATCTCTTTTACACCTTTAGACTAAGGTAATTTACAATAAAGATGGTGCTTTGGATCCCACAAGTTCCTTAGAGGGGATAAGGGGAGAGCATACACGCACAACTTTCTTTTTTCACAAACAAATCTAACTAAGCAAACAATAAATGACTTACATAAAATAAAAACTTGGAAGTAAGTTAAATTTTAAAGTATTATAATGAAATATTTGGTGGTGTTCTTTGGCCACTTGGCCTTAAGTTACAAATCTTTGAAAGAACAACTACAAAATGATTCAAGTAAACACCCTAAATTTTCATTTAAGCACCAAATAGAAATTATTAATTCTTTTTAAGCATCCAAAATAGGTTTAAAATACATAAATAAGCATGATTTAATCACTTTCCATGTAGTTCTTCCAATAAAATTGTCATAATGTTGTTTAACTTTGAAGCTCTTTTGTGTTTGAGACAAGTAACTTTAGAAAACAAGCTCTCGGGTTTGTGTTTCACCTATGAACCCGAAGGCAAAAATGTTAGACTCAAAAATATTTGTTAGATCAATAAAATACAAAAATTAATATTAAACTAATAAAAATATGCAAACAACAAGTTAGAAGACTAAAAACAATAAAACTAAACACATAAAACATAAAAACATGTAGTTAGTATTTTGAATATAACTTTTACAATATATATTAGTTTATTAAGAAATTGATATAGGTGGTTTATAGGTCCAAGACACGTATATATAAAAATATTTAATTTAAAATAGTGAATGAAAAAAGTTATTAGCTCTGTACTAGCCATTTTTACCCAAAAACTAGAAAACAAAAAGTGACAGTCACTAAAAGAGTCATAACTTTTAAACTACAAATCAAATTTTAATAAAATTTTGAGAGAATTAGGATGAAACTAGTAAGAACAACCTGTCAAAAATTCATAAAAAATGGTAAATAGATTAAAAATAAGATATATTTTAACAACCATTTTTATTCAAATATGTGGGGTGCACAATCGTGTCCCATCAGGCGTGCCAAAATATAGCATGGATTTTAAAGAGGATAAATTCAAACATTATTCATTAAAATTCATAAAATAATGCATAATAATTGATAATCTAAGCCAAACTATTCATGTGGGGGTTGTTAATGATAACAAGATACAAATGAAAGAAATCAATCATCCATTACCTTCCCAAATGACTCCATTACTCAAAGGCAGCTCCAAGCGTGTTCTCCCCTTGATCTAGAGCTCTAATCTTTGTCAACAATGGCTTCTTTGCTCCTCCATTGCCTCAAGAACTCTATGCATAACCTAGGCTTAATAGAATAAATCTGTAATCTATCCTATCAAATGAATCTTACCCAAATGCAAATAACATAATAATCAAAACACAAATAACTTGTGAAGAGATTTTAACATTATAAGTTTACACAATTTTAGCTTTAAAACGGTAGTGTGAGGCCTTCTATTTATAGATTTTTGAGATTGGTCAGGGTCAACCATGACCGTCCATCTCAAGATTGAGATGTGTAGCCATGATTTAATCTAAATTTTGTAATTAAATCCATAAATATCTTCATCATGATTTGGGAAGAAGGGGCATTAATGAGACATGGGAGGCCATAATCATGATATTTGTTGTAATTATAGCTTTTGGATGCCACCCCATAGATGAAATAGGAAACATCATATTTGCATGGATAAAGCCAAAATTATTGTCAAAGAGGAAGATTATTAGAAACAAAAAATTAGGGAAACTATTGAAATAGAAAAAAGACTAGAGAATCTAAATAAGGACAATGAGATTGGTAGTGGGGATTCATGGTGCCCTATTTTGAATCAATTAAGGAAGTGTAACTATACATATATAAGCTAGAGTATACAATTTTTGATTTATTTAGCATTTAGTTAATTTTGGGGTAGCCCAATTTTCTTCCCTCTATTCTCATTTTCATCATCATTATTTAGGGCAACATTTTATTATATTTCCTCAAGACAATTCATCATATTACTATTTTTTCCCTGAAGATAGGTACATATATTCTACCTAAAATGTTGGATTTAGTAAAATCACTCAACATATTGATTCTAGAAATCACTCAACTTCTAATTTATAGCATCATGGAAATTTACATAATCTTATTTCAAATTTTCTCTCTAAAGTTTCAGCGAGTGTGATCCCAAGGCTCATAGAATGTGTGGCGATCCAAACATTATTTGAAACCCTAGACCATTAACTTGTTGGAGATCCAAATACAAAAACTCCATTTAGATTATAAATCATTTGGATATTTAAGCGGGAAACATTAAAGTGCATGGGAGTTTTTGGTGAACAGTTGTGTGGCCCAACATTATCTGCATAACCAATCCCAAGTTGGAAAATCTCTAGTATTTGCCTAGCCAGGACTATTCACTGCTAAAATTTTCCTTTTATATGTCCCATCCTTCACCACTAATATAGTGTTTTAATTCATTAGTAAAGGCTTGCATGTCCTCTGACATGTCACACCATCCAAACATTATTACAACAACCTAGAGCATGTGGTAGGTGATCTGAAAACAACTCATGATTTGATGCTCCATTTAATGAGAGATTTTACACATCATCTAGCTATGTGGTAAGTCATGCCTTAGAAATTGACATATCATATCAATACAATGGTCGTCAAAACTTATATAAGTATATCTAATCGTTGATTGTAACTATATACTGCAGTGGTAGCTAAGGTCATCCCATTGTATATAACTTCTATCAGTGTAACTATACCTCTTTTGTACATTTTAGAATTATTTTTATGACTCTAAAATCCTCATTTTTTCATTCAATCAATGCAAATGGTGCAAACAAGAACACCTAAAATGGAATCCATCACATTCAACCTACTTTCAAAAAAGTTGAAAAAAATATCAAGTCTAAACTAAGAATATTGAATTTGGTTCACAACTTTTATGTTAAGGGGATAAGGTTGTACATCTCTTGTCTTTATTCGAACTTTATTCATATGCATTTTGAATTTGGTTCACAATTTTTTTTTTTTTAATGGGATGTATAACTTTAAATAATGAGTAATGTAATACATGGAAAAAAAATTCATTCAAAAGTTTTTTAATATATGCTTTACTACTCTAAATTAAATATACATCTTCAACACATCTTAAAAATATATATACAACTTTAAAATTCTCATCCATTCATTTAATGCAAATGAGTTAATAATTCTCATGTACTTTTAAACTCAAATAATTAAAAGTAGATAGATAAAAATATCAAATTTAAATTAAAAATATTTTTTTATTATTAAACTAAAAATATAGAATTTAATTCCTAACTTTTGTTTTGAATGGAGATAAAACTGTACATCATTGCCTTTGTTATTTTCCAATGGAGATAAAGTTATACATAGCTATTTTTTAAAATGAAGATAAGGTTGTACATCCCTTTCGATTTTCATTCAGATATATTTTTAATTTGGTTCACAACTTTCTCTCTTATGAGATAAGGTTGCTTTTTCTACATAGATTCCCATTGCCCACTAGCTAATGTGTAACTACAACCATTCGTACAAGTACCACCCCCAACCCTAATTGCTTAAACAACAGTATGACTAGTCCCTAAACCCGTTTTCAATTTGCTTACGAGAAAAATGGTTGAATTGTAATCTTGACGTAGTTATATTCCAGCTCTCTGATCGCTATTAAAATAAATCTCCTCCTGTTTTCTTTTCTAAACCTTACTCTAACACAGATCCCTCTCTCCCGTGATCTTTTGTTGTATCAGAAATCAGGTTTGATTCGCATGTCGTTTGCTTTTCTTTATTTGAAAATGGGCAACAGATGTTGTTCTCTGTGTTCCTCATCTGAGAACGAGGACATGAAGGCTATAAGCGATGTAATAGAAATGGTGCAACACGTTGGTCAGGTCGATCAGTTAATATCTTCCATCGAGGACGGCCTCAATGCATTGGAGAAGGTAATATAAATTCATCTCCTCATTTTAATGTTTGCAAATCCAACACAAATAATAAAATGCTCACGTTGTGCAGCGGCTACAAGAGAAGAGCAGTACATCTACACAAGGAATTGCTAGTTCGCCCAGAGTGCCTGCCTTCAAGCTTGGGAAATATTTATTGGAAAAGGGGTCGAAGCGTGTTGACAGACAGGGTTGCAAGGTATGAAATGTTTCGAGGATGTTTATAATTCTCCTCAGTGAAGTGTTTATTTGTTTTAAAATATGCTCTTTACAGTATTGAGCATGGCTATTTGGTGGTCGTCATCTATATCTTGGCAGATGTGCTGTATGTCCAAATTCAGTCGGGAGACTAAAGTTGTTGCGGAAGTACTGAAGGAAGTTGCGGATATTCACTGGTTGGTAGCAGGGCTTTCCCTTGTAGCATATGTAATAGAGCAATTTGATCAGGTTTCTGAGAACAAGAGCCAATGTGTGCAACTCCTAAGATATTCTTGTGCCTTGGCCAAGCACGTCAAGGAGCTAAATAGGCATCTACCCCAGGAAAAAAAGAAATTGAATGACGCAGTTCAGATGATTGTTGAAGGATCACTCATGTGTCTTGCCCAAATGCAATCCAACGAATTTTCCAGGTAACACTTGTTTCAAATTTTCCAAGAAACGATTTGGAGTAGCTATATAATTATTTTTTGTTTCTGATTCATAAAATTCCATATGATGTAGATTTTTGTATGCTTCTATCGACGGTGCCGATTTAGAAAATTTTCAAAATCAAATACGTCAAGCCTATCCAGATCTCATATTAACAGCTGTAACTGCTGTTTTGAACCAGATACCGGTTGTTCTCCCTCCAACACAGGGAGACGACCCAAATGCAGGTATCGGTTAACTTAAAGCTTTAACTAATGTAATAGCATTTGTTCGAAATCATTCTTTACAAGTACTCATTAATTTTATTTGATTTCTACAGTTGGCATTGAGGCGGCAAGAGAACGTGTAATTGAGCTTTTAAGCTTGGACACCATTGATCAAACGAGGAGGGCTGTGGTGGTTTACGGCGTTGGCGGTGTGGGAAAGACCACCCTTGCAACTGCTGTCTTCAACAAGCTCGACCTTCAGGGGACGTACATGTTCTGTAGGGTTTTTATGGATGAGAACTGTTCCCCTCAGCATCTTAAGCTGCTACAGCAACAGATTTTAGATGATTTGTTTGGAGAAAAAATTCAGTTGAGGGATAATATAGAGGGTCGGGAACAACTAAGGAAGGCTTTTGGGGAAGCCAAGCAGCCATTGTTCATGTTTATCGACAACGCTCTGAGAAAAGCTGATTTAGGACAACTTCTTCCGGCGGACCTGTCATGCATTTCGCAGCAGATGAGGATTCTTATCACCACAAGAAAACTTGATCAGACTGATTTCCTTTTGCAACCACATATTCAACGGTTTGATTATTGTGTGAATTTTCTTTCTTCAGCAGACTCGGAAAAAATTCTGAGTAAAATAGCTCTAGGTAATGCTAACGCGTCATTTCCAGAAGGCTTAAATGTAGATGAAGCCGTGGAAATGTGTGGCCGAATTCCGCTTGTTTTGGAATTGGTTGGATCCCAACTGAAAATGTTTGTAAATGATGTGTCAGATTGTAATAGATTGCTTCACCATATGAAGCAGAGGCTAGAAAAAGGTGAGAGGGATATGAGTGAGAAGGTAGTGGATGTTGTATATAATAGTTTGGATGCAGATTGCAAAGACTCATTTCTGGACATAGCCTGCTTTTTTAACAATAAGCCACGACGAATTGTGGCATATATTGTTGGTAATCCACAACTTAAAGCGCTACAAGATGCTGCACTTGTAAAAGTATTTCCTGACAGCGAAGTTTCAGATTACGAAGGCATTTACTGTTGGGATGATTATATTAAAGAAGCAGACGCGAAAGAAGGAATTTTGAAAGTTCATGATGTAGTTAGAGCCCGTGCAAGAAATTTGTCCGAATCTAAAAGAATTACGGACATGCAATCCTTGCTTGAGGCCATTGAGGATAAACAGGTATGTTCTTCCATCATGTGCATAATGTAATTGTATTTGATAGTATAGAATTCTGTAATGCCCTTATACAACATTCCAGTTTCGCAGGGTTCGAAAATTATTTAGTGTGTAAAAAACTCTTATACCCACTTAAATGGTGTCGGATTGCTTGAAGGCTGATGTAGCTCTTACACTGCAACTTTTTGCAAAAACCACAGGAAATAAAAGGAATCTGGCTTCCTGATTTCGATTATCATCCACTTGAACTTCAAGCAGAGCAGGTGGATAGGATGCATGAGTCTTTGAGAGTTCTGAATCTCCGCCGTCCAATTCAAGTCAATGGACGATGCAAGAAAAACTTTGAAAATCTAAGATTCCTCAGCCTCGGTATCCATACTTTTCCTGTCGGTATAGATCTCAGCAAAGCCAAACAGCTGGCATTTTTAAACTATGGCTTTTCCAGTCGTTTTACTGGCAACCACTCTTATGAGGCAAGTGCTTTTGTCAATTAAATTTACAGTTATATAAGTTGGTTTTATTCAACAATGTCAGAATGTTAATTTGCCTCACTGGCTTCTCTCAAACTAATTTACCTTATCAACACTTTTTTATAACAACTCTTTTAGCCGGTAGTGAGACAAACGCTAATTTGTGAATATTTACGGCCTTTTCAAACTGTTCACCCTAGTATAAGGTGTTTTCAAAAAAAAAAGAAAAAAACTGTCAACTGATTCTCGATGCTAATTTGGAAAAGCAATGGGGATGTGCAGTTACCTGCTTCGTTATACGTTCTGCGTTCTGAAAGCGCGGATCCAATAAATGTGCTTGATCAGTGTCACAGCCTATCTTCATTGGAAGAACTGCAATTCACGGGATGCAAACACAACCTTTCAGAGAGCTTCGGTAATCTTGAGTCTTTACGATTTTTATCTTTTCAAGAATCGAGTTTCCCTGCACTGCCAGAAAGCTTCGGTCAGCTCAAGTCTTAGAGTGTTTTAAACTTAAGCGACTGTAGAACCCTTGCTGCATTGCCAGAAAGGTTTGGTGATTTATTTAGTTTGGCAAAGCTAATTTTAGATGGTTGTTTTAAATTGGTGAGCCTTCCAGCCAACTTTGGACAACTTAAGCTTTTGAGAGATTTGTCCTTAAGGAGGTGTTTCAAACTCATTACGTTGCCTGAAAGTTTTGGCAATTTGTCTGCTTTGAAAAGATTGGATTTGGAACATTGTTCACAGCTCACTACATTGCCTGAAAATTTTGGGAATCTCTGTTCTTTGAAAAGTTTAAATTTGTGGGGGTGTTCACAGTTAACTACATTGCCTGAAAGCTTTGGCAGTTTGTGTGCTTTGGAAAAGTTGGATTTGAGATACTGTTCACAGCTCAATACATTGCCTGAAAGTTTTGGTAATCTCTATCCTTTGAAAAGATTGAATTTGGGGTACTGTGAACACCTCGTTACATTGCCCGAAAGTTTTGGCAAACTGTGTGCTTTGGAAAGTTTGGAATTGATGAACTCTTCACAGCTCATTACATTGCCAAAAAGTTTTGGCAATTTGTGTGGTTTGAAAAGTTTGAATTTGAGTAACTGTTCACAGCTCACTACATTACCTGAAAGTTTTGGCAATTTGTGCTCTTTAAAAAACTTGGACTTGACACACTGTTCACACCTCACTACATTGTGCCAAAGCTTTGGCAATCTCTGTGCTTTGAAAATTTTAAATTTAGAAAACTGCTCACAGCTCACTACATTGCCTGAAAGCTTTGGCAGTCTATGTGGTTTAGAATTGTTGTGTTTAACAGCATGTTCAAACTTAACCAGTCTTCCAGAGTCCTGTATCCAACTGAGTAATTTGCAAAGGTTAGATATGCGAAGGTGTGAGAAGGTGTTGAATCTTCCTGATAAATTTGGACAGCTGACGTCGTTGGAATGCCTGAACATAGAATCTTGCACAGCAATGGAGAGACTGCCTGCTGATTTCAGATACTTGACTTCACTCACTTATCTGAATGCAAAATGTTGCTCTCAATTGGTGGGTGAGGCAATTGACACTTTGGTTGAGATGAAGAACAACTCGGTGGTGTTGGAAATCAATGAAACTCCATTGATGATACCGCCGTGGAAACTCAAACAGCTAATGGAGCACCACATTTTACTTGTGTCGTGCGAGACCTGGGTAATATCTACTCGTTATTTATTTACTTTTAGCAACTCCTTGTTGTTTTAATAATTATTCTTATCTATTCACTGTTGCATCGCAGGAACGGGCTTGTGCGGAAACAGAGTGCACCGCATTATCTCACAGTGCGAGTAGATTTCTACATGTCAATGATAATTGCCAGGTGGCGGATTGGCGACCTTGTGAATTTGCGGGTACTCATGAAAATTGGGCTCTGTTGTTCACCATGTACGATCTTTCCTCGACTTCAAATACAAATTTCTTCCAGAGATTAGAGGAACGAGCCGGACGCTGTTTTTTCTACCGTTTCAACATTATGTGCGCAGTGGTTGGCGGATTAAAAGATGAAAGCGAAGAGCGTATCTGTGGAACTCTACGCCAAATATGGCAACCATATATCAACCGAGGCAACCGGGTATGTGCATGGATACCTCCCCACCAAGTTTCAATTCACCCTACCGCGCCTTGCTGGTTCGCAAGTTTGGTATTTTAGATGGGTATAAATTGGCTTCACATATTTGTTGGCTACACGAATGTTTTTGGTGAAAATAGTGGGCTTACAACTTAATTGATGTTAATGAGTAAATTAATATTGTACATCAAACAACTAAAATCTTAAATCTTATTTTTTTTCATAAATCCCTACTTAGGTTTTGACCTTGCTTACTAATTTTAATTGATTTTCAGTAATAATAATTATTTTTAAATTTGTTTATAATAGGTTTCCAAGCATGATTCAAATTTAAGACATTATTTTTACTTAGGTTTTGAGAGTGCTTACTAATTTCAATAGCTTTTCTTGATTTCTGCTCATAGTAATTATTTTCTATTACAAAAACTTTAGTGCTTAGTTTTTTCAAAGTGTTCTAAAGTTAAATGTTTGTAGCACATTTTTTGATCCTAGTCTTCATGGACCACCTTATTTCTCTAATGTAAAAGAACTCACACAAAAATTTGATTATATAAACTCCACTCCTAAAATTGTATTTTTATAATTATATTTTTAATTTTTTTAATGATGATAATAATTATTAATATCTTTTAAAATAAATTGATGTGTCAATCATAATGAAAAATATCGTTCAATTATATAAACTAATTTGTCTTTCATATCTTTATACAATGTATTATTGGAAATACTTATATTATTATTGGCATCCTTCATTTTTTCCATATCTTTATACAATGCATTATTACAATTATTTATATTATTAATGGCATCCTTCATTTTTCATTTTTCCTCTATCTTTATGTATATTAACTCTTTAAAAGTGACCCTAAATGATAGCTCTAAACATTAATGGGTAGGCTCTTTTCTTATCCACTCAACTTTAAATCTTAATAGGTGCCTTTATATAAAATATGTTGTTGATGTATTAGTCATTCGAGGGAAGAAATATCACCTTAAACTTATCTTAAAAAATCATAAAAGAATTGTTTAACATTTACTTTATATATATTGTTTATATGTGTACTTTTTCAAAGTTAAACCCTATAGTATGAATTTTAATGGTTAAACACGATAATTACAGCTTATGAATATAGATAGTTAGATATGATGGTATGAATTTTTTTTTAGAAAATATTCTTTTACAAACAACTTGAAACATTATGCAATGAGTGAAAAAAATATATATATATATTATTTTTCAAATTTTTTATTATTGGTTTTTCCAACTTCTCTTAATATATTTTTGGAAGATTTTTTTCAATGCCATTGATATGAAAAATTATAGGTATTTATTTTGGTTTTACTAATAAGTACAATTATTTTTTTAATAAATATTGACATTTTAGTGTAGCATGCTATTTATTTTTTTATGTTTTTAATTTTTTTTTTTTTTTTTTAAATTTAATTATTTTGTTTTGGTTTATTTTTATACATCATATTGACAATTAAAAATTCATAATTTAAATGGAGTTGTTTAGTTGTAGTTTATTTTTATATATTTTATCAATAGTTAAATATTTTAAATTTGATGATTTGTCAATTAAAAATTGATAATTTAAATTGAGTTATTTAGTTGTAGTTTATTTTTATATATTTCATCAATAGTTAAATATTTTATATTATTTTAAATTTGATGATTTATTTATAAATTATTATTACATATTAATTTAACATTTGTATTTATTAATTTAGTTTTTAGTATTTAATAAAATTATGTAAATTAAAAAAACCTCTAAAACACTTAACATTAAAAAAGTGAAAATATTGTAGAGAAATCCGAACATCTTTTCAAGAAAAATAAATAGATAATAATTCTCATTTATATGGAAGATTAAATAGATAATAATTCTCATTCACATGGAAGAATAAATTGATTTAGAATAAAATTTGTTGTTCAACAAAGGAAAAGAGGAAAAAACTCTAATCTTTTGGAGATCAGATCATATAAATTTAATTCTTGATTTTATTAAGAAGTGCTCAAAGAATAAGGAAGGTAAAAAAAAATTAACTTTAAATTGTTAGGTTTTAATTTTTTTGATGATATTAATTCCTCGTTGTAAGTATGGCATTCATCATATATTTATCACGACGTAAACATAATGTATCAAAACTACCAAAATTATGATTAGAAGATGTTTTGAAGAGGTTTTTAATATACTTTTTATGAAGAAATTTTTAAAAAAATTATGGATTCAAAATAATTTATAGATAAAAATCTACCAAACGGAGAAAATTGGGTAAATTTTTTAAAGATGTATTTAAAATTTACAAAGACAAGTTGACATTGCCTACATAGTTCCATGGATGTGATGTAAGAGCATCTACATATATCTTGGCAAGACGTGGTTACGTTGGGATGATCGAATTCAAATTCTTGTTTCCCTCCAAATTGTGTTTAGATTTCAAACTTTTACCTTGAGAGTAAATGTAATTGTCAAAAGTGAAAAGTGAAAAGGTAAAATTAAGTAAGAGAGAATCTCCATGTTGGAAGCCAATCTTGGCTTAAAGAGCAAATGAGGGGAGTGATTGAAATCTTTCAACCGTAAGATATTAGTCTTCTCCAAATTAGTATATTATTGGAAATTAAAAACTGTTTTTGTTTTTATCTTGAGCCAAGTTGGGTGTAGGAGAGGAGAGACTCTTTCAAAAAGAGTAAGATATGCATGGATGGGATAAGAGGGATGTAGAGAAGAATAAGTTTCCTGGATTTTGGGTTTTGCTGGACTTGAACAAAAAATCTCAAGATCGAGAAGGGGATAGGAAGAATCCTTCATTTGAGGGACAAGGACAGCCTTTTCCAGTTTTCTGGATACCCTGCGAGAACAGAGGACAAGGGGCCATTTTTTTTTTCTTTGTCCATCATGGATATGGCTGTGTAGACCAAGGGACCAGACAGGATTTAATATACAGCCAAGGAATGCCCTCGCATGAGCCCGACTAAAGAGAGGAGTTTTTGATTTGATATGGCTTAAATCCATTAAAGAAGCTCGACTTGGTATGGATTCGAGCCGAAAAAGCCAGATGGTTTTAAATACAGGCCAGAATATGAGCTGAAGGATGGAGGCCATTGGAATGAGTTGAGATGGATAGTATTCTTAATCAAGCCCAAATGGGCGTGAGGAGGGTAGGCTTGGACAAGTATGGTTGTGTGATAAGACTTTGGGCTCAGGCCGATGGAAGATAAGGAAGCTCGCAGGTCCGTCTATTTTGGATAACACAGAATAAGCTTGCCATTTAGGCTGAATGGGAGACCCAAATGAGTATGAAGAACGTAGTCTTGAATAGAGGAGGAACCATTTTAGAAAGCCCACGAACCAGGCTAATGAACACAGGCCATAATGGGCCTCATCATTGGGTTGGAGCTGGGGAATGTATTAAACTGCATATAGCTTGATGGGGATGGCTTCAAAGAAGATGAGTCCCGAATAGAGACCAGAATTGAGTCTAATCGATGCATTTTTACATAGATCACCTATTTTTGATAGAGGTTGAGAATGTAGAAGGCTACTGTTTGGAAAAAGGCCATTTGTGCCATGGTCGAGGATATACTGTAGACCTAAAGTTATTTTCCATATGGACGTAGCCTATCTTCCATTTTTAATATGGCTCTTTGGACTACAGAAGAAGAAACTCACCATTTATATTCCATCTGACTACAGAGACGTAGCCTCCTTATTGTAGATCATTGTAGGCTTGTATATATGTTACAGATATGTATAACCATGGCCTCAGATGGTGAAGGTGGTTTATGTGCAGTTCTTGATCTACTATTTTACAATGGCTTTTTGGCTATGATGAGAGTCGGTGAGGGCCAAACTGGGTGAAATGTGGTGTTCCATTTGGAAATCCTTTTTGGCCATTAGCATCAAAATTTGAAGGAATGATTGTGTATGTATGCTGTGTAATTATGCTCTTGAAGGGATGTGTCCCTAAAATAGATTATGGATTGTGCTCAAAGGTCTGGGTATAAAATACAATTGTTGGGTCTGTGTTTCATGACCAATCATGTGAATTGATAAGCCTATGAAGCTATTAATTCTATGTGATTTCGAAGTAGCTGTTGTATTAACAAGCCAAAGGTCGGGTCGTAGTGGAGTCAAAAAAGAATACCGCATCATTTTGGTATTAGAGCTAGTAAGCTCCTAGAAAAAGGAAAATTTTGTACTCTTCTAATAAGTTTTTGCAGAGATAAAATTGCAGTGATTGAAGAAAGTGAAGAAGGTAATAAGAAGTTATTGACAAGTTGTTTTCAAGCTCTTTAAAAGGTAATTGTTGCTGCAGTGAAGAAGTTGCAGGTTCAAGGCAGTCAAGCCATTGAGGCTTAAGAGGAGAAGAAGCCAAGGAAAGCTTAGTGAAGAGCCAAGAGAAGCTCTAAAAGAAGAGCATAGTGAATGCTCAAGAGAAAGATCCAAAGCAAGGTAAGCTTGGATTTGTGAAATTTTTGATATTTGTCATATTGCAGACCATTGACTCAGTGTAGGATCAAAAGACTAGGATGCAAAAGGCCTAGGTGAGATCAAGGAGATTGTCAAAAGACCAGTCAAGGAGAAAGGCTTGGGTGAGACAAGTGGACCTAAAGGGATCAAGAGACCAAGGTGGAAAAGACTTGGGTGAAGATCTCACAAATGAAAATATTGCTGAGAAGAGAGCAGAGCAACAAGGTACATGAGGGCACCAAGAAGAAAGCAAGCATCCAAAAGCAGAAAGGTATGAACAGTATTGAAATTGATAAAGAGATTGATAGTTTGAAAATAGATTTAGCTAAGTTTGCAGATAGATATGAGTCTTGGATGCAGATGGACAAGCAAGCATGGGTATGGCCAATGAAGAAGAGGATGAAGTGGCCAATAGATCTCCTAATGAAGAGGAGAAGAAGGCAAAATGAGATTGCCAAAAAGAGAGAAGCCCATAGAGACAAGAGTGTGAGCAGGTTACTAAGTGAGCAACAAGAGAAAGAGGTGGAGAAGAAGGTTCTCATTGTGGAGAACAAGAGAAGAGAAGAAAGAAAAGATGAAGTGCCAGGAAGAGCACTTGAAAAGATGAGAGTGTTGGTGAAGAGAACACTCATAGGGACCTTGTGGTCTCTTATTTTTATATCTAATGTTTTCTTTGCATGGGTAATTGCAGGTATGAACAGCCTTATGAAGGTCAAGAGAAAGGCCTTCAAGAAAGAAGAGATTGGTGCAAGAGAAGACACCAAGTGCACAAGTGAATGTGCAAGAAAGAGGAGTGATTTTGTTGTTGATGATAAAGAAGAAGAGATGCATTGGTTAATGCATGAGGAGGGTGTTGAGGAGCCCTTACAAGCAAGAGAAGAGATGGAAGATGAAGATGACTTCCATGATGCCATTGAAATCCAAGAAGAGGCAAGAGAATAGCCAAGCACAAAGGAAGAGAAAGATTGCTCCATGGATCAAGCTATCCAAGAGGTAAATGAAGTGTTAAGACCTGATTTTGATTATTATTGTGAGCATGAAGATGTTAATACATAGGTTAGAAGAGGCAAGATGAAGATGAAGTCCTCACACAAAGCAGTCAATCATTGATACATAATGCCTAAGTGGATGGTGAAGCACACAAGCAAGCAACAAGTAAGCAAGCAGGCAAGTTTAGCTTATAAGATTGGATTTTCTCATATTCCTAATATGAATGTAGGTGTGTAAGAAAATAAAAGGATAAAAAAAGTTGGTTTTTCAGTATTGTCAAAAGAGCATGGTTATAGGATGCCTAAATGGCTTGTGAAGTCAATTGATAAGAGAAAGAATCAAATGTGGGTGCCTAAGAAGGCAAAGAGAGAAGATGTGAGTGTTGAGGCAACAACACCAAGAAGTCAATGGAAGAGGATTGAAGGTGAGATGGTGAGTAAGGAAGAGGCATTCCATGAAGACAAGACGCTTGAGAGGTATACCAAAGAGGTAAAAGGTAAACAAATGGTTTATGATGATGTTTTTGAATCCTTTAATGATCTTTTCATGAGAAATGACAAATGGAAAGTGGCTATGTGGACTAATATGCAGCAAGGAGAAAGTTCCAAATGGATGGATGATGAGGAAAGAGGAGAGTATGCAGCAAAGCAATGGATCATTGAAAACAAAGAACAAACAAGATGGCTTCAAGTAGAGATTGAAGAGAGTAAGGAAACACAAGGTAAGGGTGCTTCAATTGTATTTGATGAGTATATTGAAGAAGTTAGTTTGTATGAAGATAGCTCAAGAAAGGACGAGATGAAAAGTAAGGCTAGTAAGGAACAAGCAATCTTTCAAGTTGATAAGCTCAAGTTTGATGAAGAGAATGGTGAGATAGATGAGATCTTACTAAAGAAAGAGTTGAAGATGTTGGAGGAGCAGTTGGGTCATTCAAGAAAGATGAATGAAGGTACAAGCCATGGTGAAGACACCATTGGGAAGAGTGAAATAAGACAAGAGCAAAGCAAAGAGGTCAAGACAGTTTTGATCAAGGAACAAGAATGTGAAGACAGCCAAGAGGCTTCATGGCCTAAAGATTTTGGTTCTAAGGTGGCTTTGAATGTTTTGTATGTAGGTATGAAGGTTGCTAAAGTGAATGACATACATGAGTCATTGGAGAAGCTCATGAAACAAGAAGAAGAACAATAAGATCTAGAAGACATGTATGAAGATGAAGAAGCATGGAAGCGGGAGATGGCATCAGAGAAAGAAATGAGAAGAAGGACATATCTAAAGAGGAAGAAAAGCAAAATGAAAGACAAAGACTATCAAAGACAAACACCAGCATTGGTATTGGCAACAAGACCTTGGGATCTAGGAATATAGTGAAGACTAATGCATGGAGGAAGCATCTCATTTGAACTAAGGTTCAAATCTTTTCTACAGGGAGAGTATGATGCAGGAGCATCTACATATATCTTGGCAAGATGTGGTTACGTT
Organism: Torreya grandis; assembly: GCA_037957365.1. NCBI lineage: Eukaryota > Viridiplantae > Streptophyta > Pinopsida > Cupressales > Taxaceae > Torreya > Torreya grandis. The sequence goes on from JARHVA010003776.1 coordinate 1,037,424, forward strand.
GGGATGATTGAATTCAAATTCTTGTTTCCCTCCAAATTGTGTTTAGATTTCAAACTTTTACCTTGAGAGTAAATGTAATTGTCAAAAGTGAAAAGTGAAAAGGTAAAATTAGGTAAGAGAGAATCTCCATGTTGGAAGCCAATATTGGCTTAAAGAGCAAATGAGGGGAGTGATTGAAATATTTCAACCGTAAGATATTAGTCTTCTCCAAATTAGTATATTGTTGGAAATTAAAAACTGTTTTTGTTTTTATCTTGAGCCAAGTTGGGCATAGGAGAGGAGAGACTCTTTCAAAAAGAGTAAGATATGCATGGATGGGATAAGAGGGATGTAGAGAAGAATAAGTTTCCTGAATTTTGGGTTCCACTGGACTTGAACAGAAAATCTCAAGATCGGGAAGGGGATAGGAAGAATCCTTCATTTGAGGGACAAGGATAGCCTTTTCCAGTTTTCTAGATACCCTGCGAGAACAGAGGACAAGAGGCCATTTTTTTTTCTTTTTCTTTATCCATCATGGATATGGTTGTGTAGACCAAGGGACCAGACAGGCTTTAATATACAGCCAGGGAATGCCCTTGCATGAGCCTGACTAAAGAGAGGAGCTTCTGATTTGATATGGCTTAAATCCATTAAATAAGCTCGACTTGGTATGGATTCGAGCCGAAAAAGGCTGGATGGTTTTAAATACAGGCCAGAATATGAGCTGAAGGATGGAGGCCGTTGGAACGAGTTGAGATGGACAGTATTCTTAATCAGGCCCGAATGGGCATGAGGAGGGTAGGCTTGGATGAGTATGGCTGTGTGATAAGACTTTGGGCTCAAGCTGATGGAAGATAAGGAAGCTTGTAGGTCTGTCTATTTTGGATAACACAGAATAAGCTTACCATTTAGGTTGAATGGGAGACCCAAATGAGTATGGAGAACGTAGTCTTGAATAGAGGAGGAACCATTTTAGAAAGCCCACGAACTAGGCTAATGAACACAAGCCATAATGGGGCTCATCATTGGGTTGGAGCCGGGAAATGTATTAAACTGTATATAGCTTGATGGGGATGGCTTCGAAGAAGATGAGTCCCAAATGGAGACCAGAATTGAGTCTAATCGATGCATTTTTTACATAGATCACCTATTTTTGATAGAGGTTGTGAATGTAGAAGGATACTATTTGGAAAAAGGCCATTTGTGCCATGGTCGAGGATATACTGTAGACCTGAAGTTATTTTCCATATGGACGTAGCCTATCTTCCATTTTTAAAATGGCTCTTTGGACTACGAAAGAAGAAACTCACCATTTATATTCCATCTGACTACAGAGATGTAGCCTCCTTATTGTAGATCGTTGCAGGCTTGTATAAATGTTACAGATATGTATAACCATGGCCTAAGATGGTGAAGGTGGTTTATGTGCAGTTCCTGATCTACTATTTTACAATGGCTTTTTGGCTATGATGAGAGTCGGTGAGGGCCAAACTGGGTGAAATGTGGTGTTCCATTTGGAAAGCCTTTTTGGCCATTAGCATCAAAATTTGAAGGAATGACTATGTATGTATGCTGTGTAATTATGCTCTCGAAGGGATGTGTCCCTAAAATAGATTATGGATTGTGCTCAAAGGTCTGAGTATAAAATACAATTGTTGGGTCTATGTTTCATGACCAATTGTGTGAATTGATAAGCCTGTGAAGATATTAATTCTATGTGATTTCGAAGTAGCTGTTGTATTAACAAGCCAAAGGTCAGGTTGTAGTGGAGTCAAAAAAGAACAGCGCATCAGGATGCATGTTCCAACATGAACTTCAAGCCAAATGTGGTTCTCCCAGGAAGTGGGATAGAAGACATGATGATGACCATAAACATATGATTAATGTTGTAGAAGAAAAGGGAAGACATGACAAATGAAATAGATAAAAGAGAATGGTCTTGCAAGTGACAAGCTGATGAAATGAAGGAGAATGATCTTGAAAAATGGCAAGTGCATGGGATAAGATGACTTGTAGAGTGGAAAGTCAGTAGGATAAAATGCTTGTAAAATGATAAGAGCGTGAGGATCAGAATGTACAAAAGCATAAGACAATGTTTTTGTTCTTTTTTAGATCATTTTCTAATGTTTTTGGTGTTTTTGGGATAAAATATGTACAAAGGGGGAACCACTACAGTATATAGTTACATTCAACGGTGAGAAATAATTATATGAGTTTTGACATCCATTGCATTGATATGATATGTCAATTTCTAAGGCGCAACTTACCAAATACCTAGATGATGTGTAACATCTATCATTAAATGGAGCATCAAAGCATGGGTTGTTGTCAAACCACCTACCACATGCTCTAGGTGAAAATGGTTTAGGAGTGTCTCTTCAACTTCCCCATGCCAAATCCATGATTAGAATGAAGGTACAGGTCTAGATAATTTACACTTGAGTTGAATGGGATGGATTCCATTTTATATGTCCTTGTTTGGGCCATTTGCATTGATTGAGTGAATAAATGAGGATTTTAGAGTCATATAAATAATTCTAAAATGTACAAAAGAGGTATATTTACACTGATAAAAGTTATATACAATGGGATGACCTGAGTTACCACTACAACATATAGTTACAATCAACAGCTAGAAATAATTATATGAGTTTTGATAACCATTGCATTGATATGATATGTCAATTTCTAAGGCATGACTTACCACATAGCTAGATGATGTGTACCATCTCTCATTAAATGGAGAATCAAAGCATGGGTTGTTGTCAGATCACCTACCACATGCTCTAGGTTGTTGCAATAATTATAACCATGATTAGAATGAAGGTATAGGTCTAGATAATGCACAAGTGAGTTGAATGTGATGGATTCCATTTTAGATGTCCTTGTTTGGACCATTTGTATTGATTGAATGAATAAATGAGGATTTTAAAGTCATAGAAATAATTCTAAAATGTAAAAATGAAGTATATTTACACTGATAGAAGTTATATGCAATGGGATGACCTTAGCTACCACTGCAGTATATAGTTACAATCAACAGTTAGAAATAATTATATGAGTTTTGAAGGCCATTGCATTGATATGATATGTCAATTTCTAAGGCATGACTTACCACATAGCTAGATGATGTGCAACATCTCTCATTAAATGGAGCATCAAAGCATGGGTTGTTGTCAGATCACCTACCACATGCTCTAGGTGAAAACGGTTCAGGAGTGTCTCTTCAACTTCCCCATGCCAAATCCATGATTGGAATGAAAGTATAGGTCCAGAAAATGCACAAGTGAGTTTAATGTGATGGATTCCATTTTAGATGTCCTTTTTGGACCATTTGCATTGATGGAATGAATAAATGAGGATTTTAGAATCATATAAACAATTCTAAAATGTACAAAAGAGGTATATTTACAATGATAGAAGTTATATACAATGGGATAACCTTAGCTACCACTATAGTAAATAGTTACAATCAATGGTTAGAAATAATTATATGAGTTTTGACAACCATTACATTGATATGATATGTCAATTTCTAAGGCACAACTTACCACATAGCTAGATGATGTGTAACATCTCTCTTTAAATGGAGCATCAAAGCATGGGTTGTTGTCAGATCACCTACCACATGCTCTAGGTTGTTAGAATATATGTACCCATCTTTAGGTAAAAAATAGTAATATGATGAATTGTCCTAAGGAAATATAATAAAATGTTACCCTAAATAATGATGATGAAAATGAGAATAGAGGGAAGAAAATCGGGCTACCCCAAAATTAATTAAATGTTAAATAAATCAAAAAATGTATATTCTAGCTTCCATATGCATAGTCACACTTCCTTAATTGATTCAAAACAGGGCACCATGAATCCCCATTACCAATCTCGTTGTCCCTATGTAGATTCTCTAATATTTTTTCTATTTCAACAGTTTACCTAACTTTTTGTTTCTAATAATCTTCCTCTTTGACAATAATTTTAGCTGTATCCATGCAAATATGATGTTTCATGATATGGGTCTATTCAACAAGGGTAAAGCTATCTAGTCATGAATTATTAATATCTCTCGTGTGCTCCTTAATTCTTGTTTGGAGAGACCTCCTTTTTGCAAGAGCAAGGGATTATGTAAACACATTTTTATTTTTAGGATCTCACAAATCTTTGGAAAAGTCTAACAATGTACAGAGGGTGATATGAGGTTTGAATGAAGTTTGTATGCCACCCCTCCTTACAATTATTTTTATTTTTTTAGATTCATTTTATGTAAGGGATGGTGATCCTCATAACATCTAATCCATGTTAATATCTCTTTGCCTCCTAATACTAGTTTTATGGAAGGATTTTTCAATTTCCCATCTCTTATAGTCATTGACCAACAAAACATCAAAGAGATGATCATTTTCTTGGTTTAGGTGTTCTGGGTCCAAATTTGTAATATCCCTCTTCGTTAGAGAGTAAAGAATTAGATGGAACTTTATCCCATGAGGTTTGTATAAAAAATACCCATGGAGATTTATATCTTCAAGTGGATTCACACCATCATCCATGTCATAAAATTTCAATCCTTTACTCTTTAGCAAAGATGTCTTTTATGATTTATGATCCAGAAGACCTAAATCAGTAAAATTATAGCCTATTTGAAGTTTGTTTGGCCAATGGTTATAAGATATGGTAATTTTTAAAAAACTTCCAAAAAACTAGCATTAAGAGGAAAAGATATATTAATAGGGATTCAAATGTTTTGAGGATAATCATCCCTTACATAAAATGAATCTCAAAAAAAGTAGAAAGAATTGTAAGGAGAGGTGCAATATAAACTAGATTCAAACCTCATAACACCCTCCATATATCTTTAGACTTTTCCAAAGATCTATTATATCCTAAGCTCAAAAAGTGTTTATAAAATCCCTTGTTCTTACATAAAACCTTATATAGGGGAAACATGGGAGTCTCTTTAGATAAGACTCAATGAGCACACAAGAAACATTCATAATTCACAACTAGATAATTATACACTTATTAAACACACCCATATCATGAAACACCATATTCGCATGTATAAAGCCAAAATTATTGTCAAAGAGGAAGATTATTGGAAGAAGAAATTTATGGAAACTATTGAAATAAGAAAAATCCCATATAATCTAAATAGGGACAATGGGAATGGTATGTTGGACTCTTGGCACCCTATTTTGAATCAATTGAGGCATGGCTATACACATGTAAGACAAAGTATACCTTTATTTATTTAATATTTAATTAATTTTTGGGTAGTCAGCCTGTATTTCTTCATTCTCATTTACATAATTATTATTTAGGATGGCATTTTGTTGTATTTACTCAAGGAAATTCATCAAATTATTATTTTTTCCCCTAAAGATGGGCATAGATATTGTACATAAAATGTCAGATTCAATTTCACTCAATATTATGATTGGAGAAATCACTTTTAAATTTTGAAATTTAATTAATTTTACTAGTTATACCCAACCAAAAAGTTTAAATTTACTAATATATATATTCAAAACTAAATTCTATTTTTCATCCTAGTGAGATTCGAATTTGGATTGTTTGGAGATTGGGAAAGTATGAAAGGATTTGAATAAATCAAGCACCAGTGGATGCAAACTAGGAAATTTAATGATCCTTTTTAAAACTCTTCTAGCATTGCAATTTACAACCTATAGGTAATCTATTAATCTAATATAAATCATGTTTGTGATCGTTTCTAAAATTTTATACATTTATTTTTATTTTTTTTTAAAATAGATAAAGATGATTTTCTAATTCATGATGCTTTTCCATCCCTATGAATATTTTATTGAACATCGATTATTTTTCATCAATGTGATGTTTTTTAAGCTTCAAATTATTTTCTAATCAATTGTGATGACTTTCTATCTTATGATGTTTTTAGAATAATGTGATATTTTCCTAGCCCTAAGATGTAATCACATCAATGTGATGCCTTTCTAAGCATGCAATACATTTCTAAACTTGCAATGCTTTTCCATCACCATAATTATTTTCCATCATTGCAATGCCTTTTCATCACTGTGATGATTTTCCATCACTATGATTATTTTTTGACCCCATGATGCTTCTATAACCTTGTAATGTTTTTCCAAAGAAAGAGAAACTTTTCCAATACATGTGATGTTTTTCCAATGCATTACAATGCTTTTTCAAAAGAGGAATGGTTTTGTAGCTATGTGATGTTGTTATAAGCAAGCAATGTTTTTACAAGGATGCAAAGATTTTACATGTATGTGACACCACTCTAATAAAATATATTTAATAATAAAAAAATATATCCTTATAGAAAAATGGCAGTTAATAAAGAAAAATTGGAAAAACAAACAAATGTAACACATTTCAAGGTATGAAGTATTGCATTTTATTTTGAGAAACCATCTATATCAGTTGATCTGTCTCCACTATTGTCAGGGTATCATGATAACATTCAAAGTGAAACTTAGAATGAGAGAAATGATAATTTAGTGACTGACATTATCAGTGATGATGACAATGAAATTCCTCTACTTGAAGACATCCTATTGAATGAGCTTAAATATGCAACACTGGAAGGATTAGAATTCAACTCTACTTCTAGGATACTAACTTCTAACAAATTGAATGTTAGAAGTGGAAATTCTAACAGTTAAGGAAATTGCACCATCACAAGTACTTTAGGGACACTAAATTCTACTGAAAGAGAAAGCAAAGAAAATGAGATTTAAGAAGGAATTTCAGGTTAGATTGGTGGGCCAAGTTTCCATTCATTAAACCTATTGAAAATGAAAATAAAAATGAACCTCTCAAAAAACATAAATGCATTTTTTTAAGCTATAAATTTGACAAGGATGAGAAAACGTAGCTGAAATTAGATACTATTGAGAACCATCTAGGAAATACATGTGAAAATAAAATTAAAAACGGAGTTGTGAATCATATTGCTAAATGGACCAAAATAAAAAAGAATATGAATGGCCGTCCTAAAATTTAAAGGCATGTACAACCTTATCCCCATCTAAGAAGAAAGTCGTGAACCAAATTCAATTCGACCACACATTCCTTCCTCCCTTTTTTTTTTTTGAGTGACGTGAGAACGATGGATTCTTATTTAGATGGGCATCCAGAAAAATAATTAGCTTTTGACCCAAATTTCTATGAAGGTAGTATAGTGGAAAAATCAATATTGCGAGTACACTTAATTTTATACAACTTAGGTATGCCAATGAAATATTTGTATTCATTTTCTCACTAATTAAGAGTTGCCATGCAAGATGTAATGGAAACATTTTTGTTAAATTTTTAAAATCATTATAATATTGTAAAATATCATATGAATAAAGAATCTTTGTTTTATATTTGAGGATGACCTCAATATATATATTCAGAGAATAATTTCATAATGGATTAATAATTAATTAATGATTGTATAAGTATAAAGGATAAGTGCAAGAAGTTTAGAAGATAAAATCGAGGATATTTTTTTGTCAAAATGTAATTTACACAAAAATATGATGGAGTTTTAAAATAATATTTGTAGGATTTATATTTTGGCTTAATGATTTATATTTTGAATTGATAATAATTGAACATAAACTCTATACATAATATAACACAAACAAAATATATCATATATGCTCTGTTGTTGTTATAATTCATTTTTTTAAAATATAAAATTAAAATAAATTTAGTGACTATAATTTTAAAAAATTCATATTATCATTTAAGCATATAAGGTTGAGGTGGTATTTGTTCCAATTATTCAGGTTACATATTAGCTAGTGAACAATGAGAACACATGTAAAAAAGGCAAGGAGATGTAAAACTTTATCCCATGAAATAAAAAATTGTGAGACAAATTAAAATGCATGTAAATGAGAGTTTGAATTAAAAAAAGATGCAGTCTAATTTCTTTTAAAAAAAATTAAAAGAGAGAAAAAGAAAAGAAAAAGTTGATATACGTGATATATATTTTTTATTTTTAAAGTGGATCAAACATGATGGAATCCATTTTAGAAAGGTATATTTTGTCCATTTATATTGAAGTAATGAATGAATAATATTTTAGAGTTCTAGAAGCAATATTAAAATTAAGAGATATGATGTTTTTATAGTTCATAATGGATAGATTATATGTATTTTGGAAATATTGTATATTAATTTTTTGAATCGATGTTTCAGATTAACATCTATAATTTATCCTCAAGAAGCTTGATTGCATGTGAATAACAAACTTTCATTATTTTAAATAGATAAACATGCTGGACACTAGAGAATATTGATTGAGAGAGTATCTATTGGGTTGTTGTAACAATAACCTCAATGATAAAAAACAAAAAGCATTGAGGTTACCATTACAATAATCCAACAGATATTCTCTCAATCAATATTCCCTGGTGTCCGGTGTATTTATTTATTTAAGATAGTGAAATTTGTTGTCCACATGCAATCAAGCTCCCTGAAGATGGATCATGGATGTTGATTCGAAACGTCGATTCAAAAGTTTAATACACAATACTTTCAAAAAACATATAATCTAAATATTAAAATTTATTGAAAAGACATATTTAACATAAGGTAATAAAATATTTATTTAGAAACATTTAAATGGATATTTTTAAATTATAAAATTATAGATGAAGAGATTGAAACATTGAACAAGTAAATATATTCATCATATAAATAAGAAATAATTAAATTAAGATGTAGAAGAATCAATTAAATTTTCACCGAAATCTCCTCTTTATCACAATATAATGGAGGAATCAATATTTTACTATACTTAATTTAATAATATTTATGTCAACCACTCAAATTTTTGTATTTGGTAGAAAAAATATTCATTTCAAATACTTTCATCGTTTTTAAAATAAATTGATTTCTTTTATTATTTATATATTTATACAAAATAATAAGAAAAAATTTAATAAAAAAATACACAATAAAAGAAAAACATTTAAGATTAGATTTGTGAGGTTTTTGATATAGACCTAAAAAAAAAACTCTTGTAATAAAGCTTTTAACCAAACATATTAAGATATCCAAAGGATTTTGCTTTTAACCAAACATATTAATATATCCAAAGGATTTTTCTTTTAACCATATTACTTTTCAACATGCAATACCGCACTAATTCTCTCACATACACCCCAGCTGTTGGAATTTTGAAGGACAAAAGTTTGATTGTAGGTGCGGACTAGATTATTCTTCTTTCACCTATTTATTAGCTCACAAATGTAATTTCATACTCATGCCAATGAATTATTTGTATTCATTTTCTAACTTTTAAATCAATATTTACTATTAAGAGTTGTCATGTAAGTTAGTAAGGAAAACATTTTAAAGTTTTCATAATCATTATAACTTCGTAAAATATTAGATGAATAAATAATTTGTATTTTACATTTGAAATTGGTTTTAATATAATTATGAAAAGAAACCATAAATTTTTACATTTATAAGACAATTTTATAATGTATTAATAATAATATAAATATAAAGGGTAAGTGTAAAAATTTTGAGGAATAAAAAAGATGATATTTTTTCTTCAAAATATGATTTATACAAAAATATATGTAAACTTTAAAAAAAAATCTAGATGTTTTTATTTTGGTCCGATGATCATCGAACGTAAATTACATACACATTATAACACAAACACATTATAACATATACGTGTTGTTATAATTCAATTTATTTTCTTATAAATAAATTGAAAATTAATTTAAGGATTATAACTTTAAAAAATTCATATTGAGATTTAAACATATAAGCTTGATGCAATATTTAATCCAATTTTTATAATTACACCTTAACTAGTGAACAATTAAAATACATGTACAAAACTAAAAGAGATGCACAACCTTATCCCATAAAAGGAAAAGTTGTGAAACAAATTCAAATGCTTATAATGAATGTCTAAATTAAAAAAGGGATGTACAATCTTATTTCTTTTTTTTTTTTTTTTAAATTGTTAATGAAATTCAATATTTTTAATTTAGAATCTTTTATATATATATATATATATATATATATATATATATATATATATATATTTTAAATTTAGAATCTTATATATATATATACATACATACACATGAGAGAATGGAATAGGATGAATGTCCATTTTGTCTATTTTTATTAAATGGAATGGATAAATGAAGAATATTTTAGATTTATAAAAGTAATTTTAAATTATACTGAAGAGATATTTAATATAGAATAATAAAAAAATTATTTTAGAACATTTGAATAAAAAAAAATTATTATGAAATTGATGAGGAGAAGATAAGGCCAAACAAATAAACATACATATTCATCCCATAAATAATGAATGATTATGTTAATATATAATAGATACAATTAAATTTTGATTGAAATATCCTCTCTACCACAATGTAGTGGAGAAATAAATATCCTATTATAATTATTTTAATAATATTTATATTAATTAATAAAATATTTTTATTTAGTAGAATAAATATTCATTTCAAGTTTTACAAAATGATAAAAAAAAATTGCTAAATAAAATATCCACATTTAATGAAAAGTATCTAAAATGAGATTTGTGAGATTTTGATATAAGAAATGGTTGAGGTTAATTTTTTTTTGGTTAAAGTTATGTAGCCAAACTATTTTATAACACGCTAATGTTGTTACTATATACTCTAACTCTATTATAAAAAGAAAAACCATTTGTTGTTTGTTTGGGCTCAAAGTTATAATGTTACTTCCAAGACTAAAATAATAGCTTGAATTTGATTTGAGATCATCTATTGAACCAACTTAATCTGAATTTAAAAATCCAATTAATTTCAAACACTTGGATGTTATATAATGCATTCCATGATCCACCATGACTTTGATATATTGAAGTATTTTTTTTTAGCTCTCATGTAATTTTAATGTGGCTTTGCCATAAATAAGGAAACAATAATTACTCTATGAAAATTATTTGGTCTAGGAGTTGTTAGATATATCAAACTACCGACCATCCTTCAAAATTAAATCTCATTCTTTGTAATGTCCCCAACCAGTAGGGATATGCAAACACAAGAAGCTCTGATACCACTGTGATGTCCCTTACTTAGGGGCTCTCTTATCTGCACAAAAGCTCTGATACCACTGTGATGTCCCTTACTTAGGGGCTCTTTTATCTACACAATAAGCTCTGATACCACTGTGATGTCCCTTACTTAGGGCCTCTTTTTGTTTCTACAAAAGCTCTGAGCAACTGTAATATCCCCTTCAAACAGGGAATATATAAACTCATAAAGCTCTGATCACAGATACAAACTTGCAGAATAGATTCAAAATAAGCATACACAAATCACAGTATAATCTCTCAATAGCAAATAAAGATCTCATTACTTGTTCTTCTGGACGATTACACAATTGAGTCTCTGTTATACAAAATAAAGAATATTAAAATCCTGGTCTTAAAACCCTGGCTTTTGCTAATCTGGCAATGAAAACTGGATCTGGAAGTGTCTCGGCCTTTCTGTGTCGACACACAGGCGCCGTCGTCGGTCGATATCTCGCCGACGTCAGTCTCTGTCGATCGGCTTTCTGCCGACGTCGGTCTTCAGTCGACCGATGTCAATCACTGGAAGCCCTTTCTCGGCCGATGTCAGTGCCTGAACAGCTCTAAACGGACCTGTACAGATGTGGTACGGCTGCCAACCTGTCTCTTCTTAACCCCTGATTGCTGAACAGCCTGATCTCACGAATATAGATTCTAACACAAGATCTATCTCTGTATAACTTATTGGATCAAAACTAAATAAAGAAAATACCTGGAAAGCTCTGTGATAAACTTCTGTGTGAAGTTATCTCTCAACCCTGGAATTCTGTGATAACTTCTGGATGAAGCTATCTCTCAGATCTGTATCTCTGTGATAACTTCTGGATGAAGCTATCTCTCAATTTGGCAATAAATCAGCTGATATCTCACAGCCTCTAAATCACACACAATGAAGAGGGAATGTTCTCCACTGCAATAGAATCCTGGAACCCTTGGCTCAGTCTTCACAGAAGAATTTCTTCAAAATCAATATCAATAATCTATGCATAATCCATAATGGCCTCCATGTGAAACCCTTATACCCTCAAAAGATATGCTTGCCCTAATTAGGGTTTCTTAAATTAGCATTAGGGTTTCTAATTTAAAATTAGACCAAATAATTAATAATTAATAATTAATTATTAATGAGACCAAATAATTAATATTTGATTAAATCAATCAAATATTAATATCTCCCTCAATATACGTCGGATCCTCAAACCGATCGAAGCAGGTGAATCAGGGAGTGATTCCACACATGACCATACCAAAATAAAGGTGCTCCTCTGCATGTCAAATATCCCTAAATAATAGGAGCTCAGGCCCAATGCATCTGAAATAACCTGAATGAAAACCAAATATAGAAATTCTGCAAATCAAAGTCAAGCCAAGCTCCATTATGACCCTCTATCCATCCTATTAGCCTACGAAGGTCGTATAATAGGCTAATCATCAAGTCTGTCAATGTCCACGAAAAAGGGGACATGACAATCCGCCCCTCCTGAAATTGCTTGTCCCCAAGCAATCTCAGAACAATGAACCACTCGATCCTCCTGGATCCCAAATGTAGTTATGCCCTGCACTGCTGTAAGTCAATGTGAGTACCTGCAATATCATCAGGAGTAAAACAAAGAGGAACCCATAATCAAATTGGCAAACACAACTCAACCAATCTCTGAAATCATAACTGCCCTAGATGTGTCGATACTGTAGGCTATGTAATTGGCAACTGCAAATTCCATCTACAAAAGATGGTGTTAATCCATCCCATAACTGATCCCTCTGTAATGGTGGCACAACCAACTGTACCACACTGTCAAATGTGTGAGAAGAATCAATCTGGAGACTCAACTCCACTGGTATCCCAAACTCCTCAGAATCAGGGACTCCCAAGTCCTGAATATGTGTGTGAGCCTCAACCACATGCTCCTCATAAGCAGCTATAGAAACATACTCATCACCAACACTCAGTGTACTAACATCTGAGTACACCTCCACACTCTGAATGCAAGCATCAAACTCATCCTCACTTTCTAACTCCTGAGTTAGACTCACCTTAAGACAAAGCTCATCCACAACATCCTCAACTACCCCTGCCTATGAAGATAATGCAGATAAATCATTACCTGAAGATGTGTTAATATCTCCTTGTATTGGATCAACATGACTGTCAAACTCATCATGCAAGTGGCTGCATGTCATAGGGAAAGCACTACGATCCTTGGGCCTATTAATTAAATTCTTTAACCACATACAAGCTCTAGGTGAGACATTTCTCCCTTTTGTCCAGACATACCATAAATCTTCTGCCAAAAGTTTAGAAATTTTATCCTCCTCCTCAAACAAGATTGTGAACATAATAGAGTGCATTGATGCCAATATATTGCTCTGATACCACTGTAATGTCCCCAACCAGTAGGGATATGCAAACACAAGAAGCTCTGATACCACTGTGATGTCCCTTACTTAGGGGCTCTCTTATCTGCACAAAAGCTCTGATACCACTGTGATGTCCCTTACTTAGGGGCTCTTTTATCTGCACAATAAGCTCTGATACCACTGTAATGTCCCTTACTTAGGGCCTCTTTTTGTTTCTACAAATGCTCTGAACAACTGTAATATCCCCTTCAAATAGGGAATATATGAACTCATAAAGCTCTGATCACAGATACAAACTTGCAGAATAGATTCAAAATAAGCATACACAAATCACAGTATAATCTCTCAATAGCAAATAAAGATCTCATTACTTGTTCTTCTGGACGATTACACAATTGAGTCTCTGTTATACAAAATAAAGAATATTAAAATCCTGGTCTTAAAACCCTGGCTTTTGCTAATCTGGCAATGAAAACTGGATCTGGAAGTGTCTCGGCCTTTCTGTGTCGACACACAGGCGCCGTCGTCGGTCGATATCTTGCCGACGTCGGTCTCTGTCGGTCGACTTTCTGCCGACGTCGGTCTTCAGTCGACCGATGTCGGTCACTGGAAGCCCTTTCTCAGCTGATGTCGGTGCCTGAACAGCTCTGAACGGACCTGTACGGACGTGGTACAGCCGCCAACCTGTCTCTTCTTAACCCCTGATTGTTGAACAGCCTGATCTCACGAATATAGATTCTAACACAAGATCTATCTCTGTATAACTTATTGGATCAAAACTAAATAAAGAAAATACCTGGAAAGCTCTGTGATAAACTTCTGTGTGAAGTTATCTCTCAACCCTAGAATTCTGTGATAACTTCTGGATGAAGCTATCTCTCATATCTGTATCTCTGTGATAACTTCTGGATGAAGCTATCTCTCAATTTGGCAATAAATCAGCTGATATCTCACAGCCTCTAAATCACACACAATGAAGAGGGAACGTTCTCCACTGCAATAGAATCCTGGAACCCTTGGCTCAGTCTTCACAGAAGAATTTCTTCAAAATCAATATCAATAATCTATGCATAATCCATAATGGCCTCCATGTGAAACCCTTATACCCTCAAAAGATATGCTTGCCCTAATTAGGGTTTCTTAAATTAGCATTAGGGTTTCTAATTTAAAATTAGACCAAATAATTAATAATTAATTATTAATTATTAATGAGACCAAATAATTAATATTTGATTAAATCAATCAAATATTAATATCTCCCTCAATATACGTCGGATCCTCAAACCGATCGAAGCAGGTGAATCAGGGAGTGATTCCGCACATGACCATACCAAAATAAAGGTGCTCCGCTGCATGTCAAATATCCCTAAATAATAGGAGCTCAGGCCCAATGCATCTGAAATAACCTGAATGAAAACCAAATATAGAAATTTTGCAAATCAAAGTCAAGCCAAGCTCCATTATGACCCTCTATCCATCCTATTAGCCTACGAAGGTCGTATAATAGGCTAATCATCAAGTCTGTCAATGTCCACGAAAAAGGGGACATGACATTCTTACTATTGGTCTTACCTTTTTTGCTCAAATTTTCACTTTTTTGCTTATGAAGTGCCCACATCCTTACACTTATCCATTTTGAAACATCTCAATAGATTTTGGAAAAAATTTGCTTGACAAATAAAGATATAATCAATTGAATAATTGATATACCTACACACTAAGAAAGTAATGCATCAACCCAAGATTATTAAACTCGTACTCCTTAATCATTGCTTAATTAAATTCATACATCATGCTCTAACTATTACTTGTAGAAATCATGTCATCAACATAAAGACAGACCATTAAAATTTGTCTACCTTACTTTTTCACATAAAATTTTGGTTCATTTTGACTTCTAAAAAAGTCACGCTACTGGAAATAATTGTAAATTATTGAATACTAAGCTCTAGGAGCTTATTTCAAGCCATACAATACTTTTGTAATTCTACATAAATATCATAAACCTCTTCCTCAATGAAGCCTTTCAACAATGCAAAATTCACATCCATTTGGTGAATTATCCACTTATTATGGGTTGTCAATGCTAACATTTTTCTTATTATATCCCAATGAGCAACTAGTGTAAATGTTTATTCATTGTCTATTCCACACACTATTGCTTATCGTTTGGCTACTAGCCTTGCCTTATGGCCTTTCAATTTTTCCATCACTCTTTTTTTTGTTTTTATATATCCATTTTACTCCTATCACCTATTTATCTTTTGGAAGACCAAGTGGCTCCCAAGTTCCATTCTTCTCAATTTTCCTCATTTTTTCTTCCAGTGCCTCACACCAAATTCCATGTTTCACTACATCTTAATAACAAAATAGTTCAACTTGAAATCGATAAAATAAAGCAAAGTTAACAATATGATTTGTATCCTATTGATTAGCAATCCTTTGATAAATTTATTTAAAGATTTTTACTTTCTTTGTGGATCTTGGAGTTGAAGTCATATTTTCACTTATGCTTGATAAAGAATTTATTGGTGATGAAATTAGACTACCACCAGGTCTTGAGATGCTACTAGGACTATTGGAGAGAGGAGTTATATCATCTTGGGGTGACTCCAGTTCCACAATTTCTAATTTTTCATGTTGTAAACCTTCTTTCCACACTCAATCTTCATAAATTATCACATCACATGATATAATCACTTTTATTAATATATGATTACAAAACTTATATGCTTTGCTTATTTCAAAATACCCAACAAAAATACACACTTCACTTTTTGGTTGTTTTTATTTCCTTAAGCTAACTAGACATGTAGTGAAAAGTTAGTGGAGTTCATAAGGTAATTTCTTGTGTCATTCTCACATTGGTGTGAAAGATTAATTATGCAAACTAAAAAAAAAAAGTTTTTCCCTTATTTTCTTATGTAAATTTATTGGCCATTAAAATTGATATCAGAGCATGGTTTCATAACTTAAAGCTCCATGTATTTTGATTCTGAGATTTTTATTTTTTCATTATTCTAATTTCTACATTTCTTCTTATGTAGAATGGAAACTAAGAATAAGAAACATGCAGGTTTATAACATCGATTTTTTGCACCCTATTAGTCATCCTTAACACATCACATGTGTCCACACTAGTTTAAAATGCATATAGGGTGGCTATTGAGGCTAATTAATATTAGACATATATGAGGATGGGACCCATAATCCTTCATCCATTATAACATCTGATTGAAGTGGTTCAAGACTAAATTATTTAGATGCCTAATACTTTTAGGATTTTCAATCCACAATAGTCTTAAGATGGCCATGGGAAATCTCACCGTCATGATATATTTAGGATCTATCCAAGATGTAGTGTTTTTCAACCAATAAAATATGTAGGGTACTTTGAGTGGGAAGGGAGGGAGGTAGGACATGAGAGGATGAATTCATGTAAAAAATTTTAATCCATAGACATGAGACATAAGATTTGATCCAAGACCTTATGAGACTACATCCACTTATTTATTAAGGGTAAAAAAATGGTTTTCATTCCAAGGCATGGTTGGTGAGTTTGATTTAATGATTTGGTTTATACGTGTATTATAAAAATTTTGGAGTTCACTTCACATATCATTTATTGAGAGCATATATAATAGCATTAAGGATACATGAGGAACAAAATCACCACCTTGGTATTAATACTATGACTTTGGAGATGTTTCTAGAGTGAATCCAAGTTCATTAGATGATGGAAAAAAATTTCCAATGTAGGATTGATGTCTTTCATGAATTTGAGTAGAGGGTAGCTGAAATCGCTTAGTATGATAGTAGATTTATTGACCTCCTTTAGTATTTACCTTATCTTGAGGATGAAAATATTCTAGTAAATCATTTCATTAGAGGGTTCATTCTAGACATGGGTAGATAAATTAACCTCCTATCTTCATAGACTATGCACGTAATTGTGGAGAAATCCTAACTATTAAAGGAAAATGAACCCAATATATCCTAAGAGAGACTTAGAGATAAAATCTTATCCAAATGGGACATCAAAGCTAAGGGAGCTTAGTCACCTAAATAAGATTTTGGTCCACCCTAACTACTATCAAAAGCATTAAAGTAGAAAAAATAACATTGAATCCCATTAGAGTCCTCAACATTACTAAGGTAAAATAGGGTAGACCCTCTTTCCAAAATACCATAAATACAAGGACAAACACCTACCTACACTCATTAACATGGCATATAAGGCCCAAAGATGTCAAAGGCCATAGGTTTCAAAGTGATAGTGGGGAATATTCAAAAGTGGCTCCACCACATGATGGTTGATTTTTCTTTAAAGGACCAAATTTTTCTAGGGGTTCTCCTTAGAGGAGAGAAGTTACCATAAAATAGAAGATACATATCTAAAATTAGACACTAACAAATGTGGGTCAAGTTCATATGATTTATGCTATAATTGATGACCATCAAGCATAACACCAAGACAACATGATTATTACTTTAGGAATTATTATTAACATACATGTTTATATTATTTTTGACCTAGAAGATTTTGAATCCTTTATTTCCCCTTTAGCCATTTATTAGATAGCAATATCTAGGTAGTTACATGGATGGGTGGTCAATATGGTTTATGAGGCTAAAAATTCAATTATATTCTTGGTAAGTTGTTTTGTTCTCGATCTAAGTGTGTTCATTTCCATCTTGGATCTGCATGTATTACTCTTGGGCTCATACGACAATGTTTTAAGCATGGATTGGCTAGAAGCCCACTGAGCCCAAATATATTTTTATCTAAAGCCTTTTTGGTGTGAAGATGATATTGGAGTTGAGATGGTCATCTTAGGGATTAAAATATTAGTCTCTCTCTACATGATCTATGCTACATAGCTTAGGCAGTGTATATGTGGAGGATGTCAATTTTAGTCCATATGGGTGAGTGATAAGTCAAAAGATGAGATTGTTGAGATGAATCTTGAATCTCACCCTATATTGTATGAGGTTTTCGATGTATTTATGAGTTATTTTTTAAGGTTATCCCTGAGCTAAGACATCAATTTTATGATTGATTTGGTGTTAGGGGTAGAGCCCATTTCAATGATTTCTTATAAGATAACTACCCATGAGCTAAGCGAGGTCAAGATTTAGTTTTATTATATATTTGAGATGGAAAAAATTTATCTAAGTGTGTCTCTTTGGAGCACACCTATGATATGTTTTAACAATAAAGACATGCCCCTTCATTTTTGTATAGATTACCAATACTTAAAAAATGTGACAATCAAGAATTAGTATCTTTTAGTGACAATCAAGAATTAGTATCTTTTATCATATATAGATCAATTTCCTTATATTTATCATATAAGATTGACCTCAGTTATACTTATCTCTAGTTTAGGATTGGAAAGATGTACATCCCTAATATTTCCTTTATAATATTCTATGGTCACTACGAGTTCATTGTGGTACCACTTGAGCTAATCAATGCCCCAACAATATTCATGAGCTTGATGAATAATTTGTTGGAAGAGTACCTAGATTAGTTTGTGTATTTTATTAGATTACATTCTAATTTTCTCTTATTAAGGAGCATGAGTTGCATTAGTGTAAGTTATTACAGTGTTTGAGGGAGAATCAAATATATGTTAGTTTTTCCAATTGTACCTTTTTTTGGATTGATTGCATTATCTTGGCCACATCATCTCAAGTAAGAGTATATTTATGGATCCTTTGAAGGTCCATGTTCTGTTTTGGAGTGGCTTACACCCACAAATGTCATAGAGATGAAGAGATTTATGGGATTGTTAAGGTATTATCAGAATTTAGTTCATGAAAAATATCATATGTCTCATCCCATTACTTCCTTTATATGAAATCAAATAAGTTATATTTGACATAGAAATATGAGGTAGACTTCCAAATTCAGAGGGAACATCTCACAAATGCTCCTATTCTTGTAATGATAAATCCATCTAATAGCTTCATTATATACAATGTTATATAAAGGTTTTTGGGGTTGTTATCATGTATGAGAACTAGGTAGTGGCTTATGAGTCATAGATGCTCAAGGACTAGGATATCAAATACCCCACCCAATTATAAAGAGCTTGATGCAATTAATCACACATTTTTGGTGGTGCCAATTTTTTTGGCAGATCAAATGTTCAATATAGGATAAATCATTTGAGTCTTCAACCTATATTCACACAAGCCAACTACAATGCCCATAAAATTTTCTATATGGAGCTCCTATATGAGTATCATTGTTAGGTTAATGTAGATACATATTCCCTCAACAGATGTTGACACCATTTTACATTGATATTAGTGAGGACATGTATGACGATTCATCTTTAATCACCTCACTGAGGATATTATTTATCAAGAGATACGTCACCAAATTGAATCTTAGAGGGCCCTTTCATAAAGTTTTTTGGTTATTACCTTGACAAACAATGGTATTTTGCAACATAAAGGATGCATTTATGTGCCCAATTCAAGGGAATTGCACCATTTTATGGTGTAAAATGCCCATTGAGTCCCTTATTCAATACATATATAGATTAAAAAGATGTATATAAAATTATGAGAGTTATACTATTGGGATTATTTGTGCCAAAATATTATTGAATTTGTGTTATGATTCCTTGAGTGTCAATGATTTAATATATAAAAGTTGTTAACAAGTTCGTGATGTGTTTCAAGTGTTTTTTTAATGAAAGTATATTTTATATTCTTCTCACGTAATACATAGGATTTGTAGGCATAGGAAGACATAAAATTCACCTGGATCCCATTTAAAATGTAGAGCATTGGAAGCTGAGCCTTTGCAATCGAGAGTTTGACCAAATTAAGGTCAAATGAAATAGAATGATGAGAAAATGACTAATTGGTAGTATGGTACCCCACTACGGGCCTAATATCTCCATCTATTATAATTTCTTCTAAGAGGAATAGGATGTCAGGCCAAAATTTTCATAACTATTTATATATTCACAATATCATATCTGAGATATTGATTTTTTTAATATTATTTATTAAAACATGCTACGTAGAAAGGTTGTATTTGTATATATTAATTTTTGTAATATTATTTATTAAAACATGCTACCTAAAAAGGTTGTATTTGTATTTATTCCCTGCAGTTTTTCTCTCCCCAGCTGTTGTCGCTACCTCCATCAGCATTGGCTTCAGAAATTGTGCACCACCATCCTACAAACAGAAAAGAAATTCCTGTTAATCATAATAGTTGTTCACAGGATGCAGTGGGGAAAGCGGTAGGAATTTCTAAATTTTTAAATGTTTATGAACAGAGCAGATCACAGCGATACCAGAACAGGAATTTGTGCAACACCGATCACTTGCCAATGAAGTAGGTGGTGTGGTCAGCTAATGCATGGAGTTTTCAGTTGGTGCTTCAGATGCTGCCGATGGCCACCAGGACATGGTACAAATGGCATACCTGTCACACCAGCTGTCCGTTCCAGTACCTTCTACATGCAAACTGCAATGTTAAAGTTATGAGATGGCCTTAGATTTCCCTAATTTTTGGTTTATGAATATAGCTTTTTGAAAATCTCATTGGGTGAAAACCACAGGATTTAAAAACTGTTTAGCTTTAACTGAGGAAATTATAAAATAATTCGTATGAAATAGTTCATTGTCATTGGCCAGAATAGTTTGTTGACTAAAGTAAAACGCTGCAACGAAAACATTAATGCCCGTCAGGTTTAAAAAAAATTATGAACCAAAATAAAAAAGAATATGAATGAACGTCCTAAAATTTAAAGCTGTGAACGAAATTAAATATATTTTTACTTTCGATTGGACATTCCTACCTACTTTTCATAAAGTGAGGTGAGTGCGATGGATTCATGTTTTAGATGGGGCCATGTGTATTGAGAAAAATTATTAATTTTTGACTGAAATTTCTTTGCAGGAGGCATGATGGTTTAAACATTTAATTTTATTGAACTTAATCATACCAATGAATCATTTGTATTCAGTTTTTAATTTTTAAATCAATATTTACTATTAAGAGTTGTCATGTAGGTGTAATGGAAACATTTTAAAGTTTTTATAGTCATTATAACTTCGCAAAATATCATATGAATAAATAATTTGTGTTTTATATTTGAGATTGGCTTCAATATAATTATGAATAGAAACCATAAATTTTTACATTCATAGGACAATTTTATAATGGATTAACAATAAATTAATGATAGTATAAGTATAAAGTGTAAGTGTAAGAAGTTTGAGGGATAAAAAAGATGTCATTTTTTCTTTAAAATATGATTTATATAAAAATGTGTATGAGTTTTAAAAAAATTCTTTTAGGTTTTTATATTTTGGCTCGATAATCATCAAACATAAACTACATACGCATTACGTTGTTGTTATAATTCAATTTGTTTTCTTGTAAATAAATTGAAAACAAGTTTAAGGATTATAACTTTGAAAAATTCACACTATTATTTAAGCATCTAAGGTTGAAGCAGTACTTGTTCCGATTATTGTAGTTATACCTTAACTAGTGAACAATAGAAATGCACATACAAAAATAAACAAGATGTTCAACCTTATCCCACAAAAGGAAAAGTTGTGAAACAAATTCAAATGCTGATAAATAAAAGTCCGAATTAAAAAATGAATGTACAATCTTATGTCCTTTAAAAAATAAAATTTGTTAGCGAAATTCAATATTCTTAGTTTAGATGTGATATATTTTTTATTTTTTAAGTGAAGTGAATGGGATGGATTCCATTTTTAATGGCTTCATTGTGTATGTTTGTATGGAATGAATTAACAGAGATTATTCTAAATTTTTTGACGTAATTCTAAATTGTATTGAAGAGACATATTTAAAATAGGGTAATAAAAAATTTATTTTGAAACATTTGAATAAGAGTTTTTTGATAATGAAGTTGATTGAAGAGATTATAAAGCCAAACAACTAAACATATTCATTCCATAAATAATCAATAATTGTGTTAACTTATAATAAAAACAATTAAATTTTTACTAAATCTCCTCTCTATCACAACATAGTGGATAAATAAATATCCTACTAGGATTATTTAATAATATTTATGCTAATCAATAAAATATTTTTATTAATGTAGAATTCCTAGATGTAGATCCTTCCATAACATTGTAGGTAACAAGAATTCATGATAGAGAGGGAAATCTTATTTTGAAGAGGTCCTATGACGATGGTGAGTGCAAGTAGTGTGGGGCATGGAAATGGCATTAAGAAAGAGCAGGAAATAATATTTTAAAAACCAGACTCGGAAAGGGAGAAAGGGGATAACAACGGAGGAGGGGAGAGCACATGGGCCAATAGGTTTGAAGTATTGTCACGTCAAGTACCAATAGAGGGAATCTCCTCTTAGAGATGTAACAATGCAGACTCTACCAATTCCAAGCAGATGCTAGGCAAGTCATCTTGGAGTGAAAAATTGATTGGTTTGATGGGCAAAAACGATATCATGCTTATTGAATATCTTAAAACCATTAAGGATGGAAAAATCATTCATGTTCAAATCACTCCTTCTCTCATTAGTCATGCATCATCAAGGATGGAGCAGGATTTAGTTGGAAATTTTATGGGAGCCAGGCCAAACATTGACTCTTTCAGAGCTTGGGAAAAAGAAAAATGGTTCCCTAAAGGTCATATGGAGATACTAGTAATGATTAATGGATTTTTCATGATTATATTTAATAACCCTGAAGATAGTGTCAACATCTTTGTAGGGGGTCCTTTGTTTTTTGGAAAATATGGACTTTTTTTCAAAAAATGGCACCCAAGGTTTGATCTTGAGAAGGAGAACATCAATCTAATGCCCATTTGGGTTAGGTTATTGGGTCTTTTGATTGAGTTATGGGACAAGGATTTATTTATTAGCATTGCCAAATCTTTTGGTTACCTCATTACTCTAGACTCGACAACCAAGGCAAGATCCATGCTTGTTTATTCCAAGTTTTATGTGAACACATTTGTAAATCAAAAACTAGATACTTTAGTGGTGTTACATATCCCTTTTGGAGTAATAGCATAAAAAATCAAATTTGAAAAATCAGCCCTGTTGTGTGATAAGTGTCATAAACTTGGACACTCTTCAAAGGTGTGCACTTCAGGCCCTAACTCAATAGCGTGGCAAAGAAAAGGAGGCATCTCTTTTGAAAAGAGTATTAAGCCTCAAACCATAAACATGGATCTGATAACTCCCCCTAAAATAGATGTTGCTCGATCCACTTTAGTCATGGAGGAAGGAGATAAGGCAGATTTAGAAGGGACTAAAAAGGTGGATTTAGAATCTAAATCTATACCAGAAATGGGAGAAAAAAACAATTATAGATATAGGAGACACCCAAAATCCTACAAAACAATTTTCATTGGTAGAAATATTGAAGTATGTACATATGAAAGGTGTAGATCTAGAGGTGGATGAAGTCATTAACCAGATCAATGTTGTGGAGATATAAGGGTCTCATATTTTAACTATTCAAACCCAAGACAAATTTAAAATCCTTGATCAAGAGGTAGAAATAAAAAAGTAGTAGATAAAGGGATTTGCATAAAAGGTTTCACACTGGATGTGGATATTCCCTTTATTTTGGTCAACGAGGAGGCTAGGAACACACAAAAATCAACTACTATGCCTAAGAATAATTCGAAGGCAAAAGTGACTTCATTGATGGTTACAAGAAGAGGTTCAAAAGGCTCAACCTTCAAAACTCTGCCCAAAGTATGGAAATCATCTAAAAAAGAAATTTTCATTAAATGTACTCAACCAGACATAGCAAATGGATTTCAAAAAACCCTTCCTTTTAAAGGAGGTTTCTCTTCCCCCAGTACTTAATCATGATGATTCTTTCTTAGAATATTAGAGGGATATATAGTATAGTTAAGCAGAAAGTATTTAGGTATTTTATAAATAATAATAAAGTTGTTTTTTTTGCCATTAAAGAATCAAATATTGAGGAAATTTTATTTTTAAATCATAAAAACTTGTACTAGATTGAAGTTGAAGTAGTTTGTATCAGTGCATTTGGAGCATCACGAGGGATGATAACTTTTGTGGATCTTAAATTTCTATTGGGAGAACCCATCGTCAAGTAACAACATCATATGGTAGTGCTTATCATGGATATTATTGACAATAAGCAATGGATTTTTTTGAATGTTTATGGCCCAAATTCTAGGTCTGCATGTAAAACATTGTGGGAAATACTAGATTTTTTAGAAATAACTACAAAGATATTATTTGGATATTAGTGGGAGATTTTAACTCTCCTCTTCATCCAAGGGATAAAAAGGGAAGAAATCTTGTTGGTATGGACAACATGGAGGAATTCTCTTCTTTTGTTTCTGATATTGGTTTGCTAGATTTGGACCTTAGAGGGTCTAAATTTACCTAGACTAATTAGAGACATGGTTAAAATCTAATCCAATGCAGATTTGATAGAGTCTTTGTCTCTTTAGAGTGGTTACAATTCAAGGGTATGTCTCTTAAAAACACTTTCAAAGATTAGTTCCGATCATTCTTCATTAGAGTTAAATATATTAGATTAGGAGGTCAAAGAGAACATGTATTCTTTCTGTATGGAGCATATGTGGTTCATGCACCTTGACATTCATGATAGGATCTCAGAGTGGTGGACTAAGAATGGTAGTGGTTAAACTATGTTTAATCTGGTTGATAATTTCAAAAATGTAAAAACTAAGATCAAACAATAGAACAAACAGGTTTCTAGGAATGTTCATTTACAAGAAAACTCCCTCAAAGCTGAGATTTTGAATATTGAATATGAAATTGAGGGAAAGGGGTATGATTTAGAGATAAAAAATAGAGAAAGACAGCTCTTATGTAATTATCACACTATTTCAACTAGAGAATAATCATTATGGAGGTAGAAATCTAAAAACATTTGGATCAAGGAAGGTGATAAAAATACCCAATTTTTCATTTATCTACTTTAAAGCACAAGAAACATAATGATGTCAAGGAAATAATCAATAATGTTGGTCATCTTTCCTCTGATGCAGATGATATTAATCAAGCAAGTGTACTATTTTACAAGAATTTGTACAAAAATTATTTCAAGAAGAATATTAGATATGAAGAGGAAATTTTACACGTGATTCTAGAATTGATTAACTAGGAGGGCAATGATATGCTTACAGATGTTACCTTAAATGAAGATCTAAAATTTGTGCTCTCCAAGATGAATTCAGATAAGGATCTAGGGCTGGATGGATTCCTTATAGCTTTTTTCCAAAAATTTTGGGACATAATTGGGGATGACGTGGTTGCAGTTGTGAACGAATTCCTTGACACCAAGTAACTACTCAAAGAACTCAATCATACTTTAGTAGTGCTTATCCCTAAGAAGGAAGGGGTTGTTAACTTTTTAGACTTCCATCTATTAGCTTGTGTAATTATTTTTATAGGATTATCACCAAGCTTATTTCTCTAAGGATGCAAATTATCATGGAAAAATTATCCAATCTCAATAAGATTATCACAAAAGAGGTGGATTTTTCTTAAAGTAAGGTTGATATAAGAAAATAAGAGGATATTTATTAGTACTTGATGGGTACTATTGTTTTCATTCAATGGTATTAAATGCATCTGTTCCTTGTCCATGGCCAATGACAATGCATTGTGAGGAGGGTTGCAAAATATTTATGAATGTTTTAGACAAGTCCATGATTATGTTTTGGTTACCCAGTTGCTAGTAAGCCCTCATTACTTATCTGCAAACAGGCCAATCAACAGGGTTTCATTTTTATTTACCCTAAAGTTTTTCCACTGTAAATATATGGATGTGGATGCCTATCTACTACCTTGTAAAAATGCCAAACATGTGTTTTTTAGTGGACATGGTTGTCAATAAGCCCAAGGTAAATAGACGTAAGGGGAAATGGGTAGAATTTTCATTAGATTTGACCAAGTACTAGATGATTTCATTACACACAGGAGAATTTCAAACCATCAGAAATAGTCACAGCCTCCCTTAAGGTTCAATGTCAGTTAACTATTACCTGTGAATTTTTTCCTCTTCCCCACAATTTATTTTGGTGCACCACAAAAATGATTTGGGTGTGGAAAAAATGATTTACAAATGTGTTATCTTTTGTTATTGTCAAATCCCCAACATTATCTTGTGTTATGATTTAAAAAACTAAACAAGATGTACAACCTTATCCCATAAAAGGAAAAGTTGTGAAACAAATTCAAATGCTGATAAATAAAAGTCTGAATTAAAAAATGAATGTACAATCTTATGTCCTTTATAAAATAATATTTGTTAGCGAAATTCAATATTTAGTTTAGATGTGATATATTTTTAATTTTTTTTATTTTTGAAGTGAAGTGAATGGGATGGATTCCATTTTTAATGGCTTCATTTTGTCTGTTTGTATTGAATGAATTAACGAAGATTATTTTAAAATTTTTGAAGTAATTCTAAATTGTATTGAAGAGACATTTTTAAAATAGGGTAATAAAGAATTTATTTTGAAACATTTGAATTAAAAAAATTGATAATGAATTTGATTGAAAAAAGTATAAAGCCAAACAACTAAACATATTCATCCCATAAATAATCAATAACTGTGTTAACTTATAATATAAACAATTAAATTTTCACTAAAATCTCCTCTCTATCACAACATAGTGGATAAATAAATATCCTACTAGGATTATTTTAATAATATTTATGCTAATCAATAAAATATTTTTATTAATGTAGAGTTCCTGGATGTAGATCCTTCCATAACATTGTAGGTAACAAGAATTTAGGATAGAGAGGGAAATCCTATTTTGAAGAGATCCTATGATGATGCTGAGTGGAAGTAGCGTGGGGCACGGAAATGGCATTAAAAAAGAGCAGGAAGTAATATTTTTAAAAATAGACTCGAAAAGGGAGAAAGGAGATAACAATGGAGGAGGGGAGAGCATGTGGGCCAATAGGTTTGAAGCATTGTCAGGTCAAGTACTGATAGAGGGAATCTCCTCTTAGAGATGTAACAATGCAGACTCTACCAATTCCAATTAGATGCTAGGCAAGTCATCTTGGAGTGAAAAACTGATTGGTTTGATAGGCAAAAAGGATATCAAGCTTATTGAATATCTTAAAACCATTAAGGATGGAAAAATCATTCATGTTCAAATCACTCCTTCTCTCATTAATCATGCATCATCAAGGATGGAGCAGGCTTTAGTTGGAAATTTTATGGGAGCCAGGCCAAACATTGACTCTTTCAGAGCTTGGGAAAAATTAAAATGGTGCCCTAAAGGTCATATGGAGATACGGGTAATGATTAATGTATTTTTCATGATTAGATTTAATAACCCTAAAGATAGTGGCAACATCCTTGTAAGGGGGTCCTTTGTTTTTTGGAAAATCTAGACTTTTTCTCAAAAAATGGTAGCTAAGGTTCGATCTTGAGAAGGAGAACATCAATCTAATGCCCATTTGGGTTAGGTTATTGGGTCTTCTGATTGAGTTATGGGATGAGGATTTATTTATTAGCATTGCCAAATCCTTTGGTTACCTCATTACTCTAGACTCAACAACCAAGGCAAGATCCAGGCTTGTTTATGCCAGGTTTTATGTGAACACATTTGTAAATAAAAAACTAGCTACTTCAGTGGTTTTGAATATCCCTTTTGGAGTAATAGCACAAAAAATCAAATTTGAAAAATCAATCCTATTGTGTGATAAGTGTCATAAACTTGGACACTCTTCAAGGTGTGCACTTCAGGCCCTAACTCAGCAGCATGGCAAAGAAAAGGAGGCATCTCTTTTGAAAAGAGTATTAAGCCTCAGACCATAAACCTGTATCTGATAGCTTCCTCTAAAATATATGTTTCTCAATTCACCTTAGTCATGGAGGAAGGAGATAAGGCATATTTATAAGGGACTAAAAAGGTGGATTTAGAATCTAAATTTATATCAGAACTGGGAGAAAAAAATAATTACAGATAAAGGAGATACCGAGAATCCTACAAAATAATTTTCATTGGTAGAAATATTGAAGTAGTTAGATATGAAAGGTGTAGATCTGGAGGTGGATGAAGTCATTAACAAGATCAACATTATGGAGATATAAGGGTCTCATATTTTAACTATTCAGACCCAGAACAAATTTGAAATCCTTGATCAAGAGGTAGAAATTAAAAAGTAGTAGATAAAGGGATTTGCACAAAAGGTTTCACACTGGATGTGGATATTCCCTTTATTTTGGTCAACAAGGAGGCTAGGGACACACAACAATCAACTACTATGCCTAAGAATAATTTGAAGGCAAAAGTGACTTCATTGATGGTTACAAGAAGAGGTGCAAAAGGCTCGACCTTCAAAACTCCACCCAAAGTATGTAAATCATCTAAAAAATAAAATTTTATTAAATGTACTCAAGAAGACATAGTAAATGGATTTCAAAAAACCCTTCCTTTTAAAGGAGGTTTCTCTTCCCCCGGTAGTTAATCATGATGATTCTTTCTTGGAATATTAGAGGGATACATAGTACAGTTAAGTAGAAAGTATTTAGGGATTTTATGAAGACTAATAAAGTTGTTGTTTTGGCCATTCAAGAATCAAAGATTGAAAAAAATTTCCTTTTCAATCACAAAAACTTGTACTAGAATGAAGTTGAAGTAGTTTGTAATTATGCATTTGAAGCAGCAGGAGGGTTGATAACTTTTGGAGATCTTAAATTTCTACTGGGAGAACCCATCCTGAAGTATCAACATCATGTGGTAGTGCTTTTTATGGATATTATTGACAATAAGCAATGGATTTTTTTGAATGTATATGCCCCAAATTCTAGGTCTGCACGTAAAATGTTATGGGAAATATTAGATTTTTTAGAAATAACTGCAAAGATATTATTTGGATATTGGCAAGATATTTTAACTCTCCTCTTCATCCAAGGGATAAAAAGGGAGGAAATCTTGTTGGTACAGACAGCATGGAGGACTTCTCTTGTTTTGTTTCTGATATTGGTTTGCTAGATTTGGACCTTAGAGGGTCTAAATTTACCTAGACTAATCAGAGTCTTGGTGAAAACCTAATCCAATGCAGATTGGATAGAGTCTTTGTCTCTTTAGAGTGGTTACAATTCAAGGATATGTTTCTTAAAACACTTTCTAATATTGGTTCTGATCATTCTTCATTGGAGTTAAATATATCAAATTAGGAGGTCAAAGAGAACATGTATTCTTTCTGTATAGCGCATATGTGGTTCACACACCCTGACATTCATGATAGGATCTCAGAGTGGTGGACTAACAATGGTAGTGGTTCAACTATGTTTAACCTAGTTGATAATTTCAAAAATGTAAAAACTAAAATCAAACAATGGAACAAACAGGTTTTTGGGAATCTTCATTTGCAAAGAAAGTCCCTCAAAGCTGAGATTTTGAATATTGAATATGAAATTAAGGAGAAAGGGTATGATTTAAAGATAAAAAATAGAGAAAGATAGCTCTTATGTAATTATCACACTTTTATAGCTAGAGAATAATCATTATGGAGGCAGAAATCTAGAAACATTTCGATCAAGGAAGGTGATAAAAATACCCAATTTTTCATTTATCTACTTTAAAGCATAGGAAACATAATGATTTCAAGGATATAATCAATAATGTTGGTCATCTTTCCTCCGATGTAGATGATATTAATCAAGCAAGTGTACTATTTTACAATAATTTGTACAAAAATGATTTCAAGAAGAATATTAGATATGAAGAGGAAATTTTACATGTGATTCCATAATTGATTAAATAGGAGGACAATGATATGCTTACAGATGTTACCTTGAATGAAGATCTAAAATTTGTGCTCTAGAAGATGAATTTGGATAAGGATCTAAGGCCAAATGGATTCCTCATAGCTTTTTTCCAAAAAATTTGGGACATAATTGGGGATGATGTGGTTGTTGTTGTGAATGAATTCCTTGACACCAGGTAGCTACTCAAAGAAATCAATTATACTTTATTAGTGTTTATCCCTAAGAAGGAAGGGGTTGTTAACTTTTTAGATTTCCATCTATTAGGTTATGTAATTCTTTTTATAGGATTATCACCAAGATTATTGCTCTAAGGATGCAAATTATCATGGAAAAATTATCTAATCTCAGCAAGAAGGATTTGTACCAAGAAAATACATTCAAGATGGAGTGATCATGGTTCATGAAGCCATTCATTCAATGGAAAAGATCTAAAGATCAGATATGGTGTTTAAATTGGATATGGCCAAGGCATATGATAGATTGGACTGGAGTTTTCTTGATAGAGTTATGGCTCAATTTGGTTTTCATGATAAATTTAGGAAAATTATTAGAGCTTGTATAACCACTTGCATGTTTTTTGTGTTGGTTAATGGGGTTGCTCATGGTTTATTGAAAATCGATAAAGGTGTGAGACAGGGAGACGCCCTTTCCCTATTTTTGTTCATCATTATGGCGAAATCACTGAGTAGATTCATATCTAATGCCTTGGCTACAACATAATTAAAAGGTTTTAATCCAACTAGGTCTATAGATCCAGTGATGCATAAGCAATTTATGGATGGCACTATTCTCTTAGCCAAAGCATCTATGTGGGAAGAAATAAACATTAAAAATATATTGGTGATGTATGAAAAGGCTTCTAATCTGAAATTTAATTTTGATAAGAGTTATGTGTATTTTTTTAATACACTGATGGCTAGATAAGCTAGGATAACTACACTTCTGGGGTGCCAAATCAAGGAAATCATGTCATCTTAATTGGGAATGACTCTCTTTAACAATCAACATCATGTGGTAGCATGGAACCCTTTGATTGAGAGATTCCAAAAAAAGCTCACAGGATGGAAAGGTAATCTTTTATCCCAGGCTAGCAAGGTTATTCTGATTAAGAGTGTGTTACAAATTCTTTCAGTGTCTATTATTTCTCTATACAATGTTACTAAAGGAGTGGAGGATAAATTATATAAGATTAAATGAAACTTTCTTTGGATGGAATGGAAGAAAAAAAATCATCTTGCGCCCTAGTGTAAGGTTTGCTTTAAGAAAAAATATGGCAGACTTGGTTTAAGAAATATGTAGTTGATTAATAAATCCCTCATTTCAAAATTTATTTTGAGATGCATCAAATTAAGCTTAGTTTATGGTAAAATACTCTCTTTTAAATACCTTGAAGGAAGAGACCCGATCTGCATCTTGGCAGATGAATAATTTGTTAGGGGCTCGCATATCTAGAACTTAATTTTAATAAGGAGTTGATAATTTTAAGTTCTAAATGGAAAATAAGTAATGGACGCAGGGTAGATTTTTGGAAGGATAAATGGATTTGTGATACACCATTATATCATAGTGACATAGGTCTAATTTTTTAAGATAACATGAGACATAAATATGGCTCTAAGGTGGTGGACTATTGGTAAGAGTTGGAGGGAGTTAAAAGCTAGAAAAGGTTGAGCTTAGAAAACTTAAATCAAGAAGACACTTTGAAGATATCTAACCTGAACAATCTGTTGTGAAATGTGCACTTCCTAGGTGTTACTAGAGAAGACCAAATGGTCCAGACAGACTCCTTCAATGGTCAATATAAAGTAAAATCGGGTCATAACCTGCTTGCACAAGAACCTGAGCTTCATGTAAACTAGGAGAATATTTGGGATAAATGGATTACTCCTAAAAAAAGTTTTTTCTTATGGGTGGAGATTCAAAATAGAATCCTAACAATTGATAATCTTATAAAAATAGGTTGTATTATTATCAACATATATATTTTATGTGAAAAGGATAATGAATCGGTCTTTCATTTGCTTGTAAACTACTCTTTTTCTCAGAAGATTTGGAGTCATTTTATTATCAACTTCAATGTTTTATGGGTGAAATTTGGCTCCTTAATGGAAGTGTGGTAGTCTTGGATATGCACATTTCAAAATTTCCACCTCAAGAAACTTTGGAAATTGACTTTGCCTCATATCTTATGGGGGATCTAGGGAGAATGGAATGATAGAATTTTCCGGGGAAAGAGATGTAGAAGCAAAGTTATATCAGCAAGAATTTTTGAACTCATTAAGGAGAATTACAAGTTTGTCCATATCAAGAAAGGTAAAAGTTTAATCCATTTTGAACAAATCTCAGCTCTAAATTGGCAAATAGATTCCTCTGAGTTAGGTAAACTAGACCCTAAAGATGAAATTTGGAAAAGAATGAAATGAAAACCTCCCCTTGAGGGTTGGATTAAGCTCAATTTTGATGGATCTTCAAAAGGAAACCCGAGTCTAATAGTGGGAAGTGAAATCATTAGATATCATAAGGGAAATTTGATTGCTTCATATGTTGGAGACATTGGGGTGAGGTCAAATCACTGGGAGGAAGCTCTGACAGCATTATGGGTAATCAAATTGGCAAAGCAATTGAGTGTGCAAAATTTATTGGTGGAGGGAGACTCTCTAAATATTGTGAACTATTTATCTGGCAAAAGTGTAATTAATTTTTTTATCAAACAAGTATTATAGGAAGCTATAGTTTTATTAGACTCTTTTCAGTAGGTTACCATTCAACATACTTATAGGGAAGGGAATGGTATATCAAACTAGTTTGCCAAAAAAGGAGTGAATAATGTGGGTCTTAGGACTTGGATGGGCTATGAAGTTCTCCATAGAGAGTTTTTTCTAAAGATTAAAGATGAAATAAATCCTATTTTTTTTTACCTTTTACATATTGGCAAAGCCTCTAATTCTTAAAGGATTCTTTTGTGGTTTTATTTTGAGTCGATGACGCATTTATTTTGTTTTAATTTTTTGGGGTCCAAAGGAGAAGTTTCTAGATGCCCTGAAACATCTTTTAGATGGCCAAAACATAATATGCAACTACATTTCATCACAGTTCAATTTGATGAAATTCAATAACAAGGAAAGATAGAGTGGCTTTGAGGAAAGTAAGATGGGTCTTCCAATAGAATATAACCAAAATTGCATCCTAAATTTAGGAAAAATGAAAGAGTCTAGGTAGCTTTACAAGTGGGAGGTTTTTTTGGATTTATGGAGAAGATTGAAGGCTTTTATAGGCATTTCTCAATCTTGTTTACGAAATCCTAGGAGGACATAATAGTGTTGATTAATGGATTTACTCTCGACATCATAAAGGACTCATTTCTCATGTGAATGGGTTGGTGATTGAGGAAAAAAGAGCTACTATTCACTAAGGGATTTCAAATTAGACAAAGAGGCATTTCTAGAGGAGGGTGAGAAATTAGAGCAACTTCACAATAGTTTTGATCAGGAATCCTTGCCCAAGACATTTGCAGAGGTTGCCTTTCATATAATGCAGTACATTACCTTGGAAGGTAGCTACAATTTAGTTAGATGGTCCTTATTTATAATTTAGAATTATTTTAGGCATGGTGTGCCCTTCAGTCTCTCATTTTTTATTCTAAAATCTATGAAGGTGTCGATCATGAAATTTAAACATGGAAATTACTCAACACCTAGGCATGAGGGAGCGATCTACCTCATTTTCAAATATTTTAAGGGTATGAATCAAATCAACCTAGACATATCCTAGCCTTAGAAGGAAAATATAGAGGAGGGGCCTGTTGATATAAAAAAAAATTAAAAAGTCTGGATAAAATACCCTAGGAGTTCGAGCAGGGTTACTAAGAAAACTATGAAACTTGTGGAGAATATATTTAAGAAGGATGAAGGAAAGGATCATAACCCACATGAAAACATAAAAAAATACTATGAAATGCATCTAATCCTATAGGGTTAAGTAAGAGGAAACAAGGGAACCACGGTCTTCAGGGCATGTGATGCAGGACCATCAACCAACACATTGTTCATTCAATCATGAGTGAGGTATTTAGGTGGTTTTTAAGATTATTTAATCTTATGGCATGCCTTATAAGTCATTTGAGTCTTTATAAGAGTCTTGTAGTGTTATTTGATATCCCTTTGGCATTTTCCTGCCAAAATGGGCATTTCAATATTTAAATTGTGTTACGAGTCTTTTGAGAAGTGTCAAGGAATGTCATGTTGTCAAATGTTCATATAAGGTAATGTATGGGTATAAATGGATATAGGTGAGTATAATAATATGAAATATGTACATGTCATAATAAAATGACATAGACTAAGGTCATTTAATGTAATCATTATGTTAAGGTAGTTACCATAAGAGTTAGTTATCCAAAAGGTAGTTTTTCATGTGTGTAAGGGAAATGTAATGAGTTTTTGAAGATGGAATAGATGTTAGGATTATAGGAGAAGTTAGTTTCTAGTTTTTAGGAGTCAATTATAAGGTTTTAATATGTAGAGATATGGATGAGATTGATAATGGAATGAAAACAATGAAGAACTCTACATTCTGTAAAAGGTGACAGAGTAGACAATGTAAAAAGAAGAATCAATAAAACTATCATGTTTGGAATACATATATAATTGTGTATCTTATCTAGATCTCATTATATGGATGCATTAGATGTGTTAGAAACCCAAAATTCATTAGCACAATATTTTATGACTTGGAATGGTAAAGATTTATGCTTGCAGGATTGTGTCTAAAGTATGTATATATTCATTAAGGATTACAAGCTATTATCAACGGAACTTATCAAAGAAAAGTGTGGTATGTGTTAAGGAGTATTGTAATGGGTAGAAACATGTGTGTGTGGAGTTCCATTTCATATATGTGTGACTTTTTTTGAACATAATAGGAATAGGGGCCTATAATACTAATGGTGAAGACTATGTTTGCAAGAAACAGTCAATGCATCTATATGAATGTTTGATAAATGGGATTTTCATAGCATGAATATGGAATTGAAATACATCATGGTGAGTTAAAAATAATGAATTGACATTTATAAACCTTCAGGTAAGGTTAATATGCATTTGTATCATGTTGATTTTGCACATAGTCTGACTGTGTAAATAATAACCTATAGAAATCATAGTTAAAAGGTGCTTTGACACTATTCAATAATATTTTAAGTTTGGTAAAGTTTTAACCTTGGTAGGTAGAGCTTATTATGGCCTTTGAAATGTTTCAAAGTAAAAAATTATAAATTAAACCAATATTACACCCTCTTGAGTCTGTACAGTCCTTAGAAACCCTAGTTTAGGGATACAATCTAAAAGGTGGAATATTAAGTGTTTTAACTAGTTAAAATTGATAAAATTTGTTAGTTTGAAGGCTCTTGGTAGGGAGAATAATATTTTTAATATTTTAGATTAGTACAACCTCCATTCATATAGATACAGATGATTGTGTGTTATAGAGGGGTAAAGAGCCCTAATTACGACTGTGCAAGTGTTAGAAGAGACATCTAGGAAGGGAGTTGAAGAATAAAACTTATGGAGAGGTGAAAGGTGATAGAGGGTGTTAGAAAGTGGTGTTATTTTTTTTGGGACTCATTCATACCAGTTCGTACTAACTTAAAAATCCTAAAAAAGGTTACAAGGATATGTAAAGGAGAGAAGAGTTGTATAAGAAGGTTTAGTGATAGAAAGAGGATTGAGTTTAAGGTGAGGCAAGTGAGATATGATTCAATAGGCATATATAAGGCTTAGATATGTTTCAAGGAAGTAGAGAGAAATAATTTATAGTTTGAGAATATCAAGAACTAAGAGAGGGAATGGATCTCAAAA
The DNA here is from genome assembly GCA_037957365.1 of Torreya grandis. NCBI lineage: Eukaryota > Viridiplantae > Streptophyta > Pinopsida > Cupressales > Taxaceae > Torreya > Torreya grandis. Next base: position 1,073,509 of record JARHVA010003776.1, read on the forward strand.
GGGAGACAGTCAAGAAAGATTAAGGATGAAAGGAATGAGATGTAAAGTGAGTGTGAGGTCTATAGAGGACTAAAGGTAGAATGAGTAAATTCAAGAAGACTAAACAATAAGTCTTGCAAGAGAGTTACCTAAGGCCTAGTGGAAAATTTGATAGATAAGAGGAGATTGAGAAGACTAATAGCATGAGTTAGCGATTGCACGTATCAAAGCTATAGAAGGGTAGAGAATGAAATAGGTCTCTGCATCATTTGGTATCAGAGCATCATGTTCAATGGGATAAGAGGAGAAATATAGCCGTCAAGCAATAAGGTACATATTGATTTTGTTTTCATTTGATGTTTTTGTTAGGTTCATGAGTTAGTGTTAAGTGTAAGAGCTAAGATTGTGGTAAGCAGCCCTGAAGCTAGTGAGGCTTGATAGTGAGATAGAGCTATTGGAAATCTCAAGAGAGTGATCTCAAGAAGATCTTGAAGAGAGAGAAAGGAGTCCTAGGAAAAATACAATAGAGGAGATAGACCAAGCTAAGGTCATAGAGAATGAGATAGACCCTAGTGAGAGGTCATGAGTGGCAAGTAGAGGAGGCTTGTCAAAGAGAGGAGGTCCAAGTGAGACCAAGAGATTGAGATTTTTGATAGCATGAGTTAGTGATTGCAGGTGTCATATTATGGAAGGATAGGGAATGAAAGAGGTCTCTACATCATTTGGTATCAGAGTTATGGTAAGGTAGAGAATGAAACAGATCTCTGCATCATGTAATAAAAAAGAGATTTAATAGGAGTTTTTATTGATGTTGAAGAGGATATTGAAGATCCAGGGGAGTGTCGAAAGGAAGTGGAATGGGGAATAAAATCATATCAGAATCTAGTAGCAGTTGAGAATGTGAATAGGGAGCCTCTTTATGTTCTAACAGATAAAGGTGAGACTTCTCAAAATGAACATCTAAAGGATCAGAATGAGGCCTTTAATAATTTGGTTACCTCACTTAAAGGTAAGGAGAGTTCATATAATATAGTGGAAGAGTTCAACCTCCAAAAATATATCATACGATGGTTTATGAAAAAGATCACATAGCTGAAAGGTAAGGTTAATTTTCTATAGTAGGAAAACTCAAGGATGAGTCAAATCTTTTTAGCCAGGGAGGAGGATCAATAAATTCAGAGTTTAACATTTAGGGTGGAGATTTTAGAATAAAAAAATGAGAAACTTCATAATAACATAAGTTTTTTAGTGAATTATAGTAAAGTTGTGATGTATGAGGGCATATAGATCGTTGAAAACCTTAGAGCTCATCTTAGTGAGATTTTTGAGCCTAGTGTTATTGTCAAAGGTAAGGGCAAGAAGGGGCAGAGCAGTGGATCTCAGCATGGCAGGGACCAAGATAAATTGTTGTTCCAAATTTATATGAACCTTAAAAAACTAAAATCTTGTTGGGAGGATGTTTTTGGTAGTTTAGTTTAGACTAGTTCTTTGGTTGTTCTTTGTTGGTTTCTGGGATGTTTTTCGTTGTTTCAAGCCCTGGTTGGTCATGTTTCGTATTTGGTCTTTGGTAGACTGTGGTTCCTTTTTTGTCTGTATTTCTCTTAGGGTCTGGGGACCCTATCTCAAAAAAATCTCCCCCTTTCACCTAAATTTAAAAAAAAAGGGGTAGAATAAATATTCATTTCAATTTTTTTCATTATTTTATAAATAAATAAATAAATTATTATTATATTATATAAAATAATACGAAGAAAGTTACTAAATGAAATACCCACATTTAATAAAAAGTATCTAAGATGAGATTTGTGAGGTTTTAATATTAGAAAATTTAAAAGGTTAATTTTTTTTATTAAATCTATATATCCAAACTATTTGACAACATGTTAATGTTTCTACTATATACTATACTTCTATTGTGAAAGGAGAAACCATTTGTTGCCTGTTTGGTCTCCAAGTTATAATGCTACTTTCAAGACTAAAACAATACCTTGAATTTGATTTGCGATCATCTATTGAATTAACCCAATTTGAATCTAAAAATCCAACTAATTTCAAACTCTTTGATGTTATATAATGAATGTCATGATCCGCCATGACTTTGATATACCGAATTATTATTTTTTTATCTCTCACGTGAGTAATAGGAATCTATGTAAAAAAAGTAATGAGATGTATAACCTTATCTCATAAAATGAAAAGTTATGAACCAAATTAAAAATGTATATGAATAAAAATCTAACCAAACACCAAGGATGTACAATATTATCTCTAATTTAAAAAAGTATGGGATGTACAACCTTATCTTCATTTTATTTTTTTTAAAGTGATGTACAACTTCCATTAAAAAAAAGTAAGGGATGTACAACCTTATTTTCATTTTTTTTAAATGATGTATAACTTTATCTTAATTAAAGAAAGTTAAGGAATGTACAATTTTATCTCCATTAATAAAATAATTTGTGAACTAAATTTAATATTTTTAGTTCAACCACCCAAAAAACATTTTTAGTTTAGATTTGATATTTTCCCCAATTTTTTTTAATTAAAATTGGGGTGATTAGGATGGATTCTAATTTAGATGGGAATTATCTAGCTCATTTATATTAAATAAATGGATGAGGATTTTAGAGTTGTACAAGTAATTTTAAGATGTATTGAAGATGTGTATTTAACTTAAGGTAGTAAAGCATACATTTAGAAACTTTTGAATGGAAATTTTCTACATGCATTCCATTTCTCATTAAGTAAAGCTATATGTCCCATAAAATAAAAAATTGTGAACCAAATTCAAAATGTATATGAATAAAGTTTGAATATAGATAAGGTTTGTATAATCTTATAACCTTAAATATAAAATTTGTGAACCAAATTCAATATTCTTAGTTTAGACTTGATATTTTTCCCAGATTTTTTGAAAGTGGGTTGAATGTGATGGATTCCATTTTAGATATGTCTATTTGGCCCATTTACCTTGATTAAATGAATAAATGAGGATTTTAAATTCATAGAATCAATTCTAAAAAGTATTGAAGGGGTAGATTCATACCGATAGGCATTATATACAATGGGGTGACTTTAGTTACCACTATAGAATATAGTTGTAATCAATGATTGGTAATAATTATATTATTTTTGATGACCATTTCATTGATCTGATCTGTTAATTTGTAAGACATGAACTACCACATAGCTAGATGATGTGTAACATCTCTCATTGAATGGAGTATCAAAGCATGGGTCGTTGTCGAATCACCTACCACATGACCTGTGTTGTTATAATATTGTCAGGATGGTGTGAGAGTTTAGGGGATGTGCAAACACTTACTAAAGAATTATTAAATCACTTGATTGGTGGCAAAGGATGGGACATATAGAAGTAAAAAATTAGCATCAAATATGTGTAGTTAGGCAAATATTGGGGATTTCTAGACTTGGGATTGGTTTTATGGATAACATCAAGCCGCATAGAATAATATTCATTGCCCATTTTCAAAGAGAGAAAATCAAACAAGATGTGAATAAAAATTGAGTTATGATATAACAAATAATCACAATTGCCCATTTTCAAAGAGAGAAAATCAAACAAGATGTGAATAAAAATTGAGTTATGATATAACAAATAATCACAAGAGAGGTGGATTTATCTTAAAGTAAGGTTGATAAAATAAAACAAGAGGATATTTATTAGTACTTGATGGGTACTATTATTTTCATTCAATGGTATTAAATGCATCTGCTCCTTGTCCATGGCCAATGACAACGCATTGTGAGGAGGGTCGCAAAAGATTTATGAATGTTTTAGACAAGTCCATGATTATTTTTTATTTACCTAGTTGTTAGTAAGCCCTCATTACTTATCTGCAAATGGGCCAATCAACAGGGTTTCATTTTTATTTACCCTAAAGTTTTTCCAATGTCTAATATGCTCCTTTTAGTACCTATAAAATATATGGATGTGGATGCCTATCTACTACATTGTAAAAATGCCAAACATGTGTCTGTTAGTGGACATGCTTGTCAATAAGCCCAAAGTCAGTGGATGCAAGGGGAAATGGGTAGACTTTTCATTATATTTTACCAAGCACTGGATGATTTCATTGCACACAGGAGAATTTCAAACCATCAAAAATAGTCATAGCCTCCCTTAAGGTTCAAGGTCAGTTAACTATTGGTTGTGGATTTTTTCCTCTTCCCCACAATTTATTTTGGTGCACCACAGAAATGATTTGGGTGTGGAAAAAATGATTTACAAATGTGTTATCTTTTTTTATCATCAAATCCCCAACCAAAGAATGTGGACCCTATCAAAGTGACAGATTTTCCTATGAGTTATTTTGTGTGCATTATTTAAAAATTAAATCTCATTCTGGTCCCTAATATGATTCAACTCAACCTAATGTAAATTATTTCTTTTATGTTGTTTTTTATACAACTTGAACCCATGTTGGTTATTTCGACCCTGTTTTGGGGTTTTAACTTATAACTATTATGGGAGGGGTTCGAATAAATCTATCAATTACATTTTCAATGTTTGCTTGTTTTCAAAATGTTTAATGCTTAAGACTACCAATTACATTTGCTTAAACATCTCAAAGGGATCTTCAACAAGCCCATTTTATGCATATTCAACAATAATTGCAAACCCTCTAACCTCCAAGCTGCAACAACTATCTCACTACTGTTCTTAAACAATTGATATGTCATCTGAATATTTCCATATTTTTCATACATTTATTATCCCAGCTACCACATTTGACCAAAATCTATTTTTGATTTTATTTTTCCAATCTCAATAACCTCTTCTAAGAAATTAGCATATCCAAAATCTACCATCTAATTCAATACAGAAAAATAATTGGTCCAAGCCTGAGGTAGCCAAAAAGGATTTAAGCCAAAAAGGATTTTAAAAAAATGTAGCATTGGTAGAAGTGATAAAATTAGTAGGACCATCAACCACAAATATTACAACAAAACAAAAGAAAATATGGAGGAAATTTTTTAATAAGCATTCTCTCTTTCCATGAAATAATTTTTTTACTAACATATCCAGATAGATTAGAGTATTTAACTCCATAAATGACCAAATGTGATCAATTTAACTATATAAGGATTAAGAATAATATATTAGAGTATTTAACTCCATAGATGACCATAGATTAGAGTATTCAACTCCATAAATGACCAAATGTGGTCAATTTAACCATGGCTCTACCCACAAGCTTATTTTGTGCCAATCTAGCAATTACTAAAAGCTTAAATAATGGATTGTTACGTGTATTCTATTTTTTTAGGGTTTTAGACATACACTATATTTCATTCTTTTCCAAATAACTGACATGTACATAACTTTACACTAAAAATTTATATAATTGCTGAGCACATTTCATCATCAAAAAGCTGAGGAATCTACTTGAGATTATTGAGAAATAAAATTACATGATTCTTTAAAATATATTTCAAATCATAGCTTTGAATGGAAATAATTTTTATCCAATTCATTACAAAATTAGAGTTTTTAAAAATATTGGATACACTGCAACTAAGATTGTCATTTTCACTAATTTGTAAAAGAAAACAATCAAAAACTTTAATAGAATGGAGGTCGATGGATAATTATAGCAATTGGAAATAAATTTAACCCTTAATAGAATACCAAACCTGCTTACTAGAAATTTATATAGTAACTCCAAGGTGAATTGTGTAGACTAAATTGTTACATGGATTCATTTAGACACCAATGGAAATGAGAGTAGTAGAATCTTATAATTTCAAGAAAGATGGTTTATGAAGCATCATCTGTACCAAAAGCTTTTCTAATCTAGATCATGACTTTGGGATGAAAGTCCCAAGTAGAGGATTATCAAAAACACAAAACAAACACATAATAGCTGTTATGGCAAAGTGAGTTGGAAGAGGTAGGAACTTAGTCCATACAATATCAAGGTCCATCAAATCTTAAAGAGAGGGTTTTAATTATAAAAGTGCATGATGGCAAAGAGTTACATGCGTATACTATAATCCTTTTTATTTATAACTTAGGATTTACCAACTACTGCTTGGTTAGTATTGCTTTGTTTATTTGTTAGAAGGTGAGGGCTTGTGCATGAACTAGACTCACTGTCAATATTACAATCCTTCTATGAATTCATAAACCCATTACATTTTATTTTTCTATTTTCCTGAGTTTTATTAATATCCCTATTTTCTTTACCATAATGGTTAGAGAGTGAGAAATCAAAATTAGATCTCCCAATCTAGTCCACATATATGGTGTAATCCCACCATGCCACAGAAAGCCTACATCAATACAATAGTGATAATTACTTTGAAATTAGTTCACTATTTCACTGGTTTTCTCCATATCTTTAGAAAAAATGTGGTGTTTTCCCATCATAAAGCTCACAAGGCTTTGCATTTGTCTCTCTTTCTTTAGGGGCTCTTTCTTTATAAAAGATCCCTTTTAACTAGAGAAACCTGAAGGATCAAGAATGCACATGGAATTGCATACCAGTTCAAGTCCTTGATATGTCTAACTTGGAAAAAATGGTAAAAAATACCTTAGATTACAACTGGAAGACCACCACTATTGTGCTTTTTAATTATTTTCAAGAATTCCTAACTAGCCATGAGAAGTACCTAAAGATTTATAGCTACTAATATGCAATACAACTCTAGAGATAACCTTGTTAGTAGCTCCTCCACTAATTAATGAAGATTACCAATATTATATAATACAAAAAGGCATACCTTGAAGACAGTCAATATACCACCCAAATAAAAATACTTAAAAACATCATTACAATACTTAAAAACATCATTACCAAATACACTTTCCATGTGAATCCATAGGGTAATATCATTTAAACACAACATATGGATATCATTCTACACATAGCATCCAAAATTAATTTTGATTAGCTAATTAGTAATTGTACTTATGATACTATTTTTCCAGCATATAAAGTGTTGTTCATTTTAATTTTTCATCTGACACAACCTATGCTGAAGATGCCTAACATAATTTGCTTTTTCTTAATCCTACCATAGTTAAATTTTCTACATCTAGTCATCTAGGGAGTTCAATACTCTAATCCATCTGGATATGTTAATAAAAAAATTATTTCATTGAAAGAGAGAATGCTTATTAAAAACATTCATCCATATCACCTTTTGTTTTGTTGTAATATTTGTGGTTGATGGTCCTATAATTTTATAACTTTTTTCAATGCTACCTCATCTATTAAAATCTACCTAATATTTAAATCCTTTTTGGCTTACTATTCCTTTTCTAGTACTATGTTGACTATAATATTGATGTTTTTGTTAGCATTAGCATTTTGTCTTCATAGTATGAACCTTTTTTCCTTTTTAAATCCTCTTTAAAATGGTAATACAATCCAGTCTAAAGCTTTTACACACTTGCAAGTAGTTAGCAACATGTAAACCACACAAAATAGCATGTCAACAAACAACAACATGCAAACCATTAGGTACTTAAGCTGCCCCATGACACTTGTTTTAATAGCAATCAAACTAGGATATAAAATTATGTCAAGGTTACAATTCAATTATTTTTATTGTAGTCAAATTGAAAACAGGTTTAGGGGCTATATTTTTGAAAATATTATATTCTCATTTAACCATATAGGGTTGGGGTGGTACTTGTATGAATTATAGTAGTTAAACCTTAGATAGTGAGCAATGGGAATCCATTTAGGAAAAGCAATGAGATGCACAACCTTATCCCATAAATTAAAAATTTGTGAACTAAATTAAAAATACACATGAAGGAAAGTTCGAATAAAAATAAGGGATGTACAATCTTATCTCCATTAAAACAATTGTGAACCAAATTGAATATTATTAATATAGTAACCAAAAAAATATTTTAATTTAGATTTGATATTTTTTCCAACTCTTTTTAATTAAAAGTGGATGATTGGGATGGATTCTATTTTATATGGGATTATCTATCCCATTTGCATTGAATGAATGGATGAAGATTTTAGAGATGTATAATTAATTGTAAGATGTATTGAAGAGGTATATTTAACTTAGGGCAGTAAAACATATATTTAGAGTCTTTTGAATGGGAATTTTCTACATGCATTCCATTGCTCACTAATTAAAGTGTTACATCCCTAAAATAAAAAATTGTGAACCAAATTCAAAATGCATGTGAATGAAAGTCCAAATAAAGACAAGTAATATACAATCTTATCACCTTGAACGCAAATTTGTGAACTAAATCCAATATTCTTAGTTTAGACTTGATATTTTTCCTAATTTTTTTGAAAGTGGGTTGAATGTGATGTATTCCCTTTTAGATATGTTTGTTTGGCCCATTTACATTGATTAAATTAATAAAATAGGATTTCATAATCATAGACGTAATTCTAAAATGTATTGAAGAGGTAGATTTACTCTAATAGGCATTATATAAAATGGGGTGACCTTAACTACCATTATTGTATATAGTCACAATTAGCACTTAGAAATAATTAAAGGAGTTTTGATGACCATTGCATTAATCGAATATGCCAATTTTTAAGGTAGGAGTTATGGCATAGCTAGATGATGTGTAACATATCTCATTGAATGGAGCAATAAAGTTTGAGTTGTTGTTAGATCACCTACCACATGCTATGTGTTGCTTTAATATTATTGGGATGTTATAAGATGTCATGGTACATGAAAGCCCTTGCCATGCAATGATTAAAGCACTAGATTAATGGTGAAGAAAGGGACATATGGAAAAAATAGCAGCAGATATTCTTAGTTAGGTGAATATTGGGGATCTACAGACTCGAGAATGAGTATGTGTATAATATCTTGATGCATATTTGTTCACCAAAAAGTCACATGCATGTTACCATTTCCCACTTAAATATCCAAATTATTTCTAATCCCAATTGAGTTTTGTTCTTGAATCACCAATAAACTGATATAGGATTTTAAACAATGCTTGGATTACCATAAATTTTATGGGCCCTGGGATCAAACTTTCCAAAAATTTATAGGTTATATTTGAAATATAATTAAAATTTTTAATTACACCCAACCCAATTTTTTTAAACATACTAATATATATACTAAAAATTAAAAGTTATTTTTCATCTTGACGAGATTCAACTTCATATTTTTTGATGAATGGGCAAGTATAAAAGGATCCCAATAAATCAAGCACTAGAGGATACAAACAAAGAAATTTAGTGATCTAATTTATAAATATTCTAGTGTTGCATTTTACAACATACAATTAAATTTGTGATGTGTTTACATCAATGTGATGTTTTCTAATTCTGTGATGTATTTATATCAATTTGATGCCTTTCTAAGCTTGAGATATTTATCTTAGGTTAGGATGCTTTTCCATCACCGTAGTTATTTTCCATCACTATGATTACTTTCTAACCCCATGATGCTTATCTATATCCATGATGCTTATATAATCTCACAATGTTTTTCCATGTAAATCAATGCTTTTTAATGCATTGTAATACTTTCACAAAAGAGTGATGGTTTTTCAAGAGCACAATGTTGTTATAAGCAAAAAATGGCTTTACATTTTAGTGATTAGTTCACAAGCATGTGATTATACTCTAATAATTAATCTGTATTAGTAAACAAAAACTTTCCTTATAGGAAAATGGTAGGTAACCAAGAAACCTTATGAAATCAAACAAGTGATAACACCTTTCAGGATATGAAGTATTGCATCTTATTTTTATAAACCATATACATCAATTGATCTATCTCCACCATTATCAAAATATGATAATAAAATTTGAAATGAATCTTAGAGTGAGTTAAATTATAATTTAACGTTTGACATTGTCAGTGATGCCAATAATGAAATGCCTCTACTTGAAGACATCCCATTGAATGAACTCAAATATGCATCATTGGAAGGATTGGAATTTAACTCTACTTTTGGGACACTGACATCTAACAAAGTTAATTTTAGATGTGGAAATGTAATTGCACCACCTCAAATACTCTAGGGAAACCAAATTCTAATCAAGTATGACTTCATTGGCATGATCAACCCTCCATCAAGTGCTAGACACAAATGGATATTGACTGCTACAGACTACTTCATAATATGGGTAGAGGTTGTTTATTTGAAGGAAGCAAATTAAAATGCCATCTTGGAGTTTTATGATAGCATTATAATAAGGATTGGAGCTCCTCATGTCATCATCTCAAATAATGTACTTGCTTTCATAAATGCTAAAACTTTTGATTGGGCAGCAAAGAGTGGAGTTCATTTGAGTACCTCATCCAACTAATACCCTCAAGGTAATGGATTGGTTGAGTCTACCAACAAGAACCTCATCAAGATCATTAAGAGGACATTGGAAACCAATCAAAGTGCATGGCATAGCACGCTGAAGATAGCCTTATGGGCAGACATAATCACTCCCAAGAAGTCAATTGGTAATTCTCCCTTTGTACTTGTCTATAGGAGAGAAGATAGGTTGTCCATATCACAAGAGCTCCCTACCTTGGAACTTGCACAACAACTAAAATTACTCGAAAACACTCCCATAGAGGTTAGATTGATAGAATTAATGCAGTTGTAGGATGCAAGAGATGATGCACACAAAGCTTTGAAACACCATCAAATTCTCGTGAAGAAATATTTTGACCAAAGGGCAAGGGCAAGAGTGTTCAAAGAAGGTGACTTGGTCTTGAAATGGGATGAAGATAGAGCAAAACTAGGCAAACATATAAAGTTTGATACTTTGTGGAGTGGTCCTTACATCATCAGCAAGTGCAAGCAAAGAAACTCCTTTCAACTTTCCAAAATGGATGGAGAAGAGCTACCTATTCTAGTGAATGGAATCCATTTGAAGCCTTGTTTTTGACCCTTGCTGGCCATGTCTTGTATATACCTTGTTTTGGTGTGTTTCCTTTGTTGTGTTTATTTTCCCTAAGTGCTTTGGAGTACAGTGTTTCACTTTCAAGTGTTTTATTTCCTTTTGTTGGTTGTGCGTGTGTCTCTCCAGCTTGTGTGTTTAGCCATGGCTTGTTCTTTCAACTCTTGTTTGCCTTGCATGACTCCATGCCCAATGGAAGGATTTAGGCAACATGTCTTATGACATAACAGGCATGTCTCCCCTAGAAATTACCAAAATGTTGACCATTTTTTGTATGACTAGCTTGTGTTTTCCCTTTGGCTCTTTTCATTTCTCTCTTTCTCATTTTCTATGTTTGGTCACTTTATTTGTTGTTTGTCTTTTCCTTTGGCCTCTCTTGGTTCAAGATCTTCTCCCTTGTTCTTTAATTTTTCCCCTTGCCTTTTTTGCCTTAGCTCTTCTTGCTTTGTTTTGCCCTGAAGTGCCCTTCAAAAAAAGTTCTGAAGGGCCACTTCCCTTCTAAGTGCCCTTCGAAACTTTTTCAAAGGGCCTTTCTTGCCTTTCCTTCCCCCCAAGTGTCCCTTTAGACTTTTTCGAATGGCACTTTTGTCCAAGTGACCCTTCGAAAAAGTTTCGAAGGGAAATTTTCCACCCAAGTGTCCCTTCGAACTTTTTCGAAGGGTACATTTTCACCCAAGTGTCTCTTTGGACTTTTCCAAAGGGCACTTTTGTCTAAGTGACCCTTCGAAAAAGTTATGAAGGGCACTTTTTCACCCAAGTGTCCCTTTGGAATCTTTTGTAAGGCACTTTTTGTCCATTTTCTCTAACATTACCCTTTGGGATTTTTTCTCGAAGGGCCCTTTGTCTTTGGAAATGCCCTTCAGAAAGGTTTTGAAGGGCCATTTCCTTTTGAAATGCCCTTCAGAATTTTTTGAAGGGACCTTGTGCCTTTTCCCAAGTGTCCTTCAGAACTTTTTTGAAGGACACTTTCCCAAGTGTCCGAGAAAATTTCCCGAAGGAACTAGTTGTTGCCTAGAAGCAATATTCCCAAATGAATTCCTTCAAACAGATTGTCTGAAGGAATTACTTCAAGAAAATTCACTGACCCAAATGGATTCCCATGTGTTGTAGGATGTCAAATTTGATGCAGCCAACTAGCCGTTGGGTTCACATTGGTGACGTGCCACAGGACATCAAATTTCATGCCCAAAGTCTTCAAGCAAGAAGTGAAGTCACTGGGAAAATCTGAATGACTCTGCAGTACAAATTAGGTTTTCCACATGCTTGACTTATGACTTTTATAAGTAGAAGCAATCAAAGAACCTGAAGGAGCAAACAAGGAGTGAATCCATTCAGAAAACCCAAAAGGGTCTTAAGCAAAGCAAAATCCAGTTTTCAAAAGAGCTTTGCTTATAAACTTTTATAAGTAAAAGTAATCAAAAAACCCGAAAGAGCAAGGATAGTGCAAATCGGGTTTCCCAACATGTTTGACTTATAGGTTTTATAAGTAAAGCCATTTAGAAAACCTGAATGGATCTACAGTGCAAAACACAAAAGCTTTCAAGGAATCTAAGGTTTGCAGTGGTGATCCGAGCCATTTCATATGGAGGGTCATCTCACCATTGGTTTTACAGTGATCCTGGTCATTTCAAGAGGATGAATCAAAGAGAAGGACAAACTCCAACTGAATGAGAGAATAGCTGGAATCAATTTCACCAAGATTGCATTGGCAAACCATTTTAGAGGCTTCTATTTTGGCACCCAAGATCTCTCTCTTATATCCCTCTTTTGCTATAAATAGGACCCTTTGGCTCTTATTTTATCATCCATAGATAGTATGGAAAAGCCCTAATGGAATGTTCTGCCATTTTCTTGCCTTTGAGCAAAGAAGCATACATCTATTTTCTTTCTAAGTTCTAGGCATTTGTCTGGGCATGCAAGAGACACAAAGTGATAGCAAGTGATGTTTTATCTTTTTGTTCTTTGTCCTTCATGCTTTGGAGCAAAGAGTTGATCCAACAGGTCATGTAGAGTGCATTCTAGCTGTATGAGATTTTACACGTGTAACCCTTTTTTGAACTATACAGGTTGTCTTTCCAGTTACTTACTTTGTGTGATCTGTCATGTCCCCTTTCCAGTTGACATCTTTCAGAGTTGATGATTAGCTTATTATGTGACCCTCATAGTCTAATAGGATGGATAGAGGGTCTTGATGGAGCTTGGCTTGGCTTTGATTAGAAAAAATTTTCCAGTTGGCGTTCGTTCGGGCTCTTTCAAACACATTTGCCTGAGCTCCTATTTTTTAGGGATTTTTGGCACTCAACGAAGCACCCCTGTTATGATATGGTCATGTGTGGAATCACTCCCTTGTTCACCAGCTTCAGATGGTTTGATAATCGAATATGTATTGAGGAGATATTAATATTTAATTGATTTGATTAAATATTAATTATTTCACGTAATTTAATGACTTAGGCATTTTGACCCAAGGGGGTGCTCATTATGAAGGAGGTCATTTTAATTATATTTTATAATTAAAATTGTGTCTTAGACTATGGAAAAATTAAAAGAAAAGGAAACCCTAATTTTTAATTATGAAACCCTAATTAGGGCAAGCGCACCTTTTTGAAGATTATAAGGGTTTCTCATTGGAGAGCGCACCATTCATGATTGAAGACAAAATTTTTGCTAAGTATTTTCTGAGAAGACTGAGCCAAGGGTTCCAGTATTTGATTTGCATTGGAGAATGTGCAATCTTCAGTGTGTGCAATTTAGAGGTTGTGAAATATCAGTTGATCTATTGCCATGCAAAGAGATAAGTTCACACAGAGGTTATCACAGAGATTCACAGGTATTTATTTCATCAAGGTTTGATCCAAAAATTATCCAGAAGGAGAACATCGATATTGGCACTTATGTTATCAAGATCTGACATTCAAAATTTAGGTTGTACTATTTTAAATCACTATTGTACGAAATCTGTATGGTTTTGTACCAGATCGTACAATTTCAAAAAAAGGGTCATACTTTTATCTAGAGCAAATCATTGTCTTTTGACCAGTCTGTCGATACCCAGCCGAATTGCAGATTGGAGAAGTGCACAGTTAGTAGAAGCGCACAGCAGTTGCAACCTCAGGGAGCGTAGAGACCGACATCGACCGACTCACATACTGACATCGGTAGAGTAAATCGACATCAGCAGTATTATCCGACTGACAAAGACCAACATCGCCCGACTCACATACCGACATCGACAGAGTAAACCGACATCGATAGTACTATCCGACTGACCGTGACAGTATAACTGACGTCGGTGACTATATTTTTGAAATAGCAACTAGAGAAAAGCTTATTTATTATAGCTGTACTAGCTATACCAAATCTAGGGTTTGCTAGAAAAATCAAGTTTTGAACAATATTTGATATTATTTTTATATGCATGTTAGAGAACTGGTATTGTAATCATCTGGGAAGAATAATAATAATATAGTTTAGCCAGAAGAAGGGTTTACCGCTTCAATATTTATTTATTTTAATTTATACGAATTTATCTCGCAAATTCGCAATCTTCTTTATTTCATGCAAAAACACAAAAAAAATTAAAATACACAAAAACAGTCAAAAAAATATTCAGTACCAGAGTTCAGGGGAAACAGGGGTTTCTACATGATCTCATTCATTTTGTCTCTACATTGAAATAATTATGTTGGAATCTTCTATAGCATAATTATAGGGCATACATGTGGATACTAATTCTTGGTGTATCACCATTTTAGACTAGGCTTTTCATTTATGCAAACTTCTAACTCTTTTTACTCATACATACTGGTTTAATAGTTTTATTGCACAAAAAGATAATACAAGGAGCTAACCCTTTCAACCTAGAGTTTCATTTCCACTTGTAGGCACACCCACAGGACTGAAAATGTCCTAACATTGCCCAAATCTAGAGGAAGCCTAAATAGACCTCTTCTAAGGTTCAAGATTTGGAGACAACAATACAAATATGCAATAAATGACACGAAATGATTTATAACTTTATAAATCTATAAATATGCTAAACAAGAAAAGTATCAAAGAAATAAAACTTATCTATAAATCTAAAATACAGGACTGACTGATACTGAAACTGACTGTATGGTTGTGTTGGCTAATTATGGAATTGAAATAACTTTGTATTGGATCTCTAGATAAGGCCGCTAGATCTTGATAGGGGTGAAGTGTGTCAATGTCCTTAGGTAGCATTGGCATCATATAGATGATAGATATACAAAACTATTATGATAGGTTTGCCTTCACCTATGTGTTTTTTAACTATGTGGGAGCCTTTGATATGTCATGAAAACCACTATATATCTTATCCTTCACTTATAACCCTAGCTCAATAAACCAAAAGAATAAATGAAATAATGGAGTTAAAAAAAGGTTAGCATTTGAAGTTGTGGGTAACCTCAACACCCCTTGTGTTGAGTGTTGCCTACATACTAATACTCTAGAAGGACCAAACTCCATGTAGTTCTCCCATGCTATGGTGGTGTTTGATAAAACTAGTGAAAAATGTTAAATTTTGGTGCAATCCTAGTGTGATTAAGTACTTCAAAATTACGTGTGATCTTGGAGGTGTATTCAAACTTAGATTAGGGATAATTGTATTGTGTGGACTCTAAATTAGTAAAAATAAGAGTTTTTCTCTCAATGTACAATTATATGTTCTTGTGTTTTTCCATGTATGAGCCTCTTGTATGCAAAATGATTTGAAATTTGGATTTATAGTGATATTTTGGAAATTCCTTCAGATGGGGATTACTAAACTTGTGAGATGACCCATCACATGAATTTAAATTTGATCAACTAACTATTAATTTACCGAGAAGACATTACTGGTAGAAACTAGACACTACCAAGGAACGAGATTGTCAAAATAGGGTAGCCTTATCCAGAGGGAAAGAAAATATAAACTAAAAGTGGGGAACAATCTCAAAGTGAGTTTAGGCTGCTTAAAATGCTAGATAGAGTTATTTTTAAATCATTAGTTGCTTGTGAGAAACGGTCATCCATAATAGAAGTGAAATAAGGGTGGTTAGACCATGGAATAAGGCATGAACTAAGTGCATAAAAGGAGTGGTCATAAGTGCATTTTTTTAGCAATAAATGTTAATTTAGGTATCTAATTTTTTTCCATTTTATCATAGTATTGTAGAAAATCAAAAGAACTAGAGTAAAAAGAAAAATGTGTACCTAAACTTATATCTGATTAACAATCTTAAATGTAGGCCACAACATTGAATTATGCTTCATGCAAACCTATAATAAAACATGTATAAATCAATCTTTTACTTAAGATGTAAATTTGAAAGTAAAAGACAAGAAACTTATAGATATAATAACAAGGATCAAAAACACTTGATTGGTTACAAAAACTGTTGTGTTTTCTAGTGAAAAACTAGTGACTGTAGAGGGTAGGACCCTTGGAGATTTCATTTTCATTAGAAATCTTGGATTGGACTTTGCATGCCCCAATCCTCATTGATTAGGAGAGTGTGCTTAAGAACTCAAGGTGTGCTTGAATCCATCATGTCATACCCGAAGTAGTAGCATGGATTGGAATCCTTATATAAATTTTAATGAATCATTTTGGTGCAAAAAGGTGAATCATCTATTGTAGATGGAATAAGATTCAGTTTTGGAGCAAAACTAGCACAAAATTGGTGTGTAAAAGTAGTACAATCTAGGTTTAGTGTATACAATGTGGATAATGACAAGTATTATCATTTTATATATGGAACTAGTGCAAAATTGAGTAAGGAGGTAGTCATATGCTACACACATGCCCCCAATCTAATATTTGGGTGTATATGGATTCTAAAACTTAGTAATATAATGTGATTTTATATGAAAAATGTATGTATAAACTATGAAACACGTGTCGTGTCTGAGACAAATTTGTGTATTTTTTTTTGAAATTGTGACTAGGTACATGTTGACCAATTTTTGCCCCCTGGCAAAATTGTGGTCAACTTCTTCTCTAGCTTTTCGAAGCCAGTCACTTTTGGGTTGCGAGTTCATCTTCAAGTTCATACTCAGTTCAAGCTTGGTTCATTGGTTCAGCCTGGTTCATCTCAGTTCATCGGTTCAAACGGCCTAAGTTCAAGTCAACGGTTCAACGGGTCTGGTTCAATAGTGGTTCATCGGCCTTTTGGCTCAATCGGCACACTCCTTTGAACCTTGAACCGTTGAACCAAATTTTGGTTCAACGGCTTTGGTTCAAGGGCCTGCCCTTGGCCAAAGAGTGGTCAACAGTTAAAAAAGCCCTTTCAAAGGAAGGCAGGCGTTTATAATGCAAAGGGACCCGGGCAATGTTTTAATTCAAAAAAAAGGTTCGGTTCAAAGCTTATGTTTTTTTATAACAATCCCGAATTCTTTCAGACTTTTGCCCAAAGGAATTCCTTCGGACAAAAAGTCTGAAGGAATTCAGGCGCAAATGCCTGCGGGAGCCCGAACAAAACATCCGCAGAGACAACAAAGCCCGAGAGACCATCCCAGGACCCGTCGAAGTGCACATACAATGCAAAGTGCCCGACTGGGTGCTAAGACTTAGTAGGCCGTGAAGAAGTTTAGAAAGAGAAGCCACATTGGACCCGACTACCAGCATGGATCTAACTGCCACGTGATCCGATGATGAGGACCCGAGGATGTCCCAGAGCACATCAAATTTAACAGAGCCATTTAGCCATTGGGTTTTCAGTCTGGAAGAGCACCAAACATGGACAAGGAAAGATCCAAAATGTAGTGACCAGCCAAGATGTTCGCCCCAGGGGATGAATGAGTCAGATAGGACAAATGGACAAAGTGACAAGCAAGGAATGAGTGTGCAGTTGCCCAATCGGTGCTAATTGAAGAAGCGAATCCAGTAGGTGAAGTTGTGCCAGCAAATTGATCATTTGGCACGCAAACAACTAGGGGAACAACAACCGGTTTCTCTATTTGCATTAAATTAGAAAGCAAACCGTGTAAGTCATCAAAAAGAGGATGATTTTTTAGTAGACAAAAGGCGCAGTCCATTTAATTCCTTGAGCGACTTGTTCTTCCCATGAAGGGACGCGTATGCCACTTGTAAAAGGAGCGCCAAATGGCCTCCTTGCTTCTCCTATATATTGCGAACTTGGTCATTTTTGTAATTATCTTCCACATTTTGTAAAGGGTGCAGCTCTGCAAAAATTTCACCTGGATCAATACAAATGCAGTTTTTTACCTCCATTTTGGATAGACATTTATGTGTATGCGTTGAATGTTTGCTTGTGTCCAGTCATTGTCTTTTGACGCTCTCACAGGTTCAACACCAGCAGACCTGTTGTCTACAAGGTGCCATTGTTGCAGCTGACAGGAGAAGAGCAATATTTGGGAGTGAAAGAGCAGAAGAAATTACTTCATAAGTGTGTGTTTCATAGCACCTTGGGTGATCTCTTTTCTGGATTTTCCATTGAAGCCTCCCTGCTAGTTTCTTGTAGCCTGGTCCTTCTGCCAAGTGCATAGTGTATGTATGCATTTGTCTGATTCTGAGAGTGGATGTGTGAAGGTCAACCTTTATTTTGGTGCATCACCTCTTTTAGAGTAGGTTTGTTTTTCCTGCATCTCTCTCCCTTTTCATCCCCCCCTTTTTATTCCTGAAACAAACATGATGCATCAAAGGGAGCTAGCCCTTATCTAGAGACTCTCCTCTCCTGCTTCGCCATCCCACAGGCGAGAGAGGAGTTTCCATGTTGCGGGGAGAAGGCAGGAGCTAGGCCTCCTTGCCCCGGGTGCAATCTCCAGCGTCAATAGTTTTGGCACGCCCGGTGGGACCAACTAGGACAGGTTTTATCCAAAGAGTTGAAGAATTTTTGGTGTGTTCTTCAACCGACCAGCCAATGGCGACTCCAAGTTGAATCTACTGGTTAACCAGCCTAGTGCCATCAGAAATCACTTTCTATATGTATAATCACTCTGCACAAAATCATGGACCTTGTTGTCCTTCCTATAATTTTGATCAAGATCAGCCTTTTTATGGCATCTCCCCAAGCGGCCCTCCTAGTCACTCTTCAACCAGAAGGGAAACTTCCAATCTAGAGATCTTTCACCCTGATGGTACATTCATGACTTGGGAGGAAATAGTAGAATCATGGGGCAAGAAGGAGGAGAAGTAAGGTTTTTCTCAAAACCTTGAAGAAGCTAAAGTTGCTCCTACTCGTGATGATGGTGACCTCCAGGAAAGGCTCTTCCAAGAGGATATAGCCAGGAGAATTGCAGAGTTGGAATCCAAAGAAAGATTCCTCAGTCAGTGTGTGATAGATGGTTCAAACCCAACGGCACATTCCATGTCTAAACACAGCCCATCTACACACCTCCAAGAGAAATATCAGGCCACACCTGATATAGATGAAGTGTTGACCAAGTGGAAGGAGGAGAATCATTCGATTCTAGCTCAAGGACTGCCTCCTCTTCCACACGGTTTTCCTACTTCACCCCTTCTCAAGGAGGAACCTATTCCGCAGGAGGCGAGTGAGGAGCAGAAGATCCAATCTGCAGTTATCCAGGGAGACTTCATGAGTATGGATGAGGAGGAGATCACTTTAAGCGACATAGAGGAGCATGGACAATCTCTTGTTCATGCTTTGAATGATCTGTTTGAAGTCATGGAGACAGGCTGCGTTGTTCTTCAAGAAAGCCAAAAGGGAACAGAGGATGAGTCTGACAGAGCCTGCAATGAAGCAGAAGGAGATGGGTCAGACCATGATACATTGCAGAAGGAATGTACATGTCAAAGGGCTAATGGTGATAAGCCAACAGCCACTGATTTTTTGGTGAAGAGCACCATTTTGAAGGACCAGCATTCAACAGGCTTCCATGGACAAGCAGTATATATATATATATATATATATGTCGGAAGCATGTTCGAATCTGATCCACTTGGATTCTATCCAACTCAGGTGACAGGCAATAAGAGAAAGTCACCAACTCTCTTCTTCATTCAGCTACTTGCCTGGCACCATAAGTCTTCTTGCCAAGAAGGAGACTTAAGAAATTTTCCTTTCGATCCAGGAGGGAGGTGAATTTTCCTGGTTAGTTGTACATAATATTTTGCTTTCAGTTGTTTTTTCCTATTTTCCCTAAGTGCAGTTGCACAGGTAGCATTTTTAGCCTTGTGTGTTTCCCTTTGCGTGTGGTCGTGAAAACTTCATGTTTGATTCTCGAATCTTTTTGGTTGTTGATAATTCTTTCATAGCTGCATCTAACTCCGTGCCCAATGGATTTGTAAGGCAACTGGGTTCTAAGCATAGCAGGCATGCTTCCCCTATGAGTCGCCAATCTGTTGACCAATTTTTTCCCCTGGCAAAATTGTGGTCAACTTCTTCTCTGGATTTTTAAAGCCAGTCACTTTTGGGTTGCGAGTTCATCTTCAAGTTCATGCTCAGTTCAAGCCTGGTTCATTGGTTCAGCTTGGTTCATCTCAGTTCATCAGTTCAAACGGCCTAAGTTCAAGTCAACGGTTCAACGGGTCCGGTTCAATAGTGGTTCATCAGCCTTTTGGCTCAATTGGTGCGCTCCTTTGAACCTTGAACCGTTGAACCAAATTTTGGTTCAACGGCTTTGGTTCAAGGACCTGCCCTTGGCCAAAGAGCGGTCAATAGTTAAAAAATCCCTTTCAAAGGAAGGCAGGCGTTTATAATGCAAAGGGACCTGGGCAACGTTTTAATTCAAAAAAAAGGTTCGGTTCAAAGCTTATGTTTTTTTATAACAGTCCCAAATTCCTTCAGACTTTTGCCTGAAGGAATTCCTTCGGACAAAAAGTCCGAAGGAATTCAAGTGCAAATGCAAAGCCCACGGGAGCTCGAACAAAACATCCGCGGAGACAACAAAGCCCGAGAGACCATCCCAGGACTCATCGAAGTGCGCATACAATGCAAAGTGCCCGACTGGGTGCTAAGACTTAGCAGGCTGTGAGGAAGTTTAGAAGGAGAAGCCATGCTGGACCCGACTACCAGCATGGATCTGACTGCCACGTGATCTGATGACGAGGACCTGAGGACGTCCCAGATCACGTCAAATTTAACAGAGCCATTTAGTCATTGGGTTTTCAGTCTGGAAGAGCACCAAACATGGACAAGGAAAGAGCTAGAATGTAGCAACCCACCAAGATGTTCGCCCCAGGGGCTGAATGAGTCAGATAGGACAAATGGACAAAGCGACAAGCAAGGAATGAGTGTGCAGTTGCCCAACTGGCGCTAATTGAAGAAGCGACTCTAGTAGGTGAAGTTGTGCCAGCAAATTGATCATTTGGCACGCAAGTAGCTAGGGGAACAACAACCAGTTTCTCCATTTGCATTAAATTGGAAGGCAAACCGTGTAAGTCATCAAAAAGAGGACGGTTTTTGAGAAGACAAAAGGTGCAGTCCATTTAATTCCTTGAGCGACTTGTTCTTCCCATGAAGGGATGCATATGCCACTTGTAAAAGGAGCGCCAAATGGCCTCCTTGCTTCTCCTATATATTGTGAACTTGGTCATTTTTGTAATTATCTTCCACATTTTGTAAAGGGCGCAGCTCTGCAAAAATTTCACCTGGATCAATACAAATGCAGTTTTTTACCTCCATTTTGGATAGACATTTATGTGTATGCGTTGAATGTTTGCTTGTGTCCAGTCATTGTCTTTTGACGCTCTCACAGGTTCAACACCAGCAGACCTGTTGTCTACAAGGCGCCATTGTTGCAACTGACAGGAGAAGAGTAGTATTGGGGAGTGAAGGAGCAGAAGAAATTACTTCATAAGTGTGTGTTTCACAGCACCTTGGGTGATCTCTGTTCTGGATTTTCCATTGAAGCCTCCCTGCTAGTTTCTTGCAGCCTGGTCCTTCTGCCAAGTGCGTAGTGTATGTATGCATTTGTCTGATTCTGAGAGTGGATGTGTGAAGGTCAACCTTTATTTTGGTGCATCACCTCTTTTAGAGTAGGTTTGTTTTTCCTGCATCTCTCTCCCTTTTCATCCCCCACCTTTTTATTCCTGAAACAAACATGATGCATCAAAGGGAGCTAGCCCTTATCTAGAGACTCTCCTCTCCTACTTCGCCATCCCACAAGCGAGAGAGGAGTTCCATGTTGCGGGGAGAAGGTAGGAGCTAGGCCTCCTTGCCCTGGGTGCAATCTCCAGCGTCAACAGTACATATCAAGTATTATTCTAAACTAGTTGAAATTATAAGAATTTATAAAAATGGCTATTGTTTGCCTGCTAGGAGAAGAACGCATTATTTTGGATACAACTAGCCTACGTACTTGTCCAAATGGAGTGTTACTATCCAAAATTTATTTCTAGGTTGGATTCTGATCCACTATGCAAATCCTATAAAATTTTGTATGTTTACTAGGTTATTGCAACTTATTCTCTACGGAAAGCCATTGTGTATGCCCCTATTTTGAGGTGAGTTGTGAACCCTGCACAATAAATTAACTCAAAATAAAATTTTATGTAAGATATGTTATGAAAAAGATATAAATCTGAGTAGTAATGATAACATGAAGAAGCATGACATCACCATATATAACTAAGAAAAATATTAATGTAATATCCATGTGTGAACAATCATACATGGTGACATTGTCAATATATATGTTAGCAATTAGACATGAATATAAGTGATCATTTATTGAAGATATTTGAAGCTGGATTAGAACAACTCAGGGAGGATGCATGATATCTATCATGGCATCAAAAAGGCTGGGAAGATGCATGGTATCCATCATGACACCAAACCCTAAGCAAACAAGTTTTATATCCATAACACACACATAAAAAGAGTACACACAAATCATACAAAGCATGCAATATAAGGCCAAAGGGCCACATACAAGGGACATTTTCAAATGTCACTCACAC
Source organism: Torreya grandis (assembly GCA_037957365.1). NCBI lineage: Eukaryota > Viridiplantae > Streptophyta > Pinopsida > Cupressales > Taxaceae > Torreya > Torreya grandis. The sequence continues at coordinate 1,096,258 of JARHVA010003776.1, forward strand.
ACATAGAAATATACATTGAAAAATTTGAGCTTCATAAAAGTAACATGTCCAAATGTCCACAATCCAAGCAATGAATACACATAAGATATGAAACATAGAATCAAACACACAAAACATGCAAGAGTGAATGTAATTGATCAACATAAGTAATTTGTAACACTAGTATATTTAGCAAAGTAGGTAACTAGTAAGATATTAATGTTTAAGCAAGTGAGCAATATCAATATATTTTATGTAATGTAAGGAACAAGATATGAACAAGAATTGATATCCAAAGAATGACTGAACATGTGTATGAAATTTCCCCAATGAACTTGATGATGTATAAACATGATGTAAGAGGATTATGATTTTTTGAATATGAGAATTGATAGTCTGTGTTCACTGGGACAATGCCATTAAAATAGGATAAAAGTGTAGTGTGTTATTGTCTGGCATGGTGCTTTTGTCTTTTTACCATTTCTAAGTTTGTGATAGTAGCACCTCCTACAACAGGGGCTGGAAATGACAACATGTATGCTCTGCATTCACTCATGTACACATGTGAAGCATATATGATATGAAACTAGATAAAAATAAGTACTGAATAATTTTGAGAAAATTAAATTATGTAAATGAACTAAACATAAACATGCATAAGTCCTAATTTTAGAGGTTTTTAGAATATTTGATTATTTTTTTTGCATATATGAACTTAAAAATGGAAAGAAGTATATTAGTTGATGAGTCCTACAAGGGATTCATAATCAATAGGTCTTGTGTTTAGAATAAGAAGGATGATCTCTCATAAATGGATAGCATTGTGCCTCAGTGAGGTAATTGGTGTCAACTCAGAATTTTAAAACTAATCTATCTCATAAAAATAAGTGCCGTGGTCATGATAATGCTATAACTTGTATTTTGTTTGCCATGATGAACTCTAGGATGTATGTGATTAATTTAATTTCACATGTTAGAATGTTAGTATTATTGTATTGTGGAGTCTATTTGAGAATAATCTAGAAAACTATTTGAGCCCTGATTAATCATTTGTCCATCTTGAAGGCAATAAGAATTGTGAACTGTACTAAATATTTGATATATCTGAATCATTGTATTCTCAACGTGGAACTATCTCGATAGGAGTAATTTTAGTAGTAATCTATGTAGTATCAATCACATAAATATTTATTAATTATTGCATTCTCATCATTGATTGATTATTTTTTCCTTGTATTACAACACTGCATAAGTTTTCTTAACTTTTTGCACTTGCTTCCACTATTGTTAAACTAGTGGTACAATGGATCTCTCATGATGTTGTTCTCTAGATGCATTTATAACAACATGATGAATAACCATCGGTTCCTTAATAGGAATGTCCTAGGATAACTCAGTCATGCTAGAATGCAATCTAATAGAACGAGGAGAAGGAGACCTAGATTTCCCCTTAGTAAATGTAATAATACCTTTGTCAACATAGCACTCAAACTTGCCTCTAAGCACACAAAAATCATTATCCCAATGACCATTAATGTGATGATAGTTGCAATAAGGTTTTTTTAATAATTATATCCAATTGATGTCATGGATGAGAATGATTTGGAGGAAGAGTAATCATCCTCTTATCCAACAATGTTCTGAGAATGTCGTGAAGCCTATCTCTAAATGAGTCAAATTGTATGGGTTGCTTTGTACCATGAGGTGCTTTAGTCAGTGGAGGAATTGATTTGAAGATTGATTTTTTTCCTTTATTTAATACTTTGACTTGTGTTTGTTGTGGAAAATTTTATTTAGAATAAGGTGGATGGGGTTATTTAACAAGATTGGATAATTTTGGTGGTAATAAATCAATATCAAAACCTATCGTTGTATTTGGTTGCATGAGTCCCAATTTCTTTTCCAATGAAATTGGCTCATGACAAAGATGTTGAAATGATTTAAACGTTTGATACAACAATTGTTCCTTAAGAGGGAAAATGAGACCTCTAAAGAATATATATTGTGTCTCCAAATTTGTTGGTTGATAGATTTATTATTACATTCATGTCTTAAACCTCAATATGTAATCACAAACTAGCTCAAACTTTCCTTGATGTAATGATAGTAATCGCTCATATGTAACCTTGGATCCCTTGTTCTTAATAAAGAGCATAATGAATACTTCTTATAACCCATCATATGTATGTAAAGACCCACTAGGTATTGAATGAAGAAACCAATTTAGTGCATCATCCTCTAAACTATTTGGAAATAACTGTAATAGTATCATACTGCCATTACAACCACTCATAACTTTTCTATAAGAATTTAGGTGTAAATAAGGATCCTCATTTCCACTGAACTTAGAAAATGTTGGTATCTTAAAGTCAAGCGGTAATTGTGTATGTAAGATATTCCACATTGTGGGGTTACCATATATAGCATTCAAATCAACCCAAGAGTGATAGGACTTAATTTCCAATATAAGTTGATGTACTTTATGTTGTAAAACACATACAACATGCATTAAAGAAATAATCTCTTGTGAATGCATGTTAATATCTTGGAATGGTTCATTTAATAATTGAATTTTATTATTATTATTGGCCATTGGTGCACTAATTTGAATTGGAGAATGGCTAGGAATAAACTCTTCTTGAAGCATGGCAGGATTGGGAGATTCTTTGGTATTTAATATATCATTGGTTTTTAAAGGCACATGGAATTCTACTGAAATAGAATAAGTAACAATATGATTTCCATCACTAGAATCAACATGCTCACATATTTTATCTTTCAATGGAGAACTAGGCATATTATCAATATATTTAACATTAAGTGAACTACCATTTGATTCATCATGTAACGTACAATCTTTATCAATATGAGGTAAGAGTAAATAAGGGTCTATATTAGGATTAGTAGAAACATTTTCTTCATCACCATACACATAATAGGCATTATCATTCTAATTTTCATCTTGCTCGCTATCTTGTTCACTTTTAGAATCATAATTTAATATATCAACATTTTCATTTGCACTAAAAGGTGTAAAAGATGTGTTGATAATTTCGATTTTACTCACAACATCAACACATGTAATAGGAATGCAATCGTTACTTGTATTATCAACATTTGAAATGGAAACAATTGCATTTTGTAAAGGGGAAATAGGAAAACAAATATTTATATTTTCTATCTTATCTAAAGTATCATGATATGAAAAAAGAACACACTTTTCATTTTCATTAGAAGAGGGTATAAGAGATGTACTTGTAATTTACACAAAATATCATCAAATGGAATAGAAGTTGAATCTTGATTTTCATTATTTATATTGGAAATTGAAACATTCTTATAATTTTCATTAAGAGGAGAAAAAATTGCATTTTTTACCTTGTTTAGGGTGTCGTCACATTCAAAAGGAATACTAGCTTCATTATAAACATTTGAAATAATAACATTTTCATTGTCACAAAGAGAAAATATAGGAGATGCATGTGTATTTTCAACCTTTTGTATGAAAAAGGAACATTACTATAAATAGAATGCAAATTTTTAGATGCACAATTATCATTTTCCTCATGCAAAAGAATTTTAATCTTCTTTGCTTTATATTGTGAAATATGAAAAAGAGACATAGCAAAAGCTTTTGATAACCTAGGGGTATTGTCAAAGAATGCATCACCAATAAGAGGTTCTTTTGAAATTATGTTGTTAATTTATTTCACATTATTTGGAAGAGAGACAAGAGGAGAAGTAGGGGAAGAACATGTATCTACACTACTTTCCTTAACACTTTGATCATCATTTGTACAATATTTATCATAACCATCATGACAGTAATAATCAACACCATCATTATATAGATATTCATGTTCTTCATTAGTATCTAAAACACAATCTTGGTAATTTGTCCATTCTTTATTGTAATTCTAAGGAATGCCTAAAAATGCATCAATCGGATGAGGAGGGGTGGAGAGGGGATAGGGGTGATTCCTTATTGGGAATTTTAATTTTTTCAAATATTAAAATAAGAACCAGAGGAGAAATAGAAACTAGTGCTAACAAGCCAACATAAAAAAGAAATCATAATTTAATTTAAAACCCTAGGAGGACAAAATTTTGAAGAAAACCACAAGGTTAAAAGCTAAGATTTGGCTATGTTTAATAAATAAAAATAGGTTCACCAATATGTTTGATTAAATTTTGGGAAACTAAGAGCTAATTACCTAGATATGACAAACTATTGCATAATCTCATAATGCTACAAAATACAACTTAGCTAGAAAACTGGAATGCAGGACTGAGACTGAGATTGAAACTAGCTGTATGGTTGTGTTGACTAAGTGTAGGTCTAAAACATGTTTTTACTAGATCTTCAATCAAAATCATTGGATTTGGATAGGGGTGAAGTGTGTTGGTGTCCTTAGGGAGTGTCAACACCCTGTAGGTGCTAGATCTCTGAAACTATTGTGATAGGTTTGTCTTCACCTATGTGTTTTATTTGACTATGCGACAGCGTTGGACTCGTCGCAAAAACCACTATATATCTTCTCCTTCACTTGTAATCCTGGTTCAATAGACCAAGAGGGCAAATGCAATCCCAAGGTAAAAAAAAGATTAGTAGTTGAAGTTGTGTTTGAGCTCAACACCCCCTGTGTTGAGCATTGCCTATATATCAATACTCCAAAAAGGGATCAAACTCAATATAGTTCTTTCATGCTATGGTGGTGTGTGCAATAATACTAGTGCAAAATGCTAAATGTTGGTGCAATCTTAGTGTGATTAAGTTGAGTATTGCCTACATATCAATACTCTAAAGAGGGATCAAACTCAATGTAGTTCTTTCATGCTACAATGGTATGTGTGATAATACTAGTGCAATCCTAATATGATCAAGTTCTTCAACAATGACTTATGACCTTAGAGATGTATGCAAATTTAACTCAAGGCTATTTGAGTTGTGTAGACTCTGAATTGGAAAAAATATGTATTTTTCTCTCAATGTGTAGTTAGATGTTCTTGTACTTTTCTATGTGTGAGCCTCTTGTGTGCAAAATGATTTAAAATGCGACTTTATAATGATCTTTTATGAATTCTTTCAGATGGGGCTTGTTACACTTGTGGGACTACTCGTTACGAGAATTTAAATTTGAGCGACTAGTCATTATTTGGTAGGAAGACGTTGTCGATAGAACTGGACACTATTAATGAGCGAGATTGTCCAAATAAGGCTGCCTTGTCCAAAGGGCAAGAAAAACTAAATTGAAAGTGGGCATCAGTCTCAAAGTGAGTTTAGGTTGCTTAGAATGCTAGATAGGGCTATTTTGAGATAATTAGTTGTTTGTATCAATGGGTCCTCTACAATAGGAGTGAAGGAAGGGCAGTCAAGGATTGTAGAATGAGACATGAGCTAAGTGTGTAAAACGAGTGGTCACAAGTGTATTGTTATACCAATAAATGTTAATTTATATGTCTATAACATCCTACCTCTAATACATTTTCAAAAACTTTTATATTTTAAACCCATATACCCCTTAATATGGACCAATAGTTTGGGTCCACTTTTGACTAATATTAATAGTCCCAATATGAACGGACATGTTAGGTATTGATTTGGTTTGTGAATCCATAATGGGATTTAACCCATCCAATGCAGTTGTTTAGTGATGAATCAACCCATCTAAATTTGCATTTATAGTACATGGGTACCTCATTAGGGGTAGTCGTTGGAACCAAGCTTTGAGTTTGAGATCCATCTATTTTATACAATGTCCCTCAGTTGCGCTTAAGGGAGGTTGTTGGTTTTGGCATTTCATCACACCTAAGTTTCAACGTACTTAAGCTAGTTGTATAACCAAACATTTTAAATATTTTTTACCATCTAGCTTTTAGAAATAAGAAATTAGGTCACCTTTTGATTACCCAATAAGACTAAGTATTTCCCATAGCCAATGGGAGTTGCCTAATATCGAACTAATTAGATTTATGAGGTGGGACTATAGCGTTTGCTCAAAATTTTTGGTTTTCTCCTCTTATACATAGGATTTCTCATGCGTTTCCATTATCTTCAATGTTTTCCATGCTTCATCTAGGCTTTCTAAGGAGCTTCTTTGGATTTTCACCAACCCTCCATGTAGATTAAGAGAGAGAGAAGTCGCATGTATATTTCATTCTTAGTATATATAGATTTGTTTTCTCTTGCGTATTTCTTTTCCTTTTTTGTGCCTTGTCTAGATTCGTTGCAAAGAATATCCTAGTTAATCTTGAACTAGTTTTAACACTGCTTTCAGAATACTCTTCATAGTTTTAGTAAATTAGTGTTTCACTTCCCTAGTTTTTGATCAAGACGCTAATACCTAATTAACAATCCCTATAATCTGATTAGAAAACCCTATTATTTATTTAACCCAATCAAGATATTAAGGTTTGATAAATTATGCTTTCATAATTGCTGATCAAAACTATACAAATTTTGAATATCAACATTCTTTTGCAACTCAAAGGTTTTGCAGACTATTTATATTTTTTTAGTTTCTTTTTAATTATATTTCTTTTCATACCATTTTACTCTTTCATATTATTTATTTCTTATAAGAGCATTTTCTTTGGAATATCTGGGTAAACTTGTGGAGGATGATTTCACATACTTACGAGGGTCAGTATTTGGACCTTGGTATTAGAATTCAATTAAAGGATATACCTCCCTCCATTTTAAAACAGTAACATTGGAAGGGCACCAGCTCTCAGTACAGATACTGACTATATTGACCAATTATACCATGCACAGTGGATGAAACAGCCAACTTGCAGCTAAGTTTAGCCCTGGGATAACCCCAGATCATCCACAAGTTCTTTTTACACTTTCATTCTAAAATTGATGCTTGGAAAGAGAGGGAGCAAATTTAGATAATCTCCCTTGAGATAATCAGGGTAAATGAGATAAGGAACCAGAATAAAAATAGGATTTTAGTTTTCGTGGGGGGTATGTAGGCCTTAATATTCTTGTTTGGGCCCTATAGATGCAACCTCTTAATATTTTCCAGAGCGTGCCAACTCTAACCAATATCTCCTCTCGCCTTTTACAAGAACCCAAGAACTCGGAAAACATTCCATCTCCAATCTGTCCACAAGTTGTCATGGGATATAAAATGCAATTTATGACATACGGAATCTGGGGATAAACTAATGCATCCTAACCACTACAATTTTGTTACAATTATCCTGTCTGTTCCTCAAATTTTAATTTCAAATTTTGTCTCCAACATATCTGTCATGACTTCAGCTTTGTTATTTTCCATGGACCAGTTAGGACTCGAACCTAGTACCTCCCATTTGCATTCTGGGTGTGCTCAACCACATAGCTACCAACCCTTTTGTAGTCGGGGATTTTTAGTAGGCTCCTTGTTACAGTTTGGGTCTGGCTCATTTTCTCCAACAAGCTTTTAGGACAAACAACATTTTACTATAGTTTCTATTCTCTCAGTATTGATTTATTTTTCTGCAGAATATGGTTTCCATTAGGTGAACCATGGTTTAGTTGGGAAATATAAACATATCTTCCAAATAGGGAGAGGCAAACAATAAAATGTTAATCCTATTTTTCGAATTAAAACCTACCAATAATCCCTACGCTAACAATATCAATCGTTGAAATGATGGAAACAATTGGCATCCCTTACAATATTGTTGTCCAGGTACCATTTGGATTTTTGATGGCAGTCAACAGATACTCTCAAGGTTTTTGACAATTTAAATGGGTGTCCAAGGAAGTGTGGTGATGAGCCCAGACCCCAAATGCAATGGCTAGCTTTTTGCTGCGATAGAAAAGATTCTATTCCCTGAACTCTTCCTTAGTGTTGTCAGGAACACAGCCTACTTATTTCATCTGGCTAGCCAATCTCTATACCATTGCGATTTTCATATATTTCCTCTGACTGGATTTGATGTGTCTTCTGCAACAAATGTGTAGACCCAGTTTTTTATTTGAATCCAGCTGCACCCTGGCTGTGTTTTCAGTCCCCTGTCCTTCATCATTTTCCTTGCCTTTGCTGCATCCTTCCACCTACTGGCTGCAGCATATACATTTGACAATAGAGCATAAGTTGAAGAATTCTCGGGTTCCAACTGAATAAGGTGTTCTGCGGCATGTTCTGCCAGATCTACATTGCCATGAATTCTGCAGGCACCAAGCAACGCTTGCCACACCATAGCATCAGGTTCAACAGGCATGTTGTTGAAAATGTATTCAACTTCACACATTCGCCCTGCACGACCCAGGAGGTCAATCACACAGGCATAGTGGTTACTTGTTACCAAAATATTATGTTCTCTTCTCATTAGGTTAAAATAATGGCATCCTTCATCCACTAATCCAGCATGGCTGCACGCAGAAAGAATACCAAGGAAAGTAACTTGGTTTGGCTTAGTGCTGGTCTCTAACATCATTTTGAAGAGTTGGAGAGCCTCCTTGCCATATCCATTGTAAGCATATCCAGCAATCATGGCATTCCATGAGATCAAATTCTTACTTTCTATTTTGTCAAAGACTCGAGCTGCGTCATCTATACTTCCACATTTGGTATACATAGTGACAAGAGAACTTGCCACACTTAAAGACAACTGATATCCGGTTGCAATGACATGGGTATGTAGCTGCATTCCCAGTTCTAAAAGTGTTTGGCTGGCACAGGCACTTAAGATACTTGCAAACGTGAATGGATCCGGTTTAACATCTGTCCATAGCAATTTTTGAAATAGCTTCAGAGCTTCCTCACAATAACCATTCTGAATATATCCCACAATCATAGCAGTCCATGAGACGACATCCCTTTCAGACATTCTGTCAAACATTTGATGACCTTCTCTTATGGCTCCACATTTGGCATACATATCAACAATGGCATTCCTAACAATGGAATTTCTATGGAATCCAGTCCTAATAATTTGAGCATGGACCATTTTACCTTGTAGCAATGCTGGCAGGCTCCCACAGGCCATCAGGACAGTCATTAAGATAATGGGGTTTTGCTTCACATCTGCCTTCCGCATTTTACAAAACAGGTCCATGGCCTTCTCACCAAACTGATTTTGGGCGTATCCTCCCATTATGGTAGTCCACGAAACTACATCTCGTTCAGGAATTACATCAAACACCTGACGCGCATCACCTAAACTCTTGCATTTTGCATATACATCAATAAGTGCATTCCCAACAGAGAGATTAGTCTCGAAACCAGTTCTAAGAACGTATCCATGTACCTGCTTTCCTGCGCTTAAGGCAAAAAGGCTGGCACACGCACTCAGAGTGCTCGCAAATGTGAAGTGGTTCGGCTTAACGCGAGACTGCAACATCTGGACAAACAATGCCAGGGCTTCCTCGTTTTGTCCATGCTGATCATATCCTGAAATCAGAGCAGTCCAAGAAACCACATCTCGTGTAGGCATTTTGTCAAACAGTTGACGCGCATTCTCTAAGTCTCCAATTTTGGTATATCCTGTTATTAAGCTATTCCAGGATGATACATCTCGTTGAGGCATTTTTTCAAACACATGGCATGCATCCACAATACTCCCACACTTGACATATTTGTCGATGAGACGGTTTGCCAGAAAAAGATCGCGCTCCATATAGCCATTGATAATGAAATGGGCGTGGTTTTGCTTGACATGCGCAAGAGATTCGGATATGATAGAGTTCAGCGACAGGCGAATAGAAGTTTTATAGGTTGAGTGGTTGAGTTTTTCCAGCATTGCTTCGATCCATCACTAAAACAGTGCATGCATTCACACAGTGCATGCACTAAAGTTTGTTTCCATCGGCATTAAATGTACAGCCTTATCACGTTGAGACTTTCCTCTTCACAATTCGGTGATTTAATTGGGGAGGAAGACGCAGAATATATGCACTGGGCAAAGAAAGAATGTTGGAAACGAAATGCTTAGAATATTAAAATCCATTAAACCCGGATTATAAAGATGAACCTAAGGTTTAGGGGCCTCAAATTAGAGCCATATATTCGATGGAGAGACTCATTGAGGCTATGTCTGAACAAAAAATGAGGGTGAAAATAAAAAACTTTCATTTTAAAGGCGAGTTGAAAATGAGGGCTCTGTATCGATTGCGCACAAGAGATAAAACGGTATTTTGATATGAATTTTTTTAATGAAGATGACCGTAGGAGGGTGAAATTTGCAGTGGAAAGAATGAAATCACAGCAATCCAAAAGAAGGCTAGGAAAGAAGAAAATTATGTGACCTAAGATGTTAAAGGATACGAAAGACAAAATTTCTACAACCGAATTATCAACAAAAATTATTTAGACAACTCCATAATTTGAGGCAAAAAGAGATGACAGTCGAGGAGTATATAAAGCATTTTTTGAAACTGTAAGTTAAAAAAGACTTGTAAGAAGATGAGGCCCTCGTTGCTCTTATAGGTCTCATTGAGACCTATTCACCCATTTATCATAACATCAAATAAAATAAGAATATTGGATCACTTACAAATACATAGGTCCACTCATTATTCCCCTAGGACATCCTCAAATGATCACAATCACCTTAGCTTGCCTTTGCATATGCTCAAATAACTCAAACATAGACCTTATACATAAGAACACCATTATCGAACATAGAGTCGACTTCTTAAGCATTGTTCATACTCAAGATAGATTGATCACACCTCCAAAATACTTATAGAGCATCCTCATGGAGTCTAAAACACTCCCCAATAGCCAATTAACCATGAAACATCGAAACAACATCCACATAAGCTTAAATATACTTCTTGGGTCACTTGCAGAACATGCATTAAAACACAGTCAACTTTGGAGCTCAATATTTTTGTTTGTACACACTTTAAAATCTTCAAATCAAGTTCATTAGATGTGCCATGGAGTCCTCTTCATCTTTTCTTTTTACAGTACTAACAAATTTGACTTTTATCAAAATATATGGCCTAAAAACCAAACACTATTTTTTCCTTCACCAATTCAAATATTCAAATGGAAACGGTCATAGTTAAAATTTGAACACTATGCTCATATCTCGTGTCCTCACTGCTCAGAGCAAATATGCACCATCGATTCTTTCAATATTTAACACATAAGTGCCAATACTCAAATATTAAACCTCTATCACTTTGACCACATCTTGTGCATCCTTGAAATGTTGACTCCACATGCTGTGTCAATCTCTACGGATCAACCAGGTCTTTGATGATCAACACTCACCATTCAATCAAACTATACGAACACTCGATCTCCATTGGATCCTTATCATGTACCTTTGCTCAATCATTAAACATCATGCACCTATCCTCATCTTATTGCTTCCTAAATTCTTAGAGCAACACATACCATTGATCTTGCTCGAACTTTAACTAGTGCATAAATGACTATGGGGATGCTTTTAATATCGTTGAGTAGCCATTTTTGCACCTCGATAACTTCTTCTACGCTTACTCACATGATCTTAAATTTAGACTAGATGATCTCCTTACATATAATAATCCAACCATGTGACAATACTCTTAGAAATCTCGTGCATGCATGATATAAATCCATTAAAATGCTTTCTCAAAATATTTTATCACAGAGCCAACTATGTCAAAACCTACCTGAGAGGCCAACTTTGAGTAAGCATAACCTTTGTCATGCTTCAATGCATGATCTCAAATTTAATGCAAATCATCTATGCTCAAAAATAAATAAACCCATATGATCATATTTTCTTGAAACCTTCACATGTGAAAGATATAACACCATCAAAATACTCACTTGGCTCTTTATGCCACATTGTAAAATTGGCTAAGTATGGGAAAACACAGTCAAACTGCCTGGAAGCCCAACTTTGCATATGCATATCTTTTTATGTATTACATCACATGATCTAAAAAATTAGCATAAATAAACTAGGCATAAAAATGAACAAACTCATATGATCATTTTGTCCTGACACCTCCATGCATGTTAATGTTGACCTCATCAACATCCTTAGCTCTTTCTGGCCACATTGCAAATTGGCGAAGTATGGGAAAATAATGAATTTTGGCTAAGAAGCCAACTTTTTACCCTTATATCTTTAACCACACTTAGATGCATGACTTAAGATCTCGGGCATAACAACTAGGGACTAATGTGATCATAACCATATGACCAACCCCCCTGACTCATCCACACATGGCAATGGTGACATCATCAAATTGCTTATTGAGATTTTTTGCCACTAGACCCAAACTGTCTAGATGAAAACTATGGACTATCAGATGAATTCCACTTATGCACACAAGATCACAAAACATAGATAACATCTTAGGGACCTCTTGCACATGTTTCAATCACTATACTCAACCCTGAACATCTCTAACAGACAAACTCTAAAGATCGACCAAGCATACTTCAAGCACACTAGGACAAGCACATTACACACTTTGTCATTATTACTTAAGCTATCAAAACACTTCATCCACTCATAAGGACACCTCCATGACATCACCATGACATCACTAACAATTATCGAACACCTCATGATCTGTATCCTCCCCTTTTCATTACCACATACATCAACCAAACCCACATCAAAAGAGTTGTGATTAATGGAGGAGATAACATTAATATTATCTCCTCCCATGCATATGACCAGCTGAAATTGCTAGAGAACATTATGTCAAAAACCATAGTGGTACTTTGTTCCTTCAATGACACTATGACAACAATTCTAAGAATTGTCATCTTCCACATTCATTTAGGACCTGACACGCTTCCTATGCTCTTCTAAGTAGTAGAAGGTGAGTTCTAGTATAATATTTTGCATGGATGCCCTTGGATCTGTTCCATGAATTATGTGTCATCTACCCTACATCGATGTGTCAATTTTAAACACGAAGGTCAAGTAGTTACCATACAAGCTGACCTAAATCCTTTCACTTTTTGCAACATGGCATACCAACCCAATGATGTTCTCCTCCTTCCATTCACTAAGACTTCACCAACCAAAAATGAATCCACCTCTACCATCGACCAAGCCTTGACTAACTCATCCATTCCTCCTACCCAAATCCCCATGAAGGAACCCTTGGAATCAACATTCCAACATCTTTCACTTGGGGAGTATCACCTCTTGACGTTGGATACCTTCCCTACCCCTTAAGAATATGAGAACCTTAACCAAAATCTTGGTTATGATCCCAATATCAAAACCATTATTCCTTTTAGGCCTCCCAATCTCCAAACTAATCTTGTCTATGGAGGACTTTATCAACCACTTTCTACCCCCTCTACCTCCTCTTTTTCTTGACCATTCACCTCTAATTTCTCCCATATAAATAAACCAGAGTTCACCAAGACATACCTCCATAAGTGTGCTCAGAAGTGATTCATTTTAGGATGTTACGAGCATGAACCACATGATTTGTTTCCATGTGAGACCCAAAAGCTTCATGAGATATTTGGTCTCAGATTCCCTCTACTTGAAGAGCCAACCAACTCACCCCCCATTACCACCATTGACGAGGAAGCTCCATCCTCACCAACCCCTTTACCACCAGAATATGAGGATTTTGATATCATTCCCCCTAAATTTTTTTTACATCAACATGATTATCCTTGGACCCCTATCTTATCAAAAGGATGGGGAGATCATAACCATTCCTCTGACTCATCTTGAGATGGTAGAAGATGATTCTCCTACCATTAATACCGTTTGGTGTCAGGATGATGATTCCCTCTTACTTATCTTGGTGTAAAATATTCCTCTATCCACAAATCTCTCCCTCTTGAGACTTTAAATATGTTAAACGAATCCACCATCGATGTCAACTTGGGTACTCAGGATAACCCGCACATTGTCAAAATTGGGTAATTGCTAGATTCTTTAGAGCTTCAGGATTTTCCCTCCTTCCTATGAGACCATAACATAGCATTTGCTTGGTCTTACAATGACATGATAGGAATCAACCCTTCCATCACTACCCATAATATCTTTACTACCCATGATGCCAAGCTTGTCAAGTAGAAGCTTCATCAGATACACCCTCACATAGCCCTTCTAGTTAAAGAAGAGATTCAACGCCTCCTATCCATAAATTTTATTCAACATATTGACTATCCCTAATGGGTCTCGAATGTCATTCCTATCACCAAAGCAATAGGTGGACTTCCCATTTCCATGGATTTCTATGATCTTAACCTTGTTTTCCCAAAGGGCTTTTACCAAGCATTGACCAGTTTGTTGATCTTATAGCCAACCATGAGATGCTATCTCTTATGGGTAGTTTCTCGAGTTATAATGAGATCTTGATTACCCTTGAATACCAACATAAAACAACTTTTATCACCCCATGGGGAACCTTCTGCTATAGTGTCATTCCTTTTGGTCTAAAAAATGTTGGTGCAACCAACCAACATTCCATAACCAATATCTTCCATGACCTTATTCAAAAAACTATAGATAATTATGTAGATGACCTTCTTGGAAAATCTAAATGTCAAAAAGATCATTTATCAATTCTCAAGGTTATTTTTGAATGCCTCATCCATTACATGTTTGCCTTAACCCCAAGAAATGCATTTTTGGGGTCTTGTCAAGAAATCTCTTTGGATTTATCATCTCTCTTTGAGGAATCAAAGTTGATCCTAATAAAATCAAAGCAATCACTGACATGCCTCCTTTAACCCACCTTGAGCAACTTCACAATTTGTAGGGGAAGCTCCAATCCATTTATTGCTTCATCTCTGCTCCAATCCATTTATTGCTTCATCTCTTAGATATCTGATAGATGCCAACCTTTCCACCACCTTTTGAAAAAAGATGTATCTTTTAAGTGGAATAAATACTATAAAAAAGCCTTTGATTCACTTAAAGAGTACCTTAGTTCTCCACCCGTCCTCATTCCTCCCAAAGGGGATCAACCTTTCTACCTTTATATTTCTACCACCGACCACTCTCTAGGGGCAACGCTTGCACATCAAGATGAGCAACATAAAGATCAAGTTGTCTACTATATAAGTTGAATGCTTATAGAGTACGAGACTTAGTAAACCCATACCAAAAAACTTTACTTCACTTTGGTCTTCATGGCTTCCAAACTCTGCCACTACCTTCTCAACCACAAGACCTATGTCATAACCAACACCGACCCACTCAAGTATATGCACTCCAAGCCATACCAAAAATAACATATGGATAAGTGGCTCATGATCTTAGCTAAGTTTAACCTTGATTTCCTCCAGTATAAGTCAATAAAATGGCAAGTCATTGTTGACCAATTGGCTGAAGCACCTTTAGCGAATAACCAACCTTCTCCTATTGAATTTCCCGATGAGTCCATCATGACCCTTTCTCAAGAGGGCATCACATATCAGATGACCATGTTATTTGATGGCTTGAAGTGGAAACATGGTGGGGGTGTTGGTATCATTCTCATCCCCCTTGATGGTGAACCCCTTCCTTTATATTTCAATCTTGATTTTGATTGTACCAATATCTTGGTTAAATATGAAGCCTTAGTGATAGGTCTCCAAACTGCTTTAGCCTTGGGAGTCAAGAAGAACAATATTTTTGGTGATTCTCAACTCATGGTTAATCAAATCAATGGCTCTTATCAATGTAAAAATGATGTCTTGCAATAGTATAAACATCTAGTCAATGTAATCTTAGCATAATTTTAGCATTACCTTATCCAAACCATTCCATGCTCTACGAACAAGTTTTTCAATACAATGGATTCCATTGCTTCATAGATCCCATCCACACCTTCCAACTCTAAGTTATTTGTCGCTATCCATCATCTTACCGATCTTTCTTATACCAAATAAAACCCTCCTTTCATCTTCAATGTGGAGGAGACCTAACTTGACCTTTGGTATAAATAGATCTTCGACTATCTCAACCTAGGCATCGTTCCTTCTAATCTTTCTAGGAATGGTCTAAGAGAATTCATTCAGAGTACCTTTCATTATACCATACTAGGGGGAATTCTTTAAAAGCATGAATTTTATGGTCTCCTTTTCCATTACCTATGAAGTCATGAAATTTATCATGTTATCAAAGAAATACATGATAGGATTTGTGGGGCACACTTTAGAGGCCTTACTGTCGCTAATTGTATCCTTAACCTTGGCTACTATTGGCCCACCCTTAACTAGGATTGTTGTGATTACGTGAAGAAGTGTGTTAAATGTCAACAACATACTAATTTACATCATGCACTTAGTCATATCCTCCAAGTATCCAAAGTTTTTTGGCCCTTATCGTAATGGGGGTTGGATCTTATTGGTGAAATTAACCCCCATTCTTTGCATCGACATCATTATCTCATCACTATGACAAAATATTTCACCAAATGAGTGAAGGCTATTCCTATCATCTCAACCAAAGCCAAAAATATTATCAATTTCATTAACCATCACATTATTTGTCATTTTGGTGTTCCTCATAAGATAATCATCGACAATGGTAAATATTTTAAGATTAAAAAAGTCTAAGGTCTTTGTGATGTATTTGGAATTAAGCTAAGTTTCTCAGGTTCTAACAAAACCCTTAACAACATGCTAACCAAATTGGTTAATGCATCTGATCAAGATTGGCATTTACACATCTATTTTACCTTATGGGCATATCATACTAGCATTCACACCCCTATAGGTGTTACCCATTTCTCTTTTATTTTTGGAGCAAAGGTTGTCTTGCCTCTCAAAGTCCAAATTTCCTCTCTTCACATATCCCTACAAGATAGCATTTCTAAAGGCAATCATCATCAAGAACATTTTCCCAACTTGAGCTACTTGATGAGTATCGTTTGGTCGTGCTCAACCATCTTCATGTCTATCAATAATGAATCAAGCGTGCTTATAAAATCAATAATGAATCAAGCATGCTTATAAAAAATACTTAAGAGAATGAGAATTCAACATCAGAGACCTCATCTTAAAGGAAAATCAATATGTAATCAATATGGAGAAAAGCAAGCAGGGAAGGTTTGCTTTCAATTGGATTGGACCTTATATCATTATGCATAAGTATGGATCATGAGCTTACCGATTATCCTCTCTTGAGGGGAAACCCAAACCTGAGCCTCTCAATGCTTCACATATACGTCCTTTCTTTTATTAAATAATAACAAACCCACCTTCTATCTAACTTAAGCTCATACTTTATTTTGCAATATTTTTGCCTTCATCACCTCACTTTGAGGACTACTAATTAAAGCATAGAATTATGTGGTTTTTTGTCATATTTGTAGCCTTAATACTAAATATGGGTACCACGGCTCTACCCATGGCATGATTCTCATGGATACTTTTTGTCCCTAATAGGATGGAATCCCATGGTCGTTGTCTCTCAAAGAATCCTCTCGCCCATTATTTTAAGCTTTTTGTGCTTTAGTCTTGCCTTTATAAAGGTAAGCCTTTTAGCCTATATAATCAAGTCTATGTCACCAAAAGAAAAAACATTAACATTCATCTATCCTATGGGTCATCTCTAGAATTAGCAGACTACTCCCTTGAAGGACAACTATCAAAACCAATCAAAATTGCTCAATGTAAGGTAGAATACTCCCTTAAAGGACAAATATCACAAAGTCTAAAACAAGTCTCAAAAAGCTTAGACCATTCCCTTAAAGGATGGATAAGTAAAATCATTTGTCAAAATCAAGCAATTTCTTGGAAGCTTCTCACATTGATCAGTTTACCCAACCTCTCAAATAAATAACAAAAATATCAAAAGACCCATTATTTAGAAGCTGTAATTAGCTTTTATAAATAGACTTGCCGTATCGATCAGTCTACACCATCTATAACATAGAATTGTTTATAATTTCTCTTTGGTAGCCTATAGAAGAGGTATGATAGTCTCTCAAGAAGTTTCTTTAGTCATCCTTCTCCCCTTTGCACCCTCTATACAATAAGGGATTTTGACTTGGCAATATGTGATCACAATTTTTTTGGACCAATTAGCGAACGCTTATGCGAAGCATGTGAATGGCTTATGATTATAATCCAATCTTAGCTTCCTTTTGTTTTGGTCTTCACCAATGATAGAGCATAATGTCTCCTTATTGTTTTCTCAAAACCTATTTTTTGATGCATTCACTAAGACGATTGTCTTTTGATTGTTTTATCTTTCTTTTCTTTTCTCACATCTAGTTTTGTTGTCCAAACTTACTCTATGTGTTAAAAGAATAATTCTCCATCATCTAATCACATTTAATTCATTAAAAAATTCAATTAAAAACATCTATTTTATTTTATGATTTACTTTTACCTTATTTGTTTAAATGTTTTTAATCGTCAAAACATTTTAATGAATTAACCATCTCATATATCAAACATCATTTCACCCTTATACCCAATCACATCAACTAATCATAACAAGTTTTCATATCTATAACCTTTTAATCTTTTATTTTATAAATAAAATGAGTCATCCACATATGTTATCCATCACATGCCTATCTATATAAAGGGGAACATAGATTCATTAATTTAAAACACCCACATTTCTAACATCTAATTAAGCATGTATCTAATAATAAGAGAAATGATAATCATAACATCATGGTCATATCATAAAAAACATCATCACATCATGAACATCAAATAACTAACCATAACCATAAACAACATTCATAACCCATAATCACATTAATAAAGCTCATAGTCATAAAAAATCATACATCATAATAATCTTCATGTCTCTCACAACAATGTGTACATCTTGATACATCTGCTTATAGGTCAGTATCAAAATCATATAATACATCAAAATAAGCATCTCATAGGATTTTAAGTTGGTGGGAACTACTGCTCCCTAGAGCTTTTCCATCTCTAAGATCTATTTGTGCACATGTAAACACTGCTCACTGACCTGGTGTTGTACTGTTATCACCCTCAGTAACCTTTAATCTATACCCAGCATATCGGGGCTCATCTGGAAGATTTTTAAAGACCAATGCCTCATAGTATCTTAGACCCTCGACTGTGACCACATACCTAGCCAAAAATATGGTCCTCGATGGTCATATAGGTGTAGGTGCCTACCTTCATGCCTATCTCAGGTCATCCCTCTCTTGTTTCACCAAGGCTAGCTACACTCATATTCTATCCCTCTCCTGCATAAGGCTAGCCACCTGGCCCTATGCCATATCTCTCACTACAGTCACCACTTCTAGAGCTACTTATGTTGTGTCTAATGCCAACCATGCCTGATATCTCTCTACAATGAGTACCTACCTATTAAGGTCATCCACATCCATCTGGTCCCCACCCCCTCCACCATGTCTACATCAAGAGCCTATTGTGCACCATCTCCCTTAAACATTGCCTCTACATAATGTGCCTAAAATCATATAAGGTAATTTGGCATAACCCTCACATCATCAATAACTGTGGCCACTAGTAGCTCCTCATGGTCCATCTCTATCTCCTCAGGATCTAGAGGAGGTAGTGGTGCCTCAACATCCTCTCTATTGTACCTTAAAAATCACTTAAGACACCCTAAATAAGTTCAAACTGTCTCCTGACCCTGTCAAATGTGATGAGCTCCACCTCATGCTTAGGTCTCCCATAGATCCACCTATAACTATGTAGTGATAGGGTCTACCTCGCATAGCTCACCCATTTCAAGAATCTAGTAAATGGCCTCCAGATAACCTCCCCATCAACCAATGCCTCTAACTTATCTCTATACCACTCCAAGTCTCATGCTGCTCCCCCTAGTGTTGTAAGTACATAATCACCTCTCCACCTCATGAATCCAACTCTAAATTCCCCTTGATCCCATGCCTGTCATGGCAATCCACCTGGTTGTATCACCCTAATGTGTTCATATGCCAAGTAGTGAAAAAAAATTTGATGCTAATGCCATACCTCCTATGTACTTTGTATCCCTAAAGCTCTTGATAGATCTGCACTAGTAAAACTAGGACCCAAGCAAACACTATTAGATTGATCATCATGTCAACAAGAACACCTAGTAATAAAAAGGGAAATCTACCACTAATAGAATCTGAGAGTGCATAATAGGTAATAACTATCATCATCATGACAAGTCATCTCCTTCCCCTATCCATATGATGTATAGGTGCATAATAAAAACCTCTTGTATGTCACCTAGCATGAACAATTTTTTCACCAAACAACTGATCCACATGCACATCTCAATCTTCACTATCAATATGCTCCATTGGCTCACCCTATATTGTAGCCACAAAATTTGGTGAATGTCCTCCAATAGGATGGTAATCTCTCCAATTAGTAGCAAGAATGTGTTGGTCATTAGGTCATATCTCTTAATGAGGGATACTAACATAGTGACATCTCTTAGCATGTGCTAATAAAATCTCATGCCCCCTAGACCAACTACTATCATGTGCTCCCACTTTTGGTCTATCATCATCTTGCATACCTCATCCAAGAGCTAGGGCACTCAGTCCCACATTTGTAACTGCTCCCTTGTTTATAATGTTAAAATGTATCCCTTAGTTTTCCTTACCCTTTTAACCATGTCCTATGTATTTTACCTATTAACCCTACCCATACTCACTTCTACCTTACACCATTTTTAAGGCCTAACCAAAACCCTTACCTACTCTTATCTTCACCCATTAGCTTCCCCTTCCTTCTACCTATTAACCCTACCTCCTACCTTAACCTATTCACCTCATCTACCCCACACTTCTCTACTTCTACCTAAACCATCCCTTTACCCATCCCTCTACACTTTTCTACCCCATTCCCTAACCTTATACTAATCACTAACAATCGAGTGTCGATTATTGACGATTCCTTGTAGCTCCATCACCAATCAATCCTTAACCATCGATGATTAAGGTGGTGGATTATTGATGGTCTACACATTAACCATTAGATAGTTACCTATCGATTGATGACGGTCGATAGAGACTACCGCAGTCACTGTGTGGTGACCGTCGATGACCATACCCTAATTTCCAACCCACCCCCACCTACAATAATCAATACAACTATTACATTTATACCTAAACCCTCTAAAAAACTCCCTTACCTTCATTCCTACCCATAATTTAACCACACACTACCTAATTTCATACCAAAAACTCAAATACCCCCCAATTTCCAATGTATACCCACCCAAACAAAACCATTAAAATCACAAAACCAATTTTGAATTCAATTGCTTCCCCTACCTCGTTCCACATCCTCTATCATGGTGGAGCCCTTGGTACCACCACCGTCACGTAGCCCCATGCTCTACCTCTACCTCATTGCATCCTCAATGGATCACCTCTTGCCCTAGCCCACCTCAGTCTCTCTCCACCTCACACCATCCAACCTCATTCCATCCTCACTTAGTAATACTCACAGTCTACACTCAACTGACACAAGATAATTTGCCATCATTTTCACACAAAACAAATAATGAAAAAATGTCACATGTTAAATTTCAAATGAGTAATTTAAAGTCTCGTTTGACATTTAATGATCACCCTATTAGGGCATACACCTGACTATCAATGGTCACTAGGTGACCACTGATGGTTGACCCTGCCGTCGATGGTCAACCCTTATAGGATTTTTCCATTCCAACCACACTTTTCCAAATAACCATCTTATCACAAACATGCACCCATTGGAGAGCACCTCATTTTCCACCAACCAACCAATCAAATAACCTCGCCTTACTCATTTTTCCTCACCTTTAGCACTTTTTATGACAACCTTACCTTGATCATTTTTACTGCATATCTACCTTGCCATGCTTGACAAACTAGTGATATTTCTACTTACTAACCATTTAGGTGCATCATAGCATGACCCTTTGCGGTCCTGATACCTTCAACCATTTTATCTTCTTTGGATCACATCC
This sequence comes from Torreya grandis, assembly GCA_037957365.1. NCBI lineage: Eukaryota > Viridiplantae > Streptophyta > Pinopsida > Cupressales > Taxaceae > Torreya > Torreya grandis. Next base: position 1,118,071 of record JARHVA010003776.1, read on the forward strand.
TACCATGGATACTTATGAATACATCAACCTTACCTAAGAGACTTGAGTTTATAGAGTAACCCATATCATTTATGCCTAACATTGTGGTATGGTTACCCTATCACCTATCCTTTTAATTCAAAACTTATTTTATAACCTACCCCAACTATGGTAACCTAGTCTATGCATGATATATGATATCTCACTTAGTCACATTCTTTACACTTATTCATGTTTAAATGCCCAATCAATCAACCTTTTCACCTACCACCCATTTTGTCACCCACTTATCCACTTATCAAACTCACACCTAAATTTTTATCACCTCATCAATTCCCAGTTTGAGGGGGAAGACCTCCTCCTATACTCGAGGCATCTAACCTTCTACCAACTTTTAGTTTTTTATTTTGTAGCTTACTAATATGAATTGGATAACAAAAAGGGACAAATTATAGCCATTATAAAATTATATACTATGATTCTAGATGGTGCATTAAACCTTCAAACACCCCTTGGCCCCCTTAGACCATTTCTCAACCTTTTAACTGCAAAACATAAGTGAAAATGACTAGTTTTATCCATTTTAACTATGTCTTCCTAACCATCAATGATTGACCCTCAGCCGTTGGTGATTGAATTTGACTATCGATTGTTACCCAATGCAACCAAAGACTATGTCTTAATTATAACTCAACTAAAACTCACTCGTTGATTACTAATTATCTAATTTTAGTCTATTGATCGCATAATCAATATGTGATTAAACTATTTGTTAGACTGATTGATAAACCATTTGTTAAACTTTTCATTCCAACCCTCCTTTGCTCTCTATTAAGAGATGAAGAGAAGGTTTAAATAAAGGATTCAAGGGGAAATAGATTCTGACTCTATGGAAAATCCAAAAGCTTTGCAACAAACCAAGAACTAGGTCAGAGGCTTAGGGTGTTTTTGTAACTCACTATCTTGAGCCAAGGCATCGTTATTCTACTGACATTACTCTAAGATCAACACCAACATTCCTCAGACTAGTAACACCTCAAAGATAAGTATATGTGTTTTTTTATCAAGACTTAGTAATTAACTCTATTTGCTTCATTGCTTGTGTCATTTCCCTTTATTTCCCTTTCATCTCATTTCCCTGTGTTGGATTTTTACAACTCTAGACATTTCACCACCTACCCAAAACCACCCACAAACCATTCTCACTCATTTGAATACCCTATCCCTGAACTAGATACCTATGAGCATTACTTTCTACCTCGCAACCAACATTAAACCCAAACATCACTCCCAGAACCTCACTATAACCTCCTTAACAAAATTCTCTTCCCAAACCAAATCCAACAGTAACCATCGAAGAACTTTTATTAACCACCGATGGTCACCTAGCTGCTGACAGTCACACCCAACTAATGATGGTCACTTAGTATCCTTTTTCAAAAAAACAAGTTGGTTTGACCTATCTGCTTGTACCCAAATCCCACTTTTTAATTTTTTATTTTATCGTAGAACTTTAACTTATTTTCTAAATCAAGTTTGAGTAACTTTGCATTAGTATTCAATCATTTATTGCTATTTTTAATCAAAATCACTCATTTCTTTTTAAGCATTTCTTATATTTGATTTTAGTACCTTCCATTATTTCATGTAAGCACCTATTTTTAGTTTATCAAATTTTAAGTGTTTTAAAAGTGTGGATTGACAGCCTCAAAAGAAGATTGTGCTTCTTGGATCTAGCTCACATTAGTCAGTCCACCCTACTATCTCACTAATCCATCATTTTCTAGATTGTTTTCTTATTTGTAAGTCATCCTCCCCATACAAAGAGGAGTATCGACAATCATCTATATTCACACATGCATAACATATCTAGGTTCTATTAACACCACCCTTATTTAAGGTTTTACATCTTTCATAAACAAGAAAATAAAGCATAATTTTAGTGAAAGAAATAGAGGGATAAAATTCATGTATATATTGTTTTATTTCTTATGCAAAAGATGAAATATGTATAGGTTGACCTTAGGAGGCTTTAGTTTTGAAAAGATATCTATTTAGGAAAAGCTAGGGTAAAAGACATTATCTCCATTTTGGGGACACTATCACCACATGGCATTAGTGTCCTTATTATGTCACTAGTGTCTAACTGGAAAAACACTAGGCATGAAGGGCCATGATTGGGAAATGAGGGTTTATGAGTACTTTGGAGCTGACTAGGAATGTTTGTGGCCTGCACGAAGGCTAGATAAGTGTGATAGTAGGCTCTAGGATAGGTCTATGGCTAATCTAGGGATAGACAATCTCAAATAACACTCTTAACACCCAAATACCACTTTTGGGTGATTACAAACAACATAAACAATATGCTAACGTAAAGGTTCAATTCACATGTGGAAGATACAATATCTAGGATACATAGTACACACACAAAGAGTGCATGTGGATCTACCCAAGATTTAATTCATCTTGAAGTGACTTACACCAAAGAATCTCGCAAAGATTCATAGCTTCTTGGGATTAGTAAATTTATATAGGATATTTATACTTGTTTTTTATCATGTGACTTTGCCTCTAAACCTAGTTACCAAAGGTGGCACCAAGGCATGATTCATTTAGTCAACCACATGATAGAAAACATATAAGGAATTAAAATGCAATTTTTTTTTGCAAAATTAATTTTGTTATATGATCTTAAACAACCATTTGAGATTGAAACTGCTGTATCTAACAATGTGATTGGAGCAGTTATCACATAACATGTCATCTAGTTTCTTACCACATTGAAACATTCATTGTGCTAATAATTAACTACCAAACATATGATTGTGAGATTTATAATTTTTTTTAGGAATGTAAGCATTTGAAGCATTATATCTTAAGAAAGGATATTGTGATCAACATAGATAAAAGGTGACTTCATATCTTATATAATTTGAACAAGTTATAGTAAGAACGACATCATAAATTGTCTTTTTCTCTTCAATAATTCCATTTGATAATATTTTTGAGCTTAATTTTCATTCTTAACTTAGGTTGCATCTAGTATTCAACACATAAGTATTACGCCATTACTTCCCACCTTAGTTGGATACTTTAAATGTTTTAAAGACTCTTCAACAAGCAAACATCAATCCAAATTACAATACACCAGTAGAATCAGATCAAGTCATTGATGTTAAGGTCAAACATACATGTCAAGAAGAGATCCCTCTCTTTCAAATCATAAAATTAGGTCAACTACCTTCTTAGGGAAAATGGTTTACATAAGTGTATGTTTCCAACTTGTTTCTAGATCTTGTTTTATAATAGCATGTAATGGTGATCGATGTTCTTCAAGGAGTGATGACTGATCGAGGAGGATCTATGTCATCAATTTAATTCACAACATTTGGGTGCTTCTTGATAACTCTTGTAGTTTTTTAGAAACCTCTACACCATATATAACACATGCCAACCCACAAGTCCTAACTCCTCTTCTACCATACCGTACAACTCCTATGATATCAACATTATACCACACAACTTGACAATAATGTCAACAAAATTCATCAAACTAATAATTGGTTGTAAATTTTATGTTACCAACCATTGCAATGGTTTAATCAATGATTAATATTTCTCCTTTGTATATTAATGTATAATTCATTATTTTTATTTTGTTAAAATGAAGTTATTAAGTACATAGACATCATTCATCTGATCTCTCAAATCTTATACATAACTTAGCATAATACAACTTTGTTATTATAGTTTTACATTTAGTGTATTGCTCTTCTCTACTCTTACCCTTGCTTACCACACTTTGATATATCTTTAGCATTTATCATTCATAATCACTTCCACATATAACCCATTAAATCCATTTAGTGAGGTTGTCCATTAGGTTCCTCATGAACCCTAGGTCAAACAAGAAGATGGTGTCAACAAAGAACAAGAAATAGCTAATGGAATTGTTATGGTGTAGACTTGGGTGCAAGGAGAAAGGAAAGAAACACAAGGTGGGAATAAGCAAGACCCTTGGTTATTAGATATGTAGACTATAAATTATTGCAAGATGATATTCTTGATATCAACCTTGTAGCTTCATACAACTAGATGAGACCATTTACAACTTGATACAAAATCAAGTATTATCACACTTCTAGAGAACTTGGTCATTGACCCAAATAAGTTACCTATCAAAGTGATAACATAAGTGTAATGACTTAAAAATTTTGAGTCTACAACATCCAAGTCTGTGGCATAATTAGAATGTAATAAAAATGTATTGGAGGACACATTGAAGTAGTTGGGAAATACGATAGATGAGAAGTATCCTCGGTTTGTCCCACCTTTTGTAATTTTTATGACAACCTTGCCTTGATCATTTTGATCGCATAACTACCTTTCCATGTTTGATTAACTAGCACTACTTTTACATACCAACCATTTAGGTGCATCGAAGCACGACCCTTTGTGGTCCTGACACATTCAACCATTTTATCTTCATTGGATAACATCATACCCTAGATACCTATAAATACATCAACCTTGCCTAAGAGACTTGAGTTTATAGAGTAACCCATATTAGTTATGCCTAACCTTATGGCTTGGTTAGCTTGTCACATATCCTTCTATTTCAACCTTATTTTACAACCTAGTTTATTCAGGATCTATGATATCACACTTATTCATATTCTTTATGCTTATTCATGCTTAAATGCCCAATCAACCAACCTTTTCACCTACTACCCATTTTGTCACCAACTTATCTGCTTATCAAACCTGTACCTGATTCTGTTTCACCTCATCAATTCCTAATTTGAGAGGGAACACCTCCTCCCATACTTGGGGCATCTAAACTTCTACCAACTTTTTTGTTTTTTGTTTTGTAGCTTACTAATACAAGTTACATAACAAAAAGGGGTAAAATGTAAACACTAGAAAACTATACATTGTGGTTCTAGATGTCACATCAACCCTTCAAACACCCCTTGGCCCCCTTGGACCATTTCCTAACCTTTTAACTGCCAAACATAAGTAAAAATGACTAGTTTTAGCCATTTGACTATGTGTTCCTAATCATCAATGATCGACCCTCGACCGATGATGGTTGACTTCGATCATCGATGGTTACCCAATGTAACCAAAAACTCTACCTCAACTACAACTCAACTGCAACTCACTCATTGATTATCAGCTATCTAATTTTATTCTACTATCTACATTATCAATATGTGATTAGACTATTTTTTAGACTGATTGATAGACCATTCATGAAAATATTCATTCCAACCCTCCTTTTATCTATATTAAGAGATGAAGAGAAGGTTGAAATAAAGGATTTAAGGGGAAATAGATTCTAAATGTTATAAAAATCTAGAAGCTTCCTAGCGAACCAGGAACTAGGTTAGAGGCTTAGGGTGTTTCTATAACTCATTATCTTGAGCTAAGGCACCATTATTTTATTGACATTGCTCTAGGATCAACACCAAAATTATTCAAACTAGCAACACCTTAAAGCTAAGTATCTATTTTTTTTATCAAGACTCAATAATTACCCTATTTGTTTCATTGCTTGTGTCATTCCCCTTGATTTCCCTTTCATCTCATTTCCCTGTGTTGGAGTTTTGCAACTATAGACATTTCACCTCCTACCTAAAACCACCCACAAACCATTTTGACTCATTTGAATACCCTATCCCTGAACCATGTACCTCTAAGCATTACTTTCTACCTCGCAACCAACATTCAAACCAAACATCTCTCTATAACATCCCCAACAGACTTATCTTCCCAAACCAAATCCAACAATAATTTTTGACAATATCTCTTGATCATCGATGGATTTTTCTTAACTGTCTATGGTTAACAACCATCGACGGTCACCTAATTGCCGATGGTCACACCCAATCACCAATGTTCATTGTGTATCCATTTTCACAATAGATAGCTAATTTGACCCATCTATCCGTACCCAAATCCCACTTTTTGAGTTTCTATTTTATCACATAACTTCAACTTATTTTTTGAATCAAGTTTGAGTAATTTAACATTAGTATTCAATCATTTATTACTATTTTAAAATCAAATCACTCTTTTCTTTTCAAGCATTTCTTGTATTTGATTTCAGTGCCTTATATTATTTCATGCAAGCACCTATTTTTAGTTTATTAGAACTTAAGTGTTTTAAAAGTGTGGATTGACATCCTCCAAAGAAGCTTGTGTTTCTTGGATCTAGCTCATGCTAGGTAGTCCACCCTACTATCTCACTAATCCATCATTTTCTAGATTGTTTTCTGATCTACAAGTCATTCTCCCTAGACAAAGAGGAGTATCGACAATCATCTAGATTCATGCATGTATAACATATCCAGGTTTTACTAACCCCACCCTTCTTTCAAGTTTTACATCTTTCTTAAATAAGAAAATAAATCAAAATTTTAGTGAAATAGATAGAGGGCTAAAATTTTTGTATATATATTGTTTTGTTGCTTGTGCAAATGACAAAATATGTCCAAGCTAGCCTTAATAGGCTTTATTTTTGAAAAGATATCTATTTGGGAAAAGCTAGGGCAAAGTACATTAGCACCATTTTGGGGACACTAACACCACATAGCATTAGTGTCCTTAATATGGCACTAGTGTCCAACTGGCAGAACACTAAGCATGAAGGGCCAAGATTGGGAAATGAGGGTTTGTGGCTTGCATAAAGGTTGGATAAGTGTGATAATAGGTTATAGGATAGGTCTATGTCTAATCTAGGGATAGGTAGTCTCAAATAACAGTCTTAACACTCAAATAACACTTTTGGGTGATTACAAACAACATAAATAATATGCTAACATAGAGAAAGGTTCAATTAACATGTGGAAGATACAATATCTAGGATACATAATACACACACAAAGAATGCCTATGGATCTACCCAAGATTCAATTCATCTTGAAGTGACTTACACCAAAGAATCTCACAAAGCTTCGTAGCTTCTTGGGATTAGTAAATTTATATAGGATATTTATATACTTGTTTTTTATCATGTGACTTTGCCTCTAAACCAAGTTACCAAAGGTGTCACCAAGGCATGATTCATTTAGTCAACCACACGACAAAAAACATTCAAGGAATTGAAATGCAGACTTTTTTTGCATAAGTAATTTTTTTATATGATCTTAAAAAACCATTTGAGATTGAAACTGATGTATGTAACAATGTGATTGGAGAAGTTATCACATAACATGTCATCTAGTTTCTTACCATGATGAAACATTTATTGTGCCAGGAATAAACTACCAAACATATGATTGCGAGATTTATAAATTTTATTTTAGGATTGTAAGCATTTGAAGAATTATATCTTAAGAAAGGATATTTTGATCAATAGAGATAAAAAGTGACTTCATATCTTGTAGAATTTGAGCAAGTTATATTAAGAAGAGCATCATAAATGGTCTTTTTATCTTCAACAATTCTATTTGATAATGTTTTTAAGCTTAATCTTCCTTCTTAACTTAGGTTGCATCTAGTCTTTAATACAACTATTACATCATTACTTCACACCTTATTTGGATACTTCAAATATTTTAAAGACTCTTCAATAAGCGGACATCAATCCAAATTATGATGCACTAGTAGAATCGGATCAAGTCATTGATGTCAGGGTCAAACATACATGTCAACAAGAGATCCCTCTCTTTCAAATCATAAAAGTAGGTCAACTACCTTCTTAGGGAAAATGGTTTACAGAAGTGTATGTTGCCAACTTGTTTCTAGATCTTGTTTTATAATTTCATGTAATGGGGATCAATGTTCTTCAAGGAGGGATGACTGATCGAGGAGGATCTATGTCATCAAATTAATTCATAACATCTAGGTGTTTCTTGATAACTCTTGTAGTTTTTTATAAACCTAAACATCATATATAACACATGTGCCAACCCACAAGTCCTAACTCCTCTTCTACCATACCATACAACTCCTACAATGTCAACATTATACCACACAACTTGACAATAATGTCAACAAAATTCATCAAATTAATAATTAGTTATAAATTATATGTTACCAACCATTGCAATGATTTAATCAATGATTCATATTCCTCATTTATATATTAATGTACAATTCATTATTTCTAGTTTGTTAAAATGAAGTTATTAAGTACATAGACATCATACATCTGACTTCTCAAATCTTGTACATAACTTAACATAATACAACTTTGTTATTATAGTTTTACATCTAGTGTAATTCTCTTCTTTACTCTTTCCCTTGATTATGGTACTTTGATATATATTTAGCATTTATCATTCATAATTGATTCCACATATAACCCATTAAATCCATTTAGTGAGGTTGTCTATTAGGTTCCTCATGGACCCTAGGTCAAACAAGAAGATGGTGTCAGCAAAGAATAAGAAACAACCAATGGAATTGTTATGGTGTAGACTTGGGTGCAAGGAGAAGGGAAAGAAACATAGGGTGGGAATAAGCAAGATGTTTGGTTATTAGATATGGAAACTATAAATTATTGCAAGATGATATTCTTGATATCGACCTCGTAGCTTTGTACAACTAGATGAGTCCATTTGTAACTTGATACATAATCAAGTATTATCACACTTTTAGAGAACTTGGTCATTGACCCAAATAAGTTACCTATCATAGCGATAACATAAGTGTATTGACTTAAAATTTTTGAGTCTACAACATCCAAGTTTGTGGCACAATTAGAATGTAATAAAAATGTATTGGAGGACACATTGAAGTAGGTGGGAAATATGATAGATGAGAAGTGTCCTCGATTTGTCAAGGATGTGAAATGTGACCATGTTATCTCATAACAAATGTCGATCACATCCTTGATGGAGAGGAGGAAAATGAAAAATAAAATCAAAGCTCAATTGTAGGAAAAGACGGTTGACTTCTAGTCCATCATATTCCCTTTAGAGGAATACGAGGAAGTGTTTGTTACCATCTCCACTCATGTATATTTGATTGCTACATGAGGTTTTTGGATTAGATGGAACAACATGAGAAAATGTTACAAGAACTCCAAGGTGCATTTTTAAGCTGAAGGCTTATATGGTGGGGCAAGGCCCCAAGATTCATCTCATAAGAGATAAAATAGAGAATATATTGTTTGCCCCCATTGAAATGTTGGCACATAGATGTAGATAATGGTTTTGGAGATTATTGGTTTATCAAGGAAGGTTTGAATAGACTAAATAAAAATGTAACCTTCTGTCAAATCTTAGTACTGCAACTATGATCTCCTAAATGCACCAAACGAGACTTATGCCATCTGAGAAGCCTACTCGACTCTGTTTGATATTGTAAATAGGTTGGTTTAAGTTCTTAAAATTAAGAGTTTCAAGGTACATTACCTGTAGCCCTAAGTAAAATGTAAACTAACTAAATTTCATCCATATTATTTGTATTTGTTGAAGGCATTCAATTGAAGACCTGGCAAGATTCCTCCACTATCCTGCATTTTGCATACATGTTGCCTACCATGTTTCATCCATGAGTAGTCACCATTGCCTTGGTGTATAATGTGTCCACTTCTACTACTTTTAGGTGGTGGTTTTCTATGTTGAGGAAGACTTCATCGTGAAACACAATGTTCCATGACTTCTGTATTGTCAAAACACCTACCAAATAATGGTGTGTCTATGTTGACAAGTGGTATCTTTTTTATTACACGTGCTACCAAACATCCTCTGTTTAATACCTAAATTAATATAATACTCAACTCTTTTCATATATTATATTAAAATATAAGTTAAAGATTAAATATTAAGGTATTAAAATATCTAAGATAATAAAATATTTAATAAAAAGTAATAATATAAAAAATCGTCCAATCCAAAAACTATATATATTAAAATATAATAAATCATATAATCCAAAAAAACATATATATTAAAATATATAATATAAGGTAAGTTGATCTTGAAAAATCAAAGAATTCAGGGCTACATGGTTGGCTCTCCCGACTATACTATAGATGGGATTATGCTTGAGCTAGGTCACATGACGTTTTGATTTTGCTAATTGCCACATAAAATGAATAGGGTCCTATCTATTATATTATATTAATATATTTATAAAATGTAATAATAATATTACCATATATTTAATAATAATAATAATAATAATAATAATAATACATTGTAATATTAATATTATTTTATAGTATAACATAGTATATTAATCTAAAATATAACATAATTATATTTTTTATATTAAAAATCATATTTACAGTAAGGTGAGTCGAGGGCAATTGTAGAGCCGGATTTAAGGTAAGTTTTGGATTTACATGACTTGCACCCATTGCATATAATAATATTTTATAATATTTATATTAGTTTAGGTTATATTATAATATTAATATTATTTTATAGTATAAAATAGTATATTAACATAATATATAACGTAGCTATATTTATTAGGAAAAATGTTGGATTTACATGAGTTGCACCCATTGCAAAGGGGTACACAAATTTTAGGGTGGTAGGCTCTTTGATTGGGTGTTTGTTATTCTCAAGGGTCGATGAGGATGACATGGTGCTGATTTGATTGTGAGAATGCTCCATGTTTGATGTGTGGTTCAAATCAACACTATAATGTCGTTGATAAGTCTATATTATAGCTTATGTTCCTCAATGTTGCCATTATATTGACACATAGATAAAATTACATCATGGTTAAGAATATCCAAAAACACCATAGTCATCCCCATGGAACGAAGGGCAATGCCATACAAAACATTCAAGTGGTGATAGATTTCAAAGTGAGTTGGGTGATGATGATGAGGGGCAGTGATAGGGATTTCAAGTGATATTGTACACTAGAGGGCCCATAACATACACATGCCCATATTTTAGGGTAGTTGTTGGATTTACATGACTTGCACCCATTACAAAGGGGTTTGTAGCTTGCAAGGTGGTGGCATTATTTATTGAATATTTTTTATTTGATTATGGAAGAACTCCTTGTCTGATGTGCAAATCAAATCAACAATACAATGCTGCTAATGTGGGGGCACATTGAGGTAATAGAGTCTATCTTGTTACTTTTGTTGTAGTCTAAGTGAGTACCAAAGCTTTTACAAAGTGCATGCTATATGGGTACATAAGGGGGCATCATTGGTGATACAATGTGGTACAGGAAAGGATCATATAAAATGACAAAGGTTAGAGTAAATACTATCTAAAGATGCTTTCCCCATCTTCTCCAAGCATATTTTTGGTTAAGCATATTTCTATAACGTTCAAGTGTTCCTCTCTTTTTGATTTTCCCATTCTCCACTTCCTCCAGCATTTGTTCAATGCCATGACACCTATTTTGTATCATAAAACATGGTTTTAAATTTTAACAAATACCTAAGTAGTATATATAGGCAACGATGCCCATTTAATACCATACTGATTAAGTCAAGATCTTTAAACGCTTTAAAAAACTAATTTTAAGAAACTTTAAATAATACATGGTCCCTTCTTTATCACTGCAAGTCTAACAAGGTGCACTTTTGTTGAGTGCAAGCCCATATCTAAAGATCACCTCACTTATCATCACTAATAATCTTGGCAAGAACATTGTCCTTGTTTAAAATGATGGAATCAATTTGCATCTCTCACAACAATTTATCTTTCAACAATCTTGGAGATAAACTTCGTTGCAGTGTGACAATCAACACATGAAGGTTGTTGACAACTCTAATTGTTGTTCCATGGGGTGTGTTCAACAATACAAATGGAATTGCCAATTTCTCACTATGGTGGCAGAGCAATAATCCTTTTTCCTCCTCCACATCATTCAGTACATGTCTTAAATTTGAAAAATAACATGTTGATTTCATCTTTGAAGACATTTTCACCAACTTTGCATAGATCCCATGTCTATGGGTGTGTTTTGTCTCCTATAGACAAATCATTTACCATTTTATATCCTTTAATCCAACTACATCTAGGTATCATTTTAATTCCTCCATTTTGCATCAAACTCCTTACCATTTGAACCTCACCCCCCTCCCCACCTTTGCATAGATGTTTGATAGAAGAATATAAGTCACGACATTTTTAGGATCCTACTAAAAAAGAAGAGTTATTGTAAATACGCCTAACTCTACATTCTTTTGTGGTCTACAAACACCAAGGAAATACATCCACACAACCACCACAAGTTTAATTAATAATTTGGTGACAAAGTTTAGAGTTTCCCCAAGATAGTCAACACAACCAAGAATGTTAATCATGCACACATAATGATCAATTGAAGGTGTAATGCATTTAAAATCACTCACGTAAATCCAATAATGACCTTAAATTGTAGGCAGTTAGATAGTTGAAGCCAAGTTAAAATAAACCTCTGTTCATGCTAGTAGATTCTTACTATAGTGCATTTTCATTGGAATGTCAATATGCCTAAAACTTTATTTAAGCCCTACCCTGCTAAATTTAGTGAGGCCCGAGGGAGTAATGTGCTAAATGGGCAGAAGTTAGGACTTGGATTTTCCAATGCGAGAGTATTCTTGAATGTTTCATTTAAACTGGATGGAGATTTTTGCATGTTACTTGATTATTTATAGTGAATAAAGGATTGTTTCAACTCCTAACTACTTTTGGGATGGTGGGATGGTATGTTGTAAGATCCTTTTAGCTGAGTTTAAGATCGCCTCTAACTAGGGGATGAGAGGTCTTTTGTTTAGACTCTGGTGACACCACTTTTTTTTTTATTCAAGCTAGTTAGCCTCAGTGCTCAGATTCTAAGATTTATTTTGGTATTGGTTGCATATAATTGCTTGTGCAATCCTTTCAAGAATGGTCTCATGCCTAGTGGATTCTTGAATTCTAGATCATTTACCTTATGGTTTCACGAGGGGCGTTAAGATTTTTTTGGTTCTAGTGGCAAAGAATTGCTTGTGCGATCCCCTATTAAATAAGGTATCGGGTCTAGCCAATTCTTGAATTCTAAACCCCTTACCTAATGGTTCCATAGAGGGAGGACTTTACCCAACTATGCATATGCTCAAAGACTAATTATCCTCTACAAATAAAGGGAGTCAAATTTGTAGAGGATTATTTTCCTATTGCAAAGGCTAATTTTGTCTTACATGGGTGGTAAAGATTGGCCCAATTGAGAGCTCTCGTAAATGTTTGAGGCTTTCCAAATTGCAATAGGGAATTTCAATATATTAAATTGAATTGATATTGGACTTTTTGCTCATCATAAATACTTGTCTATGGGCTTCCATAAGTATATTTGAATGTATTTGAACTTCATCTCTAGAAGAGCACATATGCATTATTGTTGTTAATATTTATTGGCCTTTCGAAATCATCATCAAATGTAGAATTGAGTGCAAGAAAATATTGGATATGTTATTGCATGGTTCGAAAATATATTAGAGCCTAGATCTTAATACATGCCTTATTAGATTTTTTGATATTATGTTCGATAAAATATATGCATATATGTTGTATCTAAGTGTACAGATATTAACTTTTGCTTTGCATTTAATATAATTACTATCTACTAGCGCTTTTAATTTACAATTTTTATTTGTGACCAGTTCTGTAAATTCTTTGTTTGACACTTTTCTTTGTTGAGAATAATAACAACTATTGGAAATACTTGACGGTCTTGTATGTAGATTGCAATTTTTGTAAAACATTATTATAATATTAATTTGTATATAGTGATTGAATCTCTATGACCTCTTGTATCATATGTAAATAAAAGTATTTTTTTTAGCGGAAAGGGTTAAATAACAATTACATTTTTTGATGGAATATTTTAATGTAAGCTTAAAATTTGTGATCTTTTATTTCATTTTTTCCAACAATAAAAAGGACATGAGATTACGGAAATAAAAGTGTAACATGTTGGATAGGTATTCTCCCCTTTCCTTCCATACGAACAAAAAAATAAATTATTTAACTAATTATTGTTTAATAGTAAATTCAATACATTTTACTTTAATCGAGGATTTAATATAATATTTCATAATATAATATAATAAATTATTTAAAAAAAATCCTTCGGCTTCTTTTGCACCCTCAGGGCAACTGCTAGTATACAACAGAAGAGTGTATTGGTTAGAACGAGGCAATCGGAGATGGACAAGCTCACAATCAATTTGTTGGAGTACAAGCACAAATATTTGTAGAACGATTTAACGCACTACAAAAATATATTGAGAAGGATATAGCACAACGAAGTGGCTATAAATATAGAAGGTCAAACAAGAGGATTTGCTGGGGGAAACACATATATCTTCACATCTGCAAATATTTTTCATTTTCAGCAAAGTAATGTACAACTAGGTGGAATTTAAAATAGATTTTTCAAACGTGGATCCAACAATAAGTGACTACATCGATAAACCTATTTTTGTGCCATCAATTCAATTTTTCCAGTAATTATGAGTTATGCAATAGGAATATAAATTTATTTATTTAAATTTTCAAAATAATATTAAAGATTGACAGGTTCCATTCTTTTATAGTGAATGTTCAATAAAATTTGATCTTGGTTCAAATTTTTGTGAGCTAAACAACTTCACAAATAACCTAATAATTTTTTGACCATACTTATTACATATTGAATTGAATGTTTACATATATATACAAAATATTTTCCTTTTATTCCTCCTTAATTTATATATAAAAAATACTTACTCTAATTCTTCTTTATACATAGGCATGACAACTATATGCAACTCTTCCACAATAAGAAAAGGAAAAATAAAGAATTAAGTGTTAAATAATTAAGTGTAGAATTATAAATATTCGTATATATAAGCATGACAAACTGCTATCTGTATGACAAAGAAAAAAATAATTAAAGAAACAAAAAGGTGAATAGTTAAGTGTAAAACTATAAATATTTGTAAGAGCTTTATTATGAATTTATGTACTTTTTGCATGCTTTTCTTTCTTTTTAATGGTCAGGTGAAATTTATTTGTACATCTTTCCTAATTAGATGATGTAGTTTGAGTTTGCACTAGAAGAATGTATGTTGAGTTTGTTGTTTTTTGTTTATGTATTTTTATTTGTAAATTTTTTTATCAGATAATGTAATTTGAATTTGCATTTTATATATATATTTTGATGTTTTGTTTATGTAATTTATAAATAATTTATGTAAATTTGGGTGTGAAAGTTAGTTTCATGTTAATAATGTATTTTAAGTTTTAGATTACAATATTAGTACATTTTTTTTTAGTATATTTTCAGAAAGATTTATTAAGATCATTAATAATAATTATAGATGATATATATAAGTTATTAGATGATATATTATTTAGTATATTTTAATTTTTATATTATTTTATAATAATTATAAGGTAAAGGATATAAATTCAATTATTTTTAGATTCATAAAAAATTAATAATAATTTTAATAATTTTTTTAATAAGTCTTTTAATCAAACAAGATTATTTAGTTATTGTTATATTAATTTAAAAATTTAAATTAAAAAAATTACATTTATTATATTAATTTTTTTTTCTACATTTTTTTTTAGTAAAATTTAGTTTTTATAAATTCTCTCAATATACATAAAAATAAGGTAAGTGATTGAAAGGGTTGTAGTCTAATTGGTGAGGATGATGGTTGCTTATATCTATCTATCAAGATACAAATCCTTTTAAATATCTAATATGGAGAGTCAAAGTGGGTGATCCTACAATTGTGCCTTAGGTGATTTTAATAGCATAGATACCCCTTATTCATGGTTGCTTAGCTAAAGAGCTCACTAATTTAGATGTATGCTTACTCAACATTATAATCCGCTATATGTTTATTCTAAAATATGGACTGATATGTCAACATTCTATACATTTCAATGATTCATTATAATGCTTAGGTATTCAATCCAAGAAAAAAATTCAAGAAACCCATTTTAACATATAATGTCTTTTACACTTAAATTTTATAAACAAGTTTTTTAAAGGTTATACAAACAATAATTAATATAAGAAATGTTTTGTACTTAAAAATGATTTCAATAATAAATATCATACAATTATATATATGTATATAAATACACACATATATAAATACATATATATGTATGTATGTATATATATGTATGTATATGTATATGTATGTATGTGTATGTGTGTGTATATATATACACACACATATACATACACATACACATACACATACACATACATACATACATACATATACATACATACATACATACATACAAAAAGTCAGAGGGAATTCAGACAAAAAGTCGAAAGGAATTCCTTCCAACTTTTTGTCTGAAGGATATCCTTTAGACAAAAAGTCGGAAGGAATTCCTTTTGACTTTTTGTCTGAAGGGATATATATATATATCAAGAGTATATGGCAAACCTGGGAGAAAGTCAAACCTTAGTTGTTATAAAATGGGTCCAGTTTTCTAGATGGCCTCTCTATCAATCAACATTCTATATGGTGATCCCCCATGATCAATATGTTAGCAGTTTTTCTTGTTGAAATTCCCTGGATACATGTTCTCGAATTCTTTCATAAGGGAATTCCTACGGTGCAGGGTTTATTCTGCAAAAACACTCATTTTTGGCTCCCTTGGGATGAATTCAAGGTGAAGTACAAGCTTTTCTCTATTGACAAAGATTCTTTTAAGGAGATTATCGCAGTTGTTCCTTTGAATCTCCTACACAAAATCATAGTCAATTCCACCCGTCCTTGGTGGAAAGATTAGAAGTAGTATTTGGACACACCTTTCCAGAACTACATTGCTCGAAAAGGGTACAAATGGCTTTCTCCCCACTTGCCTATGGTGGACAAGCACAATGGTTGTTGGAGCATACATTCTTCCTTGCTACTTGGGGGATATGCTTCCAAATTGTGTGGTTAGCTTATGTGGAGTTGAAATTAACTTACTTTAATTGGTGCTTTCTCCACCAAGGACTTCATGTAGGCAGAAGGTTTGTTCAACTAGGGGTGGCTCAACCCTGATGCCCTTTTTGTGGGGTCTTGGAGATCATCATGCACCTTTTCTAGTTCTACCCGAAGACCTAGTGTTCCTAGGCATGGATAAATGACTTTTTAAGCCACATCACTCATCCCCCTTTAGTTGGTTTCATACTCTATTGCGAGATAACTCACAAATGCCACCGCAATTCACCCAAGTCTGGGATGCTTTCAGAATAATTTTTTTATTTTGGGTATGGAAAGAATGGAATTCAATGTTATTTTTCAATAATTCTACTGACATTTAGTTTTCTACTTATAATAAAGCGATGCTTGTGTCTAATGTGTTTATGCAGATTCAACTACAAACCAATAAGGTGGCTATGGAATTGGATTACCTCCAGCAACGCCTCTGCGACTAGGGGGATGCCCCATGTACTTTTGCCCAAGTGCCGCCCTCCTTGCCCCAGAACACTCCTATGTGGGGAGACAGTGGACCTCCTCAAGGTGGTTCTCGATGTAGTCATTCTTGCAGACAATATCGTGTTATTGGTTCTTCGCAGATGTACCAATTCCCCCCACCAACACCGCCCCCTCGCCCCTCTTCACCCCCCTCCCCCATCTCAACATGGAGGTTGGGGCTCTTTGCCCCCTCCTTCTCGACAAGTCCAGGGGTGGGGCTCTCCGTCTCCCACAAACCAACATAGGTGGAGCTTTCCTCTTGGGAGCTCACAGGGTGGCAGGGTTCAACCCCCACTAGACAAAGGCTTCCCTCGCCTCTCTTTGCCCTTTGGCTATATCGTTCCTAGCACTCCATGCAAGATAATGTAGAACAAGAGGAAGGTGACCAGAATGTTTCCAGCTTTGGTTGGCACCTTGTTGCTAAAGAAAAAGATCTTTCTGGTTTAGGGTGGTGTGATCCTTCCAATCATGACCCTTTCTTTGTTGGTCTCTTTGTTACTACTACTTAATTATTATTATTTTTAATGTATTAGAGTTTCTTCTAAGTCGGACCTAATTTGTTTGTTGGTTTCTTAACTTGTTACTTCGTGTTTTCTAGGCATGGCCTAATGTGACATTGTGACATGTTCTATACCACCTTTTTTTTTTTGTGAATAATCTTATATATTAATAATAAACTTTGTTTTATTAAAAAAACAAAAACAAAAATAAATACTAAATAAGTTTTAATTAAAAATAAAAAGTATTAGTTGTGAATTATTAGCTATTGAAAATAATCATAAGAAAAGCTAAAATTATATAATATTATATTTAATTAAAAAAATTAAGAACTTAGAAAGAAATTTTGTAGTCTAAATATTTGGATTGGTATGTTATATCTTACTCCTATTTAAAATTGTTCGTGTTAATAATAATACTCCACACAATGAAAAATACAATTTCTAAATAAAGGGTTAACGCAAGAGAAAATGTCTTTATATATCCCTGGCCACAGAGCAAAATGAGAACAAGGGCTGCTTGAGCCAGCTATGTAGTATTTTTATGATTTCAAGTGTGTTTACTGATTGCACATTTCAAGATTATCAATATAAATATTTTTTCAAGAAAAAATATTGTAAACATGACTAGTAAGAGGTGAACCCAAATCACTTAAACCCCAAAACATCTGATCCAAGTACATGTCAAGGAAAGACACCTCAATGAAAAACACGGTTATGATGATCACTAAATGTAGTTAGTGAGGCTCAGGGTTCGTCCCTGCAGACATTCAACTATAATAATCCAAAATATATTTTCCCAGGGATTTAGAACACAACGTTTATTCAGATGAATCTGCAATATTAAGACATGTCGAAGCAATTGTTTGTAGTTTTTTTTTCCCGTGCAGTATATTGTCAAACTATACCTGTAAATCATGTCATGAGTGAAACTTCACCTTGATAATTTGATAATGTTACAGAGAACTGGAAAAAGCTTCTGACGGATTCACAAATTTGTTAGGGAGATGGAGTCATAGAATCAATTTTCAAGGCTACTTTCCTATTTTGAAAAGCCTTCGCCATCAAATTGCTTAATCGAATCTAAACAAGGCAAGAAGGAATTTCAGACAGAGGTAATAGACTTCTAAATATCCTTCTTGTGGAATCCTTAAATAGAAGCATGCCCTCCAATTGGGGGTGCCGTTGCCTTTCTTTATCCTTGAAAGTGATGTTGTGCCCCCACCCCTCCAAATGTTTCTCTTCTTAAGATCTTCAAGGTTCTTCTGAAATCCATTAACCTAAAATGTTAGCATCAGCTTTATTGGTTGCTAAGAATGTCCAAATTTCATCCTATCTTATTAGAATATAAGGGGGTGGAATATATACATTTAGAGCCATAGTCTTATGATGTATATGCATTATGTTTAGATAGGATGGGTTTAATGGGTAACTCTTGTAATGGATACGTTATATTTACTTCCCAGTTTATGTATAATGTGTATTAACTGGGTTAAGGTTTTACTCTAACCCTGGGATTATTAAAAGAGTAAGTATATATATTAAGCATTTATCCTTGTGAATCATAGCTCAGAGATAATGGATAAATTTTATTAGTAGTAAAGATTCTCAAATGGGATGAGCTAAAGTGATTAAATATTTGAGCTTCCAAAGCAGAGCCCTTGGTTTAAATCTCCATAAGACATGGTGAAGTGTTGAAATTAGGTAAAATGCCTCATCCAACTTATTCGGTGTGGCTTGCCACAACACCTCTCAGTCGTGACATCTCCAAGCAGGGGATCTTTTCAAATGGTTCTTTCCTTAAAGAATATTTTTTAGATTAACCCTAACCTTAAGGGTATTTCTATTTCTAAATATATTGAAGATTATGGTGCATTGGCCCACGATTTATATCTTGTGCATATGATTTCTGTTAGTATTCTGCAATATTTATGTATATTGAATATTTGAAGCTTAACAAGGGGTATCTTTGGATATTTGACTCTCAATTTTGCGGAATCGAAAATAGAAGTGCATCAATAATACTAACTTCTGGTTCTTTATAAATTTTGCCATCCTAGTTGCAATTCCAACTATTTCTTGACTACTGCTATTTTTCTATAAATTGTAGACCACTGTCTTAGAAGCTTGCAGACCAGTTAAAAAAATTACATAAGAGACAACTTCCAAGATGCTTACTACTAAAATTAATACTTTTCTAGTATTCCTAATTCACACAACGACTAAATTGTTCTATGATAAGCATGCGTGGTGGATGAAAAAGTCCATTTCCAGATAACTTTAGCCTTAGAATGCCCCCAGAATATGCAGGTTACATTTATGCTCACACAAACATCAATGCTTGGAAAGAAAAAGAGCAAACCTAAAGACTCTCTCAAGTGATCCAATTTGAGTTTTTATAGGGGTCTGCCAAAGCTTATCAAACTTCTTTTGCCAAAGATGCAACCTTGAACACTTGACAGAGCTTATCAACAATGTTCAATATCTCGTCCTTCTAGGAGAACAAGGAGGCATTCCGTCACCAATCTTTCCACAAGTTGTTGTGAGATTCATGATACAATAAATGATGTAAGGAATCTGGGGATAAACTCGTAATCCTAGCCATTACAGTTTTCTAATGATCATCTTCAAGTTGTCTAATTGTGGCAGTTTTGAACTTCTATTCCCTAAGATTACATTCGCAACTTTTGACTCTCTTAACATGACTGTTATGACATCAGCTTTTGGAGTAAACCATATTTGACTGTAGTTGTTCCGTTTTGTTTTCCTGCTGAAATCGGTTATCACGATAAGAACCATGGAGAAAAGGCCAACATTAAATGCGTTAGTTATTTTCTTCTAATTAAAACCTATCAATAACTCCCACATGAACAAATTCCATCATTGAAATGATAGAAGCCCAGAAGCAATGGCCAGCTTTTCACTCTGATAGAAACGCCTCTGCTCCTCCAATTCTCCTCAGCATCGTGTAACACATAGCTTGCGTCAGGCACATAGTATGCTTCCTTCATCTTGCTAGCCAATCTCTATACCACTGAATACAATTCCTCTGACAGTGGGCGCAATGTGTCTTCTGCAACAAATGTGTAGACCATGTTTTTCACTTGAATCCAGCTGCACCCTGGCTGTGTTTTCAGTCCCCTGTCCTTCATTAGTTTCCTTGTTTTTGCTACGTCTTTCCACCTATTGGCTGCAGCATATCCATTTGACAACAGAGCATAAGTTAAAGCATTATTGGGTTCCAACTTAACAAGGTGTTGTGCTGCACGTTCTCCCAGCTCCACATTGCCATGATTTCTGCAGGCACCAAGCAATACTTTCCACACCGTAGCATCAGGCTCAACTGGCATGTTGTTGACAATGTCTTCAACTTCACACATTTGCCCAGCACGGCCTAGAAGGTCAATCATACAGGCATAGTGGTTAGTTGTTGCCAAGATATTATGTTCTCTTCTCATTACATCAAAATAATGGCGTCCTTCATCCACTAGTCCTGCATGGCTGCATGCAGTCAGAATAGCAAGGAAAGTTATTTGGTCTGGCTTCATGTCTGCTTCTAACATTAACTGAAAGAGTTCGAGAGCCTTCTTGCCATTTCCATTGTGAGCATATCCAGTAATCATGGCATTCCATGAAGTCAAATCTTTACAGGCTATTCTTTCAAAGACTTTAGCTGCATCATCTATACTCCCACATTTGGAAAACATAGTGACAAGAGAACTTGCTGCGCTTACAGAGGACTCACACCCAGTTCCAATGATCTGAGCATGGAGCTGCTTGCCCAGTTCTAACAGTGCTAGGTTGGCACAAGCACTTACGATACTTGCGAAGGTGAACGGATCAGGTTTAACATCTGTCCATATCAATTCCTGAAATAGTTTTAAAGCTTCCTCACTATAACCATTCTGAACATATCCCCAAATCATCGAAGTCCATGACACAGTATCCCTTTCAGACATCTCGTCAAACATTTGATGAGCATCTTTCATGGTCCCGCATTTTGCGTACATGTCAACCATGGCATTCCAAACAAAGTAATTTGTATACAATCCAGCCCTGATGGCTTGAGCATGGACCATTTTACCCTGCACTAAAGCCGCCAAGCTCCCACACGCAATTAGGGCAGTCACTAGGACAGTGCTATCTAGCTCTGTATCTTCCTTCTGCATTTTGCAAAACAGTTTCAGGGTCTCTTCACCAAACTGATTTTTGGCATATCCTCCCATCATGATATTCCACGACACTGCGTTCCGCCCAGGCATTTTGTCAAACACTTGGCGTGCATCCCTTAAACTTCTGCATTTTTCATATAAACCAATAAGTGCACTCCCAACAAAGACATTTGACTCGAATCCAGTTTTAATAATGCATCCATGCACTTGTTTCCCTGGGTACAAGGCAAAGATGTTGGCACACGAATTGAGAGTGCTGGGAAATGTATACTGATTGGGCATCACGCCCGAGTGGACCATCTGGGAAAACAATTTCAGACCCTCCTCGTTGCGTCCATGCTGCTCACATCCTGAAATCAAAGCAGTCCAGGACACCAAATTTCGTGCAGGCATTTTGTCAAACAATTGGCGTGCATTCTCTAAATCTCCAATTTTGGTATAACTTGTTAGTAATCTATTCCAGGATGATACATCGTCTCGTTCAGGCATTTTGTCAAACACATGGCATGTATCCGCCATACCGCGTTTCCACAGAAAATCACCACCGTCCATATAGCCATTGGAAATCAAATGTTCAGGGACTTGGCTACAAGATTTTGAAGGACATATTCGTGCCACAGACGAATACAAGTTATAAAGTCCAAGTGATTGAGTTTTCCAATGATTGGCTACTACAACTCGTTCCCGCTGTTTAAACAACACAATTTGTTCGATAAAGGTGTGCATTGGCTCTGTGTTTGGCTGCTCACACGTCCAAATTTTTTAGACATCTGAGTGTATTTTGTTCATTTGGACCGCTTTCGATAATGCTCGGCATCTTCTTCTGCGTTCATTTAGAAATGATTTAGAAGTAGGTTCCATTTGGAGGTTAGTGTCTCTATAATTTTACGTAGAGAGGTCTCATGTATCATGGCAAGTTTAAAATTGCTTATAAAATATTTGCATTTTAAAATAAGGAGTAACGATCTTTTGTATCTATGTTTGTCATTTTTTTTTTGGAAAACATTTAGAAATTTGAAGTTTTAGTGATAATGATTTTAGGTTGTCGGAGTTGTATCTACAATAGATTGTTATTTTGTGAAGATTCATAACCTTTTAGTTTAGTAGTCAAAGTCTACATGTGTATGTATTTTAAATGACATTCTTCAAAATAGTTTTGTAACTGTTAATATTTCAGAAAGTTTGTATGGGAAGGTTTTACTTCTTTGTTTACTTAAACACAAATGATATGCATGAATAGAAGTTAACATTATTCAAGTTTTAGAAGAATTTCGAATACTCACTGAAAGAATGTTGTCTCTGTTGTCATTCTAGAATTTTTTACACAAATTGTTAAATGTCAAAATGATACCTGGGTCAATTCTTTTGCATGTGTATTTTGGTTCAAAGAATCTATTTTGGGTTGTCATGATGCATTCATTTCGAAATGTGTGTTTTCTGGTTCAATATGAGAAGTTTTTGAACATATATACAAATGAGTTATTTTGATTGCAGAGTTAATGTTATGATGAAATATTTTGTTGGACATATATAGTCATTTTTTTATGGATGTAAATTTAGTAATTTGTGAAGAAATTACTATTTTTCTTGCAATTTGTTCTTTGGTTACATTCTAATATTCATAAGTTGTTTGGTTGTTCTCATTCAGTCCATCATCAGATTATATTTGAGATATGGAAATATATATTTGAATATATGATGATAATTTCTATGACACTATCATCGAACTTTGCCTATAGAATTTATTGTTGTGAAAAAGTTTGAAGGTTTGAATATACATAATGTTTATTCAGTCATGCATAAACAGTTTGTTGGTTAAGACATTTTTAGGAGAATGTTTGTACAGTGACTCTTTGCATCTCTTTGATGATATAAATTTGTTTGATATCGTGGACATTATAAGATTGAAGAAGAGTTGGTTTGAACAGTGAGCCGTTTGATTATTTTTAATGAAAATCGTGATATTTGACACAATTTTGTTCAAGATGTATAATGTTCAAATTATTCTGGGTTGTGATACATTGATTAGATAAATAAAACATGGATAATATGTTTGAGGCTTTGAATTTATTTTACATGTTTGAGTTTTCAAATGGTTGCAAAAGGATAGTTTGATATAAATGATCATAGTCAAATATCTTGGTTGGCTCAAAAGTTGAATTTTTCAATAACTATTTAATTTTAATAGTGATTACGAAAATTATTTGATAGATGTTATAAGGTTGCAATCAATTTTGTGGATGTTATTTTGAAACCAGAGCTTTGTTTGATAAAACATATGAAATTCATTAACAACAAGGTCACATGGATTTGAATTCATTTATTTTATCTTTTTGTTTCTAATGTTGAAGGTTATGTGATTTTTGTCAATAACTAAGTTGCAATGAAATTCAAAATTCAAACACCTATTTTACCATAAGGATAGTTTACATGATCTTTTATTTATTGGATCTGAGTGTTGACAGTTTGTTTTCAAGTTTGATATATTTTCATAAAGTCATGAACATTTGACTAAATTAAGATTTGAAGTACAAACAAAGTTTTGATTTTGATTTTGTGGTCCTACATTTTAGTACAAAATGTCTGGTTAGACTCCTCCACATTCACATCATTTAGATGGGAATAATTGGAGATATAATATTGATTAACAGAGAGAATGTACTCCTCCATAAAGACATGCTCAGAGGGGTCAAATTTTTCATGGTCGTAAAGGTGTTAGAACTTTTTCTAGACTATTTAACCATAGTACTCGCATATCCATTCATTTTGATGCAGTGGACCCTACTTTCTATAGTGTGTTAAATTATTTGCCATCTAATCTTGTTTATGCCTGTGGAAATAGACGTTGAATAAGTCCTCTTTGAAGATCTCGTCCTCATGCATGAGAAACTCCAAGTAGTTCTTTTCAGCATATGCTTACTGTCGTACAATCTAAGCCCCATATTCACCTGAGCCTAGATCACTCACTCCCAAAATTGAACTTCCAATGATTTCAAAATTGCATATGTGTTCACTTGTGCCTTTGAATACCAGAATACCTTCACCTGAACTAGTGAATAAGTTTGTAGGTTATTTCAAATTGAGTCTTGACCAATTTCCACCTTATTCATGAGAATAAGATAGGCTTGTTCCTTTAAGTTGTAAAAATTGTGCAATCAGTGTTTTATTTTCAAAATCACTTTTGATTACAAGGATGGTAAAAAAAGATGACGTTGGAGGTAGATGATGAGGATAGCGAGTTGGACACAAAATTGGTTAAGTTCCTTGCAACTACAATGAAATACATTGAATACATGACTAATAAAGGCCATCCTTTAATTGAAGTACTTTCAGAGATAGATGATGAATGGGCTGCTATTTAAGTTATTTTTTGGTTAAAATTTGATACTTTAATTTGTTGTTGGTGATACTTTGATTAGTTTGACTATGTGGATATTTTATGGTTTGGATGTATGACAATAAGTTGATACTTTATGTAGTTTAATTTATTTTGATTATATGATTACTGAATTATATGGTGAAATGCATATGGAATTAATATTTATAGTATTTAATTTTATGTAATTGTTATAGTTATTATGTTATTTGGTATATTTTAATGTTTATTTAATGATTGCGATGACTAAACGCCCCCCACCCATTTAGAGTTGTATTTGGTCTATTATTATTTAATTTTGATCTTAAGATTTTATTAAAGTCTTGAACATAAAATCAAGTTATAAAATTAATTAATTGACTTTCTTTAAGTCAATTAAAGTTAACAAATAACTAATTAAAATTAGTTATAACTTATTTTATTAACCATCACTTGTGGAGATCATTTAAAAGGAGATCAAAGTTATATTACAAAGAAACAAATATTACACAGGTATTCTAAAGACTTTGAGTTACTTCAAAGTTATTCATCATTCTTGTTTCTGTATAACATCTATGAGATAATACAAGTTTTGCAGATAGACTAATAATACATCTTCTAACAATTAAATAATACGTTTAATTAACCTAAATATATCTAGATTTCTTATTTAGTTTATAATTCAATTATTTGAAGTCTATTAAATTTAGTATCTTATGATGATTGTAGATATACAATTATGTGTACAGAATCTGAAGGACTATACCTGAATAATAACGATTACATTGTCATGTATGATACTTTATTGATCTTTTCAAATTGTAATAATTATCATTTTAAAAATATTTTATATTGAAATTGGTTTCTCAATAAAATCTTATTGTATTTTTTACTTAAATGACTTTTTTCTAAAACTCGTAATTTATTTTATTTTTTGATTTAACATTTATTAAGATTAGTTTCACTTTTATTCTCATTTACGCTCAATTTTCTTGTTTCATCTTAATTATCTAGTTCATATTGTTTAGATTTGAGTTTCATCTTGTTTTAAGTGTTAGATTCTTGTTAATTTATATTTCATTTCAGCTGTCTTTCTTTAATTTATTTTTGTTTATGTCTTAGGTTTAAGTTTTCATTCATTTATTTCTTTTTAAGTCTATTAATCTAGAATCTTTATTTGATATTCTCTTGTTAGGATTATGTATTTTGATTTAATTATTTATTTGATTTCGTAATTTTTGTTTAAGATTTACTTGTGTATTTAGATTAACCTTTATATTTTGTTAGTTTTTAGATTAATCTTTTAATTAACTTAAGATTATATTATAAGTTTAGTTTAGATTAAAGTAATTTGTATTGTTTGTTCCTTGTTTAAAGGTTATTTATTGATAATTTGTTAGTAGTTTAGAATAATTTATATCTTTTTAAAATAGATTGTTATTTAATTAGTAATATTAGTCTTTATTTCAGTCTCATTTTTTGATTTTTAAATTCAGTTATTTTATTTATCTTTTAGTTCATTTTGTTTCTTTTCTTTGAACTTAATGAAAATATCAAAAGATCGTAAATAGATTGATAAAATAAAAATATGAAAGATCATAGATCTTTTCTTCAATATATTGTCTATTTCATACACTTTCTTTATCGGTTAGGTTAGATTATATAATTATAATCTAATTCCTTTCATTTGATTTAAGAGATATTTGGTTTTCAAATTATAATAGAGTATTGTACATTATTTAATTAATTTATTATTTCTCAGAATAATTAAAAAAACCCTTGCACATCTATAAGATTATTCGTGACCTATTAGATCCCCACCATTAAACTGATATAATTCCATCTTAACCTTTGCAAGAGATGAAAGAGTTGATTCGGTGACTTGACAATTTCGATCATTAATGAATTTGGTGACTCCATTGAGGATTCTTTTCAGAAGTCTTATTTTTACTTTTCTATTTTTCATTGTTTGTCCATGACTATTGGGGGTCCTATTCTAATTATACAACCTTTAATTGACATTGTTGATGATCAGGTTGATATTGTTTTTAATCTAACTCATTTTGCATTGTATAACAAACTTTATAATTTACCTCGCATAATTAAAATTATAAATGAGGAAGTAGATGAAACCAAATTCAATGAGGTAGAAGTAATTCTTTCATGTGAAACTAAGTATCATATTCAACAAACTAACCAATGAATCAGGTAATAGAGAACATATATTGCTTATTAATCCTCAACCTATAGTTTTTTTTTGTTTTTTTTAAATTCTTTTCATCCTAAGGATAGTATTTTTTCTACTACCATAATACAACTGTAGAGTTAAACTAGTTTGGTCAAGTAGTTGAATTTATTAAAAATTATAATGGAAGAACAACTATCACAAATTTAATAGATATAACAAAGAGCTCGAGACCTAATTACAAGCCTCCAAAGGAATATAAAACAAACTAAAAAAATTGAGAATGAAGTAGATTCTAATGATGAAGTAGCTCAACCTTTAGCAAATATTTAGATTTGTGAAAATCCTATTAATATTACTACTTGTTTAGGTAAGCTTCATTCAATAAAATATCTTAATATCTCAAAGTTATCTAGAAGTCCTAGTGAATCATGGGAGGACCTGTTGACCAATGTTTGGTCCTGTAAGCCAAAATTGGGCACCCCTTCCTTTTTCTTTGAAAAGAGTCTTTCAAATCCATGATTTGGCTAAGTATCCCTCAGCTACCTTGTGTAAAAACCCCCTATCAGATCTGTTCCATGAAAAAGCCAAGTGTTTTGTCATTTTGCTTAGCTAAGTGCATTTCGAGTTTGTCAAGTGTAGTTACTTCACCTACAACAGTGCATTTTGGGTTTTACAAACAACTTAACTTATGAAAATTTCATAAGCTAAGTCACTTGTAAAACCCGATTTGGTCTTCACAGACCAAATCAGGTTTTCCAAATGACTTTACTTATGAAATTTTCATAAGTTAAGTTGCTTAATAAACCTGATTTGGTCCTTGTAGTGTTAATCAGACTTTGCAAGTGTCTTTACTTATTTGTCTTATCAGCTAAAGTTGATGTGAAACCTGAAGTAAAAGCTCCTGGGAAGTTTGAAATGGTATATCAAGAAGGAATCAGGGTTTCAAAGTGATTTTAATTGAAAGCTTCATGTTCATGAGTTGTTTACATTGAAGAACCCAGTTTGGTCTAGCATGCTCACCAAGGCAACAAATTTATTCAGAGGACACCAAGAAAAGGAAGTGGACTTTCACTTTTTTGAAGGACAATTGAAGTAAGGATGAAGGATATGTTTGAGGTATAATGGACCTTGCGGAGGGATTTTCATTAGTAAGAGGACCTCATCACTTTTTTGAAGGGTCATTTGCAGGATCTATGAAGGGTATGTACCCTTGCAGAGGACATGGTACATAGGACCCTTACAATTCTTCTAAAAGGTAACTTTGGACTCAAAGTGTCCTTGTGGAGGGAACCTTGGTCAGTAGCATGACCAAATCAAAAGTTCCTAAGGGGTATTTTGAGGCACAAGGTGCCCTTGCAGAGGGCACCTTGAGAAAGTGAAGAACGAAGACAAAAGGCCCAAGGGGCACATGCCCTTTGGAAAAAGAAGCAATCAAAGGAAAGAATTCCTTTAGACATTTTGTTCAAAGGAATCCCTTCAGACATTTTGTCTGAAGGAAAGTGCAGCATAAAGGCCCACCAAAAGAAAGGTGCAAAGGCAAGCCCAAAAGAGAATTCCTTCAAACAAAATGTTTGAAGGAATTCCTGTGGACATTTTGTCCAAAGAAATTTGACATTACCAAAAGCCTGAAGGCTGATGAAGGTAGAAGAAAGATGAAAAGAAATCCTTCAGACATTTTGTCTAAAGGACATGGCAAAGACAGGCCTGGTCGAAGGAAAAGACAAGGAAAAAGGGAATAAGTGAGCAAAGAAATGTGAAAACCCAAGAGCCCGGATAAGTTTGGAAAATGGAAAAGATCAATATGAAGGCCCAAGAAATAACAAGCATCTGAGAGCTCAAATGGTTAAAGACAAAAGGGAAAAATCCAAGGCAAAGGGAAATAACAAAGTAAAAGAAAACAAGGTGGGTAACCCAGAACGTGGCCACGTAGCACAATAAAGTAAAAGCTTAAAACATTCCAAGTAGCGTGATAAGTTAAAGTGCAAACCCAAAGATGAACCAGACCAAGGCAAGTGGCACATGTATCATAAAAAAGAAGAGTAAATGCACTTTAGGTAAAATAGTCTCTACCAAAAACTAATAAAAGAATTAGTTTTTGAACTATAGAGGAGAGCAACCCATGTTTTCATGCTTCACCATTAATGCACAACTAATTGCACCCAGTATTGAAGAGAGCATGGTCCAATCAACATAACTTGGGGATGGATTTGTAAGTTGCTAGAAGGAGTATTCCATGCTTTTGCAGGCCTAGGACAACAAGGACAATGACTTGGATATCTACATCATGGCTCTTTTATATGCAATTAGAAGAATATGGTAGTAACATGGGCTTGTGGTCTCTGTAGAAGTGTTTAACTCAGCATGGGTTTTCATCCCTTGATTTGTTAGCTATCTATTTCTAAGTTCTCTATATATTTGTAACTTCTCATTTGAGAAATAATCTCTTAGCTTGTATGGTGAAGCCCTGCAAGAATTTACTTTGAATCAAGACATAGCATTTTTACCTCCATTTGAATTTGCACTTTTGTATATGTCTATGGTTTTGTCTTGTGTTAAGTAATTTTATTTCATGCTTTCATATAATGATTCCAACATGTCTAGTGTATTGTGAGTTCTTCTTTTGTAGGTCAGCAAGAAGTGTCCACAGTAAAGTATAGGCGCATATGAATAGGCTGCCATAGTGTGTCTTAGAACACCTTTGGTAGTTCTTCCTCCCTGTATCTCCATAGGACCCCCTATTGAAACATTGATGCAGAATAATTTCTCATGTCAAATGAAGTGTATATTAGCTTATTCTTGGTGTAAAGTGTATGCCAAAGTTGAGTCGACCAACCATTTTGGTGCATCACTACTTTAGTTTAGGTTCTAATTTTAATATTTCTCTCCCTTTTCATCCCCCCCCATTATTAGCAGTAGGAAATCCAAGGCCTCAAGGTGCATTAAGGGGAGATAGCCCCTAATCTAGAGATTCATCCTTCACATTTGGCACCCACAACAAGAGGGATGTCTCCATTGTGTCTTGTGGATGAAGAGAGCTGAGCCTCCCTTCACGAGGTGTAATCTACCACATCAATAGGACCATTTATATTTTTTTAGATTAATTTGTACAAATCTAGGTATTGTAAATGAAAAAGTGTCTCTTAGAGTTTTCTCTCAAACTTAAGAAGGGAAACTTATCAATATTTTATTAATTTTCCTTCTAGTGTTATTTGTACTTGGAATGATATTGAGGAATGGTTAGACCTTTGTTTTGGTATACTTAAATAAGATTTGTATGTGATTAATGAATTAGTAAATATCTCTATAGATCCAAGATAAATCATTTATTGATTTATTGGTAGATTCATTAAACTGTGACAAAACATCCAACGTGATGTTAGACCTTCAAAAATATTGTCTAGATTATATTTTTGTAATGTTCTAACTATATTATAGATTATGATGAAACTATAAATTTTTCTATTGAGTATGGAAATTTTAATCACCTAAAAGTGATAATTGGATGCTAAGAGTGTCATTTGAGTTATCATATCCCTAGGCTAGCCATAGACCTATCTTTGAGCATTAGACTTATATTTCTAGTCATTCAGTAGACCACAATCACCTATAACCAATCATAACATAGTCCTAGAACTATCATTTCTGACCTCAATCTAAATTGATCAGTAGTCTACCAAAATGATATTAGCACCACATTTGGGACACCACCTCCACATGGTGCTAGTGTCTCTAACTGGACACTATTTTCCTTAGACTTATCTCTTCCTAGTGGATAGTTTTTCAAATGTGTGACCCTTTTAAGGTCAGCTTAAACTCATTTTTTATTTTCACAAGCAAAAAAACCCTATAAATATATGTCTAATCCACCTCTATTGACTAGATGGGAAATAGATGCAAAAGTTATTCAAACCAAAGACAAAGTTGTGCAAAATAAAGGTATTTGATCCCTATTACACCCTACTTTCTACATGCTACCATTTACAACAGCCCTAAGTCCAATATTCAAACATTTCAAAGCTCAAGTACATTCAAGGCATCTAAAGCCACTCTTATTTTAGCATTCACTTACACATACATTAAGCACTAGGTGGGAGAACTACATTGAACTTGATCCATCATCAGAGTATTGGCATGTAGGCAAAAATATACACAAAAGAGTGTTGAGGATGTCAATTCCATCCTACTAACACACACTTAATTCTTGCTCATATCATACTTATAAAGATAACTAGGGTTTATAGATCAAATCAAGCTTTATAGGTACAATATAGAGCTATAGGCTTCGATCATGTAGGAATAAAACATACAGATACAGGCACATGTGCTCCCCAAAAATATGAATAGTTCCACAAAGGGGGCATTAGTGCCATATTGAGGACACTACACAAAGATGGTGCTACTATCTAAACTAGGTGCTACTGTCCAGTGAATAGATAAATATTAGAATCTTGTTGATGACACATACTACTATTTAGATCTCAAAATTTAGAACCTAGATCATCCATGATAGTCAATTTTTAGCCAAGTCTCTATTTATCCCTATTAGTTACTATTTATAGAAAGTCAAACAAGGTCAAAATTATAACAAATTAGTAGCTTAATTATTATAATTTATTTAATGGATCTAGATATATTATCCCTTTAACTAAACATAGGAATTACTTGTGTAAAACCTAAAAAGGTTAAATCATTTGGTGAACCCATCTTACTTCAAATATTACATCAAACCCTAACTTACATTCATTACTATTTTTGTGAAATGTATTTAGGGATGAATACTTATGATTTTATAATTTTATTTAGTTAACCTAGCTA
This sequence comes from Torreya grandis, assembly GCA_037957365.1. Taxonomy (NCBI): domain Eukaryota; kingdom Viridiplantae; phylum Streptophyta; class Pinopsida; order Cupressales; family Taxaceae; genus Torreya; species Torreya grandis. Next base: position 1,150,454 of record JARHVA010003776.1, read on the forward strand.
ATTAAAATCAATTTTACATTAGGGTTTTAATTTATTTTTATCTAATTTAAAATTATTACAAAATAAACCCTAGTTTCATAAACCCTAACCCTAGATGCTCTTAGGTTTTGTATCTTATTTTATCCTATTTTCATTAACTATTATTCATTATTTATAATTCATATATTCTATTGTAGTATCTCTATTTCAATTTATTTGTTATATGGCATCTAAAAAATCTATCTCTCTTCCCCTAAGAATAAGTGTTAGACTAGGTGGTAATCCTATAGAGCATATTCAAATTTTAGTTATTTGACCCTATAATAAGGACAAAAACCCTATTACAACTCTAGATATGAATCCTTCACACCCTAATTATGTGAAATTTAATGAAAATGCATCTGAGGATGAACAATATATCCAAGAATAAGAACATGTCCATATTGAGGATCAAGACACACTACCTCCACTTAATGATAATGATACAATTTTGAATAAGGATGAGGTATTACAGGGCCTCATAGATAGAATTCAGGAACAACCCCATGATCATGCACAAATTTTATATGCCATATTAGAAATCAATAATGGTAAATCTTCAACCCCTTGAGTTAATGATGTTGTTACACCTTTAGTGGGGCCCACTCAACTAACTCATATAACACAACCCAAGCTTGTTATTCAACCATTAGTGACAACTATTCCACTTTTGTGGCTAATAATTCTCTTACATATGTATAATCCCTTATGCAATAGGTTCTTTCTCTACAATCTAAGGTGTTGCATCTTGAACAAGGAGATGTTCAGTAATCACATGCTTTGGATTCAAGCATTCTCTTGTATACACCTTTAAAAAATCACTTTGTGGAAACTCCTTTTCCATCTGGTTTCATAGCACCCAAGCTCACATTATATGATGGTAAGGGTGACCGAGACCATCACCTTAGAGCCTTTCACGCAACATGCTTGGACTATGTATCCAATGATTGGCTTCTTACAAAGTTATTTACATGTAGTTTCAAGGATTATGCTCTATAGTGGTTCAATGATTTGCCTAACCAATCTATCATGGCATTAAATCCTTTATGAGATATGTTCCTAACACTCTTCTCTATCAACATAAGTGATAAGATATCATTTACATAATTGGCATAGCTAAAATAAAAGTTAAATGTCCCCATAGCTAATTATGTCTTACAATACAAGACATTTTTATTAAAATTGACTAGCCCCATGGTAGATAGAGAGCTTCAAGATATATTTAATAGAGTATATTACTATTACTTCATGGAAAAATCTTATTCAATAAGTTTCCCACATTTATAGATATGTGCCACATAGTTAAGGAAAGAGAGGTTAAGCTTTTAGCAATGGGCAAACTGATGTATACAAATGAATTAGATTCAACTATCAATACTACAAAAAAACCTCCATATAAGGTCAAGGCCACATATAACAAAAGTGATCAAAAGACCATAGTCACTGTAGCTTCAGATCCTTCTCCTAGATTGATTTTATCATCTCCTCAGTGAATAGTCTTCAGTAACTTACCAGAGCCACCAACATTAGTTATACACTAACTATTAGAATGCAATGTTATATCTCTCTCCCATTAAAGAGGTTAATATGACACAACCTCTTCTAAAGAGTTATGATTCAAATGCATTATGTGAATATCATAGGGAACCAGGACACATGATAAACAAATGCATTAGCTTGAAGCATAAGATACAAGATATCATTGAGGCCAACATTATTGATGTAGGCACACCCATAGAGGCACTAAAACAAAAAATAAAGGCAAAGTCACTTAATATATTTCATATCCTTTTATTGAGCATACAACTAATGAGGTTAGAGGCACATGAGGTGTTCATTATACATACCAATCTCATCCATAACTATCTTCCTATCACATAATTATAGAGGAAACACATCCCTTGCATAAAATTATTGGCATGTATCACACTACAATGCAAACTAAACCACTTATCACATTTTTAGAGAAGGAGATTATGGATGATGACATAGATTTACATGTACTATTCATATGAGCATATATATACCACCATCCTATTCATATTTTTATGATTGATAATGGGTCACACATAAGAATGTGCACCATGACACTTTTAAAACACTTGGGATACACAAAGTAAGACATATTCCCTATAGATACAATCATTAGTGGTTTTAGTGGTCATGTCTAGAGCTCCATCAGGGAGATTATGCTTCCACTATAGGTTGGACTAGCACACATAGCTACTTAGTTTCTAGTAGTACCTAGTATGGGTGTATTCAACATATTATTGGGCAGACCATGGTTACAATAGTTCCAAACCACCCCATCTAAAACACACCTATGCCTCTAATATATACATTCTAACTAGGTGGTTAAGATTGAGGGTGTCCCATATGAGTATCCTCTTCCCATATCACAAAAAATTCTAGCATAGATTCTAGTGACACTTAAAGCACCAACACTAGTTATAGTTTTAATTTCATTATCAAATATTGCATGATTATCAATTAAAATAGAGAGTACAACTCCTATACATACATCACAGTGTTCAACATAGTCCTTCGAGTAGGCCAGGTTTAGTTATACAATATCTACACACACAGTCTCCCTCATAGACCATTACTAAAGATACCATTGGATCAGAGATACATCACAAATTCTAGAGGACCTTCCTCTACTCAATTTATGATGAGATCAATTATATTAGAGTCTAGGGGTTTTCTACATAGGGCACCTACATCACCTATACCTTCCACATCTACCATATGGGTCCCTAAGACCCCTATAGTTCATAGGGCATCACATTCAATGCCACTGCATCATAGCATCATTAGTCAGGAAGCTTTAGGTTTATTTTATACAACACACCATATCATGGGCTCATAGTTTCCCTTTCACACCGCACACATGATCAAAGTTCTAATCTTAAAAAAATGTCATGATGATGGTGAGTCTCCCATGAGACTCATAGGTTAGTATGGTTCCTACCCTTGTACATACTTATTTCTCTCTTTCTCCTACATAGTTTATTTTCATATGATTGTACATAGCTTATACTCAAAAAATGCAAAAACAATATAATATGTCAAAATATAAAAACATTCAAATATTTTAAAAGTATAAAATTTTATAGATTGTATGCATTGTTATATTTATAATTTTACTACTTATCAGATATTTCATATTGATAGCTATCCTAATATAGTTGGTTTTATCATACACATATGCTTCAACTTATTCTTCTTGAGTGCTTATAAATTCTAGATAGGACTTAGGTCCCTTATACTGATCCAGACCAGATATCATCTACCCATTGGGGGCATATCCTACATAGTTGTTATAACCAAGTTTTATCTTTAATAGTATACATTCCAGTTATGCATTAATTTATCTTAAAAATGATCATTGCTATTCAATTTTCATATTTTGTTGTTGAATATTACTAGTTAGATTCAATATATATTCACCCTAGTGTTAGGTTGTGGAGCTAAAAGCTTCACTGATGCAGACATGGAGGAGGTTGCAGATGAGTTGCGGAGTGTCACAGAGACTGGCGTTGGTCTGGCCAACCGACGTCAGCAGGATTAGACAAGAAGGCAACCGATGTCGGTCATGGATCGGCCGGCGTCGGCGATCCCCAGGCAGATAGGGACCGACGTTGGTCGCCTGTGTGGTTCGACTGTGAGTTTATTACGGGCAGTTACCTAACGAACCAAGTGTTTGCATGATGAGAGCTATTTTTAGACTCATAGCTGAGGATCTAATTATTGTAATTAGATGTCTAATCATTGTTTGGATGAGATCTATATAATAGACTCATGGTTGTATTGAAAACTTGTTCTAGTTTGAGTTGAGCAAAGTTAGCTCCTTCTGTGTGTGAGGTGAGCAAGGGTGTTCCTCCTAGTTCCACAGCAGTACCAAGGTGGGTGATGGTTTTGGAGAGTCAGCAAGATTCTTCAGGGGTGTAGGATCTTGGTCAGCAGGTGTGCATGGCCTATATAGGAGATCTACATGGTAAGTAAGATCATTGATCTGTAGGTGTATGTGTGTGCAAGGTCAAGGTTCACAGGTGTGCAGAACCAGATTGATTTGCAGGTGTGCAAGATCAGATAGGACAACAACACAACAGGGAGCAGAATCAGGCAGGATCTACTTGGAGTACAGGTGTGTACTCGGATAGAGCAAAGAGGAAGGCAAGGGAGTTCCTTCCATAAGTATGGTCTGTTGAATTGCAGGTTGTTGCAGGTTCATGGGAGATCTACTTGAAGTACATTGAGTACTTGTGGAGTGCGTGGAGCACTTGTGGTGTGCGTGGAGCATGGGAGGTGAACACTAACTCAGAGTTTGAGTTGTGTGTTGGGACCTGAGAGAGAGAGCTTTGAGGAGAGAATTACTGTTCACTTGAGGTGTGGGAAGCCTCTGAAGAGGTGGTGGAGAAGAAGTGGCATCTTCTTTATTGTATTCTTTTCTGTATAAGTATTAATACAAGTTGTGTATTGTCTCTCATATCATGTGTTATTTTGAATTCTAGTTACTTGCGATTCTGGTTAATTTTTGCATATTAAGTTGCTTGGTTTGGTAATCAACTGTATGTTTCCGGTGTGTCACGTATCCTAACAAGTGGTATCAGAACTAAGGTTGCAGGAAGCAGGTTTTGTGTTTGGTTACAGGGCACTCTCAGGGGTTTCTGATTGAGTGGGAGTAGAGCAATTGCAGATCAAAGTAAGCTAAGAATGGAGGAGTTGAAAAGCACAGATGGTCACTTACGGTCCCATGGAAAGAAAGAGCAGGTAAAAGATTATTGTTGGTTGGTAGCAGATCAGCATGAAGGAACTGAAGAAGCAGATGTTGCAGGTTATGTGGCACAGGATGCTCTGGGAGGTTTCTTGGATAAAGTTGAATCTTGGTTAATAGATTCGGTTGCCTCTTTCCATGCAGCCCCAGGTAGAGGAGCTGGTGAGCCTTGCCAAAGAATTGGCAAAGGGGAAGTGAAGCTGAAATTGCAGGCGGCCAACACACAGGTGTTGATGAAGGTCATGCAGGTCCCAGGTTTGGAGATATGGCTAATTTCTTCAGAAAGATTGGGTGATGAGAGATGCACAATAACTCTCACAGCGGATGCACTTGAATTAGCTGGTGGTAAGAAAATAGGTACTCTTTATCTACTTGTTTATATTACTAATTCTTATTTTGTTGCGGAGATGTGGCTTCGTAGGCTTGGTCACATGAGCAGGAAGGAGATGCATGTTCTTAAGCGGAAGACATATATATTTGACAGGCTTAAGAACTGGAAATCCTTGGTGTTTATGGAGGAGATGGCGGACAGAAACCAGTGGATGGTGTTGGATACTTCTGAGCAGAGCAGTTTGGACATGGGTTTTGATTCAAAGGAGCTCGCGGGTAAAAAGTCATCACTCACAGGCGAACATAAGTACCGGTGTCAGTCAGGAGGAACCGGCGTCAAACAGACAGGTGCCGATGTCGGTCATGTGCAGACCGAAGTCGGTGATGTCGGGCAGGGTAAGACTGACGTTGGTCAGGAGGACCGATGTCGGCAGTAGGTAAGACCGATGTCGGTCAGAAGGACCGATGTCGGCAACAGGGACAATAATGTTGGCAGGGTCGGTAGTTAGGGACAGACGCATGGGAACCGACGTCGATCGGATGCAGACTATGGAGTGATCGAGGTCGGTCACTGTAACAGATTTTGGGTGGACAGCACGCTGTCAAGGAGTCTCAAACACCCATACGGAGGACTGAAGACGTAAGTAGGCCCTCAAATTCATTGTTCCTCTTCTTTATACTCGTTGCTGATTGTAGAGCAGGAAGGATCTAGGAAACAGGTGGGAGCATGGCATGGAGATATGATGCAGAACTAAATGAGAGTTTTGGTAGGGTTGCCAGCTGGATGAAAGCATAGAGACGAATGGATTCCTTAGTTGAAGAATAGAGTGAACAGACACGTGAGACGGAAGACCAGGTATATGGTCTTGAGGAGCTGCAGGACAGTGGTATAGGTTTTGACAGGTGGAGGACGAAGCATGGCTTCAGTCAATGTTAGGTAACTACTGTGGTTTGCCTTACCAGGTGGATGATGAGTCATGACATCATTCTACTGCTGTATGTGGATGATATGTTTTGCTAGCAGGATTGTACATACAGGGTTTTGCTGAGCTAAGGGTAAGGTTAGTTCAGTGGCATGTCATGAGGAGTTTGGAGCAGCGAAATTCTTTGACATGGGAGACATGGAGATCATAGGTTGATTTTGTCTCCAGTGGGAGTTGATGTGAATTAGGTGTTGGCGAGGTTCAAGATGCAAAGCCAGAGCACACTAAGGGCTGGACAGATATAGTGTCTGAAATCACATGAGGTTTGGTATAGACCTGAGTATTCCCATGCAGTGGGAGCTGTCAGAGAGTTAGGAGCCAATTCGGGGAAGTGGGTTCTCAGGTATTTGAGAGGGATCAGCAGCAGGTATACATGCAGGGTCATTACTTCACTACATGTGTTTGTAGGTTTGGATGTGGCAGGGTACTCGAATGACAAGAGGTACACCACGGGATGTGTGGTGGGTTGTCTTCAGGATTGAGCTTGAAGAGGGATACAAACCAGGAAATAGATTAGATGGAGTACAAGTATAGGTACAGTGCAGCTGTTTATCTCCAAGTGGGAGATTGTTAGGTTGTGGAGCTAAAAGCTTCACTGATGCAGACATGGAGGAGGTTGTAGATGAGTTGCGAAGTGTCACAGAGACTGGCGTTGGTCTGGCCAACCGACGTCGGTAGGATTAGATAAGAAGGCAACCGACGTTGGTCATGGATCGACCAGCGTCGGTGACCCCCAGGCAGACAGGGACCGACGTCGGTCGCCTGTGTGGTTTGACTGCGAGTTTATTACGGGTAGTTAGCTAACGAACCAAGTGTTTGCATGATGAGAGCTATTTTTAGACTCATAGCTGCAGATCTAATTATTGTAATTAGATGTCTAATCATTGTTTGGATGAGATCTATATAATAGACTCATGGTTGTATTGGAAACTTGTTCTAGTTTGAGTTGAGCAAAGTTAGCTCCTTCTGTGTGTGAGGTGAGCAAGGGTGTTCCTCCTAGTTCCACAGCAGTACCAAGGTGGGTGATGGTTTTGGAGAGTCAGCAAGATTCTTCAGGGGTGTAGGATCTTGGTCAGCAGGTGTGCATGGCCTATATAGGAGATCTACATGGTAAGTAAGATCATTGATCTGCAGGTGTATGTGTGTGCAAGGTCAAGGTTCACAGGTGTGCAGAACTAGGTTGATTTGCAAATGTGCAAGATCAGATAGGACAACAACACAATAGGGAACAGAATCAGGCAGGATCTACTTGGAGTACAGGTGTGTACTCGGATAGAGCAAAGAGGAAGGCAAGGGAGTTCCTTCCATAAGTATGGTCTGTTGAATTGCAGGTTGTTGCAGGTTCATGGGAGATCTACTTGAAGTACATTGAGTACTTATGGAGTACGTGGAGCACTTGTGTGCGTGGAGCACGGGAGGTGAAAACCAACTCAGAGTTTGAGTTGTGTGTTGGGACCTGAGAGAGAGAGCTTTGAGGAGAGAATTACTATTCACTGGAGGTGTGGGAAGCCTCTGAAGAGGTGGTGGAGAAGAAGTGGCATCTTCTTTATTGTATTCTTTTCTGTATAAGTATTAATACAAGTTGTGTATTGTCTCTCATATCATGTGTTATTCTGAATTCTAGTTACTTGTGATTCTGGTTAATTTCCGCATATTAAGTTGCTTGGTTTGGTAATCAACTGTATGTTTCCGGTGTGTCATGTATCCTGACACCTAGTATCTACATAGATTTATATTACATAATTATACATGCTTTCATTTTTGGTTCCTAGATTAGACTTGATTGTGTTTCTTATGGTTCTTCCATCTTCAAGGGCATTTTAATATACCATTATTCCTTAGATTCTATGTTACTTCTCTATTTATATTTCTTGGACATATGTCCATGTCCCTTATGTGTGCTCTTTCATGCTTCTATATGTGGACATTTAAACATGTTCTTCTTTGTGGCTCTATTCCAAATTGCTTATTATTTGTGTATGTAGACATTTAAACATGCCCTTGTATGTATTTATTCTTAGCCTTAGTGACATGTGTCCATGTCCCTTGTATTGTGGCCCCTTGGCCTACCTTTTATGTGCCTTATGTGCTTGTATGTTTGTGTCCTTGTATGCTTCTACACGATGACACTTGTATTTGCTTATTATATACACACACCAATTTTCAATGCCATGAGTGACCTCATGCATATACCCTTCCTACTTGGGAGCCTTGATGGACATCATGCCCTATCCCCATAGGTAGTTACTTAGATTTATTGTTGTTATATAATTCTCACATATATATTAACACTCTTATGCAATGCTAGATTATAACATACATATTATGTTTCCCACTTATGATTAGATACATTTACATTATGATGTTATGTTTTACATTATATTAGAATATCATAGACATGCTCTGGATAAGACATTTTGTAGAACTACTTATTTATAGGTTAGTTCTTTTACATATTTCATAACCACCCTCAAAATAGAGGGAAATCATAGGGATTTATCACATAGATCAATATCTTACATTGATTTTCACATATAAATTTTAGCACACATGATTATTTTTAGATATCAGACTCAAGGTAGACACAAAACAAAATAAAATCTCAAAATTTAGTTTAAATCACATAAAAATCAAACTAGACTATCATTAGCACCTAGATTGGGAAACTAGCACCACATGGCACTCTATCCACTATAGGGAACTACTTTCTAGTAGCCCCAACTTCAAGATAGTCCAGATCATTCAAATTAGTACACCACGTACATTATAGATTTGCATAGATATAATCACAAGTTTGGCAATTATGTTTAATTTTAGCTTAGATACATTCATTTCAGCTTATATTCATACCAATTACTCAGATTTAGGGGCATCATGCATGACATGATCACTCATACATTCATATCAATTATGTAGGTTCAACTATTACATAATTGATTAAGATTCAATATACTTAGATATTAGATTGGGGGCATATGTGTGGCACATATTTTCCATATACTCAGCTTCAGATAGGTTAACTAGATGGAATGACAAACTTCATGCCATTCTCTACATTGTATACACTTGCTATCACATTCTAGGTTGCCACCGAATTCATGCCTTACTCTATCTATAGTGGTTGGCATCTTCGAGTGGCCCAGAGCTGCTAGATATACCTGAGTGGTCGTGGAGCTGAATACACAATTAGATTACTTAGTTAAATACTTTAAACACTTTATGCAATACAATTACAAATACATCTACTTCACACAAATGGAAATAATGGAGTCATGGCCTACTTGAGTTCTTGAGCCACCTATATGAAAGGGTTTGACATACTTATATTCTTATCCAAGCTATTTATAGAGATCAGGATCCACAAAGTAGAGGTGGGAAATGATGGAATCAAAAATGGATTGAATTCCTGAGCCACCCATATGAGAATTGAGCAAGCCATTAGCTTAGTTCAAATTATTCAATGATATGATCATTATTCATATTCACACACATAGGTTATCACTAGGTTCTTGCATTTGTTCACATACCCAATGAGGTGTATTCGTTCCTTTCCTGTCTCTTTACTTAGTTATTTTATTTTAGCATAGTATTTTACTTTTGCTTATCTCTTAAGTAAAGATTGATTTTTGCATGTTTTATTTTAGGAAAATGCTTTGGATCATGTTTCACATACATAGACCTAGATTCGCATACTCAAACTCAGCTACACAAGCTTCACTTCTTAGGCAATTCTAGGTATGCTTCTTTTTCCTATATACTAATCATTTCACTTTACTGCATTACTAGCATAAGGGGGGGAGTCAAATTTAATCATGGATGATAAGAGTGTCACTTAATTTACCCTATCCCTAAGCTAGTCATAGACCTATCTTTGAGCATTAGACTTACATTTTTAGTCATTCAACAAACCACAGTCACCTATAAACAGTCATAACATAGTCCCAGAACTATCATTTCTGACCCCAATCCAAATTACTTAGTAGTCTACCAAAAAGACATTAGCATCATATTTGGGACACTACAACCACATGACGCTAGTGTTCCGAATTTGGTGCTACTGTTCTTAGCCCCAACTATTCCTAATAGATAGTTTTTAAAATGTATGCCCCTTTTAAGGTTGGCCTAATCTTATTTTCTTATCGGCATAAGCAATAAAACCCTATAAATACAAGTCTAATCCACATCTATTTATTAGATAGAAAATAGATGCAAAAGTTATTCAAATTAAAGACAATGTTTTGCAAAATTAAAGTATTTGATCCCTATTCTACCCTAATTTTTGCATACTACCATATAAAACAACACTAAGTTTAGTTTTCAAGCATTTCAAAGTTCAAGCACATTTAAGACATCCAAGGCCACTCTCATTCTATTATTCACTTGCATATATATCAAGTACTAGGTGGGAGAACTACATCAAACTTAATCTCTCTTCAGATTATTGGTATGTAAGCAACTCTCTTCACAATAGGGTGTTGAGGATGTCTAGTCCTTCCTACTAATAAACACTTAATTCTTTCTCATATCATATTTGCAAAGATAACTAGGGTTTGTAGATCAAATCAAGCTTTTTAGGTATAATACAGAGCTACAAGATTTAGTCATGCAAGAACATAACATACATACATAGGTGCAAGTGCTCCCTAAAAATAAGAGCAGTCCCATAAAGGGAATATTAGTGCCACATTGAGGAAACTACACACATACTACTATCCAAACTAGGTGTTACTGTCCAATGAACACATGAATATCAAAATCCTATTGACAACATAAACTACTGCTCAGATCTCAAAATTTACAACCTAAATTATCCACAACAGTCAGTTTTGACCTAAGTCTTTTTTTATCCCTATTTATTGTTATTTATAGAAAGTTAAACAATGTCAAAAACATAATAAATCAGTAGCTTAATTATTGCAATTTATTTAACTGATTTAGGCATCTTAGCCCTTTAATCAAACATAGGAATTACTTATGTAAAATCCAAAAAGATCAAATCAAAAATAAATTAAACATGTCAATTTTAATGATAAAACTACAACATATTTAAATTTTGATAATGTAGAAATTTAAAAATCCATTCATAGTCTTACCAATGAATTGGTCATCGTTAAAAGGCAACTTGATGATAAACCATCTTCATTAGGAAAAATTTCTTTCTTCAAAAAGATAAAACTAAAGAAAAGGTTTATTATTGTAATGTTTGTGAGTTGGATCATGATATTAGCACTTGTTTAGTTGTGGAAAAATTTAAAAGATAAATTTAAAGAAAAGAGAGTATTTACATTGATCATGATGACAATATAAATATTTGTTGATCTGATGAGTCTTTAGATGAAGTCAAATCTAAAAATTATTATACTTTCAATACAACTTCTAAAAATATCAATAAAAGCAAAGGTACATAGAATAATGTTGCATATGATAATGCAATAATTAATTTACAACATAATAATATTTTATCTACTATATTTAATAATCTTTAATATCCTCAACAAATCAGTAGCTTAATCATTGCAATTTATTTAACCGTTTTGAAGCATCTCAATTCTTTAACTAAAAATAAGAATTACTTATGTAAAATCCAAAAAGATTAAATCAAAAATAAATTAAAACATGTCAGTTTTAATGATCTAACTACAATAGGTTTAAATTTTGATAATGTGAAATTTTTAAAATACATTCATAGTTTTACCAATCAATTGGTCATCGTTAAAAGGAAACTTGATGAGAAGCCATCTTCATTAGGAAATCTTCCTTTCCTCAGAAAGGTAAAACTAAAGAAAAAGTTCATTTTTGTAATGTTTGTGAGTTGGATCATGATCTTAGCACTTGTTTAGCTATGTAAAAATAAAAATATAAATTCAAAGAAAAGAGAGTATTTTCATTAATCTTGCTGACAATATAAATATGTGTTGATCTGATGAGTCTTTATATGAAGTCAAACCTAAAAATTATTATACTTTCAATACAAGACAAAAGGATTATTCTAATCAGAAAGATAACATGACTAACAATCAATCTTCTTTTAAAAATATTAATAAAAGCAAAAGAACATAGAATAATGTTGCATCTGATAATGCAACAAATAATTTACAACATAATCTTTTATCTATTGGATTTAATAATCCTCAGTATCCTCCTTATAAGTTCAAGAATTACACTCATATATGTCATCTAGATCTAGAAGCTTATAATATTATAGATGATTCAGCTACTATGAAAGTAAAGTTTTCATTATTACAGGTTGTTGGTTTACTAGGATAGCTTGATAAAATTAATGATACCATTAAAAACTTAAATTATAAATATGTATAAATATTTAAAGAATAAATAAATAATAATGAACAATCTCAGTCTATTCTTTTCGTTCAGATATACGATCTTCTTGCTGATTATATTCTACTATTTTTATGTATAAGCAAAAATTACTAATAAAATCATACATAATTATATTTTAGATATTGATGCTTCAAAAAATATAATACAAAACTTTATTACTAGTAAATTACATATTTTATACGAAAATGATAACAATAAACTTACAGGGTTTGATTCATGACAAACTAAGAGTTGTGGTAAGTTTCGTGATCTTGTTATTAAAATTGCGTAGGATGAAAAAAATAGGTGTATGACGAATGTTTAAATTTTGGATATTCTTAGTAATAATGCCATGCTTGTAGAAAGAGATTGATAAAAAACAATTATTGATTTTTTTAGAAAGGATACAACTTAGATTCTAGTAGGAAATGAGATAGCTTTTATATGAAAAGAAGATTGGTTTAACAATCCTATTGATCTTTTACCTCTTATTTTTGCTTATGTAAAAATAGGGTTATGAGTTGTTGACCTTAGATGAACCTAAAAATAATAGAAAAATACTTTTTCAAATGATACTTTATATTCTATATATAATGATAGAGCTTGTTCACAATATGATGATGGTGTTTTAATTTGTCTTATTTCTCATTTAGGTAAAAAAATCGTTATGCTTATAAATTGTCTTTTGATAATACTAATAATACAACATAATTTGAATCATTATGTTTAGGTATAGAAAAGACGATTGAATTAAATATTAAATAGTTATAAGTCTTTAGAGATTTTGAGTTGATTGTTATACAAGTTATAAGAGTTTACAAAACCAATTAAACTTGTCTTCATTGATATACTCAAAATATTTGGGCTTTGTTTTAAAATTTAAAGCCTTTAATATCACTTATATACTTAGAAAATTTAATGTTTGAGCTGATAAGCTTGGTATTTTTGCTTTTAATTCTACTCAAAGTGAAATTGATTTTATTGTTGATTTTTTATTTAAAAAAAAATTCAAACCTAAAATTCTTGATTTAAATGAAAATTGGTTTATTTTTAACTGTAACGAGCATATTGATTCTTTTCTTAAAGAAAATTATTTTGACTATGATGATTATGTGTTGAATTATGGAGATTACTTACATTTAAGTATTAATAAATTGTTTGTTGGTTTGGCGAGTTTCAAATTGAAGTTTACTCTAAATGATTAACCTATGATTTCACGGACTAAAGAACCTTCTAGGAGAGTAATTAGAGAAATTATTCCTATAAACTTGGAACTAAAAAAATCTTAAATTTGTTTATTTGGGAATACAATGTACACCTATTGAGAAAGTTAAATTCATTAAATTTTTTTAAAAAATTATTGATATTTTTACTTGGTCATATAAAAAATTAAAGGGTTACGATACTAATATTATTAATCATGATATTCTTATAAAACCTGAAATTAAATTTGTTAGGTAAAAAATAATAAGAATAAAGTATTTGCTAGAAGACACCATCAACAAAGAGCTTGACAAAATACTTTATGGTGAGGTCATTTTTCCTACAAAATATTCTGATTAGGTAGCTAACTTAGTACCCGTGTGTAAAAAGAATGACATTATTATATTATGTGTAGATTTTAGAGATTTAAATAAGGCTAGTGATAAAGATAATTTTTCTTTTTTCAATATTGATCAAATCTTGTAACAAGTTGCAGGATCTAAAATGATGTCTTTACTTGATAGATTTTTTGATTATAATCAAATATTTATCAATTAAGATGATAGGCATAAGACAACTTTTACTACTCGAAGAGGGACTTTTGATTTTAAAAAGACATCTTTTGGTCTCATGAATGTAGATGCCACTTTTCTGATAACTATACATGTAACTTTTGATGATTTTAATTAGTATAGTCATTCAAGTTTATTTAGACAACCTTATAATCCATTTCAAAAAGAGAAATAAGCATTTAGATCATCTTCGTGAGGTTTTCACAAGATGTAGAAAGTATGATATTTCTCTTAATCATATGAAATCTATCTTTGCTGTTAATGAAAGCAAATTATTAAGAAATATAATTTCTAAAGATGACATTTCGATTGATCTTGAACACATTAAAGTGATTAAAGAGCTGTCACCACCTAAATACCAATATAGTCTTAGATTTTTTTTGGAAAAATTAATTTTGTTCGTAAATTTATATCATATTTTGCTAATAAATCTAATATATTATAAATTTTATTAAAAAAGTATATATGTGTGAGATTCAGGCGTAGATTCTACTTCTAATAATATCAAAAATGTCATTGTAAGTGCATATGTACTCATTAAACCTGATTTGGTTAAACCCTTCATTCTTTATGTGAATGCAAATGATAAAACTATAGGTATTGTGATCACTTAAAATTATAAAAATAGTGATGAGAAACTTGTTGGTTATATGAGCTAAGTTGTAAAAGATACAGAAACTAGGTACCCTCTTATTGAAAAATTTGTTTTAGCTTTAGTTTATTTATTAATCAAAATTTGTTATCTATTGATGTGAAATAAGGCTATTGTAAGATCTAATGTACCTTTTCTTTCTTACCTTTTGAAGTAACCAACTATTCAGAGAATGTTAAAAAAATGGATTTCGATAATTCAATAGTTTGATCTTGAATTCAAAACATCTAAAACTATAAAGAGAAATGATTTGATAGAATATTTGGTTGAAAACATTTCTTCTACTAAAAATGTTTTGGGTTTATCTATTGATGATTCTTTAAATGTTAAACCTCATTTTAAGTTCATGAAAATTGTTGATTTCTCTAAAAAAATTAAATTTGGACATGAAATGAATGATGGATATTGTTTATTAGTTGAGGATGATTAATATCACAACTTAGTTTATTATTTTTAAACTTAGACTTATTCTAATAATTTAGATAAAAGACAAAGATGAGCTTTGAGATTCTCAACTTTAAAATTTTATTCATTAATTTTTTTAATATAAATAGAGATGGTGTTTTATTAAGATGCTTAACCCATGATCAAAATCATAAAATTTTTAGAAGATGTTATGAAGGAAACTATGGTGGTCATTATGCAGTTAAAACCACTTCTTATAAAATTTTACATGTAGATTATTTTTGGCTTATGTTATTTCAAGATGCTTATAGTTGGTTCATACATGTATGTCCTATCAACTATTTGTTGGTAGAGATAGATTACTAATAATGTCTTTAAATCTTGTAATTGCTAAGAAGTCATTTACCAGATGGGTAATGAATTTTATTTCAAATATTCATCTAATTTCTTCTGTTAGTCATTGATATATTCTGACCACTACAAATTATTTTATGAAGTGGCCTGAGGTTAAGCACTTAAAATTATATTACAGTCAAAGTCATTTCATTATTTGAAAATTAGATTTTCTCTAGATTTGATTTTCGATATGAAATTATTTTAAATAATGGTCCCCAATTTATTTTAAATGAGTATTTAGAGTTTTTAAATGTTGCTCTATTATTTCAAATCATTATTTAAAATATTATCTCCAAGAAAATAAGAAAGCTGAATATACAAATAAAAATGTGGTTTCTATTATAATTTTTTTTTGGTGAGAATAAAAGAAATTGACATCTTAAAATTTTTGAAGTATTATGGGTTACTCATATCATTGTTAAAGCAGTTACTGATTTTTCTCTATTTATATTAGCTTATGGATTTGAAATTACTTATTTATTGAATTTAAAATTTCTTCTTCTCATAGTGCTTTACAATACTTATTAGATGATACTAATCTAATTAAATAAATACTTAATGATTTGATAGCCTTAGATGAAACTAAAGTTATTTCTTTACAAAATCTAGAAAGAGCTAACAAAAAATTAAATAAAATCTTTGACAAAAAAATATTTAGTAAGATTTAAAGTTGGTGACATTGTCTTTTATTGGGATAAAGCACATGACGACCCATGTAAACAATATAAGTTTGATTCTCTTTGGCTTGGTCCTTATAAAATTACTACTGTTCTTGGGAAAATCATTTTTCATTTGCAAGACTTAGATGGAAATTGACTGCACTATTCAATGAATGGACATCATTTGAAATTACTTCATAATTAAGTTTTTTTATTTCCTTATTTTTTTTTTTAATTTTTTTAATTTTTTTTTTTGGTCATTTTCTTTTAGTTTGTTTATTTTATATTCTTTATTGATTAGATCAATATTGGTCACATTGGTCAAAGAATTCATTATGTTAAAGGAAGAGTACAATGAAAGCTACCATATCACTACGAGTTTGTCAATTATGCTAAGATATTTTACATGATAAAACTCAAATTATTTCTTTATGAATAAAAATAAACTAAGTTATAAATGAGTTAAACATATTATATATTTTTAGAATTTATTTTTGAGGTTTTTGTATTAGATTATATATCCAACCCAAATTCCCTTGTTTAATTTATCCCATTCTTCATATTATATTAGCTGAACACTTCATCCCTTAACAATTTATTATTATTAAATAGGTTCGTGCTTAGTTGCTTGAGAAATGATTATACCTAGATCGTATTCCCATATGAATTATCTTTTAAATAGGTAATTTATTATTACTACCCAATTTTATTATTGAAACTGACTACCAAGGTCATCAATATTATGCCTATTTTTGGCACCCTTCTCTTTTTTGAAAATTTGAATATAATTATACATTCTATCATACTGATGACTTAAGATCATGAAATCTAAAACTATATATGAGGGTTTGAGTCATTTGATTTCATTTTAGATATGCATTCTTATGTGAAACAATCATTAATGACTTTCACATTTAATAAAATTTTTACTTGAATGTTAATAGGTGATTTCAAAGTATAAGTGGTGACTGATGAAAAAATGTTTAGTATTTATATGATTAAAATATGCAAAGTGGTAGTTGTTTGGGATTTGATTTTTTTGGAGCAATGTCTGTTATAAGATTTTATTTTGTCTATTTTTAATTATAAATGATACAATTTTCTATATATATATATATATATATATATATATATATATATATATATATATATATATATATATAAGGAGATTGCATTATCTTTTCTATTTTACATGAGTAGTTTGATTAGTGAAAGGTGTAAAGATGCATATCCAAAATTATCTTGTGCATAATCACATTTGAGTTCATTTGTTTAGTTTTCAACCCATAAAAGGTTACCAGACATGATTGATAATGTTGATATCACATTCATTTCATATATGGAATAGATGACTATTATCTAGATATACTAGTTATAAGGTTACATGTTTGATTTAAATATAATGGATATAATAAACTTAGTAATCACCTAAGTTTTATTTGAATACCTAGACTTAAGTACTAATTATAAAAGATTGAGTTATACTGTGATATGGTTATCACGACATAAATTGATAAGATGTAGGAATTTTTTTAATGGCGATCCTTCGTTAATTCATGAATATTTCATTTTTGAAATCATCATTTATTTATTTTGTGGGGTAATTGACAGTGTGGGATCACCTAAGTTTTAGGGTAGAATTTAAATTTAAGGGTTGGCTCACCTAGTTTTTAAAATATTTTTTCTCTTATAAATACATGTCACCAATACCAAAAAAACTAATCCAGGGGTATTTGATACTATATATTATATATTAAACTTTCTACCCTAAAATATAATACTAAATGTCAGACAATGATAAAAAGGCATCAGGTGACAACAAGCAACTATCAAGTGAATACAACCTGAACTAACTACTGGATGATTGTAATAAACTAACAAATGACAATAGACATTATCTAATGACAAATCAACTACCAAACAAAAATAAAGCTACTAGATGACTACATAAGCATCGAATGATATTCAAGTTGCCCGATGTCTATATTATCGAATGACAACACTATTACCACCTAATCATTATATCAAAGCCTGATAACATAGTTCTCACTCGATATCTATGCCATCACTCAGTAGCATCACTATCATGTGACAGTTGTGCTATTGAATGACAATACAACTATCATTTGGTATTTATACTACCATTCAACATCACACTACCAAATAGTAGATGTGCTAGTGATAAATAACACAATTACCACATATTAATCACATTCACGCTATCATTCAATAACATGGCTATGAAATGATAATGACACTACCATTTGATGATTATGTTGACAAAAGACAATGTAGTTTTCATCTAGCTATTGTGTTGTTGTTTGACAACCCAATTACCAGATAGTAGCCATGCTAGCTAAAGTAGGTGACTGTCTATAACATACAAATAAATGACTAGATGATGTAGTCTAGTAACTACATCTTGTAGCCAATCCTCATAATTTACCTGCACTATTATATGCCTTCTAACTTAATTAACCACTATTGTGAAACTAATTTTCCTAGTGACCTCAATTTTTTTTAATATAGGCCACTAAAATTTTCCCTGCTAAGATGATTAAGTGGAGTTTATGGTATATGATAATACATATAAACTTAAAATAAGACCATGGTTTGAAGTCAAGTTTAAACTTAAACTTGAGTATTTTTGGTAGTACCACCATGAAGGTTTCAAGAAATGTGAGTTAGTACGTTGGTGAGGATTTTTTGTGTGAGGATTTCTTTGGCTTCTATTTGAAGCTTGGAGATTTCATTACATTAAATAGTAAGGTAATTACATTAGTTTTAATGTATTGGAAAGATATATGGAAAGAAGTTAGTAATTTTTATGTTTGGCAATGATGTGATAAATTTGGTTGGACTACTAAATTAGTCGGTGGCAGAGTTAACATCGAATGAAAATCAAACACACAGATTCAAGTTATTAATATAAGCTTGGAGAATACAAAAAAGTAGTTATTTTTCATTTGGTTAGGCATTTTTCAAGCTTTTGGATGGAAGAAGAACTATGTTAATATAAAAGAAGGAAAGGATTGAGCTTGAAAAGAGTTTGTGAATCTGGTTTTTGTAGAGGCAAAGTATGCTAATCATATTATAGTTGTTATTTTCATGGAAAGTTATAGTTTGTTTGAATTCTCAAATAATAATGTCAACATATTTTTTTATATTTTTCTATTTTATTTGCATGCCATTATGGTAGGGAATTGTGAAGCTCGTATGTATCTAAGTTTGTTTTTGAATAGCTATGACTCATGAGAGATGAGTTTTGAACTCTGGTTTTATGAAAAGGGTTATGCATGCTGAGTATTGTTGTGTTCAATTTGAAAACATTTAGAAACCTAAAGTTTTTAATAATAATAGTTTTGGGTTGTTAGATTTATATCTATAGTAGATTGTTATTTCATAAAGATTTATAATCTTTTGGTTCAGTCTTCAAAGTTTGAATGTGCATGTATTTTTAATGATATTTATCAAAATAATTTTTTGGGTGTTAATGTTTTAGAAAGTTTACATGTGAAGGTTTTACTTCTATATTTACTCAAACACAAATGATATGCATGACTAGAAGTTGACATTAATCAGATTTTAAAAGCATTCAAAATGTCATGATTGAAAGAATGTTGTCTTTTTATCATTCTAAAAAAATTGACACAAATTGGTGAAGGTCAAAATGATACCTAGTTTAGTTATTTTACATGCATATTTTAGTTCAAATACGCTATTTTGGGTTATCATGATGCATTCATTTGGAAAGGTGTGTTCTTTGGTTCAATATGAGAAGATGTTGAGCATATATACAAATGAGTTGCTTTGATTGCATATTTAGTGTTATGATGGAATATTTTTTTGTACATATATATTAATTTTTTTTATGGATGCAAATTTAGTAATTTGTGAAGAAATTACTATTTTTCCTACAACTTGTTCTTTGGTTACATTATGGTGTTCATAAGTTTGGTTGTTCTCATTCAGTGAATGTAATCTAGATTACATTTGAGATTTAGAAATATATATTTGGATATATAATGATAATTTTGATGACACTATCATCAAACTCTACCTATAGAATGTATTATTATGAATAAGTTTGAAGGTTTGAATATACATTGTATTTGTTCAATCATGCATATATAGTTTGTTAGTTATTTTTGAGAGAATGTTTCTACAATAACTATTTGCATCTCTTTGATGATATACTTTTGTTTGATATCTTGGATGTTATAAGATTAAAGCAGACTTGGTTTGAACAGTAAATGATTTGATTATTTTTAGTGGAAATAGTGATATTTGGCACAGTTTTGTTCAATATGGATCTTGTTTGAATTAATTTGGGTTTTTGTGATACATTGATTGGATAGGTAAAACATGTATAATATTTTTGAGGCTTTGAATTCATTTGACATTTTTGGGTTTTCAAATGGTTTAAAAAAGATAGTTTGATAGAAATGAACATAGTTAAATATCTTGGTTGGTTTAAAAGTTGAAATTTTTAATAACTATTTGATCTTTATAGTGATTATTAAATCTGTTCAATAGATGTTATAAGGTTACATTCAGCTTTTTGGTTGTTATCTTGAAATCAGAGCTTTGTTTAATAAAATATATGAAATTCATTAAGAACAAGGTTACATGGATTTGAATTCATATATTTTACATTTCCATTTCAAATGTAAAAGGTTAAGTGGTTTTTTTAGTACTATGGTTGTAATTAAATTTAAATTTCAAACACTTATTTTTCCATAATGATAGTGTATATGCTCTTATTTTATTTATTGGATCTGAGTATTGATAGTTTATTTTCAAGTTTGATATATTTTCATGAAGTTATGCACATTTGACTAAATTAGGATTTGAAGTACAAACATAGTTTTAGTTTTGCTTTTATGGTCCTATAATTTAGTAAAAAATGTCTGGTTGGACTCCTTCACATTCACATTATTTAGATGAGAATAATTGGGGACATAATATTGATGAAAAAAGAGAAGGTACTCTTCCGAAAAGGCATGCTCAAAGGGGGTCAATTTTTCTATGGTCGTAGAGGTGCTATAATTTTTTCTAGAGATTTTAACCATAGTACTTACATGTCCATTCATTTTTATGTAGCTAACCCTAATTTCTAGAATGTATTAAAATATTTACCATCTAATCTTTCTTATGCCCATGGAAATAGAGGTTGGAGAAGTCCTCCTTGAAGAACTCATCCTTATGGATGAGGAACCCCAAGTAGTTCTTCTCAACATATGCATACTTCTATACAATCTGAGCCCCATAATTCACCTGAGTATAGATCACCCACTCCTGAAAAGAAAATTTAGATAACTATAAAATTACATCCACATTCACTTGTGCCTTTGAATAAAAAAATTCGTTCACTTGAACCAATGAATAAGCTTGTAGGTTGTTCCAAATTGAGTCTTGACCAGTTTCCACCTTATTCACGAGAACAAGATAGGCCTACTCCTTCTAGTGGTAAAAAATGTGCAATTAGTCCTTCAACTTCATATTCACCTTTGATTACAAGGATGGTTAAAAAGATAAGGTTAAAGGTAGATGATAAGGAAAGTGAGTTCGACACAAAATTGATTAAGTTTCCTATAATTACAATAGAATATACTGCATATGTGATTAATAAATGACATCCTTTGGTTAAAGTAATTTTAGCTACGAATGATAAGTAGGTTGTTACTTAAGTTATTTTATAGTTAAAACTTGATACTTATATGCTATTGGTGTCTAACTATTTTGACTGTGGATATTTTATGCTTTAGATGCATGACAGTAAGTTGATTCTTTATGCAATAAAGTTTAATTTGATTATATAATTACTAAATTATATGGCTAAATGTATATTGAATTAATGTTTATAGTATTTAATTTTATTTAGTTATTATAGTTATTATATTATTTGACATATTGGATGTTTATTTAATGATTGTGATGACTAAAGGACCCCACCCATTTAGAGTTATATTTAGTCTATTTTTTTTTTTTTTTTGGTTTTAAGACTTTAATAAAGTCTTGAACTTAAAATTAAGTTATAAAATAAATTATTTGACTTTCTTTAAGTCAATTAAAGTTAACAAATAAATAACTAAATTTAGTTATAACTTATTTTCTTAACTATCACTTGTGGAGATTGTTTAAAAAAAGATCAAAGTTACATCACAAGATGTGAAACATTACATAGGTATTTTGAATATTTTGAGTTACATCAAAGTTATTCATCATTTTCTTTTCTATGCAACATCTCTGAAATAATACAATTTTTATAAATAGACCAATAATACATATTCTGATGGTTAAGTAAATGCTTAATCAATGTAGGTATATTCAGGTTTCTTGTTTAGTTTATAAATCAATTAT
The DNA here is from genome assembly GCA_037957365.1 of Torreya grandis. Classification (NCBI taxonomy): domain Eukaryota; kingdom Viridiplantae; phylum Streptophyta; class Pinopsida; order Cupressales; family Taxaceae; genus Torreya; species Torreya grandis. The sequence goes on from JARHVA010003776.1 coordinate 1,173,133, forward strand.
CTGAAGTCTAGTAAGTCTAATATCTTACGATGATTGCAGATATGCAGTTATATGTACAAAATCTAAAATAATTGAACCAAATAATAATGATTACATCACTTTGTGTGACACTTTATTGATCTTTTCAAACTATAACAGATTTCATTTCAAAGATATTTTGTACTGAAGCTTATTTTTCAATAAAATCTTATTCTATTTTCTGTTTAGACAACTCTTTTCTAAGGCTCATAATTTATTTTATTTTCTAATTTAGTATTTATTCAGATTAGTTTCACTTTTATTTTCATCTAGATTCAATTTTCTTGCTTCATTTTGATTTAGTTCATATTATATAAATTTGAGTTTCATCTTGTTTTAGGTGTTAAATTCTTATTAATTTATATTTCATATCAACATTGTCTTTGTTTAATTTACATCTTAAATTTAATTTTTCATTTATTTATTTATTTTAAATCTATTAATCTAGAATATTTATTTGTTTGATTTTTTGATTTAGTATTTATTCATATTAGTTTCACTTTTATTTTCATTTAAGTTTAATTTTCTTGCTTCATTTTGATTATTTAATTCACATGATTTAGATTCGAGTTTCATCTTGTTTTAGGTGTTAAATTCTTATTAGTTTGTATTTAATTTTAGCATTGTATTTATTTAATTTACTTTTGTTTACATTTTAAATTTAAGTTTTTATTCATTTATTTCTTTTTAATCTATTAATCTAGAATCTTTATTTGATATTCTCTTGTTAAGATTAAGTGTTTTGATTTAATTATTTGTTTGATTTCATAATTTTTGTTTAAGATTTACTTATGTGTTTAGATTAACCTTTATATTCTATTAGTTCTTAGATTAGTCTTTTAGTTAACTTAATATTATATCATACATTTAATTTAGATTAAAGTACTTTGTATTGTTTGTTCTTTGTTTAAAGGTTATTTATTGATAATTTATTTGTAGTTTAGAATAGTTTATTTCTTATTTAAATAGGCTGTTATTTAATCGATAATGTTAGTCTTTATTTAAGTCTCATTTTTTGGTTTTTATTTTCAGTTATTTTAATTATCTTTTAGTTTATTTTTTTTTCTTTTATTTGGACTTATTTTGAACTTAACCAAAATATTGAAAGATTGTAAGTAGATTGATAAAAACATATATACAAAGGATCAAAGATATTTCCTTCAAAATATTGTCTCTTTTATAGAATTTTTCTATTAGAGAGGTTAGATTATATAATTATGATCCGATTCCTTTCATTTGATTTAAGAGATATTTGGTTTTTTAATTATAATGAAGTATTGTTCATTATTTGAGTTACCTATTATTTTCTAGAACAATTAAAAACCCATTGCACACCTATAAGATCATTTATGACCTATTTGATTCCTACTATTAGACTGATAAGATTTTATCTTAACCTTCATGATAGGTAAAAGGGTTGATTTGTTGACATGATAATTTTGATCATCAACACTATTGTTTAGGGAGAAGTTTTTGAGGGGTGGGAAGCAATAGGGGGATGAAGATTTTCTTGGTTGCTCTTATTTTTTTGGTTGTCAATTATACATTTTAATCCAATCAAAATTATTCTTATTTTTAAAATTTTTTTTTTTTAATAAAATGCTCCTAAGTATGTATTGTATAAAAATTTAAAAACATGAGACCGCTAATATAGAAAAAGCCTCCTTTAGTTTCTCAACAATAACCCATAAAAATAATTATCTATCCCCCAACATGGGACCCCTACCTTAGTCCCATTATTTAAGATTACTTATGTGTTTGTTGAATATTGGTTCATTATATGGTTTATTGGTGTGCTTTTCCCTCACTTTTTAGCTATTGACCATCATGTTATCCTTCCTTTTCTCTCTTTGGTCTCTTATTTATTTCTTCTTTGTTTCCTTGTATTTTTGGTGTTTATCTCATGAACATCTACTATATGTTTCTAAGGTTGGGCTCTTCTTACCCAATTAAAATTGGGTCTCTCAAAGATTGTGGGTTTTGATTCATCAAACTTTTCATTCATTGTGTGTCAACTTATATGCCAATAGAGTCCAAATTTAAATTCAATAAGTATATACATACACAAGGGAATTAATGCATTTATGAAATATAAAATATGAGAAAAAATAATTAATGTAAGCATTTAGATAAGGCATTTGAGAGTTTAAGGAAATTCAAATAGTTGTAGCATTTACTATTGCATCCTTAGAGAAATCAAGCATTCATTGTAGTGTTGAGTAAGTAGAAATTGCATCAGACTAGAGTGTCTAAATAAATTACATAATACTTATCATATTGTCTTTGATATTATATATCATTTAGGGCTATGATGAGTAGGTGGTACTTCAACTACTGACCTTGCACACAAGTTCCAAAAAAAATATGTTTTCTTATCTTCTACAAGTTTAGCTACCCTATTAGGGTTTTATGAAGATGATTAATTTTCTATGGATCTGCACAAAATTTTAGAAATTCAATTGGATTTTTTGGATCCCCAAACCTAATGATCATAATCATCAAACCAACTTCTTATTGTCTACTGTTTCCTAGAAATGTGCAGTGTACAATTTTGGGGAGATACTTATGTTGTTAGATTTTTATGGGTTATCATTATCCTTCCATAAAAACCCTAATTATGTTGTTAGATTCTGTGAAAATCAAGATACAACTAAACCTTTCCTTGTAAATAATTACACTAAAATTAAATTAGCAATTAACTTTAAATTTACTATTTTATATCTAATTAGGCTTGATTACCATGTTTATGCATAGATTTGATGCAATTTTGATTTAGATCCATTTATTCACACTAAAAATTATTACAAACCCAAAATTACATAATTCAAGTTCCACTAAATTGTACCAAAACTTCTATACATTAAAACTTTAATTTTTTCATTAAAATTAATTCAATAAAATTAAACAAATTACATGCTAGATAAAAAAGGTAGGTAGAAAAGAATCACACCCTAAGCAATAATATAATTAAATAAAGCCAACATTAATAGTTTGGGGCCAATCATAATAATAAACTCATAAAGAATCATATTTTTTACGAATGTGTGATTTGCTTTATCCATTCTTCCTCTTTGGCCTTTACCTTAAGTAATGGTGTTTTCGGTAAGGATAACTCATTTGAAGGTTGGCCCCAAACCACAAACCAAGACAAGATTTTAGATATCCCTATTTTATTAAGGTCAACATCAACAAGAGCCTTTGAGGATTCTCTACTTAAATTTTCTAATCCACTACTAGTTGGAATGTCATGCACCAGAGAAGCCTCCTTTATCACTTGTCTAACCACTTCTACATTATTTTGAGGTTCTAATTTTTCTTACTTCACTTAAATTTAATTATACTACATTGCTTCACACCTCTCTCAAACCAACTTCAACTTGACTTGTCTATGTTCCCCATTCTTTCAACAGGGTCTTAATACTTTCTCCTAATATTTTAAAACTTATTTGATGCAATGGGAACTACTTGTATCTACATAATACCTAGATTTTGTTGACCATTCCTTTGGTGAGCATGTATTATTTATTTGACAATGATTAAAACATGTTGTTAAATGTTTTGGGGTTCTAGAGGCACCTTGTTTTCATTTTTATAGTCCTTAACAAAGGTGTATCAAAATGGCCATAGTCATGGCATTTGTTACATTTTAAAGGAAACTGCTCATAATCAAACCCCTGATCTAATGATTGTTTGATTCTATTAGAAGGCTTTTAAGTGTTCAATAGATTATTGTAAACAATAAATTTATGCTCTAAGGTTCTATTCAATATGAATGAACTAAATTTTTTGTGTGTTTTATATAAAAATTGAATTCAAATTAAGACCCTATAGGTGCCCAAATTGACATCAAACTATTAAAAAAATGAAAAACATATAAGAATGGGCCATGAGCTCAATAAATGGAAAGGGTCACACCAACAAACCTAAAATCATCATTAAGTATACCCTTTGTAGGCCTGAGAGTATTAATGACACTCTAGACACACAATCCAAGATGGGTGTAAATGGGTAGGACAGAGAAAGGGTCATCCAAAGGGGCTTGGAAAAGATGTAGGGCCCATAAAATTCAATAAATATACAAATAACACCTAATTTGGACCAATAATGGATAAATACACAAACATCTTCAAATCATGTAATTTAACAACTAATAAATGCATAAAGTTCATTTTTAGGTGCCTACATTTACCCCACTTTGATTTGTGTGTGCACACATATCAAACTCAAAAATAAAGCATGGTATGGATATAAAAATTTATGCACCTAAAGATTTGGAACAAAATCCAATGTAGTTGGGAATCTAGTAAATATTTTATTTTCATACATATGTATGGGTGAGTGTCAAATTGTAATAACCTACTCAAATATTAAAATTTGAAAATAAGATACTTTATTTTGACAAAAAATTGAATGCAGTTGGGTACCCTATCAAATTTGGGATTTCACACCTATCTAAATTAATGTATGGAATTTTGAGTACAATCTATAATAATATTTTAAATAAAGCTAAATACAATTCTAAGTAACATATAAAATAAAGCTAAATGATATCTTGAGTACATCCCTTTATGAGTGTAGCTAAAATAATTTGAGTGCATCCTTAATATAAAAACACATAGGGATGTAAAAAATATGTAAAAATATAAAAGAGGTAATTATATTTGTAACTTATAAACCAATATAATAGTAAAAATAGAGATTTCTATTTAAAATAGGGTTCCACAAATAAGATGATGGGGTGGTAAAAATTTTAAAGGGGGAATGTTCAGAATCCCTTGGTTGCACCTACAATGAACATTTTGTACCAAGTGATCCCCCTATATAAACCAAATAAACATTGAGTTACTATTTATTTTTAACAAATTACATTTGCTATCAAAAAGTATTTATCATTTATTTTTATTATAGGACAAACCCTCTCGATCATAAGAAGAAGAGGATGATGATAAAAAGTGGGTACCTAATGCGAAAAATAAAAATTATTAATTATGTTTAATTTATTTATATATAATTTAAATATTTAATTAATGTTTATGTTTGATGTATCTCATTTTTGTGGTACTCATTTGAATACATTATAATTGACACTCATTTAGGTAAATTAGCATTGACACTCCTTTGGCCCCTCGATTCTATTATTTTTTCTTGTATTGAATGATTTTGTACCCATCCTAACTCATCTCAATACAATTTTATATGTACTTGAAACTATCAATTGGTTTCATACTAGACTCAATTTAGATATTTTCTCAATCAATGTGAGACTATGTTGTTTGAATCATTTATGAGCCTCATTTCACTTGTTTCCCATGTTCTACATATGAATCAACATCTCTTCCTTACCCAATTCAAATTCAATGAGGTTAAAATAATGTCTTAAGTTATTATTTATTTATATGAACTAATAATTACAATTAATATTCTCAATCAATTGAAGTTTGAATATTTTTAAAGATACAATTAGGATCATTTTATCCTTTTTAAATAATAGAGTCTAAAAATTTAGGTTATAATTAAAATTTTGGTTGAGAGAGGTGCCATAAAAAGGTGATTGTAGTGACACTTTTTATAAGCTCTATGATGAGGATGGAGAATATGGAAGGAAATTAGTTAGTGAACCATAACTTGATGGAGAATTTATCCCTAAAAATACCTCCTTCAATCCTTATATTATTATTGGATGTGTGTAATTTAGAGGTCTCATGCTAGTTGTGGATGTATAAATATATATGGTCCAATGCAAAAAATAGTACATGCAGTAAGAGAGGAAAATATTTGAACCTTTTAGGCTAGATCATCCCAACACTGGTTATTAATTATTAGAGTATCATAATAGGTTGGGGTAGTATTGGATGTGTGCAATTCAGAGGTCTCTGCTACTTATGTACATGTAGAAATATACAAGGTCCAATGCAAAGAAGAGTACATGTAATAGGAGAGGAGAATATTTGATCCTCTTAGGCTAGATCATCCTAACATTACTTATTAATTATGAGAGTATCATATTAAGTTGGGGTTGTTTCCATTTTTTGAGAATATATTGTTGAAGGATTAGACTACAATAACAAAGGTTTAGAATGGAGATGATTCACCAGTCAAGGAGATAATATCTATTAAAGCTAACATGGATAGGTATTATATGTTACCCCATACATTAAGAATGCAACCATATTTTTGATTGAATTAAATTATTTTTTTATGAAGAAAGTTAATAACATGAAAAAATGTTTGTGGAATTTTGAGTCCAATCAAATTTTTTAGGTTGAAGATAGTGTATACACCTTAAAATAGTCTCATGGTATGATTTAGTGTTATTTGCTAATTAATTTGGCACATTTGGCATGTTTGGATAATTTGTTATATGGGCCCTCTTATTGACTTTCACTTTGTAATTTCCCTCCTCTTGTGCATATCTTATATTATCCTTATCTCACCTTGATTTAAACCCATTGTGTGGTCTCTTTTGAATAAGGTATATATATCCCCCTATTTTTATCTTTGTAAGTCCATTGTTCATAAAGAACATATTGATCACTCACATGTATTATAGAAGAGTTCAAGCTATAATTAGAGCATTCATTGTTCAAGCTAATATTTCTCATGGAGAACTTTTAGTGTACCATCTAGGGTTTTAATGTCACTAGAATGATTTACATTTATGTAAATTATTATTATTGATATATTTTTCTAGAGTGGATTTCACTTCTTGAAGACCTACAAAATATCAAGATAGTTATACTACTAATTGGCTTTATCGCAGGCCCCATAAACTCACTTTTTTCTAGACACTTTAGATATTATGTCCATTGAAACATGTAAAGGTGAAATAAATTTGTTTATAAATACATATTCCAAATATGAAATAGGTATGCTAAGTCAAAATGTGGATCCATAATACAAGATAAAGGATAAGTATTGAAACCCTTATGCCCGACCTATACCATCATCTCCCATGCCCTTAAATTGATTTATTTCCTCAAAATTCTGTTTCATTACAATTTTTATATTATTAGTTAAATAAGTGTTGATGACTTCTTATTATTTCATTAAGTACCTGTCATCATCTTTAAAATCATTCTCTCTCACCCAATGTGCCCCTATCACCCCTATCTTGATATGCATGCAATTTCCTCTAATCCCCACTTCTTTCAAATTCTCTCTTCACTCAAATTTTCCCTACCATTGTTTTTCCTTGTGTGATACCTATTTCCACTAGTTTCCTCCCATGACACAATATATTCTCTCACCCACACACTTAATTCTCTATTTCCTATTGTACTTATGTTATGATAGTTACTCATCTTTGATAGTTCATGGTTAAAGGAAAGAAATATCAAAGACCACATATATATTTATGCTTATCCTTCTAGATATGTAGCACTAAACACCTTATTTTCCAAACTATTCACACTCCCATCTCACCATTGCATGCATATCTTATTCTCATCTATTTTTGATAATTTTTTTTCAAGTTAACACTTTTTTTGGTTGATTACTGCATTACATGGTGATCTTAGGCTAAGAGCCAAGGCATGCACCAAATTACCTAGGGTGCGATCTCAACCTCATACCTTATATCATGGCAGGTTTTGATAGCATCAAGAATTGATCCTCGATGGGTTCTTTGTGAGCCAAACATCTTCACTAGTTGAACCACTTCTTTTTTTGAGAAAATTTCTTAGCTATATATTTTTCCATGATTGTCTTCTGTTTCATTGGCTTGTTTATCCCCATATCATACCATTTATATAGGGTTTTTAAGACCTAGCCACAATTAGTTCAAATCTAACTCTACTTTTAGGTAGATTAAGTTATTATAAATTATCTTCAACCAACTTGTCATAACCATTGTTGTTGTGGACTTTAAAATTTGTCATTATACACTTGGTAATGTCACTCTTGGCCTAAATTCACCTTAAATGACTTATGTGTTCACATATGGATCTTGCATACCCTTTTATTCTATCCACATGCTTTTTATGGGCTTGACCTTATCAATTTTCTATCAGTTACCTACAAGAAATCTTTAGTCTATGGTTAACCTATTCATTAACATACTCAAAATATCTCCAAATCATCATTTCAATATCCATTCCTTTAAAAAAATTACATCAATAAAACACCTATAGAATTTTAAAGGTGTCCAAATTTGATGAACCTATCCCCACACCAAGCAACATTTATTTTACAAATTCAAATTATCTTTATGGGTTGGCCCATATATTTTGTATATTGGTGGCATGAGAAATTACCCAAAGAACCCCACATAAATACATAATAGGTATAAACCTATTTATCATCATCTATCATTATGAAGCAAACATTAAGCAGGATTTATATTTCACTTGCACATTTAAAGGAACTTCCCTAAACTTCTCAATTCAGAAATTAATCATAAGGAGCAAGTCCTAGCCAAGTCTAAAGTACTTAAGCCAATCCAAGTTTTCCATTTTAAAGTGTTAAACGTCATCTTATAGGTTTCAATCATAAAATGAGCACCATTGCACACATATAACTAATGGGGATAACCACATGTGGTTTGAATTCCATCTTTGGAATATTTGATATGTAAGCAATACTCAACCATTCATTAGGGAGTGGTTGAGGTTAACTCAACCCACCTTCTTCCCCTTTTGCAATCCAAAACCTAATGTTAAAATTATAATTATAGTTTTGAAGAAAAAAAGATAGGTTTCTACATTTGTGTAAACAACAAGCACCTGATATCACATAATAAGATAGTTTTCAAGAAAGTCCAATAAACTATGACAAAAAAATGAGTCAAATCTTCACATGAAGAATCCATAAATAATATACTCCTGAGTCAAATGATAGAATCTAGAGGTCGGCAGACTCATCAAGATAAATTTGTATACACCTATTCCTGATCTGAACAACTTCTAATTTATTTTCCAATATTTTCAACCACCAATATTCAGTCTCAAACCTACACATAATAGTAACACATTAAACATTTAAATCCCATTGGTACTTTAAATAAATAGTAAGTTCAAATTTTTAATCATATTCTAATTTAGCATTTAGATCAATATTTTATTTTAGTATATCGTATAATCTAAATAGTTAAAAAGGTATATCTTATTAAATAAAACTAAGAAAAATTAAGGTAAAACAATTGTCGATATTGGGAAGAATGGTACACCAAAGCAAGCCTAAAAGTTTATGGTGAGGTACATATTATAATAATCCTCCTCAATCTGATGTTTTTTATAAGTAAATGGTGTATAAAATGTTTTTAAATGGTATAAAAATCACTATCTTATCTCTTATTATTTTGGTTGCATCCCCTTTGAGGATTATCTTAACACATGGATTATATACCACTAGAGGCCCTTGTGATTCTAGGTAAATGGGATCCTCGACCTCACTAAGGATTTTTTTTTTCTTATTTTCCTTTAAGTAACTATCCAAAGTTCAAGCTCTACTTTCCAAGTTGTTTGTTCCTTCAGAATACCCTCATGATAATGTCCTCATGGAACTCTAGATTTAGGAAATATGATTAGACATCCCTCTAGGTTCTAGTTTGGGTTGAGTTACCAAGGCTCCCAATCCCTCTACAGTCTTTTCTTTCAAAAATTGTCAAAACCCTTAGGATGCATGCTTTGCTATGAAATAAATAAAATTTATTTTTTAGCCTAATAACCATGTTTGTGTTGAGGTTGATCTCATGAAAGAATTGAAATATTTAATCGATAGTTAAATAGAGACTAAATTATTTTCATACAAATTTACCTATATCAACCTTCCAAACACATGTTTCTAATGTCAATCATCTAGCCATAGGATTCATGATTATCCTCTCATGGTCTATGAAGGGGTGTCTATTAATTAATCCCCACTTGAAAATTAAGAGGTCAATGAAAATAATAATGGAACGACTATGATTACAAACATGAAAGTGGCAACAAATAATAGAAACACTAAGCTAGTTGATCTCATTTCTAATAGAAAACCTAATAGGCTATGAAAAAAGTAGGGTGTTTTTCCCCCTCCCTTCCTTGTTTCTCCACTTCATGGCCCATTGACTACCCCTCAAATCCAATTCTCATAAGAAAATCATATGCAGTTAGGAAATTCTAATGCTTAGACTTCCTTATCTAGTGCTCATACCACACGATGATCACACACAAGAAGAGAATGAAACTAAACACCACTCTAATTCATTGGGTTTTTCTATTTCAACACTAACAACCATTATTAAGGAAATTTTTGGTCACTATAAGATTATAGTAAGAATTTGAGGATGGGCCACTGAAAAACTACATATGGAGGATTCTTCTTAATGAATCTACTCTTTTAGAAAGTACAAGGTATCAAAAAATCCTCTCACAAATTCTTTAGGAATTTTGCTTGTCATAGGTTGGGTATTTTAGATTCTATATGCTCTCAAGAAGTTTAAAAAAATTGTGTTTCTAATGAAAATTTAAACACAATTTTCCACTTTATATGAAGATGGATGTGGCAATGCCAATATTTTGGTTTCCTTAAAGTTTGCCCTAGTAATTATTTTCTCGATAGAATATCTGACACATCAAATTATCTAGGTGATTCTTAATATCACTGGTTACTCTATAATAATGATCAATGTTAATGAGAAGAAGAATTGATTGGATATTGGACGATGGCTGTGGATGGAGAAGGGCACGCGACCGACCAGTCGACTGGTGTGCCGTCGGCTGGACCCAGGGCAGAGGCTGCGCTTCTTGGGGACAACAGGGCAGAGTCTTCAACTTTTTATTCTAGCGACAGAGTGAAACTGAATAAAGTCAATGGGTGCTTTCTGAGAAGGCAGGACCGCCCAGTTTTGGTCATTCCTCAGGAGACAATACAGGAAGACATTGAATACCTGTCTTCACATACCTTGATTTGTAAATTCCTTGGCATACGCATCCCTCAGGCAGCTCTGGAAGCATGGATCAGGCGCTCATGGGCAGTCAATGGAGACTTTGATATTATGTTAGCAGGGAATAACTACTTCATGGTGAGTTTCTCCTCTGTTACAGACCGTAATCGTATTTTTGAAGGGGGACCTTACTTCTATGAAAGAGTAGGTCTATTTCTCAAACCATGGCATTCAGGGTTCAATACGGCTGAGGAATTGCCAGCGTGTGTCCCGGTTTGGGTGCGTCTCCCACGGTTGCCGTTGGAATTCTGGAGGGAGGACATCCTCAGACAGATAGCGGCTATGTTGGGCACACCAACAGCGATAGCCCATCAATCTCTGGACAGGAAATTCATTACTTACGCTCGAGTCTGTGTGGACATGGATTTGAGCAAGCCTCTTCCGGATTCGTTAGAAATTTACATGGGCTCACTAAAATGGATTCAACAGATTGACTACGAATCAATTCCGTTCAGATGTAGAATTTGCCATGTATATGGCCATCTGCACTGACAGTGCCCCCAGGTTAGCAAAGACAAAGATCCAATGTCAGACTCCGCAATGCCTTCTACCGTCTCGAACGGAAAGGGGGCTGGGATTGCAGGTCAGAATGATAGAGTTAAAACCCAGCCGGACAGGGTGGGCAAAGGGAAAAATCCAGCAGGTGGGAACTCGACGCAGGGCGCAGCTGATGTCTTCAGTAGTGGAATGGAGGACTTCGTACCAGTACGAAAGCGTGCTAGAGGTCGAGGGCAACGAAGAGGAATTGTTGAGAGGCAGATTGATCAGGGTTTTAACAGGTTTGAGGCCCTGGACAACATGATCATTGAAGAGGGCTTTGTGATGCATGACACTGGTAATGAGGTGGGACAGCAGATCCAAGGCCCAACACTTTTAGCCGGACATGATAGAATGGACCAAGAGCTTCTGGAAGATCCCCTGAGACTGGAGGCAGGACAACCGGCTGATTTGCAGGATTTGAATGAGAAGGAAGTGAGATGGGCAGATTTAGTGAAGGAAGGAGAATCTGCAAGAAAAGATAAAAGTCCGGCTTTGGCCCTTGGATTAGTGCAAAAACAATTCAAAAAGGCCTCTGCATCGGCTGCTCCCAAAGTGGGGAGGCGAAAGGACCAGGACAAACTCAAAATTACAGGAGATTTATTGGTGGAGTCTGGGGTTGTCAAGACCTTAGAGGAGCATTTTCCCCAATCCACCCAATGATAGTTTTATCTTGGAATGCAAGGGGATTGAATAGTTGTCCCAGGCAAAAAGCTATCCGTAGATTGGTGTGGGAGCACTCACCGGACATTTTTTGTATACAAGAGACTAAACTTTCAGTGGATTCTCTATTTGCTAGTATGCCTAACATCTGGCATAATGGGCAATGGCAATGTATAGGAGCCAGAGGGAGCTCGGGAGGACTTGCTTTGGGATGGGATCAAAGGAAAATTCTGCCACTACATTGGATTTCCAATACTTCGGCTTTGTCAATGACAGCCTCTTCTTTGGAAACAGGAGAATTGTGCTTGGTTACCACTGTGTATGCCCCAGGGGACATTGAGGGACAGCAACAGCTGTGGGCGCATATCCGCTATGTTCGCCAATGTTTTCCGTTCTTGCCGTGGATTGTTGCAGGCGATTTCAATGCAATAATGAGCCTGGAAGAGAAGAGAGGTGGGATAAACCGCTTAAGCCCCTCCTCGAAGTGTCTTTGCTATAACGCTGCATCACTTCGCATCTCGGATGTGAAACCGGCAAACGGGCTTTTCACCTGGAGCAACCGAAGATCAGGTAATACGGCTATCTCTGAATGCCTTGACAGATTTTTAGTTTCATGTTTTTGGCAGTCTAGTGCCTTTACTCTCACCTGTGAGATTTTGGATTGGAGGGGGTCGGACCACTGGCCCATCAAACTCTCTATTGGTCAGATTTGTGGTCCAAAAAAGCCTCCATTTAAATTTTAGTTGATGTGGATCCGGGACCCCACCCTACATGAACTCATTGAACAATGGTGGAGACAAGGGGGTCCGGCTTATGGGACAACCATGTACTCCTTTTTGAAAAAACTTCAATATGTCAAAAGGAAATTGCAGATTTGGAACAGGAACTGTTTTGGGAACTTACAGGGTATGAAGAGGAGAATGCAAGATCAGCTGGACAGCATAACCAGGCAAATAAGAGACTTTGGCCTCTCAGAGGACCTTCGACGGGAGGAATCTAGAGCTGCTAAAGAACTTGCCGAGTGGGAGCTTCGAGAGGAGATTTTTTGGAAGCAAAAGGCTCGCATTGAGTGGCTACAAGAGGGTGATAAGAATACAACCTTCTTTCACAAATATGTTCAAGGAATAAGGAATGGTAATTTTATTACCTCTCTCTTTACACAGGATGGGACGCACCTCTCTTCCTCACAGGATATCAGAAGAGAAGCGGTTCGATACTTCTCAAAACTCTTTGCTAGCGAACCATTGCTGGATGAGAGGGTAGAAATTGCTGTTTTGTCCTGCATACCACCCATGGTGGATGATAGAATGAATGATGGTCTTATGCGGCCAATCGGAGTGGCGGAAGTGGAGGAAGCATTGTTCAGCATGAAGAGAGGCAAGGCGCCAGGACCTGATGGTTTCCCGGCTGATTTTTTTCAAGAATATTGGGATATAATTAAGCAAGATTTGTTGAGTGTCATACAGGAATCCTACTCAAGCAAGGAAATGCTTAGAGCTTTGAATGCTACATTCTTGATGTTAATTCCGAAGAAGGAACAGGCAAACAAGCTTGAGATGTTTAGGCCCATTGCGCTTTGCAATGTGGTTTATAAAATAATTACTAAGCTTATAGCTCAAAGACTGAAAGTTCTCCTCCCCAATCTTATTTCTAAGGAGCAAGGAGGGTTTGTTGCTGGTAGACAAATTTTAGATGGAGTGGTGATAGCTTCAGAAGCTATCCACTCTATGAGTATTTCCCGTGAGAGAGCGATGTTTATTAAGCTTGACCTTGCGAAAGCTTATGACAGGGTTAGTTGGAGATTTTTACGGAAAATTTTGGAGGCCTTTGGGTTCAAGCAAGACTGGATTAACTGGGTGTTCAGTTGTGTGGCCACGCCTTCCTTCTCGGTTCTGGTTAATGGGGAGCCTACGGAACTTTTTAGAGCCTTTAGAGGTCTCCGACAAGGAGATCCACTCTCACCATATTTGTTTATCCTCATGGCCGAAGGGTTTGGGCGGCTCTTCAAGAGTCGTGTCTCCCAGAATTTGATACAGGGATGGAGATGGCAAGGTGAGACTACCACCTTGTCCCATCTTCAATTCGTTGATGACACTATCTTGGCAGGTAAAGCACGGATAAAGGAAGCGGAAGCTTTTCGTGCTACGCTGGATAATTATCTGGCGGCCTCTGGACAACGGATTAATGACCAGAAATCAGCGATAGTCTTCTTTAATACCCCTGAGTCTATTCAGAGGAGAATTGCTGCCACTCTCCGGTTTCAGATACATACACTACCTGTGGTATATTTGGGGATCCCCATCGTGGTGGGACGTCAGCCCAGGTTATTTTGGCAAAATATTTTGGATAAACTGAGACAAAGGGTTAGCCATTGGACTTATAGATGGCTATCTACGGCTGGTAGAGTTACTTTGCTCCAATCTGTTATCCAAGCTCTACCTATATACCGATGCATGGTTCAGAGTGCGCCGGTCTATTTTTTAAAAGAGTATGATGCGCTTTCTAGGAGGTTCTTGTGGAGTGGCAATCTTCAGAGTTCTAAGTGGAGTCTCATCAAGTGGGACATGGTTTGCTGCCCAAAGAAAGAAGGCGGCCTTGGTCTGCGGTCGGCCATTGTTGTTAACCAAGCACTTGCGGCCAAACTCTACTGGCGTTGGTGCACTTTCTATTCTTCATTGTGGGCCCGAATCTTGACTGCCAAATATATTCCGGGCACTAACACTCATGATATAGCCAGAACTCCTGTTGAAGGGAAAGGATCGATGATCTGGAGTACCCTCAAGCTTGGAGCGCATTTGGTTAAAAATGGTCTTTTTTGGGTCTGCAACAGTGGTTCTGAGGCCTTATTCTGGGAGGACTCCTGGGATGGTGTGCCACCTTTGCGTCTCTCGCATCCTCATCTGCATTCCCTTGTGGATGCCTTTCATGCTGCTGGATGGAATAAGGTGATACATTACAAGGAGTCTTATAATTTGGGAACGAGCATTGGCTACAGGTGGAAACATTCCTCTGATTGGCCGCCTGGAGGGTCGGATGAGGAGAGGATGGTTTTATCCCAGATTCTTGAGGATAGAAGGTGTAGTGCGCTACAGGGCCATGATACTCTTGCGTGGAGTGGTGATGTTACGGGACAGTATTCTGTGGCTGCAGGATACAGGACCCTGATCGAGCAATCGATGGAGGTTGGTCAGTTTCAGTGTGGTAAGTATATTTGGAACCGATGGGCTTGGCCCAAGTGTAACTTTTTCCTTTGGCTGCTCACGCATAAGAGATGCCTCACCTGGGACAATCTCCAGAGGAGGGGCATTCAGGGACCTTCCATGTGTTTTTTGTGCCATAACAGTGAGGAAACTGGAGTTCATCTCTTTTTCCAATGTTCTTTTGCTGTTCAAGTATGGCACCTGTGGTGGAGGGCGTGGAATGTCTCTTGCAGGCACGTTTCTACTCTTAGTCAATTCTGGTCTCGTTTGGGAGAAGTGCCAATTAAAAACGCCCTGCTTCAGAATGCCTGGGCGGTGGGGCATTCCTTCATTCTATGGCACCTGTGGCTCGAAAGGAACCGACGCATCTTTAGGGGAGAGAGGCTGGAGTTGGGTTTGGTGTGGCTTAAGATTACCAACGCTCTCCAAGAAACCATTTCTGCTAGGGGCGCGATGGACTCTACCGACGTTCTGGGAGTGGAGGCTGTTTGGATGCGCCTGGGTGTTATTCCCCACAGTGTTGGAACAGATTTTATTGGCAGCAGCTCGGCGAATAGGAGGAAGAGACAGGTTCGGCCTGTTAATAGAATTGGGCGCTGGAAGCCACCTGTGGAAGGCTTTTTTAAATTAAATACCGATGGATCTTCTCGTGGGAACCCAGGCTCGGCCGGTATTGGAGGAATTGGGAGAGATAGCACAGGTAACTTACAATTTTTATTTTCCATTTACAGAGGCTTTCACACTAACAATCAGATGGAAGCCGAGGCTATTCTGGAGGCTGTGAAACTTTGTTGTGTTCACGGGCATCTCAACGTCATTTGCGAGTCAGATTCTCAAGTTGTAATTAATCTGTTAAATAAGGATAATTCTGATATGGCTGAGTGGAATTTAAAAGCCATTATTCAATAGATTAGGCAATTAAGTCAGTCCTTAAATTTGATTTCCTTCCAACACATTCCACGTGAGTGGAATGGTGTGGCGGACACTTTGGCCAAGTGGGCCTCGGAAAATGGGACGCCCTGGAACATCACGGAGCTGAATAGGCTTCCGGAGAATATGTGTCAAAGGCTGGTCCAAATGGTGGATCAGGAGAAAATATTGTAATTGGTTTCTTGTTTGGTGCTTAATAAATTTTTACCCCCTTTTGAGTCAAAATGATCAATGTTAATGCCCCTAATTACAGTCCTTATAGAATAATTTTATGTATTGGTGAGTTGATAATCTTCATTTTTTCCACTTGGCTAATTTTTGGTGAATTTAATATGATTGAAGCCCTTGAGGATAAATAATTTATTTTTACTATACAATGGTGCATGCAAGAGCAAGAACATTGGTATTAATTTAAATACTATTAGGGCTTATCAAACCCACTTTTTTGATGATGCTCTTTAAGTTACAAACCATAGTTTATTTGGTCCATACTTTTGGCTGACACAAATTAGGTTCTCAAATGGCTAGACCATGTAATTATTTTTCTAACAACACACGTTATATTTTTCTATTTACAATGGATAAATTTTCATCATTCACCTATTAGTTTTCCTTTTTGACCATAGTCCCATCACATGCTAGTTATAATGGGGAAGTGGCTATCAACAAGTTCATTACAATCAATTTTGATTGAATACATCACTTCTTAGTCACGAGAGCACATTCCACTTCATTTTAATAGTGTGGAATTTGATTCCATATACACCATATACTTCTATTTGGGTTGAGTCATGGAATGATGCAATCAATCATACTGCCTCATTCATTCACCAAAATAGTAAATTGTATAGGTTTGAAAGTGGGTCGATGGTGCTTTGTCTAAATAATACCAAATGATTTATTCATTACTTGAACAAATCCCCTTTGACACTTAGTTTTAGACCATGATAAACAAGCTTAAAAACAAGCTTAAAATTATAAAATGACACACAACCATAGGTGCTCAAATTTGAGCTTGATTACATTGGCTTAGAATTGGTGACCATGCCTCTAAATATTTTTTCAAATATCTCACAGTTAAGAAGGCCAAGGAGTAAATAATATATATTAAAAAAATGCACAATCACCTCAATAGTCTACCAAAAATATCCTCAACCTTTGTCTACCATTATAAATTGGTGTTCCTAACCTAGGAAAATATATCAAAAAGAACCTAAGCTTTATATGATGTTTAGACGTGGTAGCTCTAAAATTTATCCATTAAACTCAAATTTTTTGTGATGATGATATACATGGATAAGCTTTATGTTGGTGTTCCATGTATGGATAATGACCAAGCATCAAGAATTGATGGTTTTCAATTTGAATATTATAAAGCAACCTAGTATTTTTTTGGTCTCGACTTGTGCAACAAATATTTATGAGCCATTATCATTAAATATATATTAAGTTCATTTTTAAAGTAATATATCAATAAATTATTACCAATTGGAGTTAAATAACACTTCTCAATGTCTCCTAGAAAATCATTTCTAAATATTTAGCTCTCCCCTTTACACATATCATACCTACAATCATCTAACTAGAATAAACTAGGTTTATTTAAAATAATTATAGTCTAGACATAATCATTTTTGTTTAGGAGGGAATTGAATGGGTCCATTCCTAGGGGAAAAAGGACCATATTCATCTAAATTTAATTTTAAAAATCATATGATCATATTTGAGAGGCCTTTCATTCTCACCATGCTTAAAGCATTGGAATTTAATGATTTTTTGTTGATTATTCAGACTCTCTTATCAAAGGCCTTAGCTTGTCTTACCATCAATGGAAACAAGTCTAAAATATTTTATATTTTTTTAATTATCTATAAATTTTTCCCTTGCACATGCTTTGTATGTTTTTTTAACCCAAAATTTTGACTATTTACTTATGCACAAAGGCTAAGTGTGGGTTGATCAAAAGAATTTATCTTCTTGATCACATCGATTTATTAATTAATGGGCATTTTTTAGACAATTAATTCTTTATAGTTGTAGATTATGAGGCCTCATTCAAATATATGTTACATTATATTAACATTTTATGTAAAGTTTTAGTATCTAATATGCAATGGAATAAAAACATAATGTTACAGGCATAGTATGATGCCCTTGCAGGATTGACTCAAATATTTTTGATGGAAGGGGATAAAATGGGGATAAAACTTTCATGTTCCTTATCATTACCTTCCATTTTGAAATATATCCCTCTAAATTATGAGAGTATGTGATTGATACAGTAGAGAAAAAGATTCCACATTGGATTACCAAGTCTCTTTCCCTTACAAGCAAATTCTAGCTTTGTATTAAAATTATTACAAAAACTCATGTCTACTATTCTTCATGTTTGCTTCTCTCTAAAGCCTCATATGAAAAATTCAAAAAATTACTTAGATATTTACTTTGGGCCAATGATAAGTAAAATTGAGGGTTTCATAGAGTGTATTGGGATATTTGATGCCTTTTTTCATGACAAAGAAGGCAAGGGAATTATTGATATCAACTAGAAAAAGCAATGTTATTTGTGTTAAGAAGAATGTGAGGGATATTAAGAGGATTGAGGCTTAGAAATTACTTCTAGGGCACTACAATTATGTGGGCTCTCCCTATCACAAGACTTGTTGTAAAAACATAGGTTTACACACTCTTTTGATTATAGTTATCCCTATCAAAATTGATGGATCCTTTGTTTCTAAGAACATTTGGTAATCCATAAACTAGGTGGATATTTCACACTAAGATTCACCAACACTAACCCTATGACTCCTATCTCAACAAATGATTGGAAGATGGCTATTCTAGATTATTTTCAATGCCAAAATAGAGATACAAAAGTTCTAGAAATGAAATGTAAAACATATTGCACATGAACATGAATAATAATAATAATCAAAGATAAAAATTAACATAAAATATATCCTCAATAAACCAAAAGTGGGAGACAATATAGTGGGTGAGGCAATCACTTTCCCCTTCTACTATGTAATTCAAGAAATGTATAAGGTACTACCAAACATGTCCACCACAAATAAAATTATCAATACTACTTTATCCAAAACTTACACAAAATAATTTTCTATACTTATCAGACACTTCCCATAACTCCAACACCACTGAAACAAACATATACATGTAGGAAATAATGATAAAACAAGAATAAAGATTCAAAATTACAACTTTCATTGTGAATCCAACTTATAGACTTCTCACTATGTTTTTTTATTATCTCTGCCTTGAACAAGACTTATGTTTATGCTCTTTCAACTTTTAAGTCTACCAAGAAGCTCAAACAAACTATTATTGATAATTGGAAACATGTTCAACTATTTCCATTATCGTACTTTTTCTCATGGTGAAACCATTGGTGTATGTAAATGGATGGTTTCAAAATCAATGAGGCAGTTATGAAATTTCCACCTACAAACATCATTATTTATGCAACTATTGGGGTAATTGTGAAACCACCACCTTATAAAAAGTGGTGGTATAGTTACCTATGGTAAACCCCTCCATTTCAAGAGTTAAAACTCACTGAATTTATCACTATGAATATTTTCATAACATCCCCATACTGAATTTATAGCTAAAACATATTTGATCTGATGTTTTGAATATTAAATGTCTTATAAGTATGAATTACATACAATTAGTCATAATGGAAACATATAGTATACATTATTAATACATTAAAATCTAAATTTGGATCGTACCTCCCCAAGTCTAGGCTTTTAAGTCCATAAAATATTTAGGAATTATGTATGTTAGGAAATATTTCCCCCATCTTCTCTAGACTACCATTTCACCTTTCCAAGTAGCTAACCCTTTAACCCAACTATCCAATATTCTTTCACTCCTCTTCTCATTGTCCTTTCTTTCTTCTAGAATACAACATCCTTCTCCAATTACAACTTACTATAATGATCAAGGTCCTAAATTTAAGTTAGCAACAACCATTTATCTTTATTTTCTAACATATAAGGGTTGAAAAGACACAAATTCTCAATTTTGACAATTGAATATATCTTCATATAAGGAGATAAATAAAGTCTAAATTCATTCTTTCCCACTTATTTCATAATTTTAAATAGACCATCCCTAAGAGGATTAAACTTCTTAGACTTACTTATAGCCTT
This sequence comes from Torreya grandis, assembly GCA_037957365.1. Lineage (NCBI taxonomy): Eukaryota > Viridiplantae > Streptophyta > Pinopsida > Cupressales > Taxaceae > Torreya > Torreya grandis. Next base: position 1,193,580 of record JARHVA010003776.1, read on the forward strand.
TTTTTACTCAAGTAAAACCATACCTTGTCTCTAACAAGGAAACTATGCTCAATCCTATGTTGATCATGTCTTTATTTGTAATTGGATAGTAACGCGTTTGACTATATTTCACTTGGAGGTGAATTTTTTTAATCTTCTTAACAAAAATTTCAACTATGTGGACCTCTTGATCCACTTTCCCATTGCTTTTGTCTGACTGCCTCAACACAAAATCAAATGCACATGAGGTAAGTAGCTAAAATAAGTTTCAAAATGAGTTTTAATGGTAGAATAATGCATTACCCTATTTTAGGAATGTTGAATATATACCAAATTTTCAGCCTAAGACTTAAGATACTTCCTATTGTACCCTCTTAAGAGTTATACCAATATTCTATTCACAACCTCAGTTTTCCCATTTTTTTGTGGGTGAAAAGTTGTAGACCATTTCAACTTAGTATTTATATTCTCCCACAATGTGTTCCAAATCTTTCCAAGAAAACTTAAGTCCCAATCTAAAATAATACTACTGGGAAAACCAAAATGAATGCACACATAATAATAACTAAAAAAAACTCAACTGCATCACTATCTTTGAGGGTCTTCTTATAAGGAATAATATTGCACATATTACTAAATTGGTTCACTACCATAAAGAGATAATCATGCCCCTTCCTTGATATAAGCAACCCATCTAAAAATCCATGGAAATGTTTTCCATGGCCTATAAGGAACCAAAATGGCATATACAAACCCAACTTCTCGTTACTAGGCTTAATTATAATACATAATACACATCCTCTTATGAATTTAATGTTCATCAATATTCATAACACCAAAATTCCCTGCAACATTTGAAGTATGTGTTTCCATAATTAGTTGAAATCTTTCCTCCTTAGTCACATAGAGGTTACCTAACTTGTAGAGCAATCATCTTAGAGGTAGTATTCCTCATTGGGCTAAAAACCTGCACCTTGGGACCTCTTTCCTTAGAGAAATGGTTCCCAAAAATTGAAATCATTCTCATATCCCTCTATAAAAGACTCACACATAAAAAGTTCAAGAAGAGTTATGGTTCCCGTGGTTGAAATCAAATGAGGTTTAGATAAAATATTAGCTAGTTTATTATTTGCACATTTATTATATTTGATAACCAAATGAAATTGTTGAAAATTTTTCATCCACTTATAATATCTAGTTTGCTAAAAATTATTTTAATCTTGAAAAAGTAGAGAGGTTGATGAACTATATGGACAATAGTTTCCTTACCCATGAGATAATGCTTCCATTTATTGACAGATTGAAAAAAATCATATAGTTATTTTTTGTATGTAAAATAATTAAAAATTACACCATGAACTAACTTTGAATGGTAACATATCAACTTACCTCTTGAAGTAGGACAACCCCAATAACATAGTCATTAACATCTATTTACAACTCAAAGGGAAACTGCAATTTAGGAAAAGATAAAATTGGAGCATGAATAATCTTATGTTTGAACATATTAAATACCTTTGTTGTTTCTTACCCCAAGTAAAAGTCTCACCACCTAATTTAATGGCATGCAAAGGTGTGATTATGGAAGAGTTGTTCTTGATGAGTTTCCTTGAACTACACCAATACATCTCTTTATCTTGGTCACATTGGAATTATTTTGGCCAATTCATTATGACCTTACCTTATTTAGATCAATCTTTGATTCCAAATCTCCAACCACATGCCCCCAAAATACAAGTGATTATTGAGAAAACTCACATTTATTCTCATTCAACATTAACTTGATCTCCTTTAAAACTTGTAAAACTTATTTAAGATGATCAATATGCTCATCATAATTTATTATAAAAATAAGAATATCATAGAAATATACAATTAAAAAGGAAACAATAAGTGGCATCATTATCTCAATCATAACCACATGAAGGTAGTTGGTGCATTGCATAGCCCAAAAGGTAAACCTTGTTAGAATGATTATTTATGTAGTTCATCTATGTAAGTGACTAAATAAACTGTGTAGGATTCACATGATCTCTTATATTGGATTTAGTTGGATCCCCCATAACATTTAATATAAATAGGAAGATTGGTTATACTATTAACTCTTGTATTTAATAGGAACTATTGTGAGCATATGACTCCCTATATATAATAATATTCATAATTATTTTTAATAGTGGATAAAACATAGTTTTGTTTCTATGTTTATATTTGGTAGATATTTCTCTGAGAGAGCTGAGAAGAAAGTGGAAAGATCATAGAATATAAATGCAATTGAGAGGAGCCTTATGGACTCTATGTGCAAGCTTTAAGAAACAGAAGAAAGTGTATTTATTTCTTTATTTCTTCTTGTTATTTCTAAGAAAGAAGTTTTCAATATTTTTGGCTTGTAAAGTGCATGAAGTACTATTTTTTTATTTGTGAACCTTCATAGAAGAATTCATTAGAGTACTGTCATAGAAAGCATAGAGGGAAGCATATCAAGTGTTTAGAGGCAACCCATAGCACCTCATCTGCAAAGAGATTAGATATATATATATATATATATATATATATATATATATATATATATATATATATATATATATATATATATATATATATGCATATGCATATATTTATATGCATATACACATATGCATATATTTATATGCATATACACATATATATACATATACATATATATATATATATACATATACATATATATATATATATATATATATATATATATATATATATACACATATACATATATACATATACATATATACATATATATATATATATATATATATATATATATACATATACATATACATATATATATATATATATATATATATCTATATATATATATATATATGTATATATATATATATATATATATATATATATATATATATATATATATATATATATATATATATATATATATATATATATATGTATATATGTATATACATATACATACATATATACATATATATACACACACACACACACACATATATATATATATGTATATGTATATATATATATATATATATATATATATATATATATATATATATATATATATATATGTATATGTGTATACACACACACACACACACACACACACACACACACACACACACACACACACATATACATAAAAAGCACCATCCACACACTAGTTTTTTAGAATGTGATTCTCAACAAAGGATGGGAGTTATATAAAAAAGAGATGCAGAATTATTTTTATGTAAGCGCTCAAACAAAGTGCCACCTACTTAAACAAAGCACAACATGCTCAAATAAAGTGCCATTAGTAACCCAAACCACCATTTTAGACCCAAGAATGTCTCTTTGAATTTTTAAAATAGTTTGCATAAGACCTTGAGGTGTGTGAAGACCAAGGATCAACCAAGATAACACAAAATCCCCATAAATTTCTCACATTATGAGCACCCAATCCCCTGAAGTGCAATTATGAAACTACACACATTTGGCCCATTATTAGCTATTTTTCCACAATGTCAATTTGGCCTAACATTGTTAAAGCTTAAAAATATTAGGGTTGAGTGATTTTTTTAATAAGATTTGAAATCATTTTTTTTAATTTTAATAAAAATTCAACCTTAGTATCATTTTTTTAAATTAGATATTTTTGCCTAATAAAACTAGAAAAATAATTAATTTGAAATCTAGAAAATTTTAGTAACCTAGAAGCTCAAAATTTCTCTGTAGGTCCTTGATAATATTATCAAAAAAATTTATCAAAGTATTTTACTCTATCTCTTACAGTTTTTAAAATATTAAATTTTATACAAATTTAATTTTTTTGTCTTAAAAGAGCCCTAGAAGGCTATTAATTCAGTTGTAGGAAAATCGGGAGGATTAAGAAGCCAAAATTTGGCCACATTGTATTTTTTTTATAGTAATATTATAAAACATAGTAAACAATTGTTTATGTATTTTACACATGCAAAAAAAAACACACTATTTGGTATAAATGATGTTTCTGGTTCATGCTTACGAGTAATGTCGTCACACCTTGAACTACTGCATCTAATGCCTTAAATAGCTATAATAATAATGTCTATGACATTGTACCTTTAAATCTCTACGTAGAAAAAAGGTTCCAAAATAATTCATTGAACATTCTCTTTGTTACCCATTGGCCAATATTATTCAACATTGATCCTAATAGTTTGAAATTATGAGTATATAGAGAAGTTATGCCCACACACAAGGATTTCACTCTCAGAAGGTGTCATTGATAGTGAAAAACCATTTCATGTACTATATAAGTACCACACACCACCTTTCTCTCACATGAATTAATGTATCTTTCATATACCATCATGTATATACAAAGGATGAGCTTCTTCCATGTACCGATGGGTATATAAAAAGGGCACATATATCAAGAGGTTTGGTATATAAGAGTTATGATATATAGAAAGGAAAACCTTTTGGAATGATAAATAACTAAACCATCTCCCACATATAACTTATTTAAATGAATATAAATGTCCCTAAATTTTTTCTACCTGATACATAACTTATTTTTGGTGATAACTATGCAACATGGAAGACCAAGAATCACATGGAGTTTGAAGATATATAACTGGTTGTTGATGGCACATTCACTCAACATGCCTCAGAATTTGAAAAAAATAGAAGTTTGACAAATCAAACCATAAGTCAAAGTTGATCATTATATTCAAGGTATCAGATGAAGTCCAACCTCATATCTAAAATGCTGCTACAACCAAATATTCCTAAGACAAAATCAGTATCATCTATGAATCCAAGATACAAAATACCATCCTGAATCTAAAAATTTAGTTTCATTATCTCACATTGAAGCTAAGAGAAAGATTGAAGGATTTATTCATCATGTTACAACACTACAAGCCTCACTCCAAGCATTGGGTGAGACAATGTTAAATGCTTCTCTAGTAGCCATCATTCTAAGAGCACTGCCACTAGCCTAAAATATATTTGTGACATCTCTCAATATATTAGAGATGAAACTAATTTTTGAAAAGTTAGTTAATCTATTGCAATAATAAGAATTCATGCACACACCATAATAAGATCAAGAATAACATGCACTTACATCACATAAAAAGGGAATAAGGCCCATGAATCCTCCATAACACTCCCTTAAGTATAAAAATCAACATAAACAACATAAGTACAAACCTCATTCTAAGAAGGTCTATTAAGTCTATGGAAAAAATGGCCATGAATTGAAGGATTTTTGATACAGAAGAAGAATAAACCAAAATCCACATGTACTTAGAAACATAAGTCTTCTTCAAAATAACATGGGAATGTTTTTGAAGATAATGGTTCATCAAATGAGGATTATGTCTATGATACATAGATAATAAAGGACTTCCCTCCTCCAAATTTAGCCTGGGACATGGATTCTAGTTCCATAAGGTACATGATAGGACATAATGATTGGTTCACCACATTTAATTATTCATCTTTTTGAGGTAATGTATCTCTTGGAGATGATACATCATATAGTGTCTAAGGAATAAGAGACATTTTATTACCTCTTAGAACTCATGGATGTAAAATCACTAACATCCTATATGTTCATGACCTTACCAAAAGTTTTTTGTATGTAAATCAATTTCTTGATCACAACCTCATAGTTACATTTGATCAAAATCAATATAAAAATATGTATCTCATTTGACAAATGTCTCTAAGCTCAAAAATGGTACCAAGAGATTCTAGTGTATTAAAAAAATCAACTTGATGTTTTCAATAAATCCAATATACATTTCATTGCAAAATATAGTAACTTGGATAATCTCTAGCACAAAAGGTATTGACACATAAGTTTTGGGTACATGACTGCACTCAGTAGGCACAACATGGTGAGAGGTCTTCCCTCACTCAATGAGAATATTGATATATGTTCTAGTTGTTTAACTTGAAAAAAGATAGATATCACTTTATCACAAGTACATATAGGGATCCTTATTCATTATATATTATGCACACTAATTTTTTTGGGCCTATGTGTTTGAATGTTAGTGGCTTTTAGTATTTTTAGATCTTTGTTGATGACTACTCATTAAAAATTTGAGTATATTGCTTTAAGACTAAGGATATAGCTTTTGAAGTATTAAATTAATTCAAAGCCTTCATGGAACATAGATTTTTTCATAGAATTCATGTACTCCACTCAAAGTGAGTAGGGAGTACACTAGTAAAGAGTTATATGAATTCATAAAAGTAAAAAATGCACCAAAAGTTGATTGTACCTTACACTCCAAAATAAAATGGTGTATAGAATGGGTAAATTGCACTATTGTGGAAAAAGTATACAACATGATATGAGGACTAACACCTACCTCCTACATACCATGTAGAATTAATTTTCATGGTAGTCTACATGTTGAATCAAGCACCCACCTAACCTCTCAGTGGTATTAATCCATAAGAATCATGGACTAATAATAAGCCTTCTATATCACATATTCATGTTTTTGCATATAAATAATATATGCATGTCACTAAATATAAAATAAAAAATAGACGGTAAATCATTATCATGCATTTTTATTGGCTATAATGAAGATTTAAAGGCATACCGACTCATGTATCTAAAGACTATGAAGGTAAATATCTTAAATGATGTTGTATTTGATGAAAAAGATGAATCCAATCCACACTATATATAGTCATTTGATACAGGCTTTAGATTTCTAAACATTTCAAAAGTTGTTTAGTGGTAATGAGGATGAAGACAATGATGATAGTTAGCTAGGTCCTTTGGCTCAACTAGTTGTTATTCAACATATGCTAAAGTGGTATACCATTATCATAAAAGATGAACAATTAGATCGAGTCCCGAAAATTCCACTACAAGACCAATGATTCATAACATGGCTCTTGTAGAGGTGAATTTTTTCTTGAAGAACACAATTAAAGAATCATTTGATCCCTTAACGATTCATGAATCCTAAGATTCAAATCCTTGGAAAGAGGCCGTGGATGAAAAATATCAGTCAATAACGAATAAAAATAAAAGGCAACTTGTTGATCTTACACTAAGGAAAAATCACATTGATTAAAAATGGATCTTTAAGACCAAGTAAAAATAAGATGGCAATATTGACAAGTACAAAACAAGACTTGTAGCAAAGGGCTACATAAAAAAAGAAGGCATTGACTATGAGGATACATTTTCTCTTATAGCCAAGACAAATACCATCAAAATGATATTTTATATGGATGCACAATTTGGATGGAAATTCCATTATATGGATGTAAAATGTACCTTCCTTAATGGAGATCTTCAAGAATAAGTATATGTTACCTGGCCAAAAGGTTTTGTATCACCTAGTCAATAATAAAAAGTGGGTAAACTCATTAATTCTATATATGGTCTCAAGAAAGCTCCCAAATCTTGGAATATAAATATTGATTAGTATCTCATTTAACATGGATTCCATAGGATTTTATATGATCTAAACCTCTACATTAAGGAAAAAAGTGGAGGTTATGCTTATAGTTTTATAAGTTGATGATCTATTCATCACTCAAAGTTCAATGAATATGATTGATTTAACAAAGAATGATCTCAATCAATTTTTTGATATGATAGATCTCATGATACTACACTATTATCTTGGTTTAAAAGTGTGAAAAAGGGGCACTACATCTTTGTGTCTCAAATCAAGTATTATAAGACCATGCTTGAGGGATTCTAGATAATGGACTACAAACCTATGGAGACAAGAATTTTAATTTTCTCATTTAGATCCATCACCACTAGTAAATGCCACTCTATCAATAATTTATTATGAGTCTCATTTAGTTGACATACACTAGGCTAGATATGAGCTATGTTGTCAACTATATTTCAAGGTTCATGCAAGATCTAAATATGAGTCACTATGAAGTAGAAAAAAAGTTATTGAGATAAATTTTAGGTTTTATGGAGTATGTATTATAATACAATAAGAATGGCCATTTATTCTTGATAGGTTACATGGACACACATCATGTGAGTTTAATTGATGATAGGAAATTCACATTTAGATTTTTATTCTAACTAGGATCTAGTCCTATCTCATGGGAAAAATACAAGTAAAACTTTATTTCTCAATATTCCACTAAGGTATAATATTATGTAATAGTAGGTGATATATGTGAAGTAATATGGTTACATTACATACTTATAAGATTAGGATTACCACAAACTTAGCCTATAGTTATGCACTATGATAATCAAGGTGTTCTTAAAATTGTTCTCAATCTAGTATTTCATGAATGCACAAATCACATTGAAGTTCAAGTTCATTTTAACACAAGCATGTTCAAAACATAACATTCAGATCTAATAGTTCCAGATCCAATAGTTCCCTACTCAATATCAATGCATAAATGTCTTCACCAAGTTAATTGCACATGATAAGTTTGAGGCATTCATAAAATTTCTCTCTTGTAATTTCAAGATTATTATGAATTAAGGGGAGGAATGTTAGAATAATTAATTTAGAATAGTTAATTATGTAATTCGTCTATATAAGTGACTAGATAAATCACATAGACTTTATGTGATCTATTATATTGGAGTTAATTGAAAATCCTGTAGTATAGAATATAAATAAGGAGATTTAGTAAATTAATAGCTCTTTAATTTAATATGAACTATTGTGAGCATATGCCTCTCTATAAATAATTATATTCATGATTATATTTGATAATGGAATAAAACTTAGTTTTATTGCTCTGTTCAGATTTCTAAACACTCATACAACCCTTGTCTTTTTTTGAATGTTGTTTTCAAAATGTCCTCTTCCTTAATCTAGATTTGGTGATAGTTAGATTTCAAATCAAGCTTAGTAAAATAATTGACATGCTTAATTCGATCAAGAAGATCATCAATCCATGGAAGAAGGTACCTATTCTTGAATGTTATTTTTTTAAGTGCTCTATAATCAACACACATTCTCAATGACCCATTTTTCATAGGTACTAAAACAATAAGAAAACCTCATGGAGAATTTCTAGGATGGATTACACCTTCATTAATCAAATACTATAATTTTTTTAATCTCATTTTCATCCTTCAAGGACTACATATATAACTCAAGATTTAGAAGAATACTATTGAGTACCAAATGAATTTCAAGTTGTTTAATAGTTATTTATTGATTTAACAATTAAATTAAGCTATTAAAATAATATTCAAAATATATAATATACAAAATCTTAAAGTACATTAAAAAATAAACATGAGCTATAAATGGTAAATCTCAAGAAAAATACAAACCCAATTCAAATAAGATTTATGTTGATTGTGTAGGTAGAGGTTTGATATGACACTGATTGGAAAGATCTATAGGCTGTCATGCCTGAAAATATAATTTTGTAATGAATATGGTCAAGGCCATGGTATGGTGGATAGGGGTGCACTACATCCTTGTCCTTTTAACTATGACCATGTTTGAGTTGACCGTGTGATTTATTTTTAGATTTATGTACCTATACCTACCTGATGTCTTTGAATGATTGCATATAGATGTTGATTTTTTGCACAGAATAAACTGTAATAGCAAAACCCTAGACTCTATACATAAACCAAATGGATATCACATGCATAAATGTGGGAATTATCCAAGGGTAAGATCCAGCTATCCTAAAAAAGCCTTTCATAATTTGAATGTTACATACATAGCTAAAAAGGGCTTTTGGCCAATGTAGTTCTCCCTCTTCGAGTGAGTGTGAATCTTGATATTTGAACTATATGAATGCACCTGGTAAATTAAATTGAATGATTGATAATAAATGCCTTTGATTGATAATAAAATTACTTCAGACTTGTCCTATGATTTATAAAATAAATCAAAACTTAAATTGGAAAGATTAGTGATCTTTTACTTAATATGAAGTAGAATTTCCAAGAGATTGATAGGTACCAGATAGATGGCCTTGATGTGTTTATATAATGTAAATTTTGAAATATTTCCATTAACCAACTTTGCTAAAATCAATGGAAGGTCACCATGAAGCATATAAAATTTTAAAAGTAAATGTTCGATCATGGGAGATGATGCTCCACTAATGGATAAGGGTAGGTTGTGGCCATGTCTAACCTAATGCATTCTTGTCTTAAAAAGTTAGAGACTGTTGAAATTTCATTGACAAAAATATGTAAGCAAAATAGGGATGTCTAAATGATGTTTTCAATAATTTTAAGACAATGAGTATAATAATAAAGGATCTCATAGATATTTCAAGTTAATGGAATAGTGAATAAGTCAATTAAGGTGAAGATGTTAATATTAAACATTATTAAATACTAAATTATTAAATTTGAGTGTTTACATCCCCCTTGAATTTATTCTATTAATGCAATGAAATGAGATTATTATAGTAAAGGAGATACATACCTAAGTGTGTATAGACACTTTGTATTTTGGTTCTAAGATTGATTGTACAAGAAACTTCAATGCAAAACTTGCAACAATGCCATTGAAAGTATTTATTGTCCATATTTGAAAATCACAATTTTGATATTTAAAATTTGAAGTCGAAAAGACAATAAGGAAAAAATACGCTTGAAAGGGGATATTATCTACTTGCATTGTAACCTAAAAGTAGATAAGTGTGTGTGCCCCCTTGTTGAGGCATTTGGAGAAATGTTGGACCTATGTAAAACTAAGAGTGATCAAGTCTCAATTTGGAAATTAGTGAAATTCCTTGAGTTGAAAAGATTGTGTTCTCCAATTGTCATTTAAATTTATGGAGTACTCCATAAAATAATTGAAGGGGTGGAATGACCATTTGGCTCACTATAATGCAAACATAGTCTTTGAGTGTCACTAGACTCAACATGGTAGGAGGAGGGGTGGAACCACCAAATATATCTTGTTAAAGTGTAACCATAGACATTGAGTGTCACTAACTCTAACGTCGCCCACTTACAAAATGAGATGATTCACACTATTGTAGACAGATCTAGACTTTATTTGAAACTTTGTACCTTTGAAACTTTTGAACTTTGAAGAAGATAAATTAAAAATTTTCACTTTAGTAACATGAATATGAAGGACCATGTATATGTATTATATTTATATAGAATTCCAAGTGAATCTTTTAACTATTTGAAACCTACAACTTGTAACAATAATAATGAGTGCGCATGCATGCCATATGCTCCCATAATATATTTTTTTTGAAATGTACTGAAAATATAAATAATGTATTATGTCATAAATCTAAAATTGTTTTCTCATGAGGGGATTTATTTCTCAAGGCAAACCCAATGTTATGCCCCATTTTTGAGATAAGGGACTTAACACGCAAGTTATTAATCTCAAAATAATAGTTATAAAATATGTGAGTGATATAGTCATGGAGGATCATGTGAATATTTAAAATGTATTACATCATAGTATGGAATATAACATTGAATTGTATATGAAACTTTTGTTAGATCTAACATTGAAGCACATAATCAACATGTGCATGACAGGTATCATGACACGATAGTAAAAATAGAAAATAAAAGAAACACATGATATAAATCATGACACCATATTAACAAGTAATGAACATACAAGTAATGCCAACAATGTCACATAAATTGCATAAAATGTCACACATAAGACCCAAAGGCTACATAAAAGGGACATGCAAATGTCACACAAACAAACAAGGCTAAGGGCCACATGAAAATGATGTGATGATGTCAAATAAGCAAGAACATGTATATTTTACACACACAAGGTAAAGGGCCACACATAATAAAAAATAAAGTATTAACTTATCACGTAGCAACGTAATAATTTTGAAAAGAAGTGTAGATAAAATGGTACTAGTTTACATTGACCACATACATATATATGGCTAATGTGCCATTCTCTTTGGAACTAACTAATTATGCTCATATGTGGCTGAATCATGTTTATAAATAAATGGATAAATTAATTATGTAATATGATTTTGAATATGTTTATCATGCCTTTAAATAGTTTTGTAGATTATTTCATTACCATGTTTCTCAATATATGTGTCAACCAATTATTCTATAGGAGTAAATACCATCGAGACCAAAATATATTCATATTGTATTCCTTTAATTTTAACCACTTGATTATCATGAATATATTTGATACATTTATACATTATAGTAGGTATTTCTCTAATATTTCAAATCCAAGGACACCCTAATAAAATATTAAAGACCCATGTGCTTGATAGAACTAAGAAAGGGGTGGGAACTACAAAAGGTCCCACTTGTAAAGGTAGTACTATATGCCCAAGAGTATATTGAGTATGACCATAAAATACTTTAAAAACTCTAGAAGTATCATGTAAATCATGCTTTGTGTAACCAAGAGAGTGGAGTGTTATGGTGCATGCATTTTCACTTGATCTATTGTCTATCATAGCACTATGTATGGGTTTCTTGTCAACATATTTTTGAATAAAGAGTGCATGTCTATTTGAATTATCATCAAAAAATTCACCATCATCAAATGTAATCATAAGATGTGATGCTTGGTTACTTATAACTATACTGATTTTTCTATCAAGTGTATGCCCATATGTAGAGGGAATATATTGATCATCATATGCATAATTTACTTAAAAATTATCCTTCTTATTTTTTTCTTCATGGTTTGGAAAAGGATCATTGTACAATTTGAGATTGGAATTTTCATTTTATTATGGCTTAGCCTCTTCAATATATGTGTCGATATCAATAATGTTCACATAAATAAGATTTTAGATCTTGTGTTTGAGTTTGAAATATCTATTTGTGGAATGTCCAATCCATCTATGGTAGTCATAATATGCATTCCTATAAAAAAATGATTATGGTTTAGATATATCCACTTCATTAGTGAAATAAGAGAGATGAGGTTGAATTCAAGTAGATTTTACAACAATAAATGAGGAGGTGATGGTAACATTGAGAATTGCCTCCTTGAAGGAGTTTGTAATTAAAGCTTTTATATTGTTTGTGAGATAACATTAATTGTAATCGAAGCTTCATTATTATTTTCATTGTATTTTCTCTTATAATTTGGATTGCTTTGAAACTTGAAATTTTAATTAGAAGGAACATTTGAATTATATTTAATATTTTTTAAAGGAATTTGACTTCATGATCTTTGACTATATGGCACAACTCATCGAAAGATGTGAACTTATTAAATATAATGGACTCATGAAGTGAAGATAGAAAAATTTAAGTGAATATATCTTGAATATAATTATCAACCATTTTATTTGTCATTTTTTATTTCATATACTTGTATCTTAGAACATATTCACTAATTATTTCATTAGACCCTTGTTTAAGCTTTACAATTTAAGTATATGATAGCTTTTCACCAATGTTGATCGAAAACTATGTTAAAAACTAATTTTCCAATGGATTGAAATCATTTATTAATTTAAGATAAATATAATAAATCCATCTAAGATCATAATCTTTGAGACTTATAAAAATCTTTGTCAATAATTTGTTATTATTTACATAGTCTAGACAAGTTACATGGAATGCACGTAAATGTTGTTCAAGGTTGCTTTTACCTTCATACAAATGAAGATTTTGAGCCCAAAATCTATTTGGTAATGGATAATATGAAATTTATAGTGTATAAGGGTTATGTAAGAAGGAACATGAGTCCATGGAGGGGCTATAATGAGAAAGAGTTTGCTCAAGTTGAGATAACTTAGCTTGTAAGACAAGAATTGTATGCTCAAGAGTAGTATTTGTAGATATTAATGGAGGATTATAAGGATTTTGATTAAGAATAGTCATGGCTACATTTTGGAAAACAAGTTATGTTCCCAAACCAAGGTATAATTCTATGGAAGTAATTGAAGGTGTAAAAATAGGAATGGATGCTCTAGTGTAAGTGGAAACATTAGAAACAAGGGATTTAAAATTTTGAAAAGGCATTACTTGTTGTGGAGATGTGACTAATTTATATTGATGTTTATATTTTACTTCTATAAGTATACTAATGATATTATTTATATTTTGGGTGTTCTCTCAAATACCTTTATAAAATTCAAATAATTCTTGCACTTGATTTTGATCTACTCCATTAAGCTCTTGTAGATCAATATGAGTTTCATATTCATTATGTACATAATATTATTCTTCATTATATTTAGTATCAAAATTAATGTAAATTTCAAGTTTAAAAGACCAAGGAATTTAAATAGTGGAATTATTATTTTGGTTAAAAACAACATGATGTGTCATTGTGGAAGAAACCAAAGGAATTTACATATATGAAAAAGGAATACCACTTAATCTATCACTATGCCTTAGAGGCATATAATACAAGATAAATAAATATATATAATGAATATAAATATAATTACAATAAAAAATCGAGGTATAAAGGGTGATCTAGGCAAGGGTTTGAGTTATTATCTAGGCTCTCAAATATATTTTCTTATTTATGGAGTAGTGTTGGCCCAATGTTTTAGAGCATCAACTACATAGGAAAAACCATGCATGTAGCCTACTACCTTATTTCTAAGGGTATGGTGAGAATAATTTCCTTCACTGATACACTCATATCATGTGCACCTACCACCTTGTATCCAATGATATGGCAAGAGTAACTTCCTTGGGTGATATACTTATATCAAGTGCACCACAAATCAAACAACTAAAATGGCTTCTTATGGTGTAAACAAAGGAATCTATGTGTTCCCAATATACCATGAGGTATGGGGAAACTAAAATCCATGTATAGTTTTATCTAGGGACTAAGAATTGAGATAATATTCCTCACTTCATGATGTAGATAAATCAAGTCACCACTTAGCCAAAAATGATACCTCTCTACGTAGTTTTACAACTGTTGGAACATAGTTGATATAAAAAAGCAACAAGTAATATAAAATAAAGAGAAAAGAAAAATTAAAATATTTATACATATAGAGATCAACAAATTTCAACTCGAGGTCAAAAAAATGCTTCAATGTTGGATTTTATCCAAGGTGATAAGACAATTTCTTCTTTATTATTTTTTATTTTCAATTTATTATATTTTTTACTTAATTTTATTTTCATTTTCTACTTTATACTTATTCATTTTTTCTATTAAAATTTGGTGATATGCATTTATTGATTTTAATTTCTCCATATCATTTATTCATCCTTTGGATTTTAATTTCCTTCTTTTTGCTTTCTTATCTTACTTTTCTCAATTTATATTTTATAATTTTATCATTTAATTTATATCTCTTCATTTGTAATTAGTAACTCATAAGGTATAATTTTAAATATAACTCTTAAAATTGTGAATTTATAATTGATAATCTATTTTCAAATTTATAATTGAGACTTAATTATTGTATTTTTTTTCAATTGGTTATTTACAATCTTTATAATTAAAAATAAAATTAAAAATTAGTAATTACAACTGATAACTAAATTATATTAGAAAATTTATTTTGTATTTTTATTTATCTTTATTATTTTATCATTTTTACCATTGATAACTCTATTTTTACAATTTATAGCTTCATAATAGGTAATTTATACAAAAAATTATCATTTTGCCTCATAATGACATCATTGTGCCTCATTGCTTCATGTATAAAAGAAGAGATTAGTCTAAAAAAATATCAATTCATTCTCACACCCTGATGATGGTTCATGGAGTATGAACCAAAATATTCTTGGTCAAAAAACAAATACACAATTATATCCAAAAACTCTCTAGCAAATCAATAGACTGTGGAAATACATTCTCATTAATTTATTCATTGTTGAATTATAATCTAAGGTGAAATAATATTGGCTCATGGTGTTATACCCAATGTTAAATGTTTTTTATTTTGGTGTCAAGTATTTACATAAATTTGAATGAAATTTCAGGACAAAATTCAAACAAATAACAAAAAAACATTTTAATAAAAATATGAGCTCACCAAAATGTTTATATGTTTTTATTTTGATTTAACAATTAAATGTAATAAATCACTACACTATTAAAATATTATTTAGATTACATAATATACAAAATATGAATGTAAATTATATAAACTTAAATGATCTATAAATAATAACTCTTAATGAAATATGAAAACTTACCTCAAATCAAACTTATGTTGTGTGTGTAGGCAGATCGCTAGTATGGATTTGACTAGAAAGAATATAGACTATGTCATACATGAAAAATAATTCTAAAATAAATAAGGAAAATGCCATGCTAGGGTGGATAGGGGCACATTATGGCCTTGTATTTTTTACTATGGTCACATATGAGTTGACCGTGTAATTTATTTTTCTATATGTGTATTGCACTTTCTTGATGTGGTTGACTAATTGCATGTGGGTGTTGATTTGTCATAGGAAAAAACTTGCAATAGTAAAAGCATAATTCCTACACATAAACATAATGGACATCAAGTGCAAAAATTAGGGAATCAAGCAAGGGGAATAGTCAAGTTATCATTGGAAAACCTCATGTAATATGAATGCTAACTACATATCCCAAAAGAGCATCAATCTAATATAGTTCTTCCTCCTAGATTGAGTGTGTGAATCTTGATATTTAAATTATATAAATGCAACTAGTAAATTGACTTGAATGATTGGCAATGAATACCCTTGACCTGCATTAAAATAACTTTGGACTTGGACTATGACTTTTAGGATAAATTAGAACTTAAATTGGGAAGATTAGTACTCTTTTGATCAATTTGTAATATAATTTTCAAGTGATTATTAGGTACCAAATAGATGGTCCTAATGTGTTTATATATTGGTAATTTTAAAATATTTCTATTAATTGACATTGATAAAAGTGTGGGAGCTTTGAAATGAAGTGTCTCAAATTTGAAAAGTACTCATTGGAACATAGGAGATATGGCCACATTAGTGGAAAAGGTTGGGTTATGACCCTATCTGATGACCTAGTATAGTCTTGTCCCATAAAGTTAGAGACTATTAGAAGTTAGATGACATGAATCTGTATGTGAAATAGGGATGTTTGAATGATTTTTTCAATAATTTTAAGACAATGGTAGAATAGTTAAGGCTCTCATGGAGATTTCAAGTTAATGTAATTGTGAATATGTCAAGTAAGGTAAAGATGTCGATATTAAACATCGTCAAACACTAAATGATTAAATTTGAGCATCTACACATGCTTAGGCCTATCCAATAAAAACCTCATAAGTTTATGGAAAACCTCATTGAAATATTATACCAACTATCCCATATAATTATTAACTTTTTTAGTAAAAATTCTACAAGAAATATTATGTACAACCACTTCATCTTGAATATATCTAAAAAAAATCAAAGTAAAATTCCCACTAGCAATAATAAGCTTCTTAGATTCAAAGGCACTTACTAAAGATATTTTGGATTCACCTTTTTTGGTAAAAATTATGTAGATTTTTCCATCCTTCACCAAATGGTATTGGTTAAATCTCCCCATTAAGATAGCATCTGGAAAAGGATATACAATTAAGGGTTGTTAAACACTACACCACACACATACATAGGCATAACATCCACTTTAACTTCATCAATGAAATATTTATTAATACCCAACATAACTTTAACATGCTTGGTTACCTTTATTTATACACCTTTTTTCACCCAACCCAAATAATTTGTTTACTAACTCCTTGTTTATCAAATTTTATTATGAACAAGTTTTTAAAAAATCACCTTTTGTATACACAAAATATTTTTAAACTTTAACATTTACTGACACTTTGTCTCTTATAAGAACCTGGTGAGTTTTAATCTCTCGAAGTGTATTCTTTAAAGTATGCACCAAGAAAGGGGTAGGCAGACTTTTGGTGCTTCATAAGATTTTTGGTCCCTATACCATTACATAAAACCACTAAAAGTCACTTTTATCCAACCCCCTAAGTAATTGAAACCCATTTACCCACTTCTCTAAGCAATTCCCCTTTAAAAATATCCCCTTACTAAGTGAAACCATTTTCTTCATTTTCCTACTGAGTCAGCTACGTTGATCTTGTTATGGATTCAATACACGATATGGAACTAAGTCAGTTCACCCGACCTAGTTCAAGACCTAACGAATAATTTTTCTCCTGATAAAATCAATCTATTTAATCATGTTAGGTAAAGTTTTATGAGGGTTTAGGGTCAATATTTGGATATAAATACCATGTTCACTTCAATTCAACAAAGAGAAATATTCATTTTTGAATTGTTACATCTTGTAATTCTATAAATTATATACTTGAGGATTCATTGCTTTAGGATTTGCCTTATAAGGAAAGAAGATTGTCTTGCAAGAAAGTCTTGGATGCAAAGTAGGAGTCTTTTAGTTTAGAGTTGACTATATAGTGTGATCCTTACAAAGATAAAACAACCTCTTGTAAATCACCATTGGCCAATGGAGACATTGAGGCACGATTGGCTCATCCAAAGGTAAGTATTCTCAACTTTTACTCTTTCATTTGTTACACAAAATAATAGGTTATATTTTTTACTCCTTGTTTAGTTTACCTCTACATTGACTTGAGTAGAGTTATCTTTGTTTGTTTTATGTTGTTTGTTGTTAAATATCCCCCTTTATGCCACAAGATTTAATGAATACTAGATTAGATTTATTTTATGCATTGTAGGCTTAGCTAAGGTTATTGCATCAAATCATTTGACTAGAGGCCTTGGAAACCTCTCTTTTGGTGTTGTGTAGTAAGTGATCCCTTGTTTAGGTTTAATGGATCCAAATTAGTCATGTCTCGATATAAATATCTATGAAATGAGTTGTTGGTAAGATTACCTTCTCTGAGCTTTGAATCCACTAAGTAGGACAAGTTGTAGATCCATACTAATTCCTTGCATACATTTTGGTGAAATCAATGTGAATCTAACCCTTGTATTCCTTTTTTTTTAGTCATATTCAACTAGATTAAGTTGATCGATCAAGTTTCATTTTTCAATATAGGTCTCTTTTTTAGCTAACTAAATGAAGTTGGTCAATCTGGTCTTTTTCTCTATCTATAAGTATAGGATTTTGGATAAATAGATCAATTTGATTGGTGTAGTTAGTTTCTCTATTCTTAGGTACAAGGTTTACAATCAACTAGGTCACGTTGGTCAACCTAGTTTTATCTTATCTTTACAATTTTTAATTTTGGCTAATTGGATCAAACTGATCGATCCAGTTATTTAACTGGTCTTTAGATTTTTACTTTATATCTAACACAATTGATCTTTTTAATTTTATTATTTGTAACCTTAATTTTTAACTAATAAAATCAAAATGGATGATCTTATTATTTTCATGTTGTTTACATTTTATTTATAGTCAACTAAATTGAACTACTAAATTTTTTTAATATTTATATTTTAAGTTTTAGAAAACTATATCGATCTGCTTGATTCTATTTATTAATTGTGTTTTTAATTTGTATACCTTTACAGAATTCAAATCTCACTTGGATGACCCAGTCAAAATATTTTTAGTAATATAACTGAATTGACCTAATCGATCTTGTTTTATCTTCTAGGTTTATTCTTAACAACTTATTAGTTATATCTTTTCAATTTTAATCAATTCCTATTTTAAATTCAAAGTTTCCCTTTCTGATTTACTCACTTGTTAGTTCTATCAAACTATACACATAATAAAATAAATTGACCATCTTGATTTAGTTTTGTGTCTGTGTTTTCTTCCACTAGACTAAATCAAATAGCTCAATTTAGTTCTATGTCTGTGTTTTTTGCCACTCAACTAAATCAACCAACTTGATTTAGTTATGTGAGTGTTTCCTACCACCAAACTAAATCAACATACTTAATTTCATTTATTTGGGTCTGATTTTTGAACAAACTATATCGAATAGCTCAATCTTGTTTTATATTGTTTGATGATTTGTTCGATCTTGTTTTGTATGTTTCATTTTTTATTATAAGCAAAGGAAATTAACTTCAATTTTCATATTAGTTACAATCAATTTTAATTTTGAAATAAAGAGTTGGTTTCTGGTTTATTTACTTTCAAAAATTATAACTTAGTTTTTAACAACTTGAATTTTGCCCTTTATTTTCATTTTGTCTAGTTTCTCCCAAAAATTATATACCAATAGTTTTAAAACTACTTAGCTATTATAATGAAGGGGTATATGATATTATATTTATGGTTCTTGTCTATTATTTATAGATATCATGGTGAAGGGATTTCATTAATACTCATAGCCATAGTATAGATCTAAACATGGTCTTTAGTTTCCACATACCTCATGGTATTTTGAAAATGCCTAGGATATCTCTTTGTATTGAACCTTAGGAATCTAGCCATCTGTTTGATTGTGTGTTGCATATATTAGATATTAGCACTAAGAATATACTTTTAGATTACCCTTGAAACTAGGTTCAGTGAGAAATGGGAATGATACTTTCTCCATAGTTAGCACTCTAAAACATTAGGCCATCATTATCCAACAAACAAGCTAGTATCTTTAGAAGCGCACATTGTCCAACACAACTTTTAATACAAATTCATGATCTTATTTTTAGTTTATTAGTTTAAAAATTACATTTCTCATTTAGTTATTTTCATTCTCTATTATGTTTATGACTGTATTGGCCAACATTAATATAATTTTTGTGTTGCGTGTTTCAACTAGATCAACTAGCTCGATCTATTTGCCTATGTGTAAACAAACTACATCAACTAGCATGACTTGGTATTATATCTTGTGTTTATTTCTTTTTAAAATTTTAACTAAATCATATAATTTTAAATAATTTAAATTTTTACCTTCATATAGAACTAAATCGACCAACTCAATTTAATAGACTACTCTTTTAACCTATCTAAACAACTAGATCAACTAGTTCAATCTAATAGCTTTCCAAACTAATTTTTCATGTATCCTAGTTACCCAACTGGATCAACCAAATTAATTCAATAGGTTTATTTAATATTTATTTATCTTGTTTACCCAACTAGGTCAACCAACTTAATCTAGTAGATTTGCTGACTTGCCCAATTAGATTGACCAACTCGATCTAGTAGGTTTCCATACCAATGGTTCTTTTATCGTATTAACCCAAATAGATAGACCATCTTGATTGATTAGATTTACTGACTATTAATTTATCATGTTTGGCCAAATTTATTGACCAAATTTATTTATTAGGTTTCCATATTGTTCTTTATCATGTCTATTTAACTAGATTGACCAATTCAATATAGTCAATTTTTAGTGTATAAATTTCCACCTTTCTAGTAAGTGTTTGAATGAGTTTATTTTTCATCAAGAAATAATTATTTTATGAAGTTACACATCAAAATTAGGATAACATGATGACTCTTACTAATCCTCATAAAACTTCTAAAATGCATCTATCTTATCATGCAGTAAATAATCCTGACCTTATCAACATTCACATTACTACTAGAATGACCAATTATAGGACTCTTGCTTTTTATTTCCTTAATTCACTATTCATACCTATGTTATAATGTTAAATCCATCTTTAATGTAGGATTTAAATGATCCTTTTCATCAATAAAAACCCTCAACATCGGGGTAAGGATCCCATGGTCATCTATAATCTCATGATGAGACCTCACATTGGAAAAACACCTTCACATTTACCTAACTTTATGATAATAATTGGGAAAATTCATCCTATTACTTATGTCACACCTTTATCCTCTATCATTCCTTCATATGCCATCATTTCTTCCTCTTCCATGCCTTCTCTATCATCCATGCCAACCATTTACATAAACATGACAGGCATAACCTTTGGTGGGTCTACTCAAAATTCTAACATTAATACTCAAATTAATATAACCACTAGTTCATTTCAAACTATCAATGCCTCTCATATCATTAGCACATACCATGTTACTTCCACTAGTCAAAACACTATTAACACTAATTAAATTTTATTATAAACTTTAAATCAAATGGCTACTTTTAAAACCAATATTGCCAATCAAATGATGCAAATGCAAAACCAATCAATGCATTTCAAAAATCATCCTCAACCTACTCAATGGGGGGTGAAAAATCCAAATGCCCCCCACCCCCCTTATAAACACACATGACAATCTTATACCACAACCACTACTTCTTAACAAGGCTATCAAACATTTATAAAATGAACCTCTAGTTCCTCAAATTAAAAACATTGGCATAGGTGTCATAGTTCTCATTATCACTTATAATGGATCCATTGATTTGACCTTACATTTAAAAACCTTCAAATATTTATACAAATATTGGGTTAAACTCAATAATATTTCTGCCACCAAGCTCTTATCTAAAACATTTTTACGTGATGCTCTAGATTGGTATAATCAACTAAAAACTCATTCTATCTCTAGTTTGGAAGACTTAGTCAATGCATTGGTTAAATAATTCCAAACTAATGATCTTTCTAAAAATAGCCTAGCTCATTTTATCAATTGTAAGTAATTAGAATCTGAAACAACTCAAGTGTTCATTAAATGATGGAAAACCTTGTCTAATAAAGCTGAGCATAACATGTCTAATAAAAATATTTTTCAATTATTCACTAACACTCTTCACCCCAAATTATAATATCGTGTGAGGAATCTTTCTCCAAAATATTTATAAGAATCCCCTAACCAAGATAAACATCAATATTTTATTATACGACAATTTGAGCCTTCACACCCCACTATAAGACCTCAAATGCTCATGAAATCTAAATATAAACATGCAACCAATGATAGTGTTACAAACATATATGATTACATACACACTATTTAATCCATTACCCCTAATCCTTCAATAAAGCATATTATTCCACCATCAAATTCCCACAATCCACATACTAATTCTACATTTTCTCAAGTAAATAATGTAGATATCCATAAAACACTTTCCTTAGCCGAGATTCAAAAATGTTTTCCTAGGCCTTCACCGTGAGATATTGATCTTACTCTCCCTACCAAACATTGGTATGATAACCATAAATTATGTTGGTATCATGCCTATTGGGGCCATTCTCATGAAACTTGTCACAAACTAAGAAACTTTACTATGGAATATCTTCTTGGGCCTAATTTGGATCATGAAACACTCATGCGTACATTTATATAAGCTTATGAAGCAAAAACCAAGGCTCATGAAATCAAAACCAAACATGAGGCCCTTAATCAAGCTAATGTTCCCCTATCTATTTATATGGATCTCCTTCGTAATCATCAAGCTAGTACTATCTAACCTCCCACTACCAGTAATGTTGAATGTTATGTGGATCCCAATGCTAACATTCATGATGAGAATGCTATTAATATTAATAATATGAGGAGATTATTTTCCTACATATATCCTTATACAAATTCAAACTACAATAATTTATTGACTTTCCATACTTGTTCAATATTATTACCCGTTTCACCTTACAGATTTGGGGCACACAAAAATAATTCCAATCAATTTAATAACACAACCTACGAACTCACAATTTTTCATTCAAATAACAAAGTTAGAAAAAATCACCTTCTGTCGATATAAATTTCATCCCTCATTTAAACAAGTTGCCTTACTCATAAATTCCAAAGTCATCTATTGCTTGTACATATTCATCTCCTTTACCAAAAACAACCACTAATCGAACTACATTTTCTAAAGCAACATAATCAGAAACACTTGGTCAACCCATATTGGATAAGTCCCAATCAAATATAACTTACCAAAATTAATTTAAATTCACTTCCAATACACCTAAATATTTACTATAACATTATGCACCATTATCTGATAAAATTCTAACTAGATATGATGAATGGGTCCCATAACTAAACTTTCACATCTCCCATCTCAAATCCCTTTCCTAGAAATTATGAGAACTCCTCATCATCGTAATCATCTAATGTAAATTTTATTTGGAATGAACATCCATCTCTCCCCGCCTATGGGGAAAGAAGCCACTTTCTCTGGATCCAAAGATGGCATTATTCAATAGTGTGAATAAATGTCTATCCACATTGATGAAATGGTAAATAATTCTCTTTCACTCAAATTTCCTATCAATTAATGATCCCTGATGAAATATTTATTCATGTTGATGATACTCTATTGTTCATTAGTGCCCAAATATGAGATATCCAAATCAAGCATGCTTTGATTAATAAAGGTTCAGGCACTTGCATTGCTTTCCTTTATTTCATTAAAACACTTAGGTATTCTAAATGTAATTTTAAATATATTCAAAGTACATATCAAGGATATGATAGATGATAAATACATCCTTTAGGTTATGTTTGGATTCCTATCATGGTTCTCCTAGTAATGGTACACATCAAAGTAATGATCTTTAATTTCCCATTATCATATAACATCTTACTCTGTCAACCTTTGACACATTTCATGAGAGCCTTGGCCTCGTCATCATGTCAATGTGTTAAATTTCATTATAATGGTGTTGTATACAATATTCAAGGTGACACTAATCCTTGTAATTTTTAATAATTTCAAAAATAAGGTGTTTTTAAAATACCTACCGTCGAACCTTTACCTAGCATTACTTTTCATGAATCATAACACTTTAATTATCTTGTTAACTCTACTAAAGGCTACAATGGTCACCCTGAATTGATAGACAATATACTGCCTAATATCTTATATTAGGATGATGATGAACTTGATGAGAATTTAAAAAAAAACTTTCTATCTCTCTCCTCACATAATTACTTAATTACCTCCTTCTTTACAACCTCAGTCTCATCAAAAACCATTAAATGAAATTCTTATCAATTTAAAAAAGACTAAACACTCCATCCATCATGCCTCTTTAACTGATAAAATCATTGGTTCATGTGATATTGATATTCAAACTCTTGATTATGATGATAAATATTCTTTAAATTATCATTTTTTAGTTGGATTTCCTCAAGCTAAAAATGCAATGATACTTAAATATCATTCTTCTTTACAACATTCTTTTTGTTATGTTCCTTCTCCTCCAACTAGACCTAACATTAGTTCTTCTTCATTGGATGTTCATAGGTCTGAGATGGAGCACACACATACTAATTCTCATCCAACCATTTTTTATCCCCTTTAGAGTATACTTATTTACCATGCTATGATGGAGCCATATCAATTCACTAGATTCTCAAATCCTTCTAGCATACTTCCTCCAAAGATGTTAGCTACACTGTAACAAACTGCTTTGAACTCATCTCTTGAAGTGACACAACCTAGTCTTGATCCTAATCTAATTTTTCTTCTTATTGGTAATGGAATAATACCTTTTCTTAAGCTTGATCCTCTATTGACATGATGGTAAAATGATCCATATTATAAATTATATAAGGTTGTGGGTCATTGGGCTAAAGATTCTTGTGTATATCAACAATTCATAGGACAATAAAGGCTTTGGTATCTACTCCTAATATAGATATCCAACATTCATAGTATTCTACCCCTAGACATATTTATTTCATGGCATAATCACTCATTCCTCTACTCATTTCTAACAACTTTGATAATACATTGATACACTTTGACCATATAAGGCACAGTCTACCAACAAGACTCTCCCTCCTCCTAAGATACTTTTAGAATGCACCCCTAAATATGGGAAATATTATTTTCTTTAACATTAGTGTATCACACAACATATATATAGATGTTGTGTGCTAAAATAACACTTTCATGATATTCCATGGCCTATGACCTCATCAACTCAACCACATACTCTAGGTCATTCACAAACAAAGGCTAAACCTTATACACAACCTACATTTCCTCATATATCTAAAGATGTTAGTCATATTTATAAATTAGTTCCTCACATCAATTATCCATTACATGAATTACCCCACGAGCATCATTCTTATTCAAGCATATCCACTTTCTCTATTGAGATAGTGCATTAGGAAGTATTTTCATGACTCTCTACAAAGATTGATGAGACTTTGATTAAATTAATATTACATTACACCAAGATGTATTTGATGTCATGGATGATGTTTGTCATGAAATTTATTAGTACTTGTGAACACATTATTTATTACATTTTCATATGAATTACATTTTCATATGATTTGGATTTGATTTATGGATACATGTTGATCTTATGTCTTACTTATCACTTAAAATTGTTTAATGACTTAATTAGATTTTCACTTATTTTCCCCCTATTTTTAGGATAATTTATCTTTAAATTTATCACATAATTTTTTTGAACTAGATAATTATTATTGTGGCATGGTTTAAAACCCACATCCTTCACTATCCTATCTTTACCTTATGATCAACTAACAATCATATTTCTCATTATATCATTTTTTACACGATCTATATGATATTCAATTTTACATTATTTTCCCTCACACTAATTACATATATGGTTAGTCTTGAGATTACATACTTGTTTTTGGGCAAGCCTTATTATTTAGAAGTTGACAAAATCTCTAGATACTTTGTATCATGTAACTAAAACCTAAAAGTTGATATATGTTTGACACTTCTACCACTCATGTTTTGGTTATTTTGAATCCATATGGAGGAGGAATAGAAAAATTCATTTAAAAAAGTTAAAATCTAAATCATTTAAACAAAAGGTAATGATACATAGACATATATAAAATCAAAAGTCAAAAATCACACCAAAAGACATGAATTTATTTTAGCACATATTCTATTTTTAGTTGAAGCTCAAACTCTTTAGTTGGCCTCATGATAGATACAAGGTCCATCAAGGTGTGGTAGGGTAGTAGACTAAAATATTAGGTCTCAAACTTATATATAGTGCTACTTACTTTATCACGCAAGTATCCAATCTTCATAGTAGACTGATGACTCTGTAATGGGTCTTGATAAATGGGGAACATGTTGTGGGAAGGTAGGCCCATTTTAATTTATATATATTTCCTTCATGAGATGATCTAAGTACTACACTTATTCACCAAATGTTTTGTGTCTACTATGAATAAATATCTTATGATTTTTTCATCTAAATAATTCTTAGCACTTACCTATTTGCTTAGTATGTCTTATGCATACTAAAGATTGTTACAATGCCTATGTCACGATTTTCCACTTCCTTTTTCATTATAATATTTCCAATATTCCGTATTGATAAATATTTATTTTTATCTAATCATATCCCTTTAACTCTCATTTTATGAGTTGCAATGTAAGAGCTCAAATAGGACCAAGCCTTTCTCACAAAAAATCTCCCATCCCCCCTAAACACTTATCCTAAATATCATTAAACCTCATGGATTTACCCTTTGTGAGTTTTCGTGTAATACCTTGGACAAGACCAAGATTTACTCACAAAGCATCCTCTCTTTCTTACCATGTTTCATCACAAAATAACTATACTTTTTCAAATTATTGATTTAACACAAATCCTACATTTTCTTTACATATTTCACTTTTATCATTTATTCATGTTTTTACATGCTACCCAACATGATTTAGTTTGTTATATATTTTTTTCATTAATGTTTTACATGCTTCCCAACATGATTTAGTGTATTTTATTTTTCATTTTATTTATGTTATTTATTCATGTTTTACACACTTACCAACATTATTTAGTGTGTCCTACTTTTCATTTCATTTTTGTTATCCATATTTTACATACTTCTTAATGTGATCTAGTGTAATCTACATTAAATTTTACATTTTACATATTTTAATTTTATTCTTTTTCAATCATGCATCTGTTCACATTTGTTGAGCAAGAATCAAATTACATCACAAATTTTCCCTTGGCATATTTTAAACATTGACACATGTGCTAGAAATAAAACACATACATCCATAACATCCATGAGTCATAAAAACATAAATAAATCTATATATAAATGGCTCAAATGTATGATACCATACAAAATGCTATAAATATAATATAATCTTATCTTTATGGTTGTGGTCTACCTTATCTATCTAGTGGTGAACGGTTACACTATGCATAAATACCTATGACTACCCTCTCTGAATGGTCCACTATAGAGGCTTTGTCTATGTATTTAATCCCTCAATATGTCCCTATAAATGGGACAACTATACCTATATACATGCTAACTCTCTAAATATAGCTAAATGAGTATCCCAATCCCTAGCTAGTATCTTATGTACCCACAATTCCCCGTCACCAAATCTAAGTGGTAATTCCAATTAGTATGCATCTCCCATCTCTACAAATCTTGCACTACCTCACTGACCAATATAAACCAAATAGCATGATCAGGCAAAAGGCAAAAAAGGATCAATCACCTACATAGTATCATGTTGTGGCAACAGATCATCCAATATATCATGATGAGTTTCCTATGCCATTATTTCCTAGCTAGCCTCCTTTGTAGTAGAAATCATAAATACAAACCAAATGTATATTAGATATCATATATATATATATATGAGAAAATGGAGAGACTATTGGTGAGTAAATTATGTTTTGTTATGCATTTGATGTTTATTATTTTTTGAGTAGGTACATAAATCATCTATGTGGTATATATATGTACCTATTCAAAAAATAATAAACATCAAATGCATAACAAAACATAATTTACTCACCAATAGTCTCTCCATTTGCTCACCCATCGAGCACCTCCCATGAGGCATGACTCTATCGTGTCACAAAATTAGGCTGGAGAACATGAACATGCTATAATCAACTACTAATCCACCACTTTATCAACCAAATTTATATAGGTTGTGCTACAAGATCTTCTTGAGATGGTTCCTCTACCTATGACTTGATCTTACATGTACCTACCTCTATCTATGTCATCATGGTGGTGTCCATGTTGGTAGATGCAAACATTATTACGATTCAACCATCACTACCTCTAACTCTCCTTCCACTACTGTCACCTATCCATAATTCCATTGATGTTCTCATCCCCAAGGTATCATCCAACATGACCATATCATAAGTACATCCATAGGTGATTTATCACCTATACTAACTTAATGTTCCCTCGCATATTATACCCAAAATATGGGCACTAATATAGGCACCATAGGATGCAACAACCCAAATTGACTTGGTAAATGACTATGTATAATTATCTATAATCTATGCATGGTCATGTCCCTAAAAATTACTTGGATATGAAAGCCAAGTATCTATAGTACCCACATATGGATGCCAAATAATCTCCCCTCGAGTAATCATCTACAATGCTAGAGCATATGATATAGCCTTTAATACATAATCATATCTCCACATAAATGCATGAGGTAAAGTACCCTCTATTACATGTGTAAATCCCATAGGTTGATACATTAAAAACCTCTCATATATCCAATTACTCAATAAAATCACAAGGCCCATAGTCATCTAACCTTACAATAATATAACATACAAATTTTGCATTAACTACACCTAGATCATTGATTTTAGATCATACATCATGCCCTGATCTAATATAGATCAACACAAGATAACCACATATAGTGGGGCCTCCCATATAACTTATGAAAGACCACATGAGTTGTCAAAAGACTAATAATGGCCTTTCAGATATCTAGAATGGCCAATACATAGACATCAAACACACAAACCTGCAAACCACCAAAATATCTCTCAGATCCAGTCACCCATAAGGCTAAGGTTCATCACTTAGTGTCTATCTCATGGGTATCACAAATAATGGGTGTCCCTACAATAATAAGTCTTAATATTGAATGGAGATCCTCTAGGGTGATACCCACCTCAATAGAATCCCCATACACCACCCACCTAAATTTTTTGTTTATTCACTCCTACATTCCTAAAAAAATGGTGAATAACTCAACACTTAATGGAATACATCACACCTACATAATATCCCTAAAGCCTTTTGTAGTCAACCATGCTTGATCACCTACTACCAATCTCTATAATAAATTTGGTAAAAAAACTGTGACCACCAATCATTAAAGCCTTTATCATCTCTATAAAATATCAAACAATGAAGGGCATATCATATCTATATATATCTAATAATCATCAATTACATTAGTAATATCAATCACATATGCATTTAAATCTAACTTAATTACTTCATCAACCTATTATTGTCTCTTTTTAAACATTTTCTACTATATTGGCCACATAACTATGTCATGATGGATATATTCTCTACTATGTCAACCATGTCTCTAATGATGTTGACCACTATTAAATTATAGCTACATTGGTCACTTACTATAAAGTCATCCAGTTTGCCTAACATAATTAACCAATTACTACGAAGTCAGCCACTAACCCTACTACATCATCCACTTACTATGACATTGGAAAATTTACTTAAGGTAGTCAGCCATATACCATGTTATTCCATCCACCTAAAGGATATACTATATCATCCATGCTATACATAGTCAGCCACATTTATCATATTACACTAGATTATCTAGGCAATACATAGTTAACCATTTCTAACTTAACTATATTAGCCATCCAATATATAATCAACCGCTAAAATCAACCTACACAATTATAACTATGTAGACCTGGTCAATCTCATTTCTTTTCTATTGTGATTTTTAAATAACTCATTATTAATACCCTAGACATAAATTTTCCTTTTTTGACCCCTACCCATTTTTTTCATAATTCCTAATCTATCCCAAAATGTTTTGGATCAAATTCCTCTATATAGATTTTCCCTAGCATCTAATTTTCCAAATTTATTTCATTTATAGCTTAAAATGATAAAAATTTGTATTCAATACACCCTATACCTAGATTAAGCTCATAGCAGCTGTAATGCTTCCTCCTCCTCATGTTCTTCACATCTATGTCATCATCTCTCTCATCACTCCCTTAGGTCATACAAAACTTTGGTTTCTCAAAATAGTAAATATGAAAATGAATAGTTAAAATTATATTATATATATATATATATATATATATATATATATATATTACAAATTATTTATCTAACTATTTTTTATAGATATTGAGATTGGTGGGACCCTACCCCATGGTATAAGAGAATACCAAAAATTAGAGAACATGAACCATCAACCATAGGATTAAAAAACCCAAGGGAAGTAAGGTCATGGTGCCATAAAGGACACAACCAAAAATAAACAAACTATAAATTAAATCAAAATACATATAGAACACACCTACATCTCTCCCTTATTCTCTTTATTTTGAGAGCAAAGTATCCTAGAAGGAGAATTAGGAGTAAGACATCCTTTCTTCTTACTTCTCACTATAGTATAGTCTTCTTGATTACACTTTTTACCAAAATCGTCACTAGAATAAATACACATATCCAAAGATGATCCTATAAAAACCTTGCTCTTAAAATCTAAAATCATGTTACTCCGCCTAGCTAACCCAACATCCTCAAACTATGAGGGAATAGGTTCAGCCTGAGGAGAGTGAGCTAAAGGAACCTTCTCAATAATGGCTTCTAAGACTACTCCTGAAGGTAGATTAGAATTATTGTTTGGAAAGATAGTAAGAATGCCATCGTAAGCAACCTTCCCCCAAAAGGAATCCACCTTACACTTGGAGCTCTGACAAGAAGCAGATAAATGACCAATTTTGAAATAATTCCAACACCTAAAGGGAAGACCTTCATATTCAAGGGATAGAGTCTAATAGTGGCTATTAACTGTTAGGAATAAAATAGAAATTAATGTGGAACAATTTCACAGAATCATAATAATAAGAACTATGAATAGAGATATATAAAGAATAAAAATTAAAATGCATAACAAGAAGACATGAATTAATGTTGCTTTTACAATGTGGGATACATCTACCAAGAAACACTTGCTCAGATCTTATTACAATCCAAAAAAAGTATAATCCATTCTTAGATCAGTCTTCTCACAATTATAATGCATAAATATTATTTATAGCTATGCTTAACAAACTCTCTTGAATTCACACTTAAATTCACACACTTTATTCACCTTCTCAAAATCTTAGATCTTCCTATATATTACCTATTGTATTTTCATATATATATAATCACATCAATTGGTAACCAACATAGTGGTTTTACAAAACAATGGGTACTAAAACCATGGGCCAATTCAATCCATAATGGTTCCCCATTAATCATGGGTGATGACACCACACACATATAAGTATAGATAAACCATGCATCTACACTCTTGGAAAAAGGGGGATCTTGAACCCTAGTGAGAATACATTAAGAGTGTACAATACATTTTAATGTAAAATATTTGAAATACATTGTAATGTGGAAATAGGCTCCACAACATAACATTAACTTTCAGCACAATCGATGTTAGAAGATCTTTAGAGACATCCAAGAAAATAAGAATCCTAGTAAAGGTATTATGGGAAAATTTTGAAGTAGGAATGTCAATGTCCAGCATAACACCCAAGGTTTCACCTATAGCTGATAGAGAAGGATCCATCCAAAATTGAAGAAAACTATAAGGTAATCAAACCCAAATGCATCTAATGGAGAGATTTTTAGCTAGAGGATTAAAATATGAGAACCACCAATTCAAAAATAGGAGGTGTTGATCCCACTCCAATATTTGGCCTAAATGATCTTGTTCTAATCAACAAGATAATCAAAAACCATAATGAATAACCCTTTAGTGCAGGGGTAAATTTTTAAGTTATCCTCCAAAATAGGTAGCCATGATTAATAAATCCATTGATGAAGATCCAAGAGAGAAGGCCAAAACCTATCAAATCTACAAACTAAACCTCTAGCTATAAACCATTATTCATTATAGAGTACATCCTCAAATGATTCCTTCTCAAAGGAGACAACTAGTAAAATTTTTGTGGAACCCAGATGTAAGGCCATTTTATTCACAAATTTATCCACCTATGGAGTTTATTTAAGAGAGAAAGGATATGCTACACCTATAGCCTCCCCAGTAAGGGAGAGAAAATTATAACCCTACCCCTATGTCCCTCCAACCACCTACATGGACCCCTTACTAAGTGATCATCTAGCAGAAGAAAATAAATAGTTTGCCCTGTCCTTGCTAACTGAGTCACCTTCCATATCGTTGTCTGAGCCATCTTCCTTATCCATTGTCTTAGGTGAAACCCTAGCTTTGGGAGGGTTTAAAAATTTCATCACTTGCTCCTTTTTATCCCCCTTCAAAATTATTAACTTATTAGTGTTATATAGATATTCTTTCTCTCACAATTATTCACCAAAATCATCTTTCATTCATTACTATGCTACTACAAGCTCTTTTTAAAAACTACAAGAAATTTTGGAATCCTGATAATGTAGATAAATTTTTTTATATGTACCCCATATTTTTGTGAAATTTTCAAATTTTATCTTATTTTTTAATTCTACCTAATGTTTTCACATTGGACACCTCTTCCACCTGCTTCTCACACAACCTCTATTCCACAACAACAAGGTAAGTAACGGTATGTATTTTTCAACTATTTACTATCATTTATTTTCCATTTTCTATTATAATTTATTATCTTAGTTCTTGTGCATTTCTATTTTCTTTCTTGAAGCACCATCTTATGTTACAACTACATGACACATGATGAGCTTCTAATGAGGCATATGTATACACAAAATATTTTTAAACTTTATCATCTACTAATGTTTTCTCTCTTGTAGAAACCTATCAAGTTTTAATCTCTCTGAGTGTGCACCTTAAAGGGTGCACCTAGAAAGGGGTGGGTATACCTTTGGTGCTTCATAAGATTTTTGGTCCCTATAACATTACCTAAAACCACTACAAGTCACTTTTATCCAACCCCCTAAGTAATTAAAACCCATTTAACCACTTCTCTATGCAATTCCCATTTAAAACTAGCCCCTTACTAAGCAAACACCTTTTTAATTCATTTTCCTACTAAATTGGCTAGGCCAATCTTGTTATGGATTCAATGCATGTTATAGAACTAACTTGATTCACCTAACCTATTTCTATACCTAACAACTATTTTTTCCACCTAATAAAATTGAGTTGGTTTATCATGTTGGCTAAAATTATAGGAGGATTTAGGTTCAATATTTGGCTATAAATACCACCTTCACTTCAATCCAATAGAGAGGAACATTTATTTTTGCATAGTTATAGTTCATAATTTTGCAAATTCTTCATTTGAGGAGTCACTGCATAGGGTTTTACCTTAGAAGGAAATAAGTTTGTCTTGTGTGAAAGTCTTGGATACAAAGTAGGAGTCTCTTAGCCTAAATATTATTTCTAAAGTGTGATCCTTAAAAAGACAAAAAAAACCTCTTACAGATCACCATTGGTCAAGGAAGAGATTAAGGTACAATAGGTTCATCCAAAGTTAAGTGTTCCTAACTTTTACTCTTTCATTTAGTAGATAAATATTATACAAAGTAATAGGTTGAATGTTTACTCATTTCTTAGTTTACCTCTATATTTACTTGAGTAGAGTCACCTTTTCTTGTTATGTGTTTTTTATTGTTAACTATCCCCCTTTGTGCCACAAGATTTAGTGAGCACTAGATTAGATTTATTTTATGAATTTTAGGCCTAGCTAGGGTTATTGTATCATATCGTGTGCAAAGAGTATTTTTAACCCTCTCCTTTTTTTGTGTGTAGTAAGATATCCCTTAGTTAGGTTTATCAAATCCAAATTGGTCATGTCCTTATATAAATAGCTATACAATGAGTTGTTGGTAAGATTACCTTCTCCAGGCTTGGAATCCACTAAGTAAGATAAGTTGTATATTCATCATAATTCATTGCATACACCTTCCTCATCTAAATTTTAATATTGAAAATCTTGCACTCCCTTAAACACTATGACCACCCAAATATAAATCTCTATTGAATGAGGTACAACAGAAATTATCATCCACCTCAAATTTGAAACCGATATTCTCACCTTGGAGAGAGGGCATTTACTTATTTTTCTTTTTCTTGAATGAATTCAATTCAAGATGGAGCTTCCAACAATGATCTTTATAATTAATATCAATATTGCATTTCCCATAACTTTTTTTATTATCATTTTTAGAAATATAAGTAACATTATGCTTACCTTTCCCTTTACCTCTACCCTTTTGCTTGAAGTTGTTTTATTTATTAGAAATGCTTTGATAGATAGATGGATCCTTCTCCTCTTGCATGTCCAATTAGTGAAATTGAGAACAAGCCTCATCTACATCAATAGACTTGGCCAAGAGAATAGGTCTTCTCAAATGGCTATGGATTCCAACCATATACTACATCAACATGTCACTGTTGGTTATATCTTTGTTCATTGTGAGAATGTTCTTGTAGAAATCACTTGTGTACTCCTAAATGCTTTGGCATTAATTTTTCCTAAGATAGTTCCAATAAATGAACCTTTCTTCCTCAGAAAAAATAGAGTATAATTGATTCTTGATTAACATCTTAAAATCATCCCACTTAGTAATAGAAGGAAACTTATTAATAATATCAAACCAAGTTAAAGCATGATTGGTTAATTTTAACCCTGCAAAATAAATATGTTGGATTACAAACTATAATATACCTCAAGTTAGGCTAGCCAATGGTCTAGCCTCTCCACATGCATGTCTTCATCATATGAATTAATTTTATATTTTCCTTAGCCTTGAATAGAGGTCAATCTTGGTTAACATGGGTATGTTCTTCCTTCTTCTCATGATTCTCAAGAGCATCCTCATTATTTACTTCTAGCACCTCCATATAAACACAAAGCTTCTCCATGAGAATCCCCATGATGGAATCCAACCGGTCAAACTTTATCATAAAAAGATAAATGCTAGCTACTCTTTATTCAAACTTTGAAAATCACTCTTACACTATTTTGTAATCTTCTTCATCAACATGGACCATAATTTTGATCTCTTGTTTCCACTTCCTTGTGTAAATAAAGGGAACCAAGATAAATTGAGAAATAACACTACTTGCTTTAGTGAAATGCATAAACTTTCAATATAGTCATAAATAAAAAATAACACAATGGATTGATACTAAACCCAATCTAATATCCATTTGATTTGTAAACTAGGTGGAGATTCCACTCTAAGATTCACCAACATGGATCCTATGATTTATAACTCAAAAAATGATTGGAATATGATTGTTGTAAACTATTTGAAATGCTAAAATAGAGATAAACAAGTGTTGTAAATGAAATGTACCACATTTTTTCACATGAACATGAAACATAAGATTAGGAAAAGCCTAAAATGAACACAAAATATATCCTAGAGAAACCAAATGAGGGAAAAACTCTAGTGGATGAGGCAATTGCAAGCCCCTTCCACTATGTAATTCAATAAATGTATAAGGTACTTCAAAATTTGGTCTTCTTCGATAGAATTATTACTAATAATATATCCAAATTTTGCACACGTGATTGATTTTCACTAATATGACACCTCTATAAAATCTAACACAATTGAACCAACCATATACAACTAGGAAACAATGAGATAACAAGATCAAAGACTCAAACTTGCAACTTGTAATGTGATTCTAACTTATATACTTATCACTATGTTTTTTAACAATTCTTGCATTACACAAGACTTGTATTCATGCTCTCTCAACTTTTAAATCTTCCAATAAACTCAAATAAATAGTCTTTGAGAATTGGAAACATTTTTAATTATTCATACTATCATACTTTGTATCGTAGTGAAACCTATGGTGTATGTAAACTATTAATTTTGAAATCATCATGGTTATGCAACCATCACCCAAAAACACTAGTGGCTATATAACCATAGTGGTGGTTATGAAACTCCCACCATATAAATAGCAGTGGTTTGATACATATGGTAAACCTCTCTAATTCAAGATCTGAAACTCACTGACTTAATCACATCTCCATATCACCCCCATACTAAATTCAAAACTAAAACATATTTAATATGATGTTTTAAATTAAATGGTCTTATAACAATATCTTACAAATATAAATTACATATAATTGGGAATAGTGGAAACATCTAATATACATGACTAGTACATTAGTATCCAAAAATGGATCATTTGGAAAGACTTTGAAGCTATTCAGCCTTTATAACTATAATTTATTTTAATAACCATCATCTCTGGTGATCCCATCTAATAAATAGTACCAATCTTTCACTTACAAAAATTACATGTATTTGGCCCTTTGGATTTTTAGAAAAGGTATTATCATTATTATAGATATTGTCTCATCCTAATATTGGGTCTTCTAGTCTATGTTTCAAATAAAGTTTAATTTTTTTAGATCAAACTTACCTTCTCCTATACAAATTCAAGATTTGATGTTAGAGGTAATGCTTCATAAGATGGGTCTATAATATCTAGTTTATTGGTGAAAATATTGGTAGTGGAATTATGGCATCACCTTCATAAACTATTCTCATAATCTCCTCTATCATATTATGAGTCCATTTTCCTTAGCTCTTGGAAAAATTAAGAAGCGATGGATTTTAAACTCATCTCCTAGAATATGGCTTTCAAGACTCAACAAGATATGAACCAAGCTAGATCTCAAATTTTCCCATTTTTATATTTTTTTGTTTACTAGGGCCTACCACTTGGGGAATGACTCAAGCACATTGGAATAATTAATCCCAAACGTATTACTTGTTTTAGACCTAAGTATTTTTTCACCTATTTTGGACTTGCCTTAAAGATCAAAATGCCTAACAATGGATTCATAGTTTATGTCAACGTTAGCACCCACATCCAATTAATTAGATAATGGATTTATTTGGGGAAAATTCTTAGTGGCTTGTATACATTGTCTTTCTATGGATTATTTCAACTATTTAAGCCTAAAAATTTAACTATATTTAAAAATTAATAAACTTCTCTTTAGTTTTATGTTAATGATAACATGTTTTTTATTTCTTTGGTATTTTCATAGATTCAAGCTTAGGCATAAAAAGAAGCTCTGGAATCCTAGCATCTCCAAGAACTACTTAACCATTAGGAGAATGCTCCCTATATTATGAGTTGATTTACTCTAAACCAACCATTACATGAAACCCCTCCACTATCTTATCGACACTTCCACTCTTAGCTTCTCAACCCCTACTCCTCAATGAAGAGGTTAGATCTTACTATTGTGTAGAAAGACTTATGTTAGATTATCTCAATAGAACTCACATATGCAGGGTGGTGAGTTGGTGGGATATTACATGCCTTCACCTCCTTTTTGGATAATTATTATTTCATTTTCCCCTTATAAAAACATATAGGATGGGTAGGTGGCATATGACCCTCCCAAAGATGGTCTGCCTCCACCCCCTCTAGTGTTATTGCTATGCTTGATTTCTCATTTGTAATATTTATTTTAATTATTTTATTGTGTATCCATGTTTAGTTGATGTTTATATTATGTTGTTTTGAGCCATGTTTTGTTACAATATGGATAACTGGTTGTGAATACCAACTGGTTACCTTTTTGTTGTAACCATCTATATAATATTATTTTGATATTTGTAATTGATATATTTATGACTTTCAATAAGAAAATACTAATTTTATTTTATTTATTTTCACATATTTTCACTACTTTTTTGCACCTCCTTTTATATTTATCAATTGTGTAAATTACTTTTGTGTTTCATTTATTTATCGATTTCTATTTTAGTGTTTATTCATTCCATTTCTTTTACTTATATATTCATTATCTTGATTTATTTCATCTATTCATGTCATAATGCTAATTAATAATGGTTGTATTTTATAATTTCATTGTAAATAATCATACATTTTCAAATCATACTCATTTAGACATAAAAAATGTTATTGATCCTTATTCATATGTTCCTAATGTGTAATATTTCTTATATGATGATTAGGAAAAATTATTTGATCAATATTGATTCTAAATGTTAATTTCACATATCATGTTTTAAAATATGCAAATATATATTAGAAATTTTTAGTATGTATATCTTATTTAGTATTGTGATTTATTTTCTATTTAAAATTCTAGTATTCATGTTCAAGTTGTAGACACTTAATTTTAGTCTAAGGGTAGGTTTAGATGCTAGTTTTCATGTATTTAGGTGATTATGTTTATGCAAATTATTAGTGAAAATTATGCTATTATTGGCATGTTTTCC
The DNA here is from genome assembly GCA_037957365.1 of Torreya grandis. Classification (NCBI taxonomy): domain Eukaryota; kingdom Viridiplantae; phylum Streptophyta; class Pinopsida; order Cupressales; family Taxaceae; genus Torreya; species Torreya grandis. The sequence continues at coordinate 1,232,558 of JARHVA010003776.1, forward strand.
TATACTTTGGGCCCTATTTTTCTTCTTTCCCCATTTATCTCTCTCCTCCATATTCACCTTGTTTCCTCTAGTGTTCCATTCTTGGGTATTACTGGGAATGTAAATATATCATCCTAGTCCTTTTTTTTGGGTCCTTTGAACCCTTCCCACTATTTATCTTGTATTTGTGCCTTATTTTATTGAAATTAACACCCTCTATGTCTTGTCTTACACATGAATATGGTATTCATTTGAATTTGATAATTTTATATATACACTTGTATTAGTACATATAGAAGACAAATATTTAAAAGTATTCAAGTATTGAGAGAGTGATAGGTATTGAATAATAGGTTAAGAGTGATAAGCAAAAGTCTAAGGGAAAAATTTAAATGATTACAATATATTTCTATTCCAAGTATTCATATTACATCATTTCCAATTATTCATGTAGTGAAATACCATATAAGGATTAGAGCTTGCATCACATGATTTCTTATTGAACTACATAGACTGTTGGTTTCTAATGTTTTCAAGGATAAGGGTTAAATTGAGGTAACCCCCTAAATTGGCTACCCATTTTTATAAGTATCACACCAATTATTCATGTATTAAACTATTATATAATGATTAGATCTTGTATTACATGATTATTTGATAAACTATATAGTCTTGGTTTCTAACTTTTTCAAGGACACAAGTTTAATTAAATTAGACCCCCAAATTGACAACCCTTTTTAAAAGGTATTGTAAGGTTTTGTGAGATGATTGGGATTTCAAGGAAGGAGAATAATTTATAGGTAATTTGTAATTAATTATAATAAAAATAACAAGGTTTCGTATCCCAAAAGTAGAGGATCAAATCCATCAATTTTATCTTAATAAATGACAGTTTTCAAGAGTGTACTAGTAGGTACCTAGTCATACTAGGGGTATTGCATTCTACTCCTTGTAAATTTTTTAAAGTTGTCAAATTACATAACGGTTTTTAGGTTTTTTCCACCTCACTTCATGAAACTGGTTTCACCTTATTTTAACCTTAAACATTTTACAAATTTATAACCATTAAATATTCTTCTCAAAACCCTCTTTTTTTCAATTTCCATAAGACCCAAAATCTATTCTATTCAAAAAATTATAATCAAAGGAATATATATACACACACATTATGCATTAAATATTATTATTTTTAATTACTTTGTATCATAAAATATTTCCGTTTACCACATCTTATTTCAAGCATTAAATATTAAGTTCATTTCCAATCAAAAATTGAAAAAAAGAAAATTTCAATAATAAGTCATCTATTTTTTTAAAAAACAACCCTTATTCTATTTTCTCAACAATGAAAAAAATAACCATTTTCCTATTTTCTCAACAATATAAATTAAGAAACATAAAAAAAACAATTCACAAAAAAGACAAAACTTAAACTTAAAAAAACTAGTTATAACAAAAATAAATAGAGCCAAAATAGATTCATGTTTAAAACCCTAGCTATATTGTATATGTAGAGAAAAATTGAGGTATGTTATCACATTTTATTGTTGTTTTCATTTTCTAATATAAAAATTAATTTTGAAAACATTAGCATTCATTTTTTTAATAAAGTTTTGAGTTCAATATAGATTTTCATATTGAGATATAAACCAACATTTTTTATTTTCTAAATGTTTCTTTGTGTGTTTTTTTTTTTACACATTATTTTCATTTTTTAATCAAAATCTTAATGATTTAAAAAACCACTCACCATTCATTTATCACCATTTTGTATTTGATATGAATTTTAGTAAAATAATTAACTCTTTCATCAGATCAATCTAATATTATTTCTCATTGAAGTATTTTTTATTTGAAAAAAAAAATGATAATATTTTTAACCTAAGCATTAATGTAATGCTTTTATATTCTTTGTTATTAATCAAGGTTACTAATTCAAAACAACATCCATTGTTACCTGCAATAAACAATCCATTATCACATGAATTTATTGAGGAATATCTTCAATTTGGTATAGAATATTATAATAGTAATTGTGATAGAGTAGAAGCTACTGAGGTTATAGATAATATCATTTTTAGGGAGTTTTATCAATTATGAAAAAATCAACACTATTGCTAAATTTTCAATAGTCAAATATTCATCGTCTTTGGCTACTAATGATATTGAAGATGAAACTACCCTTTTAGAAAATTTATAGAAATGAAAATAAGTCAATAATATCATTTTTAGACCCTAAAACTTCCTTTGACAATAACATTTCATATTTATTTCGAGATAATTCTAAAATTAAAAGCAAGAAGAAGCTTATGCCATAACATATGTGTGGTTGTTCCACCATTCATTATGTCAAGGGTGTTGTACTAACATTTGATATTATTTCTCTTCTTAAAGATGGAGAATATGGATAAAAATATATAATTTTTATAATTATTCACAAGTTTCACACAAGAAAACTTTTATTGACATGACTAGAACATTGTGATGAAAATACTGACCTTTACATTCTTGGTATCGATAATTCATGGATGGAGGTATGCACAAAGTTTTACCCATATATATGGTTTACACAAATAAAGATGGAAATATTATAGTACACCATCCCTCATATTGTGAAATTAAACCTCTCTTGACTTAGACCGATCAATATTATTTTAATGACAAAACTTACGAGAATGTTGGATTAATTAAGCAAGGGTATTACTGAGATTTGATTTAGATTTTATTCTATCAAAGAGTGTAGGTTATTTTTTCAAAATGAATATGAATAACTTTAATAATTTAGAGGATATTGTGATACCAACCAAAAATCCAATCAATTTTACCTTCAAGTTGGGATGTATGTGTAGACACCTAAATTTCATCTTTAGCACTTTAGAAATATCAATTTTGACATACTTTGATGCACTTAGACATCATGTATGTATTTGAATCGTGAAAATAATTTTATTATATATGTTTACCCATTTGTTGTTATATCCACCTCTATTTTCTAGACATATATATTCAAGATCATATGAGTCCATATAGGAACCTTCCATAATCCTAGACAACCCATTTCCATATTACAAATCCTTGTTTGACATTTTCAAGATAATACTTGTAATCATAGATGGTATTAGTTACTATAGGTGTTTTCCTCTTTAGATAATGTCTAGGATCCTCTAATGACTATTTTTAAAATTAGGAAGTCTCTGTTAGCTCAACCTACACATGTTTTATGGGTCAATCATAGTGGGAATTAATGAATATTCATACATAAAAATATAAATCATCTCTAAGGTTATTGTACACCTGGCATACTTGAGTATCAGTTAAAAAACTAAAACTCTCTCGAGACATTATAAAAAAAGGCATACACGTCTTAAACCTTCAATTGGAAACCCTAGAGTAGTCTGTAGAGTGAAATTTGAATACACAAAGTCAAATTTGCATGGTGACAAGTATCAAATATCAAAATATAGCATTACATTATAGATTTTTCAAGATGTTACACACACATACACATAAGTGGGAGAAATACATGAAATTTTAACCCTCTTTTGAATATTAGAACATAGGCAATGCTCAACCATTCAATTGAGAGTGGTTGGGGTCATTCCAACATAAAATACTAACTCTTTTTTAAGGGCATCTTGTCATCAAAAAAATAATTAGGATTGGATGAAAGATATAAAACACAAGCATTTAGTAAAGGATCAAAGAGATGTGCACACACAAAATTATATTATAAGCACAAATGCAAGGCTTTAAGATATATCAAAACCCCATTATGCACATGGACACTTCTAGTAAACTCTGATAGTTCTAATAGTGTTAACAAGAGGTTATGTGTGCATTGTAACATGCAGAATATAGGTGACATATCAGATAGTTCATAAATGCGTAGATGAGGAATATAATTGTAGGTCATATGGCTCAAAAATTTGGTTGTAGTTTGTTTCTTGTTATATTATTATTAGACTCAGTCCAAGTGTTTATTGCAATAACTTAGAGCATGTGATTCTATTTGGTACAAGACAAATAGTCTGGAAGTTACAAATAGTTACAAACATAGTATAAGTAACCCTTTATAGGATTTTAATAAGCTATTGATGTTTATTAATTTATAATTATATATGTTACATTTAGTTTGAGTAATTGAAGTTCTTGATCTGTATCAGAGTAATTCCTAAAATTATAAGTTGTACTCGAGTGTAGGATTGCACACAATCTTAATAAATATGTATTAGTTATTTGCATCTTTTGAGAATGTGTGTTTATTTAATGTCCTTTTCTATGACTTTTATTTAATATCACACATATTATTTATAGATTAATTTGAGTTATCCTTCATAATAAGATATGAATGGTTTTAGCATTATGGTGTTGGATGTTTGTGGTTAATAAGTTGTAATAGCCCAAATCTCTATGTAGCTCTTTAGAATGACCTTCATATTCCCTATAATTCTTTTCTTTCCATTCTATGATATTAAAAACTATTCCTATAATTAACATGTTCTGAGGTCTATCAGGAACAATTACTAACAATGGTGTGGTGAGCGTGGAACTCACTATTTGTAGGTATGCTATGGTGGCTACCTAACTAAAGAGATATAGAACATTGGTTGATCTAAAGGTCATTTTTGGGTATAAAAAGTTCCAAATATCTCCCAAAACTAGTACAATATGTAAGAGTATTCTGATATCTTTCTAATGCATATTAGAATGCATAAAATTGACATCATATGCTCTAAATACTATTGATCAAAGTTTGGGTCAAAGGTGGTCAACAGGCAAGCATAGGTATATGGTGATGTGGATGCATGTATGGCTACCAAGTGGACCAATCAGTATGTGACACATAGTAGTGTGAAATAAAGAGTAAAAATGGTAAAAAGGTGTTTTTGGTTTTTGCCTCTAATCTTTGACACTCATGTTCAGACAAATGGGCCCTACTATTTGTTGGTTGGAGACCCTCAACCAGGTTCAACACACCCTTTTTATGTAGGGGTGCCTTTACGTCCATTACTTCATAATTATATTACCACATTTATATATATATATATATATATATATATATATATATATATATATATATATATATATATATGCCTCTATTTTATTTGCATATTACATGTGGGACTAATAATCCTAACATTTTTAATTATTAAATTAATTCCATGTACCAAATTCCACCATTACCTTTCTATTTTATCTGAGTCATTAATGGTAAGGCAAGCTTGAGATACATGTTAATGATAGATCAAGATATACCTATCATTCTAGCTCGAAGAAATACACATTGCTCATGATTGAGCTATGTTGTTATTCCAAGTACCTCATTGAATCCTGATCAACTTGCAGGTAGTTCCAAAAAACACCACCAACCTCTGACAAAGCATGGCCTGATAGTATTGAGCTATTCAAAATGCTAAAGACATGGCCATAACCACAAAATAGAGGAGACATTTTGGGATATATTAATCCCTCAAGACCTTGTATTTCAATAAATGTGGGATCTTTGATCCCAAAGGAAATACATGCCATGATTCGAGGTCAAACCCATGACCTCACTACCAAAAAGATAAGGCTTGACCATTAGGTCATAGCCTTGAATCAAACATGTTAGGGACACACATGCTATTTGGAGATAGTCTTGGTTAGGATTAGAGGAGATTTGAGGGGATTTAAACCCCGCTCCTCATGCTTTCAAAAAGATTGGTTTTTCGTTAGACCAATCGATTCATATTGTAATATCTATGTGAGAGTTTTATTTGAATATACACAGACCTATGCCTGTGATTAATATACTTACATTTTGTAAGACCTTTGGCCATGGTATTTTGTTATAAGGTCTTTATAGGGTTTTTTTAGGAGTTTTAGGTCTGAAAAAAACTAGAGTTACTCCTATGATGTTGTAATGCCTATTTTTTAGAGTTTTTCATGCACTCTTAATGGAGAAACTTGCTCAAATCTTCAAAGATGAAGCACATGTACTATGGACATTGAGAAGACATATGCTGAGGAAAAATAGAGTCTTCACATAATCACATTTCATTAATATTTTCATATTTCAAAATCCAATTGTATGTAAGTTTGTAAATTGTTAATACTTGCATCTTTTTAATGGATCGGTTCGTTGTTTTATGAACCTGAAGATGTAGCCCCTAAAATAGTGAACTTCGTTATCAAAATTTGTGTCATTTTAATTTGTAATTTGTTATGTGTTTTAGTTTATAATTTAGTTTTAAAATGAGTTAATGAAACACTAAAATAAGTATAGAAAGTTGAAAAATAACACAAAATAGGAGTTTTAGAATGCAGAATCAAGTTTTAGAGTTTATAAGCACTTTCATTCAATTCTAGAACACTAATCCAATTTTTATTTCATTTAAAGGGAATTGAGAATTTTACACATCTAATTCTTAAATAAAATTCATTTACCTAGGGGTAAATCTTATTTTTATATCATTCATTAGACTAGAAAATAGTTGAGTTCACAAAAAAAGAAGTGCAAATAGTTGGGTGTTCTAAACGACAGATCATACAAGAACACATTTAAGTTAAAATATAGAAAATATTTTGGTGTGAACTACCTGGACTATTAGATAATTGGTTGGATCATCTATAATATCATTACTCTAGATCTAAACCAGCCATTGACATTAAATGGAATGAGGAGAAAATAGAATAACTTCAGACACTTGAGAATAGCTATACTTATGCAATAGATCATTGGTTATCCACAACCATTGATGGATATATTTTGGAGTTCATAGTATAAGTTTAAATAACATTTGAAGTGGCATAATATTTTTTTGTGTGAGGGATAAGAGGGAAATTTTTACAATGACTCCCTATGCTAGTTAAGATCTTGGTTGTGCGCAAAGCAATGGTACTTGATCCCTTTAAAATGCAGTGGTCACTTCGGGTGCCAAGGGAATGTGTGTGATAGAGGGGTGAATGGTGAAATAAAATGATAAAATATATTGAATTTGAGTTGAGAATGGAGAGTCAACAAGATAAATAATGAATTAATACCCTATAAGTATAATATGAATTACAATGACAATGGAGGTGGAATCTCCTAAGGAATACTTACGTACCTATGACTAGGAGTAAAATAAGTAGTGGAGTAGGAGAAAAGAGTAAATATGAAGAAAGGGAAGTGAAGTGATATGAAGGGAGAAGTGAGGAAAGTGGGCCCCAGATTAGGAAAGGAGAGAATAAAAGAAAATATTAAAGAAGAGAACATGAAACTAGTAGTGTAGAAGTAGATAAAGTTGTACGCATTCCTACTTCATATTTATATAGGAGAGTATTCCATATTGAGGAATTGGATCTATCACTTGAGGAATGGAGATAAAGTCATAAATGAAGAAGCACAAGCTCAAGATCCTAAAATGATGAGGATAGAGGTAATGATTATTCACCCTAGAAAAGCACATCCCCCAACCCAATATTTTTTAACATAGTAAGAGTTCCATAGAAGGTTTGGAAGATGATGAGTGGTGAGGACCAGTGACTGAAGAAGTCCATAATAAAATAAGGAAAGTTTTAGAGAAAACATATAATTAGGTAACATAAGGGCTCATAAGAGATCAAAATAGGGGCATAAAATCCTTAGCATTGATCTAGACTAACTCACACATTCTTGAATAGATGAACAAGTGGATTGCACAAATATAAATTATATAAAAAGAAGTGAATAATTTGGACACTTCTTCATCATCAAGTCCAAATCAGATGCAAAAAATAGTGAAATCCCTACCTAAAGTAACATCAAAAGCATAGGTGAGTCCTACTATTTCATAGACACCTCTAATATAATAGTTGAGTTTCATAGTTGTGACAAATCCCAAAATGGCATTGCATTTGGGTGCCTATATCCATCTCACACATTATGATGGGTCTGCAGATCCTGAACAATACCTACTAACTTGTGATATGAAGTGGAAAGAAAAAGGAGTCAATGATGATGTAGTAAATAAATTTGAATTGATTAGTGCTTTATTAAGACTAGCCTTAGAATTTATATTTTTTAAGGACACAATTTGAGCAAGTCTGCAGGATGTGAAGAATTGGCTTATCACAAAGTTCAAAATAAAGAGAAATTCTAGCCAGACCATCCAAGACCTCAAGTAAATTTATCAAGGAGAAAAAGAGACTATTAATTACTATGACCATAGTTATTTTTATGTAATGAAAAAAGTCAAATTTATTTTGGAAGATAAATATAAAGTTGCCTAGTTTATATAAGGCAAAAATAAGGTTTGCCATTACATAAACACGGTACCCTTTAAAAGTAAAGAAAGGACAACTATGATATATGTAGCACAAATTGAATATTAAGGATAAGCTTCAACCTCAAATTCACAGATGCAGAATACACCATAAGTTCTTATAAAAAGGTTAGAAAAATAACAGGACACAGAGGAAAGGCCAAGATTTGGTTTATGGTGCATGAAGTGTGGTAAATAAGGACACCACATAAATGAGTGTGCCCAAGTAAAAATAATATTCTATGATATATGAAAAATTATGAGATATGTGACATCTAAATGTCACCTTATATAATAGTACATAAAGAGTCCACATACATTATACTGTAACTTATATAAGTCTCATAATCATGATGGAAAAAATTGTAGATCCCTTTAATAACTAAAAAAATACATCACCAAAAATGCTTTTATAGTCACTTCCCAAAAAACTAATAATGTGACTCAAACTAATCTAATTTTTGAAGCTAATAGACAAGGTACCAACCTTGACACCATACCATGAGAACCAAAGATACCAGCTTATCAGCCTATAAAATTGCCTATTTGAAATCAATCTGTACAAAATTGGACACCTCCTATCCAAAATTGAAATTCTTAGAATCTAATGATTCCACAGCCATAACAGCCTATGTGGTCACCACAATCTTCATAATCCCAATATGGGGGATATGCAGGTGTATAGTAAAATCAAGCATGTAATGCCCAATTGAATCTTGTGTACTTTGGAATGTAAAAATATTATAATTAGGGATTTCAAGATAATAGAGGAAGAGGTGGATATAGGGGAGGCTATCAAGGAGGTACATAGGGAGGAAGGGGAAATGTTCCCAAAGACATCATGTTCAGTGTTATCTATGCAGATAATTTAACCATTTACAAAGTAATTATCCCTTAAATCCCTAATGACAAATCTACTACACTATTACCGAATGTCAGATAATCATGACACTAAAGATTGTCTAGTCTTGGAGAAATAATGCATAGACAAAGTAGTGTGGAATGTTAACCTAATCAATGTAGAGCCTCGGAAAGACATTGTTATATAGATGGTAACATGATGACATCATGTAGAGTAAGGATTACCTCCTATCAAAATACCATAGGATCATAACATAAAGAAGGTTCATGTAGATAAGCATATTGAACATACTACTAACTAAGGCCTAATGAAGGAAGTTGTGCAGAATTTAAAAACAATTCAACAATAGGGGACTATGGAGGTAGATTATGTCACCATGGATGCACATATATATTACCAAATTATGTGTATTATATGTCAAGATGGAGTGGTGAGTGCATTTATGGATCTAATTAAATTATTTAGTACCTTATGGAATGAGGATATATTATAGAATGTATCCAGCTTTCTTCATAATCTATTGGATTGTGCATAGAAAGGTCAATAGAGAATAAATAAACTGGTAGGGTATGTCAAAATGAAAAAACCATGGGATATTGATGCTAGGATGGATATGAAATACCAAATGCCATCTTTAAATTTGGTAGTATAGTAAACATGATTCCCTGATTGACCTAGGAAATGATTGGAAGACCTCCACTTAGATATAGTCCAGTTACACTTAGTTTGACATCTTATGGGAGAGTAGAACCTATTAGGTAGTTATAGGATGTAGAGATCAAAATTTCAAACCTAATCTTGCAAGAAGACTTTGAATTTATTGTTATGAAGATAATAAATACACATTACCCTACACTAATTAGAAAGAAGTGGACTTATGATAGCTGAATGACAATCAACATGGTAATGAACCAGTTAGAGTCTCATCAAGATGACCTAACCAGATTCACTATACTGCCTTATACTAGATGAAAGTCAATGCATAAATAGAACTTTATGCACTACAAAGAATAGAATATGAATATATATATGATAGTTCAAAAAAATCACTACAATATTTATAAGCAAATCACTACCACACCAGACAATATAAATAACTTACAAGTCAATGTTGCATCATACATATATGCTTAAACTAGACAAGAGAGACACATGATCTATTTCAATAAGGTCTCCTACTCATTTTAAAGTAGTGTTTGTATATCAAATAGGTCATACTGATAAATATAAATTAACCCTACCCCAGATGGCATGATACCCTAGGATATAATCTCCTCAATAAGTAGTGATTCAGATACCCATATGCTGAATTGAGAAAAAGGAGACCATGAAATACAACCTCTATACATGGTTTTCACAATGGAATATCAAATACCTTAGTATTTTACTACTGAGGATATTGACCAATTCATTTTTTGATTCTAATAGTTTATACCAAACATTGATCAAAGTATTATTGCACCCAACTATGCACTAAAAGGAATCATTGCAACTAGTGGTCAGTTCATCAAGATGAGAGGCTAGACTAGGATGAAGTGTGTGAGATGATGATATCTTAGTTATAATTACCAGAGAGATTTAGAAGAGATTGGTTGATATTTCAAGTGGGAGAGTGTCTATAGATTTATATCTTTAAATGCATTAAAGTTTAGAATTTATAAGGTGTGGCTTCTAAGTATTGGGTACACTGTTTCAAGTATAACTTAGGTGTTCTTCTGACTACATGGTATACACACCAAGAGCATCAGAGGGAAATAAAACATTGGATGTAGTTTCAAATGGATTTAATTCAATCATTTATTTTTTATAATGATAACCCTATCGAACATCAAGTATAAAAAAAGATAAAAGTGTTTCTATGCCATGGTAGGGTTAAAGATATAGATTATTTGATGGTATCCTATTCACAAAAAAACACAGCATGTGACATGAATGATACCCTATCAATAAAATAAGAGGAGAAAATAAAATATCAAGCCAAGTTTAAACCATGTCATAGAATAAAATAACAATATGAGTCCAAATTATACTCAAAAATTGAAGAAGATATGGATCTCACAGACCTATTCACACCAAAAAGAGAAGTTGAGCATTTACTAGAGCCGATCATAGAATAGACTGAAGAAGATATACTGTAGCACATTAATGTACCAAAAAAGGAAAGACATCATATATTTAAAAATTCCATTCATGATTAAGATCAAAAAAATTATCTATAACCACTAGATGAATATGTTAGAAACATTGGCACATAAGACACTCCAAAAATGGCACACAGGGGATTATTGGACTCAAACAAATATCTTATAATTTATGTAGTTTTTAAGGGATTATAAATATGTGTTCCCTATAAAGTTTAAATAAGTCAAGGGTGTAGATCCCTCAATATGAGAAATGCACATCAAACCAAAAGAGTGTGCATGCCTTATAAATAAAAAAGACCATATCTTTTGAACCCCAACATGAAGATGAAGGTTAAAACTGAGATAGAATACATGTAAGAATCAATAATCATCTTCCCAATAGATAAAGATAATTAGGTAAGTCCCATGATAATATAACTAAAGAATAGAGTTGAAATTTGAGTCTGTGGGGATTATTGCAGTCTGAATGATGCTTGTGTCGATGATCCCTTCCCTATACCGTTCATCGATGAAGTGTTATAGGTTATCATAGGACATGAGGTATATTCATTCAAAGATGGCTTCAGTGGCTATCACTAGATACCAATCATAGAATAAGATATAACTAAGCCCACCTTTTCCACATAATGGGACTCATTCACCTATAAGGTAATGTTATTTGGATTGAAGAATGCACCTACGATTTTCTCCAAAGATGTCATGACTATATTCAATGACTTTATCCATGACTTCTTAGAAGTCTAATTATATGATTTGGTGGTGTTTCATTATTTAATAATCACCTTTCCAAACTTAGATTGATGCTAAAAATATGTATAACACTATGAATTAACTTGAATTTAAATAAATGTTTGATTTTACACCCTTTGGGGTGTTATTGGGACATGTAGTATATAACAAAGGAATTTTTGTGGATCAAGCCAAGATCATAGTAATTGTTGGGATGCCACCACTGACAAGTTCAATAGAGGTAAGATCTATCTTAGGCCATTTTGGTTATTATATAAAATTTATTAAAGGATATGCAACTATATCCACAACTTGATAAAAATTACTTCACAAAGGCATGTAGTTCTTATGGATAAAAGATTGTCAAGAGGTGTTCATTAGCCTAAAACAAAGATTTGTGACTGTGCCAATATTGGTCTTCCCATATTAGATTAATCCTTTTCATGTCCATGTAGATTCCTTGAGGATATTAATGGGAGTGGTATTAGTGTAGCCAAAATAGGGAAGAATGGATCACCCCATCCATTTCATAAGCGTAAAATTATCTGTCGTAGAAAAAAATTACACTACAATAAATCAAGAAGCTTTAGCCATGATGTTCATACTATAGAAGTTTAGACATTGTCTATTGGAAAAATCATTTAATTTATTCACATATCACCAAATAATATGATACCTCATCAATAAGCCTATGCTTGGTAGAATGTTTTCTAGATAGTTGATGCTCTTTTAGGAGTTTTAGTTCCACATAAATGTTAAACCTTGGTAGGAGAATGTAGGACTAGGCCATCTGAGTAGAATACACAATAGAGAGGAACCAAAAGAATTTCAAAATGAGTCTCCAGATGCACATATTTTTGGAGCATCTGTAATTCAAGAACACTTGGAGGAAATCACCCAATTTTTAGAATATGAGATATTCCCAATGCACTATCTGGAAAGAGAAAATAAATAGTTAATTACAAGAGCCTTTCCATATACCATCATTAATGGATTTTTATATAATTTGGGTAAGGATGAGGTTTCAACCAGAGTAGTTTTGGAACATGATTAGCCATAGCTACTTGAAAAAACACATCAAGGAATAGTTGGAGGTCATTTTATAGGTGATGCTATTGAAAGGAAGATTCTACAAAGTGGTTTATGGTGGTCCCACTTTTTACAAGATGCACTTCAGGTAGAATAATAGTGTGATGTATGCCAATGCATGGGAAATTTGAACTAGTGGGATAAAATTCCATAAGAGTCAATGCTTTCATAGCAACCATTTGAGAAGTGGGGGATAGACTTTGTCGGGCCAATAAATCCACCCAATAAAGATAGTCATGCTCAATATATCATTACTACAATGGATTATTTCATGAAGTGGGTCAAATTTGTTTCAATGATCAGTTGTAGAGTGAAAGACACCATAAAGTTCCTCAATGAAAACATCATTACCATTTTTGGTTGTCCAATCAAATTGGTAAGTGATAGAGGTACCCACTTCTTGAATAAAACAATCAAAACCCTCACTAACAAATGCCTAATTACACATCATAAAAGTACCACCTATCATACTCAAGAAAATGGCCAGGCAGAAGCTACAAATAAAGTTTGTGGAAAGATGCTTATGAAAATTTGTGATGTATATTGAGATGACTAGGAAGATCAACTTCCTTCTATGAGCCTATCCTACACATTACAAATGTGCAATAGGATTCACATTGATTCAACTTGCCTATAAATTGGAGGTAGTCATGCCCTTATAATACGTGGTCCTTAGTTTATGCATAGATAACATTATATGATTGAATGACCAAGATTCATTGACTAATTAACTATAATATTTAAATAAGATGGAATAACAGTGCAATAGAGTAGCCTAAATGCAGTAAAAACACAAATACAGCCAGAAAGCAGGGAATGACAAAAACCTATGCACTAAGTAATTCCATGTAGAACAACTATTTTTATTTTATGATAACTGGTTCTATTAATTTCTAGGTAAGCTTAATATCAGGTGGAAAGGCTCATATATTATTCATGAAGCATCACAACTTGGGACTATGGTTTTGAAAGATATCCACAATGTTCTACCTGGATAAGTGAATGGATGTAGGCTGAAGCCATACCACTACTGAAGTGGGTGTATGAAGTTGAGGTGGTGTTATTTCACACCATTTTAGTTAGGGTTTATAATTTTTTTGTTGTGTTTTTAGTGTGTTATGAAATTATAGTTGAAATCATAGAAGATAAAATAAGGAACAACATTGCAAATAAATTGATCCATGAAATAAGGGGTTGGTGGAGCCACGTGGAAAAATAAAAAGAATGGCATCTGACCACTATTAATTCTAAGAGAAGACACAAGAGAATTTCCATTGATTTAATATAATAGTTCTTTCAGATTGTTAATGATGAATCAAGCAATCGAATTCAAGTGGATCTCAAAAGTAGATTGTAAAATAATGTTACCAAGGGAATAGATATGTATAGATGAATAAAGGTAGGATGATGCATCAAATAAAAGGTATATAAAAACACCAAGGGTCATTAAATCATAATGGTAGGTGCCACATTGGTAGGAAATGATCTTGAAATTAAATGTTCTCATGCATGTGATCGACTAGCAGCTCAACAATTCAAAGCAAATAGAGGATAAAAGGGATGCCAAAACCCTTAAAAGATGAGCATAATAGATGAGTCAAAATTATAAATTTAGGTGATCTTGATAAATATTATAGAGACCCAGAGTCTTGTGTAATTTGAGTATTTATGAGCTTTGTATTTATACATAAAACATAGACATTGATGATGGATGTAATTGATGGAATTAAGGGACTCATGATGGCTCAAAAAGAAGAGATACGCATCAACACTAATTTTCATAAAACCAAGTTTGCATAACCAAAAGCCTGTGAATTCCTCAAAAAAGTAGATGAACACTTTTTCACATAGCAAGGACCATAAGGCAGATAACCCTAGCCATCCTAATTACACAATACAGATGCCAAGAGGTTAATCCATCTACCTACATTTGTTAAGTTCATTAAAATCATGGAGTTGATGCTTGATAGGTCCAATGAAGGAAAGATATATCTTACCCATGACATCACCATTTATGTGAATGAAGCTACATTGGCTAGAATGACAATAATGGCAGCACAAGGGAAGTTATTGGTGATGTACAAGACAAAGATCCCACCCATTCTACGCAAAATCAGAGTGGCATATAGTATAGGTGTACACAAGGTTCTATTAGAGGACATGGAAGATATTATTGTTCACATTCTTATAGAATGCATAACAAAAATATTATGGTAGATGGCCATAGCCACAAAGGAAGCCATAAAATGCATAACAGATATTGTAACATGCATGATTCATAAGGGAAAAGACTTCAATTGGCTTGAGTTCTTAGTATCTAAATTATCCATAAACATTGGGAAAGTGAAGACCACTACAAAACACCCAATCCAATACCAATTTTTGATCTTCCTCTTGGTTTTTACACAATGGAAATCACTTGAGATTATTATGCATATGGATGTAGACCATTGGCTTGACATCACATTTCAAAATATCATCTAGAAAAGGGTATAAAGTATATACTTTGCACAGTGGCAATGATTTAGTGCATGGTGGGATGAACTGGTCAAATTGGTGACTTCAAACCCTCACATCTCATTGGACATGATGAAATACTTGGTCCAACATGCAGTCATTACAAAGCTACCACATAGAACCATTTTGATTTTAATGATCTATAAAAAGTACTCAAGGCACCACAACCTTTCTTCATTTACATGAAAAACATGCAATAAGAGGTCACACATCAGAAGGCACTAGCTACCCATAAAGCAACACCATTACAAATAGTGTAGCTAGATGATCTTGTTATCACTTCATCCACTATAAACCCTAAATTTATCACTAAAGTTTCATTAGATATGGGACATTTCAAGGTTACTAAAATAAGTAAGCCTCCTTCACCTCTAAGATGCCAAACCCAGAACACATCATGGTTGGAAGATACAAGAGTACCCAAGATTACCAACCAATGCCACTAGAAGGAATTTTAGATGAATGAACAAGAAGTGTTTTGCATGATGAAGGCTAACATGGATACATATCTGTATGAAAAAGAGCATGAAAAATAATAATTCTTTTGGAAAGTAGTGTGCATGGTGCAGATATAAAACTAGTTACCAAAGCACCTTTAGGTGAAGCTACCTACTTGCTCACCATCCATTATTATTAATATAGTTAGTAAGGAGGTTTGACTATAATAAATCCATAAAGGTTTTGATACAGGTGGAATGTAAGGAATGTCAACACACACACATCCATTGAATCCCTGATATAAAGTCCCCTAGGGCACTCCATTAGAGTAAATGCACATAATGATGATATAAGCATGTAGATATGGAGAAGAATCAAAACCACTAGATGATCCTTCACACCAAACTCTAGAATATTCACCTACATCTGTACTCTCTCCATCACTAGAAGTTAGACCGCATCATAGCAAGAGAATTTTGTAGAGGATAGGTTAAAAAAAGGTTGAAATTTAAATGCAAACTGTCTAAGCATCTGCTCTAACACCTTCACCATCCCAATTAAATGAGCCATTGATAGATACCAAAGCAGTGACATTGGACTTACAAATGTCAAAGGAGCAACATGATGTACATCAAGAGGCATAATGAGTCATAGAGTGAAGATGATGGAAGAAATAAAAAATATAGGAGTAGGATAGGTACAAAAGTGACTAAATAACAACAACAAGAAGCTATGGTGAAACAAATAGCTAAGAAATTTGAGGCTTAGAAGCAACTTGATAATGTAGAGGAATTACATAGACAAACTAAAGACCAAAAATATAGAAAGAATTAAGAGGCTAAGGAGTTATGATAGTAGGCCACTATGAAAGTAGGAAGAAGTAGTAAGATGCCACAAAAATAGTAAAGCAACAGGCTATCGAGGATGAAAAGAAACAAAAAGTTTTCATTGATGCTGCCAAATAAAAATAATAAGAAGAAGAAGAAGAAGAAGAAAAGAAGAAGAAAATTGAGGATGAATAGAAGAAGAAAGAGGAGGATGACAAGAATAATCAAGAGGAATAAAAAAAGAATAAGCAAGATGAAGTAAAGAAGAAGCAGAGGGAAGAAGAGATGAAGAATAAATAGGATAAAGTGGAATAATAAATGAAGAGGGCCACAAAGGTAGAATCCAAATAGAAGATTGATGCCATAAAGACATAGAGGAAAGAATAAACAAGGCAAGAAAGGAAAGTTGAGTAAGAAATGAAGGCAAAGACATCTCAAACCATTGCACATCAAATGCATATAAAATAAGAGGAAGCAACTACACAAAAACTAAATGGGAAAAAGAACTCCACCACCACATCTTAGGCCCTATCTACCTCACCATTAAGTTAGAGTATTTGGATATGGGATGTCTCAACATCTTCCTCCTAGTGTACTACATTTTCCTTTCCCATCTCTCCACTACAGTAGACTTCAACAACCATAGTTGCAATAACTTTGTCATTAACACCCCCACCAATCATGCTTCTCTAGATGTTTTGCAACTCCCATTAACAAAAAAAATTGGAGTGGTTGCATTTCAAGAGATCCTCATCTAAAAATCTGTCCTTGGATCAAAAAGTTCATAAATTATGCTAATAAAATGCTTGCTTATGCCAACATTTGCATAAAACCAATCAAATAATTGAAGATGCCTATCCCAGCTTAGTCAAAGAGATCATTGATGATAATTTTATTCTATATTGGGACAAGTTTCTACTTCTTTTAAAGTAGTTAGTCACTAATTGGTCATATATTAATAAGGTCAACCTACTCATGGTGCAAGGCCAAGCTACCAAGGTTAAAATTGAGACTCTCTTGGAGATGATCATAATTTATCAGCATGATGTATATGAGGCCATAACTCATGTAATGCAAGTTGCATAACAAATGTTGGGCTAGAAGTAACACACGGATGTTACTTGGAGCAGCACATAATTGGATTTTATGTAGGCATCCATAACCAAGAAAATCATTTAGGATCATGTGACCTATCCTAATCAAATGAGTGTGACTTCACAATCTTCTATCCATGCATAAGATAATGTTATGTAATATTTTTAGACTTGGCATAATCAATAATTATGAAATAACTTTACTAGAATACAAGAGCAGAGGTACATAGACAAACTTAATGATATTTTATAGGATATAGATAAAATGATGTCCACAACCAAATCCCAATTGCACATCACTGAGGATATGGATTTGGTTGAGCTCCTTTCAAATTAGGCTCTCTTATGCACTCTTTTGTGTGTTATCCAAGAATTTCTATTGGATTGGAAGGCATACAAAGTTAACTCATTGAGTTTGATTCTTTGATCAATCCCTTGATCAACACTCCCTTCTTTGTTCTTCCCAATCAAATTTTGGTGCATCTCCAATAACAAAATGGTGTTACTCATAGTGCTCTTTCCTTGACGTCACAACCTTCGAATCACTTCGTCACTCAAACTTCTCCATTTCCACCTTGCTAGGTAATGCTCAGTGATCAATTTTGAAAATTTGCCTTTAATTTTGAACTTTTGCTATGAGCAACCTTAGCAAGTTTTGTAGGACCAAGATGGTTGAAAACTCAAAAAGGGAGGCCACCTGGGTGTGCTAATCTATTAAAAATCTGAAAGGGTGGTAAACTAGCATGCTACTTAGTTAAAAACCTGTAAGGGTGGTTAATTAGTGTGTACAAAGTGAAATTAGTAAATGATGCTTCATGCAATTTTTTTGAATCTTGCTCAGTTATTTCTAATTTTGGCTCACTCTCTCTATGCAACGGTCTCTTCATCTCTACAAAGTTGTCTTGGGACAAGACAATAGGTTAAGTTTGAGAGAGTGTTAGTGGGAGGTTTTGTGTGCATTGCAACACATGGAATAAATGTGACACATCAAATGGTTCAAAAATGCATAGACAAGGAATATAAATGACATGTCATATGGCTCACAAAGTTGGTTATATTTTGTTTCTTGTTAGATTATTCTTGGATGTAGTCCAAGTGTTTATTGCAATAACTTGGAGGATGTGCGTGTAGTTGGTACAAGAGAAATATTATGGAAGTTATAAAAGTCGAGAACATAGTATATGTAACCCTTTCTGGTATTATAATAGGTTTTTAATTTTGTTTACTTTGTAAGTATTTATGTTGCATCCAGTCTGAGTAATTGAAGTTCTTGATATGTATTGGAGTAATACCTGAAATGAAAAGTTGTACTCAAGTGTAGGATTGCAGACAATCTTAATAGATCTGTATGAGTTACTTGCATATTTTTTGAATATGTGTGTTTGTTTAATTTCCTTTTATGTATTTTATTTAATATCACAGATAATATTTATAAATTAATCTGAGTTATCCTTCAGATTAATATATAAATGGTTTAGCATAGGGGCATTGGATGTTTGTGGTTAATAAGTTATAATAGCCCAAATTTGTGCATAACTCCTTAGAATGATCTTCATATTCCCTATAGTTATTTTCTTTCATTTCTATGAGATTAGACATTATTCTCGTAATTAGCATGTTCTGAGGTCTCTTATGAACCACTGCTAATAAACTACAAGTGTATGACTTTGACAACAATTTTTAGGAAAGTTTTCAACATCTATTTATGATCTAAATGGTTTGTGAAGCACATTGAGCATTTTCAGATTTAGTGATGACTTATATGAGCAACAAACATGCATAATAAGCTCAGTACATCCTCCCTCTCTTGCTTTGTAATTTATAAAGTAAGTGTAATATCTAGCATTCGATTTCAATTCATATCAGTGTGTTTAGTGTCATATCTTATATAATTTGAATTAGTGTATAGTTTCCATATTTTACATCTCTTATGTGTAAAATAAGTAATTATTTTGGTGAATTAAATTATTGATGTGAATGCAAAAACCCTAAGTTTCATTTTATAGTAGGATTCCAAAATATTCTTAAGTTTTAAAATTTTCCTATTAGGTTTTAAGTCTCATATTTTAATTTTGATTTCCCCTTGTTATGATCAAATATGAATTTTTATCCATTGCCCTAGTTTTCTTAGTGGTTTCATGCATACATTCTATGCCATCTAAGAAAGTTAGACCTCCTCTACTTGTACACCAAAGTTCTAGATTAATTGTTATTACAACCAATCATATGCATATCCATTTTACTCAACCACATGTTTTTGTGTCAATTACATTTTTGAAATTAATGAATTACATGTTGTTTCTTCTCTTAAAACAAACATTGATAATGTACATATAATTACACATTTACATGTTGTTAATGATGATATACCTGAAATTGAAAATGCTTATGAAGATCACATTGAAATTGATGGTGAATATCATGGTAAAACATAATCTTGATGAGATTAAAGGTGTAGATCCTAAACAAGTATAAGAACTTTATATTTATCTAATAATAATTAGTAATCATGGAAATGTCATAGATGATATCTTGGGTGTTATCTTGGAGGCTAAAAATACTAAGCAAGCTAAGGAAACCAATCTTGAGGAATCACACGATGATATTTTTAGTGATACTAATCCACATTCTAGAGACTTAGATACTGCATTAGTGTTCAAACTACTATTCCTAATACTTAAATACATGTGTCTAAACCTATGGTTACACAAGTGATCTATAGTTTACCTACAATGGGGGCACCACAGTTTACGCCTTATATATTAATGGGTATTCCTTTGTATCATTCTCTTTCTTATGTACCTCCTAGACATACATCTCATGTCACACCACCTATTCTTAATCAATTTAATATGGCTACCAATCAAGCACTCATACAATATATTTTTTATCTTCAAGCCAAGGTTACTCAAATAGCACAAGGTTCTAATAGAGTAGATAATATCTTGAAATCTCAATCATTATTTCATAACCCATTGGCATCAAATATTTCTATATATCCCTAACCTATATGATTTTTTACACCTGAACTTACACCATTTTATGGTAAAGTTTATTTAGAACAACATATTATAGCCTTCCATATGGCATGTTTATATTACACATACAATGATAAGTTACTAATAAAGCTTTGTCCTAGGAGTATTAAGGACTATTCCTTGTGATGGTTTTAATACCTTCCTCTGCAATCAGTACATGTTTTCAATATTTTGCCTGATTAATTATTATCTCATTTCTCTATCAAAATAGTGAGAATGTATTTTATGCTTAAATTTCATAATTCAAACAAGGACTTGATGAGCCCATTAGTGACCATGTTATTTGTTACAAGATTGTGCTTTAAAAAATGGAAAATTCTATGGCTAAAAAAATTATAATATATTTTGAAACAAATCCTAAATCTAACCATCCAGGATTCTATTGTGTTCAAATGTTTTCATGACATATGCCATACAGTTAAATAACATGATTTCAAGCTTCTTCCCATGAACAAATTATAGTATGTGACCAATATTCCAACATATGTTAATACTAAATTTTAAAGAAAAATACCTTTCAAAGCTAAGACTAATGATATTAAGAATGAGGCTAAAAAAAAAATGATGTAGTTTCACAACCTACTAATAGGATTTTACTTTATACTCCTCCAATTGGCCATTTACATGATTATAAAAATATCCTCATAAGGTGTTACAAAAATTACTAGACTAAAAAATCATATCCCTTCCTCTAAATATGGAGACTGACATGATAATGACACAACCTAATATTTTTGATATTAATGCATATTTTTATTGGCATAGATGCATAATATATTTAACTAATAGATGTTTTTTCATTACAACATATGATTCAAGATCAAAACAATATTATTGAGATTAATGATAAAAACACACCTACTAATTATTAAATTGCACAACTTAATGCAAAGATTAAGATATTTATTAATCCATTTCAAAAGCATGAGGCATAATAAACCAATGTTAATCCCGAGGTACATATGTTTTACAATGCACATGCTCCTCCAACTTCCCATGATCTTAGAACTAAGGAGGCTCCTCTAATAGACAATCTTATTGGTACACTTACTAATATATAAGTATGATGACCTATGATCACATTTGAGGAACATGAGATGATTGATGATGATTCTACCAATAAAACTTTATTCATATGTGTTTTTTTTGTGTAACAACCCACTAGTTTACATTGGAATTTACCATTTTTTCATTTAGTGTCATTACAATTTCATGCTCACTTACTTTAGCTTTGTTTAGTTTTCAACCAATTTAGTCTAAATCGATAAGGGTATTAATATTATATTCCACTTAATCATGTGATAAACATAAATCTACCCTATTGGGGCTTAAATAGTGTGATACAAATATGAGAAATAAAATGATTCTCAGCTTTATAGTTTAATGATATAAAAATCCAGATACAACACTATAAAATTAGCATATGCTAAATATTGTAAGGCATACTACCATAAAATGAATATAATCATTGCCTCCATTATACAATACAATAAAAATTAGTATCATAGTGTTATATTATTTTTAGCCACTATTGAATAATACAATAAGTACATTAAAATAATTTTGTGAACAATCAACTCTTGAATAGCCATGAATATGCCACTAATGATAGTTCTAATAAGCTTTAAGGAGGGAGAGCATCATCTGGGTAATTTACCTCTAACCATAGACCAATGATTCCCCACACACCTCCCCACTAGGAGTGGTCCTTCACTTCACAAAGGGGAAAATAATGATGATGCAAACATCAAGAACTAATCAAGACTAGTTATACAATCACTATTATATGCATCAGCATACAAACAATGGATACACATCTATCTAATATGACACCAATCAAACATGTAAACTATAAAGTATGATGGACCTGAAAATGTATACAACTATAACATCACTTTGGAAAAACCATTTTTATTACTAATATATCAACAAAATCTATGTCCTTGTCCACATATGCATTACTCTCTACTATAACATGCATCAACATTATCCTTCTTGTTAATTGATGATGAATGACTTGTAAAGAGGCTCCATCCTTGTCACTTGTCATCCCTTAATGAGAAGGATGACTATTTACTATTAATCACAATCAAAATAAATCATAATGAATTCACACAAACAATCCAAATGAGATATACTAACATGGTTTTATTTAAAATACTTTCACACGTGAGTAAAATAATCACAATCCTGGTTTAGGATTTAAACCATTCCAAAGAACTCCTTTGTAAGTTCATCATGCAAGCATACACTTATTCATATAATAATAACACTATAGAATCTAAACTCTCATGAAATGAAAACATAACATCAATAATAGTATACCTCATCCATGCATTAAATAGAATACACTTATTTAATATCATAATGAAAATACACTTTATTTTCTAGAAATACCACATGTAAATCCATCTCAACTAAATAGAGTTCATACAATTGTATGATTTAATATCAAACTAAATATATAGAACATCATCATTCATATCTAAATAAACCACAACTATGTTTGCATATGGGTCAATATTACTGACATCTAAGGGTGTAAATCTAAACACTCAAGAATAGTTCACCCCAACATAAAAACATCCAATAATAATATTTCTCATCCACTTTAACTCATATAATATAAACATAATTACATTTATAATATCAACTATCATAAATCTAATTTTTTAGTAAGAGTGACCACAATATTAGAATACACAAAATCCCATTTTCCATATTATAAAGTATAACATATTTCAAGTCTTGTTTATTTCACCCAACATAATGATTGTTGTTGATTATATATGAGATAAAACTTTTTATTATATACTAAATGGGTTGACCGACACTAAAAATCCATGTATATCCATTTTACATAAAATGATATTAAACATGATGGTGGTTATAGTACTACAGACAACCAATCAAGTAAAATCCTTCCTTGTTTCATTAAATCTTGCATGCATTAATAAATAGAGAAAATACATCTAAAATCCAAACAAGAGATTACTGGATCCCTTCCCTTGAATTATAGTCATGATAACATTTGCAGTCCCCATATATAAATCTTATACATTTCAAAATAAAAGACTCGGTTAAAACCTCTATGTGATGTCACTCAAAACTAAGTTGAGATTGCCTTGTTTATTATTACAATCTTAAGAAAGGCACTACCCATAACCATGTTCACATTTCTATGTTTTCAAAAAATAACAAAATCCTCATACAATTAGGTCAGCCATCTAAGAGTTAGATTTTATCAAAATGTGATTGAATACAACCCAATAACCAACCCATGGTTCAACACATACCAACCCTAGGCATGTAGTTATTTTAACTACCTAGAGATTAGGTTTGGAATTTTATCCACCTCTTAAAACTTATTATATACCATTTTTTATAATTTTAAAATTCCAATACCCTTTGGTTAAATGAAAATCCACTTAAAATAATGACAAGTTCTTCAAGGATGTATTTGATATGAAAATTACCTCTATGGTCTTGAGGGTGAGGGCAAGCTCTCACCCCTAAGACCATATGGGTGTAGAAAAACCAAAAAAACTTCATTATCCAAAAATACATGAATAATAAACAATAGAGTGCCTCTTACAACCATTCAACCAAACTTTCACATTTTCCAACAATCTTTTTTGTATGAACAAGAATATAGTTTAATGTCAAAACTCGTATAACACAATAGAATAGAAACTTTGGTTTTAAGGAGGGGATGGAAGGAAACTACTATTTTCCTATGGTTAAAAGCATGATTTTGATATTGAGCTACAAGTACAACCAACTAATTAAAATTTAGATATAAAGAGGAGATTGAGCTAATATTTTCCATCAAGAGGGTTTTCATTTTCAACAACTAAAATGTAGCATCATAGGAATGAAAACTAGAAACACAACCTAATAATAACCTTGACTAATTAAGAAACTCATAAAATCCCATATAAATTATGGAGACTGGTTATTTTTCTTTAAAACATAAAATAGGAGTTGGTCTCTTCCTGAGATGTGGACCCTTACTTTCCCCTTATCCCTTTTTCTCCACAGCCATTGTATATCCTTCCATTTTCCTTTTCTCTCCCCTTTATCCCCCTGTATCTTTAAATTCATTATTTCATGTCATTATTTTTTCAACTAACTCATTCTATTCTAATAATAAATAAAGACTATTAAATGCATGTATTGCCACCTGGCCAAGTCCATCACTGAGTTTATAATAAAACTGTGCTAAAACACCATATAGGGTTTCCAAACCCCCAAAAACTCCTCAAAACATGAGTTATAATTTCAAAACCCTATAAACTTCCCCACTTTGCATTTTACAACAAGGATTAGCCTTTTTTAATTATCCTATACATGTATTGTCTTAATTATTCAATTTTTTATGCTTCAAAACTCAAGAAAACCCTTAATTTGCGGTGCATATAGGGTTAGTATTTTTTTACCCAAATTTGAGGTATAAACAAATTAAAAATAATACCTCATCTCATGCTTCACATACGACTTTCAATTATAATTAATAAATAATTTCATAATGTCCACAATGACCTTGCAATGCATACCACTATAGTGGTTTTATGCTCTAATAACCATGTAAGTGGTTTATAAGATTTTATTTAATTTTCACAACCAAGTCTATGAAAAATAATCTGACTACTATGCATTAAGACCTTTTCACTTAAAATATGATCATACAAGCAAATGCAAAAGTATGAGAATAAAACTCAACAAGTATTAATCAATCACAAGAGTACACTCGCTAACTAAAATAGTTAATCAATAACGAGAATACACTCATAAATAAAGACAAGTGTCCAAGTAACACGAGGTTAATCCCATCAAGTAAAACTAAATATAATCATGCAAGCATCATAAGAGTAATAATCTAGACAAGAAAAACTAGTATACAAACAACATGGGAGTATGACATCTATAAGTAAAACAAAAATATAATTATGCAATAGAACCACAATGTATAGGTCATCTAGAATAAAATCCCACAAGACAATTATCTCAAGATCAAGACATATATCACACATCAAAATAGAAAACAAAAAATAACCAAATACTATTCAAGAAACTACATGAGTGTGTGACTATTCTAGATTCATGTTTTTTACCCTAGCTATCATAATCTGCCACCCTCTCCCTGATGGTGCCCTCTTTGATTATTATGTCACGAAGTAATAGATAGGATATCCTAGATCTACCTTAGTCAAATAAATAAGGTAGTTAGTTTGATATCATAAAACAATAGATGAAAATTATAACATAAAATAGTACATTAAATGAATTGTTATATCAATAACACAATTGTAAAAATATTCACGTCAACATATAATTTCCATAATCATAGAAATGTTGAAATTCAAATTTAAAATTTTAATCATCATCATTGAACTAACCACAATATTAATAAAGCAATAGTCTACAATATCCAATGGTAAAATAAACCAACATAGTCATAGTATTTTCCACTAGGGTAGAGAAGATGTAACATCCTTTCCCTCTTTGAAAAATCATCATTAAAAAACATATAGTAATGTCATAAGTTTAACATACTCTATAAATCAAACAAATGAGGAAATAGTTTATGGGACTCTTAATAATCCTTTCAAATGATATAGTCCTAAGACATATTGGTCCTAATGGACCTCATTTTGAGCCACTAATCCATTGCACAAGTAAAATCTTACAAGTCTCAAGTATATTGGTCTCACTAGACCTTTCTTGAGCCACTGTTAATTTGCACAAGTTATTTCTGGCTATTATTCATTTACCTAAGTGGTAATGAAAATCATCTATATTTCCTTATCATAATAAATATGAAAGTAATAATTTATAAATATTTATGTTGAATATGGATTTCAATGTTAATTATATGGACTCTTTTTGTTGACATCCAATTCAATAGAGTTAGTAAAATAAGTCAACATCAAACATGTCAAAATAATCTAAACAACTTAAAAAGACTAGTTTTAAATTGGTTAGGAATGGGTGCTGAAATTCACCCTGAGTGTTTCCCAATATGTACAAATCCACCTCAAATGTAATCATTTACATTGATAAGTGTTCATCATTAAATTATCTTATAGAGGAAATATATTTAGTGAGAAAATTCTTGGCGATCTTTCAGGTAAGTGTTAGAAGTGACTACATGAATCATATTTTTAAAGTACAACTCAAAATTGAAGGAGTCATTGATGATCTTTCTCATAGCCAATAGTGAAGACAAATAATTATTTAGATAAATTTAACACATAGTTATATAGTAAATAGTATCTAATAAAATATTCAAGACTTAACTGAGATCAAGTATCCATGTTAAGACATCACAAAAAATACAACCCAAGACAACACAATATGATATAATTATAGGTCTTTTCATCCGCCAAATATTAACCAACCAAGTATATACCAAATTACTCAACCATATATATGGCAATAGTAAGCTATCCACCATGGATCAAAACATGGTCTAGTAATATATATTAAGAAGAAAACCACACATCCTTCATACCTTCATAACATGTTGTTTAATAATCAAGTTACTACTACTTGAATAACACAAAATTACATAACTATCCAAATCCACCACATGCTTAGTAAGAATATAACACAAAAATTTAACCAAATACATATTACTTCTCATTAATATCCTCTATGCTAATATTGAATCATGAAAAAAGTTACCGTCTTCACCAAACTATCAGTCAACATTTCACAAACATGTTCACCTTATAATGACAAAAATATATGTCATCAAAAGTTATTCAAAACATTTTAAACAAGGGATACACCATCCAAACTTTCATATTTATAAAATTTAATATAGGTGCTCAGACCATACAAAGCTCCACCAAGTTTCATATAATTCAAAAATGGTTACAACCTTACTTGCTTTGATGTCTATTGTATACAAAATATCTGATATTACATGTTTCTAAAAATTATATTCTAATCAAACAAACATACAATAAGAGCATGCCATAGTCCTTCATACCCAACAAGTTCACTTGAAAAGATTTCATTTTAACTAGCGTACCCTTATTACACACTCACACCTAGTTTCCTTTAGTAGATAAAGGATTAGTTTCCATCCTTTATCACATAGTAAAAAATGCTTTCTATAACCATTATCTTTCTAATGTCTTCCAATACATAAATCAATATCATATCCAACACCACATATGATTACCTTCAATAGGGATGTTTATACCTTTACAAATCAAGACTTTACATCACACTCAACATATTGAAGCATTGTATATTTAAGAATGCCTTACCTTAAATGGAATTAAATTACCAAGCAGTCAATCAAGTAAGCATTACATCAATAACTTATTTGTACACAAATAGATCCAACCTTATAAATTATTTTAAAATATTATGGCCATAAGTCAATAAGTACAATAGTATGGTAAAACAAAATGAGATAATAGGTTATACATCTATCTATAATAATATTTCACCTCAAAACATGCTAAATAATATCAAATCCTAATGACTATCATTTAATCAAAATGAAATAAAACTTTCTTCAAAGAGTATATTAAAAAACATAAAACTATCAGGCGATAAATACCTCATTACCATTGGCACAATTAAGATTCCACCTCACATATTATGTGAAGATGATCAACATATGTCTTTCTTGAAACCAGACATATAAATAAGAATATGAAAATATAACACAATCTAAGAAATGATCACATGAATGACTCAATCATAAATTATACATATTCATAGGTAACCATATTGAATCATTCTTATAGGTCAGTGCATTGAAATAAAAAATAACTTAAAATTTAAAGAAGAAAACTTTGTCAAGTAATACCAATAAAATCCTTAAACTAGTTCTAAATTACATATCAGTGGATGATAAACAGATGAATATTGAATTTTTATCATTGATTCAATATTAGCTTCAAGTCAGGTAACCAATATAGTATGGTCATCATAAATAGTGACTTCATAATATATAATATGGAGATCAGACCAAAAACATCATTCAGGCATAGTTATTGATTACATCAAAGTAAAAAAGACTTGTAGTTTCCCTGGTGCCACTCAGGTAATTTAGAAATTATTTCATGTCTAATAGGTCACTGACATCATAAAATCAATATCAAAGCATTCCAAATATATTATAGTATTTAGATAGAGGCACTTTATGCACAATTACAATCTGATCACTAGAGATTTGTTTAAAACAACTCGTCATAACAAGTTTGTTTTCAACACTTTAAGGAATTCAAATTATTGTTTAGTTCTTTGAGAACAAAATTTGAACCTAAGGTAGAAAATAAGACAAAAAAGATCACACAATAAATATAAGTAGTCTCAATGACTTACAAGTCATGGATATCATTGTAACAAGTCATTTGACTAAAAAATGCATTCATGTAACAATAGTAGAGGCACACAATAGTCAATAGCCATATGTTGTAATTATAAAGAATGAATCTTCCAAGAACAATGATCAACTTCAGTTCATATTTATTATTACTTATAAATTATTTTTATCTCAACCCATAGTAAGGGTTCTCTAAACAAATTGCAATACATAAATTAGTTACACAAGTATGAGAGGTTTTTTTTTGGATTCTACATCAACACTAGGATGACATTCCACATGGTGACTAATGGTGCTTCACAAGATTTTTCCAAGGATATATATTCAAGATATTTAATAAATACAACTCAAAAAAAACCTATCAATAGACACTCATAGGCTTGAATAAAAATAAGGTCATCATATAGATAAACAAACACCTAGTCAACAAACCCATTTTATCCGTAGAATACCTAACACCCTAGCTAGGGCTAATATTTTTCTCTATTCCAATGTCCAAAAAGGAAGAATCATGTCATCCAAGAAGAAGCATAGAAAGTCATAGATGTAGGGCTAGGGTTAGATCCTTTTCAAAAAACTAAAAAAATCCATTAATCAAACATAATGCCAGATAAACTAAACATATAGTCCATATTTTTGGTTTTTCCCCATACGAGGGTCTTGATTCCTAAAACCTAATAGAATAATTCCCTCATATTGTCCTAGTTGGATAGATTTCCATCCACCTTAATCCTTGTATGAACCATATTCTTCTTGTTTTCAGCCAAGAATTACCTATATCAGCTCTAGTGGACTCATTAGGTCCAAGTGTTTGAACTTATGCTCTGATACCACATGTAACAACGCACAAGTTTAGTTTTTTATTTGTAAATGTATAATATTTATATATGGGGGCTACACTTAGATTATGAGTATAAATGAATCAAATGAATTTTATGATGACTATAATTTAAGGGAAGGGATTCAGTACTCTCTTGTTTTGATTTGAGATGTATTTTATCTATGTATTAATGCATTTAGTATTAAAAGAAGTAAGGCAAAAATTTACTTGATTGGCAATTTGTAGCACTATAACCACCACCATGTTTAATATCATTTTATGTAAAATGTAGATACATGGATTATTATTGGTGGTCAACTCATTTAGTATATTATAAAAAACTTTAGCTTGTGTATAATAAACAACAGTCATTATGTTGGGTGAAATTTATCAGACTTGAAATATGATATACTTTATAATATAGAACATGTGATTTCATGTATTCCAATAGTGTGTTCAATATTTTTAAAAATTTGGATTTATGATAATTAGTATTACAAATGTAATTTTTTTAATATTATATAAGTGAAAGAGGATATGAAATACAATTATTAAATGTTTTTCTGCTTCAAAACTCAAGGAAAACCCAAATTCATGTTATATAAAGAGTTAGGCTTTTTTACCCAAATATGAGGTATATGCAAATTAATAATAATACTTTATCTCATGATTCAAATCATACTTTAACGTATCAATAACAAATAATTTAATAATGTCCACAATAACCTTGCAATTCACACCACTATAGTGGTTTTGTGCTCTAATAACCATGCAAGTTGTTTTTAAGATTTTATTTGCTTTTCACAACAAAATATATGCTAAATAAAGCATCTACTATGCATCAAGACATTTCTTCTTAAAATATGAACATACAAGTATTCAAGAGTATGAGAATACAACTCAACAAGTATTAATCAATCATGAGAGTACACTCAACAAGAAAAATAATCAATCAATCATGATAATACACTCAACAAACAAGATAAGTGCCCAAGTAACATGAGGTTGCTCCTAGCAAGAAAACCTAAATAAAATCATGCAAGTAGCACAAGATTAAGAATATACAATCAA
This sequence comes from Torreya grandis, assembly GCA_037957365.1. Taxonomy (NCBI): domain Eukaryota; kingdom Viridiplantae; phylum Streptophyta; class Pinopsida; order Cupressales; family Taxaceae; genus Torreya; species Torreya grandis. The sequence continues at coordinate 1,263,780 of JARHVA010003776.1, forward strand.
AACTAGCAAGCAAGACAAGTGTATGACATTTGTAAAGGAAACAAAAATATAATTATGCGATAGAATCATAATATATAAATAATATAGAATAGAATCACACATCACAATTATCTCAAGAATAAGATAAATATCCACATCAAGAAAAAGAATAACATATAACCGAATACCACTCAAGAAATTATGTGAGTGTGTGAGACTTTTCTAGATTCACTCTTTATACCCCCAATACCAACCTATTTGCCTCTCCCTTATGATGCCCTCACTCAAAATTTTATTTTAAGGTAATGGATAGGATATCCTACATCCACCTTAGTCAAAGAAAGAGGGTGGTTAGTACATTATCATAAAAAAACAACTGAAAATGATAACATAAAATAGTAAATTAAATGAACTATTGCATTAATAACACAAATGCATAAATATTCATGTCAACAAATGATTTATATAATCACTAAAATGATGAAAATTGGATTTAAAATGTTAATCATCATCATTTAACTAACCACAACAATAATAAAATAACAATATACAATCTATAGCGGTAAAATAAACCAACATCATCATAGTATTTTCCATTAGGGTAGAGTGGATGTAACATGTTGACTCACATCCTATACAAAGTCTTATGGTGGACAATGGGTCAAGTGAAAACATATGCACAATCCCATTACTTACTAGTCTTGGGTACACACATAGAGATTTGATTGGTATGACATACACAATAAGAGAATTTAATGGACAATGAAAAATCCATTTTAGGACATTGTGTTACCACTTATGGTATGGTATATGAATATTTTTGCTTATTTTTTAGTTTTTTCAACATTGGCCCATTTGACATTTTATTAGGACAACCATAGATACATAATATATGTGCATTTCCATCCTTTTTGAATTGATGTTTGAAGTATATATGTAATGACAAAGTGGTTAATATTCTAAGTGTTCTATATGAGAAAACTATCTAGCCTAAGACAATTCATATTGTAGTTTCATAGCAACATCTCATACAACTTGCACATGTTCCACCTCCATTATAATGATAAGCGATTCATTTTCCTAGACAATTGATTCTTCAATGTCCTGTATGTTAGTGACCTATTCAAATTTATCATACATTATCTAATTCATCACATCCTTGGTACTATTACATAACCTTGTGAGTGTGTTCCATAATGCACACTAATGCATTATCCTGACATACAATGGAGTTGTTGCAGGGGCATCCAAGGAGAATAGGTAATCTTGTATAACCAAAAACATGATAGGAATTTTGGGTAGATTTCATGGGACACATTTTTGGTTTACAGATTTTTTAATAGCCACAAAGATCATTGAGATAATGTAATTCATTTCTTGGGTCATTTTAATTTCCATAGCTCCAAGTTATAATTTGATGGATGACTCAAAATTTTAACTGAGTGTTCATGGTGTCCATGGAGGTCATAGAGGATTTTAATCCTCAACATATTTTAAAATTTGACATAGCATGATCTAAAATTGGAATTGATATCTAATGGATCTGTGGCCTTGTAAGAGTGTACCAGAGATCATGGTGGCCACAATGTTCAATGAAGATTACATGAGTCTACGAGTTTGGGGTTGTGACAAGTGTCACAATCATGTCCTATTCATGAAGCTAAAAAATAATGTTGGGGTTATAAATTTGAGTGGATGCATGAAAAATCCTTAAGTGGAGTTTTTAAAGTCCATGGGTCTACACCAAAATAGAAGCCACAGTTAAAAATGGTGTACATGCATGATAATCATTAAGTGGACTTTATAATCCCCACAAGTTTGTAAAGTATAGTGATGCCAAAATTAAGAATATAAACATGTGACCAGTCACTAAATGGACTTAAACAATACCACCAATTCACAAAGTCTAGGGAGACCATGGTGTAATGGAAAGTTCATTTCTTATAGATAGTGGGATTGTGACACATGTCACAACCCCACCAATTCATAATGAAAAATATTCATGGAGGTCTCAGTTCACTGGGAAAGCAACATGAGATAATTTCAAGTGACCACAAATTATTATAGCGAGCCTAGAATTGGGCATTATTCATCTCAGTGGAAAGCTCTCAGTGGGAGATTTTGATTAGCGGTGGCCATAAGGTAGGGGCCCACATATGGTGTAAATTGTCTCAAAGATCACTATATAAGTTGGAGAGTTGAGAAACAAGAATTGACTAGGTGATCCTTTTCATCAAGTGGGGGTGAAAAATAACAAAATTAAAAAAGGAACATAGAGCTAGAGTCCTGAAAGTCTTGGTGCAACATTGTGATATCAGTCCATGAATGTGGTTATGACTATGACTATAATTTCATCTCAAACATAAATAAAGGAAGTGTTTGCCTTTGTATTTTGTCTTATGTAATTGACATATTGAGATTGAAAGAGAACTACCACTGGGTAGTGAGGTAACCATTCAATTTCCCCCTTAATTCCCATCTACACCAATTGTTATCAAAGTAAGGTTTTCCTTGCTTGGATGTGTCTTTTTAAGCTCTAGTGAATTTATTGTAGGTGTGATAAAGTCCTGCAATTGTAAATAATTATGAGAGGAATACAAGGCACACAAAGGTAATCATATTGGAAGAGAAGCAATCCCAAGGGCACATAGAGTTGAAAACTTGGAAAAGATGATGATATAAATCCAGGCAAGATTGGATGAAAAGGAAATAACACAAAGAAGAGGAACTCATGTTGAATATGTGAGTGATGATGAAGAAGTAGAAGAGATGGTGGAATAACATAAGAGAAAATTTATTAAATCCATTTCAAAGTTTGTTAGTAAGCCAAAGTTGGACACCCCTTGCTACAATAGATGTTTAATGCCTAAGGAGCTTATATATTGGATCACAAAAATGGAGAAATAATTTGACTACAAGTCAATAGAGTAACCCAAGAAGGTAAAGTTCACTTGCACAAAGTTAAAGGGTCATGCATATTTATGGTGGGATCATGTAAAATCATAGATACAAAGGAAGCAAAGAGAAAATTAAATCTTGGGATATGATGGTGACAAAGTTGAAGGCTAAGTTCTTATTTTCATAATACCAGATGAGTTTGTTCAAAAAATTATAGAACCCAAGACAAAAAAGAGATGAGCATGCAATAGTACATTGAGGATTTTTATATACTTCCATCATAAAATATGGACACATGGAAAATGATTTATAGGTGTCAAGATATGTGAATGGGTTGTGTGTTTCCATTCAAGATAAAATCAGATGGTTCAAACTAAGAATGGTGGAGGAAGCCTATCAATGTGCATTGAACTCATAGGGAAATTTGTCTAGAAGGTAGTTAATGAACTCTAGAGATAGAGGGAGGTTCTCAAGAGGATGAGGACAAAGTAGTGGTGAAAGAGGACAATAAATTCATGAAGGAGAAGAAATCACCTCTCAAAATATGAATCAAAATGCAAGAGGAAGAGGTTATTCTTATATAGGAATAGGATCCTTTGAAAGAGGAAGTGGTAGAGGCTTCACGGGTAATCGATTTGAGTGCAATAAGTATGTTTTACATAGATATTTTGAGTTTACAAAGAATTTCATAACAGTAATGTGAGTCTCTAACACACACATAGGAATCAAAATGAGGCAAAGCTCTTATGATGAAGAGTGCTACTAAAACTAGCCAAGGAGATAAATGAACTAATGCAAAGAAAGATTATATTCCAAATTATTTGAAAATCAAGTTGTAAGTGTCGCATAGTTACTATTGATAATGGTATCATGGTAAGTTTGGTGTCTAAATAAATGGTGGAAAAAAATGGGCTGAAAATGTTAGTGCATCCAACACCATACAAAGTTTCATGGTTGTTTAAAGGTCATCAATTGTTGGTGAATGAGCAATATAGGGTGAATTTTCAAATTGGTTCATATAAGGATAATATTTTGTGTGAGATTATGCCCATGGATGTATGTCATATGTTTTAAGGAATGCCATGTTAATTTGATATAAGAGTCACGAGTGATGGTAGAGCAAATACATAAACTATTGTGAAGGATGGGAAGAGGTTCACTTTGAGCCCATCGAAGGATAGAGGAGAAGAGGTGGACAATAGTCCTAAAGTGATTTTGGAATCTAGTAAAGATTGTTTGAAGGTGTAAAATATGGAATAGACATTCTTTGTTTTCATTCCAAAGCCTATGCAATTTGTGACAGCCAGTAGGGTGAGTGATGTTCCTATCAAAATTTATAATTTATTGTGAGAATATGTTGATATTGTGTAAGGTGATTTAATGGATATACTACCACCCATGAGGAACATTAGTCATCACATATATATATATATATATATATATATATATATATATATATATATATATATATATATATATATATATATATATATATATATATATATATATATATTGTTGGGAGATAGTTTGGAAAATAAAATAGCTTATAAATTAACTCCAATAGAGAATTAAGAGATAAAGAGCCAAGTACATGACATTTTTTAAAAAGGTTTGACACAAGAGAATTTGAGCCCATGGGTAGTCCCAATCATACTAGCACCCAAGAAGGGTGGGGGTTGGAGAGTGTGTATGCATTTGAGAGAAATAAACAATACCATCATTAAGTACATGCTTACCTTGAAAAAAATGGATGACTTGATGGATTGTTTAATTGGATTCAATTACTTAGCCAAGCCAAATTTTAAAAGTGGATACCACCAAATTTGGATAAAGGATGGTGATGAGTGGAAGATCACATTCAAGACGAATGATGGATTATACGGGTGGCTTGTTATGACATTTGGTTTATCAAATTCCCAAAGCACATTTATGAGATGTGAGAAAAAAATATTGAAACCATTTATGGTTAAGTTTGTGATTATTTATTTGGATTATATTTTGATTTTTAGTCATTCTAGAGAGATCATTTGAAGCGTTTAAGGTTGGTTTTGGACAAGTTTAAGGAACCAAAGTTACTACTCAACTTAAAGAAGTGTAACTTCATGAAAGAGGAGCTAATATATTTGAAATTTTTGATCTCAAAATATGGATTAAAATAGACCACAAGAATGTGAGAGCCATTGTGGATTGGCCTTCACCAAAAACATATGTTTGAGTCAAGGAGTTTTCAAATGTTGGAAATTTTTTATCCAAGTTTTATCAAAAACTTTAGTGGCGTATGTGCATCATTACAAAGATTAAAAAAGGAGATAAAAGGAATTTTTAGTGGATAGTTTCAGTAGAGCATATATTTTAATATTTGAATAAAAATATAATGAACTAGTAAGTGTTAGTTTTACCATATTCTAAGAAAGTGTTTCAAGTGGATTTTGATGAAAGAAAAATAGCCATAGGAGTGGTACTAAGCCAAGAAGGTAAATCGATTGGGAATTTTTGTGATAATTTGAATGAAGCTAAGAGAAAGTATTTGGTGTATGACAAAAAAATTCTGTAATGTTGTAATCTCTTAAGAAGCAGAGGCGCTGCTTGTTTCCAAAAATATTTGTTTTGTACATGGATTATTAGGCTTTTCAATTCATAAACAACCCAAGTAATCTTAATCAAAAACATATGAAATGGGTAGAGTTTATTCAAATCTAATATTTTGTTTTTAGACATAGAATTGGGCAATCCAACAAGGTTGCATATGCCTTGAGTAGGTAAGTTATTATTGTGAACATGCTCATGGTGGAGGTCATTGTGTCTGACTCAATGAAAGATTTGTATGCAGAGCATTTGGATTTCCATGGTGCATGGGAATCATTCATGAATTCAATGAATATGGATAGAACTCCATAATTGGATCATATGGTTCAAGATGGATTATTTTTCAAAGGAAAGAGGTTGTGCATACCTCAGGGTTCCATGAGAGAGAACCTATTGAAGGAAAACCCTAGTGGGGGCCTAGCTAGTCACTTTGGTCATGATAAAACCTTAGCATAATTGAGTGAAAATTATTATTGGTCATGAATGAGAATGGATGTGAATAATTTCAAGCAAAAGTGTAGACTTTTCCAACATGTTAAAGGAAAATTTCAAAATACGATACTATATCAACAATTACCTATTTCAAATAGATCATTAGATGCATTAAGCATAGATTTTGTTCTTGGGATACCAAAATTAAATGAGGTAATGAGTCTATTTTTTTTATTGTGGATATATTTTCTAAGATGGAACACTTTGTATCATGCAATAAGACCAGTGATGCCACCAATATTTCTAACTTATTCTTTAAATAATTTCTGAGATTACATGGGTTGTCGAGTATTGTATCAGAAAGGGATACTAAGTTTATTGGACATTTTTAGATGACACTAAGGCAAAATTTGGGAAAATTTTGGGTACAAAATTAGAATTTAGTTTATCCTATAATCCTCAAACAGATGGGTGGATGGACATTTTAAATTGTATTCTTCGTAATTTACTAAGTTATTTAGTTGGTGATCAACCCAATCAGTGGGATTTGGTATTAGAACAAGCTGAATTTTCCTATAATGATTCAATTAATATAAGTACAACTATGAGTCCTTTCCAGCTTGTATATGGGAGCAACCCTAGAGGAGTGTGTGAGTTGAGAAACACAACTAATATGAATAGAATAAGTATTGAAGATGGAGAATATGCACATGATATGCATATGAAGGTGAAAATAGATTGAAGGAAAGTGGTAGGAAGTAAAAAGAGTATGCGATCAGAAGAGAAGAGAACATAATTTCAAAGTTGGGGACTTGGTATTGGCGTATTTGAATAAGGAAAGGTTTCCAAATAGTGTGTATAACAAGCTCAAATGGAAGAATATCAGACCTAGTAAATTTATAAGAAGGTTCTTATCTCAATATATTTGATTTGTATCCATATGTGGTGGAAAAAGCAAGGAATGATCAATCATGGATTCTTAAACCCTTGATTGGAAGGAGCAATTTCTAGCCAATGCAAAGGAGGAGATGGAGGCCATACTAGACATACTTGTTTGCAAGAAGATAAGAGGAAACAAGTACTATGAGGTCTTGGCCAAATGGAAAGTTTTATCAACTGAAGACACAACTTGGATGAATGCATCTAAAGTTGTTAAAGATGTAAAATCAATTGGGAAACTCACAAGATTTTCATAAGCAAGGGCTTATGGAAAACTTTATTTACCTTGGATGTCTGATGCAAGAGCATCCAAGGCCAATGGAAAATCTTGCATCACAGAAAAAAGGAATTTATGATAGAGTTATCAAGACTAGGTTTAGGCTCATGGAGTTTGTATCAACCACAAAGATCATTGAGATAACGGAGTTCATTTTTTGGATCATTTTTATTTTTCATAGCTCTAAGTTAAGATTTAATGGAGGCCTCAAAAATTGTTCATAGTGTCCATGAAGGTCCTATAATATTTGCATCCTCAAGAAGTTCACAAGCATATTCAGTGTGATGTTAAATTGGAATTGATAATGCAACAAGTCTATAGCCTTGAAAGAGTCTAATGGAGTTCAGAGTGGCCACAATTTTCATCAAAGATTGCATGAGTCCAAGATTCTAGGATTGTGACAAGTGTCACAAACATGGTCAATTCCTAAAGGTTACAAGTAATGGTGGGGCCACAAATTTGAGAATATGTGTGACAAATCCTTTAGTATATTTTTTAAATTCCATGAGTCCACACCAAAAGGGGGGCCATAATTAAAAAGTGCAGACATGCTAATAATCATTAAGTGGAATTTCTAATCTTAGGGTTCCATGGAGTGCATGGAGGCCACAATTAGGAATACAAATGCATGATCAATCACTAAATCGACATAACAAGTTCATAGGTCCATGGAGTTCCAAGAGACCATAGAATCAATGACAAGTCAATTGCACAGAGATAGAGGGATCGTGACATGTTTCAGAATATTTCTACTTCATAGTGGTAATTGTTTACATATATTTCAATTCACTAGGAAAACAACACAAAATAATTTCAATCAAATTCATCTTCCTCAAGAGAGCCCTAAATTTTCCATTATTGATCTTAGTGTAAAGTTCTTGATTAGTGGTGGCCATGAGGTAGGTGTTCACGTGTGGTGGCAATTGTCTCAAAGATCTCTAGGGATGTTGGAGAGTCGAGAAACATGAGTTGAAGGGTCGATCCTCTTCATTAGGTTGGGGGAGAAAAATAACAAAACATAGAAAAGAACATAGAGCTAGAGGCTTGCAAGTCTTGGGTGAAACATTGTGATCTCAATCCATGACAGTGACTATGACTACAATTATAATTTCATCTCAATATCAATAAAATAAGTGTTTGTATTTGGCTTATGTCTTATGTTCTTGAGAGATTGAGAGTGAGAAAAAATTAATATTGGGGAGTGAGGTAACCATTAAATTATCCCCCTAATTCCCATATACACCAAGAGTCCACATGTTATATTAACTACTAGACCTATATAGTGTAGAGATGGATTACAAAGATGGTTAGATAAAGCATTAGTCATGAAAACATTAAGAAAAAATCATAAGAACATAACAAGCTAAGCCAACTCTTTCGACAAGGTTTGGCAAATGGAAATTAAGAGCTATTGAAAGAAAGCATACACAATACCTTCCCAAGAGTATCCCATCACCCAAATGCAGTTAAAAACATGACTCTCCCCTTGATTTGGTGATCAGGTCTTCGTTAATGATGTAAGGCAAAGATCCTCTATCATCTCTTGCTCACCAATGAAACTAGGTTCATGATATGAAATCAATGTTAAGCCTATCAATGAAGCTATCCTATTGCAAATTAATCATAATAAACACCACACATAAATGAGTTGTGGAGAGAATTAATCATGATAAGTTTACACAAATGAAGTTTTAAAATGGTGGTCTTGGCCCTCCTATTTATATATTTTTAAATTTGATCAGGATCAACCATGACCATCCATCTTAAGATCAATATGTGTGGCCATGAATTAATCTAATTTTAGAGATAATATCCATAAATACCCCCATAAATATTTAGAAAGGACATTAAAGAGGCATGGGAGGCCTTAAACCTGATATTTGTTGAATTTATGGCTTATGGATGTCACCCCACAAATGATGTCATTTGGTGATGCAAATAATAGGAATCAATTTCCAACTAAAAGATATTCAATAACTTCCATGGATTTTCCACTTAAGCACTTGATTTGGATTAATTTACCTAAATGAGATTAATCAAATTTTAAGCAATTCTTTGGAAATTGGTTGCACTCTACTAATCAAACTAGTCATAATTTGATTGGAGAGGAACTAAAAGGTGATGTTAGTTGCGTACGAACCAATACCCCATTTAGGATGTTGTTGACATAAAATAACACATGCACGTGTTGTGTGCTTCCAAATTAGAAGAAAAGAGTGATCTAAAGCACCAAAATGCATTTCCATCATTTTGACTTGAAATGATTTGAGAAAAGTTAATAATCACATAAATTGCATTGCCCTATTTAGAGATACATTAGCCTAAATCAACACTTGTATATGACAAGATTGAACCATTTAGCGTGTTTACATGATTTAGGCCCAATTTGTGCATATTCATAAATTTTGAGTAAAATTGACAATTTCAATACAATGGTGTTAGGAATTAGATGTCTACATTTTGCCCATGTTTGAGAAGGCATGGTGAGACATTCAGGCAAAGCAATGTATTTTTAAAGAAAAGAGTTGTCAAGAAGAAATCAAAAGGAAATCACCCATGATGCCCCCTCGAGAGGACATACAAGGATGAAAGATAAGGATGGACTCTCAAAAGAGAGAGAAAGTGAGATTAACCTATAGGACAGATTAAATCCAGATGAGTTAATGATTGCACACGTTGATTCCATCAATGATCAAAATATAATTAGAATATAATGGGCCCCAAAGATGGGGGGAAAGGGGAAAGATACAATATAAAAATATAATAGACACGCTTTGAACACACCCAAAGCTACGGTACAAGTTGTGTGCTTATAGAATGATCAATCTTGAGATAAGTTGGACACTATAATATTATCAGAATGAGGGCAAAAGTCCATAGAGATTAGAAATAGGAGAACGTTGCTTCAAAGAGAGGAAATAATAATGTGCATCAATAGAGTGGATCTGATCAGTTGATAAATCAACTTTTCCCTAGTGGGGTTGATTGTGATCACTAATAATTAATTGTGCCACTATGGGGATAATTTAGATTTGTGATTGGTTCAAATGTCTTGCCTCATTAAGGCAAATTGGCAAGCAAAGCTCTAGGAGATAACCCATTACATAGATTAAAATATGAGTGGGCACAAACATAAATACGAGGGTCTAATGACTGAATAAGGCACAGAAAACCATGCATACAAGGATGCACAAAGTGATGAAAGAGATGAAAAGAAAAAAAAAGATGGTCGAGCTAACCCAAGATACGTCATGTATCCAAGCGTTGCCTACATAGTCCAAATGGACCTCAAGCCATTATAGAAGTGGGAGAGAATGGTCTAAGGAATGAAGAATAAAAGAAAAAAAAATCACTATTTGATTAGACTTATAATGTATGCCAAAAGATGCACATCTTGCATAGAGTCAGGGGCGAGATAAGTCATTGGTACCTAGTTTCATTGGTGCATTTGAGTGCTGATCTTCAGAGCTATAATGATTTTGAGACTTGGATCTAAACCACATAGTGTTTTATATATCAAAATGAAATTATGCATCATAAGTACTAATAACCTATAATGACATTGGATTTCAATTATGCCGAGCTAGTTCAAATGTGATTACTTATAACTAAGGATAAGGATAAAAACTACCGATACCAGAGTTATATATATTTACATTTAAACAAAAAAAAACAAAGACAAAGAAAAACAAGACATAAATGAACCTCACTTAAAATCAAGATATGAACAACCAGGATTTAAGTAGGAACAAGAATGTACAAAATCAAAGCAAAAAACAACTGAATAATCAAGGTGTGAATAATCAAGCTCGATGTGTACTATCAAGATGTACTGGAAAAACAACAGAAACAAGACCAAATGGGAAAACAAAATACCAATAAGAAACAAGGAAGAGAAAGAAATAAACAAAAAAATAAGATAAATGGAGAGAAAAGAAAGCACAATAAAACACCAATAAAGATCAAATAAACACACACAAACAAGATTTTGTCACAATGTTAGTGCAGTTTGAAAATAATTATTCATGTACGTGAAGTAGAGGCGTTATTTTCTAAAACAACATAATCATAACAAGGACACAAAGTTACTTCTGAGATGATAGGGAAACAACATAGAAGAAAATGAGGGAAAAAGAATAAAAGGAAGGAGGTGGTCGAGCTGACTCTAAATGTACAAGACAAGTGGACGTTGCCTACATAGTTCTATGGATGCAAGATCCAACATGAACTTCAGGCCAAATATAGTTTTCCCAAGAAATGGGATAGGAAAAAAGTGATGATAAGAAAACATGATTGATGGTGTAGAGGAAATATGGAAAAAGGGGCTTGCAAAATGGCGAGAGTGTATAAATTAGTTCTTACCAAACAACAAGCTAGTGGGATAATTACTTGTAAAACGGTAAGAGCGTGGGATGCGATCAAAAGTGAAAGACAATGTTTTTGTTCTTTTTGTTGATCTTTTTCTAATGTTTTTGTGTTTTTGAGATAAATTATTTCCAAAATGTCCAGGGGGAACTACCTAAAATGCATGTCCACAAGTAAAAGCTCAAACAATAGCTAAATCGGCTGCAACGGTCCATGCTTGCAAATTGATGAGAGCGAGGTCCTATTAAGGAAATAATGCCTACCAAGTAGTAACATAATAATAATAGAATAGTATGCAGTATAAGATAACTCTAAAAAACCATCCAGTAGGCAAAGATCCTGAGCTTAAGGTGTATCCGTGTTCACTTGTCTGTAGAAGAAGCTAAAAAATACTATCCATGATGAATTACTTCATAGAACTGGCATTGAATGTGTTCATAATTCCTATGATTCATAATCAGGATCATAATTGGTTAAGGTATAAAATATGTCCAAGTTACAATGGCCTAGGGTATGAAAAGAATGTGGTTATAAACAGAATGGTCCAGAATGAATAGGGTCCAAAAGAGGACTGTCCAAAATAGTATAAAATGCTGGAATATAAATGATCCAGAGTGCCAATGGTCCAAAGGTTCAACTGTCCAGAGTCATAAAAGAATATGGTTCTCAAAAGAATGGTCTAGGATAGGTCAAAATAAAATGAATATGGTCCAAGATAGGATAGTTTAAGATAGGTCAAAACACAAAGAATATAGTCCATCATGGGATGGTCCAAGGTATAATGGTAGTATAAAATAACTTCAGCACAAGTTACCCCTAAGTAAGGGATGTTGTAGACAATAGTTCAAACAACTATCAAGCATAGAACCGTTTGAGATGGACAATGTTCATGGGCTCTAAAAATTCTTTGCCACTTGGAGTGGCCAACTGGTATGCCCCTGATCCATAATTTGTTGTGATCACATATGGGCCAATCCAATTGGGTTGAAACTTGCCCTTTTTCTTGCATTCAACATTTGTGTTCTTTTGGTTCTCTTTTAAGACCAAATCAACCATCTCAAATTTCTAAGGGAGAATGCATTTGTTGTAGCTTCTCCGCAATCTATTTTGATAGGCTTGCAAGCTTTTTAGGGCAGCCAAATGCTTTCCATCAAGGATTTATAGCTCTTGCAACCTTGAGACTCTATATTCCTCGTCATCTTCAATATTTTTCAAAGAAATTCACAATGAAGGCAGCTCAATCTCAATCAAGATAATAGCTTTTGTGTCATAAACAAGGGAGTATGGAGTGGATCATGTGGGGGTTCGATGTTTGGTTTGATAAGCCCAAAGGGTAGGAAAAATTTGCATGTGACAATTACAGCCAACATCATTAACAATATTCTTTAGTATAGAAATAATGGTTTTGTTTGACACCTCAGCTTATCTGTTGCCTTGCAGGTTATATGGTGTGGATTTCTTGTGCTTGATTTTGAATTTCGTACAAAGTTATTTAACATCTTTATTTACAAATGATCTGCCATTATCAGATATAATGTGAGTTGGGATGCCATATCAACAGATGATATGGTAATATATAAACTTGACAATCTACCTACAAGTGACCTAAGTGAGAGGAATGGCCTCAATCCACTTAGTAAAATACTCAATAGCATTTAAAATATGCTTATGGTCATCTGAAGATGTGTTTATTTTTCTGATGAGATCGAGGCCCCATGTAGAAAACAACCATGGTGTAGTGATTGGTTGTAGTGGTAAACAAGGTGCATATATCAAATTTCCATGTTGTTGACAAGGAACACACTTCTTGACATAATTGCAAGCATTCATCTCCATTTTGGGCCAATGGTAACCTATTCTAAGGAGATTTTAAGCTAAGACTAGACCATTGGTGTGGGCCCCACATATTCCTTCATGAACCTCCTTCAGTGTTATCTTGGATTCTCCTAAAGATAAACAATGAAGTAGTGTTCCATCATAGCCTTTGTGATAAAGCGTGTTTTCAAGGAGGGTATAATGAGCTATGTGGTAAAGGAACAATTTCTGACAATTGTTGAAAAGGTCAGGGGGAAAAACATGATCATGGAAATAACTCTAAAAATCTTGATACCAAGGTAGTTCAAGTGGAGGATTGGGACCAGCAATGGCTCATACCCTTTCTGAATATAGCAAGACATGTGCAGGCTATAGAGTATTTTCAATGATAAATTGATACTCTTTAACACTGCCATCAATATAGATCATGGACCCAATTACTACCATCGCATCGACAGATATGTTGTTGGCTCGAGGTACTTGTTCAAACTGCAAAGATTTAAAATGAGTCTTGAGATTATCCACAATGAGCTTGTAGGGTACAAGCTTGTCATCTCTAGTTTGATACTGATCTGTGGTCTGGTTGATAATCAATTGGGAATCTCCATAGACCAATAAGTGTATGATATCCCACTGCATTGCAAGATGAAGGCTTGCAATAAGTGCCTCATATTTGGCCATATTATTGGTACAATGAAAATTAATGTGAAACAATTTGGGAATCAGATCCCCTTGTGGTGTAATCAATAAGATGTTAGATATAGATCCTCGAGAAGTGAAGGAACCATCAAAATATAGTTTACATTGTTCTAGTTCATGATGTACTTCTTCCACTATCATGATAGAATTGTCTAGAAACTTGAATCTAAGTGGTTGAGTATCTATAATAGGTGCCTGAAATCTGCAAGTTGATCAATAATAACCTGCCCTTTGATAGCTTTATGATTATGATACTCAACATTAAATTCACTTAGGAGCATGACCCATTTGTCCATGCATCCTATGAGAGTTGTTTTGGATAATAAAAATTTGAGAGGATCCACTTTAGCAATAACAATAGTTTTATTGTTCAGCATATAATGTCGTAACTTTTAGGACGCGAACACCATAGCTAAACATGCCTTCTCAATAAGCGTATAATTGTGTTCATAAGACACCAGTGTGCTTCTTAAATAATAAACTTCATGCTCTTTACCTTGATCATCATGTTGGGCCAAAAGTTCCCCCAATGCATGCTCAGTTGCTAAAATGTAAAGAAGCAATGTGTTGGCGATCTTAAAACTGGCAGGTTAGCCAAATATGTAATGAGATTTGCAAACGTTAATTGACACTCATGATCTCATTGAAATGTGACCCCTTTCTTCAAGATATGGGTAAATGGGTGGCACTTATCTACCAATTGAGAAATAAACATGTGGATAGACTAAATCTTTCCTTGCATGCTTCAGAGTTGTTTAAGATTTGAAGGCGAAGGCATTTCAACAATGGCTTTGACCTTAGCAAGGTCGACTTCAATCCCTTTTTGCGATACAATAAACCCTATCAATTTTTCTGAAGTGATGCCAAAGATAGTTCTAAGGATTGAGGTGGACTTTATTTTCATGAAGTCTCTCAAAGATTCTCCATAAAACGTTAGGATGTCCAGCACATGTTCTTGATTTAGCTAGGATGTCATCAACATAGTCCTCAATAATATCGTGCATCATGTCATGGAAGATGATAGTCATGACACGCTAATAAGTATATCCAACATTCTTCAAACCAAATGGCATGACTTGATAACAAAATGTTCCCCACATAATGGTGAATGCAGTCTTGTGTTGATCTTCTTGGGCTATCCTAATCTTATTGTATCCAAAAAAATTGTCCATGAGGGACAACATCTCATACCAACCAGTAGAATTGACAATCATGTCAATGTTGGGAAGATGAAAATCATCTTTAGGGCATGCTTTGTTGATATCTATGAAATACGTACAAAGACATATACCCTATGGATTTTTGTTGACTAAAACTATGTTTGATATCCATTCAGAATAGTCTAGTGGTCTAATAAAGCCTATTCCCAATAACTTCTCCAATTTGGCTTTTACTAGTAGAGTGATGTTTGGATGCATCTTCCTTAATTTTTGTTTAACTGCCTTGGCATTTGGATGAACAAGTCGATGCAAAACCAAGTGAGGGTTTAAGCCTGGCATGTCTGAATATGCCCATGCAAAAATATCAATGAAATACATCAAAATGGATATAATGTGTTCTCATTCTACTTCAGTAAGGGAAGCTCCAAGGTAAAAAAATTTGGGATCCTCATATGTTCCCAAGTTCACTTCAATGGTGTTTTCTACAAGAAGTGTAGAACCATCTTCAATAATAGTAGGCAATGTGTGATCATGATCATCTTGTTTTACTACAGTTTTTTGTTATTCCTCCCAGAGCTCTAGATAATGTGATGAATCAAAATCCACCAAATCAGGTAATATCCAACTAGCAAAAATATCAGGAAAGTCAAGAGCAAGATGCTCAAAGACTTGTTTTTGTTCTAATGTGATGTTAGTACTGGCTATAGATCTAGGACTTGATGGACCTAGTGCATCCTTTGGGGATGAGCAAACTTTCCCATCCAAGAACGCCTAAAACTGGTTTTCACTTAAGGGCTTGTGTTTATCTTTACTTGTTCCTTGATCAACAAATGCCTCAAAGAGGTTTTCACTCGAATATCTTGATGTTTTATGTTCTTCATGACCAAGAAAGTTTGCTTGCTCTCCAAATTACACTGAAGGATCCAATGAAAAATCAAATTCATGTTTATGATTGTCAATGGGCAATCCATCTGAGGCCCATATACTCTGTTATTGATTCTTCATTCTGGAATTCATCAAGGCATATGACCAAATTTTGTTGGTCCCAATCAATGAATTCAGGATGGAAAAGACATAGGGAACAATGGGGTGTTAAGGTCATAATGGCATTTGAATCAAATAAATTCGAGTCAGCAAGCTCGTCAAAAATGCTATAATGGGATGCTACGTCACTGTCAGGCGTCTCATTACTTGCCAATTCAGAAAAATCACTATCAAAAGCCATGAGGTCACCCCCAAGCGATATAAATCTGAGACCATGATTCAAATTAGGTATACTAGCTGATAAAGGTTCCATGATTCCTTACATTCATGGGGCAAGGCCTTTTCCTGTATAATCAAAATTATCCATGATCAGATTAGGGATAAGATATTTTGGATTCTAAAAACAATCAATAATGTCATCAGAATATAACCAGTCTCCTTTAGTAAAAGCCTCTCGATCCTGTTTTGGCAAAGTAGTAGGTACAAATACCATGGGTGGTTTCTTTGTTTCTTTCTTTTGTTGCCAAATCAAGTTGGGTCTATTGGGGCTTTTGAAAACTTAGCAACATGGAAGGCATCCTTAAGACGGTACGTGGAAATTCCCACATCTTCTATAACAACATGTTTTGCAAGAGTTGTGGGAAATGGATTAACCGAAGTGGAAGCAGGGTCACTAGGGTTGATATAATTAGATTTTGGTGGATGCGAAACTATTTCCTTATTCTTCTTTGAAATAAATTCCAAACCTGGACAATAGTTATAATTATGGAACTCAACCTCTAGATGTTTACAATATTGATAAGGTTGTAAATCGACAGGAATAGTAACCTCGATCCCATCATGGGGAAACTTAAGGCACTAATGTAAGGTGGATGGAACGGCTTGTACTTCATGGATCCAAGGATGACCAAGAAGTATATTATAAGGTATATCAATATCCACAATATGAAATAAAGTGTGATGGGAAATAGACCCAACAATGATCAGCAAATAAATGGTACGAGAAGATTCCCTCTCAATGTTGTCGTAAGCCTTTATGGTGATCGCCTCTGGTTGAATGTCCTTCGTAGCATAGCCCAATCTTTGTACCAGTTTAAGAGACACTATGTTCAGCCCTGAACCATTGTCTATAAGAACCCACTTGATCTTATGGTTTTCAATGACAACCTCAATATACAATGGGTTATTATCATTGGGACCAAGGGTGGACATGTCTTTTTGATCAAACGTGAGTTGTCGAAATGAAGACAAATGTCTTACTAGTGTTTGGAACTGTTCAGGATTAATATCTTGGGGAGCAATGGATGTTGTAAAAGGTCATTCAAAATAGTTCTATGAACTTTAGACATACACAAGAGATCTAAAATAGAAATATGTGCAAGGGTTTTACTTAATTGGTCTGATAGACTATAAGGATTTTCAATAGTAGGATGAGACGGTTTAGCCTTGGCTGACATAGTGTTTAGCTTTGGATCCAAAGGCACAATATTCACGTTGGGTTCAGTGGAAGAAGAGGGCAAATGGCCCTGAAGGTAACTCATGAGCGTCTAGTTGTGATTGCGCAATCTATGGGTGGCAAGGAGCCATTATAATTAGAAGAAGGATGGGGTTCAAAAATAGTAACCCATGCAAATGGATATGCAATAGAATTGCGTGAAATCGATGCGGTGTTACTAGAGGGAGAGGGTGTTGACCCTATAACAATGGGTCTAGTATTTTGAGGAGTATGAGATAGTTCACAGGATTTAACAGTGACAGTGGCAATGTGGTTTGCAGAAATGCATTCCACGGTATTGTTGTAGTTCTAAGGCATGTTTTTGTAACCCAAGTTGTTAGCATGGGTGTTATGATCCTGATTATGATCATGCTGATTACGATTTTGACATTGATTATAATTTTGTTGCTGATTATTTCCTTGGATTTGATTGTTCCTTGGCAGTTGTTGATTATGTCAAGGAAATGGATCTTTGTATCTTCCCATATCCTAATTAGTGTCCTGTGGAGCAAGTTTGATCTCAACCTCACCACTCTCAATCAAATCTTTAATAAGGTGCCATAATTGGATGCAATGATAGGCACCGTGACCAACAACATAATGGAAATTGCGAAATTCATTTGCCCGATACCAATCAGGTTTGGGTTGATCGTCTGAAAATGGCCTTGGTATAGGCTATACAATCAAATTAGCTACTATGAGCTTTTGGAACATTGCCTCAACAAACTCTCCTACTTTATTGAGGACTCTAAAATTGTTATTGAATGCCCTCTATGGAGGGACTCTTTGCAAAGTGTTTGGTGGATTAGGTGGAGTTAATTGCACATTTGGAGCTGGCAGAACCTACACCATTTGTACATGTCTTGATTTAGTCACACCATTTCTGACTATGTTCTTGTTCTTATTGAACCCCTTGGGTTTCTCTGTTGCAACTGTTTGACTAGGAGATTGGGTCTGATTTGACATTTGACCTTGTGAATAAATCTTGACAAGGCCTTTGGTGATAAGCATCTTCTCAATCTGTGTGATTGACAATTCGAGTAAGATTGACAATTTCAATACAATGGTGTTAGGAATTGGATGTCTACATATAGTACATACATGATCGATTATATTGATGATTTAAAATATTCTACAGCTTGTGACTATTTTTCAAATTGTAATAGTGACATATATGCTACACCATGGCATGTGACGTTTGCACTGATGGATACAAGACCTCTACTTGAATCATTGATGGGATCTTAGGTTAGCTTCAAAACAATTTACCATACATGACTTCTTTTTATTTGCTTACTTGATCATCTTGTTCTTGTAGACTTATTGATTTCTACATTCTTCTATACATATGTGGTTGTTTTGATCATTCTTATAACCCTTGATTTTGAATTGATTATCATGTTTTGTTGGTTGTTGCCTCTTGATTTCTTGTCCTAATATAGGCATTCACACTAGCTATCCTACAATGAGATATGCATATACATCCTTTACAATAGTCTAATTTTAGTTTATAGTTCTTTGAGCACGTTATACTTGATGTGACATACTACTTGGTCACTTCTCCATGTTGACTATCTATGTTTGCTTTTATTATGAGACGCATTGAGTTTAGATGATCACATATATTCTATACATACACAACTTATAACATTCGCACATTGACTCTTGCCCACTAGTGGCATGTGTTTATTGTGAGTTCTATTATATATCTCTCTAAGACATGACTTTACCATGCAGTGAAGGCATATCATTTTTCATCTTCATTGGTTTGTTACTACATTTAGTGCACACTATGAGTTTACATATATTATCGACTCTTTGAGGCCCTTCTATTCTTCTATTTCGTAGCCTTGCTCCTTAGCCTTGTTTCATTTACTAAGTGCTTGTTCATTTCGATATTTCAAAAAGTGCAAAAACATTCAAATATTCACAAAATCTAAAACCAATACCTCTACAGAGCTTGTTTTGATAGTACATATAGTTGTTTGAAGATATTTGTGATATACATGGTGAGTTACATATCAATTTTCTATGCACGTGCTTTTAATAGTATACATGAGTTAAATACAAGACATATATGTTACACATGAGATATGGACATAGAGATATGTAACATTTGTCACACCCATGAGCAACCTTTCCAAATTTGGAGGCATGCCCATGTTGGGGACACCTTGGTACATTTTTCAAGATATATATTTCTATGCATTTCCATTGATCGTGTTGAGCTACTTAAGTTGTTTATACATGACTTGATCTTGTTCGTACTTTTAGAGTTCTATTTTTTATGGATATTGTTCTTTGTTATACTAGATTGTGACGTTGATTGATTATTCATGCCAACATTGCATGATCTATATTTATTTGATGTTGATGATTGTGACATTACTTGATCACTATTGTGTTGCATGTTCTATTTTTTGTGGGTACATTGACTGTGTCTTGGTGAGTTGTGTGTCAATTGCTTTAGAGGATCTTCTTGTCCATGTCATGTCAAAGTCGAGTCACGTTTTCTATGCTTGTGTGTTTATGAATAATTCATTATAATGATGTGTGCATGCATGTATTTACATGCATTTACATGTCTTTCTATGGAGCAATTGACTATTACTATGTTCTTGGTGGTGTGCTTTCCATCACACACATTTTTGCCATTTGCTATCTATTTCTACTTGATATTGCCATGATTTAAATCATGCATTTACTACGATTCTAATTACTACGTGCTCCATTGACATATCTAACTACAAGTAATCATAATCATATCTTGCATGCGAATAACACACTATGTTTGCCTTGGATTATATGTTTTGTGTTTATTGTGTTCAAAATCTCTCTATGATGACATATCTTATCATGTTTATACATACATTTTACATGATTATACTTTTCTATATAACACATGATGCACACAACTATTTATTTTGAGGTAAGTGATTCACAAGGTTCATCCCTCATATCAAAAGACGAGCATACAATGGTCTTATTTCAAAGGTTCAAACATGTTAGATAGAGCATTTCACACACTAAGACATTATATGTTCAGATAGGTTAGATTGAGCAAATTGAGACATATTCTACATGATTTTGAAGAACAATTGAGACATTCTATGATATTTTGGGATAAATTTTGGCATTTAACATGTTTTTGACGAAAAATTAAGACATTATATGATATTTTGGGACAGAGTTTGGCATTTTGTATCATTTTGAGGGATAAATGGATCATATGGGGCATGAACTTTGTTCATGCAAACATTTTTGTTTGTTTTCTATATTGAAGAACGATGGACCAATGAGGAATGATGGTAATTACATGAGCACTTTGGGTCTCTATCCATCAACAACATTGATCTTTTACATATGACCTTGATTTAGGGTTCCAAAATGTGTATTTTGTTGCTCGGTGTAGTGTCGTTGAGGTTCTACGTCGCTCAATTTCTAACACATTTTCAAAAAAGGCAATTAGTAGTTACATTTCCTTGGGGTATGATCATCCATGGGTTTCTTCAGTCAAGTTCAACAAGTGACAGCGTGGTTCGCATACTATCTGGGGTATTCATTCATTCGCTTTCAATTTCAAGTTTTCCAATAATTCAATGCAAGATTTGGTTCTAGAGAAGCTGCAACATCCCCTGACATTGGCTTGTAGCAAACATCGTTGGCCCATCTAGACAAGTCCAGAATAGTGCAGCAGAAGATAGTGTACCTCGTTCAGGTGAAGGTGACAACATCATGGTTGAGGAAAAGTAAAACCAACAATGCATTCTGAGAGATTTTTTGAGTTGATCCAAATTTAAAAACTCTAGTTTATCAGTAGTTTGAAACTTACACGGTTATTATCAATTTGTATTTGGACACATTTAGTCTTGCGGCAACCATGCATGGTTGCAAAACAGGGGATGTTTTATTTAACTCCAACTTCAATATAAAAAAGTACATAATGTATGAGGCAAAGAATCGCTGATAAACTCCTGCATCTTAGCCATTAAATTTTAGTAAATTGCCCTGCTTATGTTTCATTATCTTGTTAATTGGCAACTTCTCCGTTTCAAACATAACTGTCATGAATTCAGCTTTTGCGTCAAACCATAATTTACTGCAGTTTTTATTCTATCTGCTATAATTTTTTTTTTTGTAGAAAATGGTTTCCATGATATGAACCATGGTTTCGTTGAGAAAAATAAACAAATCTTCCCAATAGGGTAAAGGCCAACGAAAAAGTGTTAGTTATTTCCTATTAAAATCTACAAATAACTGTTACAGGAAAAGAGCTCATCATTAAATTGATGGAAGCGGTTAGCATCCCTTCGAATAACTTACCTTGCAAGTAATTTGAAACTAAATTTGATAACAGCATGAAAGTCGCCACATAATGGAAGGTTTTTGACAGTTTGAATGGGGGTTCCAGGAAGTGTGCTATAAGCCCAAATGTAACGGCTAGTTTTTTTGTTCTTATAGGAAAGTGTCTATTCTTCGAGTTCTAACAATAGCTTACTTTCTTCATTTGGCTAGCCAATTTCCCGACTCAGGATCAACTACTACTACTTGTGGAGGAAAGTCCTCAACCAAAATCCAAACAGGGAGCTTCTGCAAGGAACCATACTTCCGAAGATCAAGAACCCCACTCAAGAAGCTGTTTTTAAGAATTGCACAGGGTAGGCACCCCATTCGGGAGAATAGAACTCAGGATCAACTACTTGTTGAATGAGTCCCCAACCAAAAGCCCAAAACAGTAGCTTCTACGATGAACCCCACTTTTGAAGACCAAGAACCCCAAACAAAGCAGCTGTTTTTAAGACTTGCAGGGGTAAGCGTAAATTTTCTGTGACTTTGAGGGCGATGAGTCTTCTGCAAAAAATGTATAGACCTTCTCTTTTAATTGAATCCAGCTGCAGCCTGCCTCCTTTTTCACACCCCTGTCCTTCATCATTTTC
The DNA here is from genome assembly GCA_037957365.1 of Torreya grandis. Taxonomy (NCBI): domain Eukaryota; kingdom Viridiplantae; phylum Streptophyta; class Pinopsida; order Cupressales; family Taxaceae; genus Torreya; species Torreya grandis. The sequence goes on from JARHVA010003776.1 coordinate 1,286,346, forward strand.
CTTACATTTTCTGCATCTTTCCATCTATTGGCTGTAGCATATACATGTGACAACAGCACATAAGCTGACGACTTCTCTGGTTCCCACTGAATAAGATGTTCAGCTGCACGTTCTCCGAGCTCCACATTGCCATGAATTCTACAGGCATGAAGCAATGCTTTCCACACAACAGCATTAATTTCAATATGCATGTTGTTGACAATGTCTTCAGCTTCAGACATTCTCCCAGCACGGCCCAGAAGGTCAATCATACATACATAGTGGTCAGTAGTTACCAAGATATTATGTTCTCTTCTCATTAGGTTAAAATAATAACATCCCTCATCCACTAGTCCTGCATGGCTGCACGCAGACAGAATACCAAGGAATGTGACATCGTCTGGCTTCATGCCTGTCTCTAACATCACTTTGAAGAGATGGAGAGCATCCTTGCCATTTCCATTGTGAGCATAACCAGAAATCATGGCATTCCATGAGATCAAATTTTTAAAGGCCATTTTGTCAAACACTTGAGCTGCATCATATATATTCCCACATTTAGCATACACATTGACAAGAGAAGTCTCCACACTTAAAGACGATGCATATCCAGTTCCAATGATATGGGCATGAAGCTGCTTTCCCAGTTCTAACAATGCCAAGCCGGCACAAGCACTAAGGATACTTGCAAAGGTGAACGGATCCGGTTTAACATCTGTCCATAACACTCTCTGAAAGAGCTTCAGAGCTTCCTCATTGTAGCCATTTTGAATACACCCCACAATCATAGCAGTCCATGACACGACATCCCTTTCAGACATTCTATCAAACATTCGATGAGCATCTACCATAGCTCGGCATTTGGCATACATATCAACAATGGCATTCTCAACAATGAAATTTGTATGAGATCCAGTCCTAATAGCTAGAGAATGAACAATTTTACCGTATACCAAAGCTGCTAAGCTCCCACAAGCAATCAGGGCGCTCGCTAAGGCAAAGCTGTCTTGCTTCAGATCTGCCTTCTCCATTTTACAAAACAGTTCCAGAGCCTCTTCACCAAACTGATTTCGAGCATATCCTCCCATCATGGTAGCCCAGGACACTGCATTTCGTACAGGCATTTCATCAAACACTTGGCGTGCATCGCCTAGACTTTCGCATTTTGCATATAAATCAACAAGTGCACTCCCAACAAAGACATTAGACTCCAAACCAATTCTGGTAATGTATCCATGCATTTGTTTCCCTAAGTTTATGGCAAAGAGGCTCGCACATGTACTCAGAGTACTGGCGAATATGAATTCATTTGGCTTTACGCCACCCTGCATCATCTGGGAAAACAATTTCAGAACCTCTCCGCTTCGGCCACAGTTATGATATCCCGAAATAAGAGCTGCCCAAGACACCACATCTCGCGTAGGCATTTTGTCAAACAATTGGCGCGCACTCTCTAGGTTTCCAAGTTTGGTGTATTTTGTTATTAACCTATTCCAGGATGATACATCGTCTGCTTCGGGCATTTTGTCAAACACATGGCACGTATCTGCGCCACTCCCAAAATGGATGAAGCACTGATCCAGAAGAATACCACCCGCCATACAGCCATGGAGAATTAAAAGGGCACGGGCTTTCTTAACGGATTTGGAATTAATAGAGTTCTGTAGAAGACAAAAACATGTTTTAATGGTTAAGTGGTTGAGTTTTTGCATGATGATTTCCCACAGTCCATTCCCATTGCTACAGTTTGTCAGATGCGTCTGTTCTGATCAGTGATCAAATTTGAAGGGCTGCTCCTAATTTCAACGTGGAGGGCTTATACAACCCTTCGATGATGAAAAGTTGAATATATATTTACATGTTATTTGTAAATCAAATATTATATATATATAATATTTTTCATTTTCATTTTTATAATATTAAAAATTAAGTAACATGTTTAATTTTTTAAAATAAAATTTATATAAAGATTTCACTTAAACAAAATTTGAAATGAACAAAATTTTGATTTTTATCAAGTATAAAGATCAAACCCAAAATCGTTTATAATTGTCCTCTTTTAATTGTAAAATTTAATGTGGGACTCAAAGAACTTATTCAAAAATCAGAGAGTATAAACACTGTGATTCTACATCACAAGAGCTTTCAATTGACATAGCTAATATATTAGAAATCAATTTCATAATTCAAGCAACATTTTTTTGGAAAAAGTCTTGTGCACCTACAACAAATTGAAGTAGCAAAGGTTGACTTATAGATCACAAGCACCAACTATAACTTCACCCCTTTGTTAATATCCAATGGACAACAAGTACACCTGCGACATAGAAATTAGATTCAAATTTGATTCTATGACATTTTCTCCCTAAGTGCAAAAGATACATTCCACTGTATCTATAGAGAATAAATTTTGAAAAGGAAATGGTAGTAAAATTGATACTAGGCTCTCTCCTTTATTGTTATCAAATAATATAATTGATTTCAATGTACAAGATTAAGCAATTTTATTAATGATGTACTTTCATTTTTAGAATTATTTCTTTAAATTCAGAAACACGAGTTATTTAACAGATCTTGTATAGATATTATGTAAACCATGACACATTGAAGAAAAATGTGAAGAGTTTCCTAACAATGCAACAACAAAGTACAAAAGCATTCTAGCACCAAGATGACTTTAGTTGTGCTTTCATTTATTAAACTCCAAAAAATTTATTACTTTAGAATGCAAGCACCCTCTCCAATAAAGTTGAAAGCATTCTCAAATAAAAATAAATTAATTATTTAAATGCTACAACGTGTGCTTGAATCCCTTCTAACAATATTAAGAACCCAAATAAAAGACAAACTTCAAAAAGGAAATTAAATAAGTTCACGTGAGCATATTTTTATTTAAGAAGACCACCATGTGTGCGAGGAACATATGGATATATTGGTCTAGTGGAAAATGATTTCGAGCTTTTATATGCTATCATGCATCATAAATAACATTCTAATCTACCTCATTTAGAGCATGAGGTGCACACATTGAGACAAACATTAACATATCCAATATGTTCAAAGAAAGTTTGGATCTATCATCATTCTTTACCTTGTTTAACTTTGAAAAACCTCTCTCACACACTGTTGTGCTCACTGGAATAACAAGAACAACTTTTCATAAGCGAATAAAACATGGAAACCATTCAGGGTCACCCCCACATAGATCCTATGCTCTAAACATATGTTTTTTTTTTGTTACACTTTATAGATAGTACAAATAAATTCATCAATCTCACCTAAACATTTGATATTATTCACAATAAGTGATTTCCCAACATTAAATTTTTCACATAAACATGTTAACCATCTTTTTGTTTTATGGTCTTTGTCATCCATCTCTTCATAATAATTACAAGAACTAAAAAAACTTAAAATTAAATATAGGTAAATTTGCAAACCTTGTATCTCAAGAATCAATAACATTCACTATAAAACTTTTTCCCAATACAATGCAATCATCTAGTGGCCTTGATCTTTGTGTGTTAGGCAAACTCTCAAATCTCAATGCATGTACATGTATTGTAATGTTCCATTTACAAACTCAAGAGTTCCGCCTTGTGCTCTATTTTAAAGAGATGATATAAGTATTGTACTTGACTCAAATGTCTCTTTGAAATCTCCTATGAAGCATGTTAATAGTAATATCTAAAGTGGTGCTAGTGGAAGTAATGTGACAATGATCCTCTTAGAATTTTGTATTCAACTTATTTAACTCAATGCTTATCTGCAAGTAAATGGATGCAAAATTCTACTTGAAAAATTCTTGCCAAATCATGCCTTTTTCTCTTCTAACCCCCATTCTTTAAATAAAGTATGCATGAGTTTTGTAATAAACTGTTACACCAAAACTTTGAGGCATTAATGAAATCTACCCATCAGGATCATAACATCTCACCATGCTTTCGAAGCCCAGATTCTGAGGTAGATTTACACCCATACACAAGGATCCCCTGCATGTATGAATCTCAGACGAACACTGCCATGCTAACATAGCCACCTGCTCTGTGACATGAACCTACGTGGAGGATCTAATACCAAATATAACAAATCATTGCACCAAAACCTTGAGGCATTAGTAAAATCTGCACATCAGGGTCATAACATCCCACCACATTTCTGAAGCCCAGACTTTGGATTAGATTTTTTCTTGTACACCAAGATCCCTCATATGTATGAGCCCCATACGAACACTGTTATGATGGCATAGTCACCCACTCTACGACTTGAACCTGGGTGGAGGCTCTTATACCAAATATAACAAATCGTTACACCAAAACCTTGAGACATTAGTGAAATTTGTCCATCATGATCATAACATACTGTTGTAAGGAGGGAGAGCATCATCTGATTACTTTTCCATACCAACTACAGATCATTGATCCCCCACACTATCTCCCAATAAGAGAATAGACCTCCCTTCATGAATGGATAGATAATGACGGTGCAGGAATCCAGAGTGATAAACTTGAACTTGTGTGTTGTAAGATAACTAATACATGATGTATACTATAAAAAAAATCATTCTAACATAATATCATACAAACATGTAAATTATATCAAACACATGAAATGACAATGTTTAACTATAAACATTACTTTCGCCAAAGTTTTCAAATAGTTAATGATCTCTAAGATAAGTCAATTTCATACACACTACTTAATTGGATTACACCTCATCTTGGATTGATGGTGCTAATTAAGCAAGTGAAATCTATCACATTGCTTATTTAATGTCATAAATGTAAGATTTGGTTACTTATATAATAATATAAAAAACCAAATAGATTCAATCATAATATTCCCTATTAACAGATTTAAAATATGTTAAGTATGGAAATATCAAGTACATACATTTAGTCCATCAAATGTAATGCAATTAATCTAAAAATAATCTAATTTATCATAGAATAAAAAACAAATTATTAAGCATCTCACCTAAGTAACATACTATTCAGTTAAGAACATGTCAAGGCATCTAGTTACAAAATTTCCATATCTACCTATAAATGTTATTCCATCCATCTAATAACAAAAAATCACAGCGTAATAATAATATTCTAAAAGTAGAGAAATAAGCTTATTTTCATACTCAACATGAAAATGACTAGCAATAAAATCTTAAATGCTTCATATTTAAATGTTTCTTAAAACAATCAAATATTCTTAGAACTTAGTCATGATTACAAAATACACCTATATTTATATATTTGTCTAATCATGCAAGGTTATTAGCCAAGTATATATATATATATATATATATATATATATATATATATATATATATTCAGTTGTAAATAAACTTAATAAGTCAATCATTTATTTAAAAGGGATTTGTATATGATATACTCTAATTAAATAAAATATTGTCCATAAACCAAAGTATTGCATATACCAGTGTTTTAATCAAATCAATAACATTGATTTACAACAATAAACAAATTCCACATAAGCACTTTACTCATTTATTCTTCCTAATAAAGAGAAACTCAACTAAAATACTTGACTAAGTACTATGTCATTCTACATAGCATTTTATATTTTGTGAATAAATGTATACTTATATACATTAAGACTCAGCTAATTGAATTTATTTGGAAAATATAGTTAAATTGATTCTCATTAATCAAATTATATAAACACGCATTAAGTTTATAACTCAACCCTCTATATTAAACACTGTCATCGAGTTTATAATGTTGAGAAAACTATGAGAATATATATATATATATAACCAATTAAACACCTCATATATAATATTATTTAACCAAAAAATACCAATTTGAGTGTGTATTCATATAATATATAGAACAAGATATACACTCAACTATAAAACTTAGCCAAACGTTTATAAAGTTTACTTCAAATTGAAAATAGACTCTTTTACAACATATATTTCATATATCTAAGTATACAAAGTTTCATATTCAACTTATAAGTTATATTCATCTTTTATATATATATACACTCAGCCATATATTCAACTTAGTCACCTAGGTTTAATGTTATATATACAGAGGATATAAGTATAAAATATGTATACCACATAAATGTCCTCTATATAAACTCAAGATCTCATAACCAGATGCATAAATGAAATAAACTCACTTTCATTTTATTTACTAAACGACTTAAGCACACAGTCAAAACCTGCCTAGACTTATGTAAATATAACCCAACATACAATTCATTAAATCCATTTCCTGGTAAAAAATAAAGGCTTCCAACTATATTTAAAATTTATGAATTAAAACCCTCTATTTTTACCATCATTACCCATAAAAGATTCAATCTATGTCTTTGTCACTGAAGTCCTACAGGCATATATACATATTTATGTATATGTATATATCTTTATTATATAAATATATGCATAAATGAAATAAACCCAATTTCATTTTATTTTCCAATCGACTTAAACACACAGTCAAATTATGCTTAAACTTATGTAAATATAACCCAAGTCATTGAAGTCCTATAAGTGTATATACATACCTCTATATATATACCTCAAGTCATTGAAGTCTTGAAAGCATATATACATACCTTTGTATATGTATATATCTTTATTATATAAATATATGCATAAATGAAATAAACCTAATTTCATTTTATTTGCCAAATGACTTAAACACACAGTCGAATCCTGCCTAGACTTATGTAAATATGACCCAACATACAATTTATTAAATCCATTTCTTGGTAAAAATAAAGGCTTCCAACTATATTTAAAAATTATGAATTAAAACCCTCTATTTTTACTATCATTATCTATAAAAGATTCAATCTATGTCTTTGTATTAATTTTATATAACCAAATTGGTTTAACATTTTAATACTAAGTCCAAGACTCTACTGAGTCTAATAAAAATAACCATTAAAAGGAATATTTATACTGTGAAGGATTATCCTAGGGTTATTCAAAATTTAAGTCAAATATAAAAACACAATTTTTTTTTCTTGAGGTATTTTATATAGTAATATAAGAACACAAAAACTTAAGCCTTTTGAATTAGGTTTTTTGGGTTGCATGTAGGGTTCTATGGATGGCCAAGCCATCCACAGGGCCTTACATTCCACCCACTTTTTACAATTTCCATTTAACTAAAAATATATAAACCTTTAAATTCATTACCAAAAAATTTTCCAACTATCAAACAGGGATTGTAATACATCACCAACTTGTAAAAGATATTTATATGCCAAAGAAATCAAATTTGATTTCTTTCTCAGCTCAAAATCCTTTTGTCTACTTCTGCCTACTTTGCCATCGTATGCCCTCCAGGCCTCTCCCCTAATCCTCTTATTCTCATTCATCATCCTAGATATTCCCCAAACTTCTTAGCCATAATTATGGCTTAGTCTATGCATGTTAATAATAACTAAACAAAATAAACAGTTTGCCACCATCTTCTCATGCAAAGGACTTCAAATTTGCATAATGGTTTTGTTAAGTGGTTTTTTACTCAAGTTAAAACCAATTTTAAACCCTAATAATCTCTAATGTTCCCAATTAACAAATAAAATAATCATTCTAATAGCCCTTCAAAATTTGTATATTTATTGACTTCACTATTTTCCCATGCATTGACTTTATAAAAGTCATCGAACATTATAATTTCCATGCTATGTGGACTAAACAACAAGTCCACTATCAAATATTATAACTTGAATCAAACACCATGATGCTAAAAATAATAAGTTTATTGTTGGCATTGCTTTAGCATAAGGTTCTTTCAAATGCCTTCAATTATCCTTTATACCCTATGACAATTTAATCAAACAATGATATTTACCTAATATCATTTAAATAATTTAAACTTTATATATATTCCTTATTTAATGCAACTATTGAAAGAAAATAATTAATATCAATGTTATCCAAGAATACCATTGACTTTAATAAGTCTTCAAACATTTTAGCCATTAACAGAGAATTCAATCTTCACTAATAATCATAAACACATTGCTTAATCATTATGACTTCACCTAGTCATTTAAAAAATATATATTCATTGTTTAGAAACATGATTTTTATTATAATCTTCTAAGCATTAACAATTTCTTAACAATAGATCAAGCAAAGTATTAGAATTTGTATTATACCTATAACAATGCATCCAACACAAACATTGTTTATGAACACTCTGCTATGTTAAATATAGCAGTAAGTCACAACAAGATAGGTACATATTCATTAAATCAACCAAGCAATAACATCAACAACTATTAATGCAGTAACATAACTAGATTAGTTCCATCATATAACTAAATCAACCAGATCATCAAACATAAATAAGATCACAACAGACATATCTATATCATAAATCAAGACATACTAAAGCTATCAAACTCAAACGATAATCATAAAACATGATAATCTATTGTGGTGTGTGCATGGGTTTCCATTTTTATCTGTGTCATACCCCAACACCTCCATCTACACCACTCTCTCTGATGATGCCCTCACTCCATCACACTCTAAAGGATGGATCTGTCCTACATCTATCTCACAATAATGAAGGTAGTTAGTCCGAAACATATGAAATCCATAAAATGCTGATGTATAAACTAAAAAATATGATCATTAGCAAAAAAATATAAAATTAAAACTAACTTCATAGCTAATCAATCATGTAAATTAAGCAACATATGATTATCCCATAATCAACATATAAAATAAAGGTTAAACAAATAATAGTTAATCAAATAACAACCATAATAAGCCACATATCAAAAGGTTATTAAGCTTAGAGAGAAAACGGGATGTGACATGAATTATGATACTCACTTTAATAACCACTCACCATGTCTCCTATATCAAGTCATGAACCATTTCTCTCCAACACTAGATAAGTTAAAGAAGATATAGAATCTAAATTTCCCACCTAGGACTTAGTTTGCTAGACTTATAATAATTTGGAATGAAAATCTTGGGCCCAAGCTCGCTCACTTTATTTGGTACCTATTTTACCAAGGTCTTCCTCTTGGGGAGTGTCTCCTTCATATTGGCATTTCTCAACCAAAGTGTTTTTCTTGTTCTAAACCAAAGTCCTTCAAACATCTATTTTGGACTTGGTCCAAAGCCCATTATACTTGGTAATGGATCCATAGCCTCTTTCAACCCTTTTACCCATAATCATTTTCTTTGTGAATGGCCTTATTTGGGGATAATTCTCAATGGCCAACACATATATCTTTTTATGAATTTTTTCCAAGGATTTCATATTATTTCATTTATAAAAATCTAGAAATTCAATTTTGTTTAACAATAAAAAAGTCTCTTCTCTCTTTTATGTTAATGAAAATATAGTTGTTATCTATTTTTATTTTATGCATATACAATCACAAGCAGAGAAGGTGTCTCTATATTTATAACACTTATAGGAATTACTCAACCACTGGACGTGTGCTCCCTCCACTATGATACACATCTCCCTGGACCACCCAACACACATATATCCTCCCCCAACACCCCATCATTAGTGAAGCCATTCATTTAGTCACAGTTATTTATCTGCTCCTCCACATCAAGGGGGTGGAGTATGTTGCTATTGTGTGGGAATTATATTGTTAGTTTATCCTGATGGAGCTTGCATGTGCAAGGGAGTGGTCTAATGGGAAGTATTGTTGAGCCACCTCCTAGTTGGGGTATTAATATACATTTTGCTCTCCCAAATCCTATTTAATATGGTTGGGTGGCACCAAATCATAATTATATTTATCCTTCCTCTTGGATTGCCCAGCCACCTAAGGAGTATTTTCCACCTCATCCTTTTGAGGCAACCATGTGTGCCTAGTTATTTGCATTTTACATTGTTTTCTTGAGTTTTTTGGCTCTCTCGTTCCAGTGCCTTATCCTGTGTTTATGCTAATTTAAGTTAGTTCCTTTTGGTTGGCATGTAACTAGGTCATGACCTTCTGTTAGCAACCTTATAATTATAATTTTTTTATATTATCATTTTTTAGTAATAATAGTTATATTGATCCATTCTAATAGTAAAAAATACAGATAAAATAGATAGTACTTGGATCCCAACATAAAGGTTTTCTTTCATCATTACATCTCATAAATGTATTTTGAAATTTGCCCTCCCATTCTAGTAAAATATATAGGATAAATCAAAATATTTACATGAGGTGCAATATTTATACCTTAAGGTTGAAGTTACCAAATTATTTTATTGGAAAGGGGTTTTACATCAACATGTAATAAATTTATCTATAATACAATATGAATAACCTTAATAATATTTAAAATAGTAAAATAAAATTTAATTGTATAAGAAATATTTTGGGTTAATAATAAAATATAATAAAAAGGGTTTAAGAACATTTAACATTTTTTTTAAGTCTAAAGATGATCATTAGAAACAGAGAATGTGGAGTAAGTCTAGATAGCAAGGTGAAAAAACCCTAGAAATTTTGAATCAAACCAATATTCCTCCATATAACTGTCAATGTAGACTTATATTATTATAACTACACTCTTTTGGAACCATCATGTCCCATTTTTTGTAACTATTGACACTTCAAAATCCAATTTGATGATTATATTCATCAACCTTAGAACCTCAAAACCCTCGTTCCCTTTTCCAAAATTATGTAAGGACCTCTATGAAATTAATATCCTTATTCAAAAAACATAAGAGGTAATCAGTATCTATAGGGATTAAAATAAAATTTGGCATGTAATTTGGGGCCTATGTTCTCCCTCAATTATTGCCAGGGCCCTCTAATGATTGTAAAAGTTTCACAAACAAAACCCCAAGTATAATGCATATTCACGAGGTAGTCTATTGAATGTAGGGCCTTGTCCTATATTAAATTTCATGCTAGAATGAATGCATGGTAGATAAATAAATTATTTATATTTGATTTAACTCTTCCTTAAATGTTTAAATTAATTGCCCTTGCACTTTCATAGTTGATCTCTAGAAGGATGGATTTGTGTCATATATATTCTAATGCATCTATATATTTATAAAATTATCCAATTAAAATTAGGATCCTATTATCTTGTATGAAAATAAATAACAAATGGGAAATGCTATAAAATCAATATCTCAAGGCATGAGACACCCAAAAAAAGGGTCACGTGGACCCAACCAAGAACTGTACACTACATAGTTTTAAAAAATTACCATTTAACCCAAGAAAACAAGGTTGGAGGATAGAGAAATAGGATAAGGGAATGAGGGAAAGGCATGGTATTAACAAAAAATATGAGGAAAATGTCTCAATAAGAGTCTAATATGAACTGATAATTGACAAGCACACAAACACCCTAGAATAATGCAAGTCTAAAACTAATAACTACTCATACCAAAATTATATATCTATATCACTTAGATGTGTGTGCATACTTATTAAAATAAGAAAATAAGGGAAGATGTAATAAATACTTTGTTCTTTCAAAGCTTATAAAATGACTTAAATGCTCCCACAACAACTACAATGCTTTATAGGCCTATAAATTAAATTTACATGTGGATAAGTGCTCCAACAATTAATAACTTCTTAAAATTAATAAAATACAATTGAAATTTATACACCTACTTTTGGTTGGTGGCTTGATATCAACTAAACATCAATCCCCAACACTTCTGGATCTGATTGAATGTCCCTATAAAATATGAGAACAAAATATGCATGGATAAAGGCTCACAACAATAATAAACTAAAATATATAAATGACAAATAGGAAATGATGCACCCAAGTTTATTGGAATTGGGAGGGCACTCATGGATGATTTACCCGCATCTCCAAATTTGTGCCAAGTAAGGATACCTCTATAGCAATTTAAATCTTGGACCCTATGTTAAATCTCAAATGCATTTTTGGGAACATTTTTTAGGACAAAAAATCAAAGCTAAACAATCTTGATGTAATGTAAAAGAGAGTAGGGTTATGAAATTTCTTAAATATACGATGTGGTGGGAACAATTGGCATACATTGGGATGTCTCAAAAATGTCAGTATGTCATCCCCCTCACATAGAGGAGAAAAATAATATATAAATATCATGAGTCCTAGAATGTGGAAATAAAATATCTAGAATGTATTCCCCCTTTTTTAAATGTGGGCTAAACCTATGAAGCACATATCTCAAAATAAAAGGATTAAGTGCATCATATATAATATAGAAAAATAAAACCATTGATATCTAACATAGTAAGATACCATCTTGAAATCACATATGTTGTAAGTAAACTACACCACATGGGCATTTGATGTAATCTATATAATCACAAGTGTGATATTTCCTAAATAATGTAATCACAATATTAATATTCCCCACATGGACCAAATATAAAAATTTAAGCACAAAATAGATATTCCTAGAGTACAAAACATATAAGCACACATATGACATGCTCCTTGTGGAAAAAATGTAATCAATGAAGCACCAAGGTAGCATGCCCAAATACAACCAACATAGTAGTAGATCTATCAATGTCAATTAAAAATATGGAGTCTTGCCCCAATAAAAGCATGATATGAACCATGGAAATATAGGGAAGCAATAAGAGATATCCACATGATATGAATTATGGAAAATAATAAAATTATGAATGAAATATATCATTGGCACCAAACACAAAGTAATGTAAAGTAGACAACACAAGGAAGAAAGGCACACTTAGCATAAAGTAATCATGCCACACATAAGGTATACATATAAAGTGAGGCAAATTTATCATACACATTAAAAGCAAAGAAAGCAACATATCAAATACATAGTAAGTAATGTTATGTATAGAGTAGATAAAAAAATTAAGACAAACATATCATACATTGATTAAATAAAACAATTAAATAAGGCACATGAAGTAAAAAAGGAAATCATGTCAAACATAAGTGTGAGATATATAAAGTATATAAATAAGTAACATGAAACACACTGAACATAGATAAATCAATGTACTAATATAAACAAACACATTGCTAGTAAAACACTTATATAACCAAGTACAAACTAATACTAAAGGGGTGAACTATTTTATCTAAATTGAATTAATGTGGTGATTAATCATAAATTATATAAATGAAATATAATAAAATGGGGTGTTGTATATACATTTTTAAATATCAAAATGAAGATAAATAACTAAGTTGACAAAGCAAAATGAAAAAAACAAGGCTAAACTATGCAAAAGAGAGATGCACTTAGATTTTTGAGTCATCATATCACTAAAATGGAAAATAGAATGCAAAAATAGATAAAATGTAGGAAACCTAGAAATCTTCTAGAAGTTGATCCTAAGTACCCTCAAGGATAGGAATACCCTGTAGAGGAGAGGAACAAATGCCACTTTTGTCCATGTTGGTCGATCTTATATTTTTACATGAAACTAGAAAAATTAGGTGTGACAGTGAAAATTAGGTATCTTGTAATGATTTCATCTTCATAAAATGTGCAGAGAATTATATGTGCCTTATTGAAGTGGAAAACCCAGATTTGTGCCACAAGGAGATAAATGGATGTGAAGGAAAAATGGGGTAGTAGTTAGATTTATATTGGACCTTAACACCTTATTCTGTTGAGTTTTACCTACATACCAATACTCCTAAGAGGGATCAAACCTCCATGTTGTTCTCCCACCTAGGTGCTTTGTGCGATTGGGCTTCTTTGACTATATTAATGCATCTAGATTTGGATTCAATACTTGATCATGTTTAGTTAGGGCTGCATAAAACTAAATTCAAACTTAGCTATTAATTGCTTGAAGTGCTTGGAAACTAATCTGGGAAAAATATGGAACTTTTACTCAATGTGCACTTGTGTAAATAAGATATTGTAATATAATTGATAAACTTTCCAAGATGCCTAAAATGAATGAGCTAAATGTGCTTTTATAGTGGTTCAAGAGGACAAAAGACTCGTTTGAGAGTTTATAAATCTAAAGGTTAACCCTAAGGATACTTTCCTTTTTGAAAATTTGATTGTTTTGATGGAATGATAGAAATCAAAGATAAGGACATGAATGTTGGGCATTTATATCCTATTGGGTGTTCATGTCCCTTTAAGAAAGGTGTTGATTTTGGGGTCTGAGTTGAGGAATACAGATGCATAAAGGTGTTTTCAATAGTAAGCTCATTTATGTAGGTGATAATAGATGGCCTTATGATGAAATTATGTGTCCATTGGTCAAATTTAATAAATAGGTGTCAATTAATGGTAAAAATGGATAAAATAGACATGATCAAGTATTTTTTACCAAAATTAAGTTACTACATTTCCCCGCTCTTTAGTCTAGAAATAAATTTACTAGATTAAAATAAATTCATACCTTAGTGTGTAAGACATGTTTTGTCTTTGATTTGCATACTTTAATCATGCAAGGCATCATATAGTTTGGAAAACTTTACAAAACACAAGAAGCAGTTATTTCATTTCTTTGAAAACTTCAATTTTAAAATTTGAAACTTTACTTAAACTTTGATAATTTGTAATTCAAAATGAGCTTTGCCAAATTTAAAATTTCTTGTATTCGAATAATTTGAAATTTTAAATGAGAGTATGGAATGAATACACCTATATGTGTGAAATCAATGTTACTTTTTGTGACTTTGCTTAGTGATGATTATTCCCTGAAGCATTGGAGAATTGGTGACTCCCATGAAACACTTGGAGAACATGGTTCCTTGGCTAAACCATTAGAGAAAATTGGAAGTGATCAAACCCCAACTTGAGTTTTCTCTTTGAAATTAAATAAAAATCATTTAGGGACATTGAACCTCAATTTAATTTTGCTAAGCTTTATAAATCCAATATGTGACACAGGTTGAAATCCTAATGGATTTGTACACATAATGTTAGAGTGCACAATGAATCCAAGTCATGCACTATGCACCTAAACTAAATCAACCATAACAGATGGCTTATAGATTCAATTGCAATATTATGGTATAGTCTAGTATAGTTTGGTTTGTTTGAAAGAGGGATCAAAATAGAATGTATTATACCCATGCTCATACCATGTTAGCAACTAAAAAAATGTAATAAAAGAGGCATGAAATTATATCATGCCCCCATTGTAATTTTATAATTTGAAACTATATGTGAATGCTCATTGTAACTTATATTTGAATATTTTAAATTATGTGAATTTTCTCTTTAAAATTGAAATAGGAGTGTATATGCAATGGCATATGCCCCCATGTTATGTGCCAATAACTAATTTTTGTAACATTTTGTAACTTTAGAATTTTGATTATGCCAAATAACTAAATTTTAATTTTTGAATATGGCTTATCTCATGCATGAGAATCCCACTGAAATGCCCCCCTTTTGAGGTGAGTGAGTTTGCTCCTAAAAATTTTCTCATCTCAAAATAAAAATGAACTTGAACTTGTGTAGTAAATATTTTATCATTAAAAATTGTAGAATATGGAAGTGTGTTAGCATAGTAAATTTTGATTTTCCATAGAACTTAAGAGGCAATGCCTATAGAATGTATCATTTAAACTCATGAAATTAGCATGTTAGTATGTTAAGAGTGCATGATATGGATGATGGCACTTATCAAACTCATCAAGTTCAACAAACACACACACAACAAGAACAAATAATAGAAAACAAACATTTATGGTCTAAGGGCCAATATAAAAGACATTTTAAAATGTCATAAATAACGTATAGACATGAAGAATATCGCAAACAAGGGACATGTTCAAATGTCACACATAATACATAATATATCTTAGAGATGCATCAGGGAAACATTACACACAAGGGGTAGTGGCTAACACAATATAAAATCAAATTTTTAATCTAGTATGTATAAATAAACATCATCAATGGAACATTGAATTAGAAAAAAATAGTTTAAGCTTTGTATATGTCATGTGATCATATCCTAAAAATATCATGTTCATGTACACTAAGGAATATAGGAATGTTATCAAACCATTTTTTAAAAATTGAAACCTCAACAGTATAAGTGTTATGGAATGATAACACATGTATACTATCACTTGCAAATAAGATGCCTCCAACTTAGCAGGGCCAATGGGTAGAGGAAAGTCCAACATCTTAATCTATATAAATGTTTGTATGTCTTACATAACACTTCATAGATACCCATGAAGTGTATGTGTGATATAGAAATAATATATTATCTAATACTCATAACATAAATAACATATTTCAAAGATGTAAAATAGATTACTAATCATGCTCAAGACCTGATTTTGGATTTTTTGACAATATTTGAATGTTTTTACAATTTTACATAATATATATTTTTTGTATTTGTGTAATATGGAAAATTAAAAACATCAATTAAGATGAAATAAGGTGTTAAAAATAAAATAAAGGAGACAAATGTGGATAGTTTATAACAATGTCAATGAAAAATGTGCATTAGCAAGGATTTGAATGGCTCTATAGAAGGAATTTCTTCCCTATTGAATGTGAATTGGAATTGTTATAAATAGGTAAGATACTAAAAATGTATGAAAATAATTGACTATACATTCTCATTTCATCAAATTTACACTTGTCAAAATATGTTGCATAGATGGAACAATTAAGCCTAAAATCAAGAGATTTTGCATCAGAGACAGGAAATTACATACTAATACTGCATGCATAATATATAAATTGAATGAATTATAGATCTATGTTATGGAAATGCAAGGTCTAGGTAGATAAAAATAAATGACATGATTGAATAACTAGGACAATAGTGGTTGACATTTTTGTCACGTTCTGGTCGATTCTATCCAAAAAGAAAAATGATAAAATTTTGGGGAAAAAAGCGCAGGCAGGTAGGTGATTGTCACTATTAAAAAAATTGAGCACTATTTTGAGACTATCCAGGCCTAGAAGGAAAACTAGAAGGGAAAAGAGGCCAACAAATAAATGAAATCCAAGGGCACATAATAAGGGATCATGTGATTGCATATGAAATAAATAAAAGAATAAGATGTAAGAAATCATAAGCTATGTACATCATATTTGGCTTATTTTGAATGTTTGTGAGAATTGAATGATCAAAGTTGATCGAATAAATAATATTCATCATGATCAAAGTTTTGACAGTCATATAGGTACATGGAAAACTCTTTTTCTCCATTTAATGACTGGTCATTATCACTATCATGTGGTATGTGAAGTAATTATCCTTCATGTGAAAATGTAATGCCTTATTGATTAGGATATATTTTGGCTTACATTTTTTGTAACCATAATTCTCCCAATGTAAAGGGTTGTCAATATGAATGAGACATAACCGAAACCTTTGTAAGGACAACTTTGGGACCACAATTAATTGGGAATATGATGTTTTTCAAGAATTATCTCTAATGTTCACTATGATGTAAGTCTTTGATACTATATCTGATTTGTGATAATTCTCTCACATTACAATGAGTTTCATTTTTTATAGGTTCAATATGATGATGCCTAAAATAATATCCATGCATGAATATTTTGATCTTTAAATCATTTAGGCAATAACAATTTTCAATTTTTAAAGTTGTAGGTAATACTTGTTGAATTTATGCAATAGCAAGAATTGGTTAATTTTATAGTATGCCAATAATATCCTCATGTTTATACTTATGAATTTTTTTCTTGAAATGTAGTACAATGTTTTTTTATCATGTCATGTGAATCTATAATAAACACAAAATTATTTACTTTCTTTATGTAGAATATGTGTTGTTGATCGATGTCTAGTGGTAGGCCATGTAATGAGTTGCTTTTCCAATAACATCAACAAAAGTATTATAGGTGTATATTAATGTGGAATAATTTGGATTGATTGTGTGATATTTTCATTTTATATCTCCACATCATTGACTAAGTTATTCAAAGGTACCATATAAGGGTTTGGATCATAACTATTGTTTACATGATCTTATTTTGACAATTCACTTCCATATTTAGCATATTTAACAAAAGTTTTTCCTTTTAGATAATATGTTGTTAAGTTTGTGTTATTTTTTACTATCTCACATGCATATTTGTGCATATCTAGATATAAACTATCGAAATAAACATAAGTATTGTTAAAGGATATTTCTTAAAGTGGAGAAAGAATACCTCTACTGAATATGAATTGTAGCTCCAAAATTGAGGGTCAATATGTTAAATAATATAATGCATTTTTAAATTAGATAGCATAATATTGAATAGATTCATCATCATGTTTTTTTAATCCTTTTAAATATTCTAATGTTAATTTAGGCACATCGTGTTTATGAAAATATGATAAGAATATCCTCCAATTTTATAAAATTAGGTAAGGAACCATTGGGAAGACTATAGAACCAATCACTAGCTTCTCATGTTAGAATTTTATTGAAGGTTTTTAATAATAAGTATCCATCTTCAGCCCAATGACAAAAATAATTTAAGTATTGTATTAAATGGTTGGAAGGGCCTCTATGACCATAAAATAATGGTAACATAAGCATTATGAATTGTTTTGGATAAGGATATTCAAATACACTTTGTTTGAGAGGTTGATTTTTGACTATGTTATCATGAATAGTAGCATTACATGATAACATTCATAAAATGAGATTTGAAACATGTTTTTGGAGGTATTCTATAGCATTTATCATAGATATGAGATGATTGGCATGAATTGTGAAAGTTTGAAAAGATGTATTCATGGGTTGTAATTTACAGTTTGTTTGCAATATTAGAATAATGGATTGGCCATTGCTATTATTGGATTTGAATAAGCACTTTGTATAATTTTTGTTAGGAACCCCTTATCCAATAGAAGCACAATTGATTACTTATCTTATAATCAATTAAACATGGAATCATACCAGAATGATTAAGTAACTAGAAACTTGAGACAACAAAGAATTTGAGAGACAATACACACTCTTGTATTAAATACTAATAGAAGAAAATACAATAAGGAAGATGCCACTTCTTCCTCCACCTCAAAGGCTTGCCACACCTCAAGACCTTCTTCCCTCTCTCTCTTGCTCAACCAAAACCAACTCAACAACCTGAGTTGTTATCCCCTCCTTGAATGCTTCAGCTGATCTCCTTGACCTTACTTACTTGTAGATCTCCTTGACCTTGCTTCCTTGCTTCAATGCTTTACTTGCCTTCTTGATGATTACAATACATGCCTCATGGGTCTTTAAATAGGATCCCATGCATACAAAAATAGAACTC
The DNA here is from genome assembly GCA_037957365.1 of Torreya grandis. Taxonomy (NCBI): domain Eukaryota; kingdom Viridiplantae; phylum Streptophyta; class Pinopsida; order Cupressales; family Taxaceae; genus Torreya; species Torreya grandis. The sequence goes on from JARHVA010003776.1 coordinate 1,305,518, forward strand.
TAATTAAAATAATTAGACACGTAGCTCGAGACTATAATTAGCCCCTTAACATGCAAACACTCAGTTCAACTAACTAAATGTTCGTGCAACGAATATTTCTGGAACACACAGGCGACCGACGCCGATCCCTGCTTGCCTGGTGCTACCGACGTCGGCTGACTTCCTGCCGATGCCGGTTGCCTTCTGCACTGATCATGACCGATGTTAGTCATGCTGCCGATGCCAGTGCTTCTGGGTCTTCAACAACCTCCTTTTCTTTGTCTGCAACAAGTTGAAGCTTTTAGCTCCACAACCTAATAATTTTAAGTCATTACATGAAGGAACATTCATATAATTCTATTTTTGTTAGGAAGACATGATATCAATGTGAATGTCATGAAATTTTGTATGAAAAGATAAAGAAGTATTTGGCACATGTGTATCTATTTGTAATGTGGAAGGTGGATGGGGTTGAAGAAGAACATGTTTACTACCTCCATGATGTGATGGCATACCTTTTTTGTTATTAACAGTATAAACCATGATATCCAATATAAGTCATGGGTAAATAGTGGAAGTGGGATGATGATTATTAGAATCTTGAAGTATAGGTAGAGCAATGAAAGGTGTCATACATGACCTTTGTTGTCTATTTTTTATTGGTAATATTTATGATTAAATTTTGAATAAATGAGAATTTTATAACATTTGGAATTACCTATTTTTAATATCTATAGCATTGTAAACATATAACTCTTCTTGTTCATAGGTTATGCTTTATTTAATAAAGTTTTCCATGAAGGATGTTTGAATTTTATCTTTTATAACCATATGATTGTGAGCAAGAAAGATAACATAGTCTAAAAAAAATTTGAAACCATAGATGTTGAATTAGCCATGATCTTGGATCCTTACACAGAAGATTGAGTAAATTTATGTATGAATTAATGAAATCATAGATAAATTGTAAAGGAGGAAGAATCTTGTCTTCACATGGTAATATTGTAAAATATAGCTACTTGCATAAACTCGTATTAACCTGTCTAACCTTCCAAAAAGGAAAAATGCGGTACATATAGGGAAAATTAGGGCAACATGAGGAAGCCTCTAATTTTCCTAATTATACAATTACATTAAAAATATAATTAACCTATGTGACCCTTTTATAACTAACCTAAGGAAGCTTAATTGATAAAAAATGGCCATAAGGCCATGCAGGCAAAACCCAATGGAAAAAAGCACTACACTAACACACCCCCCCCTTAAGCATAGCTTAGGTGAGATGAAAATTGGGTCTTGGCATTAAAAGTCTGATGAGGTACCTAAGTACATAGTGAATAACCTCCATAGGAGGAAGGAGAAGTGGATAATCCCTAAGCGTAATGAGAGCTCATAGATGAAAACATTTACTCTCTATGAAGGGCTTGGTCAAAATATCTATAATTTGATTCAATGTTAGATAGTACTGAAGATAAATGACTTGATCATTGATAAGTTCCCTAATAAAGTGTATGTGAATCTCTATGTGTTTGTTCCTTTGATGGAGAACTACATTCCTACAAATCTAGATAGTGTTTTGGTTGTCATAGTAGATAATTGTTGGCTTATGAAACTAGATACCAAACTTAGTGAGAATCCCCTGAAGCTAGATTGCCTCAGTGGTGGTATTGACAACCCCTATTTATTCTACCTCTATAGATGATAAAGAAATTGCATGTTGCTTCTTGCTTGACCAGTTTATTAGACCTAAACCAAGTGAGAAACTATAGCCTAAAGTGGACTTTCAACTCTGAATATCTCTAGCCCAATCTGAATCTATGTATCCAATCAAATCAAACTTTGTTCATGCTATATAGTGTATCCCATAGTTATGTGAACCCTGAATGTAGTGCAAAATCCATTTAGCTACTTTCTAGTGTAATTCATGTGGCTTCTACATATACTAGGAGACCATGCTAATTGTATAGGATATATTAGTTCTAGTGTGTGTGAGATAGATAAGACTACCCACAAGTTACCTATATGGAGTTGCATCAACCAATGGTGTAGGACAATCAGCCTCAAGCTTCACACCAGACAAGAAGGGAGGAGGAGTGGGCTTACAATTATCCATGTTAAACCTCGCAAGCAAATTAAGAGAATACTTAGATTATGATAAAGTTATCCCAGAGTTTGACTGAATGATTTCAATCTTGAGAAAGTAATGCAACAATCCCATGTATGTCATTGAAAATCTATCTGAAAGTGTAGTTTTCATTACTGAGATGGATGATCATGAGTTCTTTGTAATCAACAAGTCATCCACATAGAGAACTAGGATCAACAAAGAATCATCCTATTTTAAGATGTACACATTCATATCTGAGTGGCATCTGGTCAACTTGACTGTGAGGAGAAAGGAGTCCATCTTGGCATACCATGCTCAAGGGGCCTATTTGAGTCTGTAGATAGATTTCCTAAGTCTATAGACCAATGAGGAATCTTCCATAAAGTCTTGTGGTTGCTCCATGTAGATCTCTTCTTTGAGGTCACCATGTAGAAAATCACTCTTGACATCCATTTGGTGAACATCCCATCGATGTGTGGCTGCGATGGCTAGATTGAATCTAATAGATGTCATCGTGGCTATAGAAGCAAATGTCCCAGTGTATTTTATGCCAAGCACCTGAAAAAACCCCTTTGCAACTAGAAAAGCTTTGTACTTATCAACAAACTCATCTGCACCATACTTAGTTTGATAAACCTATTTATAATGGACCAATTTTCTTCATTTAGGAAGAGGGACCAAGTCCCATGTTTTATTCTTGATTAGGGAGCTATACTCCTCCTGTATAGCAAAATCCCATTCTAGAATGCTAGATGCCTCATGAAAGGTTTATCGATCTGAGGCAATGGCCAAGTAGGCATGTAAAGTCCCCTAAAACTGTGAACGTGTCAACCTTTTATCCAATGGATTTCCAACCCATTTCCTTGCATTTTGAAGTGTCTGTCTAGCCCAAGTGGGACCAAAATTGTATGAGATTGGAGAATCAAGAGGTGAGTCATCATCATCTGAAGTGTGATTGTGAGATGGAGGAGGAGAATCCTCATCATTTCTCTCATCACTTGAACTTGAAGAAGAAGAAGAAGAAGAAGAAGAGTCATCCTAATCATCAAGAGGATTTTGAGGTGGATCCAAGTCACTATCTAAGGTGGAATCAATGTCCAGTGAGACTTTTGAAGAGTCTCAAGTGCTAGTAGTGAGTTCAAGTGGGATCTCACAAAACTTGACACTCCTTTCAATGAAAAACTTATGAGTTCTAAGATGAAAAAGCTTGTATCCCTTAGTACCCTCTACATACCCCACAAAGATATAAGACTAACTCTGAGGGTTCATTGCCTTGCATTTATTCTTGGGAATATGGGTCATTACTAGGGATGCAAACACTTAAAAGTGATTTACTGCGGGCGTGTGACCATCCAAAGCTTCAAAAGGAGTGATTCCTTTCAAGTCTTTACATGGAACATGGTTATAGATATAGCACACATAATTGATTGCTTCAACCTAAAATTGAGGAGCAAGAGACTTGGATTGAAGCATGTAGTTGGCCATTTCTTTCAAGGTACAATTCTTACATTTGTCCACACCATTTTGTTGAAGACTATATGGAACTATGTATTGCATCTAAATCCCCTTCGATGTGCAAAATTGCTCAAACCTGTTGTTGACATACTCCCCACCATTATCAGACTTTAAGATTTTGATGAAATAGTCTGACTACCTCTCCACAATTGCCTTAAAATATTTAAAGTGATTAAAGACCTCAGACTTCTTTTTGAGAAAAAACACCTAGGTGTACCTCAAAAAGTCATCAATGAATGTGAGCATGTATCTAGTCTTGTTGAATGAAGGTTTTGAAAATGAACCTGTTATGCCACTGTTGGCCTAGATTTTTAAAGACAAGAAGAACACTATTATGTATGTTAGTGCTCCTAGTTCCTAGCAACAAAAGGTTTTTTATGAAGGGGAGGATATGACTATGAGATTTCATGACTTATAAACTAAGGTGGAAAGGTTGGAGAGTGATAAGAATATTTTAGAGGGTCATATTCAACAAATGTTATATATGAGTAAGATGACTATTAAAAATTGTATCTCTAACATTAATGTGCTTAGGTAATTTATAAAACTTGGCAAAGAATAATAGATTGGGGTATGTTTGAGCAAGATAACTAGGGGTACTAATAAAGTTAAGGATGTGGATGATAAAAATAAGATAATGAAGGATATGGAGATCATCCTTTGTAACCTAGTTAAAGAATGGAATCATGTCATTAAGGACATAAATATGTAAATTTTTTAGTCTTGTGTTGTATTTTGGGTTGTATATGTGTTATTTCTTTGTTGTTGATACATAGCCTTTTTGTTTTATTAATGTTAACTAATGTGTTTTATTCCTCTTTCTGGCCTAGGGATTGGATTTTTTAATGGGTTGGGACCCTGTAAAAACCCATACCTTTACCTTAATAATAATAAATAAAAGTGACAAATCAAAACATAAATGAACAAGGCTAAAATATGCAAAAGATGTATGAACTTAGCTTTTTGAATCTTCAAGTGACTGAACTACAAAACAAAACGTAGGAATTAAAAAAATGTAGGAAACCCATAAATATTACAAAATCTAAGCCTAAGTTCCCTCAAGGACAAGAACACCCATTAGATGATAGAAGTGATTGTAGCTTTAATTCATGTTGGTCGATCTTATCTTTTTACATAAAATGCAATGTATGGAATAGTCAAGTGTGATAGTGAAACTTAGATCTTTTTGCACTAATTTCACCTTCAAAAAGTGTGTGTAAACATGTATGTGTCTTCTTGAAGTTGAAACCCCTAGCTTTGTGACACAAGGAGATAAATGGTTGTGAAGGAGTAAAAAAGGGTTAGAGGTTGGAGTGATGCTAGACCTCAACACCCCACTGTGTTGAGTGCATCCTACATACCAATACTCCAAATAAGGATCAAACCTTCATGTAGCTATCCCACCTAGGTGCTTTATGCAATTGTGTTTATTTGAATATATGGGTTCATCTATATTTGGATTGAATACTTGATCATGCTTGGCTAGGGCTGCATAAAACTAAATTTAAACTTGGCTCATGGCTACTTGAAGTGATAGGAAATTGATTTAGGTAGAACAAGGAAATTTTACTCAATGTGCACTTGTGTAAATAAGCTCTTGTAATATAATCAAGAAATTTTACTCAATGTGCACTTGTGTAAATAAGCTCTTGTAGTAGAATCGATAAACTTACCAAGATGTCTAAAAGGAATGAATTAAATGTTTTTTATAGTGGTTCAAGAGTGGCAAATACCCATTGGAGTGTTTATAAATATAAATTCTAACCCTAAGGATACTTTCCTTTTATAAATTTTAATCATTTTGACAAAAGGACATAAATGATAGATAGGGATAGGAATGTTGGACATTCTTGTCCTATTGGGTGTTTTTATCCCTTAAAAAATGGTGTTGAGTTTGGGGTCTGAGTCAGGGAACACATATGTGTAAAGGTGTTTCTAGTAGTAAGTTCATTTGTGTAGGAGACAATAGATGGCCTTGTGATGAAATTAGGACTCCTCTTATGCTCAGGATAGATCAAATTGATGAAATAGGTGTCAATTAAGTGCACATGTCAATTAATGGTAAAAAGGAATAAAATAGGCATGATCAAGTATTTGTGACCAAATTTACATTGCTACACTTATATAACCAAGTAAAAATCAATACTAAAGGGGTGAACGTAACAAACACAACATGCAATAGGAAGAAGTAACACCTAAAAGTCACACTCAACGAGTACCAGATCTACAATCAAATACAGACTTTTTCTGTGATCTGGAAGATGGAGGCCAGGTAGGAAACTACTTGGCAACAGGGGTAGTGGGACAAGATGGCAGAAATGAACAGGAAGAATGGGTTACCCCAAAGAAAAAGATCCAGAAAGGTAGAAAATATGCAGATGTTGGTACTGAGCCCAAACAAGGGAGGCCAACCCTAAGGGAAACAAGACAAAGAGAGATTGCTAGGGAGATTGCCAGTGGAAAACAGAAAACACTGGAGTCCCAACCCTCCAAACTCTCTAAATGAGAATATTATCATGGAATTTGAGGGGCTTTAACAGTCCCTCAAAGTAGTTTGAGGTTAAAAACTACATTTAAGATAATAAACTAGATATTCTATTACTCCAAGAAGTCAAGATGAAAGAGGAGAATTTTGCAAAAATCGCTGACTATATATGGCCTAAGGCGGCTTTTTGTATTAGTCATGCTGGAGGGGCTTCAAGAGGGATTGTCACTATGTGGAATAGTGCTAAAATACAAGGATCTCTTATGGCCCATAATAAGCACTTTTTGATTGCCAATTTTTCCATGAATTCCTTGAACTGGATGTTGGTAAATGTTTATGCACCGAATAACAGAGCTTTGAGACAAAAATTATGGATAGATCTAAGTAGCTACAGGAATAATCCTCAAAATTCTAAATGGATGTTAGCTGGATATTTTAACACACCTTTACACCCTTCCAAAAAATAGGGTGGAATTATTGATTACTCGGACAACATGTTCGACTTTGTTGAATTCATCAATGATTGGAGATTATTGGACATAGAGCTACAGAACCAAAATTTTACTTGGACCAATAGAAGAAGAGGAGATCAAATGATTCAGGTTAAATTAAATAGATTTCTAATATCAAGCAACTGGAATGATTATCAGAATATGCAGGCGCAGGCTCTACCTAGAACCATGTCCGACCATTGCCTGATTATCCTCAATTGGAGAGATCAAGGACATCACAGACCTCCATTCCATTTTAAATCTATGTGGAGTAAACACAAAGGTTTTAGACAAATGGTGGATCAATGGTGGAATATTCCCATTCAAGGTACTCCCATGTTTAGAATAGTCAAGAAACTCTAACACATTAAACAAGAAGTTTATGGCTAGAATAGATATAGTTTTGGGCAGGTTTTCCAGCTGAAGAAAAATATAATGGGAAAACTCAAGGCTATTCAAAAATTGATTGATCAAGGGGATGAATCTGAGGCACCTTAGAAGAAGAGAATAATCTATCTTCAGAATGGAAGAATCTGATGGAAAGGGAAGAGGTTTTCTAGAAACAAAAATCCCATGTTCAATGGCTTAAAGAGGGTGATAGGAACACTGCTTTTTTTCATCTCTTAGCTATGAAACATAGAAAATCCAACTCAATAACTAAGCTTGTCCTGGATAATGGAGACATTATTACTAAGGATAACAAAATAGGGGAGCAAGCTAGGGTGTTCTTTCAGAATCTGCTTACGAAAGACAACAATAATGATAGAATTGATAGATCTATGAGTCAATTCATTAATAAAATGCCCTGTTTGATAACAGAAGAAGACAATCTAGAAATGTTAAAGCCTATATCTAATGAAGAAGTACATACTATTTTATTCTCCATGGGCACTTTTAAAGCCCCGAGTCCTAATGGCTTTCCTCCTATATTCTTTCAAGAATATTGGGAGATTGTTGGAGCGGACCTCATGACTGCAGTTTGTGATTTTTTCAGATCTAGAAAACTTTTGAAACAAGTCAATAATACCTTCATCGTACTTGTTCCTAAAAAATCTCAACCTTTACACCTTGTTGATTTCAGACCCATTAGCTTATGCAACAATGTGTATAAGATATGTACTAAACTGTTGGTTTTGAGAATTCAACCCTTGATTGACAAAATTATTTCTCTTGCTCAAAAAGGTTTCATCCCAGGCAGACGGATTCTTGATGTTGTGATCACCACACATGAGACTATCCACTCCATGGATAAGATCAGAATCCCTGGGATGGCTGTCAAGCTTGATATATCCAAAGCTTATGATAGAGTCTCATGGACTTTTCTATTCCAAGTGATTAGAAAATTTGGGTTTAATGATAAATTGTCTTGCTTATTATGGAATGCAGTCTCTTCTGCTAAATTCTCAGTGCTGGTTAATGGTATTCCTAGAGGGTTTTTTTCCTCCTCGAGAGGAATTCATCAGGGAGACCCTCTCTCCCAGTACCTATACATCATTATGGCTGAGGCACTGGGAAGATACATACAAGCTGATATAGTTTCAAAAAAGCTAGTAGGCATCAAACCTGCCTCTTCCCTTCATCCTATGGTTATACAAAAATTTGTGGATGATACCATCTTATTTGGCATCTCATCCGTGATCAAAGCTAGAATATGGAAGAATATACTTAATGATTATGGCAGAGACTCGGGACAAAGAATAAATTTCTAGAAAAGCAATGTGTACTTCAACACTCCCAATGAACTTAGACATATAATCATTGATATCTTAGATTGTGCTGAGGTTGGCCTACCAGATACCTACCTAGGTCTCCCACTCTTGATCAAAGAGGTATCTTCAGGATTTTGGAATGGTATTGTGGAACATACACAGAGGAAACTTCTTAGGTGGAAGGGGAAACTACTCAGTAGTGCGGGTAAGCTGCAACTTCTTCGGGCATCCTTGCAAGGTATTCCTACTTACTTCGTGTCTCTTTTTAAAATTCCTACATATTTTGCTGAAAAGCTGGAATAGATCCAAAGGAAATTTTTATGGATGGGAGTGGAAGACAAACAAAGAATGTCTTTAGTCAGATGGGAAAAAGTGTGTCTCCCAAAATCTCATGGTGGACTTAATATAAGATCCATCAGGAAAATGAATAAAGCCCTTCTCTCAAAAGTTAGTTGGAATCTGATTCACAACAATAGTGAGTGGGGGGAAATAATGTATGCCAAATACATGCATAGCATTGATGATTCCAACTTTCTTCAACATGCGGGATTACCCCAGGGTTCTGTGATATGGAATAAAATGCTAAAAAGTAGAAGTCTTCTCAAATAGGGAATTAGGTGGAAGCTTGGAAATGGCCGACAGATTAAATTCTAGGAGGCTAATTGGTTAAGGGACAAGCCTCTCATCTCCCAAGGAAACTATAGAAAAATTATAGACCTGACTACTCAGTTCTTTAGAGATAGGGTTAGTGATTATATGGAAAATAACAATGGGATGAGGAGCTAGAAAACCTTTTGGATTGTTGTGTGCACATGCCTGAGCTTATCCCAAGAATTTGGCAGATCTAGAAATGTGTTCAAGAGATTAGAATCTCTCTCTTCCCTCATGAGGATGAACAATACTAGTGGCCAGATAAGAATGGATCATTCTCTGTCAAATGTGCCTATCATCTGCATACACCTGAAGCTCAAAATAAGGAGGTATGGAAAAAGGTTTGGAATCATAAATTCATTCCAAAGATTAACTTGTTTTGGTGGGCTACTTCCCATAACAAAATCCTTACTCAGGACAACCTTCAAAAGAGGGGGTTTACTTTGGTCAACAGATGTTTTCTGTGTGGTTCTAGAGAGGAATCAATTTCACACCTATTCATACACTGTGAGTTTACCTGAGATTTATGGGGCACAATACTTAACAACTTTGGCATTGAATGGGTTTGCAATTTTGACCTTAAAGAAGTAATTCTCAGCTGGAACTCAACCTTCACACATCCCTAGATTAAGGAATTATGGAAGCAAGCTCTGCCATGCTTGAGCTGGACTTTATGGAAAGAGCAAAATCACAAAATTTTTAGGGACACTGCTAGAAATGCTGCTCAGGTGTTTAACTCCTTTGCTAGGACCATCTTGGAAAGTGTTACAATAGCTCATATTAGTATTACGGAGGAACCCCTATCTGAATTTAAAAGTCAAATTGCAGCCAAATGGAAGGTTTTAAACCATATCCCTGGGCATGATAATTCCAAAATTATTTAGAGACTTCATACTAAATGGATACCACCTAAACCCAATTGGATGAAACTCAATTTTGATGGGGCATCCAAGTTGAGTGGTAAAGCAAGTGGAGGAGGAATAATAAGAAAGAAAAAGGAGGGATGTTTGCTGTCTATGCTGGTGGCATGGGTTGCCAGAGCAATAACTATGCTGAAGCTATGGCCTTACTTTGGGGATTAAAGTTAGCTATATCCCTAAGAATTAGAAATTTGAATATTCAGGGAGATTCTAAGTTGGTCATAGATGTCGTTAATAAAGATCTAACATTGGTATCCATCTAAAAGACATCATTACGGACATCCAGTTTCTTTTACAAAAGTTTTTCGAAGTTGAGATTACCCACACCTATAGAGAAGGTAACAAGGTCACTGATGCTTGTGCCAACCTTGGTCAGTAATTCTCAGGATGGAGGGTATGGTTACAAGGGGCTCATATACCCACAAACATTAGAGAGATCATTCAGAAGGAGATGACGGAGCATGAATGATGCACATTGATGATGAAAATAGCTTTCAAAGGCGGTCCATGTGGAGAAGGCCATTGCAGATCATGGAAAATGATAACCTTAGTACTTCCTTGATTGTCATGATTAATTCCTTATATCATGAGGTGGAGGTGCGAGAGTCACATCATGAAAACCAAGGGGGAATTATTTTCAAGCATGAAAGTAGACGTCACTACGGTGGGCCATTTTGTAAAATAAGCCTTCACATTTGCATTCAGTGCAAATGAAACTGAGGGCTTGTCACTTGTTTGAAGCTCAAGACGGTAATTGGGGTATGAAGATTCAAAAATTCAAGAAATTTTAGAGGACACTGGTGGGAAACAGGCTTCTCGGGTTTTTGAGGTCACTAAAGAGCAGGGTGTTAATTCTAGGGGAACTGTTGATAATAAGGAGAAGATGCATGTAGAAGAAGTTGGTGAGGGTTCAGAGTATGAGAATGATTGGAAAATAAATATTGGGGCCTTGAAGGTCTGCATTCAAAAGCTAGAAAAGGTCTTCACCAAAGGCCTTCGAAATAACATTCTGCTGAATATGACTATGTTGGAAGCGGTGGGTAATCTAGGGAATGCTAACAATGCAAACAATGAGAATCTTAAGGATATTATTAATTTTATAGTTATGTAGTTTCATCCTTTCTGATTCTGGTCTTTCCAGTGTTTTGTTTTGCTTCTGACTTTGTTTCTCAGCTGTGCCGTTGGTTCGGTGCTGGCATCTTTTGTTTGCCAACCTTCCTATCTTTTTTGACTGTATAGGGTTTGGCCCCTGGTTTGCCGCCTTAATTAATAAAAAACAAACACAACATGCATATGAGCATATATGAAAGCATTAAGCACATAAAGGTACATGTAATAGGTAATATAGACTATAATATATAAAATCATATGAAAACTCATTATGATAAAGTAAGTCATGAAATATATAACCTAAAGTGATGTCCCCCACAAATTTCCCCAGGGAGAGAATGGAAGGTTCCTCTAGACTACAATGGCTTCATAATCATGTGTATAGTTGTTTCTTGTAGAGCTTGTATTAATCTTTACAATATCATTAGTAGTATGTGTATATAAATAGTCAAAATATAACCTCTGTCAATAGGAAGATAATCATGAGCATACAATGTGTACTCTACATAGTCATAATATGTCAATTATGTGAAAATAAAAAGTCAATAAGATAAAAGCAAATGAATTTTATAAAATTAAAACTATCCATGCAATCAAAAAATCACACAAAGTAAAATACGGGCCAAAGGAAAATGAAGAAAGGAAACAAGAGGGATCCCTAAAAACCTACAACTTCAATAATAAATATTTATGTTTAGAGGCATGTGGCCTCAATAAATGTTTTGTCATCTCTTGGACGTAAGCATAGGCTTTGGGAATGGGATACAAGTATCAAAGGTAAGAGTGGAAAATAAAATAGAAAATAAGATGAAATAGGTAACAAGAAAAAACTATACGAATGATTATGTATAATAAGAAAGAACCATAGGAGGATAAGAAATAAGATCAACATAGAAAAGAAATAAGAGGACCTAAAGCAAAGAAATATTGAAAGCATGTTGAAGATGGGAAACCAATCAAATATAATAAACATATTAAAGTAGGAAAAAATGGGGGAAACTTCAAAATTCAAATAAGGTCAAAATGGAAAACTCTAGAGAGCCTATAGATCAAGAAGGCAAAAGAGGACACAAGTGGCTAACCGATGATGAAAAGGAAAGGATACGAAAGAATCCAAGGCTCCCAAAATATTTTTTCCAAACAAAGGAAGGGAAATAAAAATAAGGAAGGAAAACCAATCAAAATGGAAGCAATAATTAAAAACATAACTATGTAAAAGAAATAAATATTATTTAGTTTTAAACATAAGCGGTTAATTTCTAAAAACTAACCAATTATATAGTCATACTCCATGGAATCATCATCATACTCTATATAAGTTGAAGTGTTTATATCGTCCAGAATAAGATTGAGGTATCGAGTTTCCTCATGAGTCTAAGAAAGATAATACATTATCATCATCATTTCCATTATCTGTATTATATATTTCACTCCTTGCAGAATAGTATGATCCTTTATCTAAATGTTAGCTTGATAATTTTTACTCATATTTGGTTGTGTAGTCATAGTAGGATGGGATAGGTAAACCCTTGTAGGTGGGATATGAGATTCATGAGCATTATGCTCATAAATTGGTCATCATAACAAAAAATTAAGCATTGAAGCTCAACATTGATGGAAATTCTCTCATTTGGTTTATCAATGTTCTTTTGATAAAAATATCATAAGACCCATTATCTGGGACTCCTAAACTAATATGGTCTTAGGACCTACTATGATAAATAAAATAATGCAACCAAGTGGTTTCATATTAATTCCATCATATGTCATAATAATTGTTGTGGTACCCCATAAATTTATCTGATAGATTCCAAGACTATTAGGAAATTTCTCTGTGTATACATTAATACTTAAACTATTATCTATCATAATTCCATATGTTTTTATTGGACACTAAATTATGAAATCTTGTATGAATAATAATCCATTGTTAGATGATATTTGAATCTCTTGATCATAAAATATAATTAGATAGGGTTCCCTCTTTGTTATAACAACATTAACCACACCTATGAACTCATCAAGTGGATGAGCATTAGGAGCTTGTGGAGGTTCTCTTTGATCTACCATATTAACATTACCTTGATATTTTAATTGAGTTTCATGTTTTGGAAAAGGATTAATAAACATTTTCAAATGTTGATTAGGTGGATCCACTTATTTGGTCAATTTTTTTTTTCGATGTCCTCTATCTGAATTTGGTTGTTATCAATAAGGTCCTATATCTTGTGTTTCAATGTAATGCATTTATTTTCAAAATGTACCATGACTCTTTATTATAAATGTGTTGTATTTGTTTCATAGTTTATTCTTTACGTGATTTACACTCATCTGGACTATATTTTCTTAGTATATATATGATTTTTTTAATGATATTAGCTCATGTTTTATATAGCCCATGCTTTTGGTATCCATTACATTTGTTAATATTTAGTTTTACATTGGGTGAATTTTTTATGGGTTATTTACCTTGTGGTAAATAAGTATTTACTAGTACTATATAGTAAAATATAAATACGGTGATATGGTGTGTTATTTAACCAAAGCATGTTATTGTTGTGAATAACAACAATAGTCGTGAATAGGTTATTTGGTTAGAATATTATGTTTTTAGATATATTGTTATATGTTATAACAATATATCATATTTAGGTTTTCACTATTATAGGAGGTTTTATAGGTGAGAGAATATTTGGGAGTTGTTATAGGAAATATTCCTATATATTTTTACATGTTCCGTATGATTGAATTAATCAAAGAATTTAGAGAATAGAAGTGTGAAATATATTATTGTGTTGAAATTATTTATCTGTGCTTCTTTATGTGCATGTGTTAATTTTGAGTTTGGTTGTTTGAGCTCTCAACAGTGATATCAGAGTAGGGATGGGCTTCTATAAATTTGCAAGGGGCAGTTTCACCATGATTTGTCCCTATATATGAGTAACTGAGTTTTAAAGAATGATTGTTTGTATGTGCATTATCAGTTGTTCAAAAAAAAATCAACTACTTAGTATTTTTTGTAATTGATAGTATAAGAAAAGGAGGAGTTTTTTTATCCACATAGCATTCATATCTGCATTGGACGGGTTCTCTACCATGGAAAACTTGTCATTTTAGTGAAACTGACATGGCTTTGGTTTCTCTTAATAGATCATTATTGTGAGAAAATCAAGATGTATATCTTTCAATACTTCCATTTCAAATCATTATTGCTCCTCTACCATTCTACCGAAGTGCCATGCATTTTCTTAACTACAGGGAGTCTATTGTTATTAGACATAATTAATCTAAAGTTTCAAATCTGGATATATTATGAGTAATTATTTGCTATGAAAATGCATTTATAAACCTCCCACAGTATGGAGATATTTCAGCGTGGAATGTGTTAACGTGGTGCCCTCCATTTCCATTACTCATACCTATCACTCAAGGCATTAAGAAACTATTTATGTAAAACTTTGCAGTCACCTACCTTGTCACATCCTATCTGCCAATGCCATATGCATCATACTCTTGGTTGCATTGACATTCAAAAATATGACTCAATCTCCTAAAAATTTGAGGAAATTACTATGGGAATCCATGAGCTATCATATCTTCAATAATGAACTATTAATTTGAACCTTGAGTCAAGGAGCATTGTGATAGTTTGGTTTAGTTTTTTAATAGTGAGAATTAACTCGGTACATCAACGCTGTGAGTAGTTCGGTCCATGGTATTTTGAGTTTTATGTGAGTCGAGTCTTTAGTTTTTTTAATGAGTCTTAGTTTTTAAGATTGAGCTTTTAAGATTTATGTTAAATAAGTATTACGTGTCAACTATTTTTTTAAGTCTTAGTATTAAGTTGTGTCTATATAAAGTTATTTTGAGTGTCAATATAAATATAGTTAGAAATTCCTTTGCATCAAAAGACAATTTGTAGGTTTATGAGTCAAAAATTAAAAGTTGTCAATATTAATGTTTTAGTCATGTGTTAGTGTCAAAAGTCCTCAAAATGTTTTTTAGAATTAAAAATCTATTTATATCAAAATTGTCATTAGTTTTTTGGTCTTTTATGACAAAAATTCAAAAATGTCAGTTTAAATATAGTGAGTTTTGTATATCGATAGAGTCAAAAGTCATTATCAAAAGAGTCAATTTTAAAATGTGTTGTCATTTGTAAAAAATTCTAAATTATAAAAAAAAATTGCCTTATGAACATGTTATTGCTTGTATGTGATGTCTGCATTGTGGGGGATTTCCCTCAAAAAAATGACATGCAGCTAAACTTCTTCAAGATATTCACTGAGTGAGTAGCTTCATATACTAGAGAATGGAGGATACACAGAGGAAGGAGGTCTTTTAGTGACCTCTCATCAGTCACCAATGATGGGGATACACCAATGTTTTGGTGGCATTTTATGAGGTGTGATTTTATTATTTCCATTGTACGTTTGAAAATAAGAACAGAAGAATAATACATGTTCATGATTTGTAATTTGTGTGAAAATTCCAAACATGATTCCCTAAGGTGAAGAAATTACAAAAAGATAGAAAACACCAATGTAAGTCAGTTCATGGATCTTAAAAAGGTATGTGGTAGAGATCCAAAAAACCACCAAGAGGTGAACAATAGACAAAGGAGTTCCTATTCATGTCAAGGTTTATGGTAAACCTGTAAAACCATGGGAGGAGTGAGGTTCTCTTTATATCAAGGTCATGAGCCACATAGTTTGGCATGCTACAAGAGGTGAGCATACTACAGATAAGAGTGAATGTTTTTGCACCATGTAAAAACTATGGAGGGCGGTGGGGGCGGGGCGGGCGAAACGGGGGCGCGGGGAATGTTAGGATTTAGTTTTACTTTGGGTAAATTTGTTATTGGTAATTTACCTTGTGGTAAATAAATATTTACTAGTACCGTATAGTAAAATATAAATACGATGATATGGTTTTTTATTTAACCAAAACATGTTATTGTTGTGAATAACAACAATAGTCATGAATAGGTTATTTGGTTAGAATATTATTTTGTTAGATATATTATTATATGTTATAACAATATATCATATTTAGGTTTGTAGTATTATAGGAGGTTTAATAGGTGAGAGAATATTTGGGAGTTGTTATAGGAAATATTCCTATATATTTGTATATGTTTTGTATGATTGAATTAATCAAAGAATTCAGAGAATAGAAGTGTGAAATATATTATTGTATTGAAATTATTTATTTGTGCTTGTTTTTGTGCATGTGTTAATTCTGAGTTTGGCTCTTTGAGCTCTCGACAACAATGTAATATTGCTTTGAAATTTTCCTATTGATATGCCTACAAATCCTTTCAAATATGTTCTGGTAAATCAAAACTTGAAAGTATGTTATCATATTGTAAATGATTGAATTAATGCAATAACAAAGAATATTGTGTTGGTTTTTGTACAAAAGGACTTTCCTAGATGAAAATCTTGTGTATCATGTGCTTGTGCCATTTTAACTTTTTGTTATAGTTTTAGATTATGTTAACATTGCTTCACTTGTATTATTTTATCTATCATTTTCTCTTCATTTGGTATTAGATGTAGGGTTTAACTTTGTTTAAAATACTAGGGCATCTTGACCCTATGATAAACAATATTTTGAGTTGGAGATTTGTGCATGTGAATCTTTGTGTAAAATAAAATGATAGGAAACATAAAGATATATATCAAAAATATCTAATGGCAAATAGTTTGAGTTGTACAAACCCAAGATGGAAGATCTTGTTATAGATAGAGATCAATGGGTTGTTATATTAGGGGTATAACTTACAGGTATGAAGGCAAAAGAATGGAACAAAATGGATCAAAAGATGAGGAGTTTAATCAAACTACATTTTAAATTTAGTGTTATTGAATGTCTCTATGGAAGACACTACTAAGTTACTTTGGGATAAGATAGGGACTTTGTTTCAGAAAAAGTCTCTTGTGAACAAATGTTTTCTTCGAAATAAGTTATATTCCCTAAGGATAAATGATGATGACTCTATGACAGATTATCTGAATACATTTAAGATTGTGGTAACTCAGTTACTTTCAATCAATATTTAAATGGATGAAGAAAAAAGTTTATTAATTTATTATGTTCTTTCTCAATTTATGGGATAAGATTGTCATGGCAATTAGTAGTACTATATCTCATTAAAGTTTGAGGATGTATTCACAACTCTATTATCAAACAAAATAAGATAAAGATATGTGGAAGATTATCAAGTGAAGGATACCTTATTTATAAGAGGTCTTCCCCAAGAAATAAATAAAAATAATTAAAGGGATATACAATCAAAGTCCAAAAGTGAATCTACAACTTTAGAAAATATTAGAGGAGATGTTGGAACTATGGTAAAAATGGCCATTTTAAGAACTAGTGACCTAAAAATGTTATAAAGGGTAAATCATTTGATGATGCCCCTTCTTTAAAAATGAATACCTCTAATGAAGACTTAGGGGATATAATCTTAATAGTCTCAAGTACATATGCATGCCATGATGCTTGGATAATTGATTCAAGTGCCTCATTTCACATGACTCCTCATAAGGAGTGGTTCTATGAATATGAAAATATCAATTGAGGTAATGTCTTCTTAAAAGGAGACAACTTGACATATAAGATCATTTTTGGACCCTAAATTTTGGCTTATGGCATGGAATAATCATCGCATGGAATGAGCATGGCACAATAAGGTCATGGCATGGAAGGCCATGGCACAAAAGACCATGGCAAAAAAGACCATGGCACAAGAGATCATGGTGCAAGAAGACCCAGTCAGAGGAGAGGCATAACAAATGGAAAACCTAGGAACATAGGACTTGGTATATCAATGAAAGACTTGGAGATCATGAAGGAAGCAGGAAATGGTTGAGGAATGATTCTCAAGGATATAATAGACTTCAATCACACATGAGTTTAGCATCAGCCCACATAAAAGAGGACACTTTGTAAAATGGATCCAACATTGAATGGGAATATAGGGATGTAAAGGCCTGGGTCCATAGGAAAAATAAGTAAATAACTACCACAACTCTCAATCCATTGGAGATCATTGGCTAATCACTATAAGTGTCATAATTAATGTAATAACTTGGTTTGGGAAAACCAATTATAAATACCCCTATGTAGATATTTTTAATGTTGTTGAACATTGGTATTATGTAAAGAATGATTGTGGTAAATATCAAAATCATGGAAGATATTGTAATCCTAATATTGCACTATGGTTGATAGTTAAGTTGCATCATTGAGTTATCTACATGTTTATTATGTAACTTGTCATTTTTATTTGGCTATAATCAATAGAATATATGTTATCTAAACTTGTGCAACACATACTATGATTTTGATGGCAAGTATCTTCTTAATCGTGTTTGTTTACGTAATTAAAACCAGTTCCACAACTATGTATTTATTTTTATGTTTAGTTAGTGATTAAAATATATGAACAAGCACCAATATATGACAAGTGTATTATTATGCAACATAACTCATGGGAATTAGTTTTTTGTTGCATGCTTTGGGTAAGCATGCAAGATCTCAGTCTTGCATGAAATGCCAATGCATTAGCTTGTTGGGAACTAGATAATTCAACACCCCTAGGAAAAAGTTTAGATAGAAAATGCCAACATTTTGGTTCTTTTGCTGGGACCCATAGTGTTTGTTGTGTAGTAATGGAAAATACTCAAGCGATTATCTCTTGATAATATTGAATGATGGCTTACTAGGGTCGAAGATAATTTTACAATTCCATATCTTGAACTAGGAGCTTCTACACGTGCATGGGTTGAACAACATATCTATAAATCTTTCTATGAAACTTTCTTTATTATCCTTATTAATTTACATGTTTGGCTCTCATCCTATGCTCAAGACTGGTCACAAAATTTTGGGCAGAGGCAAGCTTGGATGATAGAGTGTCAGAGGGCCTTAGCACACTTGGGAGCACCATGGACATGATTTTTTAATATTTGGTGGAGAGGGGTGTTGAATAGCTACATTTTAGAGTATGTCATAACTAATTATTCTTGTCTAGAATAAGTAAAGTTCTAGTTCCTTTGAGAAACATATGGTCGATATGTTAGGCATTTCCCATTAGAAGTAAAGAAGTGTTTATTGACTCTAGACTTGAAATTCTACCTAAGGAGGGCTAAAATTATCCTTGCATGAGAAACACAGTTGGAATGGGAATGTAGGGATCTTTTTGAAAGATTGTTGGTTCATAATAGTAACTAGTTAGTGGGAGTTGTGAAAGCATGAATATGAAGAAGATCATTAAAGAGTTATAGGTGGAAGTGGAGTAGGAAGGGGATGGAAGGACTCAGGAAATGTTTTTAGGATCCACAAGGAAGTAGAAGAGTACAAGGAGGACTCACCAAATTTTAGACTGTGACCAATGCCAAATTTTTTATATGTGGGAGAAACTAGCCTAGCAGTGGAGACTGAAGAACCCAATCTAAACCAACCCAGTTCCCCAACCATAGTGTAAGCTCATACTTTGAGATAGATGAATTAATTATACATAATTGGGATACAGATAGTGGAGAGTTAGAGACTAAACCTATAAGAGAACCTTTTATTCAATAAGTTTTAAACCATAGTGAACTTTATTTTCCTCTTCAAGGTACCGGGTGGAACCAGCATAAGTAGTGGGCAAAGTACTAGTCCAAGCATAATAAATCAACCTGCTACCATGCCCAATGTCTCAGATGTTTTTGATACTACTAGAGGTGCGAGAGGTGGACTAGGAGGTGGAGTAAAAGAAAGTGGTGGACTTCCCCCTGGGAATAGGACTTGGGAGTTATCAGTGGCCACCATTTCAAGTACCTCAACTACTGACTATGTATTATGAAATTATTTTTAATTTACCAAAATATAAAGGCATGAAGAATGTCATGGAGCATGTTCATTATTGTGAAATCATCTAAAGGCCACATGGTATAACTTCTTATAAGAAGAAAGCAACATAATTTACAACCACATTTATGGAAAGAACACACAAGTGGTATAGGAAGTATGACCCTCAACAAACAGGAGTTAATTATGACCATTTCAAGATATCATTTCTTCAAGAGTTTGATATTTTAGAATTTGAGCAACAAAGTATTTTTATGCTAAAGGATATAAAATAAGAGCTAACTGAAAGCATGCATGAGTACAATGCATGATTCAAGACACTCTTATCTAAGCTATCATTCAATATTAATGTTGCTCAGTATGCCCAGTGGTTCATGGGAGGCTTATCATTTCCCTTTAGATGAACATTATATTAA
Source organism: Torreya grandis (assembly GCA_037957365.1). Taxonomy (NCBI): domain Eukaryota; kingdom Viridiplantae; phylum Streptophyta; class Pinopsida; order Cupressales; family Taxaceae; genus Torreya; species Torreya grandis. Next base: position 1,325,763 of record JARHVA010003776.1, read on the forward strand.
AGAACCTTTACTACCCCATCCAAGGCCTTAGAAGTTTCCCTCTATGTTGAAGTTATTGGTAGTATCGACAATAGAATCAGTCCCATTATAGAAGCTTAAATATCTTCAATGGCATCACAATTAGAAAATATGACTACAAATAATGCTCATGACATGCATAGCGTTCTTTGGTGTACTGATTGTGAGTCTGAAGTCATAACATAAAAAATTATGCTTAAAATAACATTTGTGTTGTATTAAAATAGTCTTACAAAAAATTTCATGAATAGCATGATGTACACTCTTATCCTATATTAAAAATGGATACACAAGATAAAGTGTTTGACTACTACAAGATATGTGATGCATATACCCATGACACAAATGAATTCCATCTGATCAGTGATATACATGAGGCACATGCATGTGGTATACATCAAATTTATGTTTTAAATAATCAAGATAATGGTGGATATCATGGACGAGGTCAAGGATAGGGATGAGGAGGTGGAAATTTTTCACCACAAACATGCTATAAATGTGAGTCTATGAATCACTACCAATGAGATTGTTTGGTCTATCTAACATGTGCCTTTTGTAAAAAAGAGAACCTATTAGAGGAATGTCCTAATTTATACATAGCCATCACAAAATAAAAAAATGAAAAGGGTGCTAGTATGATACGTATTGAGAAACCACACTAGCGATCGTGCTCTAGCACTCCAATGGCCAAATAGGTTAATATCACAACACGTAATGGTGGATAGTCTTAGTCTACATCTATTCCACACATTAAAAAGGTACAACATGAAGAACCTCTTGAAATAAAGTATCCTAATTATTAGTAATAGAAATAATTACTTCAAGATACTATGACCTTGGTATGGGAATTACAAGGGGAAATTCAATTTCTTAAGGACAATGATGTCAACCAATGTACTGACATGTAGAAATCCATTGAATATCAAAATGCGGTGTGAGATAACTTCCAAGAAAATTTTAAGCACTTGTTAGAAGAATATATTATCCCATTGTTAATTAATTATCTTAAACATCAAGTACCAAGGCCAACTGAATATCATTGATTAAACCATGCTCAATGACAAGATACTCCTATTCTTCCTAGCCCTAAAGAGGACAAGGAAATACTGGTGAATGTTGTCATTGATAGATGGGTGATCTGAGACATTTTAATCAACACTAGTGTTGAGGTCAATGTCCTCACAAAGGATGCATGGTGAAAAATGGCTAGCCTGACATTACAACCATCACCTCACATATTGTTTATGGCCAATAAAACCTGTGCTCTACCAATTGGCATTCTTAAAAATATAACTGTCAATCTCCTTGGGTTACCTTTCAAGGTTAACTTTAAAGTTATAGAATTGGCTAATTTTGATGGATTTATAAACCTATTGGTTCATCCTTGATGCTATGTAAACAATGTTGATTTAAGCTTCAAAATGTCATATATCAATTTTGAAAACATTGATTAGTGATTCATCATCCTATTAGACCAAGCACATGGCCCCCATATGTAAAAACTATTAGCACAAATGAGGATATTAATCACTTATAAAACATCACATATCGATTTAATGAGCATCATGATCATACTCTCGATGGAATCCTCTAATGGATGGACACACAGTCCCTTTCTGATACTACAAGTAATGCCTATAATTTTTGGGCCCAAGGTGACTACAAACTTACTAGGAGAGTGTGTGGTGCCATTGGAAGTTATGAAGACATTTTGTGCTAGTACCACAAGCACCATAGGTTTGTTCATCTTATGACTAAACAATTCATGCAAAAACCAATTATGGCTACACCACTCGAAAGGCTTGATAAAGCTCTATAGTATCATGGGCAAATGGAATTTTGTAACTTCATCTAGTGACTTGAGGCCTTTTACAACTCTGATATTGATTGTATGCATTTAATGGTTCACCTTCTTGATATCACATTAGTGAGGGGGTGACAAACTCATCATGGGCATATCCTTCATTGGGACCTAGTGTGATCTACCTTACATCATCAGTTCTATCATGACAATCACATTTGAGGTACAATCATCTATAGTGGAGTTTGAGCACCAAAACCACACCTAGAAGCATGCGAGGTAATGTGGTTGATTGATGAATATATCTTATCATAATATCTATAAGTACATGTATTTCATGACACCTTATGTACTTGAGCCAGAGCATGGTATGCTTATGAGTAATGTTATTTAGGTACCCATTTCTAGCATTTGTTAAAAAATAACATGGTCTCAATATTGTCGTATTCATCCCCAAGTTGGATTTACACCTCACACTATAAGTAATCCATCAAGAAGTTATTGGTGAACCTAATCCTATTGAGGATAGGATACAACACATACATGGTGTACTAGAAGAAGGCTTGGTCATTTTTAATGATCTACCTAAGTAATCTTCCTTTGCACTAGAACTTGTCCTCATCATGCACAATGTGAATAAATTAAAATAGGAAAGCAAAAACTTGTGTTCCATGTCGATGAAGGTGAAGGGTACAAATCCCCTGACCCATTGACCAATAATTTGGATGTCCCCATAGAATATGGAACTATAAAATTTTGTGATATTAGTCCTGATACACACCATATGTAATCGAAACTAGTTCAAACCATACAACACAACATTGGCACAAAGGATGTACCAAAGATGGCTATTATGGGTAACTACTAGTTTGATACTAATATTTCTCAAGTGTTTGAGTTGTTGAAAGAATACTAAGATGTTTTCCTTAGGAATTATAGTGAAATGAAGGGTGTTCACCTATCCTTAGGAAAAATGCATATCAAACTAGTTGAAGGTATTCACCCAGTTAGGAAATGGCCATATAGAATGAATCTAAATTTACATGTATGAGTGAAAGAGGAAATTGACAATATGTTGTGCACTAGATTTATTACTCCAATCAACAAGTCTTAAGTGGGTTAGCTCCATGTTGATAAGCATAAATAAATATGGGTGTATCAAAATTTGTGTAGAATATCAAATATCTAATGCATCTTATGTTAATGATCCTTTTTTAATGCCTTTCACTGAATAAATCCTTGAAGGTATCATTGGGTGTGGAATTTACACCTTCACAGATGGGTTCTTTTGATACCATCAGGTCCAAAATGTAGAGGAGGATAGACCTAAGAATACATTTACCATTGAGTGGGGGTATTTTGTATATATCATCATGCCATTTAGATTAAAAAATACACCTGTTGTATTCTCTCGAATAATTGTTGAGGCCTTTAAAGACTTCATCCATAAGTTTCTTTAGGTTTATTTGGATGATTGGACAATATATGACCTAGTGAAATACCACTATTATAATTTTAGGCTTATGCTTGAGCATTTTAGAGTACTTTAAATCTCATTCAATTTTAAAAATATCTTTTTACTACTCCATTCAGCATTCTCCTTGGTCACATTATATACTGAGATGGACTTTTAGTGGACCCCACTAAGGTTGTCATCATCCTTTATCTGCTAGAACTAACAACCTAATGAGAAGTTCATGCCTTCATAGGTCATACAGGGTACTACAATAAATTCATCTGGGGTTATGCAAGGATTGTCACACTATTAGAGGATCTCTTGAGACATAAAGAACACTTTATTTGGACCCACTCGTGACAAGAAGCTTTTGTATCCTTGAAACATAATCTTATCACTACACCAATCCTCCAGTTCCCTAATTGGGTTAAATCATTTCATGTGCATGTTGATGCTTCTGGTATGTTCATTGGTACGATACTTACACATCCTAGAGAAGGTAACCTAGATCACCCTATTTACTTTGTAAGTAGAAAGCTTACTCTGACCAAGAGAAACTATACCACAACAGAGCACAAAGCACTCTCCATGGTTTATGCTTTACAAAAGTTATGATAGTATGTGTTGGTGACTCCTTTTGTGTTCTACATAGACCATGAAGCATTGAAATACTTGGTTAATAAACTTTTTTTACATGGTCACATTTATCATTGGATTGTGTTATTCTAAGAATTCTAATTCTCCATAATGGTTATTCCAGGTAAGACAAATTGTAGTCATGACCATCTCTCCAAAATTGATTCTGAAGAGCCAACACATGCCATCAAGATGACATACCTAACTTATAATTATTTCACATCTCACATGTTCTTGAGGATTTAGAAGACATATCAGCCTTGTTAACTATTGGCACATCCCTAGATCATTTAAGTATGTAGTCTAAAAAAGTAACTATCCATCTATATTGCACCATTCCATCTCATTGGAGGGGACCTCTATAAGCTTAGACGAGATGAAATCCTTCAACGTTGTGCCATGAAACATGAGTGCCCTCAGAGACTTCATAAATTTCATAAATGTATTTCTAGAGGACACTATGTTGATGAGGCTATTTTACATAAAGTTTTGTTAGCTAGACTATGGTGGCCTACACTTTTCTAAGATACAAAGTTACATGCATGATAATGTGATATTTTGCAATGCATGAGGACACCAAATCACTAGGATGTAATTCTATTACATCCTATTCTATCATAGGAACCATTTTGAAAATGGGCCATTTACTTAATTGACCCCACCAACCCAGTCGAATGGCATATAGGTTCCTACTATGTCATCACAACAACTAATTATCTCACACGCTGGGTTGAGGCTATGCCAACATAGGATTATACTATGAAAACCATAATTCACTTCATATGGGAACATATTATCAAAAGATTTGGTTGTCCATTGAGTTTTACTGGTGATTATGGTACACACTTCCTCAATAAGCCTATCCATATATTACTAGCTGAATTTATGATTGCCCATCATAAGACAATGCCATATCTTCCCTAGGTAAATGACACTACTAAAGTGTTCAACAAAATCTTGGGCATAACACTCATTAAAAAATTTAATATTATATGTATTGACTGGGATGATCAGGTGTCTATAGTTCTTTGGGCTTACCAGATAACTTAAAAGTGCCTCAACAAAAGTACACCTTTCAATATGGTGTTCAACATAGAAGCATTTCTTTCATTTGAGCTCTTGGTTCCATCTTTTCGCATTACATGCGTTGGATGACTAGATGATGAACCATCATTGAAAGCACGTTTAGATGTCTTATTATAATTAGATGAAGCATATTTTCTTTCTCATTGGAGTCAAGATATGGATAAACACAAATAAAAGGCATGGCATGATATCCACCTAAAACATAATAGATTTACACCAGGAATGCAAGTTTTACTCTATGAATCCAAGTTCCTGTGCCACTATGGGAAGCTTCATGTTCCCTAGGAAGGTCCCTTTATTGTTCATAGTATTCATCCTACCGGTGTGTTTCATTCAAAAATATTGGATGTCCAATTTATTCCTAGTCATTACAATGGTAACTGGCTATGGCCATATTTTTCCTCTTGAGTTTGTTTTTAATTAGACCAATAAGGTGTATGCCATTAGTTTAGGATTTAGTGATTTAAATAAAGTGGTGTCTTAGTTGTATGCCCTGTTTTGTTAATTTTATTTCTTTTTATAACTTGGTACTTATGTTTTCATGGAGGACCATGAAACATAATTAATGTGGGGATAGGGGTGTTATGTATGCTGGTAAATGGTCGATAAGGATGCACACACAAGCAAAGATGTACAAGGATAAATAATACGTAAGCAAATATATACAAGGATAAAGATTTTTTCCAATGGTATGAATATTCAAATGTTTCTACAACTGTCATGCACTTCAAGAAAAGTGTAGGACAAGATGTGACATTAATATAAAGAGGTAGTGGTTATGGCAAGTGTGCCAACATCACATCATGGTAAGACCATTAATCACATTGATTACAAGAAGTGATGGTTGAAGAGAGGGGGCAGTAAATGCAAGTTACCCCCTTGAACCTATAAAAATACATTAGTGGGCTCATTTTAAACTTTACCTTGCTTTGAGTGTGATTTTATAGAGTCGAAGAGTGAACAACCAAGTTCAGGAGATTCCAAGACAAGTGCAGAGTATCAATTCCTAATTCATTAATCATTAAGAGTGGAGTTTTATTTGAAAAAATAGCAGGAGTTAGTTAAATTAAAAGAATGCATAGGAAATTCTTAGATTGTAGGTTGTAGAGGTTGACATTTGCCATTAATGAGTGTTGAAGTAGAAGAGTCAAAATACTTTACCATAAAAAACATATTCATTTGGGAACATTGGATGGTCGTGTCTCAACCTTCAAGCTCCATGAAGGGTGATGTGGCCTAAGAAAAAGGTCAAATGAAGCAAACCACTACTAGTTATTCCAAATTAAGAGAAGTTAAATGTTAGTGGGGAAACAATATTAATGAGGGAGGAAAAACCTAAAGAATAAAGTGATTGCATGAAAGGAGAAAGAATAGGGATGACATGCCAATCTAATAAGAATGACCAAATAATTCCACCTCCACCTTTGCTAATTGAGGAGATGCAGTACCCAAAAATGGTTTATGTGCAAATAACTAGGTATCAAATATGCCCACTTTTTTTTATCTTTGATTATAACCACTACCAACCTAGAAATGAGGTTAGCTTCAACATTATTACATAATCGAGCACCAAAACACCAAGAGTGAATTGGTCTAAGATTTAAAAATATTTAACGCCTTGGACTCTACAGGGCTCTTCCAACTTTTTAACTTCCCTTATTTTGGAAAACCTATATAGGCAGTCAAATTTTTGCTTTCATGCATGCACGAGGATTATATCTATTTTGTTGGGTGCCAAATGAAAATCATGGCTAAAAGATTCAACAAGGTATCAGGGTTGAAATGCTCTAGCACAAACCTTGAATTTGATTTATAGGACTCAGAAGAAATAGAAAAGACTGCCATATCACTGGAATACCATAAATAAGTCCATGTCATGCATACAGAAAACTTACAAGATCCTACCCTCTAAGTAGTAGCATGCATCATCATGACCAAAGTTGGTAGTAGTGATAGATGGAAAGAGGTGGACATGGAACACCTATATGTTGTTCACTAGGTAATTGAGGGTATAAAGCATAACTATTTAATGTATTTTACCATTAAGATTGTGATAGACATAGAGAAGATCCACTAGACACCTAACCATAGGTTTATGTGGGTTTTATTCATTTTTTTAATGGTGTTTGATGAGATTGGTGTACCTAATTACACCTTTGGAGAATTGAAGTGGTTATATCCATATGAGAATAGGTCCTCGACAAAGTGTTACAAGGCGTTCATATGCCCTAGTTATATTACTCTTACTTTTAAGCTCAAGATGAAGTCATGGTATGATGGTATGAAGGAAGCCTTTGGGAATGAATGGTGCATTCAAAAGGACTTATCCATCTAGGTTGGCAAAAAATCCAAATTTGTTTTCAAGTAACACTTTTCTCATATATGCATCAAGATGGCCCCATCTAGAGAGCTTTCTACTTGGTTGAAGTTGCCATATGCTTTCATAGTGTGATACTTTGTAAAATCAGTAAACCACATATATAATGTGCAACCCATAACCCTTAAAGCATAATGAATTGACTTAGAGATTCACACTCTCTAAAAAATGTATGTATATCTTGGAAAGAAACCATACAAAGAAAAGCATGAGACAAATAGAATCGAAATCAAGGTTCATCCAACTATGGTAGAGTAGTCAATTCATAATATCTTTTATATGCTAAACTAAGAAGAAAGCTTCAAGAAGCATAGAATGCATGAGAGAGAAGCTTCCCCCAATGCCACCACTTGATAGGAAGAAGCGTACCAAGCATGATGCCAACACAAGTTCATAACCAAAACCACTAAAAAGGCATAGGATTGCCCATAAACCACCACCAAGGGCTCCCTCATTAAAGGCACTACTACCAAGGGCTTCACCCAAAAGAAATACACCCACTAGTTAACCAAAAGGCTCAGCTCCATCAACGTAAACCATTATGTTGGAATAAGTAGAAGAGCCTAAGGACAGTGACAGGGAAGAGATAGAATAATTACTAGGAGGAGCCATGGGTATAGTCAAAGAACAAGAAGAGATAAACTCAAATAAAACACTCTCCTCGATGCAAGAGGAAGAGACCACCCTTGAAAAGGTGAAGCTATACATTGAAGATCCACTTGATGAAGAGAGGGATGACTTTGAAGGAGAAGAATTGAGTGGCATGGACATCGATACTATTTCCTTGGAAAAATACATGAATGTCAAGATACTTTAGCAGGATCCCATTAAAGTGAAGCAGACTATTAACAATGTGGTCCAACCATCTAAGCCCAATATAGCCACCATATTACGTTCCCAATACCAAACAAGTGTTCATGATAAATTGCTTTATTTGTATTCCCATTTTGATCTAAAAGATACCACTATACACACCTAGTGTTATATGTCATTCTTCTTGGACATGTACAATGAGGAATGCTATTTTGATATGCCCCTTAATAGCTTGGTATTATATTTATAAGCAACACCATTGCCTTCACCTCTTTGGGTTGATCCCCAACAACTTTCCCCTCTATAAAATAGTGCAACATTCTTGAAAATGGCCTTTAAAGTAGCATGACAAAATGTAATTTAAAATTTTGATGCATGCTGAGTTGAACAAAAATATGGCAAGGTGGTGGACATGTTTGATAAAAAAAAATCTTAAAATAAACTTGAAGATAAAGTCGCTGAGCTAAAACACCAGCTGGAAGTCACCAAAGGTCAAAAAATTGAATCTATGTAAGGTTGTTTTGAGCCAAGAACCAATGTTAGTAGATGGGGTCCCTTTAGAGGGTGAGTCTATTGATAATCTAGAGACTCTTATGGATCTCCTATTAAAGTACTGTAAGGATCAGCCTGTGCCAAAAAATGAAACAATATGGGTAGCTAAACAGTTTGACAAAGTAGTGGAAGTATGCAGGTACACCTTGCAACAAGTTGGAGAGGTGATTCCTATCCTAGATGAGATTTTTAATAAATTGGCATGGCCCAATAAAATTTTGGAAGGTTGACTCCAGGTAGAAGAGATTTAACATCAATAATTAGTAGCTGTCACCCTATTGATAAAAGACCGCATCGAATGTGCTAAGGCATTTAAGGATATTGAAACTATGGAAGAAATAATAAATGCACATTGGCAAAAAATAAATTCTAACTTTTGATCACTTTGAGGATAGGTTGTGAATGAGGTCACCACATTTGAAGAGTTTCAAAAGGATGCTTCCACATCCCTCAAATAATTGATCAATAAGGTAAGCAAGTGTTCCAATCAACCCAAGGAGACTAAAATTTTTAAAGTGGCAATTGAGGAAATAACAACAAATTTATTCGACACCTTGTCACATTGGGAAGGTGTTAGAAACCAAATCAAATAAATTGGTCCTAAATTTTTGGTTGAGGCTAGGACTAGTGCTTAGTCTAGGATAGACTAAGAGCGTAGTGTGGGGTGATGTTGGACCCCAAATTTTGGCTATGTATTTTAGCTTATGACATGGAACAAACATAACATGAAACGAACATGGAAAAAGAAGGCCATGGTATAAAATGAGAATGGCACAAAAGGTCATGGCATGGAAGACCATGGTATAATAGATCATGGCATGAGAAGACCCAGTCAAAGGAGAAGCATAAAAAATGGAGAACCTGAGAATGGAGGACTCAATATATCAACGAAAGACTTAGGGAGTGTGAAAGAAGAGGGAAATAGTTAAGGATCAATTTCAAGGACAAAATAGACTTCAATTACACACCATTTTGTCACCATACCATATGAAGGAGGACACTTGGAAATAAGGATCTAACACTGAATGAAAACACAGGGGCACAAAGGCCTAGGTCCATAGGAAAAAAAAGTAAATGATTGCCATGACTCTCAGTCCATTGGAGATCATTGGCTAGTCACTAGAAGTGTCATAATTAATTTAACAACCTGGTGGGGTAAAACCAAGTATAAATACCCATGTGTAGGGATTTTTAATGTTGTTAAACATTGGTATTATCTAACAACTGATTGTAGTAAATAATAGAATAGCAGAAGTTATTGTAATCCTCATATTGCTCTATGATTGATAGTTAAGTTGCATCATTGAGTTATTTGCATGTCTATTATGTAACTTGTGGTTCATATTTGGATATAATGAATAGAATATATGTTATCTGTACTGATGCAATACATACTATGAATCTCATGGAAATTATCTTCTTAATCATGTTTATTTACATAATTGAAAGTAGGTCCACAAATATTTATTTAATTTTATGTTTAGTCAATGATTAAGATATATGAATAAGTACCAATATATTACAAGTGTATTATTGAATGACATAACCCACAGGAACTAGTTTCTTGCTACGTGTTTCAAGTGAGTGCACAATAGCTCAGTCTTACATGAAATGCCAGTGCATTAGCTTGTTGGGAACTAGATACTTCAACACCCCTAGGGAAAAGTTTAGATCTAAAATCCCAACAATCATAGGTCAAGGAATATTCAATTTGATGCTCAAATATGAAAGGGTTAAAACCCTCCCTCATGCTTTTCACATTCCAAATTTGGTTTAAAATCTATTTTTTGTAAGTGTTTTACCCTAAATTAGATATGGATCATAACATGATAGATAGGGTTAAGAATATAGAAATGAATAAGCACAAGGATGATAAACATATCTATAATATACCAATTAATTACAAAACTCAAATAGAACATATACTGAATTTATTATGCTAAAATATGCTAAAAATGGAAAGTACATCTATATTATATATTGCAATGACAAATAAATAAGATTCTTAGCTATTTTTTATGCTAATACAAATCTAAATCTAGAACAGGTAGGAAATAAATGAAAAGAATATTCTAAAATAGTGGCCAAATGTTGGATTAAGTGCCTCTATAGATTTGGACACTTACATCATCTTGGAATAGTTACATCAATGATAGTGTCTGGATCAGACATAGGTGTCTAGTACAAAAATACCTAATGAAACTGAATGCGACCATCTCAATGTTTTTGGGTTTGTCATTGTCTTCACTCTAGTGCATTCATATTTAGGTTATGGATTGTCACTCCTTGGAAAATGATCAAACCCTAGTTCTTCATATTCATAGTGACATTGGTAAAAATAGATTAGTGGGCTCACAGTTTGAGCTGCCCCAAATACCCCTTGTCAATGAGTGCTACCTACATAGCCAATACTATAAAGAGGGCCTCATAATTATGTAGTTCTCCCATACATGTTGGCTTGTGTGTGAGTCATGAAATGTGTGATAATCAAGTACAATAATGACCTAGATTATAACTTGTAAATATAGATTTTGGGTTGCTCATTTATTACTTTAGACCTATATATGTGTTGTCCCTATGACTAATATGGAAATAGGAGAAAATAGGGAAGCTTTTCTCACTTATGTTTGATTTAATTTTCTTTGGTATGAATGTTGAGTGATTTTATAATGAGGATTGATCATGCATATATACCACTCATAATGAGAGAATATCTCATATATTAGCACTTAGGTTGACCATTACGATATGTTTCATTTATAAATTAGATGAATTCAGGGCATTGGACATTTGCGTTGGAACATGACACCTATGTCAACATAGGTATCTTTCTGAGATGCAAGTGTCTAGGGAGAAAGAGAACAAGTACAAGCTCAAAACTTATATAGGCATAAGATAAGCAGGTTTTAAGCATTCTGGGCAAAATAGAAGGCTTGGGTCATTAACATAAGACTATTCGAACTAAGATATAGACCAAAGGGCACAAGAGAGAGTAGATGCAAGGATTACAAAAGTGATAAAGGTCTAGAACTGAGACGAACATCCAAGATCTAAATTTTCCAAGTGTACAAGATTGAGGTGTTAAATAATTCATAAATATTATCTACAGTAAGCAATATGAATGATGTGGGTGTGTAGGTAATTTTTGATAAGGATAGTTCCAATATGGGTCATGAAATCATGGAATTCATAAGAGGAGTTTAGACTAGAATGTTATTCAAATTTTAGGAAAGTACAAGTGATGGGTGCAATAACTATGTGGTTCTTAATGTTAAAAATGAATTAGATTGAATATGTGTTGCCCATAAAAAATATAATGCTTTGGCATTAGATGATGGAACACATTAGGGAGAAAGGCCTTTGAGAATTAAAAACTAATGGTGTGGTTTAAGGAATCTATGATTGTCCTTTAATTTTAATTATGTGAACATTCTGTGTATGGAAATCATAATCGAGTAAATTTTCCTAGTAGTGCTACAAGAGTATACGATATGTTGCACTTAATACATAATGATGTGTTTGGACTGTGAATATTTCATCACTAGGAAAATATTTGTATTATGTTTCTTGTATAGATGATTACTCAAGGAAAACTTGGGTATATTGTATCAAGAATAAATATGAGGTGTTTAGTAATTTCAATGAGTTTAAGGATCTTGTTGAATATATAGACAAAAAAAAAGATTAAGATTTTTTTAAGTGATAATGGTGGGGAGTATTTCTCAAATGTATTTGATCATGTATATAAGCAACGTGCAACAAAAAGGCAAAATGAAATTTTATATAAGACAACATAACAAAGTGGAGTTGCAAAAAGAGTTAATAAGACACTAATGAATAAGGCTAGAAGTATGTTCAGTGGTGCAAGATTTAGAAAGAAAATTTTGGGTGGAAGTAGTTAGAATTAGTTGTTACTTAATCAATAGATCACTCACATTAGCCTTTTTCAATAGAAATCCATAGGCTCTGACATCTTAAGGGTTTTTTTGTGACATTTATTTGCATATTCCAAAAGAAAAATAAACTAAGTTAGATTATAAATCAGCTAGGTGTATATTTATAAATATAGTAATGGTGTAAAAAGATATAATATTTGGAACCTATAAAAAAATAATATTGTTTATAGTCATAATGTAATCTTCAAAGAGGTTAAGAGGGTTGAAAAATAAGAACAACAAAAGGAAGAACCAAAAAAGGTGTAGGTTGAATTAGAAGAGGGGAAATTTGTGTCTAGATACAAAACAATTAAAGAAGAACCAAAAAGGAAGTTTCTAGAGGAACATTTAGATGAATCAAAGGATAATGAACCAAAATATAAAGGATATCAAACTATGATCTTGAGAAGATCATATTGAACTAGAAGGAAACCAGAGAGGTATAGTCCACCTGATTTCCATTTTGTATATGTTTTGCCAACATTACCTCTTAATGATGAAGATCCTTAGACTTCAAGGGAGGATCTTGAATAAAATGAAAAATAATCTTGAAGAAGGCCATGGATGAATAAATAGAGTCTTTGGATAAAAATATGACATGAGACTTGGTGAAATTGTCAGTTGGTATAAAGTTGGTTGGCTGCAAATGGGTGCTCAAGAAGTAAAATGTAGAGCTTACTTGGAAGCAAATGGATTTTATTAGGTGGAGTGAATTGATTTTGGTGATATTTTTTATCCTATTGTAAAATGAAGTTACATTAGATTTATTTTGGCTATTATTGTTTCTTTCAATCTTGAAGTAGAACAAATGGATGTGAAGACAACATCTTTCCATGGGGATCTTGAGGAAAAGATCCACTTGGTCTAGCCAGAAAGTTTCAAATTAAAAGGGAATGAGGACTTGGTGTGCATGTTAAAGAAGTAATTATATGTCTTGAAAAAATAATTAATGATGTGGAATTAAAAGTTTGATAGTTTTATGTTGAGACTTAGGTTTGTATGAAGTAAGGCTAATCAGTGTGTATTTCAAATAGGTCGGTGATAAAAAAATGTATTTTTATATGTAGATAATATGTTTTTAATTGGTGAAAAGAAAAGGATCAAGTTGGTTAAATCTTAGTTGGAATATCAATTTGATATGAAATATTTAGTTGATGTAAAATTAATTTTAGGCATGGAAATTAAAATGGATTGACTAAATCAGAAATTGTGGTTGAATCAGAAGAAATATGTTGAGATGATATTGAAAAGGTTTACAATGCATAATGTAAACCTATGAGTACTCATTTTCATGTTGTTTAAAAATAATTTTTTTAATAGTATCCCAAGATACAAGAAGATATTGAATAAATGTCTCAGATTCCTTATACAAGAGCTGTTGCATGCCTAATGTATGTTATGGTCTATACTAGTCTTGACATTTCCCATGCAATGAGAGTTGTGAGAAGATGTATGTCTAACCTAAGGAAGGAGCATTGGATTATTGTGAAGAGACTATTCATATATTTATGTGTCACTTCATATTATGCAATTTTCTACAAAGGAGTTCACAGGGAGAACAAAACAATAAATGTATAAGGATTTGTTGATGTTGACTTCACTAAAAATCTTCACTGTCGAAGATCTATAAGTGGTTATGTGTTTAACCCATTTTATGGAACATTTATCTAGGTGAACAAGAGGTAGACATTAGTTTAAATTTATACTACATAAGGTGAATATATGGCAATCACTCGTGCAATTAAGGAATTTGTATGGTTATAGAGGTTGTGCTCATTTATTGTTTCCATATAGAAAGCAGTTAGGATAGATTGTGATAGTTGAAGTTAAATATGTTTGGAAAATAATCTAGCTTATCATGTTCAGTTGAAACATATTGATGTACATTATCATTTTCATAGAGACATGGTTGAATACAAGAAGGCGTTTTTTGAAAAAGGTTAATACTTTGGAGAATGTTATTTATCAATGCACATGGCTACTCTTAGCAACTGAAAGTATGACCCTCTGATCCCCTATATAAATTATTCAAAAACATTCAACAAGTGGGATAATGTTGGAAATGTATTATATAGTTTTCATAATTTACACCTTATACAATTTACACTCATCTAGACTATATTTTTGGGGATTTAAATGGGTGTTTTTTGGTGGTTTTAGCCCATTTTTATATAGTCTATGGATTTGGTTCCCATTGTATTGTAATACCACTTAGATATTTTCCTATTGATGTGCCTAAAAATATTCTCACATGAATTAGGGTAAAAAAAAACTTGGAAGTAAATAATTGTATTGTTAACGGTTGAGTTAATGCAATAAAGGAGGTTGTATTAGATTTTTTCTGAAATGATTTTTTTAGGGGAAAATATTGTGTATCATGTGTGTGTCATATTTCCTTTTTGTTATATCTTTATATTATGTTCACATCGCTTCTCTTGTGTTAGTTTATCTATCAATTTCTCTTCAACTCTACAATAATTGCAGAATGCATTGGCATCATAGTTTTTAGGCAATGGCTTGGGTGCATCCAGTTCTCTAATAAGGGAAAAGTAATAATATTGCATTCAATAAATTATTGAAGCACATTTTGAGGGAATCAAATCAACCTTGTAAATTGTTTATGCTTTCTTAATTGGAATAAAATTTTCCTATTAGATGGTTGGTTCACAACATTCACCACATTATTGGCCTCATTTTTTAGTTAAAAGTTATTGTTATTACTTTTGGCCTTGGAAGTTTGTTTCACCCTGTAACTTGGCTCCCCTAGAGGTAAGGGCATGGGACTTATATTAAAGTATGTTGGCCTCTAAAATATAGATCCAAAATTTTATAACCACATGACAAAGTCATTCAAATTATTGGTAAGTGCTAAAGACCAATTTATCCTTAATAGGTAAAAGCAAGTTTTGAGCAAAAAATTTTTGAAGTTTATTATCTTGAAACTGATAAAATAGATTTATAACCATAGGCTTAAATTTAAGCACATGCTCATAAGCATTTTCATTGGTTCTTTATTTAATTTGAGAAAATTATGTAAATGTAACATTCATGTTAATGTTAATAAAAAATAGAGGCTAGGAAAATATCAACTAATATTTAGAAAACATGCACAAATCCACTTGCTAAAACTTAAACCAATCAAGCACATAGGCCTTTAAACTCATTGGAAATAGCTTAGTTAAAAATTTATGATTGTGAAAAAAATCTAGGCAAGAGACATAAAAATATCTAATATGATTAAAAGGGTCTCCTTTACCATTGAATAGTTCAAAGTTTGGAGCTATATATCTTGTTGGAAAAGGGTAAGCAAGTATTTCATAAGCCAAGGGATTGAGATAAATGTCATTAGAAGTGATTCTATTATTTGGATTTTGAGACCCTTGGGATAATACTTTAATTTGACTTTAGATATCATGCAACATGTGCATCATAGTAGTCAATTTGGGATTTGGAAAAGAGGTAGTAGTGGACTAAGTTGGAATAGAAGCATTGTGCAAAGAAGCAAGTTGAGAAGTGTTGTGAATAATAAATGGTATTTGAGAAGTGCGTTGAGAATTTCAATTTTTTTGAAAATCAAGAAGTCATAAGTGTTAACAAGAGTAGAAGCAATAGACGTAGGAGGAGGAAAGGTTGTAGATGAAAGTTAGAAAATGACTACATTATCAAGTATGGAAGGTGATCATTTAAGTGTTTTATCTATGTGGTTAGCATTCAAATATGCAATTTTTACTTTATATGGTATATCTTGGATTGTAGCCTCATTTAGATCCTTTTGATGTAAGGTTTTCATTGAGCATATTTCAATACATATATCAATTGTATTATCTCATTAGTTGAATCATAATGTGTTTCCTAAAGTGTGCAAATCTTTCTACTCTTTCAACTTCATTTTAGTGGTCACTATCATAAGGAATATCAATTTGGGATCCATTCACATCATTGTCATTTAAAGGAATCTTAACATCATTTGTAATAGAACATACAATAATAGAACAACACTAAAATCATTTGGAGAGGCTATTTTCTTTCTCAAACAAACTCTATGATTAACCAAAGATATTTTAACAAAATGAATAAGGTTGAAACCTATCCTAGCACTCCTAATTGAGGTCTTATATTTGAATGCCTTAGGTGGCATAACATGAAAACATTTGTAGCATGCAAATACCCTATAGTTTAAATAATATGCAAGCAAAAGAATCTAGGGTTTGAATATAATACACAAGAGTTAGGGTTAATGATTTTCAACAAATAGAATGGCACATGCCCTAGAAAAATCATATTTATCACAATGAAATCAAGATTTAACCCTAAGGGATGCAAGAGAGCTTAAATTCCCCAAAAAATATGATGGAAAAGTGATTTTACATCAATGTGCAATACATTTACCCATACCACATTATAAATAAGCCTAATCAAATTTAAAATGGTAAAATAAGACTTAATTGCTTAAATAACACCCTAACATAGTAATATATGACAAGAGAGAGGGTTTAAAAAGAATAATTGCTTTTCCATGAATATATAGATACTCATCAACAATAGACAACATAGAGCATGGCCAAACAACGAGGCAAACAAAACCAAGAAAAATTGAAACGAATAAAGACTACTCCCTTAAACCATGAATGCACTCTTTTGGTACCGTTAGTGCACTCTTCCAGAACAATCAATTCTTGTTTTTGACAATTGTAAAAAATGTATAATATAGTTTGATTATCTTGTTCTTCCATTTTAGGGCCCCAAAAACCTCGCTTTTTAAAATTTTGCATGGATCTTTGGGAAATTGATATGCGTCTTCAAAACCCTAGCAAAGCAATGACATCTAGAAAGCCTAGAAAAAAAGGGGGTTTGCAAGGGGAGGCACAACGAAAGGGATATATTCAAAGCCTAATTTCTCTCTCAATTATTATCAAGTCCCTGTAATGCTTGTGCATATAATGAATATTTAGCAAGCACCCTATTACATTGAAGACCTAGTCGTATAAGACTTTCATGATAGAATGAATGCATTATGGATAAATGAATGCTTCATGTCTACTTGAAATATACTCTAAATGTTTGAATTAATTGCTCTTGCACTTTCACAATTGATGTTTATATGGATAGGTTTGTGTCATGTATACACTAATGCCTCTATGTATTTATAGACTTCTCAAATTCAAATTAAGACCCTAATTATTGCATGCAAACTAACACACAATGGGAGAGAAAGACCAACACATTAGGATCACAAGGTACGGGGGATGATAAAATAAGGGTCACAAGGGCCCACCCAAAAATTGTACGATTTTAAGAAGCGACCCAAAAACCCAAGAAAGCAGGGAGGGGAGGAGAGAGAAAGGAATGAGGAGGAAAAAATAGGGAGACACCCAAAAGTATGGGGAAAAACATTAAATGTCTAAAATGAAAATGAACTAACAGTTGACAAACACACAAGCACCCTAGAACAATACAAATCTACTACTAATAACTACCCCCATACCAAAATTAGGTATTACACAAATATATTTTAAGGCTTATTGAATCAGAAGATTCCTTCAATGTCCTAACATGAGTCTTTTATCTCAAATTTTGGAAGGGTAAGAATATATACAAGAAAACTTTTTCTCACAAGGGACTGGATTTCAGCCATTGAATTGCTCACGAGACCTTTCCAAAGCACAATAAACAAGATGCTAGCACATCTTCTATTGTATAATCCTACCTCAATGTATGCTAAGGTGCATGGGTGATCAATGTTATAAAATTTATATAGTGACACACAAGATTCATTCTTTCCATCGACTGGTAACAAAACACCAAGCTATAAGGCAAATTGGATGAATAATCAAAGGTGTGCTCTAGATTGGGGAAGGTTGGTAAACTAGGCAAAGTTTTTGGATACTTATAATCTGGATGCTAACATCATTGTAGGTCTTCAAAGTTTTTTTTAAAATTTACAGATTGAACATTTCCCAATACAATTTTAGGATGGAGATTCTTCCTAGGTAGCGTGAGAAACTTGCATACATGTTCTATTATTGGTGGATTTTATCAAGTTTGATAATGATTGATTAAGTATATTGGAGAGACAATGAGAAGCTCATGAAATTCATCCTAGATTTTTAGGTTAGGAGGCACAGAGGTATCTCATTTAGGCCAGATGATGTTGTGGATGCATTCCATACATTCTTTGAAATGTCCCAAATTAGGAAATTTTTTTGAATTATGATTTTTCTACAAAACCCTAGGTAAATAGTCAATTCTGATTTTTATTTCCAATAAACCCTAGTTACCAAAATATTTTTAAAATTAGCATAAAATTATCCTAAGCTCAATGCACCAAGTAGATAATCCAATCAAGTAATTTAACCCTTCAAAAAGGGAAATAAACCCTCAAACCCTAGATGCCCCCAAGCTAGAATATTTAATTAAAAATTGCAGTTGATCTATCAAGCGAAACCCTCATAAAGTTACATAAATATTATTGAATTGATATGCAAAAATTATTAAGAAAATATGAATGTATTTGGAGCCACAAAGCCCTTCAATCCAAATCGTCAAAGCTGGAAAAAATATATAAATTATTTTTAGAATATTCAAGGCAAGAATGAACCTCAAAACAAAGTCAAAACCCTTCCAAGTCAAGTCGCCACATTGCAGAAATATTAGAATAAAATCAGAATGTCACTTAGGGAATAAAATCACCCCAAGGCATGAGCAAAACATTTACCAATCAAGTTGCCACCCTCCACAAGCAAGTTGCCCAACTTGAATCAACAAAATATGGTGTTTAGAACACCTTTGGAGAAATAGATAACTCAATGACAACCTCTAGGTGAAGCTACCCCAATTGAAGGAAGATGTTTTATGTCTTCTAACTCTTTGCTTGAAGGTTTTCGTCTTCAAAGCAATGGCTCAAGCATTTTCATATTTACTGACCAAGATTTTGAATATCCAACATAACATGCCTCCAAATGAAACCTTCCTTTGTTTTTATACAACTTCCCCCAAGGGGCACGCCCAATAGGGAGGGAAACATATATTCAAATCATAAGAAAGATTGATTTTAAAATGCTCATAACCCTTAAAAGGGCCCCAACTTAAGTGATTCTTATAACATAAAGTACCTTTTAAAGTATTTTTTACATGTATTCATCCAAATTCACTTATTTCTCTTTCCCTTCTTTCTTTTCCCTTAGCCCCCAGGAAATGGGTTAAGGGTCTTAAAAGATGTCCCTAACAAAAGATGGAAATGACAATCCTCCTTACCCAAAATTGCTTGTCTTCAAGTAATTGAAGTACCCATAGGGTTGTTCCCACCATAGATTTCATGTACAATTTGATCATTGGTCCTTCCCATGTGGGAGAACTCTCTTGGTGAAGCCTCCTACTATTGTATATGATGATTATTTGTTGTTCATGCAAGTTGTAATTATAAAAACAACATCATCATATCCTCTTTCCTCTTGCTATTGAGTCCATGTGCTTCAAAAATGCCAATAAGATGATGAAAACAAAGAAATTTTCAGAATTGGCATTATAAAAGTGGCTAGAAAAATGCATTTCAGCAATGTGATCTTCAAACATTTGAGCCTTGATTCCCCTTATATCAGCACCTACACAAGAAACAAACACATTAGCCCAAAAAGAAGTTCTCCATTGTGTTTTGTGGTGTCTTATTTGGGCTAGAAATCCTCTCCACAAGGTGATCCTCTAGTCCTTGGCCCTCATGCTCCTAGGCCCTTCGATATTAGAATGGGATGTTTTGTAAGGAGTTATATACATGATGATTAGATGGTTGTATTTTCAACTTAAAACCATGCAATTGATCTCAAAGATCCCATTTCTCACTTCTCTCTTTCACCTTGTTGTATCTAACATGTATGCAACTTTAAGAGGAACAAAACTAGAATCATGTTTTACCTTACAAGTGTTGAATTTGTCATAGTAAGTATGACAAGAAAAGGTGAAACAACTACCTATCACATTTATTCCCTTATGTCATACAATATAATATTCATGGTCATGCCTCCAACACTCCCATACATGCCTCAAGCTTCCCCAAACATGCCCCCTAAGGGTTGGAAGTTCCCAAGTTGCCACCAAAGTCCACTATTCTTTCATCAAGGAGATTGTCATCTTGTAGCCCAAATTGAACTTATTGTTATAGGGACTATAACTATGATGTATAGCTCTGAATTTTCCCTCAAAACCCAACCAATTCATTAACAAGTTGACCTCCCACGTGTTCCTATCATGATGATCAACTTGGGGACTTTAGCGGTGCAAGGGATGGTGAATCCATCTGCCATGGTTACCCAAGAACCATTAAACTCAATGGGTTTCAATCCACATAAAGCAACCAACTTTTTATCAATGACATTTATTGTCTTTTGGTTGTCCAAAAGGTTTGAAAGAGTTAGTTTTTTGTGAAATAAAGGGCATAATTTTACCTTATGGTGCCAAAGAGTCAAGATCAAGGGCCTTTTAAATTGCTCTTTGAAGAGAAGGGTCAAAATCTTTGACCAAACCCTTAATAGAATCAACCAAACCTTCCATGAATAGAACCACCAATTTTCTTTCCAAAACATCTATTACCATGACTGAAAGTCTCTGAAATTCAATCATAGACTCCTCTACAATACTCTTATGTTTCAATTGTCTCAACTCTCTAAAGTGGAGTTCTAGATCAGCCCTATCAAACCTTTCAATGATCATTTTAATTAATTATTCATAGGATTGAATGAATTGGTGTCCTTGAGTGACCAATGCATGATACCACCATTCATAGGCAGTCCCTTCCTAGTGCAAAGTAACAAACTGAATAGCCTATTTTTCCATCATAGGCCTAAGGGAAAAGTATGTCCACCTTTGGAATTCAAGCCCTAGTTGAACTCTTGGGAGAACCATCAAAATTGGAAAATGAAACCTTTCCCAATGCATGGTGAAGTCTTCCTTGGCTGCCCTTGTGTCTTTGGCCAACCCTATTGCCACTTAGTTGTCATTGCTTCCATGAAGAGAAAGCTAAAAAGTATATTTGATCCCTAAAAAGAGTTGGATATGTCATGTACTCATCATAGTCTCTCAACAAACTATCTTTCAATGTGGGTTGCTCTTCCCTTTCCATAATGACAACTTCTTACAAAGAAGTAGGCTAGTTAGGCCTACGTATAGCTCCTCCATTCCCTTTAGATAGATAATTCGTGAGGTTGTGACTTCCGCAAGCACTACCATCCCCATTAGATGGTTTGTCACCCTTCATTTCCTTCATAGTGCAAACTGTTAAATATTGTAAAAGCTTAACTACTTATTACTTAATGCCTAACTAATAACTTTTGTAACCTCCTTGTAACCAATTTTAGATTGCATAAATAAGATCTTGCATTGATCTCAAAAGACCAAGTGCTTTCAATCATTTCTTCTCATTTGCTAATAGTGGTATCAAAGCCACCACTTGAGGAACCTAAAAAGGTACAGGTGATTCGTTCAAGGAAACCCTGGTGTTAGGGTACAAATGGGAGGAGGAAGAGAAGATAGAATTCTGCAAAGGTCTTTGCAAAATCACGAAGGGTTTTCATGAAGAATCATGCAAGGGCATAGTCGTTTATGTGTAGGATCATTGAAGGATGTCAAAGGCAACGTGAATGTCATCGAGGAACATCGTCGAAGGTTTACAGTCTTGTAAAGACTCGTGGCAAGAAGCAAATAAAATGACAGTCGGGAGAAGAAGTATCAAAGTCGAGGGCATTGCCAAAAGACACAGTCCCGTTCGAGTTTCACGCGGGAGGAAACATGACAAACGCCAGACATTGAGGACATGATTCAACACATGCGAAAGGGTTTACGACACACAATAGAAGACTCATTGAAAGTTCACAGTCGTCAATCGAGGGTTTTTTACATTTCACACGTTGCAAGAGAAAAACGATGCGAAGATAAGTGGGTTTTTCACGGTCGAGGGCACAAAAAAGGCTCGTGGAAGGAAATAAAAAACAAAGTCCCATAGAAGATATTATGAAAGAAATCATGCGTTGCAAACAAACACAGAGATCGTGGAAGTAACACAAGCATGAAAAGATATAGTCTACAGCTGCGAAAAAAGGACAACATGAGGGCACGAAAATACCTTTGCGCGATGTAAACTCAGTAGTCAAAGCAGTCACAAGAGACAAAAACAACATAGTCACGAAGGGTTTCGTGGCACATTCAGTTAGTCGAGGGCACGAAAAATGATAGTCATGAAGGGAATACATAGGTTCGTGGAGAACCAATGAAACAAAGCCAAGGAAGGTAAAAAATTTGTAGTCACAATAAATTCCCATAAGTTTTTTATAATTTTTTCATATTTTTTAATAATATTTTTTCCAAATAGTTGAAAGTGGAATTGAATAAAAATCAGTCAAATAAACAAAAAATTATAGGTCAATTTTTGCTGGATATTTTATTGGTTCAAAATAATTTTTCACAGTGAAAAATGACAAATATCCAAAACCTAGTCTTTCCGGAGGCCCAAAAATTGACTGGGCAAAATTATAACGTGTGGAGTTATAAAATTTTCACGATTGCGGAATATCGCAATTGTGACACAATTATTCTTGGCACTGAGGCAAGTCCTGATACAGATTTTGTGGATTATAACAAGCGTCATAAGGAGGATTTGTTGTTGTTGAAGCTATCTGTGTCAGATGATATGATCCCTGAGGTCCAAAATGCCACTATGGTAAGTGTGTTATGGATCAATGTGCAGAACAAGTATCAGATTTCAGAGAAAAATTGGGTGTTGTACTTTAATAATATGATATTCTCTATCAAGATGAATGAGGGTGATTCTTTGTCAGATCACCTACTTTGAATGAAATATCTTCGAGACCAACTTTCAGCGATTAACAAAAAGGTTGATGATGATGACATGGTGGCACTGGGTCTGAACAACTTGCCACCATCCTACGAATCTTTCATATAGGATCTTCATTTGATGGCGGAAACCCAGACACGGAGTTCCTATCTGCTACAAAAGAAATGGAGATAGACACAAGCAGAGGAACCCAGTGTTGGACACGAAGAGAGGGCACTTGTTGCTCAAGCGAAGGGGAAATGGAAGTGGAAACATATTTTTACAGAGCCATCTTCGAAGCATCAAGTAACATGTTTTTACTGTCATAAGGTTGGGCATATGAAAAAAGATTGTCAAAAGCGATAGTTTGCAATTTCCCAACAAACCAATCAAGCAACAAATGTGGCAGCAATTGAAGAAGGTGAATTTGAGGAAGAGTATGCCTTTGTGGCATCATACTCAGTCACATACCAGTAGCTGGTTCATTGATTCCGGTGCATCCAGGTATTTTACACGTCGTAAAGATTGTTATGTCAAATTTATCGCAAGTACAAACCATTTTGATTCAATTTTTTTAGTTGATGGCATGTCATAGGTAGTAAAGGGGATAGGAGATATTCGTATAAAATTGAATAATGCAAAAACAATCATAGTCAGTAATGTTTTGAATGTGTTCCTAACTTAAGTAAAAATCTCGTCTATTATTTAATCAACGAAAAATCCCAGTATTGTTGTAAATTTCTCTAGAAAACAATGTGTTGTGTTTGATATAAGACAGGTTGAGGTAATTGCCCGAGGTACTGGGCAAGGTGGTCTGTATAGACTTGTTAAATCTACCGCAGTCAACGTAGATGCATGAGTGGAGGATGAATCCACCATACAGGTTGTGCAAAAGGATAGGCTTGTTGACCGTGAACCAATCAACTTACATGCATTAGTGGTAGAGGGAATATCCACTATACAAGATGTGCAGGAGGATGCAATTCCTCAATCTCAGTTGGATGCACTAGTAATTGTGTAGGAGGATGCAATTCCTCAATCTCAGTTGGATGCACTAGTAATTATGTAGGGGGATGAAATACCTTGGTCAAATTCACTAGCTTAGCGAACTGGGAATAAGGTTGTTTGTTCAATAGAGCATGGTCATTTTTATCTATATTCTAACCTTGGTATGGTACCTGAATGGCTAGTTCTACACTCCATTGGATACAAATGGGTGGATACGTTTTGTACTTTGCACAAGTACATGGCTCATCTTGTTGGGAAAGGCTTTTCCCAACAGTGGGGAATTGATGAGGATGCATACGCTGCAAAGATGGTCACAAATCAGTTGCTTCTCTCTGGATATTTGGACAAGGTCTATATGGTGCAACATGATGGTTTTCGGGTTCCCCATAGTGATAATTTGTTTTGCAGGATGATTGAGTCCTTGTATGGACTTCGACATGATTCACAAGCCTGAGATGTTTTATTTGATCAACATCTCTAAGGTTCTGGATTCAAACTTTTGGAGATTGCGCTAAAATCATCAGAGATTGATGATTCATTACCAATCAATGAACCACTCATCAGAGACATGGACAACTTGCTACATTTTATGTCCACATGCCCAGATCTTCGTTTTGTTGTTGGCTATCATGTTCGGTTGTTGTCTACATTGAAGTGCTCACATTAGATAGCAACAAAATGTCAGAGGACTGCAAATTTCATTTTGATATCTCTTGATCAATCTGTATATGTAATGACTAAACTATTTGGTCCTATTTTATTTGTAAAATTTTGAGACAAACTTGTTATTTCTAGTTTAGTCATTAAGAAGGGGTGTTAAATATTGTAAAAACTTAACTGCTTATTAGTTAATGCTTAACTAATAACTTTTGTAACGTCCTTGTAACCAATTTTGGATTGCATAAATAAGATCTTGCATTGATCACAAAACATCAAGTGCATCAAGTGCTTTCAATCATCTCTTTCCATTTGCTGATACGAACAAATTTTGCCATCATAACTGTCATTTGTTCTTGGCCCTGTGTATCTGTCAAACCTTTATCCTTCTCTATTTTCAGTGTCGTCCCTTCGTTGCTCCCAGTGAGCCATTGTTTCTATTTGTTGATTTTCTTCCACTTTCTTTTTACTCTTGAGGTAATTCCTTAGTTCCTTGTCACCCTCTTACATGAATCACCTTGAAAACCCACGGCTAGCCAATATATGGCTCTGATACCACTGAAATGCCTTAAATTGTGAAAAAAAATTGAATTCTAATTTATTTGCAAAACCCTAGGTAAATAATCAATTTTTATTTTTATTACCAGCAAACCCTAGTTGCCAAAATATTTCCAAAATTAGCACAAAATTATGTTAATCTCAATGCACCAAGTAGATAATCCAATCAAGTAATTTAACCATTTAAAAAGGAAAATAAACCCTCAAACCCTAGACGCCCCCAAGCTGGAATATTTAATTAAAATTTGCAATTGATCTATCAAGTGAAACCCTCATAAAATTACATAAATATTATTGAATTGATATGCAAAAATTATTAAGAAAAATTGAGTGCATTTGGAACCACAAAGACGTTCAATCCAAATCACCAAAGCTGAAAAAAATATAAAAAAAAAAATTCAAAATATTCAAGGCAAGAATAACCCTCAAAACAAGGTCAAAACCCTTCCAAGTTAAGTCGCCACGCTGTAAAAATATTAGAATAAAATCAAAATGTCATTTAAGGAATAAAATCAACTCAAGGCATGAACAAAACATCCACCAATTAAGTCGTCAATCTCCACAAACAAGTTGCCCAATTTGAATCAACAAAAGATGGTGTTTACAACACCTTTGGAGAAATAAATAACTCAATGGCAGCGTCTAGGTGAAGCTACCCCAAATGAAGGAAGAGGGTTTGTGTCCTCTAACTCTTTGCTTAAAGGTTTTAGTCTTCAAAGCAATGATTCAAACATTTTCATGCTTAATAACCAAGATTTTGATTGTCCAACATAACATCCACCAAATTAAACCTTCTTTTGTTTTTATACAACTTACCCCAAAAAGCACACCCCAAAAGGAGGAAAACATATATTCAAATCATAAGGAAGATTGCTTTTAAAATATTCATGACCTTTTAAGGTCCCCAACTTAAGTGATTCTTGTAACATAAAGTACCTTTTAAAATATTTTTTACATCTATTCATTCAAATTCACTAATTTTATTTTCCCTTAGCCCCTGGATAATGGATTAAGGCTAAGGGTCTTCAAAGATGTCCCTAACAAAATAGGGACATGACATTCTTTGGTACTGCAAGTCTTTACTAATGGTATCCAGCAATAAACTATTAAATTCAGCACATGCTTTAGGAGCCATGACAGAGCATTCACAAACTAAGATTCAATGACAGTTCATGGGGGTTTAGACACAGGGAACAATTGCCAATACATCCATTATGTCGAGAAGTTTGATTCAGTAGTAACGGAACACTTGAGAGTGAGTACTGCATAATGGGATCTCACACCGTATGATATCGTGGGGAAGATTGAACATGTGGATCTAGAAACAGTTGTTTCTTGGGTGCTATAGTGTCGGCATGAATGTGGTGGATTTACTCGCAAATATTGGCAATGACCAGATATTTTGTATACGTTGAGCACCGTGCAAATTTTGGCCTACTAACAACTTAGGTGTTATTGATGGAGATAAGATGACAACTTAAGTGTTACAGGTGATGAATGGGGATAGGTTTACACCTGGTGATCCTACTGTGCAGCTTGTTGTTTGTCAATCCTACATGGAGTGGATAAGATTTCTATTGGAAAGACCATCCAATATCTAGCCAATTGCAAAACCCTTGCTGTGGATTTTGATGCACTCCTAGTGGAGAATCACCCGCAGGGCAAATTTTCAGCTGTATGGCTGCACTGGAAACACTAGGTCCACGGACTCGCTGTGGACAGGGACCTTCTTGGATGGTCGCTGTGCAAACTGCAAACGACAGATTGAAAGGCTTTGCGCTGTCACATTCTGTGGCGATGGTCTTTTTCCTCTGTTTTTTATGCATGCTGATGTGTAGTCCTTTGATGCATTACTTAGGCCTCTGTAGTTTTAGAATGCTTATGGAGGATGGTACTCTTTGCGCTGAACCTTTTTGTAAATGGAAGATTTCTCAGAGAGAGTTTATTCCCAGGATATAGACAAAATTCTAGCTGGGGAAACTATTTTCTGGCAGGATATAGACAAAATTTTGTAATTTTCAATATTTAACATAATACGTTTTTCTTTACCAAGCAAAAGTAAATTGAAGGACCTTCCTGCTCCCTAAATTGATCTACGATGGCACGCACAGTGGAAGAAAGAATTCACTCTGAAATGTTAACCTTTGGATGTCCCCCGAAATATGCAGGCTCTTTTTATGCTCTAATAAAAATCATTGTTTAGAAAGAAAAACAAAACTTAGTTAATCTCCCTCAAGTGATTACACCATACGAGATACCAGATAAAAAATAGGTTTTAATTTTCATAGGGGTCTGTCACAGTTTATCAAACTTCTTATAACTCATAGCAACCTTGAACACTTTCCACAGCTTATTGACTTTTATTCACTATCTCCTCCTTCTACAGGAGCACCCTGAGGAGTCCATGGGTTCCCATGTTTTTCTTTTTTTTTAACGAGGTTAATGGGGGTTGTCCATGGGTTCCCCGCCCTTTAAAACAAGATAATCAAAAAGAAAAAGTACCCTGAGATGTCAAATGGTGTGAGCTCAAGTGGTCAAAGCAAATGGACTTTCTAAGCAGAGCTCCAGGTTCAAACCCACAGGACACGCAATAAAGTCTTGAAATTGGAAAAAATACGCATCCAACACGCTGGGTGCAGTGTACCCCACGGACAAGGCTGGGGTAACTTTGACGAAAGACATACCCTTTGATCATGGTATCAATGCCAAAGATAACCCCACAAAAAGGGGAATTTACCCCCAAAAAGAATGCAGTCCATGAGACCACAACCTCTATATGCAGCCACATTTCGTCCATTAACCAATCAAGGCAGGTCACAACAACATCTGACTAAAAACCAGTTTCAATTATTTTTTATGGGTTTCCATATCATTTTCCAGCCGTCAAAGGTTGTTGAGTTTGGCCCTACACTTTTCAATTGCATTAGCTTACAGATATCCAATGCTTTTTCAGCCAGCCCATTCTGTGCATATCCTATAATCATCAGAGTCCATGAAACCACATTTCCTTGAGACAAATTTTGAAATAATTTGTGTGCCTTCTGTATGCTTCCATACTTTGTATATATGTCTTTCAGGGCGGTCTCAACTCCAACATATTGAAATAAACCTCTCAATTATTTTCTAATGGATCTCCATGCCCTGTTGCAATGCGCCCAACCTGACACATTGGAAGGATACTAGCAAAGGTTGTTAAGCTTGGCTTTACACCTGCCCATTGCACTTGCCCAAAAATCCAAGGTTTTTCAACAAGCCCATTTTCTGAATATCCATCAGGGATCACATTCCATGAGACCGCAGTCAGTCAGACAGTTTCCATGCCTTGAACATGCTTCCACATTTTCCAAGCAAGGTAAAGGAAAAGGTGAATAGATTGGGTTGGATACCTGTTAGAAATGTTTGACCAATCAATAGACATTATATTCTTTGAACATAAAACTCTATATAACGGAACTACATGCACCAACTATCCAAGATCGAAGCTGGAACCCGCATCCAGTCATTTGCTTCCACATGCCAGAACCCAATTATTGAATGCGGAATATTCCATTTTTACAATGTATGCTTCCATCTTGTTCAATCTTTCCTTCATTTCTCCGTTATTCTCCTTCCTCTCACCCTCAACATCATCCAGACACTAAGGCTTCTCATTTTCCTCCCATGGATTTTAGCATTAACAAAATTGCCCTAATTCCTCATCCTGAATTTTACTCTCAATGGCTTTTTCCAAGTACAGGTGCAGATAATCCACTGGGTTTTTGTGTCCTTAAATTAGCTTTGCAGGTCTTCATTCAGCAAATGACAAACAGTTCTGAATGCCTGATTGCTCCCAGACCAAATACTTGATACAGTTCGGCATCAGTGACCATCTCTGAAATGATACGTTAGGCTTCATGATATGAAACTTAAAATTTAAATCAGTCTTTGGAAAAATCAATTGCAAGTAACGGTCCTGTATTCTCCCAACTATTCAAATAGTTGTCCAACAAGGGCTCCAAATTGAGATGAGATGAGCTTTGCATACACCAATGTTACCAAGTTGATTGGCACGCTTATTTGTTTCTCTATAAGTATATTCAAAAGGAATAAAATCATATTTAAGGAGGAAGGCTTCACCCAGAATAGAATTTATGCACCAGTTGTCTATTGTGTGGTCCTTCATTGCTCAGATGATAAGCATAGAATCTCCCTCTAATTCCAACCCTTTAATATTATTGCTCAGAGCATTAAGCCTAACATCAGCCCTAAAGCTTTTCAGCCTCATTATTTGAACCATGTGTGAAACCCGTCGCAAAGGCCTCTAGCAAACTCCCTCTGCAATCCCTGACTGGACCTCCTGCTCCTGCATTGCTCAGATTACCCTCGGAAGACCTGTCAAAGTTTAGCTTGGCCATCCTAGGGAAGGGGAGGATAGGGATAGGTCCACTTAATATTACTGCAATCTTTACTTCCTCTATGAACCTCCTTAACAGGTTACCAATGTGTCGACAATTGCCATGGGATCAAAATACAATTTATGATGTAATGAATCCACGCATAAAATCTTGAAATCTAGCCATTACAATGTTATTACAATTACCTGGCTTAATCCTGAAGTTGTCTTATTCTTTTCTACTTCTGGTTTCATAATTGTTTTTCACCACCTTCTCCCTCTCTAACACGACTGTCATGATTTCGGCTTTTAGGAAGAACCATATTGACTATAGTTTTTGTTCTATTAGTTCCATTTTAGTTTCCTGCATAACATCCTTGATAAGAACGTTGAGAAAGAGAATCAAATCCTCCATACAGAGAAAAGGCCAAAAAATAAACTTGTTAGCTCTTTTCTTCTAATTGGAATCTACCAACAATTCCTGGAGGAGGGGCACTATCATTGAAATGATGGAAGCAGTTGCCATCCCTTAAAAAAAAGGGCCAACAAATAATTTTGGAAATAATTTTTGATAGCAGCGTGGCAATAACCACATAAAAGCTTATTGAAAATTTGAATGGGTGTTCCGGGAAAGTCTGTTGATAAGCCCAAATAAAATGGCTACATTCTTCTTGGGGTAGCAAAGTCTATATTCCTCACGTTCGTCCTCAACATCATGTAACAAAATTCGTGTCAGGCACATTGCCTGCTTCAATCATCTGGCCAGCCAATCTCTATGCCATTGCATATATATCCTCTGATAGTGGGTGTGATGTGTTTTCTGCAACAAACGTGTAGAGCCTGTTTTTCACATGAATCCAGCTGCACCCTCGCTGTGTTTTCAGTCCCCTGTCCTTCATCATTTTCCTTGCGTTTGCTGCATCCGTCCACCTATTGGCTGCAGAATATACATTTGACAACAGCACATAGTTTGAAGGTTCCTCCGGTTCTAACTGAAGAAGGTGTTCCGCTACACGTTCTCCAAGCTCCACATTGCCATGAATTCTGCAGGCATGAAGCAATGCTTTCCACACCAAGGCATCAGGTTCAATATGCATTTTGTTGACAATGTCTTCAGCTTCATGTATTCGTCCAGCACGGCCCAGAAGGTCAATCATACAAGCATAGTGGTTAGTTGTTACCAGGTTGTCATGTTCTCTTCTCATTAATTCAAAATACTGAAATCCCTCATCCACTAATCCTGCATGACTGCATGCCGACAGAACACTTACGAAAGTGATTCGGTTTGGCTTCATGTCTACCTCTAACATCAATTTAAAGAGTTGGAGAGCCTCCTTGCCATTTCCATTGTTGGCATAACCAGCAATCATGGCATTCCATGAGATCAAGTCCTTACAGGCTATGTTGTCAAAGGCTAGAGCTGCATCATCTATGCTCCCACATTTGGCATACATACTGACAAGAGAACTTTCCACACTTAAAACTGATTCATATCCAATTCCAATGATATGGGCATGGAGCTGCTTTCCGAGTTCTAACAGTGCTAGGCTGGAACAAGCACTTAGGGTACTTGCAAAGGTAAATCTATTCGGTTTAACGTCTGTCCATAGCAATTTATGGAATAGTTTAAGAGCTTCCTCACTGTGACCATTCTGAACATGTCCCACAATCATGGCAGTCCATGACACAACATCCTTTTCAGACATTCTGTCAAACATTTGATGAGCATCTCTCATGACTCCACACTTGGCGTACATATCTACAATGGCATTACCAATAATGGAAATTGTATGAAATCCAGCCCTGATAACTTGAGCATGGACCATTTTACCGTATACCAAAGCTGCCAAGCTCCCACAGGCAATCAGGGCTGTCACGAGGACAATGCTATCTTGCTTCATATCTTCCTTCTGCATTTTACAAAAAAGCTTCAGGGCCTCCTCGGCAGACTGATTTTGGGCATATACTCCCATCATGGTAGTCCACACGACTGCATCTCGTTCGGGCATTTTGTCAAACACTTGACGTGCATCACCTACATTTCCACATTTTGCATATAAATCAATAAGTGCACTTCCAACAAAGACATTAGACTCCAAACCAGTTCTAATAATGTATCCATGCACCTGTATCCCCGGGTTTAAGGCAAAAAGGCTGGCACACGTGCGAAGAGTGCTAGGAAATGTGAATTGATCCGGCTTGACGCCAGACTGCACCATCCGGGAAAATAATTTCAGAGCCTCCTCCTTTCGACCGTGCTGATCGTACCCTGAAATCAGAGCATTCCAAGATACCACATCTCGTTTAGACATCTTGTCAAATAGTTGGCGTGCATTCTTTAAATCTCCAATTTTGGTACATGATTTTATTAATCCATTCCAAGATGATACATCGTCTCGTTGAGGCATTTCGTCAAGCAAATGGCTCGCATCCACATGAATACCATTCTTGTGGACGAAGCGGTTCGAGGAGAGCATATAAGCATTGGCAATGAAATGGGTATGGCTTGCCATAGATTTTGAAGGGCTACATTCCTGCAACATATGAGTATAAGTTGCAATGTTTGAGTGTTTAAGTTTTCTCAGCATTGCTACAACCTATTTCTTAAACAGATTGTTCGATGAATGTATGTACCGGTTTTGGGTGTTTACATTACAAACTCTGTACAATTCCGAGTTCTATATGTGGATGGAATAAGAGTAACACAGAATAATTTTGGAAATAAACAAATTATGAAATGAGGAGAGTTCAATGAGAAGGAGAAAGGAGGTGGATAGAATGAGGTAGATGGGTGAGTGTGAGGAGTTTGAAAGGATTGTAAAGACAGAGTAGATGCAATCAAAGAATAAATGTGGATATGGATTCACATGGTGCATTAGAGAAGGATGTAATGCTACAATAAAAAGTTATACAGATATGTAGGGATCATAAGAGTCCTGGTATGTTGGAATCAAGAGGAAGATTTTAAGGAAAACAAAGTGGTACTTTGAGGACAAGGTGGAAGAATGTTTTACTTATCTCTTCCCTCACCCAAAAAGTTTTTGTGGGTACAAAATTTTCTGAATAAAGGAGGTATGATCTATATAGACATATAAAATAATTTATTCATCAATAAATATACATATGATTTGGTTTCCAAAATCAACAAAGTTTCAAAGGATGAGTTAATATTAGTGGAGAAACTACCACTTAATGTATATGGTTATTAAATAACTACTAGTGTGGTCATGTAAATTGTGGTTTATGCATGTAGTGGTTTTATAAACCATTTTAATGGTTTAAAAATCATTAATTTGTATCAACAAGAAATTTCATTTGTGGTAGTTAAATCGACACTTTAATAAATACAAAAATGTATTTTAAAATTATTATATTATTGGGGAGAATTTATTGCACAAAAAGACATATCCAAAGTTATAATGAGGATGACACAAACATAAGAAGACATCAATGAATAGAGAAAATGTTTGGTTTATTTTAGGAAGGATTGAAGAAAATAAATAGTGAGGAAAGATTTATGAGGAGGAGAATTATATGTTTTAATTTTTATATAACTTATTATAACATGTATTTGTCCAATATATATAAGAGGAAGTAGAGTTTTTTCCTCTTTAACTAGATTTTCCCAACAATTTATGGGGTTTTCCACATCAAAAATATCCGTGACATGTTTCTCCATTGATATGATATATGTTTCATGTTATTTTCATTCATAATTCATTTCTTAATTTTTTTTCCAATATTCCAATATAACACCACACTAAGGATTTAAGTTGTCATTTTGAATTAAATTCAAAGTAGAACAATTTATGCTTCAATGAATTCTAACAAGTTAGTTACTATGGAGTTTATAGATAAAAATAAGAAATGAAACCATATTCAGATTCCTCTCTCTTATTTTATTTAGTTATTATATATGTATTTATTTTACCTTATTTTGAATTAAAACTTTAAACAAGTATAAAACTATGAATATTCAGATTGTATAAAGTATATCCAAATCACACAAATTTGAATGTAAAAAAAATGTCCAATTACACTTTATTATTTAAAAAAATGACCTATAAGATTATAGTACTATGTTTTTTACTATCATGTTCATGTTTGAGACTATGTATAGGTGGTATGAAGGATTGAAACTAGATCTTGAGTTGTTTAGACGTAGAACTGACTATTTATACCTTCATAGATGGATTTGATAGCAAGTAGATGCCTATGGCAACTAAAGTAATTTGATCCCTACTAAAAAACTCCATGTGATATCAATTTACGATAAGGGTTTTTTCTCATGAATAAAATCCATCTAACCACTATCTCAACAAATGACGGGTTGTGAATTTTAGGATGATGCTTTTTTTAAATCAAAAATGTTGTTATTAATTAATCAAAGAAATAATATAAATACAAGACCCATAAGGGGTAAGCAGTTTTACAAAATAGCTTTCATAAGAGAGTTAACTGAAATAGGGAGTACAATTAAAGCAATTAATTTCTGAGTCAAAACCGAAATTAAAATAGCGATAATCTATTTCTTTTTTAACGTTGTGAGCTTATCTTTAATCTTCTCGGTCACAACGAGTAGCTCAAAGCTCCCAGTATTGCACTGTTCTAGCTGAAAAAAAGAGAGGAAATAATATGAGTTTGTTGAATAACTAAGACTGAACATTTCTTAGAGTACAAATGTTGGCAGCAGTTTTTCCAAATATGAAAGAGGATGACTAGCATACAAGTGTTCCATATGACGGAGTGGGTTCCAGGGGTGGAAAATGCCTAGCAGGGCATTTTTTTTATTAAAATTGCCAGGAAAGAGTTCTAGAGTAGCGGAGAGCAAAAAGAATGATATTTTTTCATTTTTATTAACATGCCTTACCATCTCGACTTGGATATGCCTCCTGAGCATCTTTCGGAATTGTTTTTACAACTTATAAAATTCTTTTTATTATCGATTTATGAAAAGGGTTTTCCTTATGAATAAAACCCATCCAACCATTCTCTTAATAAACGATGGGTTGTGAATTTTAGGATGATATTTTTTTGTTTTCATTAACATGTTTTACCATCCTAACTTAGATATACGTAGTGATTATATTTTGGAATTGTTTTTACAACTTACAAAAATTTTATGCTCATTCAAAAATAATAATCTTATCACAAGGTTTTTTTTGTTTTTGATGTGAATATATTCTTGAATGACATTATTAAAAGTGTTGTCATTTACTCGGGGTGTGCTTTCATTTCATCCATCTTTCTTTCTTTTTTTCCTTTTTTTTGATTGAAACATGAATTATATTTAGTTAAAATAAAAACATAATATATGTTTGATCAAAAAATGGATGGTATGAGAATATATCTCGAGTTAAATTACAACAAACATCAAATCGAGCTCTGATATCAACATAACTATAAGTATAACATTACATCATAGTGATGTCAGCGACACATTAGTCAAAAATACAACACTAATTATAGGGGCCACCAATGTCAAGATGAGAAGGTGGTGACTAGCTATCATAGCTTATCTCCCCATCCACCCCCATGGGGTGCAGCTCATCAGGGATGGCTTCTCAACCATCTTGTTCTTTATTTTCTTCCTCAACTTCTTCAATTTGATGATGGGGGGTGAAATGGAAAGTGTCAACCTAAGAAACTTCCCTTAACCATCTTCTCTTAAAGGCACATACCCAAAATGTCTATCATTGGTATGTGGTGAGGGCCACCCTCCATTATCCCCCAAAGGCGATAATCAACGACGAGGAGGGGTAGAGAAAGCAGATTAGATTTATAATTTGTGATGGCCTCTACCATGGTCTTGTTGCTTTTGGGCCCTTCTTGGGAGGTCCTAGTGAGGTGTATTTGGGGGACCTTGATACTAGTGCAAGGGGTGGTGCCCCAATGGCCAATAAGCATTCAGGTGTGTTCAACCTCCAAAACCACCTTTTCTACTTACACTTGTATTTGTTGCATAACATTGGACAAGATAGTAATTATGTTAACAACATAAAAGACTTTATAAAGATTTTATTTGTTCAATATAACACAATTTCTATCTTTCCAAAGAAAAAAGAGAATTTAACTTTGAAAGATGTGCCAAATATTCGTGAATCATGTAGGGAACAGAGTAGAGTCCCCCAAAAGAACCATTTGCTAGGAGTAGGGTTTAAGTTTAAAGCACTGAAAGAAGGAATGAATCCATCTCTAGGCCTCTTGGGATTTAGCACAAAACCAACATATGTGTTTTAGACACTTGGTTTGACCATAGGAAGGGCATCTAGGATAAGGGATTCCCATATGTAACAATTTTTCCTCAATCGAAAAACCTTGGTAAATGATACACCAAGCAAAAGTGTCATTTTTGGGCTTAGTGACTATAACACAAAAATTTTTAAATCTCTTGCTCCAAAGGTCGAAAGAGCTATTAAGATTTCACCATTTAATGAGCATCTCCTAGGGCACAAAATTAAGAAAGCCATTGATTACTAATATGGGGTTTGTACTGAAGCATGAGAGTGTACATATTCTAATTCCAATATATCCACCATTTGGGGGAGCCTTTAACTTTAATTGTGTGGAGGACATAGTTTGGGACTACAATTTGGACTTTTGTAATATATTTAAAATATTGGTTATTGAGATTTTATTTAATTTTTAAAATTTCTAGTTTGTTGGGAATTTAGCTATTGTATCAAAAATATCCCCTATGACTTGAATGCCTCTGCAAAAGAGCCAAAGGGATTTGATTCTAGGAATCTTTTTTAAGGGCTTCCCATTAATGGTAATAATTGAGGACCACCATAGAGAATGAGAGTTGATGGAAAGGCTAGAACTGAACTCATCCCTCATGCCCCTTTCCACACCAACCATGGCTTAATGGTTTCCCATGATTTCAATAAAATCTTAGCCACAAATGTGACTCTAATTTTGATAGGGACAAGAGAAAACAACCATAGTTTGAAACCCTAGATCTTCCAAGCACCTATGCCATAAGGGTTACCAAAGGAGATACAATGCCTAAGGAGAATTTTCCAAACTTACTACCCTTCAATGGCCCTGGAGATCCATTTGACACAGAGGGAAGTTCTTTATTTTGTAATTTCAATGAGCCCAAGCCCACCAATGTCTTTGGGTTTGCAACAAATGTCCCAAGTGACTCTATGGAAGCCCCAGTTGCCTTCTGAATTAGCCCAGAGGAAGTCTCTTAATAATTTTTCAAGCTTCTTGTAGGTTGACTTAAAGGGATCCCAATAGGTGGAGTGGTAAACATAAGTAGCAACCAAGACTTTAGACTAGATTTGAAATTTTCCTACAAGAGATAGAGGATTAGTGATCCAATAAACAAGCTTCTTTTCAACTCTGTGGACAACATAATTCCACAGTTCACCTTGGAAGTCTTGGAAAGCAAAGGGAATGCCCAAGAATTTAAACATATCTCCATAGGAAATCCATTTCCACTGGTAAGTCCTTAGCCAACTAGGCATATATCTATGGGATTACCTATAACATTAAGTCATAATCCATTGGATATTATAGCCAGAATCTAAGTAAAACATCTAATGGCATTCCATGGCATTGTGGACCACTATTTTTTCTTTCAATAGAATAAGGAAAGAGTCATCTGCAAAGTGACCATTAACAAGTTGGTCTAGAGATGATAAGGGGAGACTAATTCCCTTGACTAACCCTTCAGAGTTCTAGTTTCCAAAAAAATATCCAAAACCTTCAGCAGTGAGGACACATAGGGAGGGAGCTAAAGGAAAATGTTGTCTAATGGAACGAAAGAGCCCAAAATTCTTTGACTAATGGCCATTGACAATGAGATAAGTAGAGGCATATTGAAAGAAAGTCTTGAAAAAAATGAACACAATTGGGACCAAATCCCAAGGCTTGTATCACATCAAGTATGAAAGGCTATTCAATCCTATCATAAGACTTTTCAAAGTCAATTTTGAAAAACAATGCCTTTTTTTGGAGTTGTAGGCCCATTCCATTCCTTACCAAACCATTGTAATGTTTTGAAATATGTATCTGTCTTGGATGAAACTAGTTTATGTAGGACTTATCACCAATGGGAGAAATTATCTAATTCTTAATGCCAAGGCCTTAGCAATAATCTTATAAGAGATATTGAACAAGGTTATGGGCCTCCAATTGGTGATTAGCTCGGGATCCCTAGCCTTGGGAAAGGAATATGATGTTGGCTTTTGTAGATAAGCTTTCCAAGAGAAACCTTGGCCATAGCTTCCAAAAACATTATGCAAATCATGTCCCACACAATCCCTCAAGGTTTTTTAGAAATCATAAGGAAAGCCATCAATACCTAGGGATTTGTCATGAGCCATTCCTGCCATTACATTGTGAAGTTCCTCAATGAAAAAATGATTTTCACATGCCATTCTTTAATTTAGTGTGAGCTTATGTGGGATAACACCAAGGCACTTCTAAAAAGTAGCATCCCTTTCTTTAAACAGGTGTTAAGCTTGGAAAACTTGTTTATAGTGCTTAACAAAGGCTTGTGGAATGTCTAGGAGACTAGTGATGTGATCATTTACTTCTTTGATAGCCCTGATTTGTATAACAAAGTGAAAAAATCTTAGCTTACTAAAAAATCCTTAGAAAATTTATCTACAACCTTGAGCTGGTGGATATAGGTTTAGATTTGGCCTCCATGAGCTTGATGTAACTTGCATTTCATTTCAGTTAAACTACAAACATTCCATGAATATACATTCATTAGAAACCATCAAGATTCATGTTTTTACCATTTTGGCCTTTAAGTGTCACAAAGTGGTTATTCAAGTACTTATGTTGTTGACCTTTGGCAAGAAAGACTATAACCACAACAATTCACCACTCATTCGATAAGAATTATTCCTCATTTATACCATGGGAAGGGCTCCATGAACATCACATCACCTAGTGATGAGGGGAAAGGGGAGTTTCTTTAGTCTTTATAACCATGATAGGTACCTTTTGTGATAAGCATTCATGTTGTTTAAAATAAGAGAAACCTAAAACTGGATACTCTTGTGTCTTAAAATCCCCACTAACAATCTTGGTAGTAATTTTCATAACTACATTGGGGTTTTCTTGAAGATCTTGAGTAATTAAGGGTTAGACAACTAGTTGCATGTTTTCCACAACAGTGGCCATAAATGGCTTAGGGATGGTGGCTAGTGCCTTATTATTATAAATAGTCTGATTATTTATAAGAATCACCACTTGTCATCCATCATTAGCTTTGACAAGAGGTTGAGTGGATTCAATTATGGCTTTTAACAGAGGATTCATGATAGTCATGAGCATAAAATCCATGATTTTATAGTCCTAAGCCTAAAACTAAAAACAAGTGTTGGGAAGGTTAATGTACATTACCCATTGGGTGAAACATTTCCCCTCCAATTTTAATGTCTATAGTCTCATGAGGTCTTGTGCAAGGTCAATCTTGACACAGACACGTTATTGTGGTTTGGCAATGTAAAATATGCCAGTTTTGAAATAGATGAATTGACCCAGAGGTTTAACTGGTTGTTTTACAAAGGGCCAAAATGGTATAGGTAATCCATGAGACTCCATCCAAACTAGGACCTTGAGCGTAACCTTGTCAGATATGATAAGGTAATGGGTTCAATGAGAGAGCACAAACAAAGAGCTTCCAACATAACATGGTCCATATTAGTGTATGGTAGCACAATGTTCAAGGTTTTAAAACCTAAAAAAGAATAAACCCTTGGTCAGGTTATGTATCCCAATAAACTAGATGCCATGGGTCTACCATTGAGCTTGTTCCTAGCTCTTAAGCCATGGATTCAATAGGGATGCATCCAATAAAGTAGCCAATAATGGTATGAGCTTCAAGCCATTGACATGCTTTATCAAATTTAGGTAAATCAAGCAAAACATTAGGAGGATTATCCTGAGAAAGGGGTACAATACCTCATGAAAGACCTTTGATATAAAATTGTGTACTTTATTTAACACCATTATTGCTTTAACTAGAGTGATTTACTTCCAATAATGTAAGCTCCTATGGGGATACAATTAAATAAAAAGCAACCACCCAAATGGTAGATTTCCAAACTAGAGGTTATTAAATGCCAATAAAGGCGATGGAAAAATATCATAGATTCAAATATAATGGCAACGGTATGGAAGATTGATAAAACCCTAGGACATGACTGACATGACAAGCTCTCCAAATTTTACTTCAAATGGTCTATCACTCATATTTTTTATTTATCATGTATTATGTTTTATTTAATGAAAATATCACATGTTTCTAATTAAAAAAGGGTTGTATTTATAAAAAAAACATTTTTAGATAAAAATCATACATACTTGTCCAAACAAAAAAGCGGGTGATATGAAAGCACAAATTGAGTAAAAAAATTAAATTAGGCTCAACAAACATGAGAAGAAAGTATCAAATCCCAAGGCTAGAAAACATAACCAAAGATTACATAATATCAAACCCAGATGTAACAAACATCAAAATATTTATAGATAACATTATCCCATGACAAGTGTTTAGGTAATGATGTTATTAACCTTAATAACATAGGAGGAGAGATGATTGATTATATAATTTATCTTTCCAACTACCATTATGGGGTATGTAACATCCAATGTTGCTTCTCTACATTTTTTCTTCAATCTCTTCCTCTGCTTAATGTTGAAAAGATTTAATAACAAAAGTAATATGAAGTAATTTTTCCTACCCATCCTAACTAGTAGGACAAAAACCTTTACATCCATATCCACCACCCTGAGGTGACAATCACCTTCCATGCACTCCAAAATGTGAGAACCTGTGGCGAAGTAGAAGAGTGGAAAATATAGAGTGACTATGCGATCTACACTATCATCTTCCTTGTTCCCTTTAAACTTGGCCTCTCCATGGATAATTTTTTTGGGAGAATCATGAGGAAATATGCTAATTATACAAGGGGCATTCCCCCATTGGCCAATGAGGATGTGGAGGTGATCCACCTCTAGAGCCAAATTTTTAGCTTGTATTTGGATCTACAACATGACATTATATATAGTAGTAGTTTTGTTCACTATATAATTTTTTTTGTATAAATGCTCTTTATTAAACACAATAGAATTCATATGTTTCCAAAGTTAAAAGAGAATCTCAATGTGGAAAATATGTTATTTTTTATTTAACTTTCCTAGGATCATGGTTGAGTCTCCACGCAAGACCATGTGCCATGAAAAAGGTATTGGCCTAAAGGGACTAAAAAAGGAGTGAATCCATTTTCAGGCATACTGAGTTATCACACAAAACTAAAATATGTGTTTGAGTGACTTAATTTCACCACAAGCATCGTTAAAAATGCACCAATCATATCCCTAACAGGGATAGCCTAGTGTAAAATACACCAAACAAAGTGAACATTTTAGATTCAACCATTATAGCCTAGAAAATATGTAATCTTATGTTGTAGGTGGAAGATGAGTTGTTAAGGTTCCATTCTTTTTTGACATTTACAAAGGAACATTATAAGGAGAAATCCATTGATAACCATGTCGAGGTTTGCATCAAATAAAATGAGTAGAGACATTCAAATTTTAATCTTCCCACCACTTGGGAGGAGCTTTAAGGCTAATTTATGCAATGCATTACATACAATCATCTAGACTTTAAAAATAAAATCAAAGTCTTGATAGTTGAGACCATAATTTGCTTTAAGAATGGCCCTGGGTGCCCATGACCTATTCCTTTTGTCCAAAATATCAGTAAGAGTGTGGATGAATTTTATAAATAATATGAAAGCCTTAACCCAAGGATGTACTGCTAATGGATTGCCATGGTGATTGATAACTTGATATCATCACAGAGAGTGAGTGTTGATAGACAATCTAGTTCTAAACTGATCCCCTTTCCAAAAAAACCAAATTTTTATAGTGTCCCATACTTTAAAAATTCTCATCACAATAAAGGTGATTGTAATTTTAATGGCCACCAGAGCAATAAGCAAGGTGTGAATCCCCAATCCTTTCCAAGTTATTCATTAATATGGAGTACTAGAAGAAATGTAATGCCTAAGGGGTAAGTGCATGGAGTTGGGGGACAATTCTATGGATATTTTACATAACACAATCATGTTATTTAAATTATGGTTTAGCAATTACCAAGCCATAACACGATTGCATTAATATATAATATGATTTCATTAATAGATAATGTGATCACATTATTATTAAAATAATAACATGATCACGTTACTATTGTTTTGCACATTAAATCAATGAACATGTAGATAGAGTGAACCTTGGTTAATAGGTAATGTGATCACATTATCAATAACGTGATTGCATGTGATCATGTTATTAACAATGTGATTGCATTATTAAAAATGCGATCATGTTATAAGTGTAAGTTTACATTTATTTCCTTATACTTTAAATTTATTTTAATAAATATAAGAAATTAGGGTCACTCTACATCTAACAGAGTTGGTCTCACATTTGCACATCTTATGATGCAGAAAATGGTTTTTCAAAATCTAATCTAGTTAGTACGTAGGCATTTTCAAGGTCTAAGTATTAAACCTAAGGATTTTATGACATAATTTTTGCAATTGATGTCCATTTTTGGTAAACATATAGTCATTTTAAAGGTTTTTGTGCCTTTTGGATTGATTCTTGAAATTTATAGGAGTCTTAGGTTTGTCAAAATTAAAGTTTGCAAACCACTCACTTTGAAATTGATGCAAAGTGGTTGGATTTGGGTACCATATATCACTTGATGACCTGCACACATTAAAAAAACACTTTATGTTAATTTCACTTGTTCATCATGCCTCCTTCATCCCTAATCACTTCTTACTCATGGCTCATCACCCTAATCACTCTTTAATTAGTATTCATTATCCCTAATCACTTTCTCATTGATCCTCATTATCCCTAGTCATCTCTAATCACTCCCTCATCATCCTTGATTACTCCTTCATTAACCCTCACTATCCCTCATCATCCTTAATCACTCACTCCTCATCCCTCATTATCCCTCATCACTCTCTCATTGACACTCACCATCCCTCATCATCTTTAGTCACTCCATCACCCCTAATCACTCCCTCATTATCTCTCACCATCCCTCATCATCACTAATCACTCTTTCATCATCTCTAATCACTTCTTCATGATCCTTAATCACTCCCTCCTCATATTTCATCATCTCTAATCACTCCCTTATTGACCCTCACCATTCCTCATCATCCCTAATCACTCCCTCATTGACTCTCACCATACCTCATCATCCCTAATCACTACTTCATCATACCTCATGATCTCTAATCACTCATTCCTCATCCCTCATCACCCCTAATCACTCCCTCATTAACCCTCACCATCCATGATCATCTTTAATCACTCCCTCATACTCCCTAATCACTCCTTCATTGACCCTCACCATCCCTCATCATCCTTATTAAATCCTTTGTCATCTATAATCAATTCTTTCCCATCCCTCCTCATCCTTAATCACTCCATCCAATACCTTGATGGTGGTATTTTGTTAGGGTTTAACAATGCTAGGACCTAAAAGTAGAGAGTTAAGTGTTAGCATAAAATATAAGACATAGTGATCAAAATAATGTGGAGGCAAATTTGAAACATAAATATTTAACACCTATGAAGTAATATGGGCCTATTATAAATTATTTAATTCACGATTGAAAATCTGCTAGAAAAAGAGAAGAAAGTGAAACCATAGTATCACCAAAAATGGGTAGTAAATACATGAGGATCACCAAGTTATGTGATTTCCTAAAACCAATCAATTGATTTCCATATGAAGACATTTTATGATCTGAATAATTACATTGAAGGCATTCTATTTATATGTCTATTGATTGAGTCATCATACCAGAGAGTGGAAAATAATTTTCAAATGATTAGAACAAGTAGTCCAAGAGTGGAAAGTGGTGCTTAATTCATAAATTCAATATTCAATCCAATGAAGAGTGTCACACTATGAGCTCTCTACTTGCATATCTCAAGAAGTGGGTACAAGTTATCTAGCACTATAAAAAGGTAAGTAGATAATAGATTATGAACCCAATGATATGGTTGGTACTAAAAATATCTCTACTTCCCCCAACAAGAAATTATATGAATTAAAAATATTGAGATCAATGGTGAACTAATACACTTCATCATTTCCAATAGAAGTCAGAAGAATTTAATTTCTCCTAAAGAATATTTTTAAAAACTGAAATTTAAATTTATACGTCATCCATAACCATATGCTATTGTATGGTCTAGTGTAGGCCTTGAGAAATGGATCACCTAGTAGTGTCATTTAGTATACAAAATCAAACTATTTAAAGATGCAATCCTTTGTGACATCTCACCATTAGAGGTGTGTGATGTTTTATATGTGGT
Source organism: Torreya grandis (assembly GCA_037957365.1). Classification (NCBI taxonomy): domain Eukaryota; kingdom Viridiplantae; phylum Streptophyta; class Pinopsida; order Cupressales; family Taxaceae; genus Torreya; species Torreya grandis. Next base: position 1,370,242 of record JARHVA010003776.1, read on the forward strand.
CAACCATTTATTTACCATTGACATGTAGTCTATGAACTAAATCCTTGAAATGTTGTGATAGATTATCATGATCTAAAATATCATATATCATAGTTAGTTCATAAGCTTTCAGTCATTAGTGTCAGGAAGTGCAAGAATCTTGTTAGTTCTATTAAGAAGTATACTCTTGATGGTAATAAGTAAATATAATAACATCTTTATGTCACCATATAATAGTGTGGTTTATCCAACAATAACAAAGACAAAATAATTGAATCATAAACTAGATGAATACAAGGATATCTTTCAATCACATAAATAAGTTCCTACATAGTGTACACTAAACAATACTATTGATTTTATCCCTTAACTACCTCTACCTCAAACCTCTTTATACAACATATGATTTCTAAAGAATGAATAGATCAAGTGTTAGATTTATGAAATCATGGATAATTGACACATCATGGCCAAGTCATTGCCTTGTAGAATCCCAATTGTGCTTGTACCAAAGTTGTGAATCAATTAAAAAAATCTTAACAAGATTAAAGTGAAGAACTATTATCCTCATATAAACATTAAGGAATTTTTCTTCCATATCCATGGTGTAGAAGTCTTTTCCAAAATTGATCTTAAGTTTGGGTATCATCATATTCATGTTGAACCTCTAGACATTTGAAATATAGTCTAAAAAACAAAGGAAGGATTGATTGACTAGTTGGTTATGCCTTTTAGGTTAACTCATGTAGTGAATTCATTCATTGAGATGTTGAATGACATCATCAACCCCTTTACCTATGGAATTTTTTAAATCTAACTTGATGACATCTTAATCTTTAGAAAACATGGGATGAACATCTAGACTATGCCAAACTAGTGTTTCACATTTAGCAGAAACATATTTTTATGATAACATGAATAAATATTCATTTTTCATGTAAGAGATAATAAATTGGGATGCATTACACACACAAGGAGTGCATGTGTGAACCTAAACAAGATTCAAGTCATCCAGGAATGGGAAACACTAAATAAATTTGCATTTGATTTAAATCTTCTTAGAATTAGAAAATTATACAAGAGATTTGTGTTTAAGTTTTATCTTTTGAACCAAACTCCCAAAGGAGGAACCAAATAAATTTTAATCTAGTTAATTTCACAACAAAGATAATTCGATGAACTAAAATTTAGACTCTATTTTATGTTAGTACTTATGTTACTTGACTATAAATTTGGAAGATCATATAATTAATTTAGTAATAAAATTGACTATCACAAATGGGTATTAACAACACAATAAGTCCTAGAAAAGAATTAATTTATATTATAATGGATTAAACAACAAATGCTTGGAATTAAATATATTTTTAGAGTATATACTTATGTTAGATGATGAGGGAGTGATTAGGGATGATGAGGATCAATGATGGAGTGATGAGGGATGGTGAGGGTCAATGAGGGAGTGATTAATGATGATGAGGGATGATTAAATATTGATTAGGGATTATGAGGGATAAGGAGGGAGTGATTAAGGATGATGAGGGATGGTGATATTCAATGAAGGATTGATTAGGGATGATCAACCTATGTGATTAGATATGATGAGAGACAATGCAGGTCAATGAGGGAGTGATTATGGATGAGGAGGGAGTGAATAGGGATGAGGAAGTGATTAGGGATGATGAGGGATAAGGAAAGAGTGATTAGGGATGATGAAGGATGGAAGGGAATGATCAAAGATGATGAGGGATAGTGAGGGTCAATGGAGGAGTGATTATGGATGATAAAGGAGTGATTAGAGATGACTAGGGATAGTGAGGGTCAATTAAGGAGTGATTAGGGACAATGAGGAATGATGAGAGAGTGATTAGGGATAATGAGGGATGAGTTTAAAGTGATTAAGGATGAGGTAGGGACAATAAACAAGTAAAATTAATACAAAGTGGTTTTTTGATGTGTGTAGGTCATCAATATTACCTACACTGCCCCAATCACACCACTTTGGATCAAGTTCAAAGTGATTGGTTTTCAAACTTCAATTTTGACAAACCTAGGACTCTTATAAATGTCAAGAATCAATCTATAAGGCATTAAATCTTAAAAAATGACTATATGTTTACCAAAAATGGATATCAATTACAAAAGTTATGTATTGTTATCTCTAGGTTTAATATCTAGACCATAAAAATGCCTAAGTAGTAACCAAATTGGATTTTGGAAACCTATTTTCTACATTGTAAGGCATATAGTTGTGAGACCAACTCTATCAAATGTAGAGTGACCCTAATTTATTATATTTACTAAAATAAATTTAAAGTATAAGGAAATAAATGTAACAATATAAATGTAAGCTTATACTTTACATTTAGAGTAGTGAATATAAGCTTCTGACCAAAGTTGCCTTCATGTGCAACTCCACAAGTTTTTATGTAAAATAATAGGAACACGATCACATTATTAATAACATGATCAGATTATTGATAACACAATTGTGTTTTCTATTAACCAAGGTTCTCTTTGTCTACATGTTCACTACTTTAATGAGCAAAACAATAGTAATGTAATCACATTATTGCTTTTATAATAACATGATCATGTTATACATTAACACGATCATACTATTTGAATTTGAATTCAAATCCCACACCTTTTGGCTTAGGAATGACTTGGATTGATGATCCAAAGGCTTGGACTTGTTAATCTATAGCTGAGTCTAAGAGTTATTATTAAAAACAATAAAATTATACTTTGATCACCAAATGCACTATGAATTTTAATGTGAAAATTCAAAAACTTAATACCATCATGATCAACATGCTCTTCTCTTTCCAAAATTATGATTTTTATAATTTTTGGTCTAATTTAAGGTTTCAAACTATGTTTATTTCTAACTATACCTTTTTTAGGCCACTACATGCCACAAACAAACATGCCTATAAATGTTCATGTAATTTGTCTTTCATTGATGTAAGTGAAAAAATATTTATATGGTCACAAACTAGGCCTAATTATACACACTTTAAAAAAAATTGATTTTCATTTTTCTTTGAGGTAGTTAGGCGCATCACATAGATGGCTATCCATTTTTTATTAGTTTTCAAGATCTATTTACTTGCAAAATTCTTAAAAAAAAAGTATTCATTGAAAAAATATAAAAAGATATAGGTCACAAACTAGAAGATCTTATCTAAATTTTCACCTAAGTATTTCCAAAAATATTAAATGCTACTCAAAAAATGGTGCGCCACACGACCATCTATCTACTTTATTTTCTTAAAAAAATAGGAGTTCCTCTTCAAATTATAGATTTTGACCTAGTTATACTTAACCATTGATCACCAAATACACTACGAATTTCAATGGAAAAATTCAAAAACTTAATACCATCATGATGAGCATGCACTCCTCTTTCCAAAAATATGTTTTTTATAATTTTTGGACTAATTTAAGGTTTCAAACTATGTTGATTTCTAACTATACATTTTTTAGGCCACTAAATTCCACAAACATACATGCCTATACATGTTCATGTAATTTGTTTTTCATTGATCTAAGTGAAAAAAATTATATGGTCATAAACTATACCTAATTATACACACATTAAAAAAAAATGATTTTCATTTTTCTTTGAGGTAGTTAGGTGTGCCACACGGATGGATATCCATTTTTTATCAATTTTCAAGATCTATTTACTAGAATAATTCATAAAAAAAGGTATTCATTGAAAACTATAAAAAGATATAAGTCACAAACTAGAAGATCTTATCTAAATTTTCACCTAAGTATTTCAAAAAATATTAAATGCTACTCAAAAAATGGTGCACCACATGACCATCTATCTACTGTTTTTTCTTAAAAAAATAGGAGTTCCTCTTCAAATTTTAGATTTTGACCTAGTTATACTTAACCATTTTTAAAAAAAATGGTGTTTTGGAAACTAGACACGAAATTATACATTTCATGTTACAGTATCTTCAAATTTGTAGTGTAGTTATCTCATATTATCTACAAAAGTTTAGATTTCTTAAATTTCAGGAAAATCATGTCCCTAAGTAGGCCACTTTTTGTCCCTCAACTTTATGAACTTACCCTAAGAAGGATTTTCCAGTCTTCCTTACCTTTAGTGGCTCGAGGGATCCATTTGGTGTAAATGGATTTTCCTTGATTTTGAATATAAATTAAGCCCAAACCTATTAAAGTAATTTTTCCCTTTATATTTGGCCCAAAAAAAGTCTATAAGTAGATTTTCAACTTCTTGTCGGTAGAATTAGAAGGAACCCAATAAGAATACCAATAAACATGAGTTGATACTAATTTTTTTCAGTATATCTATAATTTTCATATAAGGGAGAGAGGATTTGTTATTCAGTAGGAGAGTGTTTTCTCCACCTATTGAATAACATATTTCCAAAACTCCACTTGAGAGGCTTAGAAATCAAAGGAAATCCTTAAAAATTTAAATACATCCCCATGTGAAATAAAATTACACTTACATGTCTCAAAATTATTGGGCTTAGGTCAAATGGATATTCTATATCATTTAGTCTTTTCCCATGGATGTTAGAGCCTCAGGCAAGGTAAAAAATCTACAAACATTCCATAGTGTTATTGACCACCTCCCCCTCCTCTAAATGGTGAGAAAATAATCATCAACAAGGTGGCCATTTATTAGTTTGTCTTGATGGGTATGAGGAAGAAAAATTAATTAACAAGACCTATAAAGTAATAGTCATCCAACAAATATCCAAAACCTTCAATAATTAATACATATAGAAAGCAGCCATAAGGCATCTTTTCCAAATATATCTAAATATACAAAATTTATCAAATTTTTACTCATTTATTGTCAAAAAAACAAATGCATATTTGAAAAGGGTATGGAATAAATACAAAAATCTAGGTTGAAAACCTAGGATTTACAACATGGCAATGATGAAGGGCCACTCAATCCGATTATAGGCTTTCTCAAAATCAATTTTAACAAACATAGTTTTTTTTGGAATGTGTGACCCCATTCCATCCCTTCCCATACCACTATAATGTTATTAAGAATGTATTTTCCTTAGATAAAGCCCATTTTCTCAAGCCTAACCACTAAAGGAATAATATATTTGATTCACAAGACTAGGGATTTGGCAATAATATAATAAGAGACATTGAGGAGAGTGATAGGTCTCTAGTTGGTGATAATTTTAGGGTCTCCATTAATAAGGTTAGAGCTTTGTAAATAATCTTGTAAGATACATTGAGGAGGGTGATAGGTATCCAATTGGTGATAGTTTATGAGTCTCCTTCCTTGGGAATAAACTTTATATTTTGTTTGGTAATGAGATTTCCTAAAGAACTAGTGGCCATGGTTTCAGTATAAACTTTATGCAAATTTATCCCAACACAATCCCATAAAACTTGATAGACTTCACAAGGAAAATCATCAATTCTTAGGAATTTTTACCGAGTCATAAAATTAATAGTATTATTAATCTCATCAATAGAGAGAGGCATGTCACAATCCATTCTTTGGCTAGGGGAGAGCTTGTAAGGCACCACACTAATGCATTTCTTCATAACAACATCTAACTCTTCATTAGTGACTTGGGCTCGAAAGACCTACTTTTAATTCTTAACAAAGTATTTAAGGATGTTTGATAGGATAATAAGATGATCCTAAGCCTCTTTATGCATTTTGATCTAAGCAACAATGTGTATAGCTCTCAATAATTGGAAAAAAAAATTAGAAAATTTATCCTCTACCTTAAGCTAGTGGATTCTATCTCAGATTTGAGAACCATGAGCTTGGTGAATCTCAACTAGATTTATTTTTTATTGTAAATTTATTGTCTATATTTTGAGTGATCCATTAAGAGGAGAGATTTTTATCTCATTAGACACCCAAATACATTCTCTAATATGAGCTGCAATGGCTTGTTTTTTGAAGAAATACAAATACTTAAAAAGAACAATAAGAACATGGAAATGTGTATTATTATTTCCTCTCACCATTAAATCCAATATTTGTCACCAGTAGGGCATGGTAAAATATTCCATACTTGTCTATTATGCATAAGGGTGCATTCATCCTTCAAATGTGAAATGTTGAGATCAAATTGGTTATAAAATTTCTACTAGGAGGAGACGGACATTATATGTGAAAATTAATGGGTTGGTTGTATGAGAGGAGAATATTATAAAGAATGTTTATTAGCTTTTCAAATAACTAGGTGAATTATAAATCCTATCTCTTTGAGTAATGCTCTGTCTAGCCACTTGAACACTCTATCAATTTCTTGGCAAAAGTTCAACCAAGTGAACTAAGGGGTGTCAAGGGAGTGGTTGAAATGATGGTTAAGATCATACAAACCTAATTTTTTTCACACATCAAGTGATGCATCTCTCTAACCTACTCATAATCTCATGTGCAAAAGCTCTTTCTTGTCCTCTACATATTCAACCATGTTAAAAAAGGAAAAATAATCTAGTTTATCGTGCAAAATTCCTCTACTAACCACCACCAAAACACCACTATTTCCATGATGTCATTGGAATAATAGAGGTTTACCAAGCCAAAGGACTACCTGTCAAAATAAAAAACCATCTAAGTGGCATAGTTAGATAGGTACACTCACCAATTTGCTGCAAATTAGGCATAAATTGGTTCTATAAAAGTGATGACTTTGATACATCCCATTTCATTGAAGGACATGTGAGAGATAGAATCATGCCAAATCATTATTTATTCCATTTTCATAGGGTGGACCGATAATATTAACTTATTTTAAACATAACACATGCATTTTATAAAACTATTGATAGCTAGCCCTAACTACTTAATCATGGGTTGGGTCAGTTAACCATGTAGTTCTATCAAAAAATATTCATGAGTAACTATCAAGATTCATATTCTCACCATCATGGCCTTCATTTATTGCTCAAAAAAATTATTGTTGACTTTTTAAAATAAATTCTACAAGTTGTGTTATCCATTTCTCTTCTTACAAATCCTCTCTGCTTAGAGAAGGGATTTATACACGTTGCATTGCTTGTCTGAATGGAGAAAGAGGGAGTTACCTTAATCATGGGGATACCAAGGAGGAAATACTCTCCATCGCAAAGAATGTTAGAGTTAGATATTCTTATGACTTGGAAAAAACTCACTGGAGTTATAGACTCTTGATATATGAATAATTAGCTAGTTGATTGCATAGTGTTTGAAACTATCAGCCTTTGGTTTAACCTAAGTACCTTGTACAATTGGCACTTGATAAATAAGAGATGAATTTGAAACATCGGTGGTCATGACCATCTTAGGGTCAGTAGTGGTAGTTTTTTTATTCAAATTATTTTGGTCATTTCATTGACCCATGACTTGCCAACCATTATTGGACCTTTCTTTGGGGTGGCCTTGCTTAATTTTGGATTTGGCTGGAGGCTTGGTAGTGACCATGAGAGGAGATTCTCTTATATTGTGCTTAATTTACTAGAAATATATCAAGAAAGTATTGGGTGAATTAATATATTACTTGTTAATTGAACCGATGCCCAACAACATGTATATCAATGGTTCTACAAAGATATTATGAGAGGTCAACTCCCACACAAAATCTCCTCTAATGTCTAGTGACATAAAACCTATTTTTTTCAAACCACACGAAATAAACCAAAGGTTTGGAATTTTTTTACATGAATAACTATAAAGGCATCAACATGTGGTAGAATTATACCCACATAGGGATCGTAAGATTTTTTTTATCATAAATTACAAAGACTCTAGACCAATGGTAACAATAGAAAAATACTCCTAATATACCAAGGTCCATGTTTAAGGATAGGAGCACACTTGATCAGAACAACAAAACTAAAAAGGAAAAATCTAGTGGTCAAGTTTTTCACCCTACTTAACTTAAGACCATGGAGTTGCCATATTATCTGAACCCAACTTTTGAGCATGGATTATGAAGGTATTTAACCAAAAAAAAACCAATAATAATATAGGTTTGAAGCCAATAGCACACCTTTTCAAATTTATGAATTTTAAAATTAATAGTAGGTTGATTATCCTTAGAAGGGGGTACATTAACTTGTGCAAGGTTTCCAGAATAAATTTTTGAGCTTGCTTTAGAACCATGGTATCCACCTTTAATTTGAGCTACATCTAATGATGCAAGATATTTTGGGGATCTCATTAAATAGAAACACCACAAAAAGATTAGATGATTGACTTGTAAGTTATTGAATGATATTCAATACATATCTTGTAGAATTGAGTAAATGATGAGGGAATGATAGCAGGGGATGCAAAACCCTAGGTCATGGCATACATGATAGATAGTCAATGTAAACAAATGTTTTAATATTTCTACATTTTGAATAAAATCCAAAGGGTTATAGTTTTTTATTGAAAATATGTATATATATTTATAAAAATAAAAAATTAACATATGCCCAATAAAAAATTTAGGTGGTATGAAATCACACCTAAAACACAAATCATGCCAATTATCAAATAAGGGTAATAAAAATTAAGACAAAAGTAGAAAGGCCTAAGGCCACTAAAAAAATACACGTTACAAAATACCAAGTCCATGTGCTTAATGCACAAAAAATATATAAATAGAGATTCTCCATCAAAGGACTTTTTCCACCAGTGTTACTAGCTCTATTGAGGGGGAAGAATAGGAGGCACATTATTAGACTTGTCCTCCCAACCACCACTAGAGGGGTGTACAATATTAGGTATGGGATCCTAACCATCTTTATCAACATATTATTCTTCATTTTTGTCCTTAGCCTAATGTTGAGGAGGTAAAATAGGAAAATTAATACGAGGGATTTTTCCATGTTCATTCTAATCCTCAGGTTCATAACCACCAACTTGAGTGGACAAAAACCATCCATGCCCTCTAGAAGATGAATGCATATAGTGGGGAATAGGATTGGAGAACACAAGCTGATTGCATGATCTATGTCATCCTCCTCCATGTTCCTTTTATCTTTGGTTCCTCCCTGTAAAATATTATTTTTGAGAGTCAGGAAGCATTATGATAAAAATACAAGGGGAATATCTACTAGCCTTCTAAGGGGAGAAGGAAGAAGAAAATTATCTAGGTTATCTTCTCAACCACCACCAAAGGTATGTATAATATCATATACGGGATCCCAATCATGTTGCTCAACATTTCATTCTTCATTTTTATCCTCAACTTGATCTTGAGGAGGTGAAATAAGAAAATTAATGAGAGGGATTTTTCCATGTCCATCCTATCCCATTGGTCCATAACCACCAACTTAAGTAGACAATAAACCTCCATGCCCTCCATAAGATGAATGTATATAGTGGTGTAAAGTTGTGGAGAACACAAACCAACCATGTGATCTATGCCATCTTCCTCCATGTTCCTTTTGTCCTTGGTCCCTCCCTAGAAAATATTATATGGGAGAATTAGGAGGCAATATGCTAACTACAAGGGGCATGTCCCCAATGGTCAATGAGGGTGCAAAGATGCTCCACTTCCAAGACCACTTTCTCAGCTTGAACTTGAATGTACAACATGACATTAGTTATAGTATAAATTATGTTATTAGTATAAAATTATTTTTATTAATGCTTATTATTAAATATTTCATAACTTGTATCTTCCCAAAGATAAAAAATAATCTCAATGGATAAAATAAGCAAGATTTACTTAAATTTTTTAGGTAGCATGACAAAGTCTCCAAGAGAAACATTGTTCCATGAAAAGGGTTCAGTCCTAAAAGGTTTGTTAAAAGAGTGGATCCACTTAAAAGTATATTTAGATCACACATAAAACCAAAATATTTGCTTGAGTGACTCTATTTGACCAAAAACATGGAATTTGGGAGTAGGGATAGCCATATACAATAACATTTCATCAACAAAAAAACCCTAATAAAGAATGCATAATGTAAAATGAAATTGTTTTTTTCTTCAACCACTGTGATTAAGATGACATAAAATATTTTATTCCATGTGAAGGAGGAATTTTTGAGATTCTATCATATGTTGAAAAACTCCAAAGGATCTATGTTGGGAGAAAACCATTGATAACCTAGTTAATGTTTTATTGAAATAAAGGAGTAAAAACATTCAAGTTCCAATATCTCCACTATTGAGGGAGAGATTTTAAGCTAAAATATTGATTATTGAGCTCATACTTAGATTTGATCACATGCTAGGGTGTCCATGACCTGAGCCTTTTGTCAAAAATTTATGTAATAGTGCAAGTGCTTTTTATGACTAAATTGTGGGCATTAATTATGTTATGGGCTATAATATATGACTCAATCATAAATTTATGGAATGAGAGTCTTCTCAATAAAATTTAAATCCACCCATGGTAGGTTTTATAAATTGATAAAAAGATGGCAGAAAGTTCCTTAGCTTTGTATGCCACAACTTGCATTTAGATTGATTTAGACAAAGCAAACCCAAGTGGAATACACATTAACTCAACAAAGGGGGTTTGACATCATAAAACTGATGTAGAAAAGATATCTTTCAAGTGATTTTAATGCCACAAATTAGATCATGTAATAAATATTTTCTAACCTTTAAACCACCTCAAAAAACTAAGAAAATATATTAGGTTAAATCAGGATCCCTGTTGGCTTCCTTAATTTGGTTAAATTGTCTTTTAAAATTTGGTTCTAAGTCAACATCACCTAATGTTTAAGGCTAAAAAAAGTCTCAATCTATCATGAGGAGGTTGTATATGATATTTTGTGATTATGTATCATCTCAATCTTATACACTTGGCAAACTCATGACCCTAGATGTTCCTCTTAGTCTCACACATGCCTTGTTTTCACAAGCCTTGTATCTACTATATCTTGTGCCACTTGGATTATTTATTAGTATGAATAGACTTATATTGATGACACTAACATCCCATCTTGTCCAAAATTCTTAAAATTGACTTATATTATACCTCTATAAATTCTAAGCCTGAGCCTACCCTCCTTTTCCTTGGACACTAACATTTAGGCTAGATAGTAGTGTCAATGTTATTGTCCTAACCTGATGCAAGTGTCCAGTGCACTAAATTCATCCAATTTTTGAATAAAATTTATTACAATGGTCAGCCTAAATGATTTATTATCAGTTATCTCCCAATAGGATTGGTATACATATAATATCAACCCTCATTCATTCCTCACCTAGCAATCAGACCAAAAGAGCACTCAAGTTACCAAAATCTTTCATATTTTTCCCTATTATAATATCAGTTAAAGTAAAAACCCAACTAAAATCTTGAATTATAAAAGGATCATTCATAAGGTCATATTTTCTAATTTACAAGCTAGATTACTATTGTACTTTCTTTACACACATTACATGATTCACACATAAGCCAACACATAGGGGATAACTACAAGAGTATGAGGCCATCTTTTGGATTATTAGATATGTAGGCAATACCCTTTGACAATGGGGTCATTACAAGTCAGCTTAACATTTTTTGCCCACTAACCCATTTTTCCCCAAGGTCACATTGAAGACGTAAAGCTAGGGTTTTGCCATTTCACTAGGAGTGACAATCCATGACCCAAATATGAATGCACCAAAGTGAAGGTGAAGCCAAACCTAAAAGCATATAATTGGTCACCTATTATTTGAGCACATATTCCATATAGGATAATAGTCTCGAGCTTAGACACTAGCATTGATACAACTATCCCAAGCTGATGCAACTATTTAAAGAGCCAAAGGTACCAAATCCAGAATCTAACAATTGATCCATAACTATCTTCTTACCTAATTTATAGTTTTACTAGATCCAACACTGTGTTAGCATAAAAAATGGCTAAGTCCTCTCTTTTACGTCATTTTTATATCTATCATAGCTATAATTTCTATTAATAGCCTATCTCAATTTTATAAATTTAGTATATGATATATCTAGGTTTATCACATTAATTGGCATGTTGTAGATTTGATATTGACCTTGTGCCCTATAATTTCTATATCCTTAACCCTATATACCCAATTAGGATAGCCTCTTATCCAAATTAGGCTTACACATTTTGTGAACCCAATCTTTAAAGATAAAACCCTAGGTCAATTAGGGTTTTCTAATTCTTTTATTATTATACTATGTTTCAAATATTAACTTTTCATTTGTGAAGCAATGGAAAATGTGGATGAAAAAATTATATTCCAAATGGAAGATGAAGAATCATTGATTACTCATCTCAACAAAAAAAATGGCTTGATAGATGCATTTTTATATGTTACAAGAGATGAAATAAGCAAACAAGATAAAATAAATGTTGCCTCACCTAGTAATGGTGAATCTGTAGAAGGTACTATAATTCATTTCAAACTACAAATTAATACATATAATGGGGGAATGGATTATGTGTTCCAATCTTTGTTCCCTAAAACTAATATGTATACATCTATTATGAATATACCCATTGTTTCAACATAAATATTAGTTTCATTTCCTATTACTACTCAAAACATGTTTCTAGCCCCTTTGGTGACTGTTGACCAATTTTGACCTTAAGAAAAAATTGGTCACCCCCTCCAAATTTTAACTTGTCATGGCATTTTTATGTGTTCATGTCATGATTATATGGTCCCTAGAAGTTTTCATATAACCTTGTTAGCATTGTTTAAGGTTAGTTTAGAGAAGTTAAGGTAAAGCCATGTTTTAGTCATAATATGGTCTAAGCATGTCATGGTGAGATAAGGCATAGTCATTTTATAGGTGATTATGGGTTTATTAATGCCATTTTATGTCTTAAAAATCTTATCATAAGAATTCATAAAGTTTTGAAGTGTTTAAGGTTCACTTGTAGACTTGAAGGTGTTAAAAATGCATGAAAAGGTGATTTTTAGCTAACATTTGTGTATGTAAAAGTCCCATAAGAGATAAATACATACAAGACCCCTTCTAAGTAGCTTTTATTAGTTACATAACTGTTACACCTATCAGCATGTCAGAGAAAGATTAGAATCTTGCATTTCAATGCCATCTTGAGGAGTTAAAGAAGTTGTAAAAACTTTTTGAAGTCATGTGTAAGTGAAAATAACTTCTAAACATCCCTTGAGATTTTACAGGTCAAAAAAAATCTTGGAATGAATATTGAACTCTCACAGTTGCATAAAACCACTTCTCTCTTCCATTGCTTCATTCACAAGCTAGTGAAGGCCAAATTCAATCAGATGGTATAGACTATATAGGTTGAGTTGGAGGATAATATTTTTTCCAAATTTTATGACCCCTATGGGCTTATAATTTTTTATTAGATTGGAATCCTTGGTTTTATGAATAATCACTAAGAAGCTAGACTAATTTTTGAAGGCTTAAAACACCATAGGCTGAGTTTAGAATAATTACAATGTGAAGTGCACACTCATGGATGCATAAAACTAGTTGGAATGAGTTATAATATGCTTTTAAATTTCTCACACACATTCACTCATCATTTTTTCACTTGTGGATTGTCCTTTGGCAAGCAAAGTTTCTCTTGTGCATTGTTTGAGGTGACTAGACACTTTTATGCATTGTACAAGTTCTCCAAGTTGTCTAATGCATATAAATGGTTGTTAAAGGTATCATACCATATTTATAAATCCATTCATGTCATATAATCAATTGAACATTTTGTACAAGTTCCAACTAGTCACACTTCTTCATTTACCTTTTGTGGACTATGTGTTCTGTGTCTCTACATAATAGTTGAGTTGAGTGAGTTTGTATGAATTTAAAATAACTTGAGGTTGTGATTTAATGTTAGATGTGTTAATTTAATAATAAAAATGGTATTTTAGTCTATAATATCCATTCATGTTTCACTTCTCAACTCCCAAGCACAAACTCATACTCTCCATCTTATACAGGCCTATAGGTCTGTCATCCAAAAGAAATCATGTGGTGTCAACATTTAAGTTGAATATCTCATATATGAATCTTGGTGATGTTTCAATAAAATATTCATAGACTAATGAGGTTCCAAAAAAACTAAAGCCAAGAGGTGGTTAAAAAAACCAAGCTAAAGGACCTAATGTCACCTACAGGACTGTGACTATGTTGATAGTGAGTACAAAGGTTGTGAAGTTATTGTAAGGGATAATTAAACTTGTAATTAAGTGAGAATGAGATATTGGTGAGAGTAAAACATTAATAAGGTGTCATAACCTATTTCAAAATGTCAACTCTAAACATATAGTCAAATTTCCCTAAACAATCATGTACAACTAATTGTGGAAAAGGATGCCTTAAATAATGGACATTATTAAAATTTGGAGTTCAAGACATTGATAAGTGTCTTGTGACATTAAAAAACATGATCAAACCATTGAGAGGTTCAGTGTTGGTAAAGGAAGGTCTAGAATACAATCAAATCATTGAATATAGTTAAATCATCCTAATTAAACACCTACAATCAACCAATATTGAAATTGGCCTTAAAAATAGATGTTGATGGAATTTGGAATTTTAGGGTTTTGAAAAAGGTCTTGAGATATCAACCACCACATGAAAAATTCATTGGTGACTCAATGAATGATGAGATAAAGTCATGAAACCATATATATAGTCAAACTACCTCAAAAACCACCTATTAAATATTTTGGCCTTAAGATAATGATAATGGAGTACCGAGTTTCTAAGGTTTTGGGATATTAAATTAATCAATGGCATGACATGATTTTGAGAGTTTCATGATTGAAAGGACTCCCAAATCACTAAAACTATAGACCAATCATAATCCTAATATGCACACAGTCACTTTTAGGTCTTTTAGGTGGATAAGGACTCTCTCAAAGCTTGAGATAGTGGCATATGTGGTTGGGGGTTATTAATAATATTAAGGTCATCAAGTCATCAAGAGAAAAGATTTATTAATAGAGGGATAGACGAAGTGATCAAACAATGATCATAATACTAGTCACATACATAGTCATGCCTAAGTTCATAAAAGGTTGCTTGTTTGAAAGGTTTGAAAGCTTGATCAAATCAAGGGAGAGTAAGTAACTTTAAGAGTCTCATGGTCACAACATAGCCTCATAAAAATCTCTGAATCATGTGATGAGGGAAAGAAATGAGACAAGCTCTAAACTCTATCGGTTAAGTCTCTAGGCAAGATGTTAGTCTGCTTATTCTTGAGAAGCATGTGTTTGTATGTAAAGTCTAAAAGATTGTATGAGGATTGAAATATAGTAATATGTTTGAATGTAATTGAAATATGTTAACATTAGTCCATCACAGGTTCAAACTCAAACAACAAAGAGACAAATAGTTTAACAGACTCTATTTCAACCTCTAACATGCCTAAATGTACACACATGCTTGCCTACTCATTCTTGAGAGGTTTTGTTGTTTGAAAATGCTAAAGGAATTTAGAAGGTAAATGATGTAGTGTGAAAATTGTTCCATGAGAGGCTCAAACTCAATAAAGAAACAAACATATTGATGGCCTTGTTCAAACCATTGCACATGCCTATTTATATTGGTAGACCTATTGGGTAGTTAGTCTTAAAGAGATGAAATAGAGTTATTTAGAGTAGATGAGGCCATGAAAAACCCTAATAATATGATTATGGGCCAAAACAAACCTTTAATGAAATCTTAGACCTCCAATAAAGAGATAAAATATGGGAATATAGTCAACTAGGGTAACTTGAACAACTTGGCTCACAAACCCTGAGCCTAATCTAATGACATTATAAAAGATATTGATGAAGGAAGGTGGTAAGATAGAAATTAAAAGAGGATAAGGGAGATGTATCATACCTAATTGATGTCATATGAACTCAAACCAAACTCAATAAAAGTTCTTGTAGACTGTAATCTTGTCTAGACCTCACAAAATGCTACTGCCAGCCTGAGATACTAGTTTCTTTTGCTTGGTACACTCCAAAGGATTTACATGGTACCTTGATATTATAGGAAAAATTAAATACCATATTACACTTCCATTTTTTGGAATTTGTTTGTGGTTTCATGCCCTAATCTATATGAATTATCGTTAAGAGCTAAAAACATTTTCATGCTGCCTAAGAGAGCCATAAGGACCCAATGAAAGAGAAATGAGATTTCATGCCTCAAAATGGATCAAAAAAATTTATAAATGACCCATAACATGTTAAAAACTCCCTTGAGCATCACCCAATGCCATTTTTTAGTATAGGACTATATGGCTATATGGTTAGTATAGGACTATATGGCTATGTCACCATGGATGTAGTTTAATAAATTGTGATTTTATAGATCCCAATTGACACTTGTGGGAGATGGAATGTCAATGATATGGATATTTTGGTTGATGGTAATGCCTATGAAATGGTAATGGAATGGGAAGAGGTTGCATAATCTTTGTATAAGATACCAAGATAACTTGTGTCAAAGCTAAAGTACCCATCCTAAAAAACTGTAGAAAGATCATAAATGTATTCAAATTGATCTACAAGGCATGTGTAACCAATGTTGTAATAGACATGAACATATTATTCTTATAAATATGATTCAAACTCAAGGGACTCTGAATCTGATGTTTAGACTGATGTTGATTTAGATTCTGATGGTAAATCTGATGTCAATTCAAGAATAGAACTTGAATCTAACTCTAATTCTTCATCTGGCAGGTACTATATTATAATGATGTCTTGTTGAATATTTGGTTTTGGACAAGTAATGGCATATTATGGCATAATGGGCTCCATATAAATTGGTTTGTCAGAGTGGGACTCCTTTAAGATGGGAAAAAGGTCAAGAGACAACTCCTCAGAGATTGGCTTATCAATAGGAGGCTCTTGAAAAATAGGCACATGGTTAAGGTAATGATTTACCCAAAGGTTATTATAATCATTAAGAAGTGACTCAACAAATATTTACTCATCAGAGTGAGACTCCTTGACAACTAGTATAGGATCAATAGGTGATTCATCATAGGTTGACTTATCATAAGTGGTTGGTTCAAAAAAAACATCTTGGATTGGTTGGTTGTCTTGGCTTTGGTTTCTAATGAGTTGTAAAATACTAGTTTTGAACATAGCTTAGTCTTCAAAGGATTGGATCGATTGAGGTATAGATGGGATTGGTTCTAGATGAGGAATGGCTTGTGGTTGGATAATGGTAGGGCATTGGCGAGTATGATTGCTCGCATGATCCAAAGGATGAAGTCTTAAAATGGTAATGATAGGGCATTATGGGGCTTGATTGCCCGCATAAGCCAAAGGACTAGGTCTTGGAATGATGAAGGGGCATTATGGAGCTTGATTTCTCACACAAGCCAAAAGATGAGGTCTTGGTATAGAAATGGTTTGGAATTATGGAACTTGATTTCTCATATAAACCAAAGGATGAAGTCTTGGTATGGGAATTATGGTCTTGGAATAGAAATGGTATGATGTGGTGGAGCTTGATTACTTGTATAAGCCAAAGCAACCAAGTCTTTCTCATAAACCATATCATCCCAGTTGTGAGTTGGCTCATAAGTTGATTCTTAACTATGTTCCACATACTGATTATTGTAAAGAGGGTATGGATCTATATCCCAAACAACATTATCTATAGTTGGGTCTTTTAAGTCCTCCTCACAAGTCTCTTCATAACAATATAGGTCTCGAGTTGGTTCGTGAGCTAATTTTTGACTTTTTTCCCATGAATGATTATTATGAGGTGGATAGAAATTTGTCTCACAAACCATATTATCATCATTGGGGTCTTGACTAAAGCCATAAAAGTCATTTTATGTAGACATTATATCATAAATTGGATTATATGTGACTCTACCATAGGTGTAGCTAGACATATCTGCATAAATTATGAAAGCTCTAAAAATAAAAAGGCTTCGAGTTCTACAAATTCCAAAAAAACTATGTACAAAGGACAAATGGTTCAAACTTGGTCGAAAGTGGAGCTGTATCTTTAATGTGGTTTGAAAATGGAGTTGTATCTCTAAAATGGTTTGTGATAAGACTTCGAATAAAATAGTCTAACATAAAATGTCATATGCATAAAAGGTCAAGCATCTAAATAAAAATCAACATGTCAAAGGTCTAGGTCAAAGTGTTCCAAACAAGGTCTAAACTAAGAAAAGGAAAAGTTGAGTTACTAGGTCTTTTTTCCAAATGTGGAGTAAAAATATAATTTCAAACAAATAGGCATATGCTAGGAATTTTGGCCAAACAAATTCAAAATCTAGACTTGAAACAAAGGCTAATGTGATTTGATTTAATCTAACAAGTTTGGAAACAACTTTGACATAGACTCGACACATGAAATTAAGCATAAACATGATCAGTTAGCATAAGGCATGAGGCAAAAGGCTTTTTAAAAAAGGTTGTGTTCTCCCAAATAAAGGCACAAAAAATGATGAGGATAGGTATTAAACAAACAAATCATCAATAGTTTTCAAATTTGGGTAATCGATTAACTAAAGTTATGCAACCTAAATGAGAAAGATCTATGTATTAACCCCATGTATTGAGGCTTAAATAGAAATCAATCAATGTTTGGATCCAAAATTAACAAGGTTAATTAAAATCTCAACTTTGAAAACTACAATTTGACCAAACAAGCTAGACAAAATTAGATAGCAGATGGCATAAGATAAAGGTCCAAATTGTAGACATGACATGGTTTGAAACAAATGGTTTTTGGCACAAGGTGAAACAAGTCTTGAAACAAATTGAGCAACCTAATGGTGTAAGCATGCTTGAATGATGTGATCTATGTTATGATTCAAAAGACTCAAAGGCAAAATGGTTTTAACATGTTTTGGGTAGCATAACACTACCCTCTTCAACTCAAATGACACACACACAAACAAGTTTAGCAAAAAAATTCAAGGCACAAGTGTGGTGTAAAATAGCTAGCATAACACATCTTTAGACAAAAGAGTGACATATAGACAAATTGAATTTGACATGGCTTATGAATAAATAAATAAAAATTAGTCTCAAAACATACCAAGCAAAAATGACCAAAATACACTAAGTATAATCATCCAAATCTTAGCAAGGGTATGGCAATGTGGGGTTGACTAAACTATCAAGATTTTAAATGTTTCTAGAGGAATCAATTTCATAATGACTTTCACGTCAAATGATGCAAAAGACAAGCATGAAAATTGGGTGACCGTGGCATTGGCTAGTTGTAAAAAGGTCTAGTCCTCTTTACAACCACTACATTTTGTTGTTCACTCAGTGTAGTGAGATGTCCAAATGCAGATACGTCCCATGTACAATTCTAAAGGAGTAAGTTAAGTTAATGTCAGGAGGTGAAACCTTAGGGCAAATCTTTCCTAAAAAACTCGAGGGAGGTAATGACATCCCCCTCGCAAGCCAAGTTTGCATGAAATAAAAGACTAATAGAAAGACTTTAGGGTTATTTTCAAGGTCGTCCAAACTTTGACGAGTTTTTGGGGAGTGCTTTAGATGACATTCTTTCTAAGCCTTGGACTAGGATTTTTGAAAATAAGCAAAGTGATTTTGATTTCAAGGGTTCCCTAAAGGGGATAAATGGAAGAGCATATATGCAACATCCTTGTATTTTTTGAAAACAAAGTACTAATTGAAATAAGTAAAAACAAAATTGACAAGTGTGTTCAATTTTAAGCCCAAATGAAAGATTTAGTGGTGTTCATTTGACCCCTTGGTCTTAATTTGTAACTTTGAAAGCTAACTACAATATTTAAGCAATAAAACCCTAAATGATTTTCCTTTAAGCACTAAAATGAAAAGTTTGATTCATTTTAAAATACCCTAAATGAAGTTTTAAAGGATCTATTTAAGCATGCTTTGATGATTTTTAAAGTAAAACCTAAAAAAAAAATGTTAGCAAGATGTTTAGCTTAGAAGCACTTTTGAAGATGAAACAACCAACTTATAAAAATGAGCTCTTGGGTTTGTGTAAAAAAACACACTGACCGTCGTCAATTATACTAATTATCAATGATGACTTTTATGTAGACCGATGATGGTTTTACTAATCAATGATGGTTATGCAACCGACATCAATTTTCCTAATGCTAACTGATGATGGTTATAAATGACCATCGGTGGTTTACTCAACTGGTAATGGTTACTATGTAAACCTATGATAAATAAAAAATGGCCAAATGAAGTTAAAAAATCACTTAGAAAGAGTTTTAAGCATCCAAATTAAATTTTAAAGTTTACTCATGCTCCCCTTCATACATGGGATGCACTGGGTCCCACCAGGCATGCCATCATGTGAGCTAGGAATTTGACTCAAGAGAGGATGGTTAGTATCATGTTAGTCCTAAAATGAAAATAAATTGAAGGAAACACACTAACTAGCATAACATCTCTAGGCCTAGAAACTAGGGAGAGCTTAGTTAACAAACATGAATAAAACACACAACTAAAATGCAAAAGAAACCTTCTTTTACCTTCCTTGAATGCTCCAAAAAAAAATTTGTAGTGGCTTGCTCTGTTTGTGCTCATGAAGTCTTCATCAAAGGAGGCTTGGCTATCTCTTCTTCTCCTTGGCACCTTGTGGTTTTGGCTTGGCTTGGATTGGAATCAATTTGGCATGGTAACACTAATTACAATGGCTTTTGGAAGATATTTGTGCATTATAACTTTGCACCAAAATAACTTCAAAATGATGTTTATGGCCTCTCTATTTATAGATTTTTGAGATTGATCATAATCAACCTGAATCATCCATCTCAAGATTGAGATGTGAGGCTAAGGATTAATCCAATTATGTAATTAACATTCATTAATAGGCTCATCAATATTTGGGATAGAGGAGCAATTAAGAGCCATGGAGGGCATTGATGAGGCATGGGAGGCATGAATCTTGATATTTATGGCATTTATGGCCTAGGGATGTCTTTACCAAGAAATGAGGTCACTTGATGATACAAATATTCAATATTCATTTCTAAAAATAAGTATTCAACAAGTTTTCATGGAATTCTTAATTAGGCTCTAATTTGGTTTAATTATATCTTAAGCATGATTAAGCATTTTATGCACAAATTACTTAAATTGATCATAATGCCTTGTTATTGGTTCAAAATTTGATTGGATTAGAATTAGAAGTTGATGTCAGATGCATTGGATATGTTATCCCATTTAGGATGTTACCAACACCAAATAACAAAGGCACGTGTCTCATGTAAGAGATTTGATAGGAAAGAACAATCTAGAGCACCTAGGTGCAAAATTGGCATTTTGACTCATAATGATCTGATCAAAGTTAGCTGGCTCATAAATTGCATTGCCCCATTTAATGATACTCTAGCCAAAATTGGCACTTAAATATGTCAGATTCAATTCTTTTAATGCATTTTAGTGTTTTTACACCAAATTGTGCACTTTAGGTGAAAATCGGTTAAAAGCATAGTTGAAGGTTATTAGTGGCTAGATTTAGGTATTTAAAAAGATCATCAAGTCATTAAGAGCAAAGAGTTATAAGGGAACAAAAGAAATGATCAAACAATGATCACAATGCTAGTCACATACACAGTCATACCTAAACTCATAGAAGGTTGATTGTTTGAAAGGTATTAAAGCTTGATTAAATCAAGGGAGAGTAAGTAAATTGAATAGTCTCATGGTCAAAACATAGCCTCACAAAACTCTCTAAATCATCTGAGAAGGGAAAGAAATGAGACAAGATATAAACTCTGCCTATTCAATCTCTTGGCAAGATGTTAGTATGTACATTCTTGAGAAGCCTATGTTTGTATGTAAAGTCTAAAGGAATTTATGAGGATTGAAAGAGAGAAAGATGTTTAAATGTGATTGAAAGATGCTAACATGAGTCCATTTTAGTTTCAAACTCAAACAACAAAGAGACAAACAATTTGATAGACCATGTTTCAACCTCTAACATGCTTAAATGTACACATAGGCATCCCTGCTCATTCTCGAGAGGTTTTATTTGAAATTTCTAAATTAATTTAGAAGATAAGTGATGTAGTGTGAAAATTGTTCCATGATAGGCTAATACTCAACAAGGAAATAAAAAATTTCTGGCCTTGTTCAGACCCCTACATAGGCCTATTTATATTGGCAGACCTATTGGATAGTAAATCCTAAGCAGATGAAATGGAGTTAGTTGGAGTAGATGAGGACATGTAAAACCTTGAGAAGATGATGATGGGTATACATAAACTTTTCATGAGATCTCAGACCTAAGACAAACAGAGAAAATGTGGGAATACAAGCAACTAGGGTAACTTGAATAATTGAGCTCATAAACCCTAAGCCTAAGGTAATGACATTGTAGGAGATATTGATGAAGGAAGGTGATAAGATAAACATTGAAAAAGGAAAAGGGAGATGTCTCAAACCTCATTGAGGTCATTCAAACTCAAATCAAACTCAGGAAAAGCTCTTACAGACTGTAACTTATCTAGACCTCATAAAATGCTACTGCCAACCCAAGAGACTAGTTTCTTTTACTTAGTATGGTATAGAGGATTTTTATGGGAACTTGAGATTATAGGGTAAGTTAAATACCCTAGTGAACTTCCATTTTGTGGAATTGGTTGGTGGTTTCATGCCATGAGCTGTATGAACTATCGTTAAGAGCTCAAAGCACTTTTAGGCTATTTAGGAGAGCCATAAGGACCCAATGAGAGAGAAATGAGATTTCATGCCTTCAGATGGATTAGACAAACTTAAAAATGACCTAGAACATGTTCAAAACTCCCTTGAGCATCACCCCATGTCATTGGTTAGTACAATGGAACTATATAGAATATGCCTTAAAAGACTAGTTTTTGCTATTAGGGAGGTCCGTACAATGAGTCAAAACATTAAAATTGGTATGGAGAAAAAGGAAGAGATAATATAACTGAATCACACACTTTTTTTGGGTTTGGCACATGTGGGTATCCTGTAAATCCATTTTTTGGTCTTTTGGTAGGGAGGCCTAGTTAAGAGAGAAAAAATATGAAAAAGGATATATCCACTCACTCTTAGAGCATGAAATTAAAACTGGAGCTATAATTCCATACTAGGTACTTAAATATGCCCTTGGATTCTCATAATCATATATACAACTTGATACACAAGGAGGTTGTATGATTTTAGGGCTAGAAGGAATGAGGCCTATTTGAGGCTTTTAGTAGAGAACAAAATTTTGGGGATAGTTTGATGCATCAAAATGGATTTTTTAGGTCCAATATAAGTTGAGTAGGCCATACATGAAGTTTGGATGAGCTAAAAAAGCAAATCAAAGGTTTGACACTTGTATGGAAAGTTGGCCTAAGGAAATGAAAAGTCCTATATACAGTATGTAAGAGAAAGAGGTGATGTTTTAAAGATAACCTGATGGGGTAAATTGAGAGGTGTCAAGAGAAGAGTGAATAATTAGGAGAACCTTATCTGACCATCAATAAATCCACTTGTCCTTCAAAATGAAGTGTAGTTTTCAAGAGCTAGTTAAGGTGTCAAGCAAGAATTTCAAATCCCACACCACTTAGAGAGTTAGAACATATTTAAAAGAGATAAACATGGCATCTTGGACTTGTTAAGGTAGTTCCCTAACTCCTCTCTTGTTTTTAACTCACATGGACACTTATTTACCCTCTTTCTTTTATGCCTTTCTTCTCTTCTCTCTCATTTGTGCTATATATTGAGATTTAATTGGCTAAGTTTGTATCCTCCACCTGAGTATGGTGAAGCCCTAATCATTTGAAACCTTTGAGAAATAAAGAACAATCTAGTTTACCTTATCCATGGATTGTTTAATGTGTATGTTAGACTAGTTGATCTTGCTAAGTGATAGATTCTCTTCCTTGGCATGTTGTCCTTGTTTGCATTCAAGTTCAATTTAAAGGTATTTTACAATTCTATTGAAGTGTTCCAATGAATTTTTCATGAGTTTAGTGAGTTGTCTCTCCACTAATGTCATGTCATGACCTTGTGTTTAGTCCTCTTAGCTCAATCTTGCTTCACAAACCTCCATGTTAAATATTAATGCAAGGGGTAGTTTGGACTAGTGTTATGTACAAGTTGGGCTTTTGTTTGAAGTGAAACTACAATTGGTTGGTAGTGGTTAGGTTATAATTGGTGCACCACCTCATTAGGATAGGTTTCCTTTATGTTTTCTCTCTCCATTTTTATCTAAATGAGCTAATAGTATAGGTGATGAATAATAAAGACAAATCTAGGGAGCTAGCTATTGAATTTAGAGGTTTAGCCCTGTTATAGGTAACCCACGGGTCTAGGGGTAATCCTATGTTCCACTAAATTTGGATAAGGATTGAACTAACTCTTAAAGGGTGAAAAATTGAGTGACAATAATGACTACTCAAATTTTTAATCAAAATCCCACTAGGCCTATAGTTTAATCACTCTTTCAAGTCATAAAGACCTTGCAGTATAAGGTTACAAACATTGAAAAAATGGATTCAAAGTCTTCACATTCTATAGATTTGTAAGATGTGTTGCATAAAACTCTTGCACTTGAGATCTCTTTACACCTTTTTCCAACTAGATTTTTTGACCGAAGTTCACATTTTATGATGACAAAGGTGATCTTGAACAACATATTCAAACCTTCTATGCGACATGCCTTGATTATGCTTCAAATGAATTTTTTTTACCAAAATATTTTTAAAGAGCCTCAAGGACTATGATTTGAGGTGGTTTTATGACCTACCTATCCAATTCATGAAATCATTAAAACCTTTTGTATATCAATTTTTGGCACACTTTTCTATTAACATTACCAAAAAGGTTTCCTATGCTCAAATTTCAAAGATCAAACAAGGAACCAATGAACCAGTCAATGAATATGTCTTAAGATATAATATAATGTTAGCCATAATGATCAATCTTATGGTAGACAAATATTTTCAAGACATATTCAAAAAAAATTTGCTTTCTCCTTTACATGAGTGCATTGTCTTAAAAAAAAATCATTCTTTCAATGACTTATGCCATGTTGTAGGGGACTGTGAAATGAAGCTTATGTTATTGAATAAGCTCAAGTATGTAACAAATACACTATTTGCACCTACATCTAGTAAAGTATTTACAATTAAACCAAGTTATAAGGTAAAACCTCATAAGCCTAAAAATAAGACAACCACCATGGTTAACATAGAAGCACAACAACCTAATTTTTTTGTCTTATCTAATGCACCAAGGAAATAGTTTACATGTTTACTTGAACCTCTTGCTCCATTAATCTCATAGTTGTTAGAGTGTCATCTTATATCTCTCCCTCCTCCTATAGAGATTGATGTAAATATACCTCTACCCAAAATATATGATGTAAATTCTTATTGTGATTATCACCAAGGCCTTGGGAATTCTACAAATAAATGTTTTACCCTAAAGCATAAAATCTAGGACCTCATCGATGACCAATAGATTAAATTTAATGATCCTCCAAAGGAATCAAGTTCATAATGGTGATCACCATAAGCATAAAATATTGAATAATCCTTTTTAGTACCATTCTAAAAAAGGAACCAAAAGTTCAAATTCCATACAATGCACATCCTCCTCCATCATATTATGGACACCCAATAGATGAGGTCTTGGTACTTACATGAGACATATACCTCATATGGTTCAAAAACCCACTATTTACTTTGATGAAAATGAAATTAAGGATGATGAATCTGATCTTCATTCTCTATTTGTTTTAACTTTTTATGGTTTTACTATATAAATCCTAAGTTAGATTAAAGGGATGGGTTGATTGTTAATATGGAATAAAATTGGAATTTATTGATTCTATGGAAATTTCCAAGTAAATACAAGTAGAAAGGGGACTTATATATATATACAAAACATTTCTCATGGATCCAAGTACTGGAGATGGTTGAGCAGACACAGAGGAATATTTCATCTATTGACTATTTTTCAAGATCTAAGTTCTGAAAGTAGGGACCCCTTTAAGATAGTAGCTTCATGTGGCACTAATGTCCAATTTTAGCACTAGTGTCCTTCCTGTAGTGACTGTTGGTGTAGGATATTTATTATTATATTTAATTATTAATGGATAATCCCTACGCATGTAGCTTTAGCTTACTTAGGTGTGATAAGAGGTTAAGTGGGTGAGAGGGTGAGTTCCATCTTGAGTATCACCTAGAGTTCAACTGAGTGCCACTGTGAGTTCTCTTATGAGTTCCATAGTGATTTATACTCAGTCTAACTATGAGTTCTCTAGTGAGTTCTCTAGTGAGTTAAATCACCCTACTCATTTATATTCCTCTTCACCATGCTATTATAATAGAGTAGAGTTATGCAATGCAGATATTAGTAATTAGGGGATTTTAATACATCAAACAATTATTGCACATCTTCTTGTAAGTTTTTGAATACAAACAAGGTCATCATTATTGCAAAATACTTGTGTGATCACTCTACCAGAAGATCACCTACTAGCCTATTCTGACATGGTATCAGAGCTTAAGGTTCTGGTAATGAAAATCAAGTTTATTTGTTTGATTTTTATTTGGTATTCTTTTCATTTTTAAAGAAGAATATGCATATTATCTGTATTAGCATTTGCATGATTTTGCATTAGTAGTTTGTATAAGTTTTTTTTATAGATCAGAGTAGATCCTCTATGATTTATTATCTGAAATGATCAATATGACATTTACTTTATTTGGGTAGAGGATTACTCTTTTTTGAGTTCTATTGTCTTGTTAGTCACTCTATTGAGATCTCATTATCAAGTGAATGAGTGTGCCTACATGCAAGAAGCCCCTTGGCCTTTCCAATGGCAGTGTGATTAACATTTTCATGTTTTTAAAAGGCATATGACATAGAAACCATGTTATTTTTGATGTATACAATGTGCTAAATCTATTTTTCAACCTACTCATGGAGAGGAGTCTACATGTCAGATTTGAGCTACGATCATCTTTGAAACTTGCCCTTTCTAATGCCAATGGTGGGTTGAATCTTGTGAGTGGTTTAAGCTTCCCTTCATCTTGTAGTCAAGTGGCTCACCCATATAAGACATAAATCTATGAAAAAAATCTATCTATTCCACCCTCACTTGGGTTGCCTTTTTCTAGCCTTCCCTATTTGGAGCCCTTGTAGAACACTAAGATCTCTACCCTCCTCTAATTTGAGGTCCTTTGGCATTGACAATAAGGTAGTAGGAATGGTCTGAAGAATTTATATTGGTCTTGACTTGGTCTAGATGCCACATAGACTTTAATGAGCCTATTTTCTCTCAACGCCATGCTAAGCATCTATGCTTCGCTCCAATCGCCTACACCACTATCTTCATTAGAAATTGAGATGTTTCCATGCTGGGCATGAACACCACAGATCTATGATACCCATATTACTACTCAACTCTTTCTATGGGATCTGGATCTAGATCTAACCTACATATATTATGCTGGTATGATTTAAAATATCTCTAGTTTGTGAAAGAGCTATACATGCAATGCAGACCTATGCATGCATAATAGTATCGTATAGCTCAAATCCATGGTTGACAGTTCCTTGCATGAATAATGGCAGCGCCAACTTACTTCTTTTAATTTGATAAGTCATAAATTCAAAACCTAAATTACCCTAAAAGAATTAAAAATAAAAGCATGTTTTTAATTTTATTTAAATAGTTTTTTTAATTTTTTAATTAAAACACCTTCTAAATAGGTGTTTTTAGAAAAGTATGCATAAGGGTGACTAGGACACGTATTTTTTAATTTTGTTGATTTAAGGAGGTCTGAGGTTTTTTGTTGATTCCAATGAGTGGTTACACAACATGCTTTGTGTTTAAACCTATCAGCATATAAACTTTTAAGTGTAATTTAATTAAATAGGCCATTAACAATAGAAAATGTATTTTCCTATAACTTTTGACTGGTAACTCAGAATTGAGTGCCACTTTTTTCAAAAGTGTATATTTTTTCATCTTATTTCCATTAGTCTATTTTTTTTATAAAAAGTACTCAAGTTATAAAGTGCCATATATAGGGTGTTTATGGACCCTAGTACTTTCTATAGTGTACCTTCTACAGTGATTGATCTTATCTATATGGACTCATTTTTGGCCCAGTTGAAAGTCTATATCTAGAGTGTGCACCATTATTTACCCACTCTAGCATTAATTTCTCACATTAACGCATTCTTGGTTGTGCCCAACATCCCATTCATGAGTGTGCTTTAGGGGTTCATTTTAGAGTTTGTACCATGCATTTGTGACTTTCTTGGTGTCTTCTCTCGGTCATGTCAACCCCATTTGAGAGACTCTAGATGAGGATATTTTTTTCATCTCTAGTGATCCTTCTTGGGAAGGATAATTATGCTTTGTGGTGTGCTTATATGGAACATTTGCTCACATGCAATAATCATATTCCATTTTTATATGGATAGATTCTGGTACCCACTGATCATGTTCAATTTGATAAGTGGGATAATACTTGTGATAAGGTTTTTGCCATTTTATTACTACATGTTCCATGGATCTTCATTTCCATTTGGAATATACAGGGTATCCATGCACTATTTGGAGCATCTGACTGTCTCTTTTCAGAGATCCTACTGAGAATTACATCACACCTCCTCTACTTCCTATTATCTCTTTTGAGACTTCTCCCCTCCTATTTTTTGTGATGATACATCTATGGTGGATAGTGGTCTTCCTTTTATTGAGCTCCCACTACAAGATGAGATTCTACTAGACCTTAGTTGTCTTATTACAAATTCTATATCCATTTTTGTGCAGATTATTACTCTTTTAAAGCCTTCATAAACTTCCATTTTGGAGGACTTTACTATTTATAGTATGAGTACACACATAGAAAGTATCGATGACTCATATATTCTTATGGACTTTCATATTACAGAGTTATGTGCTTCATCTACACTTCATCTATAGTATTATCTTTAGTTTTGATAGTTGTTGAGCCTTGCTCTCTACTTCCCATGGAAATTATTTTAGTAAATGTTCCATGTCTATCTTCTGCTCTGACTGTTCTCTCCCATTCATTGTATGATTCTTCATTTACATATACAGTTAGTGTTATGATATCTAATTAGACTTCAACACATTCAATCACTAGTAGGGAGATATTTTAGCATTTTCCAGAGATCTACATCATGATTCCTACATGCATTCCACTTGAGTGGGATTTCAGTAATTTGATAGCTCATGGTTTCTTTATTCCAAAAGGAAGAGACAACATATATTGTATAGATAACTACTATAACATTCACCATGTAACATTCTATGCTTACCTTCTCTTTCTTCTTTATGGAGGCACACATCCTTCATATTTTATAAGATACTGAGATCATCGCTATGTACTTGGGTACCTCATCAAGCCTCATTGCTGGGACCCAGTTTTATATCCCACCTAAGCTATGCTTAAAGGGGGGTGTTGGTGTGGGATTTATAGTCCTACCTTCTTTTCTTTATCTCTCTTTTGGGGGGGAGTTTTTTCCCACTAGGTTTTCTCCTTTTCATCCATGTATTAAGAGTTTCATTGTATGTGGGTACCTCATCAAGGCTTGTTATCAGGATCCATATTTTATTTTCTTACCACTTAAGCTATGCTTAAGGAGGGGTGTTGGTGTAGGATATTTATTATTGCATTTACTTATTACATGGATGATACTTACACATGTAGCTTTAGCTTACTTAGGTGTGATAAGAGGTTAAGTGGGTGAGAGGGTGAGTTCCATCTTGAGTTCCACCTAGAGTTCAACTTAGTGCCATTGTGAGTTATTATATGAGTTACACAATGAGTTACCTTCAGTCTAACTATGAGTTCTCAAGTGAGTTAACTCTCCCTACTCCTTTATATTAATCTTCACCATGCTATTGTAATAAAGTAGAGCTATGCAGAGTAGATATTAGTAAGCAAGAAATTTTAATACATCAGATAATTATTGCAAATCTTCTTGCATGTTTTTGAATATAGACAAGGTCATCATTGTTATAGAATACTTGTGTGCTCACTCTACCATAAGATTACCTATTGGCCTATTTTGATAGTGACTATTCGTAACTTTTAGGAAAGCTATAAGAGATCTTGAGGGTCCTATAGGTGATTTTGTGTCATGTGGGGGTTCATATGTGTTACTATTTGGTCGATTCTTATCCAAAACCCTAATGAATACCTATATACATAAAATAATGAACTAATAAAATGCAAAAGGAAAGGAAAAATTAGGTTGTGGGATGTTATAATCATGTATAATTTAACCCCTATGATCTTGTTCATTGCCTACATTAACCCCAATGATAGGGGTCTTAGATTGCATGTAGTTCTCCCTGAGGGAATGTGCATCATTAACTTACATGGTATGCTAGAATGAATTTTACCTAGGCCCTTCTTTAATCAAGCATGTAAATGTATAGGTGTGAATGCTGAGTAGTATGAAAAGTATTTGAGTTGTACTATTGGTTGATATTGTGTAAATAAGTGCCAAAATCATGCTAAGAAATTTGTGCCTAAATTTTCCAAGATAGCTAACCCAATTACCTATCTTTAGAAAAAAGAGTAGTTATTTGTGTGTTTAGATAAGTGTGAAGAAGCCTTTCAAATATTAAAGGAGAGGCTTATTTCATCACCTGTGTTGAGAATTATGGATCCAAATGGCCATTTTTTAGTTATATCTGATGCATCAAGTGATGGTCTATGAGGTTTTTAAATACAAGATGGTGCAGTTGTGGCTTTCAAGTCTAGAAAATTGAATCTATATGAGGAAAAGTATGACCCACATGACTTAGAGTTGGCTATAATAGTTCATTATTTAAAATTTTGAAGGCATTATTTTTTGGGAAAACCATTTGAGCTCAAGTTAGATAATTTGGGACTCAAGTATATTTTTACCCAACCTAATTTGAATGCTCGATAGAGGTGGTGGATAGAATTTTCATCTAATTATGATTTAAATATTACCTACATTAAGGGAAAGGAAAATAGAGTTGTAGATGCCCTTAGTTGTAGAAGGTATATGGCAACATTGGTTACCATAAGAAGGACCTTATATGATTACGTAGTGAAATTTTCTCCAAGTGATGAATTTTATGAGTAGGTAAAGAGAGCTTTGTCAAAAAACTCTTAGGATATTAGGTATAATGTACTTAATTTGAAAGTGATGGTATTTTTAGATTCAATGAGAGAATCTATTTTTATGATAAGGAAAATTTGAGGAGAAAAATTCTAAGTGAGTTACACAACACTCAATATTAAAGACATCCAGGTGTGACTAAACACTTGAAGAGCTAAGACCCTTGTACTTCTAGAAGGGAATAAAGAAGGATGCATCAAATTTTATTTCTAGATGTCTGAAATGTCAATGAGTTAAGGTTAAACATGTGCATCCAATAGGGTTGTTATACCCACGATCCATACCAAGATGGAAGTGGTAGGTCATTAGCATGTACTTTGTCTAGGGATTGCCTTTGTTAAGGAATTGACATGACATGATTTTGGTGGTTGTTGATAAACTCACCAAAGTAGCACACTTCATGCCTAAGAATTTGAAAGATGATTCCCCTTTGCTAAAAAAAAGGTTTGTTAAAGAGGTGTAAAAATTGCATGGATTTATGGAAAAGGTAATTTATGATAGGTACATTAGAATGACTACAATATTTTAGATCTCTCTCAATTTAGCTTTGGGTACACATCTAAATTTTAGCACAACTTACCATCCATAAACAAATGGACAAATAGAGAGAGTGAATCATATTTTAGAATACCTTTTGAGAATGTATTTCATGGATCAATAATAAAAGTCAAAAGAATACCTACCCTTGGTTGAGTTTTATTATAAAAACTCATACCAATTATCTTTGAAGATGGATCCATTTGAGGTGTTATATGGTAGGATGTGTAGAACACCAATCAGATGGGATAAGCTAGAGGATAGAGTGGTATTTAAACCAGATATGTTTGTTGAAATGGTGGAGTAGGTCAAATTGATAAGGTAAAGGTTGGTTGAAGCTAATGATATGTAGAAAAGCTATGTTGATTTGAAAAGAACAACAAGGCAATTTGTAGTTGGGGATAGTTTTTCTGTGAGTTAATCCCCAAAAGAGTGCCATTAAATTTAGAAAATTAGCAAAGTTTTCACCGAGATATGTAGGACATTTTGAGGCCTTGGAAGTGATTAATCTTGTAGCATATAGAATTTATTTTCCACCATCTTTAGCTCAATTGCATAATATTTTCCATTTGTCTTATTTTAAGAAGTATATAGTTTATTCTTCACAAGTTTTAGATTGGAATGCATTATAGGTTTTGGATCCCTAAATGGTCACAATAGAACCAATTAGAGTACTTGATACTCACAAGATTAGCTTGCATAATAAAGAGGTATCACAATGCAAGGTCCAGTGGGACAAATATTAAGAGGATAGTGCTACATGGGAGGACTATAAAGAGTTTTTAAGGCTGTTTCCTCATTTATTTGCATGATATTTTTGTTGGAGATTTTTTTTTATGAACCTTGTTTTCTTTCATAAATTTTGCTTGAAATAAATGTCATCCAGATGATGACTAGATTTAGGGGGAAGGATGTATCCATATAGGCATTAAATTTCATGCCTATATGGATACATCCTTCCCCCTAAATCTAGTCATCATTTGGATGACATTTATTTCAAGCAAAAATTATGAAAGAAAACAAGGTTCATAAAAAAAATGTCCAGCAAAAATATCATGCAAATAAATGAGGAAACAGCCTTAAAAACTCTTTATAGTCCTCCCATGTAGCACTATCCTCTTAATATTTGTCCCACTGGACCCTGCATTGTGATACCTCTTTATTATGCAAGCTAATCTTGTGAGTATCAAGTACTCAAATTGGTTCTATTGTGACCATTTTGAGATCCAAAACCTATAATGCATTCCAATCTAAAACTTGTGAAGAATAAACTATATACTTCTTAAAATAAGACAAATGGAAAATATTATTCAATTGAGCTAAAGATGGTGGAAAATAAAGTCTATATGCAACAAGATTAATCACTTCCAAGACCTCAAAATGTCCTACATATCTCGGTGAAAACTTTGCTAATTTTCTAAATTTAATGGCACTCTTTTGGGGATTAACTCGCAGAAAAACTATCCCCAACTACAAATTGCCTTGTTGTTCTTTTCAAATCAACATAGCTTTTCTACATATCATTAGCTTCAACCAACCTTTACCTTATCAATTTGACCTACTCCACCATTTCAACAAACATATCTGGTTTAAAGACCACTCTATCCTCTAGTTTATTCCATCTGATTGGTGTTCTACACATCCTACCATATAACACCTCAAATGGATCCATCTTCAAAGATAATTGGTATGAGTTGTTATAATAAAACTCAACCAAGGGTAGGTATTCTTTCAACTTTTATTATTGATCCATGCAATACATTCTCAAAAGGTCTTCTAAAATATGATTCACTCTCTCTATTTGTCCATATGTTTATGGATGGTAAGTTGTGCTAAAATTTAGATGTGTACCCAAATCTAAATTGAGAGTGATCTAAAATATTGTAGTCATTCTAATATACCTATCATAAATTATCTTTTCCATAAATCCATGCAATTTTTACACCTCTTTAACAAACCTTTTTTTTTAGCAAAGGGGAATCATCTTTCAAATTCCTAGGCATGAAGTGTGCTACTTTGATGAGAGTATCAACAACCACCAAAATCATGTCATGTCAATTCCTTAACAAAGGTAATCCCTAGACAAAGTACATGCTAATGACCTACCACTTCCATTTTGGTATGGATTGTGGGTATAACAACCCTATTGGCTGCACATGTTTAACCTTAACTCATTGACATTTCAGACATCTAGAAATAAAATTTGATGCATCCTTCTTTATTCCCTTCCAGAAGTACAAGGGTCTTAGCTCTTTAAACGTTTAGTCACACCTGGATGTCTTTAATATTGAGTGTTGTGTAACTCACTTAGAATTGTTCTCCTCAAATTTTCCTTATCATAAAAATAGATTCTCTCATTGAATCTAAAAATACCATCACTTTCAAATTAAGTACATTATACCTAATATCCTAAGAGTTTTTTGACAAAGCTCTCTTTACCTACTCA
Organism: Torreya grandis; assembly: GCA_037957365.1. Lineage (NCBI taxonomy): Eukaryota > Viridiplantae > Streptophyta > Pinopsida > Cupressales > Taxaceae > Torreya > Torreya grandis. The sequence goes on from JARHVA010003776.1 coordinate 1,404,222, forward strand.
TAAAATTCATCACTTGGAGAAAATTTCACTACGTAATCATATAAGGTCCTTCTTATGGTAACCAATGTTGCCATATACCTTCTACAACTAAGGGCATCTACAACTCTATTTTCCTTTCCCTTAATGTAGGTAATATTTAAATCATAATTAGATGAAAATTCTATCCACCACCTCTATCGAGCATTCAAATTAGGTTGGGTAAAAATATACTTGAGTCCCAAATTATCTAACTTGAGCTCAAATGGTTTTCCCAAAAAATAATGCCTTCAAAATTTTAAATAATGAACTATTATAGCCAACTCTAAGACATGTGGGTCATAATTTTCCTCATATAGATTCAATTTTCTAGACTTGAAAGCCACAACTGCACCATCCTATATTAAAAAACCTCATAGACCATCACTTGATGCATCAGTTATAACTAAAAAATGGCCATTTGGATCCATAATTCTCAACACAGGTGATGAAATAAGCCTCTCCTTTAAGATTTGAAAGGCTTCTTCACACTTATCTAAACACACAAATAACTACTCTTTTTGCTAAAGATAGGTAATTGGGTTAGCTATCTTGGAAAATTTAGGCACAAATTTCTTATAATATCCTACCAAACCCATAAAACTATGTACCTCATGAACATTCCTAGGTGCTAGCCATTATATAATGGATCTAATCTTAACTAGATGCACTAAACTTTCCTCTATATAAATGATATGGCTTAAGCACTTCACTCTTTTTTAAAAGAACATGCACTTGGATAATTTCTTGTAGAGCTTGTGCTTTCATAAACATTGCAAAAATAACCACAAATGTTCTATATAGTCCTCTTAATTCTTATAATAGATGATGATATCATCAAGAAATCCTAAAATAAAATGATCCATGTAATCTTATAATACATTATTCATAAGATTCATAACACTGCAAGTGCATTCATCAATCCAAATGAGAGCAGAAGAATTCATAATGCCCATAATGAGTCCTAAAAGTTTTCATAGTAATGTCTTCCTCTCTAATTCTCAATTGATGGTACTTAGATGGAAGATAAATGTTTGAAAAGACTGATGCACTACACATTTGATCAAAAATATCATCGATGTAGGGAAGAGGATACCTATTTTTTATAGTTATCTTATTTAACACCTGATAGTCAATACAAAAGAGAAGGGTTTCATCTTTCTTTACAAAAACTACCGGTGCACACCATAGAGACACACTTGGATGAATTAACCCTTTGACTAACAAATCTTGAAGTTGAGCCTTCAACTCAACCAATTTAGTTGTTGTCATTATAAATGGGACCTTTGACTATGGTTCTAAGCATGGAATGATGTTTATAATGAATTAAACCTCCCTCTTAGGTGGTAAACCTGACAAATCTTAAGAAAAAACATCTTAAAACTCATGAAGAAAGGGATAATCTTCAATATAAGGCTCCTTAGATTCTTCAATTTCATTCATCTTGACTATGAATACTTGACATTCCTTTTGCTAGGCCTTTCTAAGTTGAGCAACTCAGATTTTCTTTAGCTTCAACTCTCTTTTATCTCCTTGAATCTAAATTTGGTTTCCTAAATCATCTAAGCATTCTACCTTTTTAAGGTAGCATTCGACCTTAGATTTATGCTTAGGAAGCCAATTCACTCCTAAGATCACATCATATGATCCTAGAGGTGTTACATAAAGGTTCACTACTATAGTGAAGTTTGATAATTGGATTTCCACTTCTACTAAGCACCTATCAATGTTAACTTTGGATTCATTCCCATATTTAACTGACCAAACATTTTCCATAAAACCAACTTTCCTTGATAACCTATTCAACATTCTAGGAGAAATAAAACACTCAGTAGTTCCTATGTCTAATAAAATTGAAATAGGTGGACTAAATAAAATACCTACAAGTTCAATGGGAGAAGCTTAAAATTCATCTTGATAATTTCCAATAGTTGTATGAATTATCTATTGAAAATATCCTTGTTATGATGTAGGCGAGTTCTTACTCCTATTATTTGATTTACTTTGAGGGCATTCCCTAGCATAATGGTCTCCTCCATAGTTGAAACACCCACCAGGTGGTCCCTTCTTTTCAGATCATTTTCCTCCCTTCAAACCCTCACTTGATTTATTTTTACCTGAAGCATTATTGAACCTTGCATTTTGATTCTTGAAATAGTTCTTAGAGTTTCCATTTTGTTTCTAGTTCTTTTTATTGAAGGTTGGCTTAGGACCTCCAAAAGTTTTAAATTTTTCCTTGAATTCAGCAAGAGATTTTATTTTTTTTCCTACTTGAATACTTTCTTGAAAACTTGATCCATGGTGGATGGTCCATGCACATCCACTTCATACCCAATTTGGGTATTAATCCCATGATGACCTTCTTGATCTATAAGCATTCACCCTTCTAATACTATGGAACATACTTCAATATTTTCATAAATTATTCCCAATATTCATTAACTAATTTATCCCTTCTTTATATTCTAAATATATGTAAGATTTTTGTCAAAATTCAATTGAGGAAGCCATTGTGCACTGAACAAAGAAATGAACTGATCCAAGTAGTGGTATTCAAGTAGAGAATCATCTCATGTTTCTTGTTATCCCACCACGTTGTTGCTTCCCCAGCCAACTGATAATCTCCCCAAATTACCTTGGTTACCTCAAAGTAAATTTAGATCTCGAAATACTTTTCCATCTTGGTAAGTTATAAATGCATTAAATTCAGGTAGGGTTATAACTTACATATTCATAGTCATATAATCAAGCACATTCATCTCAAATCACATTTCATTTTGGAACAAGACTCATTCCTCTCAGAAATTCATATAAGTGTACACACACACACACACACACATCCATATAGGCATGAAATTTATACTAATTCAAATGCATACCTATATATACATATCCATACAAAACCTAAATAGAAAACAATCTTGGTTATGCAAGTAAGTTGAGTGCATCAACATAAAACTAAACAACAGGCTCTAATGGGATTGGAATCATTTTCACACAACAATTCATTGGTGTTTTTATGGAAGCATACACAATGGTATTTACTACAACACCTATTACCATTAAATATACCCATACACTATGGTATCCATTTTCATGTATTAAACTACTACAATTCACACATATACAACAATCCATAAATTTTCCATTAAGGTTAAAGTACATATAGATTTTATGTATTTTCCATCAAGCCCAATGTATATACATCATTCCATATATTTACCATAATATTGATGTATGCATAGGGATTATGAAATTTCCCTTAAGGTGAATGTATATAAAATAGTCTATATATTCACTATAAACAAAACATATCCATGTATGTGTACAAGGATTTTATGCATATACAAAATTAATTACTAGTGTTAATATGAGTAACTATTTCTATGGGTTTTTTTTTAAAATCATGCATCAAACCCTATCTCTTGGGTTGAATGCATGATGCCTTTATGGATTTGAAAAATACACCACCCCCATTTATTTTAATTACTTAAATACCCAAATCCTTTTCTAAAACACTAGTCTATATCAACACTACACCAAGAGTTAAATAAAAGTATGTCACCTACCTCCCAATATGCTTCCCATTTGAAGAGGAAAATGAATAACTTGTTGCACCAAATTATTCTCATATCTTCCCTTCTCCTTCACCACTATCATTCTTCCCCTAAGCCATCCCTCATTACACTTTTTATTATTTTTCCATTCCTTTCATGTCAAAATAAACTCCTCTTTTTATTGTGAGTTCCTTAATGGTAACTGCAATTCTGATCATGAACTCATCAAACCCCTATTTTGTAATCATGGCTATTGTCATACTTCCTTTTAAAGAATTAGATCAACTAAGTAATGATATCCAAATCAAAACTAACCCTAATTTATTTTTATAACTTTTCTCAATGATAATGACTCCGAATATACCTTATTCAAATTCACATGCACATTATTGTTTTATAATTTTATAAACATATGTTTTGACATTACCTCTTTTATCACTGACAAAGATTTTCATTAGAATTCAAACTACCCAAATAAAACATTAGGTTATAACGGTATTATATTCATACAAAACTAAGTATAATTGAAAGCCAAACACTCATGACTATTAACCATTTGACCTTTGCACACAATAACAACCATTTGATTAAACTATTTAACCATAATGAATTAAAGAAATAATAATGCATAGTTCATGAAAAGTTCACCATCACATGTTATAACATGAAAATGTACTAGAATGTGCATGTAATGTGTATACAAGGGAAAATGTAGTTAACCTACAAATCAATACTAGCTTGAAGAAGATAAATCACACTTACACTTCTACTTCTTGATATATTTAGATATTCAGGGTCATGACCAAGATGGATTTGTTAGATCTAACCAAGGGGTCTCTTACCACAATAATATCATTAGAGATTGTTCCAAAGCCTATAGTCAAGAAACAACATGCAATAACCCTAACTAGGTCATATGTTCTCTATTATTCATTAATTAAATGCAAAGTAAAGTAAAACTTAATCTAGTGCTCACCAAAGCTTATGGCACAAAGTGAGGGTAATAAACATAAAAATTAAACATGAATACAATATATATACTTAAACCATTGCATACGAAATCCTAATGTATAGGAGAGAATTATAAATGCAAATCTATCTACTTTAATAAATGAGGAAAAAACTTATGAATACTTACCTTTAAAGATGAACCCATTGAGCCTTAATCTCTCCCTTAGTCAAGGTGTTTTACAAGAGGTTTTTGTGGTATATAAGGATAACAAGGATAAGTCAGCTCTAGGATACACAAATTCTCTATGTATCCAAAAGACTTCTCCACAAGACAAGGTCCGTATCTCCAAAATAAGTATTGAAAATCTAAGCAATGATCCTCAAGTTTAATGGTGGATAAGTAGATACACACTATAACATTATTATTCTTATCTTCCTCATAAATGGAAGAAATGGATGTGTATATATATCTAAATCTAACCCTAAACCTTTCTACAAGTTTAGCTGACAGGGTCAACCTAATTTGACTTTATATCATTAATTGATAAAAATAAGTTAGGTCCTGATCTAGGTCATTCAAGGCCAACCTAGACCTATAACATGAAATATCAGTTAGAATATAGGGTCAACCTAGGCTGACATTGTTTGATAAATGTTAAAAAGGGTTTTAGGCTTAGGTAGGGGCTAAGTAAGGTGGTGAATTACTTGGAAGAGTGTGTAATGGAGGAGGCAAATCTTAGGTAAGTGTATAGGAGAAGGTTATGTAGATATCAAGTAGTGGTATAAGGGATAATAATCCTATGAAGAACTAATGGTCTACCCACCCCTTTCCCAATACACCCTTTAAGGTGTGCACTCAAAGAGATTGAGACTCGATGAATTCTTACAAGAGAGAAAGCATCAATAATTAATAAGGTTTAAAAATTTTGTGTGTATACATATTCCCCACTCGAAGCTCAACATGTATCACATAGGTGCAACAAGGGATGGTGCTTTGGGAAAACAACATAGAAACACACAATGTTGAAGCTAAATAAATTGTAGTAAGAAGCAAATAAGATAAATGAAAGGATAGAATTAAAAAATACATACCTTTACTTATCATAGTTTTGTAGATAAGGAATGAAGTGAAAGAAATGCGAATGTGTCCAAATTTAGGGAACATTAGGTAAACCTAGAGAAATTAGAAAAAATTTGAATTTTTTGCAAAATAGACATGTAATATGTGAAAAGATTCTTGAAAATGTTAGGATTACATAACATCTTGTGGTTCAGAAATAGAGCTAGTAGAAATAAAGATAGGTTTAAAAAATAGAATATGATTGTAAACATTTGATAGGTAAATAATTTTAAATAGTAAATCTAAATAGGGTGAAAATCAATTCATTTTTTATTTTTACTATTCTTAGAAAATATTACTTTGAGAGACCTAGTATGAGCCTAGAGAGCAACCATGGTGAGGAGATGATAGCTACAACGTGGAGGATGCATAACCACTGCAACAGGTGCAACATAGGCAATAAAGCATTAATTTCAATTTTTTGAGAAAAAATTAATTTAAAGTTAAATATAAAAAATTTAATGGTAGGTAAAATTAAACACCAAAACTAACCCTAGGAAAATTTTAGGTAAACTAGGGGTAGAATGGGGTACTAGGTAGGAAAAGATTGGACCAATAAATGCCTAAGGCATTTATGGTAAATGCTCAAAAATTTACCATAGACAAAGAATTGAGTTGACCCTATTGACTCAATTTGCAAGGCAAGAGAAAAATAGGGGTTGACTATGTATTAGTGGGATAATATAATATCATTGAAGATGGCTGAATATGTAGTGATAGGCTAATATATTTTGAAAATAAGAAGATAGCCAACATATTACCCTCTAGTCGATGCAGTTAATATTGTGTGGATGATACAATTTGCTAAAAGAGGTTGACTACATACTAGAGGGATGATATAGTATGCTAAATCTAGAAAAGGGATGATTTAATATCAAATGGGTCGATAACATTCAAAAGGTAAATGTTGACTATGTACCAGTGGTCTGATGTAGTATGGCAAGACTATGATAGGGATAATTTAGTATTAAATAGGCTGATTGTGTAGAAAAATAAGAAATCTAAATAATACAAACTGATGAATTAGTTAATTTGTAAATTTTTTAGAATATTTAATAATGTATTTAAATATTTATGACATCAACATCTAAACATCTTCCATTATTTGATATTATATAGAGATGTTGGATATTTTCACACCTAGTAGATGCATCTTAGCTACCATATCTATTGGATCAGTTAGCAAACATGGATAGGGCTTGATTGGTTACCTTGGGCTTCAAAGGTATTATTGAGATGAGATGGATCCCTCTGAGTGTTGATCTTGTTATCATATTCCTAGTAACATGGGAATGATTGACTAACACTTTTTGATGGGAGGTGGACGAGGATACCATAGAGGTGGTGATCACCTTGGAGGATGTCCATGCATTACTTATACTTTTTATAGGAAAGATCCAATGATTTGTGATACACTAGAGTTAAAGGATAATAGTGATCCTTAACTTAATGGGATACAGGCTCAGATAAGATCTATCCTAGATAACACATGAGTTTTTTTTATTTTTATCTTTCATCCATTCTAAATATCTAGAAGGCCATGATAGGGTTTTTGATAGCACAATTTTTGTGTCATAAGTCAAATGGTAAGGTACCATTATATGAAATAGCCTTAAGCTAGTTGATTTTGGATGAAGGAGGGTTATATAATATCAATTATATCATATAGGTCCAACTCATGCATGATATGTATGGGATGTTATCCCAAGGGTAGAAGATGATGGGACGTATTATTCTTTTGGGTTCATGGATATATGAGAGATTCCATATGTATTAGCTAGTTGGATTGTCCCATGCAATTGATGATAGGTTACCTCAGGTCATTTGATGGAGGTAAGACCATGTAGTTTAGGTCATGACACATATTCTATCATTGCATACTATCACATGAGGGTAGATATTATGGTATCCATATACTCACATAACTACCATATGAATGAGTTAGGCTACAGTTGTTATAGGTTTGGCACATGTGTAGATCATGGGCCACTACACTTTGTGGGTGAAGCCTCATACAATTTCTTATGTGCTCAAGTAGCTGGGACTTACTCATCTATCAAACCCTATAGTAGTGTTTGCTTATTGTACATGAAATGTTATAGATCTAAGAGGGAGAGGAGGTAAAGGAATACCTATTGATATACTAGTGATTAGACCTTGGTAAGCTAGACCATGTGATGGTCAAGCACGATAGTAGGAGGCAACAAGGACTAGAGGAGATGACATCATGGATGTGGATGTAGAGGAGGAGGGAGTACAGTAGGTACCACAACATAGGTGATATCATCCACCGTGAGTTCATCATAGATAAAGACACCATCAATACGAGGATATAAAGGCATTAGTTATCACACAGGGAGATCTTACAATGGTTCCAAGACATAGTTAGTCTATAGAGAGGCCACTTAGGAGAGGACCATGGTGGACTCTAGTGATGACTCCTAGATTTGCATTAGTGCATAGGTAGCTAATGGAAGAGGTGATTGGTGGGAGAGCAGATAGTGAGACCATGGTTAACGATACTATCACTGGTCATTAAAATTTTAATTTGGTTTAAATTTTTTATATAGAACACTATTTACATTGTTTATTATGATAGATAGATGATTTGAGATATATATGCAACTTGATGTATATCTATTTTTTTAGTTTTATAGATCCTATTACATATATATACATACACACACATATATACATATACATACATACATACATGTATATATGTGTATATGTATACATATACACACATATATATATACATACACACACACACATGTATATATATAGACACACACACACACACACACACACACACACACACATTTATATGAATTCCTGGGAGGAATGAGTCTTGTTGCAAAATGAAATGTGAATTGAGATGAATGTGCTTGAATATATTACTATGAATATGTAAGTTAGAAACCTACCTAAATGTGATGCATTTCTAAGTGCAGTTAAATGATTTACTATATGGAGCTAGTGGATCTTTTTATTGCATAGGACATCATTAAAAAATAATGAAAATAACATGAATCATAGGTCTAATAGTCCATAAGAGTAAGGTGGAAATTCTTTGTGTGATATTGTAATAAATATTTTCATGATATATCATGTGGGTTAATAGGGAAATCATTGGGTCATGATTGAACATAACTTTAAATGAAAAAAACTCATGATAGTATAATATGAACAAGGTAGTCCTAGTTAAAAGTCAATTAAAATATTAAATGGTTGACTTACTTGACTGAGTTATATGATCATTAGGGTTGATCAGTTATATTATATGATGTTTTTTATGTGGAAACATTAAATTGATAATGAAGTAAATTTGATAAGAAATGTTGTAACTTGAAAATATGCATATGGTGGACTACGTGCAATAATTGTATGTTCCTTTGCTCTATGCATGTAGTGGCATGTATGATTTACAAGTTGTATGTTTTGGAGTCATATATTTCTTGCATTGTTATGAGATATTGTCTTATGATTAAACATTAATGGTAGTGGGTAAATACATGAAACATATGCCATGTACTTACCTAGTGGCATTAATGGAATAAAACATTGTACTGAGTTGATGTGTGTGATTATGATTGATCTGAAAAATATAAGGAAATTTTTGGCCAAAGTAATGTTTATAGATGGAACATTATAATTTCACATGTTTGTCTTATTTTACATATTGCATGACATCATGTTAGAGGAATGGGTTTCCAACACATCTGATTTGCTGCATGTATTAGTAGACTTAAAACACACAGGTTCTTGTTGACTCCTTGATACTCACATTATTATCATCTGCCCATCCATGAAGGGAGGGGAATTCAATAGTTTTTAGATTTTGTATGTGATTTATGGTCCATGGTTGGTGTGGAAAAACACTCTAATGATGCTCTCCCTCCCCAACAATTGTCAACCGATGAAGAATCATACTCATGGCTTGTTACTAATTTGAATGAGCTCATGTGATGTTCATATGTTATGTGAAACATTGTACTATTTATATTTTGATATTCAATATTATAAATGTGTAAATTTGGTATAATTGGTATGGAATTTTGATTATAATAGTTGGCTATCTTTCTAAAACTAATAAAGAATTTTGATTACCACATTTGGTTATACATTATTCCAAATTCTAAATATTATCTATAACAAAGGTTGTACTTGTAATATAAGTTGAAAATATGATTTAAATTTGTATTTGAAAATGTTGAAATCAATTTCATATCTCATGATTGTTATATATAACAAAGGTTGTACTTGTAATATAAGTTGAAAATATGATTTAAATTTGTATTTGAAAATGTTGAAATCAATTTCATATCTCATGATTGTTATATATATATATATATATATATATATATATATATATATATATATATATATATATTTGGTTTCTAAAGGATTAAGGCATTAACCATCGGGTTAAGAGTAAATAAAAATAATTGTTACTAGATGCATTTAGTTAGAAAATAATAAACATTATATGTAATTAATGGAATGAATTAAAATTATATATAACTTTGAGTTAACCCAGTTGGGTATTAACATTTGGCCTACATGTGATCATATTGGTTTTATACACTTACATGATACATTTACATAGACATATTTCCTTCTATGTGTTGCATGGTTACATTCATAGATATTACCATTATCTTACCCTTTTGAGGTGAGATAACTACCAGGTACTATTTTTACCTCACCTCAAAGGGGGGTATGTTATGGTTACATGGCTTCCACATTTTCATAGTTTCTAGATTATAGTGGGGGTATGCTTTAGAAGTATGTTCTCCACACTCACATAGTATATAGTAATTACACCAATTTATAGATAGTGGGGGCATGTCATGATGACATGGATTCCACACATTCATAGTTTTTAGATAAATGGGGCATGATTTGGAAGCATATTATCCACATTCATTTATTATGGTACTTATAATTCACAAATTCAATGGGGGTATGCTTTGGAAGCATGTTATTCACACTTAGTTTTCAACATCTCTAGTTTATGGTGAGAGCATGTTTTGGAAACATGTCCTCCACATTGGTAATTATATAAGTTTCATGTTTCTCCATATATAACGGGGGAATGCTTTAGAAGCATGTCTTCCACTCTCACATAGTTTTCTAAATTATCCAAAGCACATAGTTATATGATTTTGATACACATTTATGATAGAATTCTATACATGGTACCGTTGTTACACATAGTTTCAACATGAGACAAATCTAAGGTGCATATGCCATGTAACATGTGATTAATATTTCAAAATACAAATCAAATTCTAAAACTATTGCATGTATTGATACCCAACATAATTTTATAGACTTTAGTGAGCCAATCTATTATAATAGTTGGTTTGGTATGATTGGGGTGATTAAATCACTCAATCTTTCCAAGTTTTTAATTTGGATTTAATCATCCAAACTCACTAGGTTATGAGTATAATTAGGTTGAATGATTGAGCTAATATCAACTAATAGGTATCAACTCACTTTTACTCTAAATATGGGGGCATGTGACTTATAATCTCTCTCTCTCTATCTCCTTGGATATATGCACTTTAAATTTTTATCTATATTTATCCTAATCTCAGTTTCATAGCCTTAAAATGATACATATTTAAAAAAAACAACTTCCCAATAAGCAAGGTGATTATATCGACACATAGGTTTACTCATAAACCTTTTAATTTCAATTTCAATCTATTTCAAGTAATTATGACCCAGATTATATGCACTGATTATACACTGTAACGTGCTCTTGGTTTCAATTTAGTCACTAACAAAGCATTCAAACCTAGCTCTAGTAAAGAACTTAAATTCAAATCAAACAAAGACAAGGTGTATATACACACCCATGTAATTATTCCATTCCTTTAATCTAGAAATTTAATTACTATATTAAATGGGGGGGAATATAGATGAATTTTTTTTATTATGTAGCACCTTAGTCTTTTACACTTGGCAAACTCATAACCCTAGTTGTTCTTATTATTCCTACACATGCCTTACTTCCACAATCCTTGCATTTTATCTTTTTGTGCCATTTGGCATATCTCTTAGTTCGACCAGCCTTATATTGATGACATAGGCATCCCATCTTTCCCAGAATGCATAAAATGTACTTACCTCTACAATTTTTCATCATGTGCCCACTTTCCTTATCCCTAGACACTAATGTCTAGGACAAATAATTATATTGACATTATTGTCCTAGCTTAATGCAAGTGTCTAGTGCCTTAAATTCATCAAATTTATAAATGAAATATATTACAATGATTAGCCTAAGTTATTTATTACGAGTTATCTCCCAATAGGATTGTTATAAATACAATATCAACCCTCATTCATTTCTCACCCAATAATTAGACCAAAAGAACACTCACAAAGTACTCAATTTACCAAAAGCTTTCCTATTATACCCTATTTTGATATCAGTCAAAGAAACAACCTATTTATAGGTCTGAAGTAAAAAAGGAATAGTCATAAGATCATATTTTCTAAGTTACAAGCTAGGTCACTATTGTACTTACTTTACACACATTTCATGATATACACACAAGCTAACACATAAGGGAGAACTACATGAGTCTGAGGACCTCTTCTAGAGTATCAAATATGTAGTCAATTCCCTTTGACAATGGGGTCATTACGAGTTAGCTTGACACCATGTCCCCACTAACCCATTTTTCCCTAAGGTCACATTAAAGATGCAAAGCTAGGGTTTTGTCATTTCACCAAGAATGACAATCCATGACCTAGATCTAAATGCACTAGATCAAAGTTGAAGCCAAACCTAGAAGCATACATGTTGTTGCATCCTATTTGAATACATATTCTATACAAGACACTAGCATCGAGCTTAGACACTAGCATCAATGTAATTGTCCCAAATTGATGGAACCATCTAGAGAGCCAAAGGCAACAGATCTAGAATCTAATGATTGATCAAGAATTATCTTCCTACCTGATTTATTCTTGTACCAGATCCACCATTATGTTAGCATAAAAAATAACTAATTACTCTATTTTATGTCATTTTTATATCTAACATAGTTTTACTTTCTATTAATAACATATCTTAATTTTATAAATTCAGTATATTGCACTTATGAGTTTAGCACATTAATTGGTTTGTTGTAGATATGATATTTACCCTTGTTCCCTATCATTTATATATACTTAACCCTATTTACCCACTTAGGATATCCTATTATCTAAATTAGGGTTAAATATAGGTAATAAGACATCTGATGGAGCTAATGCCAATAATAATTCTCAAGGAAAGTGAAAGTTTTGTTAAGGAATCTAGTAAGATTGCAACTATTATTTGAAATAAGATTAAAGGAGTTTTAAGAAATAAATCCTCAAATAAGGAGTAAGATGATAACCAAGAAAACTACTCAAATATATTTGCATTGGAAGAGGAGGAGGTTTATTTAAATTTATTTGAGTAATTTCAAATCTCACAAATAGAAAACCAAATCAAACAAGTCAACTATGGACCTAAAGTAAAAATGAGGAAAAAATAGGAAAAGAGAAGATTGAGACAACCATTTTTGCAAGAAAACAAAAAATATTATTAAATTAGTCATTCTTAAAAATCAAGTGGTGGAATTCCCCCTACCTTCAATGAATATCATTGTTTGGAATGTTAAAGGACTCAATGCCCATAACAAAAGATGCTTGGTAAATAAAAAATTAATAACTCAAAAATTTGTGGCATTTATACTATAGAAAACCAAGATGAATGATGAAGTGTCAACATTTATAGGAAATAATTGGTTAAGTGTGAAAGGCTAATTTTTTAACTCTAAGGGTGTTCTTGGAGGTTTAGTGACTATTTAGGACCCAAAATTTGTAGCCATCACATACATTGAAGAAACACATTGGAAACTCTACATAGTAAAATCGTTTAGTTTTTATATCTCTTTCTTTTTGTTTAATGTTTATAGTCCAAAATAGTCCCATCCTTAAGAAGAGATTTTGGGATGAGCTCTCAATTATGTTGGGCCAATATGATGGAAGTCAAATGGTTATAAGAGGAAACTTATAAGAAATTTTATTAGGAAAAAGAAAAGTAGAGTGGAATCATCAGGGCTTCTTAGTAACAACTAGAATTTATGGGGCTATTTGAATCCAAAAAATTATTTTACCTTGAATGAAAGGTTGTTTGGTTCTCTTAAAATATAATGGCTAGGGTTCAACACCATTATAGAACATCCATATAAACTTATCATAATATCTCCCTCTATGGATAAATATTGGGTTTTAGATTATAAAATTCTTTTAATTTTAGGTTCTGATCATTCTCTAGTGACATTGAAAATCTCATCAAACAACTCTCCCCCCAAATGTCCCTTCAAATTCAAATTGATGTGGTTAAGGGATTCAAACCTAACATAAAAAATGGAAGAATGGAGGAACCTAGCCTTGAAATACAAAGGAGTGAAAATATTCACTTTGGAATTTTTTTATCTCACATCAAAGCTTGTCTAAAGGAATGAAGTGAAATCTAATTTAAGAATATATTTTCAAAAAAAATTCAAGCAGAAGTAGAGTTGGCAAGTGTAAATGAGGTAGTTTTCCAAGTGGGAACAATCGTGGATTATTACAAGAATGATAAAATTCTTCTTCTTGTCATAGAATAATTATAAAAAAAGGATGAAATCCATTGAAGGAAGAAATATGGACAGTGTTGGTTTTATATACTAAAATTGGATTATATATAGCATCCCAGTCTTGTACACTTAAAAAATACCAATTAGGCCTCCCTTAATTTCTAGACCTTTCTAATACTAAAAGGCTTACATCACCATCTCATTGTGCCTAAATTCTTATCATATGGTCTAACCCTATCATTACAATGACCTATATCACTTTTACACTATAAAAATCTTAAAATATTGATTATATCCTTCACTATCAGCTATAGGCCTTCAACATTTTTCTACCTTGTCAAACACTAATGTTCACATAAGGACACTAGCATTGATGCTCGTGTCTGTACCTTGAAATTCATCCTAATTGAAAATATTTTGAAACATATGGGTTAACCTATTTTTCTTATCTAACCTTTTCATGAAATATTTTTAAAAAGTGTGGTATAAATACAAATCAAAGCCTACTCATTATTCTATCCAAAAAATACCATACAAGCACTTATTCAATCTCATTCAATTAATTTTATAATTTAGTTATACTTTATTATTCTTCCCTATTTTTATATCAATAATAGGATCAATCATATGATAGGGCTAAAGCATTTAAATAATAGCCCATGAGAATTATTTGTCAAGTTACAAGCTAGATCATTGCATGCCCTTACAAATAACATATTGAACCTTCATGCACACACAAACCCACACTTAGGGGAGAACTATATATGTCTGAGGTCCTCCTTGGATTATTGGATATGTAAGAAAAAATCATTGACAAAGGAGAGCTTGAGGTTAGATCAAATTCATGATCCCACTAACCCATTTTTGGTAAGGTGACATGACCTAAGGTGGATAACTAGGGTTTGAGATTTATACATTCATACAAAGCCTATGTGCATGATCTAAAAAAATCAATAGAAAGTGAGCATAAAACCCTAATAGGTCCAAGTGGTCAATTTTTAATACAATGAATATTTTGTATAGGATAGAAGCATTGATCCATGGACATAAGCATTGATTCTAGTGTCCACAAGTCGATGGTAGTGTTTAGGCCTATAAAAATAATATTTATAGAATTTGATGACATGATCTTGAGCATAAATATGCCTATTCATAAATCTATATACCTTAAATCTACCTGTTCATCTAAAAAATTGACTAAAGTATTATCTCTTCTTTGTGTTAAAATTATTAAAATATCAATTGGCATTGTAATTTTTATATTTGGTAATTTTATAGATTCAATATATTATATTATCTAAATTATTTTAATTGGCCTACTTTAGAATAGTTTTATACATCCATTTTATTAGGATATTATTACGGTTTAACCCTTATCTACCAAACACCAATTAAAAAAGGGTTAAAAATATGATGAACCTGACCTTTGTGTCTTCTTGTGCAAACCCTAACTTTCCCTAGGATTTTTTGATTTCTAAACTGTAAATGTCTTAAAAATTAGATTTACATTTATTATAAAGGAATCAATCATGCTCAATATGGATATATCAAGTGCCTATTTCATTTACAAGTATATAATGATATTCATTGTTTCTAATTTCCATCAATTGATAAATCAATCAAAGGTATAATCCAATGGCTTAAACAAATTGGCCAACACAAAGAAAGTGACTTACAATAAGATAAAAACCAAATATCTTTGCAACTCCTTTTGCAACAATATAGAGCTAGTATCCAAGAGTCAACATGCATCCTCTTAACTTTTGTTCCTCCTAGATTTTATTCAAGTGACAACTACCAATCCACTCCCATCATTCACCCACAACTTTTATTGTATTTTAGGATCCATGTCGTCACTAAAAAAAATAAAAAGTGTTCCCAACCTATCCCTCCACCTATTAATATACAATAGGTTCCTCATAAGCCTAAAATAATAATTAAATCTAAATAATATGATAATGTCGAATAATTACATAATACACATGTTAATATCATGATTTTAGACCTCTTGAAATAGTCAACTATTTATAAAGATAGCTTATATGAAGACTTGCATGAAACCCAAGTACCAAGTGAAATAGAGCTAGCTTATTTTTTAGATATTATTCATGATCTCAAAAATAATGCAAATATCATCACTTTTGATCATAAAGATTTACCCTCAAAGGACATCATTAATCAAGATTTACCTTTATTTATACAAGTTAAAATTCACAATAAAGAAATAAAGAGAGTGTTAGTTGATAATACATATGATCTAAACATTTGTAACATGAAATTATTAGCAATAATGAGAATTAACATGAATCTTCTTCAAAAATTTGATATGCATATAAAAGGATTTAATAATTCGTGAAGCCCACCAATTGGCCAAATTACATTAAGTGTGACATTGGGACCAAAAATAGTAAAAATTACATTCCAAAAAATGTCTCAATAATTTCATTACAACTTACTTTACTCCTTGGTAGACCTTGGATACACATAATAGAAGTTGTACCATCTACATTACATCGATGTGTCAAATTCATACATGATGGGACATTATGGATGGAGCCTACCAATGATGAACCCTTAAATTTTTTCAAAATGTTTTATTATAATATAGAAAGGGTTCCTATAATAATGCCACCTAAGCAATGTATTCCACTTGAGAGTACACCAGCTTATGAGATGGGTGAGTCAAGCAAAATAAATAATTTATCCCAAGATCATTATAAGGCACTAACCAATGAGGCACACATGAGTACACATACTACACTTGAAACTAAACTAAAGATAAGTCAGGCAAAAACCATTACCATAAATGATTGGTGTCATCAATCCATTTATTTAATCAACTCATTGGTTGATGTCCTTAAAACTAGGGCCGGTGTCCAAAAGGTGTATGCAATAAAATGTGCAACTGGTTATTAACAATTATGTTTTTGGGGAGTTTCAAATAGACCAACTAACTATAAATTTATACTCTACTCAACTGGAATTGGAACTATTTAATTTATTAGAGGAACACACTTGCAGAATCACTATGCTGAAAGTAACACACTTACTTCAAAGGAAATGTTGATAATCAAACACACTTGCTGATGAAAAGGAAACACACTTTAATCTAATTGAAATTTTTAATTTATTTGTACTAGGATATTATAATTGAATTTAATTGAAAATGGAATTGATTTTGAAAAGGCAAATGACAACAATGTTGTAAACAGTAAAGTAAATGCATAAATAATTTAAAAGGGACTTGTCGGTTAAACACACCACACTTTGAAATATAAATATCTTAAATAGAATTAAATGACATGAAGACAAATAAATAACAACATTAATCCTAACTCCTTGGGTAAGTGGGCCCTTGTTCTCCCTTTGACAGGATTTGAATCAACTTAGTCTTTAAGGAAATTTCAAAGCTTCATTAACTTATGAAAAGATTAAAAAACATAGATTTGATGCTATTACAATATTTTTGGTATTGACATTCACTAATTTATAAATTCTTATCTCCTTCAGAAAAATAGGAATACACTATCTTATTCTCATAATGCTTTCTAATTGCTGTCCCAAAATATTCAAACAAACTAACAGCCTAACAATATCTTCACTATGATCCAACGTATTCACAAGATAGGAAAAGTCATTACAACTCCCCACATTCCAAGGAGAAATGCTAGAAAGGAAGAGAGGAATAACTGCATGCATAACCATAGGTTAGTTACATCATTTTATCTTTATTTTAGATCTAGTAACCAAAAAATCCTTTACAAATACAATGGTGTTATATATATATATATATATATATATATATATATATATATATATATATATATATATATATATATGTCTATAAGAAAAAGGACTATAAATAGAATTATATAAAAAGTAAGTGTATCCATGACTTAGATAAATGACCCATAGACATCTTTGTAATGTTATAATATCATAAAAAATGCCTTTGACAAGCTCTGAATGATGGTTAAAATGATTATAAAGCTCTATTGATGTACTCTAAAAATTCATGGTATATTCTAGAACTTTATTATATCACTTTGGAGATTTGTTTTTGAAATTTGGAGCTTAATGTCAAACTTTGAAGATTTATTGTCAAACTCTAGAGCTTTACTATCAAACTCCAGAGCTCTACTGGAAAGCTTCATCACAGTCTAGGCTTTCATTTAAGGATCAATTTACTTACCCAAAAATCTTAGCATTCAATTATAGTAAATTATCTCTTCTTTACATAAAAATCTATAGAACTAACCATGCTAAAAGTTAGAGCATAATGGCAAAAGTGAGAAACAAAGAGTCATAGATATGAAGATATAAGTACCTATCTTCTACTTTAGACTATCCATAAGTCATAAAATGCATTTAATGTCCAATATAAGAAGGTAGGTTAATAGGTATAATAGGGTCAATATGTGGTTATAATGATTCATAAAATGTACTCATCATTTTCCCCACAATTTACCTTTTGTAAGTCTTATTTCAAACTAGACCCCTCTTTCCTCATAGTTGAATACTCTTTGCTCTAAATTTTGGCTAAGATCATAAATATCCTAGTGAGTGCCCAAATGATCCTCAACTACAGGCATGAATCCCATATCTTGAATAACAAATGTAATTTAGCTCTCAAAATGCTCAGTGGACTATGGTGATGCATTTTCCCAAGGTGACATAGGGCTGAGGAGTGGTGGCTAAATCTCAAGGTCTATTTCCTCCTTCATTTATGACTTGTGAGATTATTTGTATAACATCCCTATTATATGGATAAATCATCAAATATTAGTGGGAGAGATCACTTCTCTTCTTTTCAAAGGGATGATCAATGTATCCCATCATTTTCATACATGGAAATATAGTGTCTTCAAAATGGTGTTGAGAGAATCTATCAAAATCTATAATGTTTTATTATAGAGTCATTAAGTAGTGATCTCACATTTAATGAAAGTATTGAAATTTTAATGCTTGTAAAAATATAGGTACACTACCTCTTTGAGGTCTCATGTAGATTCCTACTACTATCCCTACTTTATCAAAATACTCATTATTCCTCTATTCCCATGCAAATTGATTTCTAAAAGTAGAAAGGAGAGATTTGAGTTGAATCTCTCATATGAAAAGATTGATCAAGAATCCAAACCTATTCCTTATAATGAAATGATATAAATATAATTCACATAACAAATCCTAATGGCCTGGAGTGCGATTTCCAAAGATTTCTAAAAATTCTTTTTCATCTGTAATATCATCATTCTGATCATTAGATATTATCAATAATTTCCATCTATAAAATTGTTCTTAGATAAAAATGTTGTAGGCAAAGGAGGGTCTACTATAGGCCACAATTTTTTCACCCATCTCACAAGCTATTTTAAGGGTGGCCTTAGCTTGTTGAGTTTGTTGCTTCACCTCATCACATTCTTCTTTAAATTTATTTTTCTCTTCTTTAAGTCTCCTATTTTCTACCTTGATCTCTCTAAATTCTGTATAGGTCTTATCCCATATGGAGATGACATCTTGAGAAGACAACAAGGTTTGAACCTATCTATTTATTTAATATTTGGGATTTGTTTGAGCATTTTTATCTAATACTGATTTTAATTCAACTAAATTTTATGTAAGTACCCTTGTCTCATTGTCTTTTTCCATATATTGAGTTCTGACTTATTCAAATTCTTTTTGTAATGAGGAAATAATATTGTCCCTACCTTATAATTTCAGTCTAAGGAAGTTAATTTCCTATGTTTATTGCTTCATAGTATTTTTAGCTTTGGAAAGAAGAAGGGCTTGTTGTATCTCTATTTATTTATCTAGAATGGAGGAATAGACCTCTTCTTCTTCCTCCATCAGAGTTTTTCCTTTGTTAAGAAGTGGCTTTGATGATGAATGAGAAGGAGATGAAGCTGGACTAAATTTTACTGCAACCTCTTCTAATTCTTCTACCATATAATCTAATTCCTTGATTCCTACTCCAAATTTATCTTCAACCTTTTCATACATGATTTTTCCTACTTTAGTCCCTTTAATTGCAGGTTCTTCCCTGACACTTGGAATATCCATAGGGGATTTTTTTATTAATATTCCCAAGTGTCTCTACTGCATCTATTTATAAATCCTCATCTTCTTGAAAAATCAATTTTCTCCTTCTTTAAATGGAGTATAAAGGTTGGGTTATTTTGGTAGAGTTTCTCATTTTCTTCAAGAATATTCTCTTAAGAATTTGGATGAAGGCATCTCTAGACTATGTCTCTCTTCCTCTAAAATCATTATAAGTTTTGGATCAATAGTTTGCTCTGAAATAACTATAGAACTTACTTGTGAAACCCTAGGTCTTAGATTCCTTCTTTGTATTGTCTTCTCAGTTGGATTTAGAGTGACCTTGGAGCTTACTTTTTAAACACTTGTTCTCAATTTATTTGTGTGTACCAACTCTAGAGATGGTATTTTAGCATAGGTTCCTTATTTTGAGCTATACCTTGATGTCTTGGTTGTATATAAGTCTATTCTCTTTTCCTTAGGTTGTTTATTCATTTTTTTCTTTAATAATGCTACCCAAATAACTTCTCCCTTTGGATTTTAAGGAAATGGTGCTTATAGATGAGATAAATGAGCCCATGATGTCTAATTGAGGCTATTAATTTCTTATGTTTCAAGGCCATAAATTATATGGATCTTAACATATATATAAGCAAATTCACTTTATGCTCAGGTTTGTGTAATCCCTTCCTTAAATGGATGATAAGTTTCATAGCGTCACAACCCAGTGAGAAATATTACCCATTATAGGTCAAATATTTAATTACTAAAAAGTAGTTATTTTACATGGTTTAGGTAAGATTTCCCTTCTGATGCCTTTAACCACCCCTTAAGGATTGAAATTCAACTTAGGAGCTAAATCTCCATCTTCATAAAATATCTTGATAAGGTCATTAAAAATAGGCCTACCTATAATTATCATGCCTTCATCTAAAATACCTGATAGCTCACAAATAGCTTGACTTGCCATGTAATCTTTATTCACTTCATTTTAGTGTAATTGTCTTCAAAATTGACAATAAACTCCTTCACCATCCTTTCATCATAGCCTTGAAACTTCTTGAAAAATTTGAGCCACCTTGCTTCTTCAAACACAACAGCTACTAATTCATCTTCAAGTAATTAATCTATAGACTCGAGCTCATATTTTTTCTTTTGACCTATGGTGAGAAACTACAAAGGTGTTTTGGATACAAGAATAGAATATGGAAAGGATGAAGACAAAATTCAAATCATGATGAGGGTTTCTAAGTTTGGATAGGTATTTTGAATCAATTCTAACACATGTAATGTTTTCCCTAATTTAATTGCATCAATCTTTAGGATTTGGCTAAAGCTCACCAATTTGATAGGATATGACCATTATTTGGTGGTAGTAATCATTGTTGAGTGTGGAATGTTTGTATTTATGGTTTGGGTTGTACCTCCATCCTTTATCATGCATCATCAACCCCTAAAATCATTTTTCAAAGCTACCAAGTTTGACATCTGTAATGATGTCTACCAAAGATGCTTTTTATTTGTAATGATGTCTACTAAAGATGATTTTTTCCATTCATTACCACTTACATCATGTTAATGACATCATGTCTTCTTTTCTAATATTTTTACCTTTTTGTTATGTAGTATCCTTTGCGGAAAGGATAGTTCCCTTTTTGGAATTGACCCCTTTTTTACATATCCCTTTTTTAGGACACCTTCCCTTTTTGGGTAACCTTCCTTCCAAAGATGAACAAGCATATATTTTTACAACCTAAGTCTAATCCTAGATTAAAAAAATAGAATACAAAATACCTTAATTATTGTGTTATTTCCCCTAATTTTCAAACTACCACTTATCCTACCATGGTTATATAGCATCAATTAGTGATGATCATATACATAGAGATTAAAAACACCATTTTTTTATTGGTTTATTCCTTAATAAGCTTCCATTGGTCATTTTCAACTTCTCTTTTTTTATTTATTTTTATTTATTTATTACTCTTTTTTTGGGAGGAGTATTATCATTCACTAATTTTGAATCCTCCCCCTTTATTGAACTTAAGACCTAATACTTTAGTAATCATGGAAGAACTGAGTTCTTCCATGTAATAAAACTCATTTTGAGACTAAATTTGCTAAATGAACTCCTCCTTGATTGGAGGATTTTGATAAAGTCTCAGCCTATGCCCATTGACCAGAAGGGTTTTTTTATTTCCATCTATGGACAACAACTATACTAACCCATTATCAATTTTTTATCTATTTGAAAGGGATCCAACCATCTAGTTCTCAATTTCCTTTTAAAGTGATGAGACTTAGAATCAAATAATAGTGCTCAGTCTCCTTCTTTGAATCTTCTCCCTTTGATGTGAGTATCATACCATTATTTCCTTCGGTGTTGAAGAAGCTCTATATACTACAAGGCTTCCATTCTCATCTCATCTAACTCATTAAGCTAAAAAATTATTTCATTTTGTGCCTCGTCAATATTTATGCAAGTATCTAATACTACCCTCAAAATTTATAATTCAATCTCAATAGGAAGTATAGGCTTCTTACCAAATACCTACTCATATGATGAGAATACTATGGTGGTTTTCCATGTGGTTTTGTATGCCCATTCTTCTTTAGGTAGTTTTTTTGACCGATATTTCTTATTGTTTTTAAGTATCTTGGTTAGAATGTTCTCTAATTATTTGTTGATGACCTCTACTTGTCCATTTTCTTATGGGTGACAGGGTGATGATTTCTTATGGTTGATCTTGTAATGTTTTATAAAAGTTTTTATCATGTTGTAAATGAATTTTGGTCATTGATCAATACTATTTATCTAGTTACTCCAAACCTCTGCATAATCTTAAGTACAAGAAATCAATAACTGATTCTTTTCTTACAAATGGGAGAGCTTGATCCTCATCCCATTTGGTGACATAGTCTGTGCAAATAAATACTCCTTTCCTTTGGATAGTGGATAAATAGGGACCAAAAAATCTAGCCCTCATTTATTAGATGGGTTGGAAACCACCTGAGGATGGAGAGGCATCTCATTAGACAAGGTAGGTTTACCCATCATTTGGCAAGGATCACATTACCATATATATTTCTTCACATTCTTATGAAGTGAGATCTAATAGTATCCAGCCACAAAGATCTTATGGACAGTCCTCTTGGATAAATAGTGGCCTCCTCCAATTTCATCATGACAAGCTCTTATGATGTCATAAGTCTCATCTACCCTTACATACCTATGAATCACATGTTTAGGTCCACACTTAAATAATATACCATTAATCCATTTAAAATAGGAACTATCTCTAACTAGAATTTTTCTTTCTTTAGAAGTCAAATGACAATGAAATTTCCTTGTAGCTAAGTAGTTTTCCATATCAACAAACCATGGTGACTATGTTGATATTGTGAATAGTTTCTCATCAGGAAAACTATTATATACTAGCTCTTATTCACCTGAAACATTCAATCTAGATAGAAAGTTAGCAACCACATTAAAATTTTGAATCTTATCAATAATGGTAATGCAAAATTATTAAAAAAGTACTAACCATCTAATGATCATACCTCCTACCACTGATTTAATCATGAGGTACCTTATGGATGAGGGATTTATATAGACAAAGTTTTTATAACTAGTGATATAATGTCTAAATTTGTTTACTGCATAAATGAAAACTAAGATTTATTTATCATTGGTTGTGTAGTTTATTTTTGTGGGGGTAAGGTTCTTACTGATGTAATAAATTGCATACATCTTTCCCTCTTCATCTTTTTGACCCAAGACTTCCCCCATGGCATTGTTGGAAGCATCTACATGAATGTGGAATGGTTGCTTCTAATCAATTCCTCTCAGTATTGGGGCAGATATCATTTTGGCTTTAATTATCTCAAAGGCATGTTGGCATTGGTATATTCACAAAAATTGACTATCCTTGGTAATCAAAGAATAGCATAAATACAACTATCTTACTAAAGTCTTCTATGAAACATCTATAGTACCATGCATGTCCTAAGAAAATTTTGATATTAGTCTAATTTTTAGGAGCAAGCAGGGTAGCAATGACTTCTATATTTTTAGGATCCACTTGTATCCCTTGGGATGAAATGTGATGACCAAAAATAATTTCTTGATCTACCATCATTATGCATGTTTAATTTCTCATGAATTATTGATGTTGTTCACACCTTGTTAACACATTGTATAGATTGTTTAAAGCTTCATCAAAACATCCACCATGAACAATAAACTCATCTATATATACCTATACACATTCATTGGTTATATTAACAAAGATGGCCAAAACTACCCTTTGAAATGTGGTATATTAATTACAAAGACCAAAAGGTAATACTCTATCAGTAAATATCCTCCAAGGGCATGAAAATATTTTGTCTTGGTATTCTAAGGCTACCCTTATTTGATTTTAACCACTAAAACCATATACAAATGAGAAATACTTTTTCCCAATTGAATTATCCAACACTTGATCTATGAAAGGCAAGGGAAAGTATTCTCTCATGGTGGCTTTATTGATTTCTCTATAGTCTATTCATATCTTCCACATACCATTATTATTTAGGACTATGATAAGTGGTGATACCCATTCACTATTATATATTAGATAAATTAATCCCACCTATAAGAGTTTATCTATCTCATCTTTGACTATATCCCTTAATATTGGATTAATCCTCCTTTGAGGTTATATGACTGGTCTAATATTTTTAGTCTATATGTGATGAGTACAAAAACTTGGGTGGATACCTTTCATGTCACTATAATCCCATGAAAATGATTTTGTATGGTTTGTTAGGATATCGAACACCTTAACTTACTATTCATCATTTAGCTAGCTATTTATGGTTAACATTTTACCTAGTTGGACATCTATTTGCTTGGTCTCTAGATAGATGGAATTTATTTGTCTAAATTCACTTATTAGAGAGTTTAGAGGGCATGTATATGGTAAAAACATATGGAATGTGGTGATGTACTTAAATAAATTCTTCCCTTGTGAAATTAATTTTGTTAATGGATAATAAAATGATGTCAAAAATGAGCCATGTATATTTTGTGCCCACCTAACAATGCTCTAATGAATGGGTATGTGGTCATATGTGATGATAAGGGGGTTTGAGCAAGATGGATGGTCTTTATAGGAGGATAGAATAAAATTTGAAGTTGTTATGTCAAGCTCTAAAACTTCAATGTTGAATTCCAAAGCTAGTCTAATAGGCTTTGAAGCTTCATTGTTGAGCTCTGGAGATGGTCTGACAAACTCCACAATGTTACTGATAAAATTTGTAATTATTCTGACAGATTTTGAAACTTCACTATCAAACTCTGGAGATAGCCTAATCTCTCCTAAAATCCTTGTTAATTCATCTTCTAACTCTGCCACATGGTATTTGATAGTTACCATGGCCAATGAGGAGAGGCTATTACTACCTTGTTCAGGTTCATCAACCCACAAGTGATCTAAAAAATCTTTTGATGGTTTTAAGGGTGGATATAAATAAATCCATTTTACTTTTATTCCATTTAAACTAGTCATGTCTCCTGAATTGTATTTTATTAATGCTACAATTATTATTAACCATGGTCTTCCTAAGACTAATGGATATCCAAGATTTTTAATTTTGGGTTGGAGTATAATAAAACCTATGGGATATTCTTAAGGCTCTATTGTCATAGAGACATCTTATATGGTTCCTTAAAATTTAGAAATATATTGATCTTCTATTTGAATAATTATAGAAGTAGGTTACTCTGTTGTAAGGGATAAGGCTTTTAGAGTATCTATTGTCATCACATTGATGGAAGCTCCTAAGTCTACAAGTACATTGAGTATATCCTTCCTTCTTATGTTTATAGAAATGATAGGTCTTCCAAGATTACCATACTTAGGTAGAAGGAGTTTACCTAATAATAAATCATCAAGTTTGCCATCTACCTATATTGTTTTAGGATATTGTCCTTTTCTACCTAGAGTTTTTATGTATAAACCCTTAATGATTATATTAAGTTTTAAAATATCCCTTATATATTAAAGCAATGGAATTTCAATGTTTAACCTCCTTAGATCTTAGACTAAATCAAATTCACCTTTATTCCTTATTTCATTAAGTCTTTCAAGAAATGGTATGGTTGTAAGAACGATAGTAGCTTATTGAGGCCTTTCCTTTTCTTTAATTGGTTCAACAAGAAGGTCTGGTTTCTCATTTAGGACTTTTTTTATGATGATTGGAAGATTGCTCAACATCTTTCTTGATCTCAACTATACATTTACATAATTAATAGCACCAACTCCCAAGGTGCCTTCTTTCTCAGTACCATATACAAGAGTTGTTTGGCTATTCTTTGGGTTTTATATAGGCTATGTAGGAAGTTGAGGTTGATCCACTTGTTCTATTTGTGGATGTTGGGTGGTAGGTGTAGGCATAAATACTTGTTTTTTTAGAAACATCCTCTATTTATTAAAATTTTTATGGGGAACTCATTTCTAGTTTACCCATGGTTGAGGATTAGGTTGGGGCATCTAAAGTTGATGGTGAGGTTGAGGCATCCATGTCTATGGTGTCTACTCTTGTGTACCCCATGATGGAGGTCCAACTACCTATGGATGTGGTTTCTCAACCCATGGCATCATCCATGGGTTAGAAGGAGCTCTAGGATCAAAATGGTTTTGATCTTTATTGTGGGGTTTCCATATCTTTGTATGTAGTTGAGATCTTCTATTAGCTAGGTTACTTATTTAAATTGATTTTTAAGGATAGGCAAGAGGGCACATTTTTTAGTCTCATGATCATTTGCATCACATATCCTATACATATCAGTCCTATCTAGAGGTAAATCTTTGAGATCATGATTCAACCTACACTTAGGGTAATACATAGCTAGTGGCTCAGTAATAACATTGGATTTGGCTTGTAGGCCATCTAGCTTAGTGTTTAATTTCACTAAAATGCCTATTTTGAGGTTGGATAATTATTTCATGAGTTGTCCTACATCAATACCACTCTTCCTAATTTCAACTTCCTAACACTCCCTCTACTTCTTGAGTAATTCTTTCACATCTTAGCTATGTCATTGAGATCAAGCTTGTTTATGTTTCCTTTTTCCATAAGGTTTAGGAATTACCTAGCATCATCATAAAGAATTTTTAAGAAAAAAGTATTATAGACCTCCCCACTTAATTCATATCCACATTTCATGTGAAATAATTAAAAATGGTCAAGGTAATATTCTAAATTTTCATCCTCATTTTGTTTTATTATGAAAAATTCTTCTTTTTTGTCCCTTCCCCTACAATAGTATTGGTATCTATCTAAGAATTTAGTTTTCATCTCATTCCATGATGCTATGGAGTTTAGATGTAATCCCAATAACCATCTCATGGGTAATTTCTTGAGTGTTGAAGGAAATAACTTTAACTTCTGACTATCAGTTCTATAGTCATAAGTTTAACATATGAATTTCAATTCAAAGAACTAATCAGGATCTTCAGTAGGTTTCCCCCTACAGGTGGGTAGGATAGATAGAGAAATATTTTTCATGGTAATCCTATCATCATCCTCTAGTATAATGGGATAATTGAAGGTTCTTTTAGGTGGATTAGCCATATTCTATGCATTTCCATCAAGATTCAATACATATTCTATGTTTTTTCCTATTTATTACCAACAATTATTAAAGAGGGTTTTCTTAGGAGTTGATGAGTTATTAGAGGTGGTTGAAAGGCTATTTGACTGAGACTCACTACCTTGGTTCATAATGTTTTTTAGATATAATTTTATTTATAGAGAGACAACTACCTCTAGAGAATGATCTGAAGGTTTAGGTGGGACTAAGTCTCTATCCTTTACAAGAATTCCAAAAGACTCTTTAATCTCTTCTTCTAATTTATTCACTTTATCTATGTGAGCTTTTATTCGAGCACTTGTGATATCCTGTTGAGAGTTCTTTGGAATGAATATTCCTTGTGAATTTCTAAGTCTACTCATATATTTCTATTGAATTTAAGGAATTTGTTTCTTTGTTATCTTTTGATTTACACCTTATTAACACATAAATTATTCCTTAATAATTGTGCCAAAAATGATTGGTTTCATCAATCCATTCATTTAATCAACTCCTTGGTTGATGTCATTAAAAATAGGGTCGATGTACAAAGGTTGTATACAATAAAGTGTGTATCTAGTTACTAATAGTTATGTTTTTGGTGGGTTTCAGATGGATCAAATAACTCTAAATTTCTACTCTACTCAATTTGAATTGAATCTATCTAATTGCTTGGAAGAACACACTTGCAGAATCATAATGTTGAAAGTAATACACTTGCTTCAAGGGGAATGTTGATAATCAAACACACTTGCTAATCAAAAGAAAACATACTTTAATCTTATTGCATAATTGAATTGATTTGTACAAGGATTCAATGATTGAATTTACTTGAAACTGGAACTGATTTTGAAAAGGAAAATGATAACAATGTTGTAAACAATAAAGTAAATGCACACATAATTCAAAAGGGACCTATAGGTGAAACACACCACACTTTGTAATCTGAATACCTTTAAAAAAATTAAATAAAAAATGACATTAACAAACATAAATATCAATATGAATCATGGCTCCTTGGCTAAGTGGGTACTTGCTCTCCCTTGGACATGATTTGAATCAACTCATAATTTAAGGAACTTGCAAAGCTTCATTAACTTATGAAAAGATTACAAAACATAGATCTATTTCTATTACAATTTTTTTACTACTGACATTCACTAATTTCTAATTTTTTCTCTTCTTCAGAATAACAATAATGCGCTATCTTATTCTCACAATACTTTTTAATTGTTATCCCAAAATATTCAAACAAACTAATAGCCTAACAGGATCATAACTATGTTCCAACTTATTCATAAGATAGGAAAAGGTGTTACAACTCCCCACATTCCAAGGAGAAATATTAGAAAGGAAAGGAGACATAACTATGTGTATAACTGTAAGTTCGTAACATCATTTTGTATTTGTTTCAAATCTAGTAACCCAAAACTCATTTATAAATACAATGGGGTTTTACTTATATGTCTATAAGCGAAAGGATTATAAATAGATATCTATAATAATTAAGTGTATCCATGACTTAGAGAAATGACCCACAGATAACTTTGGAATGTTGCAATATCATAAAAAATGCCTTTAACAAGATTTGAATGATGGATATAATGATTTTGAAGCTCTACTAATGTACTCTAGAAATTCATGGTACATTCAGAAACCTTCTTGTAGCACTCTAGAGCTTACTATCAAAATCTAGAGCTTTACTATCAAACTTCAAAGCTTTTCTATCAAACTTTAGAGCTCTGCTGGAAAGCTTCACAGTCCAAGCTTGTCTTTAAGGATCAATTTACTTCACCAAAACTCTTAGCATTTGATTATAGTATATTATCTCTTTTGTAAAAACAAAACTAGAGAACTAACCATGTTAAAATTTAAAACATAATGGTAAAAGTGAGAAACATAGACTCACACATACTAACTATGATATAATTACCTATCTTGTACTTTAGACTAGCCATAAGTCATAAAATGCATACAATGTCCAAGCTAAGAAGGTAAGTTAATAGGTATAATAGGGTCAATATGTGGATATAATGAGTCATAAAATAGACTCTTCAATAGAAACTAATGATACTTAAGCAACAAGAAAATAAAATATTTGAGCTTCCTTTAGTGGTCAATACTGAATAACAAAACAAAAAAAATTAAATTATTATGACATTGATGATGATGTTCCTCATGATGTAACAAATGAACAATTACACAAAATAAGTTTAAATCCACTTGAGCATCTCTCCCATAACCTATTTACACCTATAGGCCCTAGTATATATAAGCTAAATCCATATCCATAAAGTATAAGACTAAATACAGATAAGGGAAAGGCAAATTAATAGATGAACATGTAAAGGCTTGCTACTCAATCCATCCCTCTTGGATAAAAAGTTGAAGTCAACCTTACAAAGTACAAATTCAAATACATCATGTTAATAATTTGGAATCTTCACATAAGTCTCTACAACATATTCTACATATCAAATTAAAATAAGATGCTTCACATACAATACTTGCTATGTTACTTGAGCATATAATGATACCTATACCTCCTAAGAGAATAGATTAGGCAACAAACTCATCTAAAAAGAAGGATCACCATATTGCGATTATTATCAAATCACCAACCATGATACAAATCATTATGAGTCATTGTAAAACCAAATTCATAAATACCAAAATGAAGGACGTATACAACTTATACTAGAAGATCGAAAAAGACCTCCAATGTATGATATTCTAAAACACAAAGGTAAAATACGTCATACTTCTAAATGCCCATGACACGAAGATCTAACTATTATTAGAAATATTGATGGAAATTATTGTCCACACCTCAATATTTATATAAATGATTGAGGCATATTTTTTAGCAATGCATGCCTATGATAGTTGGGCCATGATATAGATGAGTTAAACCAATATCCACTCTTTCTAGAATCATTTGGATATATTATGCTATTGGTATCATGTGAACCAAAAGTGGTCGATACCACCATATGGATAATGAACCAAAAACCAAATTTAACCTTTAATTTTGGTCAACATTGGTTGGCCAACATGAATGCAAATGTGATCACTACAAATATGAATCTCATTTTCTAATTTGAAGCCAAAAAAAGTTGTATTCCCCATGATGGATACAATGATAGACCCATATCAACTATTGTCGGTTTCAAATTACCATAAAACATCAAAACATTGATAATAATAAAACATAAATGATGGTGGAAAAAAAATATCCACTTGGTAGTCATTTATCTCCTGAGTTAGAGGATTTTTGGAGCTAGTTATTCCACATGCAAAAAAAATATATATATATATATTTCAAGAAAATAAAAAAATTATTTAGCATACACATGTTTACTAGCTCATTGGCATCCATGTTATTTAATTTATGTTATTCGATAGCATATCATTTATTTTATATACACATGTTACAATTATACACCAAATCTATAATATATGCACACATATATGTGGAACCTTTCCTCTTCCTACATAACACACTGCATCGGAGACATCTTGCTTCTATTTGATCACAAGCAATATAGGTTACATATTTTTATGATCACTTCTACATTATCATTTTGATCTTATATAGTAATGCTTACACATGTTTATACTTATGATTACATATTATACTGTGTACTTGATATGCTATGTTAAATGTAATTTTTTGCTAACACATATATGCAAGGACTAGTATGATATGTTTATGTTAGTTACTTATACTTCATTCATTCACAATGTCACTTCCTTGAGTGTACCTATTGTTTTTTATTGTCTTTCTTGTGGAATATTTGAATATGTTCCTTGCTTATAGGCACCTATGCCACTGAGTGTTATATATTTTTGTGTGACATTTGAATATGTCCTCCCTTTGAGTGTGCAACATTTGAATATGCCCCTTGTTTGAGGTCTCCTTAGACCCCTTGTGGGTGACATTGAGTGCTTTTATGTGCATGTTTGTTTTTTTTCTAAGCTTCTATAATTACTTTTTAGACGTTGATATGATCCATATCATTTATCTTAGGGCTTGTTGTGATCATCTACTACAAGATTCATTGATATATCTACTTATACATGCTACTTATATATGCGACATAATTTATGCAAAAATAATATAGTTATCTTATCTTTTTCAAGTCAAGTGACTACCAGATTCTAATCCCCTCACCTGAAAATGGGGGCATGTCATAGAGACATGACTCCACACATACAAAATTGGTAGAATTTGATGCATTTTATATGATTCAGATATACACTTGGGTCAATATCTTATATATTTAACACTTTTTTTTATAAATTTAAGAGAGAGGTATTTAGATTTGTAACATATATTATACATGGTTATAGAATATAGGTTACATTTTGATAGATACTTAAGCTTAAGACACATTAGAGGTGCATATGACATGCAAGGGCACCAAAAATTAAAATACATATTAAAAATTTACCAAGAAGCACCATTTTGAGATTTTATTATCTATAGCAGTTAGCTCCTTTGAGTAGTGCGATTGAGATTCATCACCCTCAACAGTGTTGGCACTACTTCCATTTTTTAAGTTGAGTTGGTTATACAGCTTAACTTTGATTTATTATACATTCACTTGAGTTATGCAATTGAGATTTAGTGATCTTCATGGTGATGTCATAACTCAACCTTGCATCAAATTTGAAACATAATTGCATTCTAAGTTTCCTCTTCAAATCTCCAAGGTTCAGTTTTCAACCTATTTCAAATCCAATGCTTCATAAGGGAACATTTTTACCAAATCAAAACTACTAATGGGTAACATGGTCACATAGACACACAAATGTTCTCCTTCCTTGCTCTCTTTACTTTTCAAGCATTTCAATTATTCAATTACATGCACTGATTTATATTGTAATATGTTATTGGTTACAATTCATACACTAAAAAAAATTCACCAAGGCTCAAGCAAAGGCAAAGTGTGTTGTACACACCAAGGTACACATTTCATTCATTTAACCTAGTAATTTTATCCTTATGCATTACTAGATTAAAAGGAGTGGGAGGGGGGACAGGGGATGTAGATACTAAAATATGATTATATATAGCATCTCAGTCTTGTACACTTGAAAATACCAATCATGGCTCTACCCTTCAGTTCTATACCTTCTTGTTGCTGAAAGGCTTGCATTAGTAATTTCACTATGCCTAATTGCTTATCTTATGGTTCAACCCTATTATTTTGATGACCCAAATCACATGTACACTACATAAAGCTTAAAATATGATTTATATCCTTCATTTTTAGTTATAGACCTTTAATAAAGTTCTACCCTACCAGACACTACCATTCACATAGGGACACTAGCATTAATATTAGTGTCTAGATTCATTATATAGTGTTTGTACCTCAAAATTCATCCAAATTGTAAATATTTCAAAACATATGGGTCAGTTTGTTTATCTTATTTATCCCTTACATAAGATATTTTTAAAAAGTATGATATAAATAAAAATCAAAGCCTACTCATTATTTTATCTAAAAAATATCAAGCAAACACCTATTGAATTTCATTTAATCAATTGCACAATTGAGTTATTTTCCCCTATTCTTCCATATTTGTATATTAGTCATAGGAACAATATTGCAGGTCTAAAATAATCAAAGAACAACCCATGAGCAATGGTTTTCAATTTATACTCTAGATCATTCCATGCCCTTGCATATAGTATATTGTACCCTCGTGCACACACAAGCCCACACTTAAGGTCAAACTACATATGTTTGAGGCCCTCCTTGGAGTATTGGCTATGTAGGAAGCACTCTTTTATAAAGGGGTCCTTAAGGTCAGCTCAACTTCATGAGCCCACTAACCCACTTTTAGCAAGGTGGCATGACTTAAAGAACTAGGGTTTGAGCTATATAAGATTATACAGAGCATGTGTGCGTGATCTAAACACATCAACAAAAAGGTGACATAAAACCTTAACAAGTCCAAGTGGTTAATTTTGAATATAACAAATATTATTTATATGATAAAAACGTTGAGCCATGAATATAAGCATCAATGCTAGTGTCTACAAGTTGACAGTAATGCCGGATAACCAGAAATAATATTTCCATAATCTGACAATAAAATCTTGAATACCAATCTCCCTGTTCTTACAAATGTATATCTCAAATCTACCTATGCATTTGAAAACCAATTAATAATTATCTCTTCTTTATATTATAATTATCAAAATATCAATTAACATTATACTTTTTATATTTAATAATTTTCTAAATTTAATTTATTATATTATTTGAATAAATTTAATTAACGTATTTTAGATATTTAATTTTATTCATTGATTTAATTAAGCCATTTTAACCTCGTAACCCTTATCCACCGAATACCAACTAAAAAAGAAAAAAGTAAACATTAATTAAATGCAGGAAATAAGAATATTCATTTTTCCTCAATGAAATCCAACAAAGGGAGAACTCAAGATTAGATCTGAGGTACAAGGAAATAAGTGGTGGATTATTTTGAAAAGTTTTTTGAAGCCTAAAATTTGATAAAATTTTGATGGCCCCCTCTTCGGAGGAATAAATAAGAAGCATTATTTTATTAATGCAAAAAAGACAAGTCCCTAAGTCTGGATGGGCTTCCTTCGGCATTCTTCCAATATTTTGAGTACACTTTACTTCACACATTCCACTATCAAACTTACCTATCTCTTTATGACATACAATTTACAAATCAATTGTATTAGATAAAAAAATTCCCTGTGGATGAAAACACAAGCGAAAATTAGATAAAAAAATTGCTTAAGTCATAAGACTATCCATTGATATAGAAATGGCCCAATATTTTTTTGGTAAATTGTAGCATACATATGTTGATAGTTTGCATATTGCAATTATTTTGTTTATGTTTTCATAATCATTAAATTAGCAACAATTAAAAGTCACATTAAATTTATTAAAATATTTTTAAATACAATTTATGAAATATTTTAATATTGATATGTTAAAATTAGTGTTTAATTTTATAATTATTAAAATAATATGTATTTTATGTTTTTTCATAAGTTAAATGATATATAGGGTAATTGGGAAGTGATTCTTATAATCCATGTCTTGATTAGAGACTAAAAAATTATTTCTATAATTCATATTTTGGTAGAGACTAATAATACTTTATAGATACAAAAATATTCTACTTTGTTATGGTACATGTAGATATGTACAGATGGCCCCATGTTCTTTATTAAGAGTTAATTTGTATTTTTTTAGTGTATTTGTTAATTTGTCAATTATTGATTTAAATTTGGTATCATTGGTATGTTTATTGACTTTCAACAATCTTCTCTCTTCTTTTCAGTCTCACAATGCTTTTTCTCATGTTTTAAGATTTATGCCAAAATCTTTTATGACTCTTGACACCTATCGAAGTGCCCCCAATGCTTTTGGGCATTTTTATTGGTCTTTGATAAGTTGGAGTGCACTCATCCCATTTATCCCACCATTTTCACTTCTAGCCATTGGATATAAGTTTACATGTCATGAATTTGAACTAATTAAAATTTAATTGCCTATAAATACACAAGTATTTTAGTTCATTTAATACTATAGATGCACAAGAGATTACTACCATTCTAGTGAGCACTCACATGCATTCAAGAGAGATGAAATAATCATTAGAGAATTTATCTTTTTTTGAAGTTAGCATTTCATATGGAACACTTTTGGCACATGACCTATGGATTTTATATTTTTGAAGTAATTTATTTTTATGCAATTTATTTGACATTATATATATCATATTTCCCACCTTTAGGAGCCTAATAATTAGACAATGTTCTAGCATCATTAACCCTCAACATAGGCTCTTGAGATCACTTTATTTTCTTTAAGGTCTTCAAATATCACATGGGCAATTAGAGTTGATCATGGGCAAGGAAAAAATTTTGTTTTTTAGGGATACAAGGGTCACAGTACATAGATCTAAGTGAGGAAACATGAGATCAAAACAAGGTGAACATAGTCATCAATTTATTTCAGATCTTATATGTCACTTTTCTAAAATTTTATATGCTTTAGGAGATTGTATGAAGTTCTCCTAGTGCTTTGAATGCCATATCTTAATCAAATCTATATGTTTGGGAAAGGTTGATGACACTATTGGATGTCCGTTTTCAAGTTTAGTATTTGGAAACTACGACAATGAATTATTAAAGATATGTATTACAACCCTATGTGTTTTTGCTCCTAGTTGATTTAGAATTAATTAATTACGTATTATTGATATATTTTACATGTATTGTGATGCTTAATTAGATCGTAATTCATTCATTTTTGTTTAATTTAGTCACAATCCATTTATATGCATTAAATTTTAGTGAACTCGTATTGTCTTATACCTCTTAGGGTTAGATCTACTTCATATTTTGATATATCTTATTTTTTCCATATTTTTTAGGGTTAGTTGTATTGCATGCTCTTAGATGTAAAATTCATAGTTTCATTTTCATTAATTTTCTTGATCCCAACCCCTAGGTTATTTCAATTTCTAAAAATTCTCCAAACCCTAGTGTGCTTGTTCATGTGCTATCTCTCTAGCATTTCATCATATTGACTCAAGATTCTACATATAAAGTTACTTGATGAAGAAATGACCAAATATGATCATCTATGGGTAAGACGTGCATAATCAAACATAGTATTCTACAAATACACATATTAGACTCAAAGAGATGAATGTGCAAGACGGTGCACACAAGGTGTGTGAAATAACAAGTGTCAAGATAAGAAGAAAAAAATATGGGAAATAAACACAAAATGGAAATAAGAACATGAAGGATCAAAGAAGGGAGAACCCAACATATGTCAAACATAAAATATGAATAGTGCAGATGGAAAGGTATCGATCCAAGTTGATCAAAATATGTTGATGAAGCAAAATAATATGTTAAAAAAGAGGACATGTAGAAGTTGAGTTATCAATAGTTGACAATAATCAACATATGGAGGTGATTCAAATATAGCGATAAGACTGCGATGGGTTCCTAGAACCTATAAATAATCCCCCTCAACCTCTCATTTGGAAACCTATAATTTTGTTGTTCTTAAGTTTGATTTCTTCAGGCTCATCATCATTGGAATCAAGGATGTTTGGTGTAACTTTTCCAACTATCTCAAGATGACCACTATATTCTCATAAGGAATATATGGGATAATTAAGTTGTTGATATTATTTGAATGGTACACATGGTGGCTCTTTGAGGATAGTTAGTTTTTACACACCTAATTGTTGGAATTGTTTTAAGTTCAAAGGGTCGATGTGGCCTTGGACCTTGTAGATGGCTCTGAATAAAGTAAATTTTATGCATTGACAAGTAGAGGAGGATATGTTCCTCATTTAATGAGTTAAAAGGTACCCAAGAAATATTTTATCGGGGAGAGGAAATTTGAAGAAAATAATTATCACTCTAATAGTCTTAGGAGGCATAGTGATAGGAAGCCAAATGCATCCAATAAGAGACATTTGTCTTTTGCCATATCCTTGACAAGTGTTACATGTTTATTTCAGGTAATGAGTTGAGTATTTGAGATATTTTATGAATCATAAAAAGGAAACATGTGTCAAAACCTTCACCAATGAGGACTATTTTGGCATGAACATCACAGATTTTGACATTGATAAAAAGTGGGGTTCATCAACATGAAATTAGATTTCATCTAGGATCATAGATTGAATTGTAAATTTAGTTGATAGGGTATGATTAGTTTTTTGGTCAATTTAGATGTTAACTCTTTGCATAGTTTCATGATACTCTTTTAAGAACCACGCAATGAGAACTCTTACCCTATAGTGGGAGGTTAAGAAATATTCATGTTAAAGAGTGTTCGTATGAGGCGGTTGTGATTCTTGGATGACGTTCTCATGAGCTCAAGAAATGGAAATTTACTTGAGAGGTTAGAGACCTCTACAATAATATCCCATTTCTCAAAGCTAGACTTTTTTTTATTTAGATTGTACCTAAGGAGGGGAAGTCATAATAATCTCATATTTGGGCTCAAGAAGGGCTAAATATGTTTTTTTTTTACTTTGTTTGATGTCATCAATTTGATTGATGGTGTAGGTTGATAAAAACAACATCATTGGTCTGGCCAATGATGTTTATAATCTTTCAAACAAGTTTTGTTTTTTAGGTTTCTAAGGAGGTTTTAGAAGTTGTATGACTTATAAAATAGGCTTGAATAGTTATGTAGGTCTTATGTTGGTTATAGGAGAAGTTTGAGTTGCATAACCAGAATCACTACATATAATAACTCTCTTCCTACCATGCAAGTTAAATAGGTATTCTTCATTATTAGAGTTATCAGATTGGTCATAATTTTGATGGCATTTTTTTCTTAATTAGGAGGAATTTCAGTATGTGTTATCTTAAAGAGCTTGAGTTTTGGAGTGATTTGGTAGAGGGTTGGTATAAATTACCAAGTGGGTGTTTTCACGATGAATAATTTTAGTTTTTGTTTAGGATTCATTTTTTTTGGAATCATTAAGCAATTCCTAATACCATTTTCTTGCCATAGCATCATGGTCAGAGTTAGTGCCAAGGTGGAAAGTGTATGATAGGTGTCTAAGAGAGAATTTTTTCATGTGAATAACCCCAATTGGTGTGGAACTAAAAAAATATTATGCTTCATAACATTAGGGTTTTGGCTTAGTGGGGCATGGCACTTTTGGATGAGGTATTGGTAATATTTGTGTAATTTCATATTTTATAATAAGTTGATTTTCACTCTCCTAGATGAGGTTGTGTTTGAAAACAACTTCCTAGAATTGGTTTGGAAATATATGTATTTTTAGGAGCATTGGGCATGATTTCATGAATTTTTTGTTTAGATTCATGGCTATGATCATGAGTGTCATAAACAACATCATTGTTAGAATGTCTATTTTTTTGGTCTAATGAAAATTCAAGTATTTTGTTTAGGTGGAGGAATCTCAAATTAGCACATGGGATTATCTCATTGTTTAACTTGGTCGAAGGCTTCCTCCAATGTATTATGAGACAATGACCTAAATTTATATTCTAGTTTAGACTCTAAGAAAACTATAAATATTTTGAAATTTTTTTCCTCAATAGTGTTATGATCAATTTTTTAGGCCAAAAATTTCCATCGCTTGATGAAATGGTGGATGGTTTCATGTTTTGATTTATTTCAATTGATAAAGTTACCAAAGTTGTGTTCAGGTAAGTCATGATATTTAGATTATTGGACTGAAGAATTAACTAATCCTTATAATTTTATGATGGAACTAGGCTTGAGTTGATTATATCTATCTAAAACATCACTTTTGATGGGTTTTTTCAATTAGTTTGTTTGACATATAAGTGATAGTTTCAAGACAATATTAGTAGAGGTTTTCAAAGGCCTTAAGATGCAAACTAGGAATAGTGGACTCATCATAAGTGATGGTTGGGGTGATTCCCCCAATGTACATGGCTGATATATAAGGTACTAAGTGGTATTTTTAAAAAGTTTTGGAGTACTTTGATGTGAGTAAGTATCTGTGGGATTGGGTTCCCATGATTATCCTTAAGCTACGAGGAATTGGGGGAAGGGGTGATGGGGACATTAATTAGAAAATCCTCATTGGATTTGTTGTGGCCTATTATAAATTTGCATATTAAGTTGAGATTACATTGACATAAATTGGTTTACAATATATTATTTCATGTTAGCCATTTGATCCAAAACTAGCATGATCATTCAATTGGAATCTAAATGGGGATTTTTTGTTTCTTAAGAAAAGTTATTGGTTTTAGGAGCAAAATCACTAGTGGTAGCACAAGCTATAGTTTTAGTTAAAGAAGGAATTATGGAAATAGATGATATGGGGCAAGTCATGGTTTACATATCCCCTCATTTTATAAAAAAAATCCTATAAGGGTTCTTAAATAAATCATTAATCAGAAGGACTTGAATTTATACATGTGTCTTTCCCATACATTCAAGTTTGGTAGCTAAAAATTACTGCATTTTAGGATTTGAATTTAACTTAGCCATCTTACTCTCCCTCGTGCTTTATGTCTTCAAATGATGGATGATTCTTTTGATTAGTTTGAGATCTAGTGTTGATATTGTTTGTATGAAGGTGGGTATTTTTCTTAGTATTAGTGAGAACCATTTTTTAATATTACTTATTGTATAAGGGAAATCCTCATGATAATTTCACTTGGGGAAAAGATAAACCATGAGAGATTTTGGAATCATTTAGATATTCCATTTGTGAAGAAAAGAATAGCTTTTAGGATTGCTAAAGGAAAAGAGATTCAAAAAATAAGGTGTGCTTAAAAATACACAACAATAAGTTAGGAAAATAAAAACATGAATATAATCCAACCAATAATGGGATAAGATTCATATTGGGTTCACTAGAATGATGTAATCTTAAAATATTTTATAATTGATTATTCTTTAAAATATGAAAATGGAACAGACCATTATAGATACAACATACACAAGGTACAAGTCCATAATGTGGTTTGGGGTTGTAGAAAGGGTCATGTGAAAAGGAAGGTTTAAGGGATCTAAAATGAGAATTTATACAAGAAATATCTAAATAGATATGAGATGAAGGACCTAGCTAGATCCAAGATATCATTAGATACTAAAAGAAAAGGTATACATAACAAAATAGTGTCACTAGGCATAAGTGAGAGCTATAAGGTAATCAAGGTATTATTATATGTTGAAGCAAGAGTATTAACTAATGTAAAGTTTGAAATATAAAGCAAAATTGCCTCTAGGCATAAGCAAGAGTAATGAGTAACAAGCATGTAAAATATAACAATGAATTAACAAGAATATGTTAATATATACATGGAGGACATGAAACACATAATCTAATAACACCAACCAAAGTACAAAAAAAGAGTATATAGGTTTATGGATAATAACCTTTGACTAAATGTTCAGCACATTAGTCTCCCCCTTAGCTTCTAATATTTTGTGAGATATTGCTGTCGATGAAATTAAAGTGTATACAAGTAGACCAAAGTTGGAGACTCTAAATTTTTGGTAGACCTTATTGGTTCAACTCATATCCTGATATATTCAAATACCTTGTACTAAATTTTCTTCCCTTAGTTTAAGCTCCTTAGTCATAATTCTTCCCTGTCTTCCTAAGGTGGATGTGTGTACTCAAATAAAGTAGATTGCATGTTCATGAACTTAGAAAAATGACAATTTATAACCCTATAAATATGAATCCAAACTCTAAAAGTCAAAACTAAATTTTAGATGACAATTGGTGCATAAATAATTATGCATAAAATAATACGTCCTCAGCCTGACCAATGATGTCATCCAAAATAAAGGCATGCAAAGGAAACAAGAGGGGCAAAAGAAGGAACCAAAATCTAGGAGGATAATATTAGATGATGTCATGATAATATCAAGGTGGTATTAGAAAATATAATGTATGACAAATCTCTCACAAAGTTCCACGAGTCGGTCCACCCCAATTGTATTATACTCCTTTAAACATACACTTTGGGAGGTTAATATGCCAATGAGTCTAAAAAATAAAATGTTGGTAAAATAAAACAAGTTATATAGATATTTCAATTTAATGCACAAATTCATAATATCATAAGCATATATGGAATGATAAATAATTTGTTTTATTATTGATCAATGAGTTGACTTGTCATTGAGTTGAGATGCAAATGTTCTTTGCTTACGTAGAGTAAATATGGATTAAAAATGGGCCTTATAAGAAATCCTAACAATAAAGAACCTATATCCTATTTATGATTTTAAAAAATACAATAAAATATATATCACCTAACTAGATGAGTTAAGTAATGTCATGTATTATTATAAAAACTAATAAAGAAAATATTTCATTTTGATTTATATATTTTTATTACTTTTTCGTAGAAAAACTCAAACTTATAATGATTTTCTAATAAATATTCTTTCAATTTTTCTATTTTGAAGTAAACATTTGAATTTTTAATATATTTATTTTTTTATCTAAATAAAATTAATTTTATTTTGTCAAGTTTCTAATTTTTAGTTTTACATGGCTTTTAACTCAAAACGCTGCTATGTTTCTAATTTTGGTTTTTGAAGTAAATGTTTAGCTTCTCATTACAATTACTTTTTTTATTTTATTGAAGTTTTTTTTTTAAATTAGTGTTTATTTCTCCCTAAAAAGTTAGTACCTTTTATAATAGAACTCAAATATTTAGTGTATGCTGACTAAAACAAGGGCCACATAATAGCTAGTCCTTACCTTTATTACATTAATTGTATTAAAAATTGTATTGTCAATTATATTTAAACCCTCAAATTTAAAATAATTTTCACGAGTGGTTACCCAACCAAGTTAATGTATATTTTTT
This sequence comes from Torreya grandis, assembly GCA_037957365.1. Lineage (NCBI taxonomy): Eukaryota > Viridiplantae > Streptophyta > Pinopsida > Cupressales > Taxaceae > Torreya > Torreya grandis. The sequence goes on from JARHVA010003776.1 coordinate 1,446,535, forward strand.
TGTTATATGAGTTGTAATTTTGATTACAGACTTAAAAATGAACTAGCATAAAAGTTGCTTTATCAAATAAATAAGTGTCTAAGTATGCATTTCTAATAATTATAGTAAATCAAACCATCTATAATTTCCTAATACTTTATTTTTCATGTAAAGTATGATTGTATACTATTATCAGTAGTGCCAATCAAATTAAGCTTCCATAAATTAATAGTATTGTATATTGTAAGAGAGGTGTTGTCATTATTGTCACTTTGTTAAATGTGTTATGACACTAGTTTTGCTCAAAAAGTGTGCAAAAGGTGAAATTTATATTGAAAATATTGTCATTGATGTCAAAGGTCTAGCATTATTGGCTATAAAAGACCCATTGCATTTATTGGTGTTTTTAATATTCATATCTTGGCTAATGTGTGTTAATATTTATATAAAATTAATGAATATATTTTTGGTTGCATATAAGTCAAAAGAGAGCCCATGGAGAAGTCAAAAAGTCATGGGGTAAAGACAAAAGAAGAATGGGATGCATTTTATAAGAATTTTTTAAAGTTATGCAATGTAAATCTACTCATGAAACTTAGGTAAAACTTGAGAATATTTACAAAGGTGATGGAAAGGTTCAACAAGCTAAACTTTAGACTTTTCGAAGGCAGTTTGAGAGTTTGAAGATGGAAGAGGAAGAAAATATATCAAGTTATCTTTTATAGGTTGATCAAATAGTTAATCAAATTCAAATTCTTCGAAAAAAGTTAGAAGAATCAATTGTGGTTCAAATTGTTTTGAGATCTCTACCATTGAGATATGATGCAAAAGTTTCAAAAATTGAAGAGATGAAGAATTTAGCCAAGCTAAAGATGGATGAACTACATGGTATTCTTATGGCATATGAGATACAGACTGAACAAGAGAAACCCTCAAAGAGAGAAGATGCTTTCAAGATATCAAAGAAAGAGAAGACTAAGATTTAAGAATCAAGTGACAGTTCTAGTGATGATGAAGATGACAATGGAGCTCTATTCATTTACAAGCTGAAAAAGAGTACAAGTAAATATCAAGGAAAATTACCTTTTAAATATTTTAATTGTGTAAAGATTGGACATTTTATAAAAAAGTGCCCAGATAAGGGTAATGGTGATAATGAAGAAGGAAAGTCTACATACAAGAAGAATTTCAAAAAAAAATTCAAGAAGAGATTTGAGAAGAAGAATTTGTATTTTAAAGATCCTAGTTCAGTCAAAGATAGTGGAGTCGGTGATTTAGAAGAAGACGAGATTAAATTCATAGCCAAACATGAAGATGCCTCCATAAGCAAAAGTATAGATGATCAAGAAGAACATGATGAATCCAAAGTGAATCTAGAAGGAGAAATCATTTATGCCCTAGAAGAGTTAAAAGCTCTTCAGAAGAAGAATTGAAGATTCAAACTCTAGATCGAGAAAAATGAAAAGGAGTCAAAGGAAACAATTGAAGATCTATAAGCACACTTTGAAGAAGCCAAAAAAAATGAAGAAAATCTAATGGCACAGTTGTAAAAAATAAGTAAATAATGTGAAAGGTATGTTATTAAAATTGCTTCTTTAAATACAGATCTTGAGAAAACAAATAAAGCAATCAATGATAGAGTAGCCAATGATTCAAAATTTAAGAATAACACTAATATGTTGAATAAAATATTAGAAAGTCAAAGATCAATGTCAGATAAGATAGGTATCATATTTGAAAAAGAGAAAGGGGAGGCCACTACTTTCACAGACAAGGAAAAATGAAAGAGCTATGTTGAAGCTCTTACAAAAGAGGAAATCAAAAGGGAAGAAGTTAAGAATACAAAGGGCATCTCAAACAAAGAAGGTTGGAAAGAATAGAGATAAAAAAATAAATTAGGTCAGAGATACACAAACAGATCCTATTTTTATGGTTACTATTTTTATTGTAATAGATATAGTGATAAGAAAATAGAATGTCAAAAAAGGGCTAATAATTTCAAAAATAAGGAGAAGGAAAGTCATGCAGAGTCAAGCAAAAGCCACAACTCTTTTGCTCCTCTATTAGGCTTTAATGAAGAGACCATAATATGTTAAAAATGAAATAACTTCAGACATATATCCTAGTACTATAGAAGTGTGTTCGATTCATTCAAGAAGGACCAGAGTTTCAAGGCTCCATTCATCAAAAAAAAAGTTCAGACAAGTTCATGGTAGAAGAAATAACCTAAAAAATCTATGTTGGTGTAAATAGCTTTGAATGCAAGAAATGAAGAAAACCCATGGTTCATTGATAGTGTATGTTTGAGGCACATGATAGGAGACAAAATCAAGTTCATAACCTTAAATAAGATAAATGGTGGCATAGTGAAATTCGAAGATAATATGACTACTAGAATTGTTGGAAAAGGTACACTAAGTTTGGATAATGGTGGAAATAAAACTAAAAATGTTTTGTTTGTAGAAGGTCTTAAGAATAATATTTTGAGTGTAAGTCAAATGTGTGATTAGGGGCACATAATAAAGTTTTATGTAGAAGGTTGTGAAATTAGGAGAAAAGATTTAGATGTGTTGATTGCAGATGCTCAGAGAATAGATAATTATTTTTATATGCTATCAGACATCAAAGATCAAAGATGTTGTTTGAATTAGATTGAAGAAAGTTGGCTATGGCATAGGATAATGGGACACATAAATTTTGACAATCTTGTAAACATCAGCAAGAAGTAAGCAGTCAAAAATCTTCCAAAGATTACAAAGCCATCTGACACGCTTTGTGAACCTTGTCAGCATGGGAAGCAGGCCAAAAGGTGGCTCAAAAAAAAAGAGTACTTGACCACCCAGATGCTAGAGCTTGTTAAAATTGATTTGTGTGGCCCTATGAGAACTAAAAGTACTCAAGGTGAAATATTTTATGTTGCTTATTGATAATTTTTCATGTATGACTTGGGTAATGCTTTTAAAGAAAAAATAAAATCTTTCAGACATTTCAAAACATTCAAAGCATTAGTTGAGAATAAAACCAATTTAAATATTAAGTTTTTAAGATCAGATCGAAGAGGAGAATTCATATCAGATTAGTTTATTAAGTTTTGTGAAGACCATGGAATAAAGAGACATTAACTCCACAGCAAAATGGAGTAGTTGAGTAGAAAAATAAAATGGTTCAAGAGATAGAGAGGACCATGCTAAATGAATCCAAGATACTTAATAAATATTAGAGAGAGGCAGTTGCTATAGAGTGCATATTCATAACAAATCATTATTGAGAGTCAATAGTGACAAGACTCCTTATGAGCTATGAAAAGACAAACCAGCAACAGTTGATTATTTTAAAGTTTTTAGTAGTAGATGCTTCATAAAGAGAATCGATGAAAAACTTGGTAAGTTTGAATCTAGAGTAGATGAAAGTATATTTATTGGTAATTTTTGTAAAATTAGAGCTTATAAATGTTATAACAAAAGAACTAAGAAAATTGTTGCAAGTGTAAGTATCAGGATAGAAGAAGATGGAACACAAAGAATCAGTGATCTAATAGATATTCTTGAAATCATTAAAGAGTAAGATTTTGAAAAATTAGATGAAGATGGGAAGGAAAAAAAGGATACTAAAACCCCATCCAATTATGTCCAAAGAAATCATAATGAAAGTGATATCATTAGGGATATAAATGAAGGAATTCGTATTAAAAGAATGATGGTAAGTGAATCTGAGCAAGTTAATTTCTCTTTATTATCTAAAATTTAGCCTAGAAATTTTTTAGAAGTTAGACATGATAAACATTAGTTTAAGGCAATGGATAAAGATTTAAATCAAATAGAAAAGAATGATACTTGGTAATTAGTGCCTAGACCAAAAGATCACAATGTGATAGGAACAAAATGGGTTATAGAAATAAGTTGAATAAAAATAGAGAAGTGTCCAGGAATAAATCAAGATTAGTATGTAAAAGATATGCTCAGATTGAGGGAATATATTTTGAAGAAAATTTTGCACTAGTGACAAGGGTAGAGGCTATTATAATGTTTCTTGCATATGTAGTGTTTAAAATTTTTAAAGTGTTTTAGATGGATGTCAAATCTGCCTTCCTAAATGAGAATCTAGAAGAAGAGGTCTACATTGAGAAACTTGAAGGATTTATTTTCTCAAATATTAGTAGCCATGTATGTATATTGAATAAAGCACTATATGGATTGAAACAAGCTCCCAGAGCTTGGTATGCAAGACTTGATAAATACCTGTAAGATCAAGGTTTCAAGAAGGCTGACAGTAATCTCTACGTCAAAATAGAAGGTTAGCATAAATTGATTGTTGTGGTATATGTTGATGACATCATTTTTAGAGGAAACATTGAAAAGATGACAAAAGAATCTTTTGATAATATGCAAAAAGAATTTCAGATGTCTATGCTTGGAGAATTGTCATTTTTCTTAGGGTTACAAATATTTCAGTCAGATAAAGGAATTTTCTTATTTCAAAGTAAATATGCCAAGGAAATGTTGAATAAATTTGGTTTTGAGGATTGTGCACTAGTTAGCACATCAATATGTACAATAAATAAGGTGAGCAAGGATGAAGATTCACCTATTACAAATCCATCTTTATATATATCTATGATTGATAGTCTTTTATATTTGACAACATCGAGGCTAGACATCATGCATGTAGTAGGTATGGTTACAATATATCAGTCAACTCCAAAAGATAATCATGTTTAGTTGGTGAAGAGAATATTTAGATATATCAAGGGGGCACTAGATTATGGATTATGGTATCCCACACGCATATTTTTCACTTTGTTCACTTATACATATTCAAATTGGGCAAGTTTCTTGGATGACAAGAGTACAAGTGGGGGAGATTTATTCCTTGGTGATAGCTTAGTATCATCGCTAAGTAAAAAGAAAAATTTAGTATCACTTTCTACAACTGAAGCATAATATATTGCAATAGTATTGGGTTGTACTCAAGTGCTTTGGATGAAGCAAACTTTGAAAGATATCAAGGTAAAATATGATGAACCTATTTCTATTTCTTGTGACAACACAAGTGTTATTAATATTTCAAAGAATCCAGTAATTTATTCAAGAACAAAACATATTCCTATTAGATATCACTTTTTGAGAGAGTAGGTTGCATATCAATAGGTTAAGCTGGAATATATCAGTACTACAGAGCAGATTGTAGATATTTTCACAAAGGCACTACCAAAAGACACATTTGAGTATCTACGGGATAAGTTGGGAGAAGTTAAGAGGGAGCTAACTGTTAGCTCTAGGTAGGCCCTTTGCCATTGATGTCAAAGGGGAAGAAGAATAAAAACAAGTATAGGTACATGTACAATTGCAAAAATAGGTATAGGGAATAGGTATAGGTTGCTTCAATAAGAAGGAGTTACTGTATGTTTTTCAGATGGTAGTATATGTAGGTTTCAAGATGTGGCAGTTTCAGATTGAGGTTGCCATCAATGACAAAGGGAGAGATTATTGGAAATATTATCATTGATGTCAAAGGTCTAGCATTATTGGTGATAAAGGCCCCATTACATTTAATGGTATTTTTAATATTCATATCTTGGCTAATGTGTGTTAATATTTATTTAATATTAATGAATATATTTTTGGTTGCATATAAGTCAAAAGAGGGCCCATGGAGAAGTCAAAGAGTCATGAGGTAAAGACAAAAGAGGAATGGGACACATTTTCTCATGAAGAGTCATCTTGAGGAATTCTAAGAGTCATCATGTGAAGACAAAAGAGGGTATGGCACATTTTTCTATGAAAGAACACTTTGAGGAATATGAAAAGTCACCAAGATAAAGACAAAAGAGAAAAGGATGCTTTTGCTTATAAAGGGTCACCATATGACTTTTCAAATGCAAGGATATGAAGGCTCATGCAAGTTTGGTACCATTTTCTATGAGGATTGAAGGGTCACAAAGGGTGAATGCCAAAGGTCAATTGAAAATCTATAAATAAAGGCTTCAGAAGCCATTTGTAATATGCAAGAGTGTGCATGGTTTGTATTAATTTTCAAAGAGAGAAAAATAGGAGATATTGTAGAGTTCTATCATCTGTTGAGTAAGCAACATTGAGAGATGGTTGTATTTTATACACAAGAGGGGTTGGTGCTCACAAATATTTGTAAGGGGTTAGTGCTCCTGTGGGTTGATGCTCACAAATATTTGTTGTGTTGGTGCTCGGCAAATGGGTTGGTGCTCCTGCAAGTTGGTGCTTGCAAACTTTGTAATTTGAGTTGGTGTTCATTCATATACTTGAAATTATTCTCTATGGTTTTTTCCATTTTGAGTTTCCACGTAAAAATTGGGTCTCTCTCTCTCTCTCTCTCTCTCTCTCTCTCTATATATATATATATATATATATATATATATATATATATATATATATATATATATATATATATATATATATATATATATTGTGTGGTGCATATTATTGTTTCAATTTTTATTGCATATCTTGAATTTGTGATTAAGTGGTTAAAGAAAAGAAATCAGATTAAGTAAAAGATATATAATATAATGATTCACCATCCCCCTCTCAGTATATTTCATGCTTAACAATTTCTTGTTGCAATAAGTGTGATGTGTAAAAATTGTATTTAACTATTGATATTATAGTATGTGGGATACACCTTGATATGAGGGATCACTCTTGGTCATGTTTAATCCTTGATTTGGTCACACATATACCTTGGCCTATAATGTGTGCACTATAGTAATTTTATTTCTAGATATTATTTAGCTATTCAATTTGGTATAATACCTATTTAAGGCAATCATATTAATGGTGGACCTACCATTTAGCACATGATTTTTAATTTTGTTTTAATTCTAATATGTATTGTGGGTTTGAAAATTGATGTTATTCATGTCATATTGAATTGAAATTTGACATGCTCTAAATCAGACAAAATATTCCCTTAGATGCTTTTGCTTGCTTATTAAGTTGGTAATTTAGGTAATCTAACAAATATGTAGAAGCTAAAGGAATTTTGGAGGTTAAGTTGTAAGTGAAGTTCCATGGTTATATGAATAATAGGTGGTTGCACAACCAAGTCATTGTATATTCCATTATTCTATGAGTTATAATATTTTTCACAGACTAAAAAAATTAACTAACATAAAAGTTGATTTACCAAATAAGTAGAAATAAATATATTTCTATGAAATCCAATAAATCAAAAACATCTACAATTCCTAGTGCCCTATTCTCTGTACAAAGTACGATTGTATATAATTACTTAGATATTGAATTTTTTCTAGTAAATAATATTTTTTATTAGTTGTTGACTAATATTTAACAGAGTGCATAATTTTCTTCTAACGAAGATAACATAATACGTTAAAGGAAAGTATGGTGTTTATGTGGGGGATTGTGTGAGGCATACCCTCTAAACATTGAAGAAGAAAAAACTAATATGACCTGTAAAGAAAATGCAATTTAAAACATTATTGAGTAAACAATAATGAAGAGTTGAGGAAAATATTTATCTTCAAAATTCAATATAAGATGGTATTAATAATATATGTGTATGAATTGCTTAAGCCAGAACTAAATTTGACAGTTGATTCTGCCTATCAAGATTTTTTATTAAAGGTTGTTTATTCAACATTGCCCTTCAAATGCTAGTATGATTCATATTATAAGAATGAATCATTAAAGACAACATATGTATATTCATAGATATATAGGTTTTGATCATTGCATTCCCAAGTGTATAAATCCTAATAATTGGTTCAAGAAAAAATATTTAAATAAATCATTTTAAAAATTAAAAATAAATAAATCCTACCAAATGTTATATTAATTATGTACCCAAGTTGTAGACCCAACGTATTTAGAAATACTTGCAATACATTAGAAAGCAATAACTCCCTAAAAATAATTAAGAGAAATAATTCATCACTAACTCTGATAGTTTATTTGTAATTTAAGTTATTTAAAATAATTAATACTAAATTTATAAATGATATGAAGCTCCATATAACTCTAATTATAAGCAATGTAAATATATCATAATGTATGTTGTTAGAAATGATAAACCACAATGGAAACTAAACTATGATGAGAAACAAGTGGAAAGAAGTTGTAAAAAAAAAATGAATATTCCATATATATGACCAACTTTTATTAAATTAAGTTATTATTTATAATATATTTAATGTCTACTTTGTTTGGATGGATATATATATATATATATATATATATATATATATATATATATATATATATATATATATATAAATAAAATGATTCTTAATTCATAAAAAAATTCCTTGGTAGTATTTTAAATAATTGTTATTTCTTAAATATATTTTGAAAGTATATTTATTGTTTAATATTTCAAATTTAAAATTAATAGTTATAAAGTTTCATAATTAAAAAAAATAAGAATAATATTTATAAATTTTTATAATTAGAAAAATAAACAATTTTGTAATAGAATTTTTTTTTTAATATGATTTCAATTAAAACCTATTTTATTTTTTGATTATTTTAAATAATCATTATTTCAATAAAAACCTATTTAATAATTAAAAATATTGCATAATAGTAAGTTACTAAGTTGAGTTGTAGTAATGATAATAAATGAAAAACTATTTTATAATTCAATAGTTTAAAAATATTATATAATAAAAAGTTACTAAGTTACTAAATTGAGTTGTAGTAATGACAATAAGTGGTGAGAATAAACTTTAGTGTAATTTAGAAAGCACTTTTTTTTAAAAATTATATGGAAAAAATTATCTAATCATTAATACGTAAATAGAATATTACCTAATACCACCTTAGGGAATATTCTAACAATTTTATCATATAAAACTTTATTAATCTTATAATAATATACTAATTCAAGTGTTTTGATTGGTTAAAAGGAGAAATTATTTGCTTTCAGTGAAATCTATAGTACCCTACCTTGACAAGGGACTAATAAAAATAGTTAAAATAATTATTATGAGTTAACAAGTTTACTATAATGATAATGCCATCTCTTAAATAATTTAATTTGTATTAAGATGTCATCATCCATAATTTAAAGATTTTTTATATAGACTATTTTTATTAGAGTATATTATTCTTATGCTTACTAGGTTCTAGATATTTTTTTGTCTTTTCCTAGTCTAGTCCTTTGTGTGGATTTATCCTATATTGGTTAGTTAAGTTTATTTCATATTATTATTTGCCTACTTATGCAAGGTCTCTCTATTGTGTGTGCATGTCTTATTCTCAATATCATATGATGTGCCTTGTCTTTGCTTTTCATCTTTGCAGCCTCTTGTGATGTGATGCTTTTGTTGTGAATGCTTCAGATTTATGGGTTCTTAGAATGGTCTTATTTCTCATTCCTTATATGGTACCATAGCCTTGAAGTATTACAACCATATATTTTTTTTTTGAAAGTTTCTTCAAATAATTCTATTTGACCTAGCTTTATTCACTCCATCTTTGGTGTCATCCGTACTAGTCATGGTATCTTAGAGGTTTGTGTCCTTTTGAAGGAGATTATTGTAGGTCTGCATAAGTGGCATCCTATTTTTTTAGTGTGTTAGAACATCGATGAACTGCATTAAAGTGTTATAAGGAGATTAACTAGCTCAGCATCCCTCCTAGGTGGTGTTAGAAGTTTTCTTGCAATATCTTTCTTTTCTAGTCATTTTCTTACAATGTGTTGTTCCATTTATTTTTTGGAAATTTGCATGGGAAGATCCTTTTATTTTTAGATCTATTTTATACTCTTTTGAAATCATCTACTATCTTTTTTTTGGTTCATTGGAAGTGGCATTCTATCTAGCTGGGAGGCATCCTTTTTTGCTTGCATGGAGTCTCTTTTGTGTTGACTGTGTAGTTTTCTTTGTTGTCTGCATAAAGTTTTCTCAGAGAAGATTTGCCTATTGCTAAATTTTTGTTCTATTTTCCAAATCTAAATTTCATTTATAAATAGGTACGCTAGCCATATTTTCCTTGTTGTAGGTCTATGTGGTACTGGAAGGAAGACTAGTGCCAAAGGTAAATAGGTAGCTAGAAGATTTGCTTGGAGCTAGGGCATCTAATATGCCATTATATCTCCTCTTATCACCATTTTACATTCCTTTTATGTGTTACAATTGGGAAGTGGCATTGGAATTTGGTAATCCAATTTGTTTCCCTTTGGCATCACTTTTTTCTTGAGTGTTGCAGGGTTTGTGTTGAAGCTGGAAGGAGATCAAAGGATCATCCTACTTTTTTATCTACCTTGGCACCAATTTACACCCTAATTTTTTGCAATGGAATTGATGAGGTGGCACTAGAAGTCCATGTTGGCATCATTCTTTTAGGTGGCATCCCATCTCTCTACTCACACTAGCTTCTTTGGAAGCCACGTGGAAAAGACAAAAACAATCCACTTGTTATCCTTTTTAAAAAAATGGCTTTATTCATTATTCATATTTCATAGCTGTATTTTTTTACTTTAAGAAGAAGTATCTTTCACTTGCACATGCATAGGGGTCACTGATAGATTATTTTTTACTTTGGTGGGCTTAAGAACATTCATGGTTAAATTTTGATTCTAACGAGTGATAAGAAGGCTAGGTTCATTACCAATTTGGTCATAGAAATCAGCTTGTAGTGTAATTATTATTACTTTTAACCCATTTATGGGAATTCGTAAAGTCTATAAATTTTGAGTCATAACTCAAAATCAAGTTTAGTTTATGAGAAGTGTATGGTTTTCAATTTCTATCCATTGGTGTCACCTATTTTTAAAAATGCACTAATTTTATAAAGTGACAAATTTTGGGGGGTGGCGGGCTCAATAGAAATCTTTTGAGGGTTGTCTCGATACCAATTTGTGCACCCTTTTGCATTCTTTCTGCTCTTTGGTGATTTGCTAGCATGACTTTTATTGACCAAATTTGACTTTTAGGTCAAATTGGGACCCCTATAGGTAAAAGCATGAGTTTTAGATGTTTTGGGGGATAATATATTGTCATGAGGTGTTTTATAGGTTAATTAATATCATTTGATGTTATACTAGCCTTGGTCCTTAGTCATTTTAGCCCTTTTAGTCATTATGAGTTATTTTGAGGTTAAAAAAGGTGCATTTAATGACTTGTATAGATTTATTGGGAAGTGGGAAGGTTCAAAAATATGATGTCACATCCATGTGTCTTTATAGGTCTTAATCAACTGACATAACTAAAAAGTGGCAAGTTCTTCAGTAGAAAAGGCAATTTTTTAAGAAAGGAAGAGATTTGTTCACTTGTATAGCTCATTGGGAAGTGTGCCACATGGGAGAAGGGTTTAATATGACTCTTTAGATTCTTTCAATCCATATTATTTCTTGAAATTTTGTGAAAGTTCTATTTTTGGCCCAAAACCATTTTATTCCCTTTTCACCCTTCTTGGCAAACAGAAGTGACCTTCAAGTTTTTGCTTAGTATAGATAGCTGAGGAGGTTTAAAGTCAAATTATTTTGGGAGGTCATAGTAAACTCAGAGAAATTCATTTAAATATAATTATTTTGAATAATGGTGTCTTTTACTTCATGAACCATCCTCATAAAGTTGAATGTACTTTTCTGCTTGTTGTTTCATGCACCCTATGGGTTTTGCTCCATTTTAGGAAAATTCATATGAACCAATTGGATGTGTTGGTTATATATGATTTTTTCCTCATAAAATTATTCCCATTCTTATTTATAGGTTTCAAAGTGTTTGTATGAGCCAAGTCTCTTAGATTATAGGAGAAAGCACCATTCTGAGTTACAAGTAGATTCTCACTATTTGCAAGATCTTCACACTTTGGTAGTGGTTTTGGAAGATGAATATGAGTTGGTTTACATGTATCCAATTTTATCTTAGTAACATTCAGTTTTAAACCTATTTTCCCAAAGCAATCTATATGAATTGCAGCTATATGTAACTTGTCAGTCAGTCAGCCATGAAAATGCTCATCTACGGGGGTTTGAAAGGGGAATATCACATTGAACAGAGATTTTGAAAATTGATTTAAATATATTTTTGATGATAAAAACATATTTTTAATATTTTATAATATTTCATGTCTTTTAATAATGTCAAATACATACACACTGCCCATACTCACATTGTTGCTTGTATATGAAATATGTACCTACAGGGGTATTGACAGAGATATAAAATCATCTGTACAAAGAACATGAGATTGGTTGAAATCAAATTTGATGACCTATAATGTTATGTATATAATTTCAAGCCTGTTTTAGGTGTTAATTGATAAATGGAGGTTGAAAACCATGCTAAAAAATCTAAATGATTGTTTCAGGCCCATTTTCCCTAAAATGGCAAAATAGTGATCCTTGGGGTTTTGTTGATAAATCATAGCAAGGTTTCAAAGACATTTTAAGAATATTGATTAATATTAATTATATTATATATCATGAATAATTAACTTTAAAAAATTTAATTTTAGAAATCAAGTGGAGATTGGTTTCTTAGAGGCCCAAACTTGCCAATTTGTGACTATTTCCAAGCAGCAAACTCTATAGGCTTAGTGATCCAAAGTGACCTTAGTACTTTAGGGTGATAAAAAGGCATACTTACATAATTTTAATGGCCTTAATGAGTGAAATTCACACTAATAACATGAATAAAATTAGGATTGGGTTGTTGTATGATGTTTTTAACCCCACAATGCACCTACAGGTCCCATGTTCACTATAATAAAGCTTACAAGTTGGTTGTAGGGTTGTCAAAGGGAATGAGTTTGATAAGATTGGTATATACCTTTTTCCAAGAATTATCAAAGTTAATATATTTATATAATATTTTTAAGGACTTAAATGAGGACATCAGGCATGTAGATAAATCCTAAAACATGTAATTCAACCTACAGTTGTGCCTAACTCCATGGAAAAACACACCTACAACCAACTGTAGGAGGACTCAGTCCAACATGAAAGTTTGAGATAAAACCACAAAGGTTATAAGATGTGAAAATTTTTAAAGTGTTTCATGATATTTATCAATGATTTTTCACCTTTCAATGGAGGAAAATTCTCCTATAGAGTTTCATTTTGCTCAACACAGTTGACTGTGTTGACTGTCACAATAGTGAACAGAGAGGTAATGTTCTTGGTGTGAATAGGACATAATAATGAATAAAATGGATATATATCATTTTAAAAAATTATTTATAACTTCAAAGAAGTTTTTATCATCATATCAAGGTCTAAATACTACAAAATCACCTACAGGTAGGGTTCTAAAAGAGCAACACAATCAGGCAGGGTAACAACATCTTATGAATTCAAGAGTATGAAGGGTGTATAAATGGGTTATAGTGTTATAATATTGATTTTATAAACTATAATTTTATTATGAAAACATACATATGTCTATTACAATGGATATTAAGTAAAGGAAGGGCTCAAAAGATGCAAAACACAATCAATTTGGAAAAAACCTGCACATAATCCTTTTTCTCATAGCTTGCTTAGGTTTTCATGCCTTTGAGGGGTATAATAACATAATTAAAGGTTAAATTTTTTTGTAGGTAACTTATATTAATTTATTAAATCCCTAAAATTCTCATTTTTCCTAAGATAATGGGGGAAGTACCCCTTATTTTGTCTCAGATAGGGAGTACTTTCCCCATGCACAAACCCTGACAGTTTGAATAAAGTGATGAAAGTATGGGTTGGGACCTATGTATACTCTTTTATAATGTGTGATAAGCTAAGATAAACATGTTAAAATATGGTAAACTAAGTATATAAGAAATATTTCCAACATAATAGCCCAAAATACAAGGGTTGCAATGAAACTTACTTGGACAGGCTTAAGCCAAAAGACTAAATAAGAGATCCATGTCACTTTTTCCCTTAGAAATGAATTTAAACTTGTTGGATCATGTTTTTGGGATGTAATTTTATGATTTTTAGATATTTTTATGTATAGGCAATCATGAAAAGGTCATTTTGGGCCTTGAACCAACTCAGGCCTATTAAGCAAGCTTTAGGCCTAATGCCCAAATAAGAGGGTAGTTGCACTTATATCATTAAATATGAGTTATAACATATTTTAAAATGTTAATAAGGTCACTATAGGTATTTTAAAACCTCAATATTTTAGGGGAAGCCATAAAAACCAATTTTTGAGCTCAAAACCCACTCAGAACTATAGGAAAGTGAAGGAGAAGCTTGATAAAGCGTTTTCAAGTGTTCACATCTCTCTTGGTGCTTTGCATGGGATTAAGAGAAGTTAAAGGATGTTTATTAAGGTCTATAAATATGAATTTTAGGAATTTTTTTCCAATTTGGATGTCATAACTTTATGAACAAGCTTTAAGAATGAAAACTACTCAAAACCCTTGCAAACCCTTCTTAGTGACTAGTTTGGAGAAATGGATTTAGATATCTGATATAATGGTATATTTTGAACATGAAAAATATTTTAATTTATATATTAATTCCTCAAGATACCTCCAACCACAATTATCTATATAGACTTGTATGGTCAAGGCGTAAAATAGGGTATTTTGACCATTTTGTATGTTTTGTAGTCTACAAAAGATTTAAAGAGGTGAAATAAAGTTTGGGTGGAAGATTTAGACTTTTTATAACTACATATGGTAATTTAATTTCAATAAAAAACTATTAAGTGTCCAGACTAGAGCTCTCATTTAAACCAGTCAAAATTGGCCTAGTGGACAAGCTAGTGAGAAGGGTGGAGAAACTCAAGTGAAGTGATTTTACGATGTCACTGATTATTATAATGCCATGGAGGGTATTAAAATGTTTCATACACTCTATCCCATGTATTTACATGAGAAACTAATGCCTTTTTGGAAACCAAGTGTGTAGGGTGCATGGAAGATTAGTTTTCTTGATAGCTGATGATGATGGCTCACTTCCAAATGATTCTAGAGGACAAAGACTAAAACCAATTCATGTAGATTAATTTATTATATCCTCCAACTTCATTATATTCATCATACATGTCCCTAATCATTTTTGGGATGTTCAAACAGGTCCAACTCATGAAGGCAATTTTTTGAGCCAGAATGAGGAGTTTTATGCCACTTTGCAAGAGTTTGATGACTTGTATGGACACTTTGACTTATTGTCCTTGAATTTTTCATCCCATATCCTCTCCTAATTCAAAATTAAATAATTATCTCATCTTTAAAAGTGTCTTTGTGACCCTTGGACTTCTCTCTACTCCTCTCTCTCTCAAGTTCTATAAGAACTAGCCATTTTGGCCATTATAACTCATGCTCTTCCTGAGTATGGTCAAGCCATGTTCATTTTAATACCATTTGATAAATAATACTAATAATATTTTCCTATTTATTATTGTTCATAAGTGTGTTTTACTTAAATTTTGAATCTTGTTTAGTGAAAACTATGGATTCCTTTGCATGTTGTCTCATTCTTGCACCTTATTTGCAGTTGGAAAAATTCTTCTTGAAGGGAATAAGAAGTGTTATAATAAATTTCAAGGATTGAGTGAGTTATTTTTTTCATTAGTTCCATTCAATTCCTCTTGTCTAGTCCCCCTATATTTGCACATTCATCCATAACCTCATAATGTAACATTGATGTGAGAAGAAGCAGATTGGAGAAGTGTATGTTTAGTTTGTCCCTTGATTTCCTGTGTAACATGTTGTTGATATGAATTCATAATATAATTTGGTGTATCACCTCCCTTAGGATATTTTTATTTTAGTTATCCTTCTCCCCTTTCATCCCCCAAGTTTATTTATATTTGTGATCCAAAGTGGTACATCAAGGGAGCTAGCCCTATCTAGAGATTCACCTCATTCCTTAGGCTACCTACAAGCCTAAAGGTGTTTCCATTATGACACTTGGATGAGGATGTATTTTAAATCTCCTCAAATGGTTAAAATATAAGTGAATTTTTTTTTGGCATGCCTGGTGGGACTCTTGGTCTAAGAAGTTGAGAGATTTTTGGTGTTGTCTCTCAATAATCAGCCTTTGGAGGCATCTATTAAAGCATCAATGGCCACTCCAAAGATACATCAGCTGGTAAAGTATAAAAGGTTTCCTAAATATTTTTAGTAACATTTTTATTTGTGTTCTTTCTTTTAATGAGGTTTCATGGCTAATTTTGGTGTTGAGATTTGTCTTACACAAGTTGGTGAAACATTTAAAGCTTATACCATTCCCTATCAACAAGAGTAAGTTCTTTATCAACCTTGGTGTGATCCTTACCAGTATTTTTATGATCCATATCAACTCCCACATTTCTCATTATTATTACTAGTCCTATAGTCATCTTCCTTAATGTCATGTTCCTCCTAGTCAACCTAGTCACCTCTCAAGTCCATCCATTTCCACATTCAAGAAAACACTTTTGGGATATGAGAGGTACATGTTAGAGCTTGATAATATAAGGGGATATGGTGAATATGTTCCTATTCATCATATTCATAATGTGATATATGCATTAGAGCTGATAAAAATAGAGTAGGTACCTATTGAGAGAAAAAAATGGTAAAGGCTTACAAGTGAGATGTTTGAGGTGAGTGGCCTAGTTTCTTCCTTAGAGGATAGGCTAAGATTTCATAAAATGCAACCTTACCAAACCTATCAGCATTCAAATCCATTTCCCCAAGTTTCCTATCATCCATATTTGATCCCTACTCATGAGTCCAATCAAAGATATCAAAGTCATCCTTTTCCCAATCAGTTAGAAGAGAGAGTTGAGAAGAGAAACCTTGTGTTTGAATAAAATATTGATAAGAAGATTGAGTTGGATAATATTCATAGGTATCAATCCATGTTGGTAACAAAGTAAGTGGATTTCAATCCCTCATTTCCCTCTCACATTTCATCCCTATAGCCTCAAAAAGAGACTTCTAATCCCAACATTCTAGGCTAGAATAAGATAATGGAGTCATGGGGAAAGAAAGAGGAGAAAAGCCTTGATAAAGAGTGTCACCCTACTTGCAAGAAAAGACTTCTAATATTAGCATCCTAAGTTCGAGTAAGGTAGTGGAATCATGGGGAAAGAAATAAAATAGAAGTTTGGTTGATAAGGAGTGTGAAATTGTGAATGAAGTTGATCATTTGCAAGTTCCTCCCACCCTTCCTCAAGAAACCTCTTGTCCTCCATATAAATCCCCTTGTATACCTCATCCTCATGATGATGCATATCAACTTCAAGAGATACTTTTCCAAGATAACCTAGCCAAGTAAATTGAAGAGTTAGAGTCAACGATGAAGTTACTAAGTGAAGGTTTGATGAGAGTTTTAGACCCAAAATAAGATCTTATGCCTAAACACACCCCATCCACCCTTCCTCAAGAGATTTTTCAAGCTAAATCAGATGTGAATGAATTTATTTTCAAGTGGAAGGAAGAAAATTAATTTTTTCTAGCCCAAGGTCTACCTTCCCTTCCTCAAGAGTTTTCAAAAGAGCCCCCTACATTTCACTCTCAATCTAATTTTGAGTTCTATGTGCCACCTCCACCTACTAGTTCATCTTGTCCTCACCCCATCAACCTTTGCCTTGATGGACCTATAGTATGGGAACCTAAAGAGGAGTATTTGGTTGATAATGAGAACTCTTGATTGAATAAAACATTCCTCCTTGGCAGTCTCATTGGGTTAGGTCACATGATTTCAAGATGCCTAGTCTTGGCATCACTATGAAGGAGAAAGAGATGGAAGATATTGAAGCCCTTAAATAAGACTCTACATCTGATCAAAATGTTATATATGATCTCCAATGTGAATATGAATGTGTTATTAAGGATGGAGAACAATTTTAAGTCATCCCCAAAGAGGTGGCAGTCCTAGAATAATCTCTTGAGACCAAGGTGGGAGTTCTTGCTCTTAAATATGATCCAATACCTTAGCCTAATCTTGAATCACAATAAGATGCATTTGAGGTTGAATAAAACTAGATTTATGACATCATACATTAAGAAGAGAAGATTGAAGAGGTAGTGGCTCTAGATGATAAGAAGGACAATGATGATTGACAGCTACAAATGGAGCTCTTTCAAGAGCTTGAAGAGATTTGACAAGTTGAGGGAGAAGTGCATGACAAGGTGAATAAGGAATATTTCATGGAGGACAATGATCAATATTAGATAAAGTATGCAAAGCTTCTTGATGAGTTAGAAAAACTTACAGCTGAGAAGAAACCCAAACTTATTGAGATCCCTATGGAAATAAAAATTGAGGTTGCAATTGAAGATACACATGAGAAGTTTGAGGTTGTTCGGATATAAGAAGAGTTAATTTCTATAGCCAACCTATTTGAAGCTACCTGGTTTTTAATGAACATCATTCCATTGAAGTTGGAAAACATCATAAAAAAGTTGGAGGCATCAATGTTAAAGGACAAAAGGATACATGTTTCACTAAATCCTTCATGTCATGAAGCAAGAAGAGTTTCAAACTTCCCCTTTGATCTAGAAGGGAGTTTTAATCTTAAGTTAGTTAATGTTTGAGTTAGTTTGTTTAGTTTGGTGTGTGTGTTCCATAAGTACTCATGAAGCACATGTGTGTTTGCTTTTGCTTTGTGTGTATCTTTTGTTTTGTGTGGTTGAGGTAGTCATTGGTCTTGTCTTGAACAAATTTTGTAGTCAATGGTCAAAGCCTTATTGTTTGTATCAGACTTTATTTGACTCCTAAACCCAATGGTCTAATAGGGTTACTATTCTAGTTAGTATAGTAGGTACACTACATTTATAATTTACCAATTTGTTAACCAAATTTGACTTTTAAATCAAATTGGGACCCCTATAGGTAAAAACATGAGTTTTAGATGTTTTAGGGGGGATAATATATTGTCATGATGTGTTTTATAGGTTAATTAATATCATTTGATGTTATATTAACCTTGGTCTTTAGTCATTTTAGCCCTTTTAGTCATTTTGGGTTATTTTGAGGTCAAAAAATGTGTAATTAATGACTTGTACAGATTTATTAGGAAGTGTTAAGGTTTAAAAATGTGATGTAACATCCCATGTGTCCTTATATGTCTTAATCAATTTACATAACTAAAAAGTGGTAGGTTCTTTAATTATTAAGGTAGTTTTTTTAGAAAAGAAGAGATTTTGGAACTTGTACAGCTCATTAGGAAGTGTGCCACATGGAAAAAGGGTGTAATGTGACTCTTAAAATTCCTTAGATCCATATTAATTCTTGACATGATATCTAATTGCCATTTTTATCCCAAAACTATTCTGCTCCCTTTTCACCGTTCTTGGTAAACAGAATTGACCTTCAGGTTTTTGCTCAGAACATACAGTTGAAGAGGTTTGAATTTAAATTCTTCTAGTAGGTTGTATTAAATTTATATACCTTAATTTAAATATAATGATTTCGAATAATGGTGTCTTGTGCTTCATGAACTATCCTCATGAAGTTGATTATACTCTTCTTCCTATTGTATCATATACCCTATGGGTTTTACTCCATTTTGGGCAAATCCGTATGAACCAAATGGTGATGTTGGTTTTAGATGATTTTTACCTCTTCCTAAAATTATTCCCATTATTATTTGTATATTTCAAATTGTTTCGATGAGCCAAGTCTCTTAGGTTATAGGAGAAAGAAACATTCTGAGTTGTAGATAGAATCTCACTATTTACAAGATCATCACATTTTGGTAGTGGTTTTGGAAGATGAATGCAATTTAGTTTACATGTCTCCAATGTTATGTTGGTAACCTTCACTTTTAAACCTCTTTTCCCAAAGCAATATATATGAATTTCAGCCATATGTAACTTGTCAGTCAGTCAGCCATGAAAATGCTCATCTAAAAGGGTTTGAAAGGGGAATATCACATTGAACAGAGGTTTTAAAAATTGATTTAAGAATTTTTTATGATAAAACCTGTTTGGAATATTGGATAAGAGTTCAATTCTTTTCATGAGGTTAGATACATACACACTACCCATACTCACATTCTTGCCTGTATATGAAATATGTACCTACAGGGGTATTGGTAGAGATAGAGAATCATCTGTAGAGAGAACATGAGATTGGTTGAAAGCATATTTGATGACCTAGAATGTTATGTAGATCATTTAAATTCTATTTTAGGTGTGAATTGGTAAAGGGATGTTGAAAACCATGCTAAAAAATCCAAATGATTGTTTCAGGCCCATTTTCCCTAAAATGGCAAAACAACGATCCTTAGGGTTTTGTTGATACTTCATAACAAGGTTTCAAAGACATTTGAAAGATCTTGATGACCAATAATTATATTATCTATCATTAATAAGGACCTTGAAAATTTTTAAGGGTATAAATCAAGTAGAGACTAGTTTCTTAGAGGCCCAAACTTGTCAATTTGTGACTATTTCCAAGCAGTAAACTCTACAAGCTTAGTGATCCAAAGTGACCTTAGTACTTCAAGGTGATAACAAGACATACTTCCATGTTTTGAATGGAATTAATGATTTAAAGGCACACTAAGAACATTAATATCGTTAGTATTGGGTTGGTATATGAATTTTTGATCCCCACAATGCACCTACAAGTCCCTTGTTCACCATAATAAAGCTTATAGGTTGGATGTAAGGTTGTCAAAGGGACTGAGTTTGATAACCTTGGTATATACCTTTTTCCAAGCATGATAAGAGTGAGTATAGTTATATCATAGTGTGAAGGACTTAAAGGATGACATTAGGCATGTAGATAAATCCTAAAACATGCAATTCAACCTTTAGTTGTGCTTAACTCCATGGAAAAGCACACCTATAGCCAACTGTAGGAGCACTCAGTCCAACATGCAAGTTTGAGATAAAACCAACAAGGTTATCAGATGTGAAATTTTTTAAAGTGTTTAATTATATTTATAAATAATTTTTCACCTTTCAAGGGAGTAAAATTCACCTACAGAGTTTCATTTTGCTCAACACAGTTGATTGTATTGATTGTCACAATAGTGAGCAGAGAGGTAATGTTATTGGTGTGAATAGGACAAAATCATGAATAAAATGGATATATATCATTGAAAAAAAGTATTTATAACTTAAATGAAGTTTGGATCATCATATAAAGGTCCAAATAATACAAAATCACCTACAGGTAGGGTTCCAAAAGAGCAACACAGTCAAGCAAGGTAACGCCATCTTGTGAATTCAAGAGTATGAAGGGTGTATAAATGGGTCAAAGCGTTAGAATATTAATTGGATAAACTATATTTTTATTATTAAAACATACATATGTCTCTTAAAATGGATATTAATCAAAGGAAGGGCTCAAAATATGCAAAACACAATCAAATTGGAAAAAACTGCACATAGTCTTTTTCTCACAATTTTCTTGGTTTTTCATGCCTTTGAGGGGTCTAATCACATTATAAAAGGTTAAATTTTTATGTATGTAACTTATATTATTTTATTAAATCCCTCCAATTCTCATTTTTTTTGAGATAATATGGGAATTACCCCCATTTTGTCTCAGATAGGGGGTACTTTTCCTATGCACAAACCCTGGCAGTTTTGAAGAAAGTGATGAAAGAATGGGTTAGGACCTGTATAGACTATTTTATAATGTGTGAGAAGATAAAATAAACATATTAAAATATTTTAAACCAATATAAAATGTATATTTCCAATGGAATATCCCAAACTACAATGGTTGCAGTGAAACCTACTTGGGCAGGCTTAAGCCAAAAGACCAAATAAGAGATCAATGTCACTTTTGGCCTTATACATGAATTTAAAATTCTTGGATCATGTTTTTGGGATATAATTTGATTTTTTTTAGATATTTTTATGCATATTCAATCATGAAAAGGCCATTTTGGGCCTTGAACCAACTGAGGCCTATTAAGCATGCATTAGGCCTAGTGCCCAAATAAGAGGGAAATTTCACTTCTAGCATTAAATATGAGATATAACCTATGTTAACATGTTAATAATGTCACTATAGGTATGTTAAATCCTTAATATTTCATGGGAATCCATAAAAAACCATTTTTAAGCTCAAAACCCACTCAGACCTGTAGGAAAGTGAAGGAGAATCTCAATAAGGTGTTTTGAAGTGTTCACACCTCTCTTGTTGCTTTGCATGGGAGTCAGAGAAGTTAAAGGATGTTGATGAAGGTATTTAACTATGAATTTGTATAATTTTTTTGCAATTTTGATGTCAAAACTTTGTGAACAATCCTTAAGAATGAAAACTACTCAAAACCCTTGCAAACCCTTCCTAGTGACCATTTTAGAGAAATAGAGTTGGATAGCTGATATAATGGAATATTTTAAGCATGAAACCTATTATAAATTGTATAGGAACCCCTAAAGATACCTACCACTATAATTAGCTATATAGACTTGTATAGACAAGGTGAAAATAGGGTATTTTTTACCATTTTATGTGTTTTGAAGGATACAGGAGGTTTCAAGAGGTTAAATAAAGTTTTGGGGGAATATTTATAATTTTTATAACTATATATGGTCATTTAATTTTAATAAAAAACTCCTAAGTTTCCAAACCAGATCCTTTATTTCTACCAGTCAAAATTGGCCTAGTGGACAAGCTAGTGAGAAGGGTGGAGAAACTCAAGTGAAGTGATTCTGAGGTGTCCTTGATTATTATAAGGCCATAGAGGGTATTTAAAAGTTTCATACACTCCATCCCATATATTTTCATGAGAAAATGATGCATTTTTTGAAGCCAAGTGTGTAGGGTGCATGGAAGAGGAGTTTAATTGACAGTTGATGATGATGGCTCATTTCTAGATGATTCTAGAGGATTAGGAATACAACCAATTAATGGAGAGGCATGTTTTATATCTTAAAACTTCATTCCAATAATTAGACCTATCCCTAATCAATTTTTGGATGTTAAAATAGGTCTAAATTGTGAACGCAGTTTTTAAAGCCAAAATGAGGAATTTTATACCATTTTACAAGAGTTTGATGACTTCTATGGAGACTTGGACTTCTTTGCCTTGCATGGTTCATCCCATATCATCTTCTCATGAACAAGTTACTTATTCTCTCAGCTTGATAATTGTATTTTTTACCCTTGGACTTCACTCATCTCCTCTCTCTCTCTCTCAAATTCTATAAGAACTAGCCATTTTGGCCATTGTAAGTCATGTTCCTCCTAAGTATGGTGAAGCCCTGATCATTTTCATACCATTTGACCAATAAGACTACTGAATTTTACCTCTTCATGGCTTTTCATAAGTGTGTTTTACTTGAATTTTGAATCTTTCTTAGTGAAAACTATGGATTCCTTAGCATATTGTCTCATTCTTACATCTTATTTATAGTTAGAAAGCTTCTTCTTGAAGGGCATATAAGTGTTTTATGAAATGTCAAGGATTGAGTTAGTCTTTTAATTATTGTCATTCAAGGCCTCTTATCTAATCCTCTAGCTTTCCATATTCATCCATAACCTCATAATGTAATATTGATGTGAAAAGAAGTAGATTGGAGAAGTGTATGTTCAGTTTATCCCTTGATTTCATGTGTAACATGTTATTGGTAGGAAGTAATCATTTAATTTTGTGTATCACCTCCCTTAGGATAGTTTTCTTTCATTTATCCTTCTCCTTTTTCACCCCCCAAGTTTAGTTATAGTTATGATCCAAAGTGGTACATCAAGGGAGATAGCCCTATCTAGAGATTCACCTCATTCCTTAGACTACCTACAAGCCTAAAGGTGTTTATATTATACCAATTAGATGAGGAGAGATTTTACATATCCTCAAAGGGTGAAAATCCAAGTGACAACAACTTCTTCTTCATTTTAGATCAATGTGAGCCTTTGACTACACATAAGTACCATACATGGAGAACTAGAATGGAAATAATCATTAAACACAAAGGATTATGGTCCCTATTGAATGAATTTAAACCACATTTCACTAGAGAATATGAAAAATTTCAGCACCCATGTAAATTTAAAGAGTGTATGGGTTTGATTGGGGGTTATGTGAGTGAGTATTTTTTTTCATTTGGATGGATGTGTATTTTTTTTTTCAAATAATGGGCTAAACTAAAATATTTATTTGGGAAAGTAGATCACATGAGAACCATTCAATTTGTAGTTGATATTACCTCTCTCAATCTTGAATATTTTCCCTCTATTGTAGACTATCTCACTAAGTCTTAAAACTTGTTAACACAATTGATGGGGAGTGGACATGATAAAAAAGATGCGATAAGAAATATGAAGAGTGTGTGTACCTAATTCCATCTAAGTTGAAAGGTCCATTCCAAATCTTTTCTTCTACCTTTTTATCTAGCATGGATTTCGTGCCATATTTCAAATCCTTGATTTCAAGTTGTTTTTTGAAAGACTTACTAGGGAGGAATCCAAATTGTCTCACCTTGATACTTCCACCTTTCAAAAAGCATTAGTAGCATATGATCCTAAGAGCAAGGGAAAATCACAAAGTAAATATAAGAACACTCCTCCTCCATCTCAAGATTCCCCTAAACCCAATAACTCTAAACCCAAGTCATCTTCCAAATCCAAGAATAAGTCTAGCCTTTCATGTTCTTTTTATGGGGGGACTGGTTATGAAGAATATAAGTTTTTTAAGATAATGCAAGCCTTAGAAGATTTAGTCAAAAAACTGAAGAATTATATAGCCACTCCAGCCAATGAACATGGAAAAGCACTTAATGTTATTGGGAGATCTTAGTCACATGTTTCAGATAGTTGGATCATAGATTCTAGTGCTTCTCACCATGTGAATTCTTCCAAGGAGTCTTTTGTATCTCTTGGTTTGAGTTCTACTTCCAACATTGAGGTTGGATATTCTTCCTTTATTTATGTTAAGGTAAATGGTGATATATAAATTTATGGTAGCCACATCAATGATGCATTATATGTCCCTGACATCACTATAAATTTGCTTTATTATATATCAGATTTGTCATTCAAGTCAGGGTAAGATAGTGACTTTCACACCACAAGGGGCTAAAGTTCAAGTGTTGATAGAGACTCATATACTTATTGCACAGGTGTTTTTAATTATAGTTATCAACTCTATTAATTTTATGGTTTTTAGGATACTCCTCTTATAGGTACATGTTTTTTTTCTCATGTAAATTCTGAGAGTAAGCTTTGGCATGAGAGATTCAAACATCTTAATTATAGATATTTGAATGAGTTAAGCACTCATAGTATGGTTGATGGTCTTCCTAAATTTTCATGTCTTGATGGAGGTTTCCTTAGTTTTTAATTATGGAAATAACACTAAGATCCATTTCCTAAGGTTATGTCTAAGAGAGCTTCTTCACCACTTGAGCTTGTTCACAGTGATTTGATGGTCTTTTCTACTCCTTTCAATGGAGTTAAGTATGAACTTACTTTTTTTGATAATTTCTCAAGGCATACTTGGGTTTATTTTCTCAAGTGTAAGAGTGATGTTTTCAACACTTCAAATAATTTAAGGCTTTGGTCGAGAAATAATCTTCTATTTGCATGAAGAAGCTTTATATTGATAATGGGGGGAGTACTTCAGTAGAGATTTCTCTCATTTTTTAGTAGCTTATGGCATTGTTCACTAGCATTCTACTCCACATCCTCCACAATAAAATGGCTTAAAAGAACAAAAGAACCAAACTTTGAAGGAGAAGGTTAACTGAATGATGCATTCATATGATTTACCTTCCATCTATTGGGAAAAAATAATTAATTGTGTGAATTATATTCAGAACCACACACCACATAGAGTACTTGAGCATTTGACTCCAAAGGAGGCTTGGTCTGGAACCATTCATGATGTCTCATTTTTTAGATTCTTTGAGAGCAATGTTTGAGAATTTTTACCAAAGAAGAAAAGGAAACCATTGGATAAGAATATAAAACCCTTGATATTTGTAGGGTATTGTGAGAATATGAGAGCTTATCCCCTTTTATATCCTGATACTCATGTTCTTTTTTTAACACATGTATAATTTGATGAGCACTTCACTTCTCATGATTATTCATATTCTTCAATGTCTTCTTCTTTTATTGATTCCTCACCTCCTCTTGAGGAGCCAGTTCAAAAATCCCTTGAGGAGGTTATGGATGTTGAGGGTCCTATTCTCACTAATGTTATCACTATGCTATTAAGGGTTCATACCACATTTTTTGAGGCAACACCTTTTATACAGAACCTTCCTCCCACTAGACATCATCATGCACATTCTATAGGTATTGGAATTTTGTGTCAAGCATTCTCTGGGGATCCATATTTTTCATAGGCTCATGGGATACAGGAGTGGGATGATGTGATGATAGATAAGCATTCTTCTTTGATGAAGAATCATACTTGGGAATCGGTCTCTCTTCTTAAGGGAAGAAATTTGGTTAGGTGTAAGTGGATACACCACACCAAGTATGTAGTTGATGGGTCTATTGACAAGTATAAGGCATGTCTTGTTGTAAAGGGTTTTTGTAAGTCGAAGGTATTGATTACTCTAAGACTTTTTCACCCATTATCAAGATAGATTTTATGTGCCTTGTACTTTATCTTGCTACATCACAGGGTTGTCTAATGTACCATATAGATGTTATGAGTACCTTCTTACATAGATATTTACAGGAGGAAAACTACATCTAGTTGGATTTTTTCATGATTATTATCTTATTTATTTATTTAGGTCTCTTTATGATCTCAAACAGGCCCTTTAGGTTTGGTATGAGAAGATAGATTATTTTCTTCTCTATACTAGCTTTCTTCATTGCCACTATGATCCCACAGTATATATCTAGCATGTTGGAGAGGACATTGTTATATTGGTCTTATATGTTGATGATTTTCTTCTCATAGGTACCTCCTATTCTTAGATTTAGGCTATTTAGTAGGCACTTTTAGTGTAGTTTGATATGACAGATCTTGATCTTTTGCACTTCTTTATTTTGTAGATTTCTCAACTAGATTCAAGGATTCATTTGAGTCATCATAAGTACACCCTTGATCTTATTCAACATTTTGGCATGGCTAATTATAAGCCAAGTCCCTCTCCTTTTTAATATAGAGTCACTCTCACTACCACCTATACCACTCATCTTTGTGATCCTCCATTGTATAGGTAGTTGGTTAGGAGTATCATGTAATAGAACCATACTCACCTCAACATTTTATTTGTAGTTGGGCTTGTATCTAGGTTTTCACATGCTCCTCATGACAGTCATTTACAGGTTGCCAGATGATATCTTTGAAGCACCACCCTTTTTAGATTACACTAAACCATGGGTTCTACTTAGTTAGTTGGGTACACTAATTTATATTAAGTAGGTTCTCTTGATGATAAACACTTCTAGTTACATCTTTTGTATTGGTTCTTCTCTATTTTCTTGGGCATGCAAGAAGCAACAGGCTATTGCACTTTCATCTACAGAGGTTGAGTACATGGAAATAGTTATAGTGAGTTAACAGGTTCATTAGATTCCTCAATTATTGATAGATTTTGGCTTCATACAAGATTCAAACATTGTAATTTGGTGTGATAACCAAAGTGCAATTCATATATCTGATAACCTAATTGAGCACTAACATAACAAGCACATTGAGATACACATACACTTCATTCGTCAACACATTCAAGATGGATTTTTTTGCTTAGAATACATTCTGACTTAGCAACAGGTTGTCAACATCTTCTTGAATCCTTTTGCATCACCTCATTTCCTTGAGTTTCATGTCATGCTTGGTGTTTTATAAGTTGTTCTTGAGGTGTGTTCATGAGGACATCTTCCTTCTTTATTTCATGGATATGTATTGTACATGAGTACCTCATTAGACCTTATTGTTGGGACTCATACTATGGATATGCCACTTTATATTTTTTGGCTATTGTTATCCCTTATCTTCACTTGAGGGGGATGTTAGATTATATTATTCTCATACTTACTAGGTTCTAGATAGTTTTTCATCTTTTTCTAGTTTTGTCCTTTGTGTAGATTTATCCCACATTGGTTAGTTAAACTTGTTTCATGTTTTTCCTTGCCTACTTATGCAAAATCTATCCATTTTACTTGAATGTCTTATTTCAAATATCATATGATTTACCTTGTCTTTGAATTTCATCCTTTTAGCTTCTTGTGATGGTTATGTTATGAATGCTTCAGATTCATGGGTTCTTGAAATGGTCTTATTTCTCATTCCTAATAATTTTTTATTTTTAATTTATTTTATTATAGATTAACTAATTTTATATATATATATATATATATATATATATATGAATAAGATAATATAAGATGATGTCCATAAGAATTTTAACCCTTTTTTAAGAAGCATTTATAAATATGATCATTTCATGTTGCATACAATTATCTCATTTTGGTTTTTCATATTTGATAATTATTGATAATATTTGGGCATATGTGGGTTGAAATCTTATCATAAAGGTTCAATGTGTTTTGTTAGCAAGTAGCATACATTTTATAAATTATGAATGAATACTGGAAATTGTGCCTTAGACTTGGGTT
The DNA here is from genome assembly GCA_037957365.1 of Torreya grandis. Classification (NCBI taxonomy): domain Eukaryota; kingdom Viridiplantae; phylum Streptophyta; class Pinopsida; order Cupressales; family Taxaceae; genus Torreya; species Torreya grandis. The sequence continues at coordinate 1,474,933 of JARHVA010003776.1, forward strand.
TCATTTATTTGAAATGAACATTGAATTGACATTGTCTAATATATAGCTAATGGTGTTGGTTTAATATATAAAAGCACATGTATACCTGATGTGTGGTTTTGTTTTGAAGCTAATTTTATCTGCTTGAGTAGTGACATGAAAGTGTAATGGGGTGGTTATGTTTTTTCATTTTGACTTTGAAAGATATTATTATTAAGAAACATTGTTGCTTAGAACTTCCAATCCAATTCTAAACCTTTTCAAAAGATTTTAAATAGTCTATTGGGACTTTTATTGAATTCATTTCATTCCATATATGCCATTTAAGAGTCCATATATGTTGATTACATTTCAAAAAAATTAAATGAAATTTTATTGACATGAATATTGAGCTCATAGTTCCTATATTATTATTTATAGGCTTATTTTTGTGGTCAGATGATGGTGAATCTTCTATTATTGCATGTTTTCATGAGTATTATTCACCTTTGATGTCTTTTATGTTATAAATAATTATTATGAACATTACTTTCATTTATCTAGAAAATAGAGTTGATTTCGTTACATGTGTTGAGGTTTTTGAGAAAAATGGTGACCCTTTATAAGTTTTAAAGGTTGTGATAAATTTTAAAATTGGTACTCTAAAAAAAATTGTTAGACATGAATTATTTTTTTTTCATGGTTTATGGATATTTTCTTATTGATATTCAATAAGAGTGAGAAGTAAATATATATAAATGTGTTTATTAAATTTTGATTAAATGTGACTTTCAAGTGAGTACTGTCATGCATCCATGTTAGAAAAGTCATTATGTGAATAAATCCACACTCCAAAAATCTATCTAAATTTGTAAGATAACATAAGTTGTAAAAATAGGAGAAATATGATTATATGTCACAAAAGTATAGAGAATAGGGTGTTCTTACATTTTTTTGATCCTTAAAAGTGTCAAGTATGTGTGTATGTATAGAACAAAGAGGTGTGTTTAGATTGTTAGGAGAATTTAGTCTTGGAATGGAAAAGGAATCTCCAAGGGAAAAATAAACACTTCATGATTAAAACTTGGTCATGGCTCACAAGGTTGAGGAGAAGGGACAATAGTTAGAGTTAGAATTGAAGACAAAACAAAAACAAAATTTTGTACAAATTATATACAAGTAGAAAGAAAATAGTTATTTGAGTTTGATCATGGAGATTTAAAATGTGAGAAATGAAATAATAGAATGGAATAAGGTTAACATGATAAACAAATTTGAGTGTAATATGTAATACTCAAGAGTAGTTGGAAATAAGTGGAAAATCCCAAAATGAATTTTTTAAAGGCCCCATCCAAAGACTCCATGTTAGAACTAGACTTGACCAAATAAAAAAACAAGGCACTTGAGTATGAGAAGCATGTTAAGGATAAATAAGCTATGTGGAATCCAAGTGCATCACAACTCATTATAACAATGTGAATATTGTGATAGCCAACTCATTGAAATTACAATATGGATTGTGATAGTTAGGAGGAAGAGATTTTTCACATTCATCCTTCCATATAACTAGAGCATTACATCCCACATAAACTCTTACATACAAAACTATTCCAACATCACCAACTACTCCACCTCCACTTTAAATCAGTGAGACCCCAAATTACACACTCCACCCCATCCATTTGTCAAAGGTAAGGATTTTATTTAATTGGATGAATATATGTCTACTATGTGCAGCAATATGTTTTTCTATGCATTTTATTAGGTTGGGATGGGATAATTAAAATTGTGTATGAGTGGTTGTAATAGTTTTTCTCATACCCATTCTCACAACTAATCATCTATTCAAGTTTTAAAACATCATAAAACTCTACAAGTTAGATGTACCAACAAGGCATGTTGCATCATTGAAATAAATCCTCTAGAGGAGAATTTTAGTTTTACTTTTTATTTCAAACATTAGAAACTATCCACCTTGATTTGGTCCTCTTTATATAAAACAAATGGGCAAAGGGAATCACAAACAAATCCGTTATCACAAATGTGTTGAAGAAGTATGCCAATGTTGAGTTAATTTATAAACAAAATGGGTTTTGGTTAAATTCAGACACAAAATATGGATAGAGGGTTAGGCAATGACATGTTTTAAATTTAACTTCAAATATATTTTTGCAAAATTGAATACACAAAATTTGATAATATAAAGAATTAAGAATCCATGATTTAGACATATTTTTTGCATTTTATTAACAATAGAATATTGAAGTTCAATAGATACATTGATATATAATTTTATTGCTAAGTTTCTTGGGATTATCTTTAGAAAATCATACATATTTATAGCATCCTAAATGATCCTAACTCATATTAAGCATTATAAAACTTGTAAAATTAATGGAATCAATTTTTAATTAATTTTATAATCAATTATAAATCAAATAGAGATAGGTGTGTGAATAGATTTTTGTAATTAATTGTACCACATTATGTATGTAATCACATACTTATCCCTAACCCACATAACCACAACACCTGTGATATCTAATTCTTCCTAACATAAAATGTTACAAAAACTAAAGTTTGTTTAAAGAACTGCATTACGGTTACTAATTTGTGTAAATATAAGTATCTATTAACTAATCAGGATTTTAATGGTGGAAAATGTGATATTAAAAACCAATAAATTATTATGTAAATAAATTGTATATTATAGAATTATCATTTTTTACACCAAAAGTGCTTCATAATAAAATGTTAGCTAAAATAATAATAATTGCTATAATGATTTCTTTATTTAACAATTGTAAACACTAATAATTTATTTTTATGTGTGAAAATAACCTTTTGTCTCAAATTAACTACAACACGTATGTCTTTAAAAGTGATAAATTCACAAGTGAGAGATTTTAACAAAGTATAAGTCAACAAGAGGACCCATATTATTGAATATAAACTAAATTAGCTAAACATAAATAAGTGTTTAAATTAATATTATATAAATGTTATTTGTTATTTTTAAGTGTGCATTTTGTCCCACTTTGATGTATAACTTGTGTGTAAGCATACATGTAAAAGTACAAAAAGGATAAGTAAAATTGATATGGGTGCACATATGCTTTTTCATACACACACATATCTAAATGTAAAATAATAATAAATGTTTAATTTAAAATACTAAAATTAATTATCTCATTCTATTGAAAAATATATGAATATAGAGTTGATTTTTTCACCATGTCACATACAAGCCTCTAAACCTCTATAACAATTGAGTCACTGGAAGTTGGAGTTCAATACCCTAACAAACACATTTTTCAAAAATTGAATAAAATTTGAGTCACTATAAATTGAATATTATGAATAGGATATATGTGCCCTTTTGAGATTTGAGATAACCCAATAAACTTCACATCTTAAAATAAAATAATTATATGTAAACATATGTAATATATCATCAAAGATCATTTTTTCCTACTGAGTGCAAAGATATAACTTTGAAGAATCAGCATAAAGTATATTTTTCCTCATGTGAGCTCAAGATGTAAGTAATATAACATAGTTATAACTCATATTGAGTGAAAAGCTATAACTTTGAAGAATAGGCATAATAGATATTTCTTCTTGTGTGGGATCAAGATATAAGCAATATAACATCATTGTAACATGGAACATGATAATCATAATGAGATATAACATTGGGTTTATCATAATTGTGAATCACAACACATTTGGAGATATAGAAATATAAAGTATTTACAAAGTAAATAATTTTGCCCCAATAGATTCATAATAGAGTTCATGGAAACGTAGGCAATATCCTAAATTATTTTCATTATAAATATCATGGAAACATGCAAACATGGGAAATGGAAAATCATAGTAGTGAGTTGCTAATCTTAAAAATATAGTAAAGATTATTATAACAAATTTAGTGGGCTATATTCCCAATAGAGTCCCAAAGCATAATATGGATCATGGTCACACAATGAAGCTATAAATTAATGGATTAATGGTATGAGTAGTATAATATTAAAGAACACGTTGGTGTATAAGCATACTTTGCATAATATTATCACTTATAGTAACCTATATATTATCACTCAAATCAATCCCAACCCATATTTATCTAGCATACTTTGCATAATATTATCACTTTTAGTAAGGCAACATTGATGTGCAATTGTCTATTTACCTTTATCTTTAGGTTTTGTTTTTAAATAATCAAAGTTTGGAATTTCATAAAATTTAAGGTTTTTTCAAAGAGATACAACAATAAATATGTTCATATTATCAATATACTCTCTTAGACCTACTAGAATAACACTTATTTTTCTCAATTTATCATTAATGTCATCATTATAGACCTTATTCTTTTCGTTATCCTCTTTAATATTGATACTTTATCTAAACTCAAATGTTGATACTTGATATATTGGAATATAAGTCTTTGGTTTTGTAATACATGTTTGAATTCTATCTAAATGAGGCTCAAGATTTAAATAGGACCACTTCATCCCAACTCTTTCTTTTTACTAGGTGTTATTAATAAAAGTTTGGATGCATGTGTTTTGTAATTTATTTTATTAGTTATTTTTAAATATTTTACATGTACATGAAGTAGTAGTTATTTAGAATAGATTAGTTTAAATATAGAGCAAGTGCAAGAGGGAAATATATCTATTGAATATTTTTAATTGAACCATGATCGAAGAGGTTTCTCTATTGAAGAGGCCTACGATACTTTGTAGTGTGATTATGTTATTTCAATACAATATTTTTATATTATTTTATTAACAATGCATATTTTATATATTGATATTTCTATATAAATATGTGTAGACAAGTTCCTAACATAGTGTATTATATATCTTTCTAGGGCCATGTTCCATAACAACTTCAATAGTTTAGGGCTTTCTGCAACTATCCACCATATGCTCTCACCTTGCCTAATTGTTATCTTGGTGATTAGAAAGTGGTAATAGAAATGTGGCACTAATATTTTTACCCCAAATATCCCTATTTTTTTCTTACAAGTAGTTATTTTTTCCTTTTTAGGTTATAAACCCTATATCATGGATTTTATAACATTACAGAAAATTGTCATTTTTGGCTAACATGATGTTGTCAATATGTGAAGTGAGGCATGTTCCACCAATACCCATGCCTTAGATAGCATTTTTTTTACAGATTTTAGCTTCCAAATACCTTTGATATATTGGAAACACCTAGGGTTTTACTTTCCCACACGATTCCTTTGCCTATTTGTATTTTTTGATGCATTTGTAGCAATTAGTCACATTGTACCTCAAAGATGGGATATTGGGATACAAGACGGTTCAATCCTCCATATTTAGAGATCTAAGATATTTTATTGACATTATTTACACATGGGATAAGTATATTTGTGAGTTCATAGAGTATATACACCCTATAGTAACTTTCCTTATGATAACCCTTACATTCTTTGTGTCATATATCTAAAGCTAAATTTTTTTAGAACACATTAAGAATATAAGTAAAAAGGGTCATAATATTTTAGAAAAGTTACATAGACATAGTGTAATAGTTAGACAGTAGAAGAGCCCTAAATAATATTGATTTTTTTAAAATTTGGCTCACCTAAAATCATCTCATCCAGTTAATCATTTTGGTATATAACTTTAATATTTCACAAGAGCATTAACCAAATTACCATAAATTGGTTAAGTTCAAATATATTAGACAAATTTTGAAAAACTAGCCAACAGAAAGAAAGGGTTGATAGAGTAATTCTTCAAAATTTGTTGCATTAGCGGCATAAAACAAGATATTAGATCCAAGGGGAAAATTTTCAAATCTTAATATATTATGGAAGCCATTAGGTTAGATAAGTTGCTTGAAGATAGGTTCCTAGCTCAACACAAGTCATCCAAAACACACCCATTTAATAATTTCATGCCACTACGAATAGTAGCATTTCCAAAACCTATAACTACACCCATCAAGCACCTAACATAGGTTGATTTACAAGCCCATCAAAATAAAAGGTTATATTACAATTATGTTGATAAATTTACACCAAGTCACTGATGTGTGGAGTAAAAACTATACCTACTTGATGTGGAGTCTCCTCTAGAATCCAATGAATGGAAAGAATAACTAAAATCCTAAGAGGAATAAAATTAATAAGAACATGACATCAAATAAGACTTTCCAATGCCAAAAATTTTGGTGCATGCATTGGATGGTGTCACCATTCCTCAAATAATTAAGTTCAATAGATAATTTAAAAATCTTCTCAAAATCTTCATTGATTTTCATTGCCCACATAGATTTATAGACACTAAAATATAGTAATTGATACTAGATAAATGTCATTTTTGACTTACCTTCACCCTACATGACTTGTGCATGCATATAGAACTCTAATTATCAATTTTCTCACATCCACACTCTATCTATGGGTCTAATCCTTATAAGTTTTTGTCAGTCACCTACATGAATTCCCATAGTGTATGCACAAGTAAACTATCATACTAAGGCATTTCTAGATTATTAAATTAGTATTCTTATATCTTGGATAGTAGCATTAGACTCAGAACAGATTGTCAGATGATTTCATCCTTCACCCAAAAACCTTCATATTTCAAAATAAAATCAATCCCATAGGTTGGCCCATCCACCTAGCATGCCAATGACATAATAAATTACCCAAAGAGTCTAATATAAATACAAATAGGTATAAACTCATTAAACTATCTATCAACTATCAAGCATACTCAAATACTTACACATATAAGATGATTTCAATATTCTTCCCAAATTTACATTCATTAATTAAAAGTGGGTCATTACCAAGTCTTAAACACTCAAGATCCAAGTGAAATTTAGATCACAAATATACCAAGTAGTTTTAAAATAATATATACAAATATATAAATATGAAACCATATAATAGATGAAGAAGAAACTTTAAGTTAAACCTAGGGTTTGTCAATGCTTGATACAATGTTCAATTTCACCAAAATGTTTTACCTATATTTGGATTAATGTGATTAATTAACCCTAATTAGATAGAATTGTTTTAAATGAGTTTATATTACAAGATATGTAAATTTGAATGTAAAATATTTCAATTAATTTAACAACTAAATATGGAAAATACAATAAAGGGTTGAGATAATCAGCGGTTCATTTCTCTATGGAATATTGAGACTATAGGCAGGTGGGAGGAAGAATATAAAATTGCACTATAGGTCACTTGGATCAAGATTTGGACCTATATGTGTGCCTAGATAATATCTTTAGCCTTAGGTTGGTACTATCAGACATTGTGTTCCCTATTTAACATTTATGTTTATGTATATATTTCTCCCTTTCTTGATACAGGCAAGTGTACCTACTTATCTCTCTACTTTGTTTTTGATCCTGAGGTTTGATTATGCACATGGATCACATAAATATTTCTCCTTCACTTGAAATCCTAGGTCCACTTACAATAATAGAGTTAGGATTTCAAAAGGGAAAGAAAGATGGGTTGAGTAGAACTTAACCACTTATCATCAAATGGTTGAACATTGTCTATTATCCAATACACTGAAGAGGGAATTCAAACTACATGTAGTTATCCCCATCAGGTGAATGTGTGCAATTGTGCTCATTCAATGTATGCAACACTCAAGATCCAAGTGAAATTTAGATCACAAGTTGCATACATTGAATGAGCACAATTGCACACATTCACCTAATGGGGATAACTACATGTAGTTTGACTTCCCTCTTCAGTGTATTGGATAATAGACAATGTTCAATCATTTGATGATAAGTGGTTAAGTTCTACTCAACCCACCTTTCTTTCCCTTTTGAAATCCTAACTCTATTATTGTAAGTGGACCTAGGATTTCAAGTGAAGGAGAAATATTTATGTGATAGATGTGCATAATCAAACCTTGGGGTCAAAAACAAAGCAGAGAGATAAGTAGGTACACTTGCCTGTATCAAGAAAGGGAGAAAGATATACATAAACAGAAACGTTAAATAGGGAACACAATGTCTGATAGTACCAACCTAAGGCTAAAGATATTATCTAGGCACACATATAGGTCCAAATCTTGATCCAAGTGACCTATAGTGAAATTTTCTATTCTTCCTACCACCTACCTATAGTCTCAATATTCCATAGAGAAATGAACGGCTGATTATCTCAACCCTTTATTGTATTTTTCGTATTTAGTTATTAAATTAATTGAAATATTTTACATTCAGATTTACATATCTTGTAATATAATCTCATTTAAAACAATTCTATCTAATTAGGGTTAATTAATCACATTAATCCAAATATAGGTAAAACATTTTGGTGAACTTGAACATTGTATCAAGCATTGACAAACCCTAGGTTTAACTTCAAGTTTCTTCTTCATCTATTCTATGGTTTCATATTTAAATATTTGTATATATGATTTTCAATTTTTATATTTTATTTTCCTTAATACACAAATTACACATGGCTATAATGGATGCATATAGTCTTTATTTATTTACATAAGCTATGATTGTAAATATTAAATGTTTTTTTTCCTTTGATGCATTACATACACATAAGTTTGGTCACAAAAACTTGACAATGATAATTTTTGACAAATATTAAACCAAGTGACTTTTACACAAATACATGACTCTTATTCACCATTCCTCTAAGCTATTTATCTATATGTGGGCTTGGCCTTTTATTTTTCAATGTTACTACTGCATATAACTTTCAATGTGAAATGTTCAATTTGTCTAAAATCACCTTTAGACTACCTCTAACAGAGGACAATTATGCCTAATCTTTTTGGATAAGTCCCACTAGGTAGATAGGAGTGTAGTGCATTCTTACTCACTTATGATGGTCACACCCTGCATCGAATAACTACTTTATAAAATTAAAAAAAATAGGACTTCCCACACGTTTCACATGGTTGATTAAAGTAAATTGAAAAATATTTTCCTATAAATACATGTCAAGAGTCACTCATTATACCACTTGGCATTCATTTTTCTCCATCATACTTAATTTTACACATTGAGCAAATCTTCTTTATTCTCACCAAATTTTAGATCACTCACAAGCAGCAGCCATAAGCCAAGTCAAGAGCATTCTAAAGCAAGTGAATATCAATCATTTTCATGTATCAAAGCTCTTTTCTAGCTTTATGCATATATTCAAAGGATTATAATTGCACATTCACTCTAGGTGGGAGAACTACATGGGCTTGATTTCCCTCATTGGAGCATTAGATACATAGGTAATGGTCAATCATAAACAAGGTGATTAATGTCAGTGCAACCCATTACACTCCCTCCTCTTTTTGTTGTAAGTTTTAAAGTTATCAAAGTGTCATAAGGGTTTTAAAGATAAGAGAAGATAAACCACCATTTCCACATGGAAAAACCCTAGCTGTGATATTTTATATTACTTAATATTTACATGGGCAGAAGGTGTAGTGACCAATTTTTACACATAGTTAATCAGGTCAAGTCCACAGTCAACATAATCAATCATAATGTGTTGTTTTCCACTTAAAATGGTTGTATCCAGAGATATCTTTTGATTTTTCCTCTAGTCTATCATTTCTATAATTTTATTTTTTGTCTTTTCCTATTAGACATGTCATAGTCAACTGAGACAAGTCCATAATCAAAAAACTCCAATGCATTGTGTCATTGTCTGCTTAAAGTGGACATGTATAGATTATGTTTATGTTCCTAATTCTAATATTGAGTCTACACAGCTACATATTATTCTAATTTGCACTATTATACAATTATAAAAGTCAATATATATTCATGTGAAATCTAAGAATATCTCTTCCTAGTATTTTACAAAAATAGCAACTTTCATAATTAGCAATTTGTCAAAATCAGAATAGTTGAATATTTTACATATTTAGCATTCTGATGTTTCTAGTTTCACATCTATTAAAAATCTAAAAAATCATTAGTTTTATCAAAGATAGGGTAAAATATATTGGTGAACCTGAACTGTTATTTTCGAGACCATGCATTTATGATTTGGTTTTCAATTTCATTTTCTTTTTTTTCTTTTTTTCTTAGAATTTATGTTCTGGTAGTTTTAAAACTCATAGGAGCCATCATTCTAGGATAAATATTATTTAGTTTTACTTGAGTTATGGTGTGAGGGGTACTTCCCCAATACTCAAGCCACTAGACAATACTATTTGTGGATTTTAGTTTCTATGTACTTCACAGTATATCAAAAATGCATTGGATTTATTTTCAGCCATCGGAAGTTTTCGACCATTTATTCTTGTAGTGCACCGATAAGAGGTTAGCCTTGAAAATTTACTCTCAATTTACCCTAGAGATGGTGTAATACATCTATAAGAACATTGGAATCTTCTATACTTAGTGCCTTCACAATTATGTTCACTACTTATGACTGAGATCAATGTATTTGAGAGCCTATAAAACAAACACACCTTGCATAGTTTCAGCCATTGATATCCTTGCTTTCTTGGTATGATAGATTGTTTATGTTTTTTGTTAACAAATATATAATAGATTCTAAATATTAAATTCCTAATGGTGTTCATCCTTTATATCTAATCTTCAATAAGAATGCCACACCTCATGCTTATGATAATGAATGGACTAATGATCACACTTATACAATTTATGATGATTCTCACATTAATGAAGAATATGATTGTGATAGATATGACTATGATTATGAAAGTCAAGATTACTAGTACAATAGTGAAGAGGAAAATGAACTAACTAATTTAAAAATTACAAAACCAATTCCTCTTTTGTAATCTTCTTTTCATAAATTAGAACAAAAAGAGTATATTGATAGTGAATATATTCTCTCTTTTAATCTCTCACAATGATCAAAATGTGAAGAATCAATAGCTAAGGAACCTTGTTTAACTTTTGATTTTGATCTTTCACTACATCACATTAGTATAATAGATTACAAAATCATGACCCTTGCATAAGCATAACTAATGATATGATTAAATCTGTGTTGGGCCCTAATTTTGGCTAAGTACTTTTTGGGAATAACCAATACAAAGAGGCATGACGTGAAAGACCAAGGAGTGGGAGTCCATGGCACAAAAGTATCAAGTCTCTTAGAATAATTATGCATGTTAAATAAATAAACCAATAAAAAAGGACTCAAAACTTATTGGAAGACTTAGGGATCACACATAAATCATATAATGGTTATGGAGTGATTTGTAGGGAAATAATTGAATAAGTCAAACATGAATCCAACATCGACCCATGGGAAGATAGACACTCGGCGATGAGGATCCAACATTGATGAGATAATATAGGGGTAGAAAGGCTTGGTTCCTTAAGAATTTAATGAAAATCGCTACCATAAATCAATTATATTGATGATCATTGGTAGGTCACCTTGATTGTAATTAATTTTGTAACTTCTTGGTCAAGGAAAACCAAGTATAAATACCCCTATGATGTACTTTGTAATGTTGTTGTTCAGTTGGATGTTATCGATAGAGTTTATGCAAGTCAGTTACATTGTAACTATGTAAATGTGTGTTCTTTAGAGATCACTTATGAATATGATGAATGAATCTTGTGTTAACTTAATATTGTTATTCAGCTAACAATGGAGTTAATGTTGTTATTTATCATTTATGTCATTATTCAACTCATTATGGATTTAAAGTTATTAGTTATCATTTATGTCATCTTTTTATTTTTGATCATTGAGTAATGAACATGTGCTAAGTTAGATAAGGATTGTATAATGATATAAATATTGTATATGTGTTCGAGCACCCCTGTCTAAGTAGTTGGACAAACACACCCTCACACAACAAAACCAATGGGAATCAATCCCTCACTACATGCTTCAGGTGAGCATGTGAGAACTTATTCTTGCATGAAATGCCATAATGATATCACATTGGACTATTATCACTTAGGCATGCCTAGGGAAAGTTATGCATGTGTAAAGGAAAATAACCCCAACATTTTGGTTTCATTACCAGGACCCGTAGTGCTTACCTGGACAATGGTGGAAGATGTTTGAATGATTGTCTTTTAATAATATTGAGTGGTGGATTACTAGCATTAAGGATAAATTTTTAGTACCATTTATTGAACCATGGACATCTGCATGCACATGGGTATAACAAAACCTATACGACTCATTATATGAGACATTCTTTATAGAAGTGCTTATTCACCATCATGCTTGGATTATGGCATATACACAAGATTGGTTAAAGAACTATGGATAGAAAACAACTTAGAAACTAGAGCATCAATTAGCTTTAGCATGGTGGGGAACACCTTGGCTGCATGCTATTGATGTGTGGTGGCACAAAACTTTGAATAGTTACATTTTAGAATGAGCAGTATCAACATATTCCTATTCAAAGGAAGCCCAATTTCACTTTTTTTATAATTGCATGTTATATATCTCAAACACTTTCTTTTCAAGGTGAAGAAGCTCTTTAGAGATTTTAGACTTGAAATTTTTTCTATGGACAGTTTAACTCTCTCTCGTATGAGCAACGTAGTTGGTGGGGAAATAAAGCGGCACTTTTAAAGTAAAATTATTGGTTTGGCATGGTATCCAATCAATGGGAATCATGTAAGCATAAGTATGATGAATCTTAATGAAGGGTTATGATTAGAATTAATCTAAGGATGGGATGGGAGAACTCAAGAAGTGATTTAAGGATCTACAAGGAAGTAGAAGATCATAGTGAGGCCTCCCCAACCATAAGATCACACCCAACACCATCACAAGTATGCACGAGAGAAGCAAGTCAAGTAGTGGTGATTGAAGGACCCAATTGGATAAGACCAATTCCCCACCCATAATGCATGTTCATGCTTTTGAGTTAAATGAAATATTTATACACAACTAGGCTATGGATAGTGTAGAATAAAAAAATGAACCTATGCAAGATACATTTGTAGACTGAGTTTTAGATAGTAGTTTATTGGCCATTTCTTTTCCTTTATGATATAATTCTATGGCCCAATTTGGAATGCCTAGTGGACCAAGCATAACCAATGGTCAAAGTACTAACCCAACTATAGTTAATCATCCCACCTTAGTGCCCAACATATCAGGTGCTTATGTTGTTATAAGAGGTGTAAGAGGTGGTACTAATGGTGATTTATCTAGAGGAACTAGAGGAGGCACAAAAGGTAGTGGTGGAACTCCCCTATAAAATACAGGAGAGACTGTAAGTGCTTCTTAGTGAACCCCATTTCAATCTCCTCAACTGCCCACTATGTACTATGAGATAACACTCCACCTTCTAAAGTATCAAAGTGTGGAGAATGCTACAGAACATGTTCACAAGTGTGAACTTATTTGGTGAGTCTGCGACATTTCCTCTTTCAAATGTAAGAAAATAGAGTTTGCTACCACCCTTATACACCACACATGCAAGTGGTACTATAAGTTTGATATGCAATAGGCTATGATGGATTATGACTAATTTAAGGTAGCATTCCTCCAAGAATTTGATATATTAGAGTTTGAACAACAAAGCATAGCTTCCCTAAAAGATATCAAGAAATAACTCACTGAGAGTATGCGTGAGTATGATGTGCATTTAAATATTCTTCTCTCTAAGCTCTCTTTGTGATAAGCATCGCACAACATACCCAATGGTTTTTAGGAGGTTATTACTCCCCTTCAAACATAATTTATCGCAAAAAACTTTTACCAACTTGTATGAAGTCTTGAAAGCTTCCCTTTGCATCGAAGCTATTAGAAGCATTGACATAGGGATTAGTCCCTTCATGGAGGATAAGATCACTGCTATGGCATCTCAACTATAAAATCTCATTGCACATAATGCTCATGACATTCACAGTGGCTTTTGGTGTGTATACTATGAATTCAAAGGCCATAATCAGAATAATTACCCTCATAAGAGTATTTGAGCCATGTTGAATCAATCTTATGAGATTTTCTAGGAAGATCACAATGCAAGGGATTGTCCTCTTCTACAACATTCCACTCAATCAAATGTATCTACCTATTTTAATATATGTGATGTATACACTCATGATACCAATTATTTCCATCTCATTAATGAAATTCATGAGGTGCACGCACATGGTACGTGTTAGACAGATGTTGTTAATAACCAAGATAATGGATGAGGATGTCATGGTCATGGTTGAGGTCAAAGATGTGGAGGTGGACGTTTTCCACCAAGAACATGTTATAAGTGCAATTTCCTAGAGCACTACCAACATGATTTCCCAATATATCCTACATGTGCCTTTTGTAAAAAAGAACACCATCTGGAGCAACACCCTAAACTATATATTTACATCATGAAGGAAATTAATGAAAAAGGTGTTGGTATGATACATATTAAAAATACACAATGGAGACCATGCTTTGCTATTCTGATTGGTCCTAAAGTCAATATTACAACACATAGTGGTGGTCAGTCCTAGTATGTGTCCAACCTGCCCATTGAAAAGGTTCAATAAAAGGAGCCTTTCACTACTCATTATCTAGATGCTTAGTCATATAATGAGGTGATCCATGACACCATGAATCTAGTGAGAAAAATGTTAAGGAGAGATCCAATTCCTCAAGGATCAAGATGTTTTTACATATGCTAACATGTATAAAGTTGCAGACCTTCATGATATGATGTGTGATAAATTTCATGAGATGTGAAAGTGATTCTTGGACAAGGATATTATACCTTTATTACAAAATTATCTAAAGCATCATATGCCTAGGCCTACTAAATATCACCATTTAAACCATGCATGACAACAATAGACTCATATCTAGCCTAGCCCAGAGGGAATAAGGAGATATTGGTTAACATTGCTATAGATGGATGGGTTATCTAGGATATCTTAGTTGATACCAGCACCAAAGTAAATTTCCTTAACAATAATGTGTGGAGTAAGATGGACAACACAACTTTGTAACCTTCACCTCATGTCTAATTTATGGTAAATATGCCACCATGGATATCCTCAGTGTCAATTTCAAAGATGACTTTTAAGTCATAGAATTGGCCAAAGATGATGACTTTCCATCTCTATTGGGTTTCCCATGGTGTTACACAAATAATGTTTATTTTATATTCAAGAAGTGCTACATTAACTTTGAGAATGATGAACAATGCATTGTCATCCCCTTAGACCATGCTCAAGGACCTCCATATGTTAAGCTAGTCAATGTTGATGAGGACATAAACCACATCTACAATGGCATAGCTCAGGGTACTGAATTCTTTGATCCCACTCTAGATGGAATATTACATTAGGTAGACGTACAATCTATATTTGACACCACTATTAATGCATACGACTATTGGGCCTATGGTGAACATGACCTTACTAGATGGATCTATGGCACTATAAGTAGTCGAGATGATACTCCATGGAAGTACCACAAACACCATAAATTTTTTCATCTCCTTCATGGGAAAATTATGGATGCACCACTAACTAACAAGGTTAGATGAAGCTCTAAGATTCCATGGTCAAGTCTATGAGTTTATGCAGCAGTTAGAATCCTTTTATGACTTTGATGTTGATAGGGTATGATCATTATCCATATCTTTTATAGCATAGCTTCTTGATGGTGGAAAACTCACCATTTGAACTTACTTGGGACCAAGTTCATTTTTATTTATACCATCACTTTCACCATGATAATTGCATTCAAAGCACCATAAGTTAGGGTGGCATCAAAGCTCTTGAACCTCATCTTGAAGCCTATAAGACTATGTGGAAGGTGGATGAAACATTTTTTCTTGATTACCTATGGGTTCACGCATTTTATGGCACTCTACACACTTGGGAATACCATGAAGAGCACCATCTATAAATGGATTCTTGACATTTTCTTAAGAGAAACATGACTATGATGTTGTCTTATTTGTATCCATGAATGGATTTATGCCTCACATTTCAAGCCATGTGTCAGGCTATAGTAGATGGCCCAACCTTGATTGAAGATTAGATCAAATGTATACATAACATGCAAGAGGAGAGCTTGACTATTTTCTAGGAACTTGATGAGAATACATCATCTCCATTACCTAAACTTGCACTAGACCACACACTAAGAGAATAAATCCATAAAGGTAAGTAAAAAGTCATGTACCAAGTTGATGAAGGTGTTGGTTCTAATCTGTCTGACTCATCTACTGATCATTTAGCTTTTTATATAAACTATGGTGCATGCAATGTCCATGACACCATCTAGGATGAACAACACCCATACTTGGAACCACTCCAAACTATTCAATGAAATATTAACATGGAAGAAGTGCCCAAGATGGATATTGTGGGAGACTATTGGTTTGATACAAATCTCTCTAAGGTGTTTGAGTTATTATAAGAGTATTATGTCTTCCCATTAAACTATTCTAAAATGAAAGGTGTGCATTCTTCCTTAGGCAATATGCACATAAATTTGGTAAAGGGTGTTTGACCTATCAGGAAGAGGCCCTATCATATGAATCTCAACTTGTGTGCTTGAGTAAAGGAAAAAATAGATAGCGTGCTTTGTGTAGGATTTATTATTCCTATAGATGAACCTGAATGGTTGAGTCTCATGGTCATTAGTATCAATAAGGATGGATATATTTGGGTATGTGTGGTTTATCAAGTATTTAATGTTGTTTACGTAACCAACCCCTTTTTGATGTCATTCACTAAAGAGATACTAGAGGGAATTACTTGGTGTGAAATCTATACTCTTACGGATGGCTTCTCTAGATACATAAATCTTAGATCGTGAAATAGAATAAGTTGAGGACCACATGTGAAACTAAGTAGGGATCATTTTCTTATAACATAATGTCATTTTGGTTGAAAAATGCTACAACTATGTTCTCTCAAATCATAGTCAAGGATTTCAAGGACTTTATTCATAAGTTCCTTCAAATCTACATTGATGACTAAATTATTTACAACTTAGTGAAATACCATTATTCTAATCTCTAACTAATGCTTGAGCGCTATTGGAACCTTTAAATTTACTTAAATTTGAAGAAATGTGTGTTTACTACCCCCCTTTGGCATTTTACTTGGTCATGTCTATGTCATGATGGACTCTTGGTGGATCCATCCAAGATTATTGTTATACTTTACCTTCTAGTGCCAACCACCCAATGAGAGGTACGTGCCTTCATAGGACACACTAGATATTATATGAAGTTCATTCACATGTATGCTAAGATTATTACCCCACAGAGGAATTTCTAAAATAAAATGGTCAATGTGTCTAGACCCCTACTCACCAACAACCATTTATTGCAATCAAGGATAAGCTTATTACGGCCCCTATTCTCTAGCTTATAGACTGGATAAAGCTTTTTTACATATATGTTGATGCTTCTGGCATGGCATTAGGTGTTATCTTTACTAAAATTGGTGAGGGAAACCTTGACCACCCTATCTATTTTACAAGTAGAAAGCTTACTCTAGCTGAATAAAACTATATGAATAAAAATTGTGAAGCATTGTCTATGGTTTACACCCTCTGAAAATTCTATCAGTACTTGATATCCACTCCATCCATCTTATTCATAGACTATGAGGCACTCAAGTACCTAATAAATAAACCAATATTACATGAGTGTATTTGCTAGTAGATTGTGTTGTTTTAAGAGTTCCATTTTTTAGTGATGGTGAAACTTGATAAGGCCAACTGTGGCCCTGATCATTTATTCCATATTGAATATGGTGAACTAGTACACACCATTAAAGATGACTTACATGATATATAGCTTTTTCAAGTCATATGCGTGCTTGAGGAGTTGGAAGATATCACCACCTTTTTTTAATATGGGTTCATCACCATCTCACCTTAGTACTCAATAAAATAAGTAGCTAGTTGTTCATGCCACTCTATTTTAGCTTACAAAGGGTGACCTTTATAAGCTTAAGTAGGATGAAGTGTTACACCATTATGTCATGCAGCATGAGTGCAATGAGGTTCTTTGGGAAGTTCATGAGGGTGTTGCCAGATGACACTATGTCAGTGAAGATATAGTGCAAAAGGTCCTTTTGGATAGCTTATGGTGGCCTACCTTGTTTAAAGATGCTAAAACTTACTCATTCTAGTGTGACGTTTGCGATCACATGGGAAAGCTAAACAGAAGGAATGTTATACCCCTTCATCATAACTTATCACAACCCTTTAAAAAGTGGGCTATTGACTTTTTTGGACCCATCAACCCAATAAGGAGGCATATTGATACACACTATGTTATCACTACTACTAATTATCTTATTTGTTAGGTTGAAGTTGTGCCAACCAGGAATTATACCACTACCACTAGTGCAAGTTTCATCTGGGAGAATATCATTAAATAGTTTAAATGTCTATTGAGTTTGACTAGTGACCGAGGAACCCATTTCCTTAATGAGACCAATTGTATCCTCTTGGCAAAAATTCATGATCATACATCATAAAACTACATTGTATCATCCTCAGGCCAATGGTACAACTAAGGCATTTAATAAGATCTTGGGTAATACATTGACCAAGATATGTAATATTGGATGTACTGACTGGGATGATCATGTGTCGTCTATGGTGTTATGGACATTTTAGACCACTTACAAATGGTTAAATAAGATCATTCCATTCATTATTGTATTTAGTACCGAAGTAGTTCTTCTGATTGAATTATTTATCCCTTCTCTTTGTATTACATGTGTTTGTTAAATGGATGATGAAGAGTCTTTGAAAGTACACCTAGATGCTTTATTGCAGTTGGATGAGACCTAGTTTCTCATACATTAGATTCAAGGAGCGGAGAAACACAAACATAAACTCTGATATGATTGCCATTTGAAGAACAAAACTTTTACTCTAGGCATGCAAGTTTTAGTATATGACTTCAAGTTCATGTGCCACTCAGGAGAGTTTTGTGTACACTGACATGGCCCCAAAATTTTTCATAATATTTTTCCCATTGGTGCATACATATTGAAGCGACTAGATGACCAATTCATTCTTGGCCATTTTAAAGGTAGTCAGTTGAGACCCTACTATTTTGAATAGTATTCCCCTTTTTAGTAATAAGGCATATGTCAGTAGGTTAGTTTAAGATTTTTTTTATTTTTGATAAAGCGTAGCACTAGTGTTTCACCCTTGAATAGTTTTAGGGTCAACACTTTGTTCCTTGTTTTTGTATTTCTTTGTAATATTGTGGAGGACCATGAACAACTTTCAGTGTGGGGTAAGGGTAAAAGAAGTAAAATCTATGGAGCCCCAAGGATATGGTCAATGGGAATGTGCATAGAAGCAAGAGCACATAAGTATAAGTGTGTAATTACAAAAGGGTATATAGGATGTGGCACATAACCACTAAGTTATGTCAAGGTAAAGAAGTAATATTCTCACCTTTGGAATGGAAAATTTTCAAGTTATTTACAATCGTCATGCACTTAGATAAAAGTGTGGGATAAGACATGTATTTAATATAAGGAAAGTATTTCTAATGATAAGTGTGCTAAGTAAACATCATGGTAATACTATTACTAGAATTTATTGCATGAATTGATGGAAGAGGTAATGGGGCAGTAAATGTGAGTTACCCCCTCGAGTCTATAAAAGGTTAAATGTCGGTCATTTCACTTTTTACTATTATCACATTGATGAAATTAACTTTTGAACAAAATTAACTATTTGAGACTATTTTAAGCATTGTAGCTTGAAGTCATTGTGAGAAACAAGTAGACTATTGGGAGGTGTGTAAGGATGCATAAGTTTACAAAATTTCAGGTTACAGAGGTCAACATCTACCATTAAAGGTCATTGAAGTAGTAAATCTAAGTAGGATAACAAATCAACCATATTTTTTTGGAGGATTAGATTACCGCACCTCATCTTTTAGGCTCCTCGAAGGGTGATGTAGCTAAATAAAAATACCCAATGTAGTGAGCCTTTACCTGCAATACTATAGGATGAAGTGTTGGAGAGTGTGGGTGGTCAACCTATGTTGATTATAGAGGAGGTACCTAAAAATCTTGGTGCATGCATGGACAGGATTTCACAGCAAGAAAAGGAAGACATAGAATCAAGAATGTCACACCAAGTGAAGAAGAAGGCTATCATACCCCTTCCATTCCCACTATTGTGGTGCTGCATGGAAACAATTGGGTATCAAATGTGCCCACTTGTAATGTTTTTTATTAAAGCCATCATTATCCTAGAAATGAAGTGGAATTACAGCATGACTATTGAGTAGAGCACCAAAACATGAGGAATGAAATGGTGTATAACTTTGATTATTTTTAATGCTCTCAATGATGCAAGACTCTTCCAATTATTTAATCTTTCATATTTTGGGAAGCCAGTTAAATCGGTAATTTTTTTGATTTCATGAGTGCATGAAGACTATTTCTACTTTGTTGGGTGCTAGATGTAGATTATACTAGATCAAAAAATTAAAGTCATAAGGTTTTAGTGCTCATGCACGTACCTTGATTATGATTTGGAGGACCAAGAAGAGATCAAAAATATTAGTGGTGCTTGAGTATCAAAAACAAGGCTATGTTATGCATATCACAAGTATCCAAGATCCTACCCTTAGAGTGGCCACATGCATCATCATGACCAATATTGGAGGCATCGATAAGTGGATAGAGGTGGATATGGCCCACATTTCTTTCACTCAACAAGTTACCATGGGAGTAAAGGAAAATTGGTCATAATACTTCATTAATAAGATTATCATGAACATAGAGAAATCCCACCACCTACCCAACCAAAAATTTACATCAGGTGTGTACCTTTTATTACTGGTGTTTGATCAGATTGGTGTACCTGAATACACCACTAGAGAATTGAAATGGGTATACCCTCTTGAAAACAAGTCCCCTATGGAGAAATTCAAAGCATTTACTTTCCTTGGTTCAATAATTCCATCCCACAAGGTTAAAATGAAGGGATAGTATGATAGGGTGAAGGAAGCCTTTAAGAAATAGTGGTGCATTACAAAGGACTTACATGGACAAATTGGGTACCAAGTGAATTTTACAATGAATAAACACTTCTCCTTAGTGTGTATACAGATGGCTCCCTCTAGAGAGTTATCTAGATGGCTGAAATTACCATACACTTTCACTACATGGTACTTTATGAATTCTATCAACTAAATTTATGATGCATAATTAGTGACCATTAATACTAAGAAGATTTTCACAAATACTCACACTCTCCACCACTTATACATATACCCCAAGAAGAAGGCATATAGGGAAAATCTTGAGTTAGATAAAACTGACATCAAGGTCCAACTTGGAAATTCAATTCATTCTTTATTTTTCATGTAAATCCCAGGAAGAAATCATCAAGGAGTGTAGAAAGTTAGAAAGAGACAATCCCACTTCCACCATCACTAGAGAAGAAGTAGAAATGTCAAGGGCATGATGCCAGTACTAGCACCTAATTAGAGTAGTCAGAGAGATAAAGGACTACCCTAGTACCACCCAAGGAAATTCCACCAATAAGTCAACCCAAAGGCCCAAATCTAGCAACACAAACTATTCATTTGGAACATGAAACATTGGTGCCTAAGGATGGTGACTAAGAAAATATAGAGATCCCAAAGGAGACATCAAAAAAATAAGTTATTATAGAAGAAGAAGAGCAAGTCACCATAGACTCAAAAAAGACACCTTCACTGGCATGGTGTGAAGAAACCACCCTCAATGAGGCACAAGTGTAAATTAAATATATCACTGGTGAAGAGAGGGATGGTTCTAACATGTCCTTGGGAATGAGTGATTCTAACATTAGGGCCAACCACCATAGCGAAGACATAGACATCTAAATACTTGAGCAAGATCCCTCTAAAGTGAAAGAGCCAGTTGATGAATCTATCCAAAGGCCAATAAAAATTGATGTAACCATGACCCTATGTGTCCAATATTTATGGGAGTGCCAAAAAATCTCTTGTATATATTTTCACATTTTTCACCAAAGGATGCATCTAAATAAACTTGATGGGAGTTATCTTTCTCCCATGATGTTTATAATGAAGAACAAAATTTTAAGATGCCTTCAAATAGCCTAGTATTGGATCCATAAGCGGTATCACTTATAGATACCCTTTGGTTGAACCCCTAAAATTTTACCATGGTATAGGCTAGTGCCACACTTTTAAAGTTGTCACATGAGGTCATAAGGTAGAATGACTTATATGATTCTAATTCTCTATGAGCCCAAAAGAAGTATGTAGAAATGGTTGTTTTATATTGAAATGAGGTCACCATAAGAATGAGGCTTGAATAATAAGTGGTCAAGATCAAGCACTAGTTGGAGATTGAAACAAAGGCCAAGGTTAAAACATTGAACGTATATATAACAATTTTGAGCCAAGAACTATTGCTTATGAATGGGGTTCCCCTTTTTGATGAGGTAGTGGGTAAATTAGAAACCCTGGTAAAGATTTTGCTAAAATGATATAAGGACCAGCTTGGCCCCTAGAATGAATATACTTGGGCAATAAATCAGTTCACAAAAGTAGTAGAGATATGCAAAATTTTCTTCAATAGAGTTGGAGACACAATTCCCATTTTGGATGGGATTTTTGAAAATCTGGCATGGCCCAAAAAAAATTTTAAAGTTAGGCTCCAAAAAAAAGAGCTTTAATGAAAAATTTTTGTGAATAGAACCTTGTTAATAAAAGATCACACAGATCACACCAAAGCATTCAAAGATGTGAAGGCTATGGAGAACACAATAATCACTCACTTTTAGGAAATAAATACAAACTTCATGGCACTCCAAGGATAGGTTGTCACTAAGGTCACTTTACTTGAAAGTGTTCATAATGATGCTTCAACATCCCTTGATTTTTTGGTGAATAAGGTAGGCAAATGTCTTGAAAATCCTTAGGAGAGCAAGAAGATCAAAGCAGTTTTAGAATAAATAACATCCAAGCTATATAACACCCTGAACTATTGGGAAAACATCAAAAATTAAATTGAGTAGATAGGACCAAATTTTTTGGTAGAGCCCATGAATAATGCTTAGTCAAGGATGGATCCCAATTTTGGCTAAGTACTTTTGGGAATAATCGGCATGAAGAGTTATGGCACAAAATACCATGGTGCAAGATTCCATGGCATAGAAGGATAAAGTCTCATAGAATAAATGTGTATGTTAAATAGAGAAACCCAGAACAAAGGATGTATAACTTAGAGAAACACTTGGGAAGCACACAAAAAAGCAAAGAATGGTTATGGAGTGATTCACAAAGAGAGAAGATAATAAGTCACACGTGAATCTAGCATAGTAAGATAGGTGCTCAATGATGAGGATCCAACACCAAAGAAAGAATTTAATGTAAATGGATGCCATGATTTAATTGTATTCATGATCATTGGTGAGTCACCTTGAGTGTTATTACTTTTTAACTACTTATTTGGGGAAAACCAAGTATAAATACGCCTATGATGTACTTTGTAATGTTGTTTTTCAGTTGGATGTTATTGATAGATTTTAAATGAGTCAATTACATTGTAACTTTGGAACTATTTATTCTTTATAGATCACTTATGGATATGATGAATGAAGATTGTGTTGACTTAATAACATTGTTTAGCTAACAATGAAGTTAATATTGTTAGTTATTTGTATGTCATTGTTTAGCTAACTATGGAGTTAAGGTTTTTATTTGTTGTTTATTCCATCTTTTTATATGTATCATTGAGCAGTGAACATGTGTAAGTTATATAAGGATTATAGAATGAGTTTAGTATTATGTATGTGTTTGAGTACCCCTGTCTAATTATTTGGACAAACACACCCTCACATGATAAAACCAATGGGAACCAATCCCTCATCGAGTGCTTCAAGTGAATGCATGAGAACTTCTTCTTGCATGAAATTCTAGTGCACTAGCATGTTGGACTCTTATAACTTAGGTGTGCCTGAGGAAAGTTATGCCTGTGTAAAGGAAAAATATCCCAACAATGTGTTAGTCTCTATCTCTCTCCAAAATGATAGATGATGTAAATAAATATGATATCTAAAATTATCCTCTAGACAACAGGTTAATGATGGACAAGATGGTGATAATATTTCTACCCCCTAGGAAGTTACAAATAATGTTATGACATCTAATGTACTCTTTCCCTTTCTCCTATAAAATCTAAGGATGCAAATGAATTTGAATTACAAAAAAAAAGTGATAACATTGATTTAGATGTATAAAGTGACGATCATGACATAGTACATAAATATTTTCAAGATAATATTCATATATCCATAGAATGAAATCTCATGATAATATTCATTATGATGATTCTTTCTCCTCTCCTCAGTCAATAAAATCAAATGAGGAACAATGTGATGTTTATACTTATAGACAAATTTAAACTGATAAGCTGAGAAATGATTCCCAAGTTTATAATGATTTTGTCTTCAGATTAAATCTTAAACCATCCAATGACATTCATCATGATCCTCTCATAACAAATTTTAAAATAGATTATCAATTACACCCTATGAGTGAGCCTTTTGAAACCATTGTCATTCCTACTAGTCTTATTGTATCCATGATGCATGTTATTGGTGATATCCAAAATCAAGTACTTGATATCATTTTAAAAACTAGATACGTTGTCTGAATATCAAAGATAATGTTATCTTAGGAAAACCCATTACACATGTTGTATATGAACATCCATATCCAAAATATATTTTTATGCCTACACTATCTTTTTTTATGGTTTTGGAGATCCCTATACTCATATAATGCAATATACACTTTATTTCAGAGAATGGGGCATTTATGGATGTATATTTGACTATTTTTTTCCATAAAAGTCTCACAAGAGATACTTCAAAGTGGTTTTACAATTTACCTAGTGGATCCTTACCTAGATTTAAAAATTTAGAATATGCATTCTTATCAGATTATCATAAACACAATTTATATAAGTTAACATTAGAACACTTACAAGGTTTTTAACAAGGTCATGACGAGCTTATTGAAGATTATATTTTATGATTCAAAACTAATTTACATTCTTTACATTATCAACCCTTGAAAAATAATTTATCTTTAGAAGGGGTCTTTTGTCTCCACTCAAAGAAAGAGCCATACATAAAATTTATAATGTTTTTGAGGAAGTATACATAGAAATGTTCAAAAATGCATGTGATGTAAATTCTACAACACATAAGGATAATAATACAAATGAATCATATTCATCTTCACACAAGAAGGAATTTACCAATTAAAAAATGTGACCAAATTTAATGTCTAAAAGAAAATTTCCAATTAAAGTATATCATAGGATGGATGAATCAATGGAAAAAGAATAAAAGAATACCAAGTTAAGGTACTCAATAAAGAGAAAGAATCATTTTACAAATCACCACCTAATGTGAATAGACCTACTTTACATAAGAGGCAACCACTTGAGTTTAATAGATTCAGAGATAGATCACATGATATTATGCATACATTATTGGATGAGAATTTAATCTCTCTCCCTTCCAATTATTATCATCATCCTTATCATCATGAGGATATAAAATTCAATGCATTTTTTAATTATCATGGTATTAATGGACATTGAGATAATGATTGTTATGGATTTTGATAAAATACTACACAAGTTGTAGATAAAAGGGATTATTAAATTTAAAAGTAATAAAATAAGCATGAAAAACACTATGGTCTATGATAATATTACATATCACCTTACATGAACATGGATACCAAATCAAATTTTCCAAGTTTAGATCAAAGCTATGAACCTATAATGCATACTTCAAATATATTAAAAGAGCGTCAACAATACTGATCACAAATATAAAAGATAACCAATACAGGTGTGACTATTTTCAAGAATTAAAATCCAATGATTTAGTATTAAAAGGTAATTATAAATAACAATCAATATTATGCACAATTTTTATTTCCATCAGGGTCGTTTACTCATTCTATGATTCTTAGTTATTTAAATTATACACAGTGTCATGATCAATAATGGGTCAAGCGAAAATGCATGTACAATAACACTCCACATTCTTCGATACACAAAATAATATTTACAAGCTACAACAAAACTGGTCAAACCATTTCATGGCCATACGCATGACACTTTAGGACATATAGTTCTACCTATATAAGTTGGTTTAACAACAATGGCTACTCCATTTCTAGTCTTACCAAGCACAAAGTTCTTCAATATGTTATTAGGAGGCCCTTAGATACATAATATTTGCACATTAACATTTACAATGCATGGGTGCCTCAAGTACATACATTGTAATCAAGTGGCCAAAGTTTTGGGAATTCCATATGAGTACCCTCTACAATTAGTGGTAACACCTCCTCCTCTCCCACCACCACCATAATTGGTTGTGGCACTTATTCAAGAGTACCATCAAAAAAAAAGTATGGCACCTAATCCAAAGTACATTACAAAGATAATCAATACGCCTATTCAAGAGATAATGTAGAATTAATTGTGACACCTATATAAAATATTTTTATACAACCAATTCAAGTGAAAAAGGGTTACCTTCCTAAGCAGCAAATTTCATAGAAAAGAGTCACAATTCAAAAACTTTTAAATCTTCTACAATGCATTCTAAGACAATACCTTTGATATTTCAGCATGTTCCACAATAAACACAATCAATTATACAATAGACTTTACCAAGTCATGCACATTTTCCAAACACATGTGGCAATGGGTTTTATAAAGCATGTTCTAAAATAAACACAACCAATTATACAATAGACTTCACCAAGTCATGCACCTTATCCAACCACATGTGGCGACAGGTTCTATAAAGGGTGATCAAAAAAGCTATGTTATGGCACATGATTTCTTTTTTAGATTTAGATACATCCCCATGTATCACTTTGTATCCATGGAAAGTTACCCTCTAACTCTATGATCTATGCACACTATGGTCCTCCCATTGAGAGGATCATGGGCTAGTTTCCCTTTAAAATATCAAAAATATAAATAAAAAACATATTTACAAAAACATCAAAAAATGCCAAAAATACAAAAATTAAAATATTTCAAAAATAAAAAATCAACACCTGAGCATAACATAAGATGCTAGTTACTTGTGTGTGTGTGTGTGTGTGTGTTATTTATCATATATTTTGGTAGATAATAATTTATTTTCTATACACATACATTTCACAAGGTATATGAGTGTGATGTAGGTCATACATTGTATGTGCATTCTTAAATGTTGGAATCCATTCTACCCGATGGCCATGCATATGTTTGGGGCATCTTCTTCTTTAAATTACACTATAACATGATATATCTATCTATGACCTCAAACACAATGATTAAGCTACATATCTTCCAAGTGTATTTTTAAATCATTCATATTTTACATTATGACACACATGTTATCTTTATATAATATGACATTAATAATGTGGATGGAATAGCCTAGTTTTCATTTGTTCTATGCTCCTTCAATGTTTACTTTCTTGCATGACAGGTTAGATATTTCTTACTTATTATGGGTGTCCCTTGGCCCTTGTGTGAAAATCATTTGAACATCTCTATAATATTTTTCTTGGTTTGTGTGACATTTGAACATATCCATTTTAGGTGGCCCTTGGCCTTATGTGTGTAATAGTTAATTATGCAACATTTAAACATGTCATTTATTTGTGGTCATTAGCCTTATGTGTGTAATCTTTGCTTGTGAGACATTTGAACATGTCTACTATTTGTGGCCCTTATCCCTAAGTGTGCAATATTTTATTGTGCGACATTTGAACATGTCCATTGCTTGTGGCCCTTGCCCCTGTGTGTGTGATATTTACTTGTGCAATATTTGAACATGTTCATTGCTTGGGGCCTTTTGTCATGTGTGTAATTTTATTATGTGGCATTTGAACATGTCCCTTGAAAATGGCCTTTGTCCTTATTATGTGACATTGCATGATACTATTATGTGTTATGTTTGTGTGCTTGTTAAGCTTGATTAGTGGTGTCATGATACATATCATGCACTTTTATGACATATTCTAATTTATATGGTTACCTTATTGTGTACCTCATTTCTAAACCTATCTAAACATGACACTTTGTATGCTTTGAACTCAATATCTTACATGCATGCTTCAATTAACAACTAGATTTTCTATGATGACATACTCTCTAACATGATGACATAATACTATGTGATCATATATTTATCACATGATGTAATTAACTCTTCTTTTGAGATGAGTGAATTGAAATCTACATCCCCCATCTCAAAAAGGGGCATCATAGTTGGCTTGTCTTAGTAATTCAAGCCTCTATGAGCAAAAAAAAATAGATTTAAGACAGAGTATAAGTATACATAGTACAGGTTTTCAAATATTCAAACTAATGCAAAATCAAATTTTATAAAAAGATACAGATTTTAAAAAATTCAAAGTGATTTAGAAATAAAACATATGACATATATTAACACATAAATACATATTATAGGGGCATGTGACATACATATGCACTCACTTTTCAAAAACAAGTGTACATAATTATACACACTTTAATGCATGTGTAGAGGCATATGTAAAATAGTCACAAGATCAAAGCTAAAGGTTGTAAATACAATTGCAATTGAGCATATAAATGCATAGCATTCTATATCATTGGCACAAATTTAGGGAGCATGATACTCATCTATGTTCATGCTTATTCAAAGTTGAAAAATGAAAAATTTTAAAGTTCAAAGAGAAAAATATACAATTCAAAGGCAAAACATTAATTTAAAATAAAATTCTATGAGCAATGCAGTCATGATGGGGGCATGAATATTCTTCATTTTCTTTCGATAATAAAAAGTAAAATCTAGACACATCTGTAGTAGTGTGATTTGAATTTGTGCAAGTAATGTATGGTGAGGTTCAACAATGTTCAATGGCCCTAGCGTTACTTCTAGTAAACCCATTGTGTGGTTCCATCTTATGTACAGGTGATGTATGTTCAATTCTAGTGACACTCAACAACCTTGGATCACTTATATGAAACCTATCATAGTTCCACCTTTTTGTATTAATACACTGGGTATTGTCTCCTATTTACGAGGGTTGAAATAATGCATATTTTCAACTCAAGATCTTGATTGGTTATTTAAATAAGGACTTGATCACTCTTAATTCACCATTTGTTCAAATTATCCAAGTGCTTCAACAAGGGGGCATGACTATCCATCATCAATTACAGGTTACAATAAAATTTGGTTTCACCTACTCCTTTCTTTCTCTTTTTTCAAAAAAAAATTATTTTCAAAGTTTAAGCTTTTTCAAATTTAAAATGAACAAAATTACTACTTCATGAATTATTACAAGCTTTCTAAACTTGGGTGCCTTACACAATTGAAGTACACACTCAAAGACAAAGTGTGTTGTACATACTCATGTTCAATTTAATTCTCCTTCAC
Source organism: Torreya grandis (assembly GCA_037957365.1). NCBI lineage: Eukaryota > Viridiplantae > Streptophyta > Pinopsida > Cupressales > Taxaceae > Torreya > Torreya grandis. The sequence continues at coordinate 1,504,316 of JARHVA010003776.1, forward strand.
TATAGAAATTTCATTACTAGAAGGGGGGAAAATATAGACACATAAATTTAATCACAGGTGTACTTGACAATGTTAATTCTTGACACCTCCTAAAACATATGAATTGTGCACAAATACATGACTCTTATTCATCATTATTTTAATACATTTGTCTATATGAAGGCTCAACCCTTTGTTTGTCATTACCTTCCAATTTAAAATTTTTAAGTTGCGTAAAATCACCTTCAAACTATCTCTAGTAGAGGATAGTTGTCATTGATTCTTTTGGGAAAGTTTCAACTAGGTCGATAAGAGAATAGTGTGCCTCTGTCCACTTTCATTGACTACATTCCATGCCAAATAATGATTACTTTTCAAAATTAAAAATATCCTTTTGGGTCTTCCTACACATTTCACACGGTTAGCTAAAGGAAATTATCAAAATATTCACCTGTAAATACATGTTAAGAGTCACTCATTAGAACACTTGGAATTCACTTCTCTCTAGCATACATAAGTTTTCACATTAAAAAAATCTTCCCCATTCTCTCTAAATTTGAGATCACTCACAAGGAGCAACCATAAGCCAAGTCAAAATCCTTCTAAAATAATTCAAGATTTATTATTGTCAAATATCAAAGCCATTTTTTAGATGCATACATATGGTCAAAGGAGCATAATTGCACATTCATTCTAGGTGGAAGAACTACATGGGCTTGATTTCACTCCTTATAGCATTGGATACATTGGCAACGATCAATCATCAAGGGGTTGATTAAGGTTAGCTCAACTCATTACACTCCCCCACTTTTTTTCATTACAGGTTTTCAAACTATCAAAGTGTCCTAAGGATTTTAAAGATAAGGAAAGATAAAAAAATGTTTTTTGTGTATAAAAACCCTAACTATGATATTTTAGGTTACTCAACATTTACATATGCAAAGCCTAGATTTTACGCATAGTCAACCGAGACAAGTTCATAATTAATGAAATTGAGCATACTACACTAATGTCTACTTATAGTAATCATTTCTAGAGATATATTATGTTTTTGTCTCTAATATATCATTTTCATATAAAAAATCTCTATATTTTCATGTTAGGCACTTGTCACAATCAATTGGGACAAATTTGAAGTCAATAGAGTCTAACACACTACACCATTGTCCACTTACAATAAACCTATCTTGATTATGTTTATATTTTTAATTCTGATCTTGAGCTTGTGCAGTCACCTCTTCTTTTTATTTTCACTACCAACTAGTCATAACAGTCATTAGGTATTAATGTGTAAGCTAAGTATATCTCTTCTTAGTGTTTTTAAAAAATAATAACTTTTCATAGTTAACAATTTGTTAAAATCAAAATAGTTGAATATTGTACATATTTAGCATTCTGATATTTCTAGTTTTACACCTATTAAAACACTACAAATTTATTTGTTTTATAAAAAAATAGGGTAAAATATTCACAAAATATATAATGAACATGTAATTCATGGATCCAATCTTTGTCCATTAATAAAGTTGAAATAACTAATGAACAAACTCAAGCCTTTCTTAATTCATCCTCATGTATTTAATCCTCTTGTATTATTCAATCTGAGTTACTTCCTATCACCATTAGGCACCAAAGGGCATCCTTGATTCCCTTTGTTCCCCCTTCCATTCATCCTCTTCATGGAGCTTGTTTGAGGCTTGAATATGATAGGGTTCATGAAACCAATACCATGGATGAAAATAAAGTAACTAAATTTGTAGATTTTCATAATGGATTTGATGATCTTGATGAGATGAAATTAACATGATTTCCTGATATGAATCTGGGTCAAAATATAATAATGTGTCCCATTAGAAAACCATAAAATAATTCAAAAATAAATCCTAAAAAATACTTAATGATTTTTAAAAAATTATAAAAATATATATGCACTACATATTTGTATATATAATCTAAAACACATTTGTTTGATTAATATCAACGACTCATAAACTCAAGATATTTTATAGAGAAATTAGAAGTGTATGTGGCCTTTTTATGCTAAAAAGTGGGACACACTATTATGCTTTGACCCATCCACAAAAGCATGATGCATTGTTATATGTCATCAGAGATGAATATAAAATGTTAGCAAGAGATAACTCATCCGAGAAACAACATGATCCATTTAATGATGTTATTTAACCTTTTGGAGGTACCAATTCCACCAAGGGTGTTCAAACAATTACCATTATTAAATGCCTACCCATACACCCTTGGTTACACGTATTCCCCACCAAAGCTTTAGATGAAACACAAGGTTTCTCTCATATTTCCACACTTATCTCTACCCAACCCACCTATATACATCCTACAATGACTATGCATATGACATCACCAAACTCACCTATTCCATGATCCCTTGAGTAGACTCTTTTAGCTATGCAAGCTAAGGTGTTACAACTAAAGCAAGGTGATTCTAGAGCTAGTCATTATATATACTTACTTGATTTGTTTCACAATGCTTTAGCCCTAGATATTTCAGCATCCCCTTTATCTATGGGTTTCATGGCTCCCAATATTCTAGTGTATGATGGTTAATGTGATCCCAAATATTACCTCAAATCCTTCCATATAACATGTTTGGATTATGAATTCAATGACAATTGGTTAACCAAGATGTTTCCATGCAGTCTTACGATTATGCACTTCAATATTTCTATGATCTCCCATCTCAATTAGTAAATAATTTGATCCTTTGGCAGACCAATTTCTAACACACTTCTCCATCAACATCAATGAAAAATTATCTTATGTTTAAATTTCCAAACTCAGGATCTAATGAGCCATTTAGTGATGATGTATTATGCTATAAGACCATGTTATCCAAGATGACCAATCCTATGGCCAATAATGAACTTCAAGGTATATTCAATCACATTTTTCTAGAACCATCCATGAATCTATTGTATAAATAAATTCAATTACTTCAGTGAGTTATGTCATACAATTAGATATTGAGAAGTAAAATGCATTGCTTTAAACAAGCTCAAGTACACTCCTAATGCTACAAATACTTCCACTACTAAGCTTCAAATCAAGCCATAGTACAAGGCTAAATCAAATGATAATAAGCATGAATCCAAGACTACAGTGAATGCAGTATCATAGCCTACAAATCGTCTTCTCCTATTTGCCCCACTAAAGAGAGTTTTCACAGTTACCACAAGCTCCACATTTTCTATTGACCAAGTTACTAGAGTCTAATCTCATATCTATTCCTCCCCATTTGAGGTTGATATGAGCTGACCACTACCCAAGGGATATGATAGTGACATATACTTTGACTATCATCATTGTATTGGACATTGTACAAACATATGATATATGTTAAGGAATAAGATGCAAGATCTCATTGATAACTATACAATTGAGCTTAACACACCCACAAATAATTTAAGACCACAACTTAATGGGAATTAAAAGATACAAATCTATTTTGATCCTCTTCCAAATAATCAATCATTAACAGAATACCAAGATACTAATCAAGTGCATTTGGCATATAATGCACACCCTCCTCCTACTACATATGGACACCCCATGGATATTATTCTTGGCACAATGACAATGGTTACAACATGGAGACCTACAATTACATTCGATGATAATGAGATTGTGGATGATGATTATGATCTCAATTCTTTATTTGTATGAGCTTTTATGGATTTGAAACCCATTCATGTTGTCATGATAGAAAATCGTTAGAATAAGAATGCTTGCATAATGACACTCTTACATTTTATTTGATACATACATGAGGATTTGATGGAAATAACTAGGATAGTCAAAGGAATTTATGGACACCAAAAAACACTTTGAGACATATTTTGATATCAGCTCTTATGGTAGGCTCTATAGTAATTATTACACCATTCCTAGTCCTAATGAGTACAAGGGTCTTAGATATGTTATTGAAACATCCTTGGATACACAAGATCTGCATATTCCCATCATCAATGCATTGATATTTCAATTATATCCATTGCAATAGGGTGGTGACAATTATTGGTATTTAATACGAGTATCCTCTTGCACCATAGGTATTTCCTCCACCCCCACCACCATCATAGTTGGTCGTTATGCCTAAACAACATTGTGCTCCAGATATAGTTATTACACATATTTAGTATTATTTTATTGATCCAATTACTATATTTATTCAATATTATTCTTTCGAGCTAGTTATTACACCTATTGAGAATCATGTTACTAAGACAGTTACCACACATATCCCAATATATTATACATAGTCATTTATATGTCCTATTCAGTTCATTCTATGCACACCAATCAAAGAAGATCTTTGGACTTTCATATAAAGCCAATACTACAATGCCCATTACATTAGAGGGCCGTTGAAGATTCGCAACAACCAATATTCACTCCATATCATAGACTACACTTATTGATAGTTAGGTGTGTTATTAAACAAATACAAAGACATTATTATTAAATGATACAATATTTTTCTCCAAATATGTTACATCCTCTAGTCATATACATGACACCATAAGTGATGATGATGAGGGTTATAACACAACACAAGATCATCTTTTAGATCCAAATTTAGATTTGCATCCAATTCTGCATCATACCACTTGTTCTCACAGTGTGACCCTTCTGGTGTTCCATGACCATATTGGTTGATTGGTTATCATCTTTCTTGAGCACATATTCTAAAAATAGTAAAAAAATACAAAAAAATAAACATTTCAAAAAATAAAAAAATTAGGACTTGAGAATGACATGATTGCTAGTTTAAATCGTTTCATGTCTTATTTATCACATGTTTGGTACATTAAATATCATTTCCATAAATACATCCATTTCACAAGGTACATGAGTGATATGCAGGTCATAAAGATACACATGATATATGGATGCATAAATTTTGGATCATTCCTATACTCAGGGACCATGCCAATGTTGGAAGCATATTTTTCCACAAGTTACACTATTACAATTTATATATTTCTATGACCTTTTCATTTACCAAGCTGAGCTAATTTGATTGATTACATATGCCTTGATATTTCTCAAGATTTATATAGTGTTACATGGATATGTTACTTTAGTATATTGTGACATTTACATATTTAGATGGTGTAGACTAATTCTTATGTTATATGCTTCGATGTTTATTTTTATAATAGGCTAGACATTTATTTTCTATTATTTGTGGCTCCTTCAAATTATTTTTGTCTCCTTCACATTTTTTGTGTAGCATTTATTTCCCCTTGTTTGTGGTTCTTTGGCCTTGTTTGTGCAACATTTATTTCTCCTTGTTTGTGGCTCCTTAGCCTTATATGTTGTGGTATTTATTTCCACTTTATTATGGTTCCTTGGCCATGTTTGTGTAACATTAATTGTTCCTTCTATGTGACCCATTAGTCTTATGTGTGACATTGTGAGCTACTACGTGTAATTATATTATGTAACATTGCTTCTTGATATTGATGCAATTATTCAGTTTGTGAGTGTTGTGATCCATTTCATGCACCTCCCCCTTGTGTGCCATGATCCATATCATACACATTTTCTACATAGACTTATCCAATATATTTATTAGTGGCATTTATTACTATGTGTCTCATTGCTATATACAAGTTGACATTAACACTTATATGCCCTTGCATTATATATGTTTCATACATGCTTCAATGACATATTCAATACTACAATGAGATACTCTCCACATATTGACATGATTAGGAATTAATACATTTTTTATACATAGCCTAATAAAGTTAAATCATTCTTTTTAGGTGAGTGACTTACATGCTATGTCCCTCACCTCAAAAGGAGGCATATTAATGGGCTTGTCACAGAGACTCAAGCCTCCATGAGCACAGATTATATATTTTTGCACAAATATTATATATTAAACATGTTTTAGAGTGGTTTAGATTTTATATTTGAGAAATTATATACATATTTCATATACATTTGGGGGCATATACAAAGCATATGCACTCAGATCACAGGGTATGAGTTGCAAATTCTCAAAAATTTCATATATGAGACACACATAGTGTGTGTGAGTGTGTGTGCGCGCGCGCGTGCGCATAGCATTCTATATCAGATTAGCACCAAGTAGTTCAAATTATGGGGAATGAAATTTATTTCATGCATACACATTTCTATATTTTACCAATATTAGCATCACCTCACCTCAAAAGGGGGCATATTAGTGGGTTATCATAAAGAATCAAGCCTCCATGAGCACATATTATATATTTTGGCAAAAATATTATATATTGCACAGGTTTCAGAGTGGTTTAGAAATTAGATGTGAGAAATTATACACATATTTCATATACATTTGGGGGCATATGCACTCAATTCACAAGGTATGAGTTACAAATTCTCATATTTTTCATATATGAAACACACATGGTATATAGATGCATACCATTCTATATCAGATTATCACTATTTAGTTCAAATTATGGGGCATGAAATTGTTCATGCACATTTACATTATGCAAATTTCTATTTTTCAAGCACATTTCATGGTGCTAAATAGTGTGTAACCTTGAATCTATAAATTCATATGTAGCAATTGATTTATATTTAAATGAGTAGTTTGGTTGAGGTTCTACATCGTTCAATGGCCTATCATTACTCCCTGAGCCCAATATGTAGCTCTCGCCTTTCATCTTGGGGTTACAAGATCAATGTAGATTAGTTACATGGGTTAGTGTGGTTGAGGTTTTGTGTCACTCAATATCTTGACATTATTCATTTTTTTGTTCTCTAATGGGGATTGGGGGCATTTTCCTTCTCAATCCATGGCACTTACCTTAGGTATACAAATTTGGGATTAATCATCCCCAATTCTTCAAAATGGTTAAATAAGAAGCACCATTTTGCAATGCTTCAATAAGTAAGTATCATCCTCAACAAAGTTACATTGAAACATGGTTCACCCACACACATGTAGTATTTCCTTTATCTTCAATTCAAATTTCAAGTAATGCACTTTCAAATTTATTTTTGTGGATATTGGCTGCCACATTTTCATTACAGGGTTTGCTTGGAGCAACATGCACATTTGGAGCCTTCTCCCAAAGACAATGTGTGTTTTCACAATCAAGTACATACTTATCCTTTTACTTTAGTATTTGTATTGCATTTCAATATTAAAATAAAAGGGAGGCATTTGTAGACACTAAAATGTGGTAATTGATATTTGACAATGTCAATTTTGACTTACGATCACCCTGCATGACTCTTGCACACATATGTAACTCGAATTCTCCATTATCTCACATCCACATGGTATATATGGGTCCAATCCTTCTAAGTTTTTATCAATCATCTATAGGAATTCCCTCAGTCTGTGCCAAACCAATAAATTATCATACTCATACATCTTTAGATCATCATATCACTATTATTGTCTCATATGCAGTAATGTTAGACTCAGAACATATCCTATGATGCTACCATCTGATTTTAAAGGTTTCTTCCTTCACCCAACAATAGTAATATTTAAAAATAAAATCACTCATATGGGTCAACCCATCTACATAGTGTGTTGGTGGTGTGATAAATTCCCCATATATTCTCCTATAAATACAAAATAGGCAGGCCTATTACCTATCTAACACCTTCCAAGCAAACACTTATCAAACATACTCAAACACTTTCAAATTTAAGATAATTTACCTATTCTTCTCAATTTGTCAATTAATCATTAAAAGTATGTCATTACCAAGTCTGAAACACTCAAAATCCAAGTTAAAGTTATCAATTGTCAATGATCAAGAGCTAGATCACAGGGTGCATATATTAAGCAAGCACAATTACACACATTTACCTAATAGGGAGAACTACATATGGTTTGACTTCCTTATTTAATTATTGGATATGTAGGTAGAGGTCAACCATTCAACGGGGAGTTGTTGGGGTTAGCTCAACCCACCTTTCTTCCCCTTTTTCAAGCCTAACTCTATAATTTCAAGTTGGCCTAGGGTTTTAAGTGAATTAGAAATATTAATATGAGCCACACACATAATTAGACCTCAGGATCATACACAAGTCTAAAAGATAATCAAGTGTGCTTGTGTGTATCAAGAAGAGGAGAAAAATATACACAAACAAAATTGTCAAACATGGAACGCATTGTTTGATAGTATCGATTTGAGGCTCACGATATCGTTTGGGTGCACATAAAGGTTTAAATCCTTATCTATGAAAATTTCAATCTAGTTTTATACTCTTTCTACTGCTTGCCTACAATCTCAATCTTCCATAGATCAGTTAACCACTAAGTATCTTAACCCTTTGTTGTACTTTTGTATTTAGTAAGCTAGATCAATTTCAATCATTTAAATTCAGATTTGTATATATTTTTAAATATTTTAATATGAATTCATTTACAAAACTTTTATACAATTAGGGTTAATTAATCATAATTAATCCCAATATAGGTAAAACAAACTTAATCGACCATCGGCTTGCCAAACTAGCCAATTGTTATGTGTATCCATGTTCAAGTTTTGAAGTCATGATAGAAAATGGAGAAACTTTAATTTATAATATAAAATTATGCAATGTATGAAGTGAGGGATTATAATTTGAAATTAGGCATGTACTTTTCCATGGCTATGGTACCCAACTTAAGGTGAGTTCCGCCTACCACCCACAAGTAGATAGTTAAACAAAAATTATCAACAAATGATTGGAAACATATCTATGTTGCTTCACATCAGATCAACATCATCATTAGGTCAAATCCATTCACAAAATGGTGGTACAACTCCACATACCACACTACCACCAAGATGACACCATATGAAATCGCCTATAGTTGGCCATTGCCATCTCTTCAGACCTACCTTCTAGGTAGTTACATGGTCCAAGTAGTGGATTTCACACTAACATGTGCAAAAATATCCTTCAAATTCTCAAGGATAATCTCCATCTCATGCAAAACTGCATGAAGAAACAAACCTAACAACACTGCTCTAAATGTGCTTATGACATAGGGGACATAGTTTTTCTCCAGCTATAGCCTTATAAGTAGTCCTACTTGAAGATGAAGTATCGTTAGAAACTAACATTGGTTATAGCCTTACAAGCAATCCCCCTTGAAGAGAAAAGATCAACAAAAACTAACACATAAGCTTTACGACCCTTATAAATTACTACAAAAGATAGATCATGTGGCATACAAGTAAGACCTTCCCTCTTCTTCCAAGATCCATCTTTTTTTTCATGTATCTTATTTGAAGAAGGTCATTGGTCAACATGTTTGAGCCCAAACTGCATTACCCAAGCTTGATAATAAAGGATTTATCCTCCTATAACTTGAGACTATCTTAAACAAATAATCACACCAACTCTGCACCCACACTATACAACAAAAGACAATGGCGTGGCATGCAACTCGAAGACACAACATGGGAACCCTAACGACAATTAAAACAAAAGTTTCCTAATCTCAAGCTTTGAGGGCAAAGCATTTTCAAGAGGGAGGGCATGTTAGGACCCTTTCATCCTAAGTATTTGTCTTATATTAGATGTTATTAATAAAATTTTGGATGCATGTACTTTCTAAGTCATGCCATTAACTATTAATAATTATCTCACATGTACGGGTAGTAGTTGTCTTAAGTAAACTAGTTTAAATAGAGAGCAAGTGCAAGAAGAAAAGTTATTTATTGAGTATTTTGTATTGAATCGTGCTCAAAGGAGGTTGCACCCTCAAAGAGGCCTGCTATACTTTGTAATGTGATAATGTTATTTCAATACAATATTTCTATCTTCTTTTAGTTGCAGTACATAGTTTTTATATTTATGTTGCTAGATTAATTTGTGTATCTTTTGTACGACAACATTGATGTGTCATTATTCGCTTACCTTTGTCTTTTGGTTTTACTTTTCAATAAGCAAAGTTTGCATTTCATAGCCTAAGACTTTTGTAAAGAGATCTAATAACAAATATGTTCATATCATCAGTATATTCTCATGGACTTACTAGAGTAAAACTTATTTTTTTCAATTTCTCATCAATGTCATTGTGGCAGTCATTATTGTCTTCATTATCCTCTTTAATAGTGTTACTTTCTCCAAACTCAAATGTTGTTAATTGGTCTATTGGAATATAATTAAATTCTTGGGTCCCATAATCCTTGTTTGACTTCTATCTAAATGAGGCACAAGGTTCTCTTGGGGATAAATCATCTAACAAAATTGGAAAGGTATATAATCTACTTGAATTGTGTGAATAGTACCTTTATGCACAAATTTCAAACATGCGCAATGGAGGATAAAACATTCTTAACACAGATCCAAGGTCTCCCAAGTAAAATATTATAGCTTACATCATTGGGTATGACATATCACATAGTTTCTAATGTTTTTGGCCAAGAGTTGAGGTCAATGTAATTGTACCAAGGTTTATTCAATCTTGATTGTTGAATCCCTTGATAATCATACTTAATCTAGCTAAGGCCTCTCTGTTATGTTGTGGAGCTAAAAGCTTCACTTAGATGCAAACATGGAGGTTGCTGAGTGTCACAGTCGCTGACGTCGGTCAGGCCAACCGATGTCGGTCAAGTGGAGACAGGAAGCTGCTGACATCGGTCAGAGATCGGCTGACGTCAGTCATCCCCAGACAGATAGGGACCGACATCGATCTCTTGTGCGGTTCTAGAACTGTGAGTTTCACGAACAGTTTGTTAACAAATCGGTTGTTTGCATGTTAAAGGCTAATTTTAGTCTTGAGTTGTGGTTTCTAATTATTTTAATTGGATGTCTAATTATTGTTTGGCATGGGATCTATATAATAGACTCATGAGTTGTATTGTAAAGTGTGCTAGATAGAGAGAGCAAGGTTAGCTCCTTTAGAGGGAAGAGAGCAAGGTTAGCTCCTCATAGTGCCACAGTGCTAGTTAGAGTTGAGCTTGGTTAGCTCATTCAGTGTGAAGAGAGCAAGGGTAGCTCCTCTTAGTTCCATAGGGGTGTCAAGTGTGTATGATCAAGTAGATCTACGGGATAGCAAGATCTGGTAGAAGATCCACCGGGGTATTGGTTTGGAGAATCATAAAGACTTGGTGAGGCAAGGACACGGGTTCTTCAGGGTGTAGAGAGATCTACATGTGTAAGTAAGATCAGTTGTGTTGCAGGTTGTGCAAAGGTGATCTACTTAGAGTGCGTTGTGTACTCGGTTGAGTATGTGTGTATACCGATGTACTGGCAGTAGTGATACTGACTGGTTGGAGGTGAACAATAACTCTGTGTTTGAGTTGTTTGTTGTGACCATGATTGAGAGAGAGAACTCTTGAAGAGATTTACTGTTTACGCCCTAGAGGTGTGGGAGCCCTAGAGGAGTGTGAAGAAGATTGTGCGATCTTCTTTGTTGTATTTCTTTCTAAAAGAGTATTAATACAATTGGGTATTGTCTCTCATATTCTGTGTTGTTTTTGAATTTTTAGTTACTTGTTACTTTTAATTAAATTTTGTGTTTAGTTGCTTATACAAAGGTAATCAATTGTGCTCCTAGATCCTAACAGTTGGTATCAGAGCTTTATGTTCTAAATTCCTAGCAGGTGGAATCAGAGCTGTGTGTTTGTTCAAGAATCCTGACAAAGTGGTATCAAAGCTAAGGTTGCAGGGAGCAGGTTTGTGTTTGATTACAGGTCACTCTCAGGAGTTTCTGATTGAGTGGGAGTATAGCAATGGCAGAAGAAAGTACACTAAGAATGGAAGAATTCGAAAGCAAGAATGATCAATTACGATGTTATGAAAAGAAAGAGCAGGTAAAGAAAGATTGTTGGTTGGTAGAAGATCAGCATAAAGGAGCATGTGTTGCAGGTATTATTGCACTGGTTATTCTTATATGTTCTTTGGATAAAATAGAATCTTGGTTTATAGATTATGTTGTCTCTTTTCATGCAGCCCCAAATAGAGTATTTTTCCATGTTAAAGTTCATGGAGACTTTGGAAATATTTATTTAGGAGTTGGTGAGCCTTGTCAAAGTTTTGGCAAAGGAGAAGTACGGCTAAAATTGAAGACGGCCAACACACGGGTGTTGAAGGATGTCATGCAGGTCTCAGTCTTGAAGATGAGGCTAATTTCTTCAGAAAAGTTGGGTGATGAGAGATGCACAGTAACTCTCACAGCGGATGCACTTGAATTAGCAGGTGGTAAGAAAGTAGGTATCTTTTATCTATCTACTTATATTATTGATTCTTCTTCTGTTGCGAAGACGTGGCTTTGTAGGCTTGGTCACATGAGCAAGAAGGAGATGCATGTTCTTAAGAAGAAAACAGATGTGTTTGACAAACCTAAGAACTGGAAAGCCTTGGTGTTTATGGAGGAGATGATGGACAGAGATCAGCAGATAGGATTGAATAACTCTGAGCAAGGTAGTTTGGACAGGATTTTGATCTAAAGAGAGCTCGCAGATAAAAAGTCATCACTCACAAGAAAACACAGTTACCGATGTTGGTCAAGTGGAACCAATGTCGAACAGGCAGGTACCGAAGATGATCATGTGCAGATCAGAGCCGGTAGTGTCGGGCGGAGCATCACAGGTTGTGTGGTGGTTGGTCTTGAAGATTGAGCTTGAAGAGGGATACAAGCCAGAAAATAAACTAGACGATGTACAGGTACAGGTACAGGTGCAGCTATTTATCTCTAAGTGGGAGATTGTTAAGTTGTGGAGCTAAAAGCTTCACCCAGATGCAAACATGGAGGTTGATGAGTGTCACAGTCGCCGACATCGGTCAGGTGGAGACAGGAAGCTACCGATATCGGTCAGGGATCGACCGATGTCGGTCATCCCCAGACAGATAGGGATTGACGTTGGTCACTTGTGCGGTTCTGAAACTATCGATTTCACAAACAGTTTGTTAACGAACCGGTTGTTTGCATGTTAAAGGCTAATTTTAGTCTTGAGCTGCGGTTTTTAATTATTGTAATTAGATGTCTAATTATTGTTTGACATGAAATTTATATAATAGACTCATGGGCTGTATTGTAAAGTGTGCTAGATAGAGAGAGCAAGGTTAGCTCCTTCAGAGGGAAGAGAGCAAGGTTAGCTACTCATAGTGCCACAGTGCTAGTTAGAGTTGAGCTTGGTTAGCTCCTTCAGTGTGAAGAGAGCAAGGGTAGCTCCTCCTAGTTCCACAGGGGTGCCGAGTGTGTATGATCAGGTAGATCTGCGGGATAGCAAGATCTGGTAGAAGATCCACTGGGGTACTGGTTTGGAGAATCATAAGGACTTGGTGAGGCAAAGACAAGGGTTCTTCAGGGTGTAGAGAGATCTACATGTGTAAGTAAGATCAATTGTGTTGCAGGTTATGCAAAGGTGATCTACTTGGAGTGCGTTGTGTACTCGGTTGAGTATGTGTGTATACTCGGTGTACTGGCAATAGTGACACTGACTGGTTAAAGGTGAACAACTCTATGTTTATATTGTTTGTTGTGACCGTGATTGAGAGAGAGAACTCTTGAAGAGATTTACTGTTTACGCCCTATAGGTGTGGGATCCCTAGAGGAGTGTGAAGAAGATTGTGGCATCTTCTTTGTTGTATTTCCTTCTAGAAGAGTATTAATACAATTGGGTATTGTCTCTCATATTCTGTGTTGTTTCCGAATTTCTAGTTACTTGTTACTTCTGGTTAAATTCCATGTTTAGTTGCTTATACAAAGGTAATCAATTGTGCTCCTAGATCCTAATAGTTGGTATCAAAGCTTTATGTTCTAGACTCCTAACAGGTGGAATCAGAGATGTGTGTTTGTTCAAGAATCCTGACACTCTCTACCAATATCCAACAGTAGAAAAAGATTTCACTAAAAATATTCAATCTTGAACCATTATCAATAAACATTATTTTAATTCATTTGCTACCAATGATGAATTGAATGTGCAAAGGTGAGTGTTGATAAACGACATCCCTTCAAGGTATTTCATTATCCTCAGAAGTTTTGGTCTTATAAATATGTTTCAAATATATAACAATAGAAGCAAAGTAAGATGGTTGAGTATCACTTGAAAACGTAGTATCTTCCAAGTATAGAGAATGTCCTTATGAGTGGTTAATCTTCTAAGCAACTGAGGGATAGATATTTTCGCCTAGGTATTTTGGAGTTGATCCACAATACCAATCTTTTTCTACACAAGTCTATGAGCTGGATAAAGATTCGTAGGAATGTTTTGGTGGTTCATTTCTTCTACCACTACTTTTTAAGCCCTAGTTTTCCTTTATATTGTATGATTTACATAATATGTCATCATGCACTCAACATCTTCTATGTTGGAAGCAAACTCCTTCACATAAGACTTATGTTTGTTCTATAATAATTTGAAGCCATACTAGGGGAACTAGGGTTTGAATGAAAAACACATGAAACACTCCAACAATAAACACATGAGACACTAAATCAATTTCAAAATACTAAATGAATAATTTAGCTAGGGTTTGGAAAATTTGGAAGGAATTTGAAGTTAAAAGGTTAAACCATTCAAGTGCATGACCCATTAAGCTTTTAGGAAACAAATGCACGAGATTGTCATCATTATGGAGATAATTATGACATGAAACATAGAATGAGTGCAAGTGAAAAAATGGGTTGTTATTTCCATTAAATAGTTCAAATTTAGAAATTTCTATAGTTCATTAGAATGGAATTCAAACATTTTATGACTTTATAGTAAAGACTGCATGGAATAGATTTGGAAATAAGGTCTAGCATACAGGGGTGTTCATGAAAAAATTATAACAAAATGCTAGGGTTTTGCACTGTGGACTTATGAATTTGAGAAAATGAAAGGTTAACATTATGAGCTAATCCGAAATCACATTAGTCAAGATATGTGTTCATGTCTCTGAATAAAAGGTTGTAGACCAAGTTCACAATAGATAAATTAAATAATTGAAACAAATAAATAAATCAATAAAGAAATGAAATACATATAAATAACTAAATACAAAAAATAATAAATAAATGATTAAATGAAACCTTAGTAGATCATGGTAAAAAAGCCAAATTTTGAAGGCCACTCATGATCATAGGACGGTCAAAAAATTTGAAGGATTATAAGGTAGAAAAGTAATCTTTGTTGTTTCCTGCTTTAAAGATGAAATGTCTTAATGTTTGGAGGGCAATGGAGGGGTGGGTATTGCCCACAAGTAGGAGGTGGAATAGGCAACTGTGCATGGTAAGGTAGAGCAAAGGAGAAAATAGCACATAGCGGGACAAGGGTGTGGATATTGGTAAGTGGCAGGGGAGTTGGAGTGAGTTGCAATGGAGATGGTGGGATAGATTAGACTAGGAGTGGGGCAATCGGGTGTAAGAGAAAGAGGGATTGCAAGTGGTAGCAAGGCGGGTGTGAAAGAACAATTAGGCACACAAGATAAAGTGAAGTCATGCATGGGCAGATAGAGCAAGTGGAGGTGCATAGGTGAAGGGGTGACAATAGTAGAAAAGCAATGCAATAGAGGACAAAGAGGAAGACAACCAATGGTTAGACAACACACGAAAAATGGGGATATTTGGGGAAACATGGAGGCTATAACGCAATAGCCACACAAATGGGAACACACAGGTGATGGGGGAATTTGCTAGGGGAAAAAGATATGCGAGTGCGAGGGTTGGGGTACGGAGGGAGGGAGGGTAAGTGAGGAAGATTGTAGGTGGTATATAGATATGGTAAGTCATTTGGGTGAGGAAGATTAACAAGTGGAGCAATAGAACTATTGGAAGAGGGCACATGGGTGAAGGAACAACAAACAATGAATGGAAAGGGCTAAGTGCATACAATTAATTAAACACAAATAAACCAACAATAGACAAATGCAAAATGAACGAAATAAGATAAAGTACAAATAAAATAAGGGCAATCACAAAAAAATGGCGAGTTGTCGTAAAAAGTACATCAAGGTCATGCAATAAAGTATAGGAGCGAGCAAAAGGTTCAATAAAATACAATCATACAAATCCAAAGAAGGCATGGACAATATAGGGTCAAAATTGTAGCATCCTAAATGATCCTACCTTAAATCAAGCATTATAATTCAAAGAGAAAGACAACCAATGGTCAAAGAACACGGGAGAAACGAGTATTTTAGGGCTAGCATAGGGGCTAGAAGGCAATATCCACATTAAGGGCACACAAGCGCTAGGGGAAGCTACAAAGGAGGAAGGTGTGTGAGTGCAAGCGTTCGGTTGCGAAGGAGGGAGGGTAGGTGAGGAAGATTGCATGTGGGATATGGATGTGGTATGTCATCGGCGGGAGGAAGATTGATAGGTGGAGCAACAGAACTATTGGACAAGGACACGTGGGTGAATCCACAACAAATGATGAATGAAAATTAAATGCATACAATTAATTAAATACAAATAAAACCAACAATATACAAATGCAAAATGAATGAAATAAAATAATGGCAATCACAAAAGGAAGAGTTGTCTTAAGAAGTACATCAAAGTTATGCAACAAGTATAGGAACAAGTATAAGGTTCAATAAAATACAATCATATGAAATCCAAAGAAGGCGTGAACAATATAGGGTCACCAAAGTGTAGCATCCTAAATGTTCCGACCTCAAATTAAGCATTATAATTATAATTCAAAGACTAAGACAACCAACAGTCAAACAACACGTGAGAGACGGGGATTTTAGAACTAGCATAGTGACTATATTGCAATAGCCACACTAACGACACACAAGTGATGGAAGAAGTTGTAAAAGAAGGTGGTATGCAAGTGCAAGGGTTGGGTTGCAAAGGACAGAGGGTAGGTGAGGAAGATTGAAAGTAAGATATGGATGTGGTAAGTCATAGGGAGGCGGAAGATTGATAGGTGGAGCAACATAACTATTGGAAGAGGGCACATGGATGAATGCACAACAAATGATGAATGCAAATGACCAAGTTCATACAATTAATTAAATGCAAATAAAACCAGCAACAAACAAATACAAAATGAATGAAATAAAATACAAATACAAATAAAATAAGGGCAATAGCCAAATGAAGAGGAGTTGTTAAAAGTGCATTAAGGTTATGTAACAAACTATAGAAGCAAGCAAAAGGTTCAATTAAATACAATCATGTGAAATCCAAAGGAGGTGTGGACACCAAAGTGTAGCATCCTAAATGATCTTGCCTCAAATTAACCATTTATAAAACATGTAAAATTATTGCTAACAATGCTTAATAACATAATTGATCATAGATCAAATAAAGAGAGATGAGAGAATAGAAGTTTCTTATCTTCGTTGTGCCATACTATGATAGGTTTCACCTGACATCCTTATTCTGAATCAACCACCCCTGTAATATATAATTCTACTTAACACACAATATTAAGAAGAAAAAAGTGAGTTTAGCAACCTATGTTAGTGTTAGTGACCAGTGTAATGTTAATTGATCATCTACAATTGAAGCCCTTAATAGTGAAAACTGCAATATCAAAATACAAAAATTACAATATATAGATAATCTTCAACTTGTATATCAAAAGTGTTCCACAATAGAATGCTAACTTAGACAATAATAAATGCTCTAATGATTGCTTGCTTAATCAATGAGATGTGTTAATGATTGATTGTCTTTCATGTGTGTGAATAACCTTTAATGTCAAATGAACAACACTTTTCTGCTTATGACATTTAAATTCAAATAGCGGGGGCCAAAACATGGGAAAATAGGGAAATACAGGTGCTCTTGACTTAAGAGGCACCTAAAACACAAGGTAAGCATAGGATAAGATAGAAGATGCACAAGCTTACGATTTTAATTATGTGAGTCAAAAAGGAGGGCCCATATTGTCCAATTTAGATCGAATTAGCTAACATAAAAAAATGTGCTTAAATAAATGTAAATAAACACTTACGTAAATCCCATGGAGACGATTATTTTATTTTATTTTGAGTACACGTTCTCAACAGTCCATTACGATCTTTTGAAAAAGTAATTGATGATTATAAAATGCCATTCCTTCTCACGTTAACACCCAAAGAGGTAACTTGTGGACAAAAAAACTAGTCAAAATCCAAATTGATTATGCATTACTTGCACACCACATAGAAGCAAAATATCATACTTGAGTGTCATCAGAAGTGATGAACCACAATTATTACTTATACTATAAAAGTAGCTTGAGCATTTAACACAATCGAGTACGAACTTAATGAGAGATTAACCAGCTATGATATCTGCTTCAAATACCAGTAATTTTTAGAAGTCAGCCAGCGAAGGACTGCTTTTCTATCTTCACTCTGGCATCTCTATCAAAACCAAAGAAAAACATTACAATTCACAAGGCAAGAATCTACCCCCAACTCACAGTTGGAAAAATAAATTACACCATGATCAAATGCCCGTCTCAACTAGAATAAAATATAGACAAATTTCATGGTGAGATTAACAACCATTCTGCATATGCACATCAATGTCTTCTTCGCTCAACCATATATTTATGTGCAAAATACGAGAGGGAGAGAGATTCAAACAAACACCAACTAAGCAATGCCCAAACTATGCCCTACAATATGAAGTAAAGTTGGGAGACAATTTATTTCAAGAAAGATGCTTGTGAGACAAAAACCAAACGTCTTTCTGTCAACCTGAGAATCCATCTCTAAAAAGAAGCCTCATTTAACTCCAACTACAATTTTAAGAAACTTGAGTTTCTCTTTTGCCTTGATTAGATCAAAGGAATATTTGAGAGATGCGGGAGGTTCGACACCTGTGAAAACATAAAGTGCTTTTATTTCTTCAGCATAAGATGCATCCGGATCTTTTTTATATCCTACAATCTTTCTCACTGCGTGAATTTCTTCCCAGATGTTTTTGTCATCGTCGTCGTCGTCGTCATCGTCATCATCTGAATCCTGCAACATATTGCCACACTATCTTTACATCTTGCCATGAGCAACTTCTAATATTTTATCAACCGCTTTGATTGGTAGTTAGCATGTCACAACAAAAACATATGTCCATAATTAATGCTACTGAAGCTGAAAAAAAAACATTCCGCTAATACATGTCCATTGCCTCCATGCCACTTGCCAGACCAATTCTAAACAAACAACTAATTTAGCCAGTTTTAACAATTCCATTACAAATATTTGTTCTTATATAAGTTCTCAATAAGCTTCAAATTTAGTCTCTATAAAGCAGCATAAAAGTTTGAAGCAAGCGAATGCCAATGCAGGAAAATGTTATAAAAAGAGAGTTCAAAATACACAAACATTTCCATGTAAAGAATTTAACCGCTTTGTGTTCTTTATTTCTGGCTGCAAATGGAGAACAATGACATGAATGGAGCTGCTGCAAGAGTTTTTATTATTTAACTTTAAGTTTTAAAGTTTAAAGTTTATATATATATATATATATAATTTACTTTTTATTTTAAGGCAGGGGACGTGAATTTTTGGAGGAGACATAGGTCTCCCGGTGTCTATGCTTGTACCCCTAAAATTTTGAACAGGTATCCACTACTTTTGAAAGAAGAGAGTCATGCATGACTAGTTAATTGAAAAATTTACAAGTTATTACCCACGTAAACATGGCACCAGAAACCAAAAAAAGGTGGCTAAGTAATTATATATGGACCCCACTCGCTTTGTCAAATAATTGTAATATTATAGCCTTTAATATATCCGAATCCTCGTGCTAGTTATATATGTCTCATTTGAGCCTTAATATATACTTAATGTATCGACATCCTTGAGCTTATTTTGTGCTGTGCATGCCCTAAAGTGTTTACACTGGAAAATAGGACCTCAGGGCAAGGGCATCCAAATTAAAGGGTTAGACTTGAGGGAAAATTTTGAGAGGGCTAATGATTGGAGAGGAAAGTGTATATGTACCAAAATGTGTGCTGTTTTGCTGGGGCCAACATGCAAATATAAGCAAAGAATCAAGTGCTTCAACAGAATTCTACTAATTCATTAAATCCGTGAAAGTACTGTTAGGAATCAAGTTATATATTATAAGTCTAAACTAGAGAAAATCAGGTACATATGCTTTCTTAGGCTGATACACGTTCCCATATCAGAAATACATGTCATTACAGCTGAAATCCATCATTTACATGGATGAAATTTATGTGGCTATGCTGAAACGATGCCCTGTGCTATACCATGTACTGCCATTATTCATCCTCTTGTAATATTAGAATGCCTAATCACCCACACCATATATACAACAATGGAAAATGAAAAGAAATGTAATTACAGAGGTAACACAAGAATTTAACCTATAGAAACCCAATGTCATAAAAGACTGAAGTAAAAGATATGCTTTACTCCTCTCTTGGATTATGGAAGCTATCTAAAACCTTCTCATCTTTACACATTGATTATGTTTTTCTTTTCACCTCAATCTTCCTCCCTTACTAGGATGGATGCGTTCTATTGCTCCCTGGCTTGGTTGGGCTTCCAACCCTGCATTTCCTAAGGTTTATTCCATTTAATGGAAAATGAACCGACCTGGAAGGTTTATAAACATTTTGAGGTATCAAACGATTGAATTTTGATCTGATTTTCAGTGGGCATGTGGACACACATGTCAAGATGCTCAAGTTCGAATTTCGAGCCATTTGGACATCATTTGTCCAAGTAGTGCAAATACGACCACCTGTTTTTACCCTTTCGCAGGATCAAACATAAGTGTTTTGATTTGAATTGTTATGGGAATGTGGGGATATGTGCCACCATGCTACAGTTGAATTTTCAATTCATTTAGACTTCACGACCAAGTTAAGGCCAAAATACTATGTTTTGATCTGGACTGTTCCTCTGTGTGTTTGGAGAGTTAAATGATGGATTTTGACTTGAAACTTAGTGAGCGCTATAAGGACTGTATGAGGATACACCCCATCAAGTATAATTCCAATATGACTTTGGATAAATATTTTGTGGCCATTTTATAACTGTCATCTTCTAGTTATCACTTGGATCCGATTTGGATCACACCTCTCCAAGTTGGGAGGCTTTTCGTACCCAAAAATTCTTGCATTGAAAAGATGTAGTAGTGCCTTTCACCTTCTCTAGGAAATAGCAGTTTTCCCTACTCTAGAGTCTATGCAAGTGTATCTGATCTCACTCTCTTTGGAGTCTTATTTTGCTGCAAATACTTATTTTGAAGGTAACTCATGCTCAAGTGCTTAACCTTCGGAGTGTTATTCTCTCCATTCGAATGCTTCTTTATGGAGTGTCATGTAATACTTGTCATTCATGAGTTTTTTCATCAACTTGTTGGCTTGTCCTTGAAGTTTCCTTGTCCAAAGTGATGTTTATATCCTTCTCTACAACCAAACTTGGCAAAGTCACCCATGTACTACTTTGGTGTCTTGGTCTTATTCCCAAGATCCTGAATAATGACACTCAGAAAAAGACACTCGCGCTTCCAAAGATGAAGGCCAAAGACTCAATATGAGGAAAAAGAATGATGACAAAGGCACATACACTGGAATCCAGAATAATGGGAAAGGATAAGTGGATCCCATGAGATCTCTGGTAGGTCTTAGTAGGTCAACTGTAATAAAGTGGCACATTTGACCAGGGCCAAATTTGTCACTTACCCATTGCTTTCAGGTTTGTAAATGGTGAAACATGTCACAGCATGTTTCATGTTCGCCCATGGCCAGACATGTCACTTACTGTAGGCAACATTTTCAACCATGGATGAACATGTCACTTACAGACAGACTACATGTCCACCCTTGGCTGAACAAGAAAAGGAAGTAAAACTGTCACCTAAGAAAGAAAAACACTCCAATTCCCCATCTGTTGGTGTTCTATGTACCGAAAAAATTCTATCGACATTGATAGACATGTTTTCAAGATAAATACATGTTCTTGATGGTTCCAAAGAAGAGCACTGGCTTGTAATCTCATTGATTCCAGTTGGCTTGTAATCTTTCTGAAGTACAACATTTTGAAGTACTTCCTATCATAGCGTGATCTGAATAAGAGGAAGTCTAAAAGGGTGAGCACACTGCAAGAATTTGTCTTTGAACTTCAGTATTGTAAAAGGTAACAAAAATGTGGTAGTCAATGCCTTATCCAGAATTCTTGGAATTCAGTCTATTTCAGAAAACGGTTCTAGATTGGCAAGAAGATTTTGAGTTAAGAGTACACCAAGGATGACGAGTTGGCTGCATTATTGGGGGGTCAACAAGAATCTATGGCTGGGGACAGTAAATATTCGTTTTCACAATGGACTCTTTTATCACCAGGAAAGAGTGATTCCAACTCCCAAAATAAAATTTATGATGAAGGTAATGAATACATGTTCTTGATGGCTCCAAAGAAGAGCACTGGCTTGTAATCTTCTTGATTCCAGTTCGCTTGTACTTCAAATATTCGTTTCGCAATGGACTCCCTTATCACCAGGAAAGAGTGATTCCAGCTCCCAAATTAGAATTTTTGATGAAGGTAATGAATACATGTTCTTGATGGTTCCAAAGAAGAGCACTGGCTTGTAATCTTATTGATTCCAGTTTGCTTGTAACTTTTCTGAAGTACAACGTTTTGAAGTACTTCCTATCATAGTGTGATCTGAATAAGAAGTCATCTAAAAGGGTAAGCACACTGCAAGAATATGACTTTGAATTTCAGTATTGCAAAAGGTAACAAAAATGCGGTAGTCAATGCCTTATCCAGAATTCTTGGAATTCAGTCTATTTCAGCAAACTATTCTAGATTGGCAAGAAGATTTTGAGTAGAGTACACCAAGGATGACAAGTTGGCTGCATTATTGGAGGGTCAACAAGAATAAATGGCTGAGGACAGAAAATAATCCTTTCACAATGGACTCATTTATCACCAGGAAAGAGTGATTCCAAGTCCCAAAATAAAATTTAAGATGAAAGTAATGAATGAAAATCTCTCTTATACATCATTGAAACACATTGCATTCTTTGAAACTCATACACAAATGAAGAATGATAATGGCAATTTTATAGCAGCTTGAGGAATACCAAAGAAACAAAGCGGAAACAATTAAAATGTAGTATAGGAAATATGAATATACATGACCAAACCAAAGAGAAATATGTAAGAGTAGAAACTAATATTGTTATATACTCAAATACGCATTTACATTACTATCACAAGACCATGGAGAAGCACAATGAGAGCTCCCCAAACCATCCTTGGATATAACTATTTGAAACATCAACCAACCTTCGAATGTCAGCAGCAGACCTGCAGGTGACATCAGAACACCTGAAGAATTCAGCAGACCATCGAGGTGATGTCAAGAGGAAGACAAATCTGCATTAAAAAACGTGACGTCAACAGGAAGACAAATCTGCATTGAAAAACGTGATGTCAACAAGCTTATGTCAACAACAGGTCTATGAGAAGTCAGCAAGCTGACATGAGCAGTAGCAGAATCATACAGGGAAGTGATGTCAACAATTTTTTTGGGGTATTCTAAACAAGAAGTGACATCAGTATGGAACATTCAAACCATGTAGGTGTAGACACCCAAATTTGGCACAGAACCCTTATTTGCATGTTTTATTCCCAATTTAACTTATTTGGCAAACTTAGGTACGAACATGATGATTGAGCTGGTTTGAATGCAAACTATAGATCGAAACCCTACGAGTCAAAAATTTAAAGCAGCTTTACAAACACCTCGATCTTTTGCAGCAGCCAATGGAGGAAAAGGTTTTATTCGCCAGCCTTTACACATACCAAAGATAGATCCTCAAAACACTGAAACAGGGTGCATGAAGGTGGCGAATGACTCTCTGGTGGTTAATATCCTGCATGCTGAAATTCAAAACAGTATTGACAATTTGAAGAGGCGTGCTCTTATTTGTCGATTTTTGGGCTTTAGGCCTACCTTGCAAAACTTAGAATATGGGCTTCAAAACCCTAGATGACTTCAAGAGAATATCAAATCTTTGTTTACCCTAATGGATATTTCCTTGAGATATTCGCCCATGACAAGGACAGGTACCAGATATTCTGAGGCGGTCCTTGGTTTATGGAACAGTTGGTTTATTTATATAGCCATGGCACTCTCTTTTCAAGGTGGAAAAAGATTTACCTTCTATGGGGCCAATCTGGGTCAGGCTTTTTGGACCACCAGTTGAATTATGGAACCTTTATGTCTTTGCGGCAATAGGTAATACCCTTGGCACTTTTATGATGATTGTTGATACTTCACTGCATTTTGAGCACATTGTCTATGCAATAATCTGCGTCTAATAAACTTTAACAATCCCCTTCCTAAAAATATTACTTTGCCATTTAGGGACAGGGTTTGGGAACAAGAAGTTGATTATGAAAACATTCCTTTTAGGTGTAGACTTTGCAATGAGTATGGACATTTAACAAAGGATTGCAAACTCTATGTGCATGAAAAACCTAAGGAAACCCCTGATAAGGATGGTTTTCAGGATCCCCAAAAAACATATTGTTAAATCCAAGGGCCCCGATTCTGGGCCTTCTGTGTCTAAGAATCATTTTGATTCCTTGCCTATTGATGAGCCTATAGAGGAGGATGACCTAGTTATGGAAACTACAATACCTGAAATGCATTTTACAAAAGATCCTCACTCTGCCCCACTCGATCAAGGAAAACACATTATTGCTAATTCTAATTCTCCAACGGATCAGACTTTGGCCATAACAGCTCAAAAGATTACCAATCTTGTTAGAAAACATAAATTGGACAAAAGTGAGAAAATAGGCACAAATTTGGGGGATGATTTGGATGACCCTCCCTTTCGAGCAATAATCCCCTACTCTTCTTCTATGGATATCCCTTCCATTCCAGAGCCAAATGAAATCAGTTAAGCATCAAATAAAAAAATGAAAATGGACACTAATTAGAGAGCAAGCATGAAATCTATTGCCACCCACATTCAAAGGGAAGAAAAAAGATTTGTCTCTTTAGGAAGTGCAAAATAGGGATCACGGGTATATAAACCCAGTCAGACATGAAGTGCATTTCTTGGAGTATTACGAGTCTTAAAGGTTGCCCTTCTAAATGCAATGAAATTATTAGAATATTGAAAGTTCATAGCCCTCATATATTATTTCTTCAGGAAACCAAAGTCTCTAGTAGTAACATGAACTCTCTAGCTCAAAAGCTTTGGCCAATGGCTAATGTTTTGTCGAATGTTTCTCAAGGACCTTCTGGCAGCATTGCTTGTTTTTGGAACCCCAGGGAAATTGTGGTGGATAATGATTTGGTTGTGTTGGGTATCATAGCGATCCTTGCCCAGATTAGACATTAAAATCAAGAGGTTTTGTTCATCAATGTTTACTTTTCTTTTGCGTTGGAGGTGAAAAAAAACAGTGGAAGAATCTAGAATATATTATTCAACATTTTCCAAGAGCTTGGGTCTTGATTGGAGGAGATTTTAACGCTATTACTTCCTTAGAAGAAAAAACTAGTGGCATCAACAAGCTTGATGCTAATTCAAGTCTCATGCTGGAATACATTTCTTCTCTTAATCTTATTGACATTAAACCTGGTAATGGGCTCCTAACGTGGACCAACCGGAGATAGGGTAATGCTTTCATTGCAGATAAGTTGGACAAATTCTTGTTGACCGAGGACTTTATTGTTAATGGGCAAATCCATAAGTCTTCAATTCTCAACAATGTTGGATCAGATCATTGGCCTATTATGATATAAGTCTGGAATTCTTAATGCCTGAAATCTCCTTTTCGTTTCTAGCTAATGTGGCTTCGGCATGCTGATCTCAGGGACAAAATTCAGCACTGGTGGATGAGAGGTAAGCCTCGTCATGGAAAAAATGTGTTCATTTTTGTGCAGAAGCTCAAATATGTCAAATCCCAACTCATGAAATGGAATTGGGATGAATTTGGGGACATCAAGGTTAAAAAGCAAGAAATATCTGATAGATTGGATAAGGTCGTTGAAACCATTCGTCTGAGCACTATTAATGAGAAGCTTAAGCATGAGGAGCTCGATTTAATCAATCAGCGTGATGAATGGAATCTTAGAGAGGAAATTATGAGGAAACGACAATCTAGAATCAAGGGGATAAAAACTCGGTGTTTTTTCACAAATCCATGTTGATGTGGAGGTCTTTCAATCATATTTTTTCTCTTAAATCGGATAATGGAACTCTGGAGTTCTTTTTGCAGGGTATTTCTAACATTGCACTCAATTTCTTTTCTCATCTCTTTGTTGTTGTTCCTTTGGATATGGCGGCACAACAACAAATTCTCCAAGACACTCCTACTCTTATTTCTGCAGAGGACAATTGCTCTCTTCTTAATAGCATTTATTTAGCAGAATTGAGACAAGTTGTCTTCAGCATGAATAAAGGGAAATCCCCCAGGCCAGATGGGTTTCCTATTGAATTTTATCAGGAATTATGGAATATTATTCAAAAAGACTTCTTAAAGGTTGTGGAAGAAGCCAAAACTACTAAAGGTATTCTTAAACAAATCAACAAAACCTTCATTTCTTTGGTTCCAAAGGCACAAGAGGTAACAAATATTTCTGGCTTTCAACCCATTGTTCTATGCAATGTTTTTTACAAAATCATTTCCAAAATTATGGCTAATAGATTTCAGCCCCTCCATAAAATCATTTCCCTTTAGAAAGGTGGGTATGTGGCTAGTAGACAAATGCTTGATGAGATTGTGTTAACCCAAGAAGCCATCCATTCTATGCAACACGAAAAGACCCCAACTATGCTTATAAGGTTTGATCTCTCTAAAGCCTATGATAGGGCTGATTGGGCCTTCCTCTTAAGAATGCTTAGGCATTTCAGTTTTTCTGAAGAATAGATTCTTTGGGTAAAACGCTGTATTTCCTCAATTTCTTTCTCGGTTTTGGTTAATGGTTGTCCCACTAGGCCTTTTGGTGCCTCCAGAGGTAATCGACAAGGAGACCCTCTTTCTCCTTATTTGTTTATCATTATGGCAAAAAGTTTGGGTAGAATTATTACTAGAGATGGAGAAGAAAGAATTATTGAAGGTGTTACTCTTGCTAGGGGTCTTAAGCCAATGACGCATTTACAGTTTGTGGATGATTCTTCTCTGATGGGCAACGTTGCAACTCAAGGCTTCAAACTTTAATACGCTGCAACTTTTCAAGGCAGCAACTGGTCAGATTATCAGTGA
Source organism: Torreya grandis (assembly GCA_037957365.1). Classification (NCBI taxonomy): domain Eukaryota; kingdom Viridiplantae; phylum Streptophyta; class Pinopsida; order Cupressales; family Taxaceae; genus Torreya; species Torreya grandis. Next base: position 1,531,433 of record JARHVA010003776.1, read on the forward strand.
GGATAACTCAAATTTATTTCTTTCACGCATCTCCTAGACAGGAAGCTATGATTCTTGATAAACTTCACTTTTGAAAAGCTTCTTTGCCAGTTATCTACCTCGGTGTTCCCTTGTGGGAAAGCTAACTTTCTAATTGGAGCTGGTTAGTGGATAGGATGAAAACTAAAATTTCCAAGTGGACCAATGATGGCTCTCTATGGGGGGACGAATCACCTTGATCAAGAATGTTCTGCAAGCTATTCTCATTTACTTTTCTTCCATCTTGTATGTTCCCAAGGCCATCTACAAATAAATTGATCAAATATGCCACAAGTTTTCATGGATGGGGCCTCAACTTATTAAAAATGGTCTTTGGTGAGATGGAGTACGCTTTGTCTCCACGAGCATGAAGGAGGTTCGGGTTTTCATTCGGTTCATCTAAATGGTCAAACCTTAGCTGCTAAGATTTATTGGCGTCTTCTTCAGTCTCCGTCACAACTTTGGGTGCAAACCTTAAGAGCCAAATACGCTGAAAATAAACTCCCTGATCAAATTGTCCGGTTCTCCCTTCCCTCAAAAGGCTCTCCTATGCTGGCTGTTCTGAAAATTGGTGAGTATTTGATTAAGAACAAGTTGTTTTGGATCATCAAGAACGGTAAAAAGGCCCACTTCTGAACCGATTCTTGGGATAGTTATCTCCCTCTTGTTAAACAATATCCCCACTTTCATGAACTCGTGGAATAGATGCATCATGAAGATTGGATTATGGTTTTCAAGTACTCAAATAGGCCCAATAGGGAATGAGCAATTGAAAGGAAGTAGATTTCCCCTAAAGCTTGGCCGATTTGAATTGCGTTGGACTCTAAAATCCAACTTCTTCATATTCTTAAAGACAGATCTTTCTTACTCAGATGAGGAAGACTTATTAGCTTGGGGAGGACAACATAATGGAATCTACACTGTGGCGGATGGTTATCGTTCTCTTTGTCATCCTTCAATTTAGCCTCTCAAAAAGACTTTAAAGCAACTTTGGAGTCACAATTTGTGGCCTAAAGTTAGGTTTTCATCTGGCTTCTTCATGGCAGAGCTTTTACGGGAGATCAACTTATGAAAAGGGGCTTTAATGGCCCCTTTAGATGTGTCCTATCTAGAGATCATGAGGAAACTTTTCTCATCTATTCTTTTCGTGTCCCTTCATTACTGAGCAATGGCAGTTCTTGGTGAGTCTTTTGAACATCCCATGTATAGGTATTTCATCCCTGATTCAACCCCTTCAGGATTGGAGCTGCATTTTCTAGTTTGATGTCTTTTTTAATTAGATTCTTAGGGTTGGGGTTACTTTTGTCTTATGGAACACGTGGAAGAAGCAAAATGCTAGAATTTTCAAGCAGAGGGCCACTGATAGTGTTTGGATTTGGCAACACGCTCTTAATAATATCAAAAAATTGGTCATGCACTTGATGAAACATCCTGTAGCACCTTCCCAACGGGGGACGCTCATTCTTCAAGGTCTTCACATTGTTCCTTCTCCCCCTCGCTCCCAAGTAGATTCTTGTGGTAAGGGTCATTTATTTATTCCCCTCCCTGGCTTCAACAGAATCCATACGGATGGCGCTTCGAGGGGAAACCAGGTTATGACAGAGCAATGGAGGCATTGGTAGGGATTTGAATAATTCTATTTCTTTCTTTTTTCTACCAAAATTGGTATTACCACCAACAATTCAGCTGAAGGGCAAGCTATTGTGGAAGGTCTTAAGACTGCCTAGCAGGTTGGGCAGAAGAATATCTAGTTGGTTGCGGACTCTAAACTTTGGATTAAGTTGCTTTCCAATCCCAATTCTAATAGTTCCAAGTAGTGGAGAATTTGTAGAATTCTCTACAAAATTCAATTGCTTCAAGAGAAATTTGACAGGTTTATTTATTCGCATACTCCTCAGCGTTTTAATAAAGTTGCGGATGAACTTGTTAATTGATCTCTTGACCAATCTGAAGTGAAAGGCTTTGGTCCTCCTCCCTTACGGTGGCCAGCAAAGCAAAGGAATGAGCTCTTACACATGTTATACCTAGACAATAACAAAACTGCTTGCTAGAATTTTTGTATGGCCATTAGCTGATGTTGCTATTTTTTGGCTCTCAGTTGGTCATTGGCGTCCTCTTCATTGTTTTTTGCGGTTGTGGAGCGTGCTTCTAATTCTGGTCTTGATTGGAATTATGTTGGATCTTCTTTTTGACCTCGGTTTTTGCATGAGCCATAAAGTTTCAGTCTTGTTTGTTTTCTTGGCCAGTACATGCACGACTCGATGACTATTTATCTTTTGGTTAGGCATGCTCTTTGAGCATGCCGAAAGAGGCAGGCCAGGTGCGAGCCCTGGGCAATTTTGGTAGAAGAGATGCCCCTACCTCCTTAGGTCTTACCCAAATGTGGCATCTCTCTTGAGATGTTTTCCACAAAAAAAATATGTATATATTTGGCAAACTTGTAAATTTTAACTTGTTTCTAGGATGGCCTCAACCCCACATAAGTCAATATTTGATCCATAGAGCATAAAATCACCTCAACACTTATCCAAAAAAAATATGTTAGTACATTTGGATTACATATTATTCATTAGCCAGCCCTACCTTGAAGACGGAACCAAACTTATCTCCTGGACAAACCTATGGCTATATGGGCCCATCCTAGATAAACTTGAACCCATATAGGGTTGTCTCTTTTAGCTTTGTGGGTCCATCTCTTTATTACCATTGGTCATGATCTTTACCCCTTTTCATTTGTATTTTCTAGAATTGGCCGACGTGAGTTAGTTATCCTAGATCATCCTATAAATAAGAGGTCTTGCCAAGCCATTTGACAACTAGAACAAGAATTCGAAAGAAACAAAAAAAAAAAATCAAGAAAATTTGACATACCAAGAGTCAAGCCTAAAGCCAAGCTTCACCATTCAAATGGTGTTTCATTAAATCAAATCTTACACACTTGCAACACTTATCTATCTTGGTCTCTCTACAAATTCCCTTGTGACAAATGATGGTAATTAGACCTCAGTAGTTGCACTGATCAATTCTAGGGAAAAAAAGGTTGAAACCCTTTCTTGAGTTATTCCATTCACACACCACATAAACTATGTGGAGTTCTGATTCCAAATGTGTAGGATATGTATTTTGCAATGTTGCTTCAGTGGTTTCCCAACTCCATTACTTTTTTTTTGTTTTGGAGTTGCAAGCTAGGTCAAAGTAAAGATTCAACTGTACGACATATTATGCCTTGCACATTTGTGAAGTGAAGGTACAATCACAATCAGGGAGATAGAGAACATAGGCACCATAAAACCCAGACTGTGAAACCCTACAAAGACGCACTTGGCAGCACAGGAACAACACCAAAATGATCAGGGTTGCACAAGACAGGCTTGTACATATACAAGGTCGTCTCAAAGCAATGTGCAGGTCTAGAAACTCAAGAACAGGTCAACTACAGTCAACATAGTCAAAGATACTGACTCAAATGTACAAAACAGTCAAGATGTGATAATTTCTTAACTTCTTTGTCAATGCATTGCTTTGCTTTAACTTTCATTTGTGACACTTGGGCTTATTTCTATTATTTAGCCTCTTAGATAGATCTCAATCCTGTATTTCAGTTTTATATGCTTGGATCTATTTAATTGTAGCTTGTTTATAACTATTTTATGTAAAAAAATAGAATTAGGGTAAACGTAGATGGTGAACCTAACTCTTTCAACAAGCAACCTAGGGTTTCAACAACCCTTTTATCCTATACTTTCATGATTGATTTCAGATCTGATTTTCAGATTTGAATTCTTTGCATACTACACACAAACCCTAGTTTCTAATTACATATATGTCCCTACATAATGCAAGGATTCCCTAGGGTCTGACTTTGACCTACATTTGACCTAGGATTTGAATTTTGCATACATCTGCTCTAGGGTTTGACAAACCCTCATTCCCTTAGGGTTTAACAACTTCCTTCAAATCTGAATTTTCAGATTTGCGTCTCACACTAGGGCATCATTATTTTTACAAGTGGTTTGCTTGATTATAATCATGATTGATGTTAATGAAATGAATGCAAATACATTGCCTAAGGTAGATGTGAATGCTATCAGTAATGAAACAATGTATCAAATATCAATGTTTAAGGTATAACAACAGATCTGAAGGAAAATCCAAGTATCATTACTAATAGTATAAATTCAGCCCGGGATGAAGTCAGTTCGTACATAGATTTCCTTAGGGTTAAAGATAATACACCTTCACCCTCCCAACCAATAACATATAATGTGCCTATGGAAACTATTAAGGGCAAAGTTCAACCTTTGAATGAACTACTTGAAACCCCACGCATACCTTACGAAGAAGTTTTGACACTAATGTATTCACTAGGTGATGTGCAACCTACAATACAAACTCAATCTTTAGATATTGCTGCATATCACTCTTGAATGGGTTCTAATGTGACATGTGGGAATCATATATTACGCAAAATACTTAAATTTATCATTTCCATGTGACTTTGAAATGTCTAATTTCAAGCTATTTGATGCGAGTGGTGATCCCTATTTACATCTTAAGTACTTTCGAGCTTATATGGGGAAGTACAACATCAATGATAGTCTTACTAAAAGCACTCCCTAAGAGTCTCAAAGGTCAAGCCCTAGATTGGCTTCACCACCTTCCTAGTGGCTCATTGGACACATCTAGAATTTGAAAACACATATTTCGCACAATACATTGACAACAAAGGACCAAGAGTTACATTTGAAAGCCTTTCTTCTCTTCACCAAGGTGAGTCTAAACCTGTAACCGAACACATATTGAAAATTAAGTCTTGTATACACAAACTTTTATATCAATCATTAGACTTAGAAAAGCAATATATTTTTGTTAGGAGTTTAATCTTTCCTCTCAAAGAGAAATTAATTTATCATACTTGTACAACATTCAATTCTCTTTGTTATGAAAGATTGTCACTAGAAAAAAAGCTTGCATGTTCTCAAAGTGCTAATCATGTTGCAGGCAACCCTATTTCAAGCTCTTCAATTAAAACCACCAAACTCCAAAGGGGTCATCTTAAAAGTGAGTTAAGAAACAAGACATATATAAGCCATGAGAATCATGAGATTTCCCTGAGATAAATAGTTCTCCATGTGAAATACTCAGAAGCATGCTTCGAAGCAAATTAATCACACTACCACCAATACACATGATACATATCTCACATGGTTCATATAGGGCTAAATATTATTGTGCTTACCATAGGTGCCATGGACATTCAACAAATCGATGTTATGCTTTGAAAAATAAAATCATTGACCTCATAGATTGCGGTCATATTAACCTAAAAACACATCCTAATGACAATTCAACCTCCCCTGTGCAAGGACCTATCACAACAATTATAACATTTCCTATACAAAAATCACCTCTTGTTCCCCCTTCAGAACAAAAAAGAACTTACTCCAAAGGAGGCGTCATTGACTACAAGCAACGATAATATTACAAACATTGTTCAATTCAAGCAAAGTTTGCATAAGACCAAAGTTTCTAAATATACATCTAAGACAACTACTTTCAACAAAAAGGTAACTAATGCCGAACCTGCAAATCATATTGTAATTTTGGAACCTTTGACACTTTGAATCATACAAAGATGGTAAGGAATGTACTAATGTTTTGCTTGATAATTCTCATGACATTAGTACATGTAGCCTTACATTGCTAAGAAAACTGAGATATGAAATTTAAGATTTGAATAAAACATACTTACCTATACCACTTCAAACAGGACCAATTCAATTTCCTGTACAGCTTGGTCCAAAACATTGTTTTGTTACATTTCATATTGACATCACTTCAGTGCATTACACTGCTATTCCAAGAAACGGATGCTACACTTGATATAAACCATAATTATATTGAATATGGGTTTTTAGAAAAACCTATTCGCTCTAATCGAATCATACCAAATGAAGATGATGGCATTGTCATAATTCCCACTACACCTTCACAAGAATGTTTGGATGAATGAAACGATTAGTCATAAAAATTGTTACGATCATACATTCTATCATTCCCCCCAGAACAGAAGACTTTATTGGGTAGGACAGCCTCCTACCAAAATGCACTTCACTGAATATATTTCAGAGCAAATGGATGTGACTTATCATTTTTGTTGCTAATAAATGCATAATTTTTAATTTCATCACATACATTTTACACTACAATAATGTATTTCAAAATTCATTTTTGTGACATGATTAAACAATAACTAACCTAGAACGGCAGCATCATATTCAAAAAGCCATATTAGATATGCCTTTTTTGCATAACTTGGTCATTTTGACATTTCAATTATTCAATGGTCATGGGGATCCTCAAACGCACCTTTACACAACGTTTACTTCTATAGGTAATTGTAAAGACCTTCCTTTGATGATGCTTAAGTTGTTTCCTACAACCTTAATTCGTGATGCATTAAATCGGTTCTATTCTTTGCCTAGTAATTTGTTGTATTCGATGGAATGCTTGCAAAAAGCCTTCCTTGACAAGGACATCACTAATAACGAATCTAGAAATACATTCCAAAGCATTCAACATTTAAATCAAGATCCCAACGAAAGAATGCGTGATTTCATATTTCGATTTCATTGTCATATGCATTCATTGGTGTATCAACTCTGTGATTTAGAAAAGCAACATATCTTCATCAATAGCCTCATAAAGCCTATCAAAAGCAACTTACTGGGAACAACATATAGATCCTTTCCTCATCTTACATATAAGGCTATCAATCTAGAAGACAAGAAGCTGTGCCCCGCAATCAAGTTAAACAGTGTACATACCGATATTCCAATCAACAAAATGCCAAATACTTGGATTAAGAAGAGAACAATACCATCTGCTAAGGTTTTCACCAAACCAACTAAATCTTCACATACTCCTATGGTCACAAATGCAGCAATGTTAACCCTGGAACACATTTTAACTCAATTTACATACTTTTTTAAGAATCAATACAATATACTGAGATGTTTGTTGAACAAAGACATAATCAAATTGTCGCCTATGCCAAACATAATTTCCAACTGTAGACTAACGTCTAATAATGATAAATACTTTTGCACATATCATGCAACAAGAAGGCATTCAACAAAGTGCATTTCTTTAGGAGACAAAATTCAAGAGCTAATTGATCTAGGTAAAATCATGCACCCTCACCACATCCATTGGAAAGGACATTATTTACAAAGAAAAACCACCTTTTAAAAATACAACAGATGTCAACACCAGTTATCAAATCCAATGTAATCAAGACTTGGATAAGGAAGATCACTTCTTTTACGATTGCACATATTGGAGGGATACCACCCCCATCAAAACAAACATTAATGCCTTATGGGGCAACAAGGGTTTCTACGCATACATCTTTAGAACCCATTTGTATTATACATTATGGTTGTTTAATTTGCTACACACTTCGTATTTTGTTTCAATTAAATTCTAAAATACAAAAACATTAATAACATACAAAAATGTTTTGGTGATCATCATCAAATGCATTTTTATTGTACTATAGCCTTGTGCATAGCTTTATTCTTATATATGTTGTGCCTTACATGTATCTTCTTCCTAGTACTTTATCAAAATTGCAAAATCCAAAAACATTCATAAAACACAAAAATACAAAAAAAATTAATTGCCTTTATCATGTCATCGGATACACATCATTCCTATCACTTATGCATCCACATTTTCACCCTTGCTTTTTGATAGTATACCTTGATTTAGGTAAGAGGCAGGATAATCTGGCTAGAATGCTTATGATTACATTTACGGCTCTCCCAAGGGAGGGACATCGCTTACTATGTTAAGCAACCACATTTGTTTTTTAGAGCTAACTTTACATCTAACCCGTTTCTTACTAATTACTGACATGAACTATACATATCTTAATTGTGTACATGAATCTGTTCATGCTTTTTTTAACATATTATTACATTGGAATAATACATTTTATACATCATCATCCTCAATTCTCTGACTCTGATTTAGGCCTCCTCCTTGGTTTGATTGCATTCTTCTATTTTCTAGATTTCAGATGGCACTTACCTTCCATTTGCATTAACATTCTTCTAGCCACTTGTTTCATATTGCTTGTTGTGTTTCATTGACCTTGACCATTTGACTGTTGGTCTCATTCTTAGCACTTACACTAGTCCTCTCCATGATGACAACATTCTTATCGGGGCATTATGTCATAGCATGCATTGAGTTCTAAAGGAAGCCTATAGGTGCTTGGAATTCTCATCTTATTCTTCTAGTTTGCGAACCTTGTTCATTTTCTTTCACAAACAGCCCCATGTTTTCTTGTGTTAGTTTCTATCTTCTTCAGCGTATATAGCTAAAAAAATCAAAAACATGGTTCCATACATGATCATATCTATTTTCATATGGAGGCATCATACCCAATCATGATCTTTATCAAATACATCTATGTGCACATCTTTGCCTTTGGGAGCATTTAACCCTTGCATGTTTCTCATTGACATATTATAAGTTTCTTTGAGCATGATTTTAGCATAGTTTGGCCACTCATAGTTTTCTCTTACGCATCGTACTGATTAAACATGTGTCACTTCAACAAGCCATATTACTTTAATGCCTTGCCTTATTTCATTTAGTCGAGGACATTCATGTCCTTGGCACCTTTTACATCTTAGCATTGCTTGATTGTCATACACATTATTCACTTGTCTATATCTTCCACATTGTTGTACATGACACATATTTGACTATGGAGGGGCATTGTACCCACACATTTTTTCTATATACAATTGGCACTACATATTCTTAATTTCAAACTCTACACTTTACACACTACATAGACATATGTTGGTTGTCATTGCTATATTTGACCTTCTTTGAGCATTTTCATATTTGGGGGTAGGAGGTCTTCCCCATGTTACAATTCACTTTCTATCTTGGCCTTGCCACATAGTTGGCTATTTCATGTCATGACATCTAGATTTTATACTACACTTTGGGACCTATATTACATATTTTGCTTACACTATTTTATGGAACATGATACTCGATATAGTCTTCATGTGCTTTATCACGCTATGTTTTCATACTTGATGCTTACATAGCTCATATATTGCCCATCAAGGGGTGGAAACATACCAACATTGGAAAAATTCAAAAATATTGGCAAAATTCAAAAATTCAAAAACATTGTTTTATACATGTTACATGTTCGCCTATTATAGAGGTTTTCATTATCCATGGTTTATACATATATGTTTTTCACAATAATTCTTGAGTGATTGATATGCAGATTCATGGGTTTCATAATATTGAATTTCACATAGTGCACCCACATCTTGGAGGGGGGCCAATTTCATAAGACAAAATACCCTAGCTAAGGGGTATTGCCATTTTAGTGGATTTTTGTATGGTGATATCTATCCTTTCCTATATCATCTTGAACTAGATTACTACATAATCTGCTAGTATCTTATACATTTATTAACTCTTGGATATTCTATATTGAGATCGTTAAATTGTTACATTGATTGTTTGTGCATAGATCCTTGCTTGTGAATGCATGTGTTTGCCTATTTGTACGTCCTGTCCACAGAGGATCCTCTTGTCATCATGTTTTGTGAGTCGAGTCACTAACTTGGGTGTGATCCCTAAGATTGTGTGGTCCTAACTTAATGACATGATATACAGTATCATGTTTACATCTATATTGATGTATACGTTTCGTGCCTATGTTGCCATGGTGGTTGCTATGCATCTATGGGGGCATAATGTTTGCTTAAGTTCTCATTGTTTTATGGGATATAATAGTTACTTCCATTTTCAAATTGAACTTTACATGATTGATGATGGCATGACTAGATGCTAATTCAAAATTTGAATGAATTGATCATTGCGAAAAGCAAAATAAATTTCCTTGTGTAGATAATAACACGCTTTGGTTGATTTATTTTTCTAAAATATGATGGCAAATTTCAATAACACATGTTTTGGATAATGAAATTGTGATGACAAAATGATTTTTCCTAGCATACGGTGCTTTTAACATGATCCTTATGAGATGAGTGATTGCAACAACAGGGTCTTCATCCCTCACCTCAAAAAGGGGGCATATAAAAAAACATTTTCAAATTCAAGATGGAATGAAATGATCGATTATGAGCAAATTTATCTACTTCCTTGATCAAGAAGTGGATTGGGAGTTGGTGACTCTCAAAGGAGTGTCTTGATTATGTTTTAAGCATTTTTCAAATATCTAGGATGTGTGTTGAGTACTGTTGACTCCCATGAGAAAGTGTTGGGCTATGTTTTCAACACCTATTGAAAGTCTAGAGATGGACCTATTATGGCGACATTTAGGGGCAATGCCAAGGTGTATTCTTTCATGTGCTTCATTTCAATTTCGAAAGCTAATTTCAAATTTCAAATTACAAAATATTCAGATTTTTTTTTTAAAATGCATGTATATCAGGACCAATTTAACTACTTGCAACAATTGGCACTTGTTTCAAGTAAATCAACTGATTGAGCATAGGGTCAAAACCATTCGTTCTTCCCTATGTGAAGGTGCGTATTTAAATTTATGTACATTTATATTTTGACGTACGCATGCATTTCACTCACATACCCACATCAAAATGGGGGCATTATGTAGACACCCAAATTTGGCAAAAAACCCTTATTCCCATGTTTTATTCCCACTTTAACTTATTTGGCAAACTTATACATTTTAACCCATTTCTAGAATGGCCCCAACCCACATAAGTCTATATTTTGTCCATGGAGTTTAAAGGCACCTCAATGCTTATCCAAAAAGTATTTGTTAGTACATATGGACTACATCTTATTCATTAGCCAGTATTAGCTCGAAAACAAACCTTGACTTATCTCTTGGACAAACCCATGGTTGTACGGGCCGTCCTAAACAAACATGTACCTATATAGATTTGTCTTTTTTAGCTTTGTGGGTCCAACTCTTTACTACCGTTGGTCATGAACTTTAACCCTTGTTATTTGTATTTTATGGTTGGCTGAAGCTCATTAGTTATTCTAAGTCATCCTATAAATATAAGGTCTTTCCAAGCCATTTGACAACTCAAACAAGAATTAGAAAGAATCAAGGAGAACATTCGGCATATCAAAGGGTCAAGCCAAGAGCCAAGCTTCTCCATTCAAGCGGTGCTTCATTGAATCAAATTTACACACTTGCAACACTTATCTATCTTGGTCATTCTACAAATTCCCTTGTGCCAAAGGAGGGTAATTAGACTTCAGTGGTTGCATTGATCACTTCTAGGGGAGCGGAGATTAAAACTGTTACTTGAGCTATTCCATTCACACACAACAAGAACTACATGGAGTTTTGATTCCGAAAGTGCGGGTTACGTAGTTTGTAATGCTGCTTAGGCGGTTGCCTGACGCCATTACTTTTGTTTGTTTTAAAGTGAGCAAGCAAGGTCAAAGTGAAGATTCAGACATACAACATATTCTACCCTGAACATCTGCAAAGTGAAAATACAATCGCAATTAGGAAATCATGATGCACAAGCACTAAGAAACCTTGTCTACAAAAACCTATAGAGATGCCCCCGACAGCACAATGACAGAACGAAATGGTCGAGCTTGCACAAGACAAGCCCGTACAAAAACAAGTTCATCTCAGAGCAGTTCCCATGTCAACACAATCTGAATACAAACTCAGATTTACAAAACAATCAAGGTATGATCATTTCTTAACCTCTTTGTCAATTCATTGCTTTGCTTTTGCTTTCATTTGCGACACTTCAGGTTGTTTCCATTACTTAGCCTCTTAGATAGATCTCAATTTTATATTTCAGTTATTAATACTTAGATCTATTTAATTGCAGATTGTTTATACCTATTTTGTGTAAAAAATAGAATTATAATAAACATTAGGAAACATCCAACATCTATCTTTTTTGATAATGACGTTAATTTTTTGAGTTTCCTGCGAATTTCAATTTGAAGAATTTTTTTAGGATGAATTTGATTTTGAAGTTGATTTTTTTAGCAAAACAAAGCGATGAAAAAAACTTCAATAAATTTCTTTCGGATTACCAATTGTGACAGAGATGCAACAACATTGGAAAGCTCTAGACACTCTTGACGCCACACACAAGTGTTGGCAAGGACACTAGCAAGTTTTCTAGTGGGGTAGATGTAGTTGATCATTTTGTACGAGTTAGATATATTATATAGTTTTTTTAGGTTGTAATTACTTGGCTAAGACAATATATAAAGATGTCATTAGCAGCTTACTCATGTTTTGTGTTATATCTGGACAAGACTTAGCTGAGTTCAATTATTTATTTATTAGTTGAAGATTGGTCCATAGGTGGTCGTCGATGGTTGTTCACCGACACACCTTGGTCTTCATGCCCTTTTCCTGCAAAATTCCTATATTGGATTTTGTCTGTATTGCTGGTTTTGATTGAAAATTTTATCTAAAGGGTTAAGAAAATAATCTTTGCAATGAACTTGTAATTTTACAAGATTTACCTTTGTTGACTATCATGATTCCATATACCTCGATTATGCCAGCCTTGCCCATATCTTTGTTTTCCATAGTCTACATGTATGTGTCAAGTATCTCATTACTGAGCACTCAACTTGCCCCACTTGAAAATCAATAGGCTTCAAACATGCCTGCTCCTTAGGTCACTTCATGTAAGATTTGTCATCAATTTGGACTTCGTACTGCTCAACAATTAAAATACCATCATTATCCTACCCAATAGCAGAGATAACCCAATTGTCTTTAGATCAAATCTTTGTGCACTAACATTATTCCCCTGCTCTTGTCTCCACTGACAAGGCAACTTGATCTTCCTTTTCATCTTGCTTCACAATAGTATCCACATCTTGCTCTGCACTTTGTACTCGTTCTTCTAGCTCTTTATGCCTCGACATCATGTTGATATTTTTACTAGGTTGTGGCATATGGCTCATAACCACACCTTCAACTTCCATGATAATATTTTGAACAAGTTATACTTTGCTCATGTGGTTCTCTCGAGCTAAACATCATCTTTCTATTCTTATTGCTCGCTTTCTCATTTTTTCACTTTCTCATGTGTTTGCTCGTGTGCTCGCTCACAAGCAATTTCATGTTCGCCTACATCTGTTGAAGTAAAATTCTCAAGACAATCATCATTTTTCTCTTATGTCCAACTCTATCCTAGAGCAATTTTCTTTTTTCATGCTACTAAACTTTAAAAGTACATCTACTAAAAATTGAGAGAATATGTTATTTTCAGGCATTAAGTTATCACTGTTAACTTGAAATGCTCCCCTTTCTTGCACAAAAATAAGTCACGTGCCTAGGATCCAATTTCGTATTAGCACCAATGGCCCTAGCAACCTTAATTCCCTCTACTAGACTCAAAGTAACACTTGCAATCTGTATATATTCACTTTCTAATTGGTCTGATGATGACAAACACCCCTTCTTGGCCATCCTCAGACTACAAGATCCTCCTCTTCTAATACAAGTGTTGCATGCTCTTGTGCCAAAGACCCATTCCGAGTACCACTAGACGAGTTGTCACTCACTCCTCCTAACTAGACCTGAGCAATTGTTGCAGCCTAGCTCTCCACCTCCTCAATACACCTCAGGCATGATTTCTCTTTGCCCCTATTTGGTTAAAATAACAGATACCTAAGGACTCTATGATGGGCCCTTAAACTCTAATGACTTCATGCTCGAAAAATCTTCAAACCACTAATTGTTGACAAATCTTCCACAAATCAGATTTTCTCTTGCCACTAGAAAAATTCCTACGGACTCGGGTAGAAAAATTTCTACGAACTCAAGCAGGAAATTTGGGAAGACAAAAAAAGTTAAAGGGGGAAGAAAGACAAAGGAAGAAGGGATATCCTTCGGAGTTTTTGTCCGAAGGAATTCCTTCGAACAAAAAGTCCGAAGAAACTAAGGACCACAAGACAAAAAGTCCGCAAAAGGCAAGCCAAAGATTAATTCGGAAAAAGGGGCATTTCCAATTTTTCCGAAGGGCAGGGTCCCTACCCTTCGGAGAGATCACTTTCAAAAAGGCCGAAGGGCACCTACCCTTCGGGCAGGCACAGAGACTAAATTAAGGACTTTTGCAAAAAGCCCGGGTGCCCTCCAATTTTTCCGAAGGGCACAAAGGGAGAGCTAAATGCCCTTGCGGAGGGCACTTGGTCGGCAGAGAGGTCCATGACAATTTTTTCGAAGGGGCAGTTGTCCTTAAGGAATTTGAAAAAACCGAAGGGCACATTTGAATAGTCCGAAGACAAAAGCCAATTGCAAAAGACAAGGAACGAAGACGAAGAGAACCTTCGGACTTTTTGTCCGAAAGAATTCCTTCGGACAAAAAGTCCGAAGAAATTCGGACAAAGGCAAGGAAAAGAGACCAGACGGAAGAAATTCCGAAGCTTCGAAAAAGTTGAAAAAAAAAAAAAGGAAGGTAAAAGAAGGGATGAATTCCGTTGGACTTTTTGTCCGAAGGAATTCCGAGAAAAGACCGACCAAAAAAACCGAAAGAATTCCGAAGGCTTTAAAGACTAAGATAATTCCTTCGGACTTTTTGTCCGCGGGAAAGATGCGAAGGAAAGAAAGCCGCGAGAAAGTGACGAGACATAAGTCCGAAGAAAAGACAAGAGGCAAAGACAATCAAAAGAAGTAACCGTTGGAACGAAAGGCCGCTCAAAATAGGCCCAATAAAATTAACCCGAATAAATCGAGATAATTCTTGCGGACTTTTTCTGTGGGAATATGACTTAGCGTTCACTACAAAAAAGCCGACAAAGCAAAAGACCGCGGGAAAAGGCCCGAACAAATAAGAGTAAAGGAAAAGTGGCAAAAGACGAAAATCCGAAGGAAATTGCCAAAAGCAAAGAAATCCGAGGGAAATAAGAAAGCTTTCGGTGACGTCCTACAGGCCGTCAACTTTGCCTGCGGGAAGTAACCGTTGGAACAGGGATAAAGCCAGAATTCCGCGAGAAAATATAAATAGGGTATAATTAGACTAACACCATCCGAATATACAGAATCCCGCCAGAAATGGATACGAACAACAGACCAGAAGAGAACGAAATACATGCAAACATTAGAGCTATTTTCGAATATCAGAGCTATTTTTCGAACAATCAGTCAAAGCTTCAGTTGACTGATTATTAAAGTCATGTTCATCTCCAGCCAGCTCATGCATCCGAAAGTCTAAATCAACTTCAACAGGTGTTCCAAATTCGAACGACAAGTTGACTATTCAGATTTAGAGTGAACTAATTGGTTAAAACGCCGCATCCACTAGAAGCTTTCCATGTGAAGGAGAATGATCTCTTCGTCTAACTCAGTTTTCAAACGCTACAACTTGGCAATCAAGCAGCTCACGTGGAGTTCTAAAATTGACATCTGCGTGGATCTTCATGCAAAAAAGAGGTGGGCGGCTCATGACAAAGATAACTTCGCTTCATCAAACGAAGAAGCTTCATGCAAGGACAAAAAGGAAAATATATTTTATTGAAAGGCCAAGTAAAGCCTTGAGTTAACAAAAGTGAATCTTTCTCTTCAAGTTTCTATGCCAATCTTTGGCCTCTTGTAATTTTCTATATAAAGGATTTAGCCTTGATTAAAATCATCCAATCTCTCTTGGTTAGACCAGACTCTGCCATTGGTGAGTTGTGTAACCTTTTCGATCAATAGAAGGATTGTACTTTTAGATCTCAAGCGTTGGCATAGTGTATATTTATTCAGCAATTTGCATAAGTGGTAGATTTCTCTCCCTTCCCAAATTATGTTTCATACCTAGGTGCTATTATCCTTGTGCAGGTCATGTTAAAGTGTTCTTTATTGTCTTTTGCTGAAACTGTGAGTGGATGTTAGGTGGCCGCAAAGTGTCTTTTATCAGACCTCTCCATCATTTTTCTTCAGGTTTTACTGATTAGATCGAACCTCTGCATGAAATACTTGTGCATAAGTGATTAATTGAAGTCTAAGGTCTTCCTTCTCCCTTGTTCGTTCAGTGTTCAAGGTTCCAAATTGAGTGGATCAAAAAATTCTGGTGTATCAACCCCTTTAGGTAGGATTTCCCCTTTAAGTTTCCTTTCTCCCTTTTCCATGGTAGTCAGCAGCGTAGAGTAGGAATCTTCATTGATACATCATACAGGGACCAGCCTTCTCTGGAGGTTCTTCTCACTATTGAGGTACCCACCCTCATGAGAAGATCCCATTGTTTCAGCCGGATAGAGGACTGGCCGTTTCGTGCACATCTTCGAATCAAGGCGCAGCTCCAGGTTGACAACACTAATTTCAAAACTTAACTTCATGCTCGACAAATCTTCAGGCCACTAATTCAAAAATCAGCTTCATTGTAGAGAGATAACAATCTTTCTTCTAGGCTCTTGTTTCAACACTCATGCAGCTTCTAACCAATTGTGCAACTACATGCTATGTTGTCGTCAATTCTTTCTCTTTAGATTATCATCATAAACCACTACTTTGTTGACAATGCTCTTTAGATTGCTCCTTTTCTCCCTGTTGTTTATTTCATATGTTTGGCAGATCATTTCTGTTTGAATACCTTGGTCTCTTTTCTGCACATAAGTCTTGCATAACAATGTAATGGTGTGCCAAGCAACACGGCAGATTAACCATCAATTGCTTGACATGTTCATTGTAGACCGGGTTATCCTCAGCATTGTTGAGGGTCACTTGGGTGAAGCGGCTTCTTGCTAAATGTCTTTTCCTACTGTAAAGGTCTACATAAAACTAAAGTCTTCTGTCAACTGGTCTTCTTGATTTTGATTGGATTGTGTCTGATCAAATCTTTGCCTATGAAGACTTATTGATCCTACTCTCACGACTCCATCATGGACAAACTTTGCACTGAAAACCATTGGATGTTTAGTCTTGCCCCAAAATTGAAACGGCAATGGCACAGAATGCAGTAGAGGAAATATGAAGAATATACACAAGCAAGCCAAAGAGAAATATATACAGGATGAGAATAGACAATGACACTTTATTATATAATCAAATACTCATGTACATTAACATCACCCGACTAGGGGAAAACACAAGAAGAATCCCTAAATCATCCTTTGACACAACTATATGAAGACTACAAGTGCCAATCAAAAGGTGTGTCTGCTGACAACCGTCAATAACTCAGAGTTTCTAGGGTGGTGGGATGCATTTCAGAGACAGAAAAAAATTCCTGAATTTTGAGGACAGCTAGTAAAAATACATATAAATTACAAAAACATTAAAATTAAAATATAAACAAAAATGAAAGAAACTGAAATCAAATAACATGATGAATCCATGATCCAACATTGAATGACATTGTCACATCACTTGTTAATAATAAGAATTAGTTACAAAGGGTTGAAGCTACAATGGAAATTCCTCATCAACCACAAGTATGAAGTCACAAACTGGAGAATGAAACATTGAAAATCAAAATGCCAACATTAGAATGCTTATAGCTGCATTCAGCAGCAAGCTCGTGTCTTTTTATTTGTTTGAATTTTTTTTGTGGGGCGGGACGGGGGGAGAACTTGCATGGGATGTCTTGGCAGTGGGAAGGGAATGGAGGGATGTCCCCCATTTTTTCTGTGCAGAGGACATTACATCCCCATCCCCAGGACATCCAGGATGCTGGTCCAAACCCAGGGGTGTGTCCCAATGGTTCACCTGAAAACTGATATTGATACTTGAACAAAACTACCAAAGATAGAAGGCTAAGAAACAAGGGTCCTTCAAAATATTGTGTGTAAATTGGAAATATCCACCTGCAGAAAAGGCATTTTGGGAGGAACCTCGTTTAAAAGAGCACCCTTCATTGTTTACATTGATTGGGAGCCAAGCAATTCAAGAGGGGTGGATGTGTAATGAACTCACTACATTTCACATAAGAGAAAATAGAATGTGAAAAAGGATAAGGTTGTTCTAGGAGTATAGGCTAAAAAAGGAGCCTAAAATAACCATGGATCCTAACAATAAGAATTGAGAAGAAATATATTCTAAGAAAATAGGAAATGAATAAACTGGAAGTCTATAAATAAAGAAAATAAGATCATATAAAGGCTAAAGATTGTTTTGAAAGAACAAAGCAAATAAAATCATAAAAACGGTAAAGATTTATTTTGGAGGATATAGCAATGATCGTGTTTTTTTGGGACAATATCCATCTATCGGGGTGGGTTGGGGTGTGCCTAAATATAGCAGAAGCAGATTTTTCCTATCCTTGTCTATAAGCATGACAAGACTGTTCTGCAAAATTTGGTCGCCTAGCTGGACAAGAACTTGATATGTTGAAGATTGGGTTTTCCTCACAATTGGGAGTGGGTCACCTAAGAACTTTGGCTGCTTTGGGTATTGGTGGTAGCAAAGCAAATTTGTAGTGTTTTCATAGTGGAAATTTCATTCATTGATCATTTTTTCCTATCCTCCTCTATAAGCATGGCAAGATTGTAAGTGTTTTTTTCCTATCCTTGTCTATAAGCATGGCAAGGCTGTAAGAAGCAATTTTTCCCTTGTGCAAATTGCATTTCTAACTGGACAAGGACTTGCTATATTGAAGATTGGTTTGTCCTCAAAACAGAGAGTGGGTCACCTAAGAGCTTTGGCAGTTTTGTGTATTAGTGGTATTAGAGCAATTTTTTTGTGTTTTCATAGTGGAAACTTCATTTATTGAACAATTTTATATTTCAAAAAAATTGTATTTGAGACTTTTTCAACAAAATTTTCCGAAACTTAAAATTTTCAATTTGGTCCATTCACTAAACACATGACAACATTGGCTGCAGTTTGTAACAACTCATTACCCATGTGAAAAATACAAAGAATCATTTTGTGGGTGCGTTAAGAAGAGGTAGGCATCTGACAGTTGTAGGTATTGCTAGAAAAAACCTACGGAAGGACATCCTAAAAGGATAAAAAGGTCAAGCTCTATAAGAAAGTAAGAGACACAATGTTACAAGGGGATGAAAAATATGTTACAAAGTGGATGTAGTGATGGAAAATTCGGTTTTAGGTCGAGTGAACAATGGACAACTCTCAGCCAAATCAAAGTAAGCAGCATTACAATGGCGACACAAGGTTTGATTCAATAGGACACTATCTTATTCATTCAAGGGAATTTGAGACATTGCATTCTCCCAGTTACACTCAGCTCTATGAAACTCACAACAAGACTTCTACACACTTGGACTGCTCGGCCTTGTTCCCTATGCACTCCTACACTCACTAACACCCACTTTCCTACTAATGATGAGATACAATGCTCTTATTCTAGCTACTCTACTAGAACTAACAACCACTACTAGAAGACTCTTCTAGCCATGACCCCATTTCCCTACTAAAGATGGTTATTTTCTATGTTGCAGAACTGTTATGAAACCCCTTCACATGATCTCGCCTTTGCCTTACATTGGCCAAAAGGCATTCAAGAAACCACTGATGTAAAGGAGTCCAACTTTCCACTCAAACATGGAGAACACACGTTACAAGAATAGATTGGAAGCAAATGATCAACTATGGCGAAGCACATTGCATGGCATGGGATTCCTGCTACTTCTGAGGGTTATGACATGCTTTGAAGGTACAAGTCCAACATCTTTGACAAGCCATTAGTCCCATCTTATTGCAAGGAACACAATCAAGAAGTGGTAGATGGTGTTACTCCCTTCATTGCTATGATTTGGGATATGCCCCCTTGAAAGTGTTTGCACAACACAAACACTTGTCTTGTCTTTAAGCTCCTTCCCCTTGGAAAAGTCATAGGGAAGTTTTCAATACCTTGTACTTTGTAGTACTGTACGGAAATATTCAAACTTTGTGGCATGGATTGCAAGTGTTTGGGACACTAAGGAAGCCAATTGTAAATACCGTATAAGGATTGGTGCACTCATGGATGACACCATGTTGTAACTTCCTAAGTAGTATTGTGCCACCACAGAAATGTGTATGGCTTTAATGGAGCTGGAATTATGATTTGGAAAGTATCACAAAACTCTAGATTTGGTTTTAGAATACCGCAGGCTGTCGAACAGAACCACACCTACCACAGCTTGTGAAAAGGGGCTTTGTGGTAAGATTGCATTTGGTACGCCTGTGAAGCTCTTTCACCCTTGCAAAGCTCTTGGAGGCTTGCGAAGCTTTTGTTAGACTTAAAAAGCTCAATTGCCTTGCAAAGCTTCTCCAGTTCCATGCAACTAGAAAATGAACCACCAAGTTTGTGAAGCTCAAGGCGGTTCAATGCCCTACTTAATCTTTATGAAAATTTTAGGAAAGTATCACAAAACTCGTCTCTAGATGTGGTTTTATGAAAGTTGTTTAATATGCTCTCAAGTAGAGAATAGCTTTGAGATCCAAGGATATTCCTATATAAGACTCCACTAGAAATTTGATTATTGGAGGTCTCCAACTATTGGTCTTGGTCAGCCCATGTGGCCAAGTTCTTACTCTAAAATCCACGAATCCTCTTCAGGTCCTTTGTTCTTCCATTGAACTAAGTAATCTTTATACTCTCGTTGCCTTGTCTTGTTCCTAATTCTTTTTTCCAAGACTTATTTGATTTCCTCCCTTTTCTTCTCACAAACCTGAGTTCTCCAATCTCTAGAATCTTCTTCCGCTTCTTTACCACTATCCATCCCATGATAAGGATACAAGAATGCAACATTGAAAAACAAACAATACTGCTTAACAATCCATGCAATCTCACAAACTTGAAATCATGTCTCTATCTAAAGTCATACTCTTTAATTATCCTTGCAATTTGACAGGTTCTTTGAAAAACACACTTTCCACATCTAAAGTATCACTAGTCCTCTTGCAAGGACTAAAATGTGTCGTCTTCGAAAATCTATCAACCAAAACAAATAGTCATTACCTCATGGTGTCCTCGACAATCCATGGTCAATTCTTCCCATGGTCCTTCTAGTAAAGAAACAATGTATACAATCTTGTATTCCTACTTATTCCTTTTGCCATTTGGCATATTCTACATATCTCAACATACTTACATTCTTAGCCATATCTAGCCAATAGCATCTCTCCTCTAGCAATTCTTGGGTATTATCTCGTCCAGAGTGACCCGCTAATCCATTGTTATGCAACTCCTTAATGACACTCTCCCTCATTGATCCTCTCGAGATACAAAAAAATTGTTTATTGAACAAGAATCCTTCTTGGATTAGGTAATCCTCATATGGGCTTCTACCACTTGCCCATGGGTCTTTGCATGCTCTCCAAACTTTAGCAAATTTTGCATCTTCTTCATACAATTATTTCCCATTATCTAACCCCAATCATCTCCACTGACATAGTGTTCAATAGCAAAAATCTTATATTTAAGGCATCAACTACCTTGTTTGACTCACCTAATCCATGATTAAGCACAAATGCGCCTTTAATGTAGCAAGGAGAGAGTTGACAATTTGAATATCATGATCCAAAAAGCAATCTGGAAGAATTGTCATTCCCATCTAAGGCAGCATGGAATTGTCATTGATGTCAAAGATTGATGTCACGAATGTCATTGAGATTGAATCTGATCATGCATTAATGCCAAAGGTTGAGTTGAGCAGACTTGTGGAGTAAATCGAGTTTGTGAAGTGCTCTTATAAAATAAGTAAAGCAGACTCGAAACTCCGAACTGGTCTAATAAAGTTGGTCGGGTTTATGGAACAACTTTACTTCTTTCATGTTTTTAAGTAAAGCAAAGTCGAAAACCCGAAGTGGTCTAGAGGAGTTATTCGGGGTTCTGAAGTGACTTTACGTGGTCGAGATTCTGGAACGACTTTACTTCTGTATGCTTTATGAGTAAAGTATTGTTAAGATCCCAAGTTGGTCGAAGTGGAGGTTATCGGGTTTCCAGGATAGCTTTACTTCTCCTATGTTTATAAGCTAAGCTTTGTGAAAAACCCGAAAGGGTCCAGCGAAGAGGTAATCGAGGATTTGCAAGCACGTTACTTCTTTATGTTGGTAAGCAAAGCAAAAGGTAAAAACCCAAAAGGGTCTAGACGAAGTAATCGGGAATTTGAAGAGGGACTGCCTCTCTCAAGTTGATAAGTCAAGTAATGTCAAAAACCCGAAAGGGTCTAGAAGAGGCAATTGGGATAAGTCAAGAAGGATGGAAAACCAGAAATAGTCTTGAAAAAATCCTTTAGGGGAATTCTTTCGAAAAAAATGGCAAGGACAATTCTTACGAAAAAATTGTCAAGTCCTTTTCAGAAAATTGTCCCTTAACAAAAGTCCGAAGGGTACATTCAGAAAGTCCGAAGGGTATCTTTTGAACGTTCCGAAGGGCAAGTGGACCTTTTCAAAAAGTCTGAAAGGTATCTTTTGAACATTCAAAGAGCAAGTGGACCTTTTCAAAAAGTCCGAAGGGTATATTTTGAACATTCTGAAGGGCAAGTGGGCCTATTCAAAAAGTCTGAAGGGTATCTTTTGAACGTTGCAAAGGGTATGTGGACACTTGCAGAAAAGCCGAAGGGTAGATTGTAGAGAATTTGAAGGGTATGAGGACCATTGGAAGATTTCCAAAGGACACTTCCGAATAGAGGCCAATGATGAATTCTTTCGGAGAAATTGGAGGACACTTCAGGATGAAATGGACCCAGACAAAAAGTCCGCGGAAATTATCCCAAAACCACAAAGGCCCGCAACAATTTGTATAAAGGAACCTTCCGAAGGAATTAAAGCAAGGTTAAAAGACAAGCAAGTCTTCAGGGATCACCGTTGCAAGGAGCGTTACAAGAATGCCGAAGTAAATAAGATCACGCCAACATGCCGAAGTTTAATGCACAATACAAAGCGTAAAAATCGAGCATATCGAAGGCAATCGAAAGGAGCGGAAGCGAACCCATGATATAGAAAGCAGCGAGATGCAAAAAGGGAAGAAAAGAAGCTTGATGGTTAATGGCAAAGCAAGAATTAAAATTCATGCTACTTTAAAAGATCAACGACTCACGTTTGATCGGTGCATTAGATCCAATGGTGCAAAGCAAACCCAGATCATCCTTTGAGTGCACATGCATTTGACAAGTGTCACGAGGTCATAAGGAAATATCAAACAAAGAAAAGAGTGTGAATTTGGCACAACAAAAGAAATAAAAAGCCCGCATTTAATGTCTTCTAACTATCTATAAAAGACCAGCTGGAACAAGTGATGAACTTGATATCTCTTCACGGAGCTCAAGATTAATCAATCTAATTGATCGAGAAAGCGACGTAGTTAAGAACAGTAGGAGTGCACATGCCAAAGATAATAAAGACATTTGAAAGTCCCCGTTTGAAGTATGAATCAAGACACAAAGTAAAAGTCACATTGAATGCAGATCAGAAGCTTGAACCGATTAAGAGCAGTTGAAGTGTGAACACTTTACAGATAGAAACCCTAAAATGCATTCGTCTATATATGCTACAAACAGAACATTTGAAAGTGTCTTTTGCTGCTGCTGCGATAATAATTAGAGTGTTAACTCAAAAATTGTCGAGTAAGGGCATATGCAGACTGCGTAAAAAGGCAAAGCAAATAAGGTGTGTCAATATACAAGATATCCGGACACAAGGAGATAGAGGCAGATAAGATGAGAAGGCACATAGCATGAAGGTGCAGTTACAGACAAGACTTGTAACAGAAAACTGAATAAGATTCATTCTGAATCTCTTTTGTATTTTGAAGTTGTAGCTTCATTTTCTCTGATAGGTTGGTGCCATCAGATAAACTGAGTTGGTACTCAGTTAGGAAGTTGATGCTTCCTTAGAGTGGGTGCTCTTGAATGTAACCAGTGAGGTTTGTCTGTGAGACATCTTTTTTGTGACGCTGAATTAGAACAGTAGCTTCTAGCAGCTTTTCTCACCATGGTTTTTCCCTTTGAGTTTTCACGTAAAAATTTGGTGTTGAGCATTCTTATGTGTGTGTATAATCTCTGTTTTTGTTCATTACTTTGCATATACATTCTGTATCTTGTTTAAAAGTTTTAAGAACCACGTTTTAGCTCATCTACTGATTCACCCCCCCCTTTCAATAGATAGTGTGTTCAACAATTGGTATCAGAGCCAAGGTTCCTTAAGAGAAGCTTAATCGGCTCAGGTAGATCGTGGTTAGTGAACACAATGGCTTGTCAAGAAGGATCTTTATCAAACAAGGCTCCTCTGTTCGATGGGTCTAACTATGTTTTTTGGAGCATAAAAATAGAAGCATACTTGTCTTCCCTAGGGTTTGATGTTGGATGTCAGTGGTAAATGGTTCCACAGCTCTTGCTGTAACTCCTGTTGATCAGGGGGCCAAAAAAGCTTATGAGAACAACGCCACCGAGTTTGTCAAAGTTATGCACTATCAGAGTGCATAAGACATTTGGAATAAGTTAAAAAGTATCTATGAAGGAGACGTCAAAGTGAGACAAGGCAAGCTGCAAACGCACAAAGGACAGTTTGAAAGTCTTAAGATGAATGAAGAAGAGAAGATCGCTGACTACAAATGAAATAGTCAATGTCATAAGAGGACTTGGAGAAACAATAGAAGAATCGACTATTGTCAAGAAGGTTCTGAGATCCCTTCAAGATATGACTCCAAAATTTTCGCTATTGAAGAAGCAAGAAATTTGGACAAGTTTACTATGGACGAACTACATGGAACGTTTACAGCATACAAAATGAGGATGGGAGAGACAAACACGATCAAGAGAGAAGCAACCTTCAAAGTAGTAAAATCTGCAAAAGAAGAAACCTCTATGCTCGATTCTGAGGACACTAATGGTGAAGAAGCCAATTTTGTCAGAAAACTGAAGAAAGGATCAAGTATAAAGGAAAACTTTCGTTCAAATGTTTTAACTACAGCAAGGTAGGACACTTCACTGCAAAATGTCCATACAATAAGGACAACTCCGAGCAAGTAGAAAGTATCAAAAAGGTGAAACTACATTATGCTCAGAGGAAAAACTTCTTCAAGAACAAAAAGGGGTTATATATAAAAGAAGATAGTGACTCAGTGGGAGAGGGTAATAGTGACAACTATAACGATGAGCATGACTGTGCCTTTCTAGCTGAGGGAGATGAGTTTCTATTTATGGCAAAAGAATTCACCTCCTTGAATCCAAAACAAAATGAAGATGAAGATTGGGATGAAGGAGAAGAAGGTGAGATTGATCTTGAAAATGAACTTGTGTGTGCTCTTGAAGAAATTGAAAATCTAAGAAAAAAACTCAACGCAGAGGAAACATGAGAAGGAGCTTGAAAAGGCTAATCAAATGATTGTGACGCTAAAAAATCAAGTTGAGGAAGCCAACACGATAGGAGAAGTCGTCAAGATGGATCTCCAGTCAAAATCCAACGAATGCATGAGACTTGAAACAGAAGTAGTATCTTTGAGGAAAGAACTTGAGAAGGCAAGAGACCAACTAAACAAAAGCTTAAAGCTGACGAAAGGATCAGAAGTTCTTAGTGAACTGATCAGTGCGCAAAAGCCTTCAAATGAAAGGTCAGGTCTTGGATACGATAAAGAAAAAGGATCCTCAGCTTGCACATCAACGAGCTTGTATGATAACTTCAAGAAAGGAGGAGAAGCAAAAACTATGAACGAGAAGATCAACAAAGAAGCAATGAAGACAAACATCAAAAAAGACATAAAGACTAATCCAAGAAAAGATGCAGAAGGATACATCAAAATGGCAGACCTGAAAAAGCAGAAAGGTAAAAGTTTTCGGTATACTGCACCAAAAAACATTATGACCATGTACTTTCCTTCTTTTTATGGTTATTGTTTTAGCTGTAATCAGTTTGATCATAGGGCTATTGATTGTAAAGTTTTTCTTACTAAAAGATTTAATTTTGCTAGTAGAAATTCATTTGCTCCTTTGATAAATTCAAATTTAATATGTTACAATTGCAATAATTCTGGACATATAGCTAAGTATTGTAGAGCTAACGTTGCAATGACAAGAAATTACAGTTTAGGCAAAAACAGATCTTTAAATGAGAACAGAGTTTCAAAAATCACTCTTAAAGAAAGGAAAAAGACAGATAAGAGACCCAAAAAGATGTGAAAAGTGAAAGATCAATCCCTGATTGCTCAAATGGCACTCCATGCCAAAGAGCAAAACTTGTGGGTCAGACAACAGTTGCTCAAAGCATATGACTGGGGACAAGCAAATTCACCAGTTTAAGCAGATGCAAAGAAGGGACTGCAAGTCTAGGAGATAACACTGTTGTCAGAATAAGAGGTAAAGGAACATTGCACATAGATGGCAAGCTTCCTACACATGACGTCCTGTACGTTAAAGGACTTAAACATAATCTCTTAAGTGTAAGTCAGATGTGTGATAATGTTTATAAAGTCATATTTAATGTTGATGGTTATAAACTAAAAAAAGCTGGAATGACCATTGCACAAGGAAGAAGAACTGAAAGCAAAATATACAACTTGATTGAAGAAAAGGATGCAAGTTGCCTCATGGAAAAAATCAATGAGAGCTGGTTATGGCATAAAAGATGGGTCACGTCAACTTCGACAATCTGTCAAAGTAAGTTCTAACAAGTGTGTTAGACATACGTCCAAAATAATCAAACCGGCAGACATCACATGCAGAGCGTGCCAACTAGGAAAGCAGACAAGGGTCAGATTTGAAACGAAAGAATATGCGACTTCAAAACCCCTACAAGTAGTTCATACAGATTTATGTGGTCCTACTAGGACAAAAGGATCTAAAGGTGTACTACTTTACATTGTTTGTAGATGACTTCTCAAGGATGACATGGGTAACATTTTTGAAAGATAAATCACAAGCCTTTGAGAGATTTAAAATCTTCAGGGCTATGGTTGAGAATGAAATAGGAAGAAAAATCAAATGTTTAAGATTAGATAAGGGTGGAGAATTCACCTCCAACGAGTTTATAGAATATTGTGAGAAGCATGGGATTAAGAGACAATACTCTGTTGCAAGAACTCCACAACAAAATGGAGTTGTAGAGAGAAAGAACAGAACTGTGAAGGAGATGGCCAGAACAATGCTGAAAAAGGCAAAAATTCCTCATGGATATTGGAAAGAGATAGTTCAAACAGCTGTATATATCCTAAATAGAGTTCAACTTAGGGTAAAGAGTGATAAAACCCCATATGAACTGTGGTTTGGAAACCCTACTTCCGTAAAATATTTCAGAGTGTTTGGAAGCGAGTGCTACATCAGACAAAAAGAGGCCAAACTTGGAAGTTTCGAGTCAAGATGTGATGAAGGAGTTTTTCTTGGATACTCCACTCACAGCAAAGCCTATGTGTGTTACAACAGACAGCTGCATAAAATAGTTGAAAGCATCAATGTCAAAGTAGAAGGATTCAAACAAGTTGAGCCTAATGAGGAGATCAGACTTGAAGAATCAGAAGAAGCAGAAAATGAAATAGAAGATAGTGAAGAGGAAGAAAAAAGTAAAAAGGCACCTGCAAGGTTTGTTCAAAAAGAACATCCCAAGAAGTAGATAATTGGCAACAAAGATGAGAGTATTCAGACTAGGAGAAGAGCTGTAATAAACAAAGAGCAAGTAAACTTTGCTCTACTTTCAAAAATTGAGCCTAAAATCTTCAATGAAGCCAGCAAAGATGAAAACTAGCTAACAGCCATGGAAGAACTCAGCCAAATTGAAAAGAATAAAACTTGGAAACTAGTTCCTAAACCCTCGAACAAGAATGTAAT
Organism: Torreya grandis; assembly: GCA_037957365.1. Lineage (NCBI taxonomy): Eukaryota > Viridiplantae > Streptophyta > Pinopsida > Cupressales > Taxaceae > Torreya > Torreya grandis. Next base: position 1,559,174 of record JARHVA010003776.1, read on the forward strand.
ACGAATTAAGTGAGTTTATAGAAACAAACTCAATGAAGATGAAGCAGTCATAAGAAACAAAGCTAGACTGATGTGCAAAGGATATGCACAAATAGAAGACAGATTTCGAAAAGACATTTGCTCCTGTGGCAAGACTGGAAGCTATAAAAATGTTCTTGGCATTCTCTGTTCACAAGAAATTCAAGGTATATCAAATGGATGTGAAGTCAGCATTCCTAAATGGAAACTTAGAAGAGGTAGTGTACATTGAACAACCAAAAGGATTTCAGTTATCAGAGGAAAAAAGTTATGTGTGCAAACTAAAGAAAGCTCTGTATGGTCTGAAGCAGGGACCTAGAGCATGATATTCACGATTGGATCAATACCTACAACGACAAAATTTCAGAAAAGGGTGCATAGACAGCAATCTATATTTTAAATCAGAAGGTGAGCATATGTTGATTGTTGTTATCTATGTGGATGATATTATCTTTGGAGGTGGTGATAGTAACATGTGCAAAGAATTTGCCACGCAAGTGCAAAATGAATTTGAAATGTCAACGCTGGGAGAACTCTCCTTCCTTGGTTTGCAAATTACACAAACTAATGAAGGGATATTCATATCTCAAGCTAAGTACATGAAGGAGATGCTCAAAAAATTTGGAATGGAAGACAACAAACTAGTTGGTACTTCCATAATGATTGGTTGCAAGCTAAGCAAAGAAGATGAGTCTCCTGATGTAAATAATATGATGTATAGATCAATTATAGGCAGCCTGTTGTATCTAAACAGCACCAAGACCAGACATCATGCAAGCAGTGTGCATGGTTGCACAATTTCAAGCAGAGCCCAAAAAATCACATGTTAACGCAGTAAAAAGAATTTTTAGGTACATCAAGAGCATAATTGACTATGGGTTGTGGTACCCAACTAGCGAAGATCTTACTTTGGTTGCATATACTGATGTTAATTGGGTAGGAAGTGTGGATGACAGAAAAAGCACAAGTGGCGGTGCATTATTTTTGGGTAACAGACGTGTCTTGGCTGAGCAAGAAGCAAGAATCGATTACACTCTCTACAGCTGAAGCAGAGTATGTCGCAGCAGCTGCTTGTTGTACTCAAGTCTTATGAAAGAAGCAAACTCTTAAGGACATAAAGGTAAAAAATCAAGCACCTATCTCTATTTTTTGTTATAGTTCAAGTGCCATAAATCTGTCCAAGAATCCAGTGATGCATTCCAAAACCAAACATATCTCCATAAAATATCATTTTTTGAGAGAAAAGGTAGCAAGTCAGGAGGTCACAATGGAATATGTGCCAACCAAGGATCGGATTGCAGATATCTTCACCAAGCCTCTTCCCAAGGAGCAATTTGAGTATCTCAGAGAGAAGTTGGGAGTTGTAGCTTCCACCCCATATCACTATACTCTTGTGATAGGTTATAAGTCTAGGGGGAGCATTGCAGGCATATTATTAACCCCTGGATTAAGATTGAAGGCAATCTACTGTGTACTTTACACATCAGTTGCCATTTGATGTTAAGGAGCAGACTAAGGTATGTTGCATCTAGATTTCTATGCTTATCTATGTAAGAGATATATCTATTGTTGATTGATCTTTTAGACCAATGTTATATCCAGGATCAGTTGAAGCATATGAAAGCCAGGAGAGTCATAGGAACAATTCAAGTCTGCGTGCATTATCCAAGGGGGAGTCTTTCTTCATAATGCTCTATCCAAATAGGTCCAAGGATCATAACAGCTCAGAAGCCAATAAAGCAACCGTTTGTCTTATTGGTTTAGGAAACACTCTTTGTCATTAATGTTAGAGGGGGAGAAATCAAAATAAGAGCAAGCAAGCAGAATGAGAAGGGAAGTTTGAGGATGTATTTGCTCTTGAGGGTGTTTTGCCATCAATGACAAAGGGGGAGATTGTTGGCAATTTGAGCAAAGAGACAGTTGATAGTTTGAATATCATGATCCAGAAAGTAGTCTGAGGACTGAAGAATTGTCATTCCCATCTAAAGCAGCATGGAATTGTCATTGATGTCAAAGGTTGATGTCACTAATGTCATTGAGATTGAATCTGATCATGCATTAATGCCAAAGGTTGAGTTGAGCAAACTTGTGGAGTAAATCGGGTTTGTGAAGTGCTCCTACTTATAAAATAAGTAAAGCAGTCTCGAAACTCCAAACTAGTCTAATAAAGTTGGTTGGGTTTATGGAACGACTTTACTTCTTTCATGTTTTTAAGTAAAGCAAAGTCGAAAACCCGAAGTGGTCTAGAGGAGTTATTCAAGGTTCTGAAGTGACTTTACTTGGTCAGGATTCCGGAACGACTTTACTTTTGTATGCTTTATAAGTAGAGTAATGTTAAGATCCTGATTTGGTCTAAGTGGAGGTTATCGGGTTTCCAGGATAGCTTTACTTCTCCTATGTTTATAAGCTAAGCTTTGTGGAAAACCCGAAAGGGTCCAACGAAGAGGTAATCGAGGATTTGCAAACACGTTACTTCTTTATGTTGGTAAGCAAAGGTAAAAACCCGAAAGGGTCTAGACGAAGTAATCGGGATTTTGAAGAGGGACTGCTTCTCTCAAGTTGATAAGTCAAGTAATGCCAAAAACCCGAAAGGGTCTAGAAGAGGCAATCGAGATAAGTTAAGAAGGATAGAAAACCCGAAATAGTCTTGAAGAATTCCTTCGGAGGAATTCTTTCGAAAAAAATGGCAAGGACAATTCTTTCGAAAAAATTGTCAAGTCCTTTTCGAAAAATTGTCCCTTAACAAAAGTCCGAAGGGTACATTTAGAAAGTCCAAATGGTATCTTTTGAACGTTTCGAAGGACAAGTGGACCATTTCAAAAAGTCCGAAGGATATCTTTTGAATGTTAGGAAGGGCAAGTGGACCTTTTCAAAAATTCCGAAGGGTATCTTTTGAACGTTCTGGAGAGCAAGTGGACCTTTTCAAAAAGTCCGAAGGGTATCTTTTGAACGTTGCAAAGGGTATGTGGACACTTGCAGAAAAACCAAAAGGTAGATTGCAGAGAATTCGAAGGGTATGAGGACCGTTGGAAGATTTCCGAATGACACTTCCGAATAGAAGCCAATGACGAATTCTTTCGGAGAAATTGGAGGACACTTCAAAATGAAATGGACCCGAACAAATTATCTCGAAGACACAAAGGCCCGCAACAATTTGTATAAGGGAACCTTCTAAAGGAATTAAAGCAAGGTTAAAAGACGAGAAAGTCTTCAAGTATCAACGTTGCAAAGAGCGTTACAAGAATGTCGAGTTAAATAACATCACGCCAACATGTCGAAGTTTAATGCACAATACAAAGGGTAAAGATCGAGCATATCGAGGACAATTGAAAGGAGCAGAAACGAACCCATGATGTAGAAAGCAACGAGATGCGAAAAGGGAAGAAAAGAAGCTCGATGGTTAATGGCAAAGCAAGAATTAAAATTCATGCTACTTTAAAAGATCAACGGCTCACGTTTGATCAGTGCATTAGATCCAATGGTGCAAAGCAAAGCCAGAACATCCTCCAGGTGTACATGCATTTGACAAGTGTCAAGAAGTCATAAGGAAAGATCAAACAAAGAAAAGAACGTGAACTTGGTGTGACGAAAGAAAAAAAACCTTGCATTTAATGTCTTCTAACTGTCTGTAAAGGAACAGCTGAAACAGGGGATGAACTCAATATCTCTTCACGGAGCTCGAGATTAATCAATCTAATTGATTAAGGAAGCAGTGCAGTTAAGAACAGTAAGAGTGCACATGCCAAAGATAGTAAAGACATTTGAACATTGCCATTTGAAGCATGAATCAAGACACGAAGTAAAAGTCACATTGAATGCAGATCAGAAGATTGAACCGGTTAAGAGCAGTTGAAGTGTGAACACTTTACAAATAAAAACCGTAAAATGCATTTGTCTATATATGCTATGAACAGAACATTTGAAAGCGTCTTTTGCTACTGCTGCAATAATAATTAGTGTTAACTCAAAAATTGTCGAGTAAGGACATATGCAGACAGCGTAAAAAGGCAAATCAAATAAGGTGTGTCAATATAGAAGATATCTAGACACAAGGAGATAGAGGCAGATAAAACGAGAAGGCACATAGCGTGAAGGTGCAGTTACAGACAAGACTTGTAACAAAAAACTGAACAAGATTCATTCTAAATCTCTTTTGTATTCTTAAGTTGTAGCTTCATTTTCTCTGATAGGTTGGTGCCATCAGATAAACTGAGTTGGTGCTCGGTTAAGAAGTTGAAGCTTCTTTAGAGTGGGTGCTTTTGAATGTAACCAGTGAGGTTTGTCTATGAGACATCTTTTCTGTGACGCTGGATTAGAATAGTAGCTTCTAGCAGATTTTCTCACCGTGGCTTTTGCTTTTGGGTTTCCACGTAAAAATTTGGTGTTGAGCATTCTTGTGTGTGTGTATGATCTTTGTTTTTGTTCTTTACTTTGCATATACATTTTGTATCTTGTTTAAAAATTTTAAGAACCACGTTTTAGTTCATCTACTGATTCACCCCCCCCCTCAGTAGATAGTGTGTTCAACATTTAATTCAACTTAGTCTAGTTGTTTATGAATTTCAAGTATTAGTGGTCTATATAAAACATAAACTACGTAATAGTGCCTCCATTTCTTTAATGCTTGAAATATGGCATATAACTACTTATCATACGCTGAATTATTTAGTTTTGCCTCATTAAGATTCTCACTAAGAAATCCAATTGGTCTTCCATCTTGAATCAACACAACACAATTATCGTTCCACTTGCAAAACAATCAACTTGGAACACTTTTCCAAAATTTGGCAAAGCTAACATAGGCCTCCCTGTGACTTTCTTCTTTATAAGCTCAAAACTATTTGCAGTTTGGAATGTCCGATTGAACAATCCTTTCTTACTGGCATTCCTTGGTGTAGGCCATTCTAATATTGCCTTGACCTTCTCCAGGTCCATCTTCAATCCTCCTTGTCAAATCACAAGGCCTAGATGCATTAGCCCTTCTCTCATGAATGAACACATCTTCAGATTTGTCAGCAACTTATCGTACTTTAGCTTCTCTAAAGACTTGTATTAGGTGTACAAAATGTTCTTCCCTTGTTCTACTAAAAATTAGTATATAATCCAGATGCCCAACAAATCTTCCAAGAAACAGCTTCAACACTTCATTCATCAACCTCATGAATGTGCTAGGGGTGTTGGTTAACCCAAATGGCACTACTAACCATTCATACAATCCTTGGTGAAGAATGCAATCTTCCTTTCATCTCCTCTTATTTTGATCTAATGGCATCCACTCTTAATCAATCTTAGATAAGTACTTTTCTCCAAAAGACATCCTCTAAATCTTATAGAAGTACTTTTCTCCACTCAAATAGTTTAACAAATCATCCATCCTTGGCAATGAGAACCGATTCCTGATGGTGATATTGTTGATAGCTCTTGAATCTATAGACATTCCCCCATTCTCTATCCTTCTCAAACGTAAGTGCACGTGGACTAAAACTCCCTTATCAATCTCCTATCGACCAAATCGTAACCCTGATAATTGAACTCTTCACTCATAAGTGTATTCGTTTTATGTAGTGTCTTGCTTGGAAAAACTGCTCCAAGCATCAAATCCATATGATGAGAAATCTCCCATCAAGAGCAACCCACTAAGTAAGTCACTTGACACTACCTCCTCATACTCCAATAAGTTTGTCACTTCCATTAAAATTTCCTTCTCTTTTGCTTGTTCCTATTTTGGGAATTTGGAAAATAACAAAACAAGGTTGCCTTATTTACTATTAGAAACTCTTATTTTCTCGTTCCTCCTCAATGGGAAACAATTCAAATCTTTTACCATCCTTCATAATCAAAAATTTATCGTTCCTCCCATTGTGCATAGCACTTCTATCTTACTACCATGGTCTACCCAATAAGAAATGACAAGCGTCCATTGGTATCACACCACACCATGCATTATCATGGTAGCTTCCAATGTGGAAGTTAACCTTGCATTGGTATGTCATTGTCACTTAATGACCTTTCTTCAACCAAGAAACCTTATATGGAGTGGGATGAGCAACACACTTCAATCCCAACTTCTACACCATCTTAGTGGAGACTATATTATCGGTGCTTCCACTATTTGTAATCAGTTTGCAACACTTGCCTCCAGCTTTGCACTTTTTTTCTAAAAATGCTTCTTTTCTACCAGAGCTCATTCTCTTGCTTGTTTGCCTTCAACAAGACTCTTCCCATCATCAAGTTCTTTGAAATGTCCCCTTTTCGGGATATTTTCTAAATTCTGAAAATTATTGCAAACCCTAGATAAAAATCAGCTTTCTAACTTTCCCAACAGTAAACCCTAGCTGCAAATATATTCCAAAATTAGCATAAAATATGTTAAACCCTTTAAATCAATTATGAACCCTTTCAGACAAGATTAACCCTTCAAAAATCCAATTTTGCCCTTCAAACCCTAGGCGCCTATGTTCAGAAAATAAATATGATTTATGGCAGCCCTTTGATGACAATTTCTATAGTGTCTTACCTTCAATAGGTTTTCAAGTTTAATAGAAAAATATATCTGAAATCATATACTTTTTATGAGGTTTTCCTTCACAAACAAGCTGAATTTACCACCACAAATATTTAGAATAATATGGAAAGTTCCAAAATAATTTTAGAATCAATATTTGACATGAAGATACTCGAATATGTCCTTTTTGCAAATTGCCAAAGGCTGGAAATATTATATAAAATATTATAAAATATTTTAGGAAAAGGTATGGCCCTCAAACAAAGTCAAAGCCCTTCCAAATCAAGTCGTCCAAGTGCAAAAATAATACAAAATCAAAATGTTAACTAGGGCACAAAATCACCGAAAGCATGTGCAAATCACTCTCCAATCAACTCGCCAACCTTCAAAAGTAGTTCGCCCCACTTGGAAACCTTTATTTTTGTCTTTTTCTGAATTTTGATGAACAATGGCAGCTCCTAAATGAAGTTGTCCCATGGAAGAATTAGAGTTTTCATCCTCAATCTCTTGGCTTGAAGGTTTTCATCTTCAAATCCAAAGCTCAAGCTTTTTCGTGCTCAAAACTTGTAAATTCAAATTATGATCCAATATGCCTTTCAACAAAACCCCTCAATTGCTTTTATATTTCTCCCCAAGTGAAGCGCCCAATTTGGGGGAAAATACCTTTGTTGATCTTTTTTCAAATTATAAAAGAATATATTTTTATAATTTACTTAAGTGGTTCAATACTTATGACCCTTAAAAAAGCCCCAACTTAAGTGAAATTATAACAATAAAGTACTTTTACAATTATTCTTTTCAAAATCAAATGTTTCCTTTCTTTTTCTCTTCTTTCCTTGGCCCTTAGGAAACTAAGCAAGGCTAAAGGTCTTCAATAGTGTCATGTCCAAAAGGGGGACATGACAATCCTCCCCACCCAAATTTGCTTGTCATCAAGCAATTGCAATATCCACGGGGGTGTCCCAACACTCCTTATGATGCATTGGCTACCTGTAACTTTTTTCCCAAGGAAGAGAAGCTCCAAACGGATCCCTCATACTGTTGTACCTGTGTTTTGGGGGCTGCCCCCAAGCACAAAAGGTGACATCATAGCCCCCCAAAGGCTTCCCATGCTACCAACTCTTTCAATACCGAGTTTTAGATGACGAAGCTCTTCTCTTCAAGGCCCTCATGAAGTGCACTATGTAGCCAAGAGTGGCAAAAAGAAATGCATCCAAAAAATGATACATTGTTGCCCCGAATGAAAAGATCCACTTGCTCATCATTTATTGTGTCCACCTCTAAACTCTCCTTCTTGTTGTGCCTATTGTTGTTTGGCATGGACCAGCTATAGTCAATCTCAAAATCAGTCACCAACCTCATTTTTCTTTCACACCCATGGCTCCCCCTGTTGTAGTTTTCCATGTGGAACCAATAATCATTGTTAACCTTCCCCAAACCATCTTCCAAGCTGGTCATTTCAAGCTCCATAAGGGCTGTAAACTTCCTCATAAGGGCTATCATCCAAGCCTTGGCCCTTAAACTCAATTGACCCCCCATCAAGAAGAGGATCATCCCAACAACCACCCTGTACTTGCTGATATGTAGGCTTTATATGTGATTTACAGCCATGCAATTACCCCCAAAAGTCAACCAATTCACTAATAAAGCCTATAAATCACAGTGATACCTTGCTGCCCCAAATGGAAAGATCCATTTGATCTTCATTCTTTGTGTGCATACTAATGTGGTCACCCTTCAACAACTCCTTGGTAGCTCCTACATGCCATGGTAGACTTTTCCAAACTTGTAACAAAAGAATAACAAAAAAAATCTTGGGAAACATACCTTGGAGACCACTTTCAACAACTTGCCAACCCTCTTGGATGATCCTTTCCATGCATGCTATATGTTCACCCATAGGCTGCCCTTTCTTCACACCCTCATGCATATGTAGGACCAAATGTGAGTTCAAAAGGAACTCATTGTGATCAAGGGAATAGTGTTGCACCATCACTTCCTCCTTCGCCCTTCCATGCAAGTTGTGTCCCCAAAAATAGACACTTTCAGAATTTGATAACTGTAAAAATTCAGAACTCTTACCCATGTGAAGTGGCTGCAGTAGTGTTCCAAGGTTTGATTTTTATAAGTGATATAACTCAGATATGATTGGTGCACTTTCCTTGCCCATCATGAGTTGTACTTTGTCCAGAAATTCAATTTATGTGGCCTCAATAGGTGGCTGGAATCTTCTTACCAACTCAAATTTTTGAGTGCGAAAAATCAGTTCTTATACATGCATTTTCAGAATCCATGTAGGGCTGTAACATGCCAAAAAATTTATAGTTTTCTAAGTGTGTGACCAGCTGAATTTGCAACCCTCTTTCTACCCCTTCACCTTCATCATTTTCAGAATTTATCAAGTTCTTCAAACACAAAGTTGGGTGGTTTCTACCACGCCCAACTGGCTGCCCATGCACGGAAATTACAACACTCTTTGTCCCTCTTATGACCATTGCAACCAGCCCCACTATAGGTCCTACACATGAAGCAAACAAATTAGTGAAAACAAAAGTGTTTAACAACACTTTTTCACTCACTCCATGTCTTATGAACATGATATGGACTTCCTTTTTGTGTCCTAGCTTTTTCTTATCATGGTTGTAGCATGTCTTTTTCCTCCTAGTGGTTGGAAATCCACTAACACACACTTGGACCATCCCTATGGTGTTGAGGTGTGAGAAGCACACCTTAGGGCCCCTAGTCATCATGGTGACAAGAAACTTTAAGGGGAACAAACTGAAAATGCTAAAACAAACAGTCATTATAATCCTGGGACCATGATAACCCTTGCTTATTCCCTTCTTTACGTTGGCCCAACTTGCATTCTTTTTCTCACAACATGACATAATAGCAATATTATGCTTATGGGACTCACCTAGATCCCATATCCACAATGGATACGTGTCATGCTCATTCCTTGAATTTATTTGGAAGATTTTTTATCCCCATTAAGTAACCTTCACCTCAACCTTAGTGATAGCACAAGTTTTGCAACCAAGATAATGACAAGACCAAGCATAAGGAGAAATCAATGAGCACTTCCAAGATGATAGCTCAATTGCTTACCCATACACAAATCTGATTTTTTTTTTTTCCAAATGCAAAATGAATTCTTCTTTCTTTTTATTTGGCATTACTCCTTCAAAGAAACCCCATTGCCTTGTCCAATCTTGTTAGGACTTGTGCTTCCTTTCCAAGGATTAATTGTTTCTTCCAAGCTTCCTCTTGAAACCGAAATTTAGACAAAGAGAATGGTTTATGATAAGAAATAATGCAAAAAAAATTTGTCATGCCATACCTTTCCACTATGGTTTCTTTATCTATCTCCAAGCTTTCTTCTTGATCTTTTGATTGATCATGAAGTTGTTGAACAACTTCTCCTGGCTTTACCTTTAGAAGTTCAGATTTTTCTGTTAATTCTACCTTAGTGTCTATGATTTGCAACCCCATCGATTGCCCTATAGCTTGTTGAAAACCCTCACTAGGCTGCCCTTGAATTTTTGGTACTTGTGGCTCAGAAAATTCAATCATTGGTTGCCCTTAGCTGAAACAACTCTTTTTGCTGCTCCAAAATCTTTGTATTGTGAAACTCAAAAATTTCACTATTTGGCTACCCTAAATTTTTTGATTTTTGAAACTCATCATTCACATTGCTAGGTTGCCCTTTGTGTAGTAGGAAGTTATTCTTTAGCTACCCTACAATTTCAGACTTTTGAATCTCCATATTCACCTATAGTTCAATCTTCTCTTCTTCTAAGGGAGACTTTTGAGGTCTAGGGCTTAACCCCATAGACTTTGCCAAAACCTTGGGACTCGTTGCCTTTAGTTCCCTCTGATAATTCTCCATGGCTTGCAGCAAATCATCCATGGCTTCATCCATTGTCCTCTTCTTCATCCCCACATTTTGAAAGGGATTTTCGTGTTCTTCTTTTGGCAAAAACTTAGGTTGCCAATCCATTGAAGTCATTCACACCCACAACTGGCCAAAAAATTGACTCTAATACCACTGAATGTTCCCTTTTCGGAATATTTTTTGAATTCTGAAAATTATTGCAAACCCTAGATAAAAATCAGCTTTCTATTTTTTCCAACAGTAAACCCTAGCTGCAAATATATTCCAAAATTAGCATAAAATATGCTAAACCCTTCAAATCAATTATGAACCCTCTCAGCCAAGATTAGCCCTTCAAAAATCCAATTTACCCCTTAAAACCCTAGGTGCCTCTGTTCAGAAAATAAATATGATTTATGAAAGCCCTTGAATGATAATTTCTATAGTGTCTTACCTTCAATAGGTCTTCAAATTTAATAGAAAAATACAGCTGCAATCATATACCTTTTTATGAGGTTTTCCTTCACAAACAAGCTGAATTTACGCCCACAAATATTTAGAATAATATGAAAAATTTCAGAATAATTTTAGAATCAATATTTGACCTTAAACCCTCAAATATGTCATTTTTGCAAATCGCCAAAGGCTGGAAATATTCTATAAAATATTACAGAATATTCTAGGGCAAGGTATAGCCCTCAAACAAAGTCAAAGCCCTTCCAAATCAAATTGTTCAAGTGCAAAAATAATACAATAAAATCAAAATATTAACTAGGGCACAAAATCACCTAAAGCATGTGCAAATCACTATCCAACCAAGTCATCAACCTTCACAAGTAGTTCGCCCCACTTGGAAACCTTTATTTTTGCCTTTTTCTGAATTTTGATGATCAATGGCAGCTCCTAAATGAAGTTGCCCCACGGAAGAATGAGGGTTTTCGTCCTCAATCTCTTGGCTTGAAGGTTTTCGTTTTCAAGTCTAAAACTCGAGCTTTTTCATGCTCAAAACTTGTAAATTCAAATTATGATCCAAGATGCCTTTCAACAAGACCCCTCAATTGATTTTATACTTCTCCCCAAGTGAAGCACCCAATTTTGGAGGAAATGCCTTTGTTGATCTTTTTTTAAATTAAAAAAGAATATCTTTTTATAATTTACTTAAGTGGTTCAATACTCACGACCCTTAAAAAGGCCCCAACTTAAATGAAATTATAACAATAAAGTACTTTTACAATTATTCTTTTCAAAATCAAATGTTTCCCTTATTTTTCTCTTCTTCCCTTAACCCTTAGGAGACTAGGCAAGGCTAAAGGTCTTCAATAGTGTCATGTCCAAAAGGGGGACATGACATTCTCCCCAGGCTCAAGTTATATAGGAGCAATCTATTCTATCTTTGCCTCCCCTATTTGTGCTATATACACTGTCTTCTCACTTCTATTGTTCTCTTTATCTGCTTCAGGGCATTCATATGTTACCTGCCCATGTTAGCCACATTTGAAACGTGTGCCAATAAATCCTCTACTATGTCCTTTATTTCCATGTCCTCTTCCTCTATTGGAATTGTACCCATCTCTCTAGTTATGCTGCAAGGATCTAGCTTCGTCCTCTTTCTCGATATTGTTTTTTGGAAAACCTTTCTTCAGCCTTCAAAGCACATTGATAGGCTTCCAAAAAACAAAATCTTTATTATTCCAAACTCATCTTGTATGGAAAGACCGAGACCATTTACATACCTTGAAAACTTTTCTTCATCATCATCCACATAACCTGCTCAGATGGTCAACTTGTAGAAATCATTAGTGTAATCTATTATACGGCTATTTCTACCTCGACTTTTGCCACCTCTTAAACAAACTTAGTTGATAATTAGAAGGAAAAAACTTACCTTTCAACTTAGCAATCATTCTATCACATGTCTAGATCTTATGTTTACCTCTTCTAACTCTTTCCAGTTATACATGACCTCACCATTAATGATGCATGGCCCTTCAACTTTGTACAAGCAAAATTCACTCTCTTGGGGTCCTCAATTTGTTCATAATCAAAATATTTTTCTAGCTCAGCTTGTAGAACTCTTCAGTGTAATCTGTTACACATCTATTTTTACATCAAATTTTGCCACCTCTTAAACAAACTTCTCTGATTAGCTAATAATTAGAAGGAAAAAACTTACCTTTCAACTTAACAGTCATTCTATCACAAGTCTAGATCTTATCTTTGCCTCTTCTAACTCCAATTATTCATGATCCCACCATTAATGATGCATGTCCCTTCAACTTTGTACAAGAAAAATTCTCTCTAAGGGTCCTCAATTTGTTCATAATCAAAATATTTTTCTAGCTTTGTGATCCAATCAACCAAATCTTCAGGGTTTAGACAACCTGGGTATTTATGGGTGTCCAACTTTGGCTTGCCTCCCATCTTGGTAGTAGCTTTTAAAAATCTATCCTTTCGTTCCTCGCCCAACTCTTCTAGATAAACTTCCGGAGATTATTCTTCAACTTCGCTTATGTTAGCAACAACTCCTCTTCATTGTGTATTCTCCATAGAGCATCTAATTTGGCTTGCATTCCTCTTTAACACTTCTACCAGATCTGCAACTCTTGGTGCTCATCCTCCTCTTCCAAGAGGTGTTCCTTTGTGCGCCATTTTCAAACTCTTAATTAATTTACTATAGGATTCAACCTGCCACAAACTCCACTTGAGCCTTACATGCTCAACTACAGAGGGCACGACCTATTGTGATACCAAATGATGGCAAGGTCGGTTGTGGGTCAAGTGAACGACAAACAACTCTCAGTTGTATCAAAGTATGCAACGTTACAATGGAGATACAAGGTTGATTCAATAAGACACTATGATATCCATTCATGTAAATTTGAGGCATTACATTCTTCCACTCACTCTTAGCTCTGTGAAACTCACATGCAAACTTCTACACACTTGGTTGGCTCAAACTTTTTCCCTATGCAATCCTACGCACCCACTTTCCTACCCACTATGAGCTACAATGCTCTTACTCTAGCTACTCTACTAGACCTCACACCACTACCAGAAGAATCTTCCAACGAAGACCCCCTTTCCTTACTAAAGGTTGTGTCTTTCTTTGTTGTGGAACCCCTACACATGATATCGCCTTTGCTTTATATTTTCCAAGAGGCGTTACAAGAAACCATTGATTTCAAGAAGTCTAAATTTCCACTTGAACATGAAAAACATGTGTTATAAGAATTGTTCAAAAGGAATCAATCGATTGCGGCGACGTGTGTTGCATGGTGTGGGATTCTTGCTTCTTCTAAGTGTTCTGAAATGCTCTATAAATACATGTCCAACGTCCTTGACAAACCGTTAGTCTCATCTTTTTGCAACGAACGCATCCAAGAAGCTGTAGATGGTGTTACTTTCTTCATGATGTGGGATACGCCCACCTAAAAGAGTCTGCTGAAATTGGGCTTGTATGTAAGCTCCCTCCCCTTGGAACTATCATAGGGATGTTGTTACTACCTTGCACTAATGTACAACACGATTCGACCTTTGTGGTGTGGCTTGCAAGTGTTTGGGATACTAAGGAGGCCAATTGTGAACACGGTGTAAGGTGGTGTGCTCCGAGATAATGCCATGTTGTAACTGTCTAAGTGGCTTTGCGCCACCATAAAAATATGTGTGGCTTCAATGGAGTTGGATTTATGATTTGGGAGTCTCGCGAACCTCTAAATGTGGTTTTGGAATACCACAGACAGTTAACAAAACAACACTTACCATAGGGCATGAAAAGGGGTCATGTGGCAACATTGCATTTGGTAGGCTTACGAATCCATTTCACCCTTGTGGAGCTCTCAGAGGCTTGTGAAGATTTTTATAGATTTGCAAAGCTTGCAAAGCTTTTGTCGGATTTGCAAAGCTTTGTAGGCTTGCAAAGTTTTGCTCAAACTAGCGAAGCTTGGTAGGCTTGCAAAGCTTCTCCAATTCTACACAGCTCCAAATTTGAACTTCCAAGTTTGTGAAGCTCGAGAAAGCTTTGTGGAGAGCGAAGTCTTGCGTTTCTGATCCCAATTGTGACTCAAGGCCACTACATGATAGTGAGGGGTTATTTTCAATAAATTATGATTTTCTGAAGAAAAAAAGCATAGCATAAATGACAATTTCAGAGGTCTTCAGAGCATTTACCGAAATTAAAGCGGCCTCGTTAGAGGGATAAATCTGTGTAGACTTTTAGATCGTGAGACAAACTTTCTGAAAATGCAAACAGTTCTATTATTGGAGCATATGGTACCCAGAAAAGTTATGACCCCAGCAAGGTGGCCCACTCCAGATGACTATTATTAGCGATTCTTCTTCTAGCAAATTTCTTATTCTTGGGAGTTTTTTATTTGCATTTATGTGCATGTTTAATGGCTATCAATAGCAATTCTTATTCTAGTAGTTTCTTATTCTTAAGATTTTTCCTATATGTATGCCTATGCCTATTGAATGGTTATTATTAGTTTTGTTTAGCTTTAAAACAAATTCTTATTCTCAATTGTTTAGCTACAGAATAAAGGATCACCCCCCATTGCAATGCATAACATACATCTCTTGCGGAGTGATTTCTTTCTTTTTATAAAATCTCTCATCTTATAAAATAAAGCTTCATCTTATATTCCTACAATTTGTTTCAACTCAGTAGATAATAGTTTGTTTTATCATAACATGTTAATTTCTAATAGTTGGTGTGTTTTCCCCCAGATTGAATCCTCAGTCTAGATCAGTGGTATCAGAGCAAGTTTTGATCCTGCATGTACCATCAAACGAGGTCAGGGTTGAAGACAAGTGATCGATCCGATTATCTTTCTGATAGACGCAAGTGACCACCAATGGAAGCAAACAGAGTAACAACTACTTCCTCGGATCCCATGAAAGTACTACTTGAGGAGGCTCTTTTAAAGCAAAGAGTTGAATGATGACCAAATAAGCCCAGCTTCTCATGAAAATATTGAGTACAACAACATCAAAAGAGAATGCCTTTCCAATGGTCCATGCCACTATATTAAAACCCACAGGTAACCGTCGGTTACCTACGGTTGTCTGCGAATTTTTGTCAAACGGTAACTCATTGTGTTTTATGCGGGTCAATTAGCACCCTGAAACATGCAATTAACGACAAGTAACTAACCATGGTTACTCATGTTAACCATAGGTTTCAAGGTGCTAACCGGCCCTAACCTGGCTATGTGTTTAATATATCAAAATGCCAAAAAAAAAAGTCATTTTGACTCTTATTTGTTGTGATTTTAGTTTTGTCTACATCGGCAATTGGTGAGGGACTAAATGTTGTTTGTGAGGCCCAAGGGTTCTAAATACTTGCTCACCATTTGACATTGTTGCTAGTGGTCGTTGTTTGACATTGCTGCCAACTTGCAAGTGCTCGCCGTTTGACATTGTTGCCAATGCCAGCCCTAGGGCTCGTGCTAACACTAAATATCTACAGCCTACAACAAAAACCGCGGGTTTGATCATGTCTTGAACTCAGATTGACGAGTTTGAGCCTTGGGACTTGAAGTTTCAAACTGCAGTGTGCCCTTGGGAAAAAACTGCAGGTTTACAGTTAAACTTTGAGGCTTTGAGTTATTTATAATTTAGTCACTAGTGTTAGGCTTAGGCTTTAGCTATTCAGTGTTAGCTTAGAGCTATTGTAGGCTGATCCTAATTGGTGGCAGTTGAATTATTCAGCTGCCAACAATTAGAATCAGCTTGAATATAATATAAAATCAAGATTCAAGATTCAAGAGCAATCAAACTTGTATTCAATGCTTCACAAATTGATTTTAATTTTAAGTTCTAACTTTCAATACAGAGATGATTGGTTACAACAATAGTAAATAAAATATAGTCCCCATTTATTCTCTTTATCATATTGTAACTTGTTAGGTTTGAGCTCATAGTCTATTTGATAGTGCCAACTGCCAACAACAATTTATTCTACATATTGTAACTTCAAAATGGCATCCAGTTCTCGTAGCGGTAGGCCTAAAAGTCTGATGACTCGACATGGAAACAGTGCTATGATGGCCCAGATAACAACTCTGTCATATACAATTATTGTAGGTTTAAGATGAATGTAGGGGTGAATCACCTCAAGTACCACATAGCACGGCTTCCACGGAATGATATGCAGATATGTGACAAAGTGCCCCCTGAGGCTCAAAGGGAGATCATCATTGTCCTAGCAAAATATGAGAAAAAAATGGAAAAAAAAAGAATTGTTGAAGCACTTGCAGCCATGATGAATAGGGTGGCAGCAAGAGCTGATTTTGATGAGTTAGGAGCCTCTGGCTCTTCTATTGCCCAAAGGATAGTTCAACGACAAGGCTCACCTAGTGGAGGCAGTTTAAGTTCACCGGATTTTTTGTTCCTCGAAATACCCTTGGGGCACAACCTTCACTCGAAAGTACGGCTTGGAACAGAGAATTACAGAATGAAGCAAAGATGGTTGTAGCAAACTTCTGGTACTACAACAACATCCCATTCAATGTGGCAAAAACCCCATAGTAGGAGAATCTGGTAACTGCTTTGACTATTGTTAGGAAGGGGTTCAAAGCCCCTACTCCTCATGACTTGAGAGGTCCAACATTGGAGGATGCTATGAAAACTATATATATCATTGTAAATGAGCAAAGAAGAATATGGCACAAGGGTTGCAATATTTTGTCTAATGGGTGGACGAATGGAAAGAACCGCATATTGATTAATTTGTTAATGACTTCAAGTAGACAATTAGTGTTCTTGAAGTCAATTGAAGCCTCCGACAAAGTTAAAAATGCAAACACGTTGTGTAATATGTTGGACGAGGTGGTCATGGAGGTGGGTGTGGAGAACGTCGTCCAAGTTGTGACCGACAATGCAACAACGTATGTAACAGTGGGGAGACTTCTTAAAGAGAGACACCGTCATTTTTTTGGAGCCCATGCTCAACCCATTGCATTGATCTCCTACTTAAGGACATAGGAAAGATGGCATGGGTGAAAAATGTGGTTGAAGAGGCGAGAAATATCACAAAGTACATCTACAATCATCATTGGGTGTTGAGTTTGATGAGAGAGCACACCAACAAAAAAGAGTGTGTGTAACCAGAAACCATAAGATTTGCCACACACTTCATCACATTGAAAAGCATTGCAGCCTCATTAACATCTCTTAAGCAAATGTTTGTGAGCACACAGTGGTTGGAGTCGTCCTATAGCAAGAAACCCTAAGAAGAAAGGGTTGTGAAAACTGTTTTTAATGATGTGTTTGCAAAGACCATAAATGAAGTCATCAAGGTAACTTTAGACTTAACTAATTTTTATTTATCATTTATTTATTTATTTTAAATGACTCAAATTTCTCTTAATTTTAATTTTTAATATTATATGTTATTTGTTTTTAGGTGCCAGAGCCTTTAGTTAGAGTTCTCCGACTGAGGGATGGAGAAAATAAACCAATGGGATATTTGTATGAGGCCATAGCAAATTATTATGAGCAAAATAAAATATATATGAACCCCTTTGGCACCTAATTGATTGTAGATGGAACAAGCAACTCCATCGACATATACATGCAGCGGCCTACTACTTGAACCCTAAGTTTTTCTTCGTGGATTCATTTAAGGTCGATGGAGAGGTCATAGATGGCCTAAACACATGCATAGAGAGAATGGTCCTTGACAAAGCCACTAGAGATAATTGTGGATGAGCTGCAAATTTACAAGAGTGGAGAAAGGAGGCTTTTTTCTTCACTTCTATGCATTCAAATGAGAACGACCCATCAACCAAGTAAAAAATAAATTCAAATTGTGTCCTTTGATTGTAGTGTCATTAATTCTTTATAAATGCACGCCTAGTTTACTTTAAAAGTTATATCTTATTTGCAGATTTGTGGTGGAAGATTATGATGCAAGGACACCAAATCTTCAAAAATTACCATCCGCATTTTGTCTCAGCGATGTAGTGCTTCTGGGTGTGAAAGAAATTGGAGCATATTTGAGGCCATTCACACAAAGAAGCACAATAGACTAGAAACACCACATCCCAATGGCCTTGTCTTTGTGCGGTACAATCTCCGTCTTCATGTGAAACAAGTGGAAGGGCAAGATAGTCACGAAGCAATTGACTAAAATGATATTGATCCATACTCAGATTGGATCATTGAGTCTACGGATGTGCAACATGAGACATGTTTATCGAAGAGGAGATCGCAAATTTAGAGAGAGAAGCAAAAGAAGCAGAGGCAATGCGAAGGGACAGTGAAGATCTAGACAATGTGTTTGTGGATGATGCTCTAGAGAACTTTTTACCTTGCACTTCTAGGGGGCAGCAAAAGAGGAGTTGGAGAGGGGACTTCTATGAGCCATTGTACTCTTTTTTTTGTTTAAAATAAAGCAGTGTACTCTTATTTGCTCAAAAACTAATATAAAACATACTTATGACTCTAAATTATGTGTTCTTTACATTCATTTCATTTTTTGTGTTTTAATATATTTTATGAATTTCTATATATTTTTTTGGGTTCTCTACATTCATTTCATTTTTTATGTGTTTCCATGTATTTTATGAATTTATATATTTTTTAAAGTAACGATAAAATTGCCGAGTCCCGAGTACAGGTCAAAAATTTTGGTTGTTGAGTAATTGTTGTTTACGAGTTTTTCATTATGGTCCATGCCTTTAAGGTACAAGTAAGTTTTAGCATTCCAATGTTTGAAGGTAAAATTGAAGCGAATGCCCTTGAAAATTGGATTAAAAAATTAGTGTCATATTTTTCTGTAAATACTTTTTCTATTTTAGAGAAAATAAGATTTGCCCGACTAAAACCCCAAGTAAAACAATGGTGGAAGGCTCACCTTGAACAATATTGTAAAATAATGGAATAGGCCCATGATACGTGAATAATGGACAAGTTCTAGGATCTATAAATAAACAACCTCAAGACTATCACCCGTGATTGCATATGCATCCCTATGAAACATTAAAACAATAGACATGGATATGACAAGGTAGAATGACTACCATATTTCATTTAAACTCGGATGTGCATAAGGATCAAAGGCCCTCCTGACATGAAAATTAAAATACAAAGAGATCAAGCTGATCTAACTAATCTAAAGAACTGACCTTCACCCGTACCTTTTAACATCTTATATAGATAAGTAAGGAGGTTTAGGGTTGGAAGACATCTCAATCCTTTAGGGAATCTTATCAAATTAAACAAACTCTAATTTAAGGATAACCACTAAAGATATGTTCTTATTTATAATTAACTTATAAATAAGTTATGGATAATGATGTGCACATAAAGATGTACTTATGCATAAAGAGGACTTTTACAAGTGCATCTCAGGGTAATAAAAAAATGTATGTCCTAATATACACTAACATCCCCCTTAGGATGTTCTCTGATAAAGGAGAGGACAAAGTAAGCTACACTAGCCTAAGTAAGATTAAAATAAGAAATGTGTTGTGTGCACCAACACCCCCTAAGAGCAACTTAGGGAAAGTGAGCAAGTGAGGCAAAACCTCTTATATGGGTTTCAGAAACTAGGCCATGTTAGGTACCCATGTACAATCAGTATAAACAACATAACTACAAGAAATAGTGACTTGAAGCAGTGCATAACTACATGACAAACTCACCACCAAGAAGTAGTAGAATCACACACTTATCCACATACATTCCCCCTTAATTTTGGATTCATGTCCCAAAACTCCAATCTAATGTGCAAGTGTATCACAATGGGTCAAAAATATCACTAACTATATGTTGATGAATACCAAATAGTACAAAGGTCCTTGTGGACGCCATTCTATTCCACTAGAATACATAGGTATCCAACCATTGTAACTGCCAAGTCCAAAAGGAAATGGTGTTGAATACAAAGATCTCTCTAAAAATGGAGGGTGTCGAACATAAAAATGATTGTCAGTATGTTGGTAATTACCCTCATAAAACATTGTATGAGCGGACCTATCCCACTTCTGAAACCCCAGAAACGAAACAAATGTTGGGAGGCCAATAGTCAATCCACACAAGGTGTCACTTGTCAAGGGCGTCAAAAATACAGATGAGAAAATATGCTTAAGCACTAAAGCAATATATATCTCACACGATCAAGGCACAAGTGGTACAAATGCACTAATCAAGGTGCCAAGTAAGCGCCTACCAAGTTGTCAAGAAGCACAAATGACTAATCCATCATTGAATGTGTTCAAGTAAAAACAACCCTCAATATGGGGCCTAGCTAACAACGTTCCATGATGGGTACCCATTTACAGGGGATGTATCATGAATAAAGGATTGGAAAACCCTTACAAGGTGCAGAAAGCAAGTACAGCAGTGAAATTTGGCCCAATATACTACTAAGAGCCCCAAAGTACAAGATGATAAAATCTATTGTGGATGACATCAAATCAAGAATATGACTACGCCATTGTGTTCTTCTCATGAAATTATGCAATTTTAAAACAATTATCAAGAAACATTTTTGTCCACCAAAGTTATAGCATATTGAAACTTAAATGGCCCAAGTGGTGTCTAAAAAACTACGAATAACAGGAATAACAAGCCAAATATTTGAAAACCATTTAACCCACTGTGAAACTCTTGAAAAACTAGTACAATGAAAAACAAAACACTCAAAAAAAACTTTCGTATGACCAAGTTATGGCTTGTCGAAGTCAAGGTGCTAGAAAACAAAACAAAACAGTGAGGAGTCCCCTGCAAAAAACGATTGTAAAAAACGGTGCACATTGGAGAATTAGTGGCCGCTAATTCAAATCCAATGGCATATTAGGATTCCTCTTGAAGAATTGTATGATTTAAAAAAAAATCGGCACTCAATTATGAGATCGTTCACCAAAGATATGGCATCTCCAAGTTTCATAGCATAACCACCCTAAGGAGAATTAGAATCCAGTAATTTCAAGCTCAGGTGTATAGAACGGTGGAATTGGCAAGATTTGATTTTGCGGCAGAATTAGCGGGCACTAATCTTGGCAGAATTAGTGGGCACTAATCTTGCGGCAGAATTAGCAAGCACTAATTTCAAAGGAATCAGCAGGGGTTAATTTGCAGCAAGCACTAATTTTGGATCAGAATTAGCCGGAACTAATTTCGACTGAAATTGCGGCAGGCACTAATTTTGGAATAGAATTAGCAGGAACTAATTTCGACAGAAATAGCGGGCACTAATTTTGCAGCAGAATTAGCAGGTGCTAATTTGCGCTATTTTTGCTGCAGAAGTAGCGAGCACTAATCTTGTGGTGTAATTAGCAAGCGCTAATCTTGTGGCGGAATTAGCGGGAGCTAATTTGCAACAGAATTAGTGGGCACTAATTTGCAGTGGAATTGGCGAGTGCTAATTTGTAGCCGAATTAGCAAGTGCTAATTTGCAGAGTTGAGGAGTTGCAATGAAATACAAATGCATAGTCGTCACAGCCGGGAATGGCTACTTGATAACTTGGACTCTAGGAGTCCATTTCAGATGTCTGAAAGTCTAAACTAACTTTCTCGGACATTTTGGATGCAATGGTGAGGTAAAAATCACTCCAAGGAGCTTCAAAAGTTGCAAATCTGAACAAGCTTCTTAAATGTGGCATTTGTTCTATAGCTCACAAAACCAAAGAGGATCTTAGGGGACCCGGGCAGTGGAGATGAGCTCATGGCCTAGTGAATGAATATTCAGAGAAGAATGTGATGTCATGTATAAAGGGGCCCAATCTAGGAGGGTTGCAGAGGATCATGAAGGCCACAGTCTTGCCTACAAAAAATGTGCAAAAAAATATTGCAAGTTGCAGCGTGCAACATGCATGTAAAAAGAAAAAATTGTGCTGAAGTTTAACTTTAGACAAATTTTCTATTTTTTTAGTTTCTTTTATTTTACAATTTTAGAGAAGAACAATAAAACTTAAAAAAATATGATGTGTGCAAAAAAAATTTCGAACTTTCATTAATAAAACACTGAAGCTCATTTCCAATGAAACGGAAGTCCAACCTGACTTAATTGGAAAATCTGGATGCAATAGAATTGCTGAAACCTCTCAAGGGAGCTCCAAAAGTGGCAAAAACAGCAAGGCCCTTCCAATACAACTTTGACAGAAAACTCAAAAACTAAAGAGAAGAGATTCCAAAGATTGAAATCATCCATGCAATAAAGTGAAGCTTCAAAAGTTTTGATACCATGTAAAATAATTGGATAGGCCCACGATATGTGAATACTGGGCAAGTTCCACAATTTGTGAATAAGCAACCTCAAGACTATCACCCACGATTGCATGCGCATACTTGTGAAACATTAAAACAATAGCCATGGATATGACTAAGTTAGAATAACTACCGTACTTCATTAAAGCTCAAATGTGCAAGACGGCCAAAGGCCCTCCTCACATGAAGAATATAGTACATAGAGACCTAGTTAAACTAACAGATCTAAAAAAACAAAGAAATAACCTTCGCCCATACCTTTCAACTACTTATATAGATAAGTTAAGGAGGTTTAGGGTTGGAAGGCATCTCTAACTTGTAGGGAATCTTCTCAAATTAGATAAGATCTAATTTGAGGATAACCACTAAAGAGATATTCTTATTTATAATTAACTTATAAATAAGTTATGAACAATGATGTACACACAAAGATGAGTTTATCCATAAAGAGTACTTTTACAAGTGCATCTTAGACCATACAAAAGTTTGAGTCCTAATATACACAAACAAATCAAAGAACAATGCAAATGATGACTTTACAATCATCACATATCCCTCTTGGAGAGACTTCGTTGATATTGTTACAAATGAGGATTGTCTAGAAGATGCCTATGAGGAGAAGTACATCCAATGGCAATTACTACAATGTAAGAATGACCACTCTGTGCAAGACTATATGAGCACCTTCAATGCTTTATCAACGAACCTCAATCAAGGATTCTAAAATGCATATAGTTTTCAAATACAAAAGTGTTCTACATCAATATATCTAGACAGAAAAGGGATTCCTAACCATTGAAGCGATGGGTTCAGCCCATCAATATGCAGTCAAGATCGAGGAAAAGTTCAAACATAAAGGGAAATTTCTTACAGGAAAGCAAGTACAATCAAATGATAAAGACAACTCCAAGTATGGAAGTAGGCACCAAACCGAAGAGGTCCCACAACAAAGGCAAAACTTAAGGTTTCTAGTCTCAAGGTTTTCTACAAGAGATAAAACTCCAAAGAAGGAGATTAGGAAATAGTGTGAGAAGCATAGGAGCACGACGCACTCCATAGACGAATGGCATTCCAAGAGAACATTCTTGACCAAGGCACGTGAATCTAATCTAACACAAACAACTAATGAAGAGCATTCCTTTCATTCAACCAACACAGGTAACCAAATTATGGATTTTGACCCCTATGCCACTGTTGGTATAGCATAGGTTGTAACATCATCATCCGAGGAAGAATGTCTCTTTCATTCACAGATGTGGATGCAAAGGCAAGCTTTGCACTTCATCATGAATAGTGGAAGTGAGAATAATTTGATATCTACGTAAATTGTTCGAAAGATGAAGCTAACAACACCTCACCCGCACCGACACTCCATAGGATAGCTGAATCAAGGCAAAGATATTTGTATCAATCAATGGTATCTTCTACCATACACAATCAAGCTATTCAAAGATGAGGTGTTGTGTGATGTGGCACCCCTGGACAATTCTGACATTTTGCCTAAGCATCCATACATGTGGAAACAAAATGGAGTCTACCAATGTCATCATCACACTAGGAAAAATATCCTATAGAGCCCTTGAGGTCCCCCCAAAGAATATAGAGGCCTTCATTACCACAAAGCAATGTAGGCATGTGATTTGTCAAAATGGAAAGTTTGTTCTAATGTTTGATCAAACTAAAGAACACTCAGCAAATTATCGCAACCACACAAACCACCATGCAAAATCAGAGTATACAACAATAAATGGATTAGGGATTAACAAAGTACATAAATGTCTTCGCTATAATGGTATGGATTAAGTATTAATAGAGTACATAAATGTCTTCGCTACACCTACATTATACCCCTACACTGTCAGGTAAAACATCTTGTTGACCTGATCCCTAGGACCCCCTACCAAATGGACTAGCGTACATACACTCAGTGCTAGAAAATGATGAGACCAAATGACAGATCAATGAGCTAATCTAGAAAGTCCATATTTGGCCCAACGCCTCAGATGAGGCATCCCATCATGTTAGCCCGAAAGAAAGATGGGACATGGCAACTTTGTATTGACTACAAGGCCCTTAATAAGATTATTGTTAAGAATGTTAAGAATAAGTATCCAATTCCACATATTGATGAACTCCTAGACTGACTCAAGGGAGCAAAGTTTTTCACAAAGATTGTTCTGAAATCAAGGCACCATCAAGTGCCCATTCAGCCATCTAACATCTAGAAGACAACATTTAAGTCTAAAGATCTATTTGAATGGTTAGTCATGATCTTCAGCTTGACTAAGACCACTACAACATTTATGCAGATGATGAAAGATGTCTCACGACCATTCACTGAGTCCTTCGTGGTTGTTTACTTGGATGACATCCTCATTTTCAGTAAGACATGGGAGGATCACTTGCAATAGGCTTAGCAGGGTCTTGAGACACTATGCAACCATAAGCTATATGCCAACAAAAACTAGTGCTCCTTTGGTTTACAAGGTTTCCAATATTTGGGATACATCATAACAAGGATGGTGTACACATTGACCCAGAGAAGATCCATGTCATCAGAAATTGACCAGCGCCAAAAAATCTCACAATACACAAAATCTTATTGGGGTTGGCCAACTTTTACCGCCAGTTCATGCTTGGATATTCTCATATTTTATGGCCCTTGAACCAAGGAACCAAGAGGGGGAGGCTAATTTTTTGTGGACCACTGCACAATACTGAGCTTTTGAGGAGTTAAAAATGAGACTTTATACAGCACCACTCCTTGCCTTACCAGATCTGCAACAACCTTTTAGAATTGAATTTGATGCTTCAGAATATTCACTTGGTGCAGTCCTCACCCAACAAAGGCATTTGCCTACCACAACAAAACATTCACATATACCATACATAGGTATACTACATATGACAAAGAAGTCTATGCCATTATCCAGGCATGAAGACAAAAGAAGCATTACATCTTGGGAATGCAAACCATCATCCATACATATCACAAACCCCTATAGTCCATGCACATCCAAGGCAAGTTACAAAAAAATTGCCATCAAATGTAGTCAACCTACATGCAGCAATTTCACCTTACTATTAAGCACAAGAAAGATAGTTCCAATTAGGTTGTTGACTATTTAAGTAGTCATCCAATTGCAACACTGTCAACAGTCTTAGATGCATGTGGCCATGAGACTTTTGGATGGCCCCTATTGTACAGCAATGATCCCAATTTTTCCACCATATGTCAAATTTTAACTACAAAATGACCAGTCGCAGTTTACCATCTACAAAATGGGCTTCTACTTGGGACATCTCTGTGTTTTGAGAGTGGAGCGACAAAATATGATTTGGAAGGCACACTACAATCAAGTTGTAGGACACTTTGGAGTGGAAACACAGTTGCAATACTCCAAAAATATTTCCATTGGCCAAAGCTATATCATGATGTCAGTTGGTATATTAGATCATGCACAACATGTGCAATAGCAAAACCAACCAACAAGAAGCAGGGCCTATATATAGTTTTACCACTTTTGATCGACCTTGGGTGTCAGTGCTTGTGGATTTCATGCCAAGGTTGCCCACAACTAGGGGTGGTCATGATTGGGTCTTCATTTTGGTTGACAAGTTTTCGAAGATGGCAATGTTAGTGCCTTGTACAAAATGGATCAAACCTGAAGACACTGCGAGGCTCTACTTTGAGCATGATTGTGTCCACTCAGGTTTACCATAGACCATTATGTCACTGTTTGACACAAGTTTCTTAGCACTTTTTGGTCTATATTGTGTTCCATGATTGACACCAAGTTGACCAAGTTCACCGCTTTTCATCCACAAACAGATGGGCAAACAAGAGTGGTTAACCATATGATTGTGCATCTACTTTGGTTGTATAACTCAAACCATAGTTACCAAATCCTGTCGAATCTACAAAAAATCTGATCGGATCCAAATTTTTTGGCCAACCCGCTAAGTTTGTCCGGCTTGGCCCTTTTTTTTCAATTTTTTTATTTTTTAGGTTTTATGTGCAAAAAAAGCCCAAAAACCATAAATTTCATATAATATTTAACATTTTATATTAATTTTTCATTGTATTTGTCACTTTTGCACATTTATAAAACTATGCTCTCATATATATATATATATATTCCTGATTGGATTTTTCTGAATTTTTTCAAGAATTCCAAATTTCGGATTTTTTTGCCTTCGCAAACGGATCCAGATTTCCAAATTTGGTAACTATGACTCAAACATTTACAAACATGGGATAAATTTTTACCACACATCTAGCATAGCTATAATCGAACACTCCACGGCTTGGAGCAAGCACAAAAAGAGGGAGACCAATTAAGATCTATCTTTATCTCTGTGTTTCTAGGGTCGGACATTCACTCATGGTCTCACTTTTAGCACTTACACAAATTTGATACACTTAATAGATTTTCATTTCATTAATATTGAAAATATCACAATGGAATACATTCACACTCTCAAATACACCCACACTCTCACACATGCCTCTAAAGGCTTATTCCAATACATGAAAGAGTTCTAGACTCTCATACAGTTCCTCCTAAACTAATACAACTCTCTATTTTTCTCTTGGAGAGTTATGCTCACTCATAGCTCGTCTCTCTCCCCCAAAAAAACTCCCCTTCTCTCAATCACGTATTCCTCTTAGCATCCCAAGATTTATGGGGTGTCTCTTCAACTTCCCTCACCTGCGCATAACATACAAGAGTCAAGGGGCCTTCATTTTTCAGGATCAACACCTAATTGTCGGAAATTGTCAGGTGACGTTTTACGCTGAACAACAGTTATAAAAACCACCATAACTTCAACATTTTTAATCCAATTGATATGAAATTTAAACTACAACTTTTAGACTAAATTTTCCACCCTTCCAAACTTCACCATCTAAATCTTAACATGTGTTACTGCAAGTTACCGCAGGTAAAGAACCTTGCCAAGTGATGCAGACTACACAGATGACAATTCTAGGTTGAACGGTAGTTACTAAAACTTACGCAAATTTAACTCGGTTCATCCAAATGATCTGAAATTTGAAACACAAAAAAAAAAACTACACTTCTAGCAACCCACTAAATTTGGTAACCTAAAGGGTACATAGATGCATTTTTTGGCTGAGTGACAATTACAAAAACCGTCATAACTCTATCTCCATTCATCCAATTGAGCTGAAATTTGGAACACACCTTCTAGGATAATTTTCTTTCACCTCTCCAAATTTGGTAAACCAACTCTTAATGCAGCTATTCTGCAAGGTAATGAACCGTCTGCAGACTAGACGGGTTCATTTTTTGGCTAGATAATAGTTACAAAAATTGTCATAACTTTGCTGCCACTTATCCAATCGAGCTAAAATTTGGAACACACATTCTAGGATACATTTTATAGACCGCTCCAAATTTGGTAGCCTAATTCTTACCACAACTATTCTACAAGGTCAAGAACCATCTACCAAGTGTTCTAACAAAATCAAATGGTACACCTTCGCAGTGACTCCAAATGATCTAAAACTTGGTACAAATGTTGTAAATGTCATATGCGATGACCTCACAAAAATTTCATCATCCAATTCATATCACAGTTGAAGAACCATTTCCGACAAGTTTTTGTAACTTAACAGACCCTGCAGACTGACAGAAACAATTAAAACATCTCTGCACTTTTCGCAGCAAAAGAATTTTTTGCAACCTCATTCTAATAAGTAAACAAGCTCAGACAAACAAGGCCAAAACCCAAAAATCAAAGAAAACACGTCGCACTCTATTTTTTGTTGATGCAAGATTGCACAAACCTTAGGATGCTCCTGTATCATGGATCCACATGACATAGCTCTTTTCATGTTTGTCTTGGGCTTCGGCCATTGGAACCCATTGATGTGGCATTACCTATTGCATTGGAGGAGGCATCTCCCCATGGAAAGGAATAATCAAACAAAGCCACTAAATTTGTTGAATGGATCTAGCAGATACAACAGCAAGTGCATGAAATCCTTCCAAAAAAACTAGAAACACATACAATGTAATGACTAGATTCAGGACCCTCACAGTTCTAGGTTGGTGGTAAGGTATGGCTACATTTGCAAAAACAACATTTGAAAAGCCCAAACAAGAAACTCATACCTCTAATACGGAACCTTCACAATAATCAAGCAAGTGGGCACTAATGCCTTTAAACTCAACTTGCCACCCTATCTTGGGTTGCATCCAGTGTTCATTGTGGAACTACTCCGACTATATTTTCCACCTATTTTGGATACTTCGCAAATTGTTGAACAATTGCAAGATCTTACCCGTTCAACACCATTCACAGAGGTAAAAAATACCTGAAATCAGCAAATTCCAATATATCAAGTGGTCAAGGCATGCCATCTTCTCACCAAGGAAATTAGTTCACTAAGTGCCAGATTCAGTAGAAATTTTCACATTTGGTTAAGGATCTCGACACAATGGGACCCATTTCTTCTAGGGGGTGAATGATCCCAACAGTGACCTAGGTTGGTTGAATGGCAGTTCGGGTTATTTTGGGGAAATTACAACTTTTCCAAAAAAAATCAGCATATTGCAAATAGTAGTTTCGGAGGCCTTAGGAGTGTTTTTGAAGCTTGGAACAACCTTGTTACATGACTAAAGCTTTGATGACATCTACATAGTGAGTCAAGTTTTCTGTAAATGCAAACAGTTTAGAAATCGAAGCATACCCAAAAAAGTTATGACCCCGACAAAGCAGCACATTCCAAATGGCTATTATTAGAAATTCTTATTCTAAGAGTATTTTTTCCTATTTGCATGTCTATGCATGTTGAATGGCTACTATTAGTAAATCTTATTCTAGTAGATGTTTTGTTTTTAGGAGTTTCTCTATTTGCATGCCTATGCCAGTTGAATGCCTATTGTTAGCTTTGTTTAGCTTTAAAGCAGATTTTTAATTCCAAGCAATAAAAATCCCTGAGAAGTGGCTTCTACTATCTAGTTCTAATGGTGCATTTCCAAAGAATTCAGGTTAAGCCCAGAGAACTGGGAGCAAGTCCCAAGCAATAGCAGTCTCTCAGGAGTCAGAAATGGATTCCATTACCTGGGCATTAAAAGACAGCTGGTAAATTACAATTTAAGGAGCAAAAGGTAAAACCCAAAATAGAATTGAAATTTCACTCACCCGTTCAGGAGTGCTTTCTGACGTAGATTTGGAGTTCTGATCGGACTCAGACCCTGAAGAAACTTGCACTTCAAGACTAGTTGCGCTTTCAATTTCTTTTGCATCATTATCTCTTGAAACAGTGTCATACTCAAACCCCACAAACGATGCTTTATGAGGGCTTTCGGATTGAACGGATTGTGCAGCTGAATAATAGGTTGTTTCTGGAGTTGCAGTGTTTCCATCTCTAATTGTATTGTCAGTGTATGGTGTTGATGGTGCCAACTCCAATTCTGCATCTTGTTCATATTGAGACCTTTCGGAGGGAACTGCTCCCGTTTCAGTTGATTTTTGTTCCTCCTCTTCATCTGTTATTTTGTGGTTGGTGTCTGTAGGAGGGAACATTTCCAAATCAAGTTCTGCGCCTTGTTCATGGCTAGACCTTTTCGAGGGAATTCCTTGCATTTCATTGGATTCTTCTCCCTCTTCATTTTCCTCCAATTCTGCATCTTGTTCTTCCTTTTCCCCCTCCTCTGCGATTTTGTGCTTGGTCTCTGTAGGAGATAACTTTTCCAAATCGAGTTCTGCACCTTGCTCATGGCTAGACCTTTCAGAGGGAATTCCTTGCGTTTCATTGGATTCTTCTCCCTTTTCATCTTCCTCCTCATCCTCCTCTCTTCTTTTATTTGTGGTGTATGAAAGAGACAGCTTTTCGAAATCCAATTCTGCACTTTGTTCATGGTGAGGCCTTTCAGAGGGAATTTCTTGCATTTCATTGGATTCTTCCTCTTCCAAATCTCTTATTTGATGCTTGGTGTCTATAGGAGAGAGCTTCTCTGAATCCAATTCTGCACCTTGTTCTCTGGGAGGCCTTCTGGTAGGAATTTCTTGCAATTCATTGGATCGTTCTGTTTCCTCTTCCTTTATTTTACAAGCGATGTCTATAAAAGATACTTCGTCCACAGCAATGGCATGGTGGTTTGCAGATGTCAATTGAGTGTCTGGTTCAGAGGATTTCACTTTTTCCTTCAGAGAAAATTGGATTTCATCCTTGGGAGTTTGTTCTTCTGCAACAGTCTTCTCCATTGGAATAGCCTTTGGGTCCAATGTCAATTGAGGTTCTCCTTCGGAAGCTTTCGCTTCATCCTTCAGCCAAGAACGAGTTTCATCTTCAGGGATCTGTTCTTCTCCAACAATGTTGGCATCTGGGCCCCATGTCAGCCGGGCTTCTCCTTCAGAGAATTCCATTTCATCCTTGTACCTCGAGTGGTTTGCACCTTCAGGGGTCTGTCCTCCTCCTACAGCACTTGGGAAAGCATGCGGATCCCCTTTTGATTGGGTTTGACCTTCATAGAAAAGTTTGGGGGGTTCTTCTTCTAGGGGTTTTACATGATGATTTTGTTCTTGAAATGGGCTGCTGGGTTTTTCTTCTTCATAGATTTCAGGTTCACCATGAGAGTCATTTATATCCAAACCCTCTCGTGATTTAGATTGAACTTCTTCAGACTGCGCCCGGAAAGGACCCTCTGGGTCATCTGCCCTTTCTGCACTTTCCTCACTCTCATCTCCACACTCTACCTCATTAGAAGCGATCTCAAGCTCCTCAGCTTCTGCTTCATTTTTGTTCAGCCCTACACCTTCTTTCTTGCCAGCAATAAGCCTCTTCCCACACAATCCACCATACAATTTCCTGAAGCAAACATAGCTACCAACAGCACATCCCAGTGGAACAGCGAATGCAATGCTCAATACAGACAAGACCATCAGTAGCATGAACAGAAAAGGCAGTGAAGAAACCAATGCACCCCATAGTGTTAGTTTCTTACCAGCACTCCACAATTTACTGGCCATTTTAAATGCAGAACCCTTCAATACATATTGGGCAATCAAATGCCCATTGCACTCCCACGCTTGAAAATGCTTCAACTCTTAACAAAAATTCCAAAATGGATATTGCACTGGAACATCCTCTGCTCTGATTAAAAATTATGGTGCGTTTCCATGAGAATGCGTTGCGACAAAAAGAAAAGAAAACTCTACGGTGAAACTGATAATTTGGCGAGAATGGCAGAAGAGATTCCATGAATAAGGCGTTACGTCGCTGGCTGATCGACACCTCGCCCTTCCTTAATCTGAGACGTGGCTTCTGTAGGTTTGAACTATTAAGTAAATACATCGTATAAACTATAAATAGTACATTTGTCCCTTATGGATTTGCATGCTTTGTCGCTTATGGATTTGCATGCAGGTTTCCCAATAAGCTTTCGCATGGTGACGTCTTCGTAAGAGAGATATATATTGGTGGAAGGATAAAGCATGATGTAACAGAAAAAGCAGGGACCCCATCCCTGGGTCCATTGAAGATCCTCTCATAGGAGCGCACGAGCAGCGCTGTGCTCTTTGCCAAGTTGCGCCATGCAATCTTTAGTGGGTTATTTCTCTGTATTTATAGTGTTTGTGTATATGTGATTTTTATTTTTATTTTATTTTTTTTCGGTTTGGGGATCGAAGTTCTTTTTTTTCCTTTAAATTGTGGGCCTGTCAAAAATTATTTAGTAAGTAAATTAAAAGTATAATAAATTTTAGAAAGGTGTTGGTTTATTGGTGAAGTGTTTTTGGTTAAAAAGAATTTATCATGGATCATTTTTTGTTAAATGTGAAGTGGGATAGCGTTGAGTTCGATTTTTTAGCACTCTGTGGAATATTTGGTCAATCAAAAAAAGTGCAATAAACTATATAAAAGTTCTCTGAACATTTGTTGGTAATGTACAACTTAAATATATGTAATAAAGTTCATATGATATTCAATTTTTGGCATCATGTGTACTCCCCATGAGAGTCTCAACGTTGAAGATAAGGTCATCAACATTACTATTCAAAGTTAAATTACAATAAATGTATATGCATAAGAAGATATAGGTGTATGTTGTATATGTGTATGTTATTAAAGACTATGAAATGAAATTAATTAATTATGTCCGTGAAACCCAACAGTTTATGGGATCATTTTGTTATCGATGTCTCGATTATTTGGGGGTGTTTAACTTGAGGGATAGGTTTTTCTTTTAAGAAGGGTGTTCCTTCCCCTATTAATTTAATTTGAGTTAATATATCTCCCAACTCTTTTATTCTCGTATCTTCAAATAAATCCCACATAACGTTTATTTTCAATAATTTTAACATATCTTTTGTTCCCATTCTTTCTTAAAGATCACCCATTTACCTATTTCATATATGAACCTATAAGAAGTAATTCTTATATGAGCTATGAAGATCTTCTCCCTCTATTTGATTTCAATGTTTATATATGTGTTTTCGTGGTGTTCATAGGTTGAATTGAATTTTATAAGATAATGTTATCATTTGGAACTTGTTTTTGTCCTTTACATAGATGTAAACTTTTCATTCACATAATTTTTTACTTCTTTTTTTTTAAGTTTGGACATTCATTTATGTCAATATCATATTTACTCATTTATTAGTAAATATGGTAAATATCACAATTCTATTAATTACCTTAAACAAGCGAATCAAACCTAACTATTGCAATTATAATATTTTTGTAGGTTTATTATTATTATATTAATAAATATGTATTTGTACCCTGCCTTCTATAGTCCTTGCACAATCACAACATGCTACTTGTTATTTTCTATCTTTGGCATAAAGTTTTTAAACAATAAATAAATTTTTTATTTTTCGAAAGAGTGTTTTTCTCTTTTTTCATTGGTGGAAATAACTTCCTAGTCATATAAAAATTTCCAATTAGTAAAAAAATAGGTATATTTTCATTGACCAAGGAGAAGCATCGAGTACAATTTTTTTTGCTTCGACTATAGTTCAAGTAAAACAGAATATTTAAAAAAAATTGATGGGCTATAAATAAATTCCGCCCTATGCTTGCATATGTCTTCATTTAATAGTCTTGTTTACTTTGCATTCAATGGGTTTGGGTAGGTTATATTGGTGGCTTTAATATACCTCGAAAAATCTAGAAAGCTTTAACCTAGGCCATATCATTGGCATTGTGTTGTATTTTTCCAATGTGGTTATCTTCTGGCTTTGAACAAGTGTAATGCGAAAGTTTTATTGGTAATGAACACTTCTTATGTCTTCTTTTTTTAAATTAAAATGTGATATAAGCAAGATATATCCATCATATGCATACATTGTCTTTGCAAAGTTATATGTGTTTCCCAAAATAGTCATGGATTCTTGTTTATAGAATACCCACAATAGTGGTTTTGCATCTTTTGGTAGTTTGTATTTTTTATCAAAAAAAGTTGTGAGCTAGATATATTTGATGTTTGTGTTATGAGCAAAGCATGCGCCTCCCTAAAAAAATATATGTTTGTGTATATTTACGTGTGCAATGCGTAAGGTAATTTTTTGGTAAAAAACACTATTTTGTTATATTTTATTTGTTTTAAATAAATTTGCTCTAAGCAATATATAATCATTTTATGTATGTAGTTTTTGTAAGCAAAGGCATGTGTGATTCCCAAAATAGATATGAATTTATATTTGCATAATAAACGTAAGGAAGTTTTTTTTTTTTTTTGAATTATATATTTTCTACTAGAAAAAATTGTGACATGGATATATGTATTGTCTATGTGGTGAACATATCTTATGCGTGTGTGAGAAATACGTGTTCATATATGTTTGAAGTAAACTCAGAAGATTTTTTTTGGCATTGTTTCAATTGTGTACTTCTATTGAATGGATGATATGGCCTTGATATATTCAGCGTGTATTGGTTGTGCATGGAAAAAAACATATGACTTGTACATAGGCAAGATTGGTTGCAATGTGTTATTCTTTTATTATGAGTACGTTGGACCTCTAAGGGGATGCAATATATAGTTCTTCGTTAGTAAAAAAACACATCTTTTTATCCATGTATTTATTTTGTTCTCTTAAGAAGATCGAAATATAAACCTAATTGACATCCCTATGTCATTCACCATTTCTTTTATATTTTACAATTTATCAAAGTCAAGAAATTTATTATCTTTAAGCTTGTAGTTTTGTATATCAAGCAATTTATTATCTCTAAGTTTGTAGTTTTGTATTTTTTTTTTTTACTTTTTATTTTGTATTTCATTAGTTTGGAAACACTTGGAGTTTCTAAGTCATTGGCTATTTATTTTTCAACCAGTTTTAACATATGTTGTTTAGATTTCACTTGTAAGAAAATTGAAATTTTTTTGTATTCGTATTTTTATTTGATCAATAAGGGTTTCGGTTTTTAATTTAAAATAGACAATGCTTTTATTTGTGTTTGTTGGGGTTTTTTATTATAAATACATTTTTGACTCTGAAGTCTATCCCAACGAGCTAGTGCACTGGCCCTTTCACGCAAGACTGAGGTCTTGCGCATTCACCCGAAGCACACAACTTAAGACCGGTTCCCATGGGTTTTTGTTGCACAGTAATACTTAGTTACGTTCTTTATGTTAAACATGTATTCAATCAGATATTCCATAAATGCAAAGATAGTCTATTACGATCCTTGGAGTTCTAAGTTCTACTACCATAATTATATAGATTAGTAACATTGCAGTTTCAAAGTTACTTCCTAAAAAAGAAAAGATGCACTAGAATTCATGCTAAGTAACTCACACGACATCATCCATCACGAACACAAGAAGTTGATAGAACCTGCAACTTTATATATTAAGCTTAAGCATCAAAATTAACAATACATCTGTCCATCGTCATCATCCCTACGGTCTTTTACAATAGGGGTATTTATACTTGTTTATCCATGACCAAGTCTTTACAATAATTAATGACTCAAAAAATTATCCAATGAACTTCCAATAGACTGGGAGTCATGGCATTCAACAAACTCTCCTCCTAAGGATCCGAGCCTTTGCACCCCTATATCCATGCTCGATGCTAGATTTTTACTATTGTGTGTTCCTCTCCTTGTGGTCTAGTGTAAAACTTCCTATGAATAAGGTCTAGGTATCCCATAAGAATCATTCTTTTAACTATTCCCACTTCCTACATGCTCCCCTAGTCTTCTGCTTCAATTCTGAGTCCTAAGTCCTCGGGTTTCTCATGACTAATTCTTTTTGACTAGTCCTCTCGTGCTAGTCCTTCCACATCATTATCCTCTTACACTCTGTAGGTTCTGCACCATGGTGCTTCTACGCCTACCAAGTTTTGCACCATGGTCCTTCCATGCCGTGTCAGTCCCATGCCAAAATAGACAATACTTAGCCAAATTTTGGGGCCAACATCACCCCACACTAAGCTCTTAGTTTGTCTTGAACTAAGTCGTGCTAGTGACATCTATCAAAAATTTGGGTCCTGTCTGCTTGATTTCCTTCTTAACATTGTTCCAATGTGACAATGCCTTAAACACCTTGGTAGTTATTTCTTCTACGACCCCTTTCAATTTATTTATCTCCTCAAGTTGGCTAGAGCTCTCATTGGCCTTCTTTACCAATATGTCTAGGGATGTGGTAGCATCCTTTTGGATGTCTTCAAGTGTAGAGACCTCTTTGTCAACCTATCCTCAGAGGGTTGTAAAACTTGCATTCAACTATTGATGATGTGTGTTGATTTTGTCCTCTATCATCTCCACATACCTAAATGCCTTGGCATGCTCAACATGGTCCTTTATTAAGAGCACAACATCAACCATCTACTACCTCTGGGGTGCTTCAACTTGGAGCCAAGCCTCCAAGATTTTATTTGGGCATGTTATCCATGAAAAAATTCCATCCAAAATGGGGATAACTTCCCCAACCCTTTCTAGGTTGTGCTTGCAGACTTTTATTACCACAGTGAATTACTTTGCTAGCTCCAGTACCTCATCTTTTAGTTCAGGTTGCTCCTTCCATTGCTTTAGTAAGAGGTTCACCAAGGTTTATAATTTTCCTATGGCATCCCCATCAAGAGGTATGTCATCTGCTAGTATCATTTCCTATCCCAAAATTATTTTACAGAGGTTCAATATTTTTACTTTTTCCTCTGTGGCCTCTTTGACGTGTTAATTCAAAGTAGCCACTTCCTCGATAACCACTTGTTTAGTGATAACCTATTTATTGTACATACCCATAATTTGGGCATGTTTTCCCTTGATAGTGCACATATCAAAATTTGATAAAATGTTTTGGCATGTGATCTCTATGACCAACTTCAAAAATATAGTGCTTGCAAGAAGAGGGGAGATCTTTTGAGGATCCACCCACAATGGCTTGGGCAACATAGGAGTGTTAGGTCCCAATAAGAGTCTATCTTGAGGGAGCTCAAATTCCCACTCTTCATTATACATGTCTAGAAGAAAATACACATGCTTCCTAGTTTCCATGGTTGCATCCTTTGGAATGAAGTGTGGCCAAAGATATAACATCCTATTAGGGATGCCAAATTGATAACATTATCATGGATTGGTAGCGACATCATCACCAGGTTATTCCACGTACTTTATTAGTTCCTTCCCTTTAGTGGGGTCGTGCTCTAATTCAACCCCTATGTTGGTATCCATAGAAGTGTTACCAATAACCATTTTGCCCCTTTCTTCCTCATCATCCCTTTCACTATAAAATTTCCCTACATAAAATAGTAATTCATTAGAGGCAACTTCCTCCTCCCACATCAAGGAAGGAGTCTTCTCAGAGTTAGAATCTGAGTCATGTACCTATACTTCAAGAATTTCCTATTGAGGCACTTACCCTATGGTGTGTTTTGGTGTAGTTCCTAAAGTAGATGTTTTTAGAGGAGATGGTTGTGGAGTAACTTTAGGGGGAGAAGGTGGATGTGGAGGAGAACGTGGAGGTGGAGGAGAAAGTGGAAGTGGAGGGAATTGAGGTGATGGATATTTAGGTGGATAAGGTTGGGGAGGAGAAGGTCGAAGAGGAGAAGGGCACGGTAGAGAAGGGCGTGGTGGAGATGGAGAAGTGCATGGTGGAGAAGGGCATGGTGGAGATGAAGAAGGATGAGGTGGATATGGGCACGGTGGAGGAGGATTTGATTAAGGTGTTGGGGTAATCTTTTGTCACTTTTGTGGAGCCTATTGTCCACTTGTGCTTGTACCAAGCTTTGGTCGCTTTATCTTCAATGGGGTTGCCTTCGAGAGCTTCTCCTTAGGGTCTCCACCCTAGGGATCCTTTTGAGGGTACAACATGTAGAATAAGTTGTGCACTTGTTCGCCCACCATTATTTGATTGACCTTAATATCAGTCAAGTTTATCTCCCTCTTTTCTTGGTAGGCCTTCTTGCTTCGATAGATAAACATTTTTTGGAGAGTATATCTAGATCAATCTTCTTGGCTTCCAAGGAAATGGGTTGCACATCATAGGTCTGGTTCACAAAATCTATGAAGTACCGTGTTGAGAAGGCCTATGGTAACTTTAACCATGCAGAGAGATATCTGGAAGGGTTCATCCTAATGTGTGCAAGGTAGTAGTATTGCTTCATGACAAACTGGGCTTTCTCAATAGCCAAAATAGGCAAATCCTTTGGGATGCACCACTTATTTCTAAATGCCTCCCTCATACCATCAAACTAGTACCTCATCTTGATTTTGTAGGAAGGGGTGATGTGTTAAGGGCATGTGAACCCTTTGTATCATTCGGTAGGGGACTTGTACGTGGGAGGATATATTCACTTCAATGCTCTCGAGTTGTAGTCTGATATGCCAATCTCATCAAAAACCATTAGGTTCTTGATGTGCTTGATGTGGCCCTACTTCTAGTACATGAGCATCATGGTAGTCTTTTGGATCTCCTTGATGTCTACCAAGTTGTTAACTATACTCAACCCTGATCATTAAAATCATGTGACCTTGATTATTGTCTTGGGTGTGATCTTCATACTATGCTCGATAAAGTAGATCTCATCCTCATAGACATGTGAGAGAAGGAACTGAACTACCTTTATGGGTTTTCTAAAATATGGCAAATTGAAGAGTTGGAAAAATCCTACAGCATCTAGCTAGTTGAAGATTTTGAGATCAAACACCACTTGGTTCTTGGTGTTCCAGTGCTCAACTCGATAGTCATTTTGAAGCTTAAACTCATTTCTAGGTTACTGATGGTTGTAATCAAAGATAATGCAACCAGAAACCTAGGAGACCTAATTTTACCTACACAACACTAATTTTGGGTACT
Organism: Torreya grandis; assembly: GCA_037957365.1. Lineage (NCBI taxonomy): Eukaryota > Viridiplantae > Streptophyta > Pinopsida > Cupressales > Taxaceae > Torreya > Torreya grandis. Next base: position 1,598,064 of record JARHVA010003776.1, read on the forward strand.
GCATTTCCTTAATTAGTAGCGACGGGGGTGGGGATAATTGAGCCTTCTTTGTTGACTGTGATTTAACCTTCTTTGCTTGTTGTGTCATGCTTATTTCCTCTTCCTCTACATGTTAAACTTGTTCTTCTAGAGTATCTTCCCTAATAAGAACCATGTTTATTCCACTCAACTCCTCTTCCTCTGGTATCATCAGTACTGGTTTAGTCCTTTGGGCCTTTTTCTTAGGCCGCATCACCCTCTAAGGTGCCCGAAGGTTGATGCATTGTCATCCAATGTTTCAAAATGAATACGTGGTTACAGCATTGGATTTTCAATCTTGAATATGTTTTAATGGAAGAATTTTGCAGCCTATAACCTTAAAGTTCTCTCTATCATGTTCGTGTCTCAAATTTCCCCTTGTTTTACTTGATGAGAAGTGATGTTTCCCTCAATACTTATTTAAATCATGACTTCATATTTTGGTTCTAGTACTCACCTATTTGGCTCTAGTATTCATTTGTTTAGCTCTGATATTTGCTTATTCTTAACTCTTTTGGATTTGTTAATCATAATTAAATCTAAAGGTAAAGAGTTAAATGAAGTTAACTTGCCTATATATAGGCTCATGGAGGGGTTCACTGACATTACTACTTTTTTGTCACCTATCACTTCATGTTATTAATGTGAATATTTAACATCCATCATGCTTTGATCATTACTTTTAATGGTATTGTCATGTCATGTTATTGGCACACTTCTTACCATAACTATTCTTTCTGCATTAGTGGCACGTCCCATCTTATGCCTTCTTTCAGAGTGGATGACAATTATGTCCCATAATTTCCTTGTTATGGAAGACAACTATCTTTCAAAATTCAAACTAATGGTGGGAACACTCTATCATTAGGCTTCATAGTTTACATGCCTTAAATAGCTTATGTGCCCTTAACACTTTACGTGCCTAGGTTCCTTGCACCCTGAGAACTTTGTGCACCCATATACTTTGTGCTCCTATGAGTCAAGTTAAGATTTCTGATTTCTTTATCCCCCAAACTAAAATGAGTCATGGTTCTCCACAAAATGAAAAACAAAACATTAACAAAAATTACATTAAGAAACATTTGCACACAATAAAAGAAACACTTTTATTGAAAATAAGAAATCTTAAACTAATGGAAAAATCCTTATTGATTACAATTCTTTAACTATGCAAAAGTGAAATATGGTCAGAGATGACTTCCTTATAATGCCCTAGAAGGAACTGTTCATCTAACCTTTATAATCGACATGCTATGGTAGGTTGAATGCTATGAATGATAAAAAGAACATCCTAGTGAATCCAAAGTTTTCTAGGATGGTGTGCAAACTCGAAGTCATATAGTAGGATCTTCATGCCTGGAGTACATGTTTTGTGCTTTAAGTGTTGGTCATGTCATGCCTTTTGTTTGCATTTTTCTACATATTGACTCCAATGAGCGAGGAATCCAAGTTCATCAAGTTGTAACAAAACATATAAGTTGCTTTCAAGAATGCCTCCTCATCCAATTGTCCTACGTGTGCTATATGAAAAAATGGTATCAAAAACTCAATCTATAGAACTACCTCCTTGACGTACACCAAATTGAAGGGTGTGTTTTTGTTTAGGCGCTTGTAGGTTGTTCAGTAAGCCCATAATACTGTAGACACCATATTATCCCAATCAATTCGACCAATATTGTAAATATTCATCAAAGTGGTGCCTGGGATTTTGTTGAAGGCCTCGGTAGTGCCATTGGCTTGAGGATGGTACGACATCATTTTGTGGTGTGCAATCATGAACTCATTCAACAAGATACAAATTATTTTATTTAAGAAATGGGTACTGTGATCACTAGTGAAACTTAGTGGGCATCCAAACCTAGTGATGATATTATCCTAGATGAAACATGTTGTAGTGGCAGTAGTACAATCTTTTGTTGGTGCAACTTTAGCCCAATGCATAAGGTAGTCAATTGTCAAAATGATGTATCGATAGCTTGTTCTTCATCCAACCAAAGTGATGAAGCTGACAAAATCAATGGCCTATTTCTTGAATGGTTTTTGATAAGGTATTGGTTGTCAAGGCATGGGATATTTATGGTTAGGTTTTCCCACGCACTAACATATATCACACTACCTAACATACAGTTTAGCATCTTTAAAGAGAGTAGGCCACCATAATCTGACCAATAGAACCTTATGCACAGTAGCCTCTCCAACATAGTGTCCTGTAATTCCTTCATGAACTTAACAAAGGACTTTGGAGCATTTATGCTACATAACACAACACCAAAGAATCTCATCATAGCCAAGTTTGTAAAGATATCCTCCGATGAGTTGAAATGGTGTGGTGTGGGTCATGAGTTACTTCTTGGCCTAGGGAGTGAGATAATTGGGCATTGAATGAGAGGTTAAAAAAGCAACAATATCCTTGAGCTCCTCAAGTACACGAGTGACATGGAATAATCTGGCATTAGGTAACTCATCTTTAGTGGCATACAGGGGTTCTCCAAACTTAATTTGGGATAAGTGGTCATGTCCACAATTGGCTTTCTTGGGTTTCACCATGATGGAAAATTAGAACTCTTGGAACAACACTATCCAATGATAGATCCGTCCATATATTATAGGTTTATTGACAAAGTGCTTCAAAGCCTCATGATCTGTATAGAAAACAAAGGGAGTGGTTAATAGGTACTATCAAAACTTTTACAGAGCATAAACCATCGAAAATGCTTCATGCTCCATAGTGGTGTAGTTCCTTTCAGTTGGAGTAAGTTTTCTACTAGAAAAGTAGATTGGATGGTCCAGGTTACCTTCACCTAGTTGTGTAAGGATTTCACCAACAACCATTCCAGATGCATCAACATGGATGTGGAATAGTTTTATCCAATCCAGAAACTAGAGGATAGGAGCAATGACCAGTTTGTCCTTTAGTGTTTCAAAAGCTTCTTTTCAAGAAGTCATCCATATGAAATGTTCATTATGATTTATAAGTTCCTCCAAAGGCATGGTAATCTTTGCATATCCTTAGATGAACTTTCTATAGTAAACGATATGGCCTAGAAAGGTGCGGACCTCATGTTGGGTCTTGGGCATAAGGAGTCAAAGAATAATGGATACCTTCATTAGGTCTACCAAAAGTCCTTCTTTACATATAATATGTCCTAATAGCACACAAAATGATGTATAAAATAGACATTTCTTCAAGTTCAAAGATATTTGGAAAACTTGACATCACTTGAGCATAAGCCTTAGGTTAGAAAAATGGTATTTTACCAAACCATAAACTATCTGATCATCCAAGTAAACTTGAAGAAAATTATGTATGAAATCCTTAAAGGCTTCAACAACTATGCATGAAGCTAAAACTGGGCCATTCTTCAATCTGAAGGGCATGACAATATATGTAAAGGATCCCCATTAGGTGGCAAACATTATCTTTGGTTGGTCCTCTTCAGCTATCTTTACCTGATGGTATCCTAAGAAGCCATCAGTGAAGGTATATATCTCACATCCAGCAACACCTTCAAGTATTTACTTTGTGAAAGGTGTTGGGAAAGGGTCAGTAACATAGGATGCATTAAGTATTCGATAGTCCATGCAAATACAGATGCATCCATCTTTCTTAAAACTAATCACCATTGGACTAACCCATTCAGATTCATCGATAGGGGTGATTACTCTGATATGCTATCAATTTCCTTTTTGACCTGTGCCCATAGATTGGGATTCATTCTATATGGCCATTTTATAACTGGTCGAGCACCTTTAACCAGCTTGATATGCATTTTTCCCAAGGATGGGTGGAAGCCCTTCATTTCACTATAATTTCTTAGGAAGACATCCTGATATTCCTTTAACAACTCAAATATTTTTGAAATCTCCATTTCAATCTAGTAATTTCCCACCATAGAAAACTTTGGTTCTTGCTCTATGTCGATGTTCACTAAATAGTCTGAAGGGGTCCATTGTAAGGGTTGTCTTGATTGGTGCTAGTATCACAAACATCTCGTATGCCATAGCTCATAGGGACATCCAAATGGGTTATCAAAGGGTCATGTGATTTGAATCCTTGTCCTTATTCCACATGAAAAACTAACTTCTATTTACCTAGATGTATTTATTTGCACTGATCTTGATCAAGTATTAGTTCTAACATGGAAACTTATGTTGATGACTCATTGAAGAGATGTAGAGGTTGTTTGGGAATAAGATGTATATTTTGTAGGTGGTCTTCAATGGGACTCAGATCACCAACAATTGTTTCATATATGGCTTGGAGAGTGAGACATAAATCCATCCTTGGTGAAGAATAAGATAATGTCAACTTCATTCTCTCCTTCAATAGATACCAGAACCTGGTACCCATGTGTCACTCTTCATGAATATACCATGCCCATGCCCAAGTGTGTAACATCCCATGAAATTCATGGATGCATAAGTACTTCAGTATGTCACTTCATCCCTCCACATTATTTCACAAGCTTCGATGTGAGGTTCTAGTGCTTGTATGCCACTATAACTAATTGATCCCCTCACCTTGTTATCATGGTAGAACTAGTGATGTAAAGCAGAGCATACTTAATCCCAATAAAAAAGTATATCATGATGGGTGCACCACCACCTTGTGGCAGTTCCATCAAATAGATGTGCTAATGATCTTATACGATCACTTTCAATGTCATAGAATGTTTCAAGGCATTGTATGAAGTCACGTACCTTCATTTGTCTATGGAATCATGGAGCTTCATCCAGTCTTTCCAATAGTAGGCCTACCAATGGTCCTCCCATTGCTAATCTGATAAGATGAACAAACTTGTGATGCTTATTAAATAGGCATGTGACATTCTCCTAGCTATTGAAGGTACTACACACTCATCTAGTAAGGTCATAATCACCATGTGCCCAACAATTACAAACATTGCTTGTAGTGTCAGAAAGAGATTAAGTGTCTAACCATAAAATAATGCCTTCTAGAGTGGGATCTCTTAGCTCATCATTCCTTGCAATAATTTTATATACGTGGCTTATATCTTCATCGACATTGGAAAGCTCTATGTAAGGGGGTCCTTGTGCATGATCTAGTGGAATAACAATGCACTGATCAATGTTTTTAAAATTGATGTAATGTTTCTTGAAACTTAAGTTTGCATTGTTCTCATAGCACCAAGGTATTTCCAATAGAATGGGGTAATTATCATCTTCAACTAGTTCTAGAACCTCAAAATTTGCCTTGAAGGGTACTTCAAGTATGTCAATTATTGCATTATTGAGGATCTCAATGGGTAGCACACGAGTCTTATTTACTATAAACAAAACATGAGGTGAAGGTTATAGCACTGGACTAGCCATATTTTGTTATGCATCTTTGGTAAGGAAATTTGCTTCTACATTGGTGTCAATTAGGATATCTCATATTACCCATCCATCTATAGCAGTATTGACTAGGATCTCTCTATCTTCTAGAGGAGTAGAGGGAATAGGAGTGTCCCATCACTGATGATAATTTAAGCAATGATCCTTAGTCTACCTAGTGTCTTGAGGTTAAACCTAAATTGGTACCATTACCTGATTATTAAGCCAAACACTCAATCATGTGACAATGTCCTCATCCAACATGCACTTGCATAGTTATTAGAAGTCATCATGCACCACATTCTATAGTTCAATTGCTTTCTACATATCAACACACTGCATTACTTCTCTATCTCTAAGGAATTGGATCTCACCTTGGAGTTCTCACACCAATGTCATTGTGTCTTAGAGGACATCTTTCTATTGCTAGGCATCTGGATATTTTTTTTCATGGTTCTTCACGTTGCACTTTCTCAATAGGATTGAAGGTGGATTGAGACTATCCATTGTGTGTGGTAATATTCACCTATTAAAAATTTGGGGTTCCTGAATGCACACACCAATGTGGTTTATCAACTCATTTCATGTTTACACCCTTTTCATTTTGCTCCTTAATTATAGCTGCATACAAGTTATGACACTCCTCTAACCACTGGTCCTTTTTATAGAAATCACATGTAGGGTATTATGGACAATCTCTTTGATAGTGGTCTGGGGATACACATTTGTAACATATCCTATGTGGGAAGTGACCACCTCATCATCTTCATCCTCTACGACAACCATGGTAACCACCATTATCTTGATTATTTGATATAGAGGTTTGGCACATGCCATGCACTTGTGCTTCATGAATGTCATTAATTAAACAACATTCATTAGTGTCACGAGTATAGGCATCATATATATTTCAATAGTCATATACCTTTGAGTGAGTTTCTCACTACAGAGGCATGTAAGAGTGTACACCATGGTCTTCATGAAAAATTTCACACATCTATTTAAATACTACATGAATGTTCTTATGCCGGCAGTTGCTCTATGTATGCCCTTTAGATTTGTATTCAGTGCACCAAACACCACTGCATGTATCATGTGCACTATTAGCTATTAAATTTTCAAGTTGTGATGCCGTGGATGCTATCTAAGTTTCTATAAATGGTTGATCCCAATATTGACACTTCCAACTGCTTCAACATGGAGGGCAACTTCCAAGGCTTCATGCAGGTTAGTGAAAGTATTTTGAGAAAGGTTCATAAAATAGGGAGTAACAATCCTCCCACAAACCATTGTACATGTTGAAAAACATCAATCTCAAATTATAGTTTAGATAATAACATCTTAAACCTTATGTCACACTCTCGCATGTTTTAGTAAGTCCCTAATTTATGTCTTTCAACGCAACTATGCTTTGTTGCTCAAATTTAGGAATGTCAAACTCTTAAAGGAAGGCTAATTTAAATTGATCAAAGTCAACCACTACTTGTTAAGGGTCAAACTTCCTATACCATTTGTGTGTGTACTCCAAAAATTTAGTTGCAAACTATGTGGCCTTTTGCTCATAAGTGGTGATGTCGTGCGCTCTCCAAATAAGTTTCCATTTATGGATATGCTTAGTGACATTCTCCATGACTTGATATTTTGGTAAGTGAAGTGTCATTTTGTAATACACCATTCTTGGCTAAGGTGCTTAAACTAGTGGTTATTGAGAACCTCAAGCCCCTGTCCCTTAAGGGGTAAGTGCACTACCTCCTCCTGTGCCTCCACCTAGTCCACCTCCAGTGCCTCTACTAGTAGCTCTCATGACATGGGGCATGGTAGCCATGTGATTAACCAAACTTGGGCCTATACTCTATCCACTTTGAGGGTCAAGCCCTCCAAGCATCCCTAATTATGCCATGTAATTCCTTTGAAGGGGGAAGGAAAGTGTTAGGTCAATATGTATGTCAAATGGCTGAGTTTCAATATCTCTTACTGGCTTAGTCTCTGATTCCATGCTATCTATGTCATAATTATGTATGTGTACTTTATTTGACTCAAGAGCATGAGTGTGCACTATGGTTGGGGATCCTGGTTGGTTCTAATTGGGTTCTTTAGTTACCATCATCTAGCTAGTTTCTCCTTTGTATGATATTAAAGGCATAGGTCATGACTCAAAAGTGATGGGATCTTCTTTATGTATCTTCACTTCCTTTTAGATCCTACTAACACTTCCTGAGTTCTCCCAACCCCTTCTCACACCACTGAATGCCATAATCATTTGCCAAGCTTCATCATACTTTCACTTTTGTAATGCCTACTGACTGGCTACCATTCTGAACCCACAATATTTTACCAACTCATTTTCACTCATTTCCCAATTTTGTAGCTCATGCATACAAATATTTAGCTCTCCATTGACATAGTCTCAAGTCCCAAATTAATAAATAACTTCTTAATTTCTAAGTCAAAATGTCTAATGTACCAACCATGTGATTCTCTAAGGAACTGGAACTTAGCTTCTTAAGGACATGAATAGGTGGCTACAACATACTCTAGAATGTAGCCGTTCAAAACTCTCTTCTACCGAATGTTAATAGATCTAGTCCATAGGGTTCCATGTCAGGCTAAATCTCTTTGTCACTTTAGGGTCCAAGGTTGTCTTATCCTAAGGTTTTGAGACTATCTTTGAGCATATGCAAAAAGCCAAGCATGTAAGTGATCTAGGATCTTAGTAGAGAAGGTTTTATACAACATGCTATAGATATTCTACTCCACCCACTATCGTGCCGAAACTCCTGGTCCAAGGTGGGGAATTACAAAGTTATCTTACACATTGGCAATCCATTGTTCTATTTTCTCAAGTGTAATGCACTCAAACATTTTCCATAACTGATAAATAAGTGTTATGGGTCTCGATAATAGAATTGAAATGTTTGATTTTTTTATTATAAATACAATGTCGACACTGAATTCTAGCCTAATAAACTAGTGCATTAGCCCTTTCATGCAAGACTGAGGTCTTGTGCGCTCACTTGAAGCATGTAGCTTAAGACCGGTTCTCGTAGGTTTTTGTTTCATAATAATACTTAGTTATATTCTTTATGTCAAACATGTATCCAATTAGATATTCCATAAATGCAAAGATAGATTATTACGACCCTTGGAGTTCTATGTTCTACTATGATAATTACACATATTAACAACATTTCAGTTTCAAAGCTACTTATTATAAAAGAAAAGATTCACCAAAATTCATGCTGAGTAACTCACATGACATAATCCATCATGAACAAAAGAAGTTTGATAGAACCCACAACTTCATATATTAAACTTAAGCATCAAAATTAACAATATAGCCATCCATCCTCATCATCGTCATCCCTACAGTAGGGGTATTTATACTTGTTTATCCTTGACCAAGTGTTTACAATCATTAATGACTCGAGTAATTATCCAACAAACTCCCAATAGACTGGGAGTTATGGCATTCAAAAACTCTCCTCCTAAGGATCTGGGCCTTTACGGCCCCTATATCCATGCTCTATGTTAGATCCTTATTATCATGTGTTCCTTTCCTTATGGGCTGATGTAGAACTTCCTATGAATAAGGTCTAGGTGTCTTGTATGAATCGTTCCTTTAACTTCTCCTACTTCCCACATGTTTCGCTAGTCTTCTGCTTTAGTTTTGAGTCTTAAATCCTCAAGTTTTTCATGATTAATTCTTCTTTGATTGGGTCCCCTCACATTGGTTCTTTCGTGCCATTCTCCTCTTTCACCATATAGGTTTTATGCCATAGTGATTCTACACCTAACAAGTTTTGTGCCATGGTCCTTTCATGTCATGCCAGTTCTGCACCAAAATGGACAATACTTAGCCAAAATTTGGGGCCAACAATGTTCATTTGGGTTTTTTTTAATTTTATTTAGAGAAACTTATGGAATTCAAGGCATATAAGTATGAAATTAAGACTGGATTCCAATTCTATATGATGTCAAATTTTGGGGTTTAAGTTAATATAAATGCTAGTAATACTGGTAATGCTTGCCAACAATTACATTATTTTAGATTGAACCATATGGTTATACTTCATTTTCCCTATTTTTGAAACTATATTTCATTCATGAGTTTTTGAAATATAATATGAGTGGGTATGTTCATTGTATACATGCTTTGGTTATGTTCATTGTATATATGCATTGTTTGTAAACAAATTCATCTACCTCTTTTTGTCCCAAATGACCATGGATTACCTTTTTTTTCAATTTGTTTTGCTTAAAAAAACTATGGCATGGATATATGCATCATGTGTAATGTATTAAAAAATTGTACGTGATTCAACAATGCATTTTCAAATATATTTCATTATTTATGAATAAATATTTTAGGATATCTCTAGGGAAACTCTTGTGTCTTTGTAGTTTGTTTTTACTTTTAAAAAATAGATAAAAAAACCATGTGTGTGTGTGTGTGTGTGTGTGCATATTATATATAATGTGTATACTGTAAACAAAATGTGTGTGTGTGTGAGTACCATGTATTTAGATATGGTTAAAGCAAACCCAAAAGGCAAGATTTGCATTCTTTATGTTTTGTAGCTTTTTTTTAAAGGGTCATGTAGTCTAGATATATTCAATGTGGATAAAATTTGTGGTTTGTGTTTACTAAAAAAAAATGTTTTGAGAAAATGTACAGGGATTTTTTCTTCTTCTAATTTGTTGTTTATTCATGTAATTTAAAAGAAGTTGGATATATCATTGTATAAATTGGTTCTAGATATGTACTTGTGTACATGTTGTATCAATAGGGAGACATTTTTTTAGAATATGGAGAAGGGAAATTTTTCATATTTAGTAGTTTCTTTTTTGTTGTAAAAATAATATAATAGGCATGTAAACAAAATAACCATGTACAAATAAATTGTGCTTAAATCAACAATGCAAGAACATGAAGAGGTTAGAAGACATAATATTTGGGCATGCTACACCTAAGTTCAATTAGGACACCTCAAAAATAGAAAAGAGAGTATCAGTGCAAAGTTGTCTTGGCCACAACCTCAATTTTTTACATATACTTTAAGGAACAAATCGAATCTCATCCTTTCTTATCATAGTCCAAAATGTCATTTTGATGCTTCTTTGTTACATTCAATAGTGATGACTTTGGTCATTTGATGTCATTTTATAGTTTTGTTGTGCAAAATAAAAAAAGACTTAAACATAGATGAAATCCTTGGTAATGTGTTGCATGTTTCTCATTGCCTTTGATCTTTGAATATATGCACCCTACAACTCTTTGATAGTAATAAACATATCTTTATGTCCCTATAGTTTTATCATTGAAATATAATATAAACAAATGCTTTTTAATTGAAATGAATGGAAAAATAACCTAATGCACAATTATTTAAATAAAGGCATATGGGATAAATATGTAAATGCACTCTAAATAATAAATTCATAACCCAACAATAATATTTAGAGTTATAGGATTCAGCTCCTACTTGCGATTAGGGCTCGACCTTATACCATCCTTGTTCTCCTCTATTCTGCCTCTAGGGGTCTTTCTGCGGGCTCTACTTGTAATGGTGATGCCTAGGCAAGGGCTTCTCTTCCTCTAAGTCGTGTTCCTTCCGTATTGGGTGTAATCCAAAGCTTTTTTATTTTTGGCATGGCTATTGCCCTAGTTTTTACCTACATTATCTTTTATGGTTTTTAATGAATCAAATGGGAATAAGTTTTTTAGATATTATGTAGAGGGATATGTTGGTCACTCTTAGTTAAATTATATCCTTCTCTCCTTCAAGGGTTCCACTTGGGGTTTGCATTTTGGCTTTACCTCCTTACCAGAGCAATCAAGGGATGATCAGGCCCATTGTTCCTTTGGTTGAACTAGGTAGTGTGATTCTAAGGGATGAAGATTGGTTTTATTCTATTATAATTATTTATCAATTTCATAAATTCTAGCTGAGTGTAGTCGATTTACATTCCTAGATTTCCAACCATTGGAAACCTCTTCTGGCTGACACTTTCATTATTCATCTTTGTTCAAAGGGTTTCTTTATCATTGTCTACTCTTCTTATTTAGACAAATATTAATTATTACATTTAGGCCCTTGGACTTGGGATAAATTCTTTCTATGCATGAAACTGTGGTTCCCTACTTTCAACCCAGTTACAAAGTCCTTTGTTGCTGCTCCTATTTGGGTCAAATTACCTCACTTGCCTTTGCTATTTTTATAGGCGTATTATCTTCATGCCATTGGTAACTCTTTTGGGGATTTTATCTTCCTTGCTCCTAAGACTGAATCTCACATGTGAACTACCTTTGCTCGAAAGTGCAATTCCATGGATCTCTCCAAAAAAACTACCAAAAGTTATTAAGATCAAAGTTGGTAATAAAATATAGACTCAAATTTTGGATTATGAATAAATAATTTTTAGATGCAAGATATGTTTTACTTGTGGTCATATGGCTAATAATTTCCCTAAGAATTATGTTGGTCAACCTGATAGCAAGTTTAATTTTGGTAAATTTGGAACTTGGTGGAAAGATGCTACATATTCTAGAGGTAGGGGTAAGGTTATTAGTTCTATTAATTCTCTTGCAAACACAATAAAATATTCTCCTCCTCCTCTGGTGTCCTCCTCCAAGTTGTTATCCTCTCCATATTTTATCAAAAAAGAGGTACCCTTTGATAAAAAAAGGCTCTGGTTTGAAAATTTATGTTTCATAGTTTCCCCAGAGTTCATTAGATCACTCTTTGAAAGAATTGAGTCCCTCCCATTTGAGAGATACTTCTATTAAAGCCTTGGACTCAAGCTCAATTTCTCCTTAATAGGATAATATGGTTGATGATGTTAAAGGATGGACAAAGGTCTCTAACATGAAAAACATGCCTTAAAAAAAACATGTGGCAAATGGAGCTCCGCTCTCATAAGAAACCAATAGTTCCTTAAGTAGGGTGTGTAATGTTATTTTTTGGTTCAATGTAGTTTGGTGTGTGTCTTATTATGCCCATAAGGTTAATTTTGTTATTGTTCTTTGGACTAGTTTTTTTTGGATCGTCTATTTTTCTAACTAAGTTAATTTTTGGTGGCATTGGTATTATAGATTACATAGATATACCAAGTAATGTCCATAATTTTTGAGTTATATAATGGGTAGGTGACCTATAAAGGCCTCGTATCTATAAAAAAAATCACAACCCATAATGAACCAAAAATAGTAGCCAACAAAATAAATAATAACTAAAACAAGTCAAAAATAATTAAATGACAAAGGAGATAGAAATCTAACAAACTTGGGTAGAAGTTTGGGATCCTGATATTGGAATAGTGATATGGAAGGGATGATGTAGTCATGTGATAAATTTAGAACTCTGATTATCAAAGGAAAAAAATGGTGTTTCAATAATAACTATTGAATGTGCCTTGGGTAGATTTCGCAGACCACTGAGTAGGGACCACCAAAACTACAAAATCTATTTTGAGCTATTAAATCTCTACCTAGCACTTTTTTTTTTGTATTTTTATGTACAGGTGTGATGTCTAATTACATATAGTCTTGTGTGATTTCAATGCATTATTAATGGTAGATTTATTTGATTTGTCTTCTTGCTACTCCTTGACATTGTAATGCATTATTAATGGCATATTTATTTGATTTGTCTTCTTTCTACTCCTTGACATTGTAATGCATTATTAATGGCATATTTATCTAATTTGTCTTCTTTGTACTCCTTGAACTAACCCTTATAAATTGTAGTTAAACAAGTGTGTGCAAATTTAGATGACTCAGACTACCCTTCAAGGAGTTTTAGCTACACATCCCACACACTTTGAATAAGAGTCAATATAGTTTTATTGTATAAGTGAGTGAACTTTTAAGTGAGAGTTTTGTCTTCTCTCCCTAGTGAAGTGCAATGCAAACTACATGAACATTCACCTAAGCTCTCTTTTGGTACAAGTTTATAATGCCACTATTTTGACTATGTTATACCTAACATATATAAAAATTAAGGAAACTATACACTAATTCAGATCATGTCAAATATGATGTTAAACACACTTATTTGAATTGAAATAGATTAAAAGATATTGTGATCACCTATTATTTAGAAATGATAAAATAAGAAAGAGATGATGTACTTAACTAATTATACTTACGAGTAAGTGCACGGAGATTATGGACAATTCCATGGATATTTTAGCATAATGTGTACGTGTTATTGTAATAATGCATAGACATTATTTTAATTGAGGCTTGTTAATCACTAAACCATAATGCATACACATAATGCATAGTGTACACAACACATACACATTATGTATGTTATGCATATCACATATGTATTATGCATAGTATTCTTAACACATATGTGTTATGTATAGTATACATAATGTGTACATGTTATGTAGAGTATACATAACACGTATGCGTTAGGACTTTTTGGCATAATACGTACTGTTTTATTATTTTTTTGAAACTAGTGTTAGTTTCTAAAAAATAAAGGGTCTGGGGTAAGGGAAAAAATATATTAAAATATAGATTTACATCAATTCTGTCAAATTAATTGCATAGGGAAAAAAGTAGACTTATCTAGAAAAATAGGCTGTAACGAATGATTCAGGAGCTAGAAACTATAGTGCAAAATAGGGAAGATGTCAGGAATCTAGATCTATATTTCATCTTATGAAAGGATAAGAGTGCCAAAATAGGACACCCTAGGGTCTGGCACTATAGTCCTTTTCTACCACTATTGTCTTGAAGGCTTGAGATTTATGGGTTTTGTCTACTATCTCTATGTGAGCATGTATATGAAATTTTAGAGTTTGAATGTCGACAGAGCTCACTGTAGGTCCATTTCAATCTCAAAATCCTAGATCTATCTACACACATGAAACATAAACTGCATCAAAAGCATAAGGGAAATAATTGGGTTAGGGGAAGTATGATCACATGATCTAGAACCCTTGTCCTAATCATTGCCTACATTAACCCTCAAGCTAGGGTCTTAGATCAAATGCAGTTCTCCCTTAAGGAATGTGCATAATCAATGTGCACGGTAGATGCAAGAATGAACTTTTGTCTAGGCCCTTCCTTGATCCAGCATGCAAATCTACTTGTGATGTAGAATTCTGAGCTATACTATTAACTGATTTTTAATTATGTATTATGCCAAAGTAGTAATTGCTAGATATAAAATGCCGTGTGAAGTCCTTTATATAAGAGACTCTTTGTTTTGAATTTGGGAACTTTCTTTGCATTTAGATGACATTAGAAACTTAAGGATGAAACTAAGAAAGGGGTTGGGACTCATTAAGTGAGGGAAAGTAACTGTTGGAGCTCAAAATGACATTAGACTAGAGATCTGAAAGTGGACACCTTGGGGTCCAACGCTGTAGTCCAATCCCAGTGCTCTTATCCTATAGGCTAGGGACCTAGGGAGATGGAATAAGCATGGGAAGTCTGACCTGGCTGAGGTAGAATGACTACTTGAAAGGCTCAAAATGACTGAGAATAGGCAAAAAGGTGACTCAAACATGAAACAAGACCAAGATGAGTAAAATGAAAGACATGGCTAAATGTGAACAAAGCTCATATTCTCCAGTTAGAATCTTCTATGAAAATACTGTGAAAAGACAAGATATGTGTGGTTGCTTGACCAATTTAGGGTGTATACATTTGCCCCCATTTTATTCTAGTGATGCAATGAAATGAAGTACTAGAGTAAAAGAAAGAAAAGAAAATGCCTACCTAAACCTACCTGTATGGAAATGAAGGTGATGCAAAGGGTCTAACTCATATCCTAGTCAAGCAAGTGGATGGAAAGTCAAATAGTGCCTGGATAAAGAATGAATCCCTAAAATGGATGCCCCCTATACTGAATCTAGAAGTGGAATCTATGTAACATGGAGGAGGGCAATGCTTGCCCCCTATGTTGAATCTAACTAGAATGAGAAATGCTCAGAGGCCCAAAACCATTATCTTCCCTTTGTCCCACATAAACTCATGTAATTTGGAATGTGTGCATAGAATATATATGCTATGAAGGGTAAAATATGTCATGCCACCACTCTAGATATCTGAACTAGAACTGAGAAATGCTTAGAGGCCCAAAACCAATGTTTGTCCTATGTCCTACACAAACTTGTGTAATCTTCGTCTAGGTAAAATAATGGACCAACCACTATAGATGGCTATGCAGTCCAACTTGGTGACAACCTGGTACAACTGGGTGTAATCTAAAATTTTGGTTAATGTTTAAGAAGAGAATATCATGTCTTGCCATTCCAACCTATATATCTTAGATGATGAACATGAACATCTGTGCCATGCCCCCAAATCTAGTATGTGAGTGATATATATCTATAATTTGGTAATCTATATAACCACATGTGATATGACATATCATGTCATGCCCCATGTGCAAAAATAGAGATCAAAACACTGTGCTCTGCACTATGCCTATAATCTACTATCTGGTTCTGTAACTATGTCATGTTGTATGAAGCTATATGTGTGAGATGTGTAGTAATGTACCTGCCCCCAAATCTAGTATCTGAGTCTGAATTTGTATCAAAGTCACTATGAATCCATATAATTTGAACCATTGTATTTGAATAGTCTATGTACATGTAAGTTAAAATCACTATGGATCCATATGATCTGAACCACTTTATCTGAATAGCATGTGTATCTGTAAACTGAAGGTGTATCCATCTGAATGTCCTGAGTAATGCTAAGTGACGCATGTAATTTGAATCACTATATATTTTAATCGATCTAAGATGAATTTGCTAATTTGACTATTAGAGGTGTAAGAACCTTGGTGTATCCACCTATGAGAGTGGATGGGTATGTTGGGTAAGTGTAGGAATAGGAATATTAGAAATGATGCCCACCTTTTGGGGAGAGGGATGAAATTTGTGATAGAGGAGGTTGAGCCAAATGTGATAACTAGTGGTGTAATGATAGAAATAAGGTTGATATAGTTTGAATTAATTGAGAAGTTCTTTAATTGATTAGATTTGAGTTGTTGAAATTAGAACAAGATTTGATTGGTGATGATCAAGGTGTAATAAAAATATAGATATGTGTGTGCCATATTGGGCAAATGGAGTAGTAAGAGAGTGAAGCTCACATGATGTCAAAGCTACCATTATCACGATTCTCTAGAAGAAAATGGTTTACAAAAATGGAGTTACAGGGTTCTAATTATGGGAAAAATGGTATTTTATTTTGGATGAAAAAGTTGTTTGATATAGGAAATTTGGATTGATTCTTGATTCATTTGTGTATTGACTCATTTGAGATTTGGAGATCTGGAGAGAGAGATATGCTGAGGAGACGAGCACCTATCATGACCTGATTTGAGTAGTTGGCAACCCAAGTTCAGGTTGGTGGTGATTTTACCCTGGTAAGTAGCTAAAATGCTTGATTTTTGCCTATTTAGAAGCCTATTTTTGATGTTTTTGAGCTATTTTAAGAGTCTTAGGAAAATTTTGACTAGTTCTAGCACTCCTATCTAGAATTCAACACTCCTGTGCTAGGTTCAACACTACTGTCCAGGTTTTAGCACTCCTATCTAGCACCAGTGTCCTTTTTGTAGCATTGTTGTCTTTGGGCTTTATTTTCTAAGATTTTGATTTATTGCTTGTTGTTTTATAGCTTTGTTGTTTACCTGGCATGGTCGACTGATATATATGATATTTTCTAGTGTTTTGCAGAGTGAGGTATAGATGAGGGAGTTCCATAGAGGTCAGGTGATGGAGACATTAAGGATGTTACCATTATCTACTGATGAGAGAGATGTCATGGATAGGGCAGGATTGGGTCATGTGTGTGACCTAGGCATAGTGTAGTGGGATAGATATCTGATTACCACCTTATGTGAGAGGTGAAATGCATATACATGTCCTTTTTGGCTTTCTACAAGGGAGATTACTATGACTCTAGAGGATGTGTATTGCATTTGCTAGTTAGTAGATGATGTGTGACATTATAAGATGACATGGGTGCTGATGCTATTGATATGCTTCCTTGTATTTTGTTGGTTTACCCTCAAGCATACATCCAAGGAGTGATAGTGATGTACTACTATCGGTTATAGTATAGTCTAGTGTTTCATATTTATGGAAGTGGTTGGTTGTGTTGTTGGCTTCATTTGTTATTGTGGATGGGAGTGGAGTGTCAATTGCATATAGGATGCATAGGGTTTTTCATAGTGTTGAGGTGTATAAAACTATGTTCTCATGGAGTAGGATTATGCTTGCCTACCTATATAAGGATATTTATAGGTCTACATAGGAGGCATTCAATGGTGGTGTGAGTGCATCTACTTTATTACATTATTGGGCTTATGAGTACATAGTAGTTGTGTAACCGATTGGATTACCTAGGCTAGAGTGGGGACATTCATGGCTATTTAGGGAGTGATAGATGATTACATTAGCTATCTTATCTCCTAGGATAGATCACTTTAAACAAGTTTTAGATAGATTAGTGGCTCGTTATATCATATGGAGGCCCTATAGAGGATTTCTTAAGTGGGATGAGGATGGAGTAGAGTTACTATATATGAGGGTCAGTTGTTGGTTACACGACCACTAGGTTAGAGTGTATGAGTTATTTTAGTATGAGCATGTGAATAGATAGTTTGGGGTACCACAAGATGTGCCCCCTATAACATGGGTATGGGTGCGGAGTGGACGACCACTAATGAGGGTAGGAGCTCTTGCAAGGCCTATCAAAGCTGAGATAGTACCACTACTTTTGGATGCATGAGATGTGACTATAGATATTCCAGATGTAGATGATGTTGGATGTACAAAGGCATATACCACATGGTGGGATAGGTGTCGATGCGCTCCATTATATCCTATTTATGGAGGGGATGCTCCCAAGTATGAGGATCTTGTGTCAATCCAAATGATGGGAGGTAAGTAAAAATTTATGTTTGAATTGTATACAAGTTTGTGCTTGTTTAGTTTGATTTGAAAGATTATATCTAAAGTAATGTTGTAATTTGTGTGCAAGTAGAGTGGGAGGTACTCAAGATGAAACACAGGCTAGGGTAGGAAGTGAAGATGATGGGTTTTATGAGACCATCATTGAGTCAAAACTTTGAGAGCTCATGCAACATGTTCCTAATGATGCAACAGAGGAGGGTTTGATAGAGCAAGTAATAATGAAAACTGATGTTTATGCTCATTTGTTTGATAGAGATACTATAGTGATAGTTGTATATGTTAGAGCAATGGGAGAAAGAGATGAGCTGAAGGTTGAGCTAGATACGCATAGGATGCCCCCACTTGATTTTGGATCTATGAGTTTGAGGATCATGGATGAGTACACAGAGCTTTAGAGGAATTATGAAAACTTGTGTGAGGAGCATGGTTAACTATTGGAGTGAAAGAGTCATCGTAAGAGGCATTTAGGAGCTCGAGAAGGCATGGGGTCATCAAGTGTTAGGTTGGATTATGGGACTAGTGTTGGAGGAGAGAGTGAGATGGAGAGTGATGGCCTGACGCCCATTCATGAATGATTGTATTTGATGTGATGTACATGTTTTGAAAACATTGTTATATATACATGTATATATACATATATACATATATATACATGTATATATATATATATATGTATGTATATATATGTATGTATATATGTATATATTATATATATATGTATGGATACTAGTTTTGATTTTGACTTATGTGTATTGTGTAATGGGATTTAAAATATATTGTTATACTTGTTGTAAACGATTGATTTAGAAGTAGTTGATTTGGTATTGATTTCGAGGTTGCGTATGTTTTGACAAAATTTTGTTTGTGATGTGATTTTGATTGCTTATGATATGTTTTATAAGTGTGATGGTAGGTTTGATTTGTAATCATATGCGAGCAAAAAATATGTTGGTTTTGTAATTTAGAAATTGATTTGATAAAGTGAGTTGGTTTAAGATTGGTAAAATAATATATTAGTAAGGTCTAGATTTGGATAATTTGGTTTGGTAAAGGATGAATATTCAAAACTAGGAATGTTAGTTATTAGTAGAAGGGGATGTAAGAGAGTGTTATGTGCTTAATTCCCTGAAAGTGGCTCAAGAATGCAAAGGCTGGCCCTTCGGCTCCATTGTCATCCACTAAGTGAAGCTATGAACTGATATCAATATGAATGTGTGTTGTATATCTATCTGAACCCTAATGGCCAATCTGAACAAGTGCCCATACTGCTCATGCTGTGTAGAAACATACACTATATTTGATACTATTTGTTGTGCACTAACTATAGTTATGTATGGAAACTCTATCAAATATAACCTTATTAGATGTGCAATTGAAGCTGTCTGTTGTGAAGAAGGCTCATTCATCTGTAATCATAGTGGATTGCTGTGTGAAATAGTACCCTGTGACCTCTGCTATGATGCATATGAATGAGTGGTAGATCAAAATGGATCTAAAATTTGTGATGGTGCCTTGTCTAATCTCAATCGTAGTGGGTTACTATGTGAAATGGGTCTCAAAAATCTTGGTTGTAGTGAATATCTCTCTAAATCAATAATCTCTAATGTGGGTTCATCTAATCTTAACTGTAGCGGGTTGCTATGTGAGATAAGACCTAAAAAACTTGATCATTGTGAATATCTTTTTGGAGTGGTACTCTACTACAGTGCTTGTGACTATGCTAGATATTTATATGGAATTTCACTATGTACTCTTATAATGATAGTGTTATATGTAGGTTTCTCTCACTATACTAGTTTCCAAACCCTTTGAATAGGTGGAATAGGAGATCTCCTATGAGGCTCTATCCTAGAACTTGCATTAGTTTCATGATGAGTGACTGATGATTCCTGTAAAGGAATGTCTTGGGATGACTTAGTCATGGATGAATTAGGTATATGGTTCCATGATGGAGGAATATCGGTGCTCCCTATGTGAATGCTATGATTCCATTATCAACATGTCTATTAATGTAATCCCTGAGTCCATAACAATCATTATCTCTATGTCCATGGATACGATGATAGTTACAAAAGGGCTGAAGTAGCTATTTATGTAAGAGATGTGGATCTCGTTGATGAGTAAAAGGTAATATGATTAACCTCCTATCTAGTAGTGTTGATAATATGACACATGGGTTATCTTGATCTAAATCAAATTGTAATGGTGCCTTACTGCTATTCTCTGTAGTGCATATTGTAGGTTGTGCTCTAGAAATTGGCTCTCTATTCTTAACTAGTTGCTTTTCTGGTTGAGGTCTCCTATCTTATTTAGTACATGGTGGATGCTATGTGCTAGGAGCTGTAGATGAAGGTACTACTATGAAATATAGAGTAATGCGATCAATTGAATCTACCTCAATCAATCCCAATTTCTTTTTTAAGTCTAGAATTGTAAAGCATAAGTGCCTGAAAGAGGACTCTGTTTGATATAATAAATGCTCAAGGAGAGGTTGATGAATCCCCTTAATAAAGATATGCTAAATTTTTAAATCTGTCAGTTTATAGATCAATCTTAACATGTGAATCTTGAATCGTAAGATATAATCACTAACTGGCTCTAAAGTATTTTGATGCATTGTGGCAAGTTTTTCATATGTAACATGAGGGCCCATGTTTGCTATGTAATATTTGAGAATCGCTTCCTCGAAGTCATCATATGTGTGAAAGGAGCCAGTGGGGAGTAGATGAACGAACTAATTATGTGCTTCCCACACTAATATATGCTAAAATAATTTGAGTAGAATCAAAGGACTCACATGACATGGTAAAGCCTTTTAAAAGGCTTGAAGGTGTATGAATTGATATCTATTTCCATCAAAGTGAGGCAATGATGGTATCTAGAAATGATTAGGAAATGAATCTTTTAAGAATGTCTTCAAAAGAGGGTTACCATGTAAATTATTGGCATCCAACCAAGACTTATAAGCCTTATTTTCCAAGGCAAAGAGATGTACTTGGTGTTGTAATTCACCTATTTCATGCATCAAATAAATAATCTCCTAGGATGGTATATTAGCATCTTGAAGTGGTTCATTTAATCATTGAATTTGATCATTAATTTTATCCATAGTAATGTTACCTTTAGTAATTGGATCATAGAGAGGGGGTGTGCTCACTTGAACCTTTGGAGGAATGGTAACTTGGACCTTGGTAGAGGGATGTGGGATACCATTCTCTTTAGGTGAAGAGTGAGAAATAGGTGCTACTGTAATAAGGGGTGGCTTGGAAGATTCATTGGTATCCTTATGTTTTAATGAATCACATTCTAATTTAGTAGAGGATGTGATATTATCATTAACATGTGCATTATTTGAAATAGAATCATACATCGGAGTGAAAACAACATTTGGTAGTGCATTATGTTTGCGAGGAGGAGTAAGAGAAGAGTTAGAAACGTGAGATGCATTTTATTCTTCATTATGTACATAATAATCATTATTCAATGCATTATCATAAATGAAATATTGTTCATAGTCACTCTCATTTTGAGAGTGACTATGAACAATAATTTAATTCTTACATGTTCACTATCATACTCATTATCACTAGGGAGAGGTGTAAGAGAAGAATTTAATTATTTTCTATATGCAATAAATTATCATATTAATGTGCATCTGTGTTATCCATGGATGGAGTCTATGCATTATTTTCATTTTCAATATGAGAAGTAAGAGTAAGAGAGTTATCATTTAGATATTCATTTGATAAAGTAGAGTTGAGAGCATGAGATGCATCATTTGAACTATGCATTGGTAATTTGATTTTATTGCATTTGTATTATGGATGGAGTCTATGCATTTGTAGCAAAAGAGAGAGAAAGAATAGGTTCACATGGAAGCAAATTATCACCAATAAGAGGTTCACTTGGAAGTGCATGAATAATTTGTTCATTTTGTGCATTGTGCATAAGAGAATGCGGTGAAAAGTATCTTCCCTATTTATCAAAATTATTTTCTTTAGAAGAAGGAATAAAAGAGATAGGTTTGAGAGAAGAAGATGCATCTACTTTTTCTTCACTATCACTTTCACATGTACCATCATATTCCTCATTACAACAATAGTAATTATATTTATTGTAAAAGAAATTGTTTTCCATATTTTTAGCCAATGTGCGATTTTGAAAATTTATCCATTCATTGTCATAATTACGAGAAAAAAATAGAAATTGATCTATGGGATGAGAGGGAAGAAGTGCCTTAGTGGCCATTTTATTTCTTTCACCAAAGATAATATGTAAAATTACTATTAAGAAAATAAATGCAAAAATAACTACTAACATAGAGATTTTGAAAATATTTTTGACAACCTAAATAATTTGCAAAAATTTCAAAATATTTTTCTAAAAATTACAAGGAAGGCTTGGGGTTTGTGGACCTAGTTTGGAAATCTAGGATTTTGGTTAGGGTTTTAAATTTTTTAAAAATAATGACAATAATTTAAATTCTAAAATAAATTGGAATGAGATAAATGCACAAAAATTTATATAAAAATTATAAATTATAAATTTAATTTTTGCACAAAATAACTACTAATATTGAGATTTTGAAAATATTTTTGACACTGCAAACAATTTGCAAAAATTCTAGAATATTTTTCTAAAACTTTTAAGGGAGGGAGGCTTAAGGTTTGAGGACCTAGTTTGAAAATATAGGGTTTTTGGTTAGGATTTTTGAATTTTTGAAAATTTTGGCAATAATTTAAACTCTAAAATAAATTGGAATGAGATAAATGCACAAAAATTTATAAAAAAATTAGAAATCATAAATTTAATTTTTGCACAAAATAGCTATTAATATTGAGATTTTAAAAATATTTTTGACACTCCAAACAATTTGTAAAAATTCCAGAATATTTTTCTAAAAATTGTGAGGGAGGCTCAGGGTTTGAGGACCTAGTTTGAAAATCTAGGGTTTTTGGTTAGGGTTTTAGAATTTTTGAAAATTATGGCAATAATTTATATTCTAAAACAATATTTGAATAAAATTAATACACAAAAAAATTATATAAAACTCAAAAATTTGAAATTAAATTTGTGCACAAAATTTGAAGGAAAAACCCTAAGTGTACCTAGGGTTTTAGATTTGTTCGAAGTAAGTCAAGTTCACCAAATATTTTGTTATTTTTAGAAAACTAGTGTTTAGTTCCTAAACAATAAAGGGTCTAGAGTAAGGGAAAAATTATAGTAAAATATAGATTTATATCAGTTTAATCAAATAATTATTTAGAGAAAGAAGTAAGCTTATCTAGAAAAATAGGTTGTAATGAATAATTTAGGAGCTAAAAACTGTAGTGTAGGACAGGGAAGATGTTAGGAATATGAATCCATCTTTTGTTATATGAAAGGATAGGAACACCAAAATGGGACACCTTAAGGTCCGGCCCTATAGTCCTTTTCTACTATTATTATCCTAAAGGCCTAGGTTTTTTGGGTTCTATCTGTTGTCTCTATGTGAGCCTGTATATGAAATTTTGGAGTTTGAATGTCGATAGAGCTCATTATAGGTACTTTCAATCTCAAAAACTTGGATCTATCTACACACATGAAACATCAAATACATCAAAATCATAAGGGGGAAAAATTGGGTTAGGGGAAGTATGATTGCATGATCTGGAACCCCTGCTATATTGATCACTGCCTACATTAACCCTCAAGCTAAGGTCTCAGATCAAATTTAGTTCTCCCTTAAGGAACATGCATAATCAATTTGCATTGTAGATATAAGAATGAACTTTCACCTAGGCCCTTCCTTGATCAAGCATGCAAGTTTATGTGTGATGAAGAATGCTGAGCTATATTATTGATTGATTTTTATTATATACTATGCCAAAGTAGTAAGTGCTAGATATAAAATGCCTTGTGAAGTATTTTATATAGGAGACTATTTGTTTTGAATTTGGTAACTTTATTCACACTTGGCTGACATTGGAAAACTTAAAAATGAAGCTAAGAAAGGGGTTGAGACTCATTAAGTGAGGGAAACTGACTGTTGAAGCTCAAAATGACATTGTATAAGAGCGAGCGCTGGAAGTGGACACCCTAGGGTCCAACACTGTAGTCCAATCCCATCGCTCCTATACTATAAGCTAGGGACCTGGGGGATGGAATAAGCATGGGAAGTCTGACCTGGCTGAGGTGGAATGACCGTTTGAAAGGCTTGGGATGACTGGGAATAGGCAAAAAGGTGAATCAAGCATGAAACAAGATCAAGATGAGTAAAATGAAAGACATGGATAAATGTGAACAAAGTTTATATTCTCTAATTAGAGTCTTCTATGAAAGGATTATGAAAATACAAGATATGTGTGGTTGCTTGACCAATTTAGGGTGTATACATGTACGCATTATAACAATAATGCATACACATTATTTTAATTGAGACTTGGTATTCACTGAACCATAATGCATACACATTATGCATAGTATGCATAACACATACACATTATGTATGTTATGCATATCGCATATGTAATATGCATAGTATTCTTAACACGTATGCATTATGTATATTATACATAATACATACACATTATAATAACTAAAAACAAAAATAAAACAACCCAAACATATGTATTATGTATAGTATATATTACACATGCATACATTATGTATGTTATGCATATCGCATATGTAATATGCATAGTATTCTTAACACGTATGCATTATGTATATTATACATAATACATACACATTATAATAACTAAAAACAAAAATAAAACAACCCAAACATATGTATTATGTATAGTATATATTACACATGCATTATGTAGAGTATACATAATGTGTACATGATATGTAGAGTATACATAACATGTACGTGTTATGTACACTATACATAATGTGTACATGTTATAATAATTAGAAACAAAACATAAAAAAGTTCAAGCCCACGGTCATGTTATTTCATTTTTGTTTTGATTTGGCCTTCATCATCTATACCCTAGTTTGCATTCATGCTATGCTTAAAGGAGGAGAAAACACACTAGAATTTCCCATTACCTCGACAAATTAAAAATGTCACCACATAGGGGAGGTGAGCAAGCATGTTGGAACTAGATTTTAGCAAATTTTTTATTTACATTATTTTATTATTAAAACTAATTTTTTTTAAAAGTAAAACATTCAAGTGTAAGGCAAACAAATAACCCTCCAATCCCTCTTAGCCCTCCTAACGCTCTTACAATTTTATAAGAGCCCATGGGAGTCAAGAGGATTTGGTTGCAAACATAGTTGAGAACTATATACAAATTGAATAGAGAATTAGGTGAATGAGGGACCCCACTTCGACCAACACCCACTGTACCTTTTTGGTTAATACCCTAAAGTCAGTATTAGGCCAAGTTGACTTGATAACAAGTCAAATTGATATATGAACATCATTTAGGTATAGATTTAGGGCTTACTATGCTAAGAAATTGTCTACACATGAGGTGAATGATAAAAAAATTAAAAGACCTAACTTGTGCCTTATGGATCCAACAACCAATGCACCTTTTTTACTATCCACAAAATTGTTTCCAATCCATTGATGCACACATAATTTGATTATAAATTTTTTTTGGTACCGATGGTGGATGGTCTTTTATTACCCATGTTGTAAAAACCATAAGGTTCTATTATATTTTTTGAGAAAATGATATTATGAGTTTGTCCTAAATGAGATTCCCAACTATTTTGACCACTTAGAGTTTTAGGGCTGAGGGAAAGGCTCGATGTAGGATAAAATAGATGCACATCATGCACCTAATTATCCTATAAGAGTACCTACCCAAAAACCACTTCAGCCTAAGATCCCTTATGTAGTGAAGGAGGTCGTGGATATTGACACTTTGTATGCATTTCATGCACTTATAGACACACTCATTCAACATACGAGTAATTTTTATGAGGTCAATGTTGGAGAGGGTAGACATGGGGATACTCCAACTAGTGTCCATACCCACCATCACTCTTGTAGATGTTGTGGTGTTATATGTATTAGACCTTAAAGTATATTATATATTTGACATGTTAAATTTTAATTATATTTGTATTTAAAAGGTAACCAATAATTTACACAAAAATTCAATAATATATATGTAATTATTTATGTTGTAGGAGAAGATATTGTCATCTTCACAGGCTATTTGTGGGCCATTTAATAATACATCTGTTGATGTTACTCAGTCAATTTTTACATATACAGAGGTAATTTTTCATTAATATTATACTTCATGTACATGTATTTATTTATATAGATCTATGTTCAACTAATAATCATATATTGTATGTTCAGTTGATGATCACAGTGGAGGCTCCTCCATCTCTACGAGATGAAACAAACATAGGCATTTTCATTTACACTTGCACTCATTGATATACATGTTAATTTGTAATTTTGAATTGTAAATATAGATTTGTTTTAATAGTTTTAATATATATTTGGGCAAATATAACTTATATAGATATATTATGTATGCAAGGTTATCCAATGACATCTAATAGTCCCATTTAGATGATTAATAAGGCATCGTATAATATTTTCTCCCCTTTCACATGCCTGTTCATGAACCTCGACCTATCACTGACCCTGTTAAGCATCAAAGGCAGATTGAGCATGACCACAAGATTGTGGTAAGTGCATGTTTAAATATTTTTTATATTAGTTTAAAATCAATTTTTGAACTTGGTTGCATGTCTAATATATAAAGTTCTAATAGTATTTATATATGAACAGGTTCAACTACATGTGATCTATGAGTGTAAAAGGATCCATAGTAAGACCTTGGAGGAATCCAAGGAATTTGAGGGATCCCCCTCTACATATAGGGCATCCCAAGGAGAGTCTTCTTTGAGGAAGGAAAAGAGAGGGAGACTTTTTGATGAGTAGGATGACTTAGATGACGTACTTGTTTGTATGCCTATATGTCAATGTACACATTTTTGGCATTGTATGCCTATATGACATTCATCTGACATTGTATTATGTTCTTAGATGATGTAATTTTTTGTATGCCTATATGGCAATGTATGTGTTTTTGGCATTGTATGTCTATATGACATTCACCCGACATTCTATTATGTTCTTATTTTGTATGCTTTTATGACTTTTATGGACACACACACACACACACACATGTTCACATTTTATGGTGATCATCTTTATGAGTACAATTTGGCTCACATTATTATTGTAAAACTAAATAAGATGGTTGTATGGACATATTTAAATATGATTATCTATAATATTTCCTTTGTGTAATTATTAAAACTAACTTACAATCCTTCAATATGTGCTGTAATTAAAACTACATGGGAGAAAACATTATAATATTTGAGAGAAAGTCATATATTAGTGTGAAGTTCCTCTCATGATTGGGCTACACCATTTGTCATTGTTCTAATGTGGATACCCTTAATGTACTAGTTTAATATAATTTGGGGCTTATTATTCATGTTTTATATTTAGTAAATTTATAGGCATACCACATTTATGTAAGTAATGCCATCTGCTTTGACAATCCAACCAATTTCTTCAATAAGGGCATGAAAAACCTCATTTGTATATGCTCTGGGTGTAAGATTATAATTCTCATGTCTCATGAGGCCTTGAAATATTTTGGTGGTTATAACTCTTTTGTTTTGCTGCCTCAACTTTGTTCTCTCCCTCTCCACTACACTCAATTTTTACATTTCTTCTCTTCTCTTGTATAAAACTAAAAATCAAATTTTACAAAATTTGTAATCTTACCTACTCAAATAATTAATGATTTTT
Organism: Torreya grandis; assembly: GCA_037957365.1. Taxonomy (NCBI): domain Eukaryota; kingdom Viridiplantae; phylum Streptophyta; class Pinopsida; order Cupressales; family Taxaceae; genus Torreya; species Torreya grandis. The sequence goes on from JARHVA010003776.1 coordinate 1,626,166, forward strand.
TTAATAAATATAACTAATCGTAGTTCAGAAATACTAAAACATATAATCATATCCATACATCCTCTTTAACCCATACATCTCAAATATATGAAATCATTCTTTCAGGAAAGGGTCAATGAATATTAATAATCAGAGGACTAGAGCTTTATTCATGACAAAAAAAGGAATCCAAAAGATCTGTAGGACATTTTCAATTGCACTAAACTTTGAATGAGAGCCCTACATCATCCAATCTTTGTATTCAAAAATCCCAATTTAAAAAATCAATTAAAGGAACAAAAATATCCTACTTGGGAAAAGATGCTTCATGACAAAAATATCCTATCAGAATACTTCGATGAATACATATTTATAGTAATAGGTCCTAAAATGCAACTTTTTTGTAGTGAAGAGATATGTTCTTGTCTTATAACTAACATTTTGACATATGGGACATCCAAATACAAATTAATCACTTCAAAAATATGTAGATAGGTGAATAACACATGTCACCACATATATGACATTCAAATCCACCTAGATGCATTATTTTTCTATTGTTAAGTAGTGTGGAAACACCGACAATAAATGTTGTCAAGTTGGAGCAATAGTTGGAGAATTGTCTCTCTAGTGCTTCATGGATAAAAACTAGTGTTTCCAATAAGTTCAATGTGGTGGATAATGTTCATGACTAGGTTTTTGGCCTCTGATCATGCTTGGTTGAGAGACCCATTACCCATTTCAGCCTCAAGAATCCCTTCCCAATATAAGAAAATTATAGTTTTTAATCCTAACTTCAGATGTGCCTGAAATGAAAATTGTAAGTCATTTGGATGAACTGAATAACCATTGCATGTGTGTTGAATCCCTCTAATTTAAACCAAGAGCAAATTTATGTAACCTTGAATATGAATCCATGGCACATACTACAATAATGGGTCTTGAAATATTTTTTTCACAGTGAAGAGACAAGTTTTTGTCCTCCACCTAACATTTATGCCTCTAATACCTCAAGGTGCAAGTCCATCACTTAAAACACATAAAGATAGGAAAATTACACATGATCCCATGACCATGACATCCAAATCCACACGAATTCATGTTTTATCTACTATTCATGAGCACATAAACACTAATAATAAATGTTCTCAAAGTTGAAGTTATAGCCAGAGAACTCTACCTCCATTGCTTCATGGATAGAAACTAGCATTAAAAATATGTTTGGGGTGGAAGATAATGTCTAGGACCAATTTTTTGTCCTCTGATCATGCTTGGCTGAGATACCCACTACCCATTCCGACCTCAAGAATGTTCTTCCCAATATGAGAAAATTGTAGTTTTTAGCCTAAATTCACAAGTGCATGAAACAAAAACTATAAGTCATTTGGATGAATTAGAAGAACCATCATATGTGTGTCTAAGCCATCTAATTTCACCCCTAATCACATCAATGTAACCTTGGATATGAATTCGTGGCACACGTGGTAGTAACGGGTCTTGAAATGTAACTTTTTTGCAATGAAGAGACAAGTTCTTGTCCTCCACCTGACATTTCTACCTTCAAGACCTCCAAGTGCAAGTCAACCACTTTAAACATGTATAGATAGGAAAATGACATGTGATCCCATGACCATGACATTAAAATCCACTTAGATGCATGATTTTTGTATTATTCATCATTATGAAAACACTAACAACAAATGTTGTCAAAGTTGAAGTTACAGTTGGAGAACTCTGCCATAGTGCTTCATGGAAAGAAACTAACACTTCTAACATATATAAGGTGGTGGATAACATCCAAGACAAGGTTACCTATTATCATATCTAGTTGATGAACCCATTACCCATTTTAGCCTCAAGAATACCCTTCCCAATAGGAGAAAATTATAGTTTTAAACCTAACTTTAGATGTGCATGAAACTAAAATCACAAGTCATTTGGATGAACTAGAATAAACCCCACATTCATGTAGAATCCATATAACTTTACCCCAGAGCATGTTTATGGAACCTTGTATATGAATCCATGACACACGATGTAGTAATAGCTCTTGTAATGTAACTTTTTGTAGTGAAGAGACAAGTTCTTGTCCTCCACTTGACATTTCTGCCTACAAGACCTATAGGTGTGATTCCATCACTTTTAACATGTCTGAATAGGAAAATTACATGTGATCCCATGAACATGATGTCTATATCCACCTGAATGCATGATTTCTCTATTGTTTAGGAGAATGGAAACACCGTCAACAAATATTATTAAAGTTGAATTTGTAACTAGAGAACTCTACCTCTTGTGCTTTATGGATAGAAACTGGCACTACCAATATGTCTAGGGTAGTGGATAATGTCCAAAACTAGGTTATTGGCCTTTGATCATGCCTAGTTGAGATACCCACTACCCATTCTGGCCTTAACAAATTCCTTCCCAATATGAGAAAATTGTAATTTTTATCCTAACTTTAGACGTGCATGAAATGGAAACTACAAGTCATTTGGATGAACTGAAAGAACCCTTGCTTGTTAGTGAAAAACATTTAATTTCACCTTGGATCACATTGATGGAACCTTGGAGATAAATTTATGGCACACGTTGTAGTAACAAGACCTTAAATGTAACTTTTTTTAGTGAAGAGACAATTTCTTGTCCTCCACCTAACATTTCCACCTTTGGGACCTCTAGGTGAAAGTCTATTACTTCCAATACATCTAGATAGGAAAATGATAGTTTTTCTATGAACATAACATTTAAATACACCTAGATACATGTTTTATCTATTATTTAGGAGTATGGAAACACTAACAATAAATGTTGTTAAATTTGAGCTACAATTGGAAAATTCCACCTCTAGTGCTTTGTGGCTGGAAACTAGTGTTGCCAACACATCCAGGGTGGTAGATAATGTCCAGAACCTGGTTCTTAGCCTCTAGTCATACCTTTTTGAGAGACCTAATACACATTTAGACCTCAATAATGTCCTTATTATAATAGCTGAGTATTTATGTTAAACTTCTCTTACCATCAAGAATATGAAATTCTTTACTAACAATGTTAACCGCATGAAGGTGGAAGCTTATTTGACACCACTAACCTAAAAAAAATTGTTAGTAAGTAATTAAAAATGAAATTTATATGTACTATCTACAAAATCAATAAAATTTGATAGAATTACATACATCTACATTTAAGAACTCTCATACCTTGGAATTTATATCTAACGAACCATTATGATTTTCTCTAATCTTGATAGTAATAAAAATAGCTTCATGATCTAACTCATGAAATTTCCACATGATATTTGAATAAATATTTGTCACAAGAACCAAATTTGAATAGTGTAGTATCTTCTTATGTGTTTCAAAGTCTTCAAACAACCATACATCTAAATTTTTTATAGGATATCATCAAAGCCAAGTTCGAGTGACTACCACAAACCTAGTGGGATAGTCAATGTTCTCTCCATCTATGACTGGGGAAGTCAAAAAAATCCTCTACATAATGACATAAATAGTAATTTTTTCCCTCTTTGTTGTCCTCTTGAACAATAACTGAAAAATCATGCCATGTATCATAAAAAATAAAATTTAATGATGCTGTCAAGATAGATAATGATAATAAATAATACATAATGATTAATCTTTTACTTGGTTGCACTAGATCAAATACATGGTCAAAGTCATGTGATGATTTCATATATATAAGTTGTAAGATTTGTAGAACCTGATATGTGTCAATTTTAATTATAAGTCTACAAATCCATTCATCCACCCACTCTTGTGACTCATACTTATTCCAAATAGAGTCCATGCATGCAAATAGAAACATGTCAAGTATCTCATATGAATAGTTTAAGAACTTGCATTTGAGCTAAAAAATGAGTGGATCTCACTTGATCCCATTACGATCATACAAAATTCATACGTTACCAAGTGTTCTTCATCCATCAATAAGAAATATATACAAATAATAGAATTTTTTTGAGCATCATGGTCCATTTTATCATTACAACATTCAAAAACAATCGTTGCATCAGTCAAAAAAACACTATCTTCAAAATTCAACTCCTCTCTTTCAATGACTCTTTTTACACATGATCCTACACCATCATATGACCTTTTTCCATGGCCAACCTCAATGAAACTCCAAATATGTTTTACACCAGTGGTAACATGCACACTACTCAACTAGTAAAACATTCATGCATCTTGAATTATGATGTGCAATTGTTTGACCAAATGTAATCCTGATTGAAAGTAAAGTTTCTCTCAATCAACTTTCCATAGAACATCTCAAAACAACCTTATACGTACCCTGTATAATGTGATCAATTACCACTGACATAGAAATGGTACTTCCTTAATATTTTTGATCTCACTATATACTATCAGGTGTATGTATGAATGCTATATGAATGAATACAAAAACCTATAATAAGTTGTAATATTGTGACTAAACTTCCATTTATGGTTTGAATGTGTATTTCTTAGCAAAATTGACCATTGAAATACTAGAACCAAGTGGTCACATATTTGTATTTGCTCAAACCAACTAATTCCTATCCAATTTCACTTGTAATCTTCTCATGGATACAATTTTTTAATTTTAGCAATACAACACAAATGTTACAATTCCATCCAAACATGTTTTCTTATAAAATAACTATCTAATAGGTCTTTCACAAAAAAATGGTTGGAATAAATTTCCTGGCTAATTTTGGCAGAACTTTTATGCCACTCTCCTAAAAAATATTGTCAGTATGTAAATTAAAATGTATATGGTGAAAATTATCATAGTGAGTTGAAAATTCAACATATTTAATACAACAACAAGTGGTGCGTGTGTGATTTATTTTTACATAAAAGGGTTTTCCATCTCATAATATATTTGAATAATAGAATTTTCTACTTTTTTTTCTAAAATCTTAGAGTACAATTATTTTTGGGTCAAATCCAATAAATGTTTTAGATGCAGTTTATGGTTAGGAGAACTAATTCTTATTTTCACTACATTTCTTGTATTGGGTGAAACTTTTGTTTTATCTTTCCAAAATTGTGCAATTAAATCTTTAAGAGCATCAACTATAACTTTGTCCTTTTTTGGAAGTATACCAAAGAATGCTAGTGTGTTTTTATTCTTAATAATTTTTTAGGCACTGAAGTGTAGCCCCAACGAGTTACCACGCTGGCCCTTCATGCAAGATGATGGTCTTACACACTCACCCAAAGGGTGAAGCTAGAGACTGGTTCCCATGGGTTATGTTGTGAAATAACATATCAATCATATTCTTTGGGTTAAAAATTATATTTGATTAGCAGTTACATATAAAAAGAGATACACTACTTAGATCTTAGTATCATTACACTCAACAACCATAATTACATAAATAAGTGCCATTATATTCAAAGAGTGTCACTCCAAAAAAGTAAAAGTATGCATAGAACTCATATTAAGTACAATGACAAGTACTAAAAAAACACCTATCACATGCATAATTAGTGCTTAATTATAACAGGGACATCATAAATGACTAAAATATTCAAAACTCTATTAGTGTAGGTTTTTATTTTTCCCTATTTATTAATTAGGGAAATTGTATTTCTTGTGCATACATAGAGTTTTCCTACATTTGTGGGATAGGCTAGCTTATGTGGAGGTGTGTGTCATAGATGTGTCATAGGTGTCATAAGTAACTCCCTTGATGGGAGTTACTTCTATATTCTTAGCACCTTGTCACCACCTTTCATGGAGGAGTTACATTCTATTCTTGGGGTGCCTTGTCCACCTTTTGTGGAGGAGTTAGTTTCATACTCTCCTATTTGTATTCCTCACTTTAGCCATCTCATGCTAATCAGATTTTGGTTTTCTCCATTTTGTCTTGTGTAATTTCTCTTATTGTGTTAATTTCAAATTGCTTTAGCATCTTGTGGTGTGCACTTGCTTCAACTAGTGTGATCACGTCTCTATTGCACTCGCATTATCCAAATTCTGGCAACAACTCCGATATGGTATCAGAGCTTTCCTGATAATCTTGTGTGTGATTATACTTTTAGCTTATTTTTGAAATCAAGAGGAGTGGAGTTTGTTTTTTTATTTTTAGATTTGATCAAAAATAAAAAAATATATCACTTCTGGTTAGTTTTCTTAGAGGTCCTTGCATTTGCGTCTCTTTTGTTGTGTGGAGCAGCAAAGGGAGGAGCTGAATTTGTTGCAAGCCTCTTCATACTGTTGTTATCCTTCCAGCTTTTGTGCCCTCTTCTGGTCAGCAACACTCTTCTAAGTTCTACGCCTAGCTTCTGCACTCCTTCAGGGGTCCATGCCACAGTCTCTAACAGTCTTCTCTAGCTGTGCCAACCTTTAGTAGCTGCATCCTTCCAACTAGGCGCCTCAGGGCGTATGACAAGTCTGCTGTTTTTTGTTTTTTACCAAAATTTTTAGAACTGTGCCTTGTTTGGATGCCACATGTTTTTTTTACTTGCTGTTTGGTCTGTTGTTATTCTTCCAGCTTCTGCACCTATTTTTTGAGCTCTAGTTCTGCCACACATCAGGCCGTACGGTTTCTACAGGTCTGCATTTAATTTTGTGTCTTTTTTGAGTCAAAACTCTGGACTGTTTTCTTTTGGATGCCCCTTCGTACTTGGCATCCCATGTGGCACCCTAGGACACTTGTCATTCCTTCAAAACTGTCTTTGCTTCATTATTTTCAGTTAAAATTGACCTGTTAAAATAGAAATCAGTCAATTTGACTAAGTATTTAATTTTTTAAACAATTTTGTATTTTTGAGGATTTTCAATTAAAACTTGTATCTTCGCCTGTCAAAGACGAAGGGTGAGGCTCGGGTTGGCGGGAGGCCAATCCCCCTCACACAAACCTCATTTGGATTCCTCATTCCATGCCAAATCTAATGAGTGGTTGGAAGGCCACTTTCTCTCCTCATAACAGGCATTTTTTTAATGTTTTAGTGTTTTTTTTGCAAAAACACTAGTTTACGAGAACATTGTAACTTTAATATCTTGCAAATGGTAGCTCGATTTTGGGTGCCATATTTTGCAAAAGTGCTTGTGATTCAATTCTCCACAGTGTATATTTTTTATTTTAAAAAATGCACTAGTTTATAAAGTGCCAAAAATTTGGGTCTCTCGGGACGCATTTTTGGCTAAGTCCGACGTCTTTTGAGCGTGCACTTGTATATTTGGGGGGCTCAATATTTCAAGGGGGTGTGATTTTTTTTTCACAACTTGATTTCATTCTCCTTTCTGCATACATTCACAACTTGCAATCAACACAACTTCACCTAATTTCAGCTAAAAATAGATTCTTTTCAAGTTAAACCCTTAACACCCTTCAACTATCATGAATAGAAAGTTAAAATGTCAATCATTCTTAGAAGAAAAGGGTTGTATAGGATCACCATGGGTACAGAAGTAGAACCCAACACAGATGTTGAAAAGGTTAAGTGGTATAATCGTAGTGATGAAGCCTTTGGATTAATGAGCTTGTCTGTGTCTCCAGAACTTCTCTTCCACTTAGAATCCTCCCAAACTCCTAATGACATATGGGACACCTTAGAATTTTTTTTGGGGAAGCTTAATGAGATGAGAGGTCATGAGCTTGAAAATGAACTCATAAGTCTAAGTCCTAGCAACTTTGACACCCTATAGGACTTCTTCACTAAGTTTAAGTCCCTTGGATTACAATTGAAATAATGTGGGATAGAGAAGAAAGATGATCAACTCGTTCTTTCTATTCTCACAAAGGTAGGTCCAAGCTATTCAATCTTTGTCTCCACTTTCCATGCCACTAAAAGTGCCCTTGGCACTACATGGAAAATGCCTTTTTTGGATTCATTCATTGCCGACTTGACTAGGGAGCAAGATAAGTTAATTCAGATGGGCACAATGAAGTCTACTCAACCCCAAGCCTTGATAGCTGGAAATGGTAAGGATAAGACTTCAACAAAAGAGAAGAAGAAAAAGAATAAGGACTAGGAAAAGAAGAAAGAAAACACCAATCCTGCCAAAAACATCACTAAAACTTCATCTTCCAATGCTAAACCTAAGAAGGAGAAGGTTAAGTGTGCCTATTGTAAAAAGATAGGGCATGATGAACACAAATGCATGAAGAAACAAATAGATCACCTAACTCATCTTCTAGAGAAGAACAACATAGGTGTTCCTGAGTCCATCAAGCAGAATTCATCTACCCAAGATTCTACTAAGGCAAAAGGCAAGGGTAAGGAGAAAGAAAAGGGCAAGGCCCTTGTAGCAACTGCAGCTTCTACATCATCATGGGTCATTGATTCAGGTGCTTCTCACCACATGGGCTCTTCACTAGTTGAGTTTTCATCTTTAGAGCCTTGTAGCATGACTTCAATTAGTTTGGGTGATGACACATCAGTTTTCATTGCAAGGAGAGGGTCAGTTGAAATGGAAGGAGGAACATTCAACAATGTTCTAAGTGTTCCTTCTCTTTCAACCAATCTCCTATCAGTATACCAAATCACTCACATTGGTTGGGGCATGAGAGTTGAGTTTTCACCAGATTTAGTGTCTATCAGGGAGTTGCATAGTGATACTACAGTGGCAGTGAGAAGGGCAGATCACCAAGCCAAGTTATACACCCTTTCACATTTTGCATTAGATTCTTCTCCTACAACATTGCTGACTCATTCAAATGGAGTTAGCAAATTGTGGCATGAGCGGTTTGGCCACCTTAACTACCACTATCTTGAGCAATTTTATAAAAATTACATGGTCATTGGCTTGCCTTGTGTCCAATTCTCAAAAGGACTTTGTGAGGGGTGCTCCCTTGGGAAGCATCCCGAAGCAAAATTTGACAAAGGCAAAGCTTGGAGGGCTTCACAACCTTTGGAGTTAGTCCATAGTGATGTATTGGGACCCTTTCCCAAACCATCTTTCACAAGGGCCAAGTACATCCTCACTTTCATTGATGATTTCTCTAGGTACATTTGGATATATTTTCTCAAACAAAAGTCTGAAGTGTTTGAAAATTTTCTAGACTTCAAGGCTCTTGTTGAGAAACAGAGTGAGAAATCCATCAAGGTTCTTCAAACTGATAATGGAGGAGAGTATGTCAGCATTAGGTTTGAGCAATTTTGCACCACAAAGGGGATTGATTTGTAGCACATAGTCACCTACAGTCCTTCATAGAATGGGGTTGCAGAACGTAAGAATAAGTTCTTGAAAGAGATGGCTAGCTGTATGATTCACTCCAAATCCTTAGCACCACAATACTAGGCTGAAGCCATCAATTGTGCTTGATACATTCAGAACAGGGTTCCTGACAAAGCTTTGAAAGGGATAACACCCTTTGAAGCTTGGCATAAAAGGAAACCTAATGTTGAGCACCTCAGGGTTTTCAGATCCCCAGCCATGGCCCACATTTCGAAGAAGAAACACAAAGCTATGGAATGTCAGTCCAAGCCTTGCATCTTTGTAGGATATCCAGATGGTATTAAGTAATGTCACCTTCTAGATCCAGTCACACATGAGTTGTTCATCAAGAGAAGTGTCCATTTTTAGGAGAGTTCTAGAGACTCAACACTTGACACTTCTCCCTCATCGGATCTACTTCTTCATGATGATTCCTCATCAAATTCAGATTAGCCACAGTAGGTTCTTGAGCCAGAGTCATCTTCTTCTTCTTCTTCGAGTTTAGACAGCGAGGATAGTGATGAAGAGTCATCCACCTCTAGTCAGTCAGAGGATGAGGAGTTAGCACCTGACTCACCCACTTCTGGGCCACTTTGGGCCAGACAAACACTTGAGAGTGCTAGCACTTGGGCAGGATATCCTGCAGATGATAGACGTACTAGGGGGGATTTTTAGAGAGATCCACATGCCTTCTTTGCTACAGTTTCAGATCCATAGACTTTTTGAGAGGCATCGGGGGTACCTGAGTGGGATAATGCTATGGAGGAAGAATATTCTTCCTTAATTAAAAAACACACTTGGGATTTGACTTCACTTCCTAAGGGAAGAAAGATGGTTCAATGTAGGTGGATATATCAGACCAAGTTTGCAGCAGATGGGTCAGTTGATAAGTACAAGGTGTGATTGGTCGCCAAGGGTTTCTCACAGGTGGCAGGCATTGACTACTCAGAGACCTTTGCACCCATTGCAAAGATGACTTCTATCCGACTCACCTTGGCTATTACTGCAACACATGGTTGGGATGTGCATCAGATGGATGTGAAGAGTGCCTTTCTTCATGGAGACCTAGAGGAGGAGATCTACATGGAGCAGCTGCCAGGATTTGTTTAGGATTCTTCCTTAGTATGCAGACTTATGAAATCTATAAATGGCCTCAAACAGGCCTCTCGGGCTTGGTATGCCAAGATGGATTCCTTCCTTCTCACAATGGGTTTCACTAGGTGTCATTCTGATCCTAATGTCTACTTCTTGCGGCAGGATGATTCGCTTCTGATTTTGGTTTTATATGTTGATGACCTTTTGATCACTGGGAGTTCTTCGTCGGCTATTGCAGTGGTGAAGGCATCTCTTCAAGATAGATTTGACATGACAGACTTGGGTTTGTTGCACTACTTCCTTGGCATTGAGATCTCACAATCAGATTTAGGGATTTCTCTTGCACAGCCTAAGTATGCTCTCAACTTATTAGCTCAGTTTCACATGGCTGATTGCAAGCCATCTCTGACTCCCTTTCTATCAAGAGTCAAGCTTGAGACTAATTGTTCTTCACCATTGGTTGATGCCACTCGGTATTGACAACTTATTGGTAGTCTCATCTACTTGACTCATACCAGGCCCGACATTTCATATACAGTGGGACTTGTCTTCAGATTCATGCAGGAACCCCATGAGCTGCATTGGAAAGCAGCTAAGAGGATCTTGCATTACATACAGGGTTCACATAGATATGGGGTTCATTACATATTTGGCATAGAGGTTGACTTTGTTGGATATATAGATTCAGACTGGCTAGGGATTCACAGACTCGCAAGTGCACTTCTGGTTACAGTTTCTCTCTAGGTTTTGGTCCTATCAGTTGGTCTAGCAAGAAGCATAATGCTATTGCTATATCATCCACAGAGGCAGAGTACAGGGGAGCTATTAATGCAGCTACTGAGGCTATTTGGCTTCAGGGATTCTTTCTGAGTTTGGCATTCCTATCAGGTAGCCCACCATCATTTATTATGACAATTAGAGTACAATACAGATTTGCAGGAATCCAGTTTAGCACCAGCAGACCAAGCACATAGAGATTCACATGCATTTCATTCAGGAGCTTATTCATAGTCAGGTCAATGACTTGATATTTTGCCAGTCTTCAGAGCATGTTGCAGACATCTTTACCTAACCTTTCACTGAGAGTAAGTTCATTCATCTATGAGCTCTTCTTGGGGTGTGATCCACATCTGCAGCAGCATCATCTTTAGGGGGGCCTTCTAACCTCTTCTTTTCTTTTATATCTCTCTTTTGGGGGGAGTTTTTTTCCTATGGGTTTTCTCTTTTTATCTATCTTATGGGAGATTGCATTTGTACATGGGTACCTCATCAGGCCTAGTTGCCAGAACCCATTTTATATTTCCACACTGCCCACCTAAGCTGGGGGTATTAGTGTAGGTTTTTATTTTTTCCTATTTATTAATTAGGGAAATTATATTTCTTGTGCATACATGGAGTTTTCCTACATTTGTGGGATAGGCTAGCTTATGTGGAGGTGTGTGTCATAGATGTGTCATAGGTGTCATAAGTAACTCCCTTGATGGGAGTTACTTCTCTATTCTTAGCACCTTGTCACCACCTTTCATGGAGGAGTTACATTCTATTCTTGGGGTGCCTTGTCCACCTTTTTTGGAGGAGTTACTTTCGTACTCTCCTATTTGTATTCCTCACTTTGGCCATCTCATGCTAATCAGATTTTGGTTTTCTCTATTTTGTCTTGTGTAATTTCTCTTATTGTGTTAATTTCAAATTGCTTTAGCACCTTGTGGTGTGCACTTGCTTCAACTAGTGTGATCACGTCTCTATTGCACTCGCATTATCCAAATTCTGGCAACAAATCTGATAAACTCTTATATTATGCTTCAACAAATGATATCCAAAAATCCATCACCTACAATACTTTCATACATGAGTATTTATACTTAATTTTCCCTGACCAAGTATTTACAACATAAATGATAAGAGTAAATCTCCAACAAACTCTCTATAAACTGAGAGTTATGGTGGTCTATTAACTATCTTCTCCTAAGGACCTTAGCCTTTACACCCCATATATACTCTTTTTATGCTAAATCATTGCTGCCATGTGTCTATCTCTTTGCAGGTTGGTGAAAAATTCTTTATGAAGAAGGTCTGGGTGACCCTTGAGAATCACTCCTTAACCATCTCCCACTTTCCATGTGCTTCTAAAGTCTTTTTCTAATGCTCTGAGTCTTATGCTCTTTAGTCTCTCATATTTATACCATCTTTGACTAGGTCCTCTCATGCTGGTGCTTTTCTGCCCTTGTCCTTTTGTGCTTTGCTAGTTCTACACCATGATCCTTCTATGTCAGTCTAGTTCGGTGTTATAGTCTTTCTATGCTATGTTCCTTTCATGCCATACTAGTTCTATACCAAAATATCAAAACACTTATCCAAAATTTGGGGTCCAACATCACCCCACACTACACTCCTAGTCCATCCCAGACTAAGTCTCGATGATGGCCTCTACCAAAAATTTAGGCCCTATTTGTTTGATCTACTTCTTAACATTGTCCCAATGTGATAATGTGTTGAGAAACTTTGTAGTTATTTCTTTAATGACCATTGTATACTCTTCATCTCCTTAAGTTGTTCAAAAATCTCATTAACCTTTTTGACCAATTCATCCAAGGATGAGCTGATATCCTTCTAGACTTCTTTCAGTGTCAAGACTTCTCTGATAACCTATCCTTAGAGAGCTAAAAAATTGACATTCTATTACTAGTGATGTGCATTTATTCTCTCTTCCATTATTTTCACATCCTTGAATGCCTTCACACACTTAGTGTGATCTCTTATTAAGAGGGCAACATCAGCCATGTGCTGCCTCTAGGATTCCTCTGCTTGGAGTCGAGCCTTCAAGATTTTATTTGATCATGTTAGCCTTTCAAAAATACCAACCAAGATTGGGATGGATATCTCAACTCTTTCAAGGGCACACTTACATACTTCTACCACCTTGAAGAACTATTCTTCTAGTAGCAATGCCTCATTCCTCAGTGTATGCTTCTCTTTACAACACTTCAAAAGGAGATTTACTAAGGTCTATAGTTTATTTATGACATCCCTATCTAGAGGCATACCTTTCACGAGTGCTAACTCTTGGTCCAGAATTATCTTGAGAAAATTCAATGTTTTAACCTTGGCCTCTATGGCCTCATTTATTTTTTGTTTCAAAATAGCCACTTATTCTATGATCACCTTCTTGGTGACAACCTCTTTCTCATACATACTCACCAGTTGGGCAAGTTTCTTCTCTACATCATGCACACCAGAGTTTGATAATATATTATGACATGTGACTTCAAGAGCCATCTTCAAAAATATAGTGCTAGCTTGCAGAGGGGTGATGCTTTAGGGATCAACCCATGGTGATTTTGGTAGTGTTGGAGCATCAGGACCTAAGAGGAGGGTATTTTCAGGGAGATCAAAATGGAATTGCTCATTATACATGTCAAAAAAGGACATCTACCACCTTGTATCTAGGGTTGCATTGTGGGGAAGGAAGTGCGACCATAAGTATAATATCTTATCAGGGATGCCTATTTGATACTAGATACATAGATTGGCAAATACATCAATGTCAACTTCTTCTTCAAACTTGACAAGCTCCTTCCCTTTATTTGGATCATGCTCCAATATCTTGACCTTTGTACTAGTAGCTAAAGAAGTGCTATCGATAGCCATTCCACTCATCTATTAATCATCACTATCCTCCTCTTCACCATATGGACAACCAATGTCTAATGGCGAGTCTTTGAAGGTGTCCTCTTCCTCGTGCATTAGGAGGGTGTCTTTTCAAAATTAGTATCTGACTCTTCCTTATGGACTATAGGTTCTTCTTGCTCTTTCTCTTTATCTAGGGTTTGTTAAGGTACAACCCTTGTTGATGAAGATGGTTGTGAAGTCTTAGGAGGTGAAGGAGGGGGTGGAAGAATGTGTAGGGGAGAATGTAGGGACCTATAGAGGTGGAAATTTGGGTGGATAGGGTCAAGGAAAAGGGCAAGGTGGATAAGGGTGAGGTAGAAAAGGGTAGGGAGGAGAAGGTATAGGTGGAGAAGGGATAGTATACGGTGCTTGGGTAGAGGAGGAGGTGGAGGGACCTATGGAGGTGGAACTTTGGGTGGAGAAGGTCAAGGAGGAGAAGGTCAGGGAGGTGAAGGTTGAGGAGGAGAAGGGCAAGGTGGAGAAGGGTGAGGTGGAAAAGGGCAACAAGGAGAAGGTCTAGGTGGAGAAGGGATAGGTTGTAGTGATTGGGAAATCCTCCACCATTTTAGAGGAACTTACTATGAACTAGTACCAACATTGTACCTAGACCACTTCTTCATCAAAGGAGGTACTAGTGAGAGCTTTTCTCATGTATGCTCTGTGCCCTTTGAACTCTTATGCCTAGATTTTAGCTTGTAGAATATATTATGTACCTATTCACCCTCAAATATTGGCTTGAACTTTATATCCATTTAGTTGTTCTCTTTCTTTCCTTGTAGGCCTTCTTGCCTAGATAGATGTACATCTTTCAGAGAGTGTGAATATCCAAGTCAATTTTATCAGCATCCAAGGTAATATGTTGTGTATCATAAATACGGTTCATTGAGTCGATGAATTACCATGCTAAAAAAGTATAAGGTAGCTTTATCCATGTAGAGAGTTATTTGAAAGGGACCATCTTGATGTACACTAATGATTTATTTGAAAGGGACCATCTTGTAGTTAACCATGTATGGATTTTATATTGCTCACTAGTTAGGGTGGGCAAGTCGTTTGGAATGCACCATTCATTCTTGAATGCCTCCTTCATCTCATCAAACCAAGACTTCATTTTTATTTTATAGGATGGGGTGATATGCCTTGAGCATGTGAACACCTTATAACACTCAATAGGGGACTTATTCTTCTGTGGGTATTCCCATTTCAACACTCTTATGGTGTAATCAGGTACACTGATCTCATCAAACTCCATCAATATCAAAAATACTCCCCATAAAAGTCTATGACCCGATATTTGATGGGTCTTCTCCACATATTCAATGATTTTTTTGGCTAAATTACATAGCTTGATTATACTTCAATCCCTCAGTAACTTGGTGGGTGATATATAGGAAGTCCATGTCTACCTCTTTCCAATGATTGGTGCCATTGATCTTGGTCATTATAATGCACACCACAATCCAGAGGGTAGGATCCTACAGGTTCTTAATATGCATAACATGGCCTTGCTTTTGATACATCAAAACCATGGCTATCTTTTCAATCTCATCAAAGACCCCTAAGTCATATGCTACATCCAACCCTAAACACTGCAACCCTGACACTTTACTTATCCTCTTGAGTGTGATCTTCATGTTGTGGCTGATGAAGTAGAGGTAGTCCTCATGGATGTGTGAGAGTAAGAACTTGATTGCCTCCATGTGTTTTTAAAAGCAAGGTAGATTGAACAATTGGAATAACCCCATAACATCTAAAGTATTTAATATATTGAGGTTATACTCCAACTAATTCTTGGTATTATGGTGCTCAACCCGATAGTCATTTTATAACTCTACCTCATTCCTAGGTTGACGATGGTTGTAATCAAAGATTATACAATTAGGTACCTTTGAGACCCAGTTATCCATGTGTAGCACATTTTTTAGGTATTGCATTTCTTCAATCATCAATGGTGGGGGTGGAGATGATTGTGTATTCTTTACTTAGCATGCCATACTAGCTTTTTATCTTTCCATGCACTATGCCTACTCTTTAGGTGTTTTTTATCTAATCAATACTGCTTCTCCCCGATGTACTTCCTCTTCCTATAGTATCATCAATAATGGATCAGTCCTTAAGGCCTTTTTCTTAGGTTTTATCACCCTCCAAAGAGCCTGAAGGTTGAGGCATGATCATCCAATGTTCCAAAAGGAATATGTGATTGTTGTGTTAGTGACTTTGGCTTTTCATGCTTCATTACCCTCTAATGGTGAACTTCACCTGCAACCTACAACTTAAAAGTTTTCCCTATCATGGTCATGTCTCAGAGTTAACCTTATATTTTATTTGCATAGATTGATGCTCAGCTCAATACCTTTTCATAGACTTGTGATGCTTCGTATACTTACTCTGAAATCACTCTATTTTTTGTTACTCTTGGATCTGTAATAAAAAATAGAAGCAAAGGTAAAATGTAAAAATGAGCCATCTTGTCTTTTTTTAGGCTTTAGGGGTTTAACCCACATTTACTACCCCCTTTCCTTTTGTCCATCAATTCTCATCATTAATGTAATTTTAAGGACCCCCATTCTTCGACCATCACTTCTCACCATAAACTCATTTAATGGTATTGTCTTGTCATGACATTGGCACATTTCTCGTAACCAATATTTTTTTACATTATTGACACATCCCATCCTGTGCCTTCTTTTGAAGTGGAAGATAACTATGTCTTATTCTTTTATTAGAGTGAAAGATAATTATTCTTGTTTAGTTTGAATTTTAAAACTATTTGGTGAGAACAATCTATCCTTAGGCTATGTAGTTTGTGTGACTTAAATAAATTATGCACCTTAAGTAAATTGCACGCCATAAGTAGAGTATGCACTTGGGCTTAATCATGAATCCAGATACCTTTTACCCCATACTAAAACTATGTCATGGTCCTCCATGAAAATACAAGTATAAAACTTAAGCAAAACTACATTAAAGAAATGTTGCATGCCACAAAGGCAGTGCTTTTATTAAAAACAAGAAATCCTAGACTAATGGAATAAGCCTTATTGTTTACAAAATTGAACATTTTGAGGTGAAATATGGCTAGATCTAGATTTCATTATAATTTCCAGGAAGGAAATGGCTATCCAACCTCTCTAATCAATAAGTGCTGGTAGGTCGAATGCTATGAATTACAAAAGGACCATCCTAGTGAATTCATAGTTTTCTAGAATGGCATGCAAACTTGGAGTCATATAAAAAGAATTTCATCCCAGGGACAAATGTTTTATGCTTGATGTGTCGATCATGCCATGCTTTCTATTTGCACTTTTCCACATCTTGACTCTAATGAGCAAGGCAATGGGCTTCATCAAGCTATAAAAAAGTATTTAGGCATGCCTTCAAGGATGAATCCTCATCCAATTGTCCTATGCACAATAATATGAAGAGATAGTACCAAGAATTCAATTGATAGGATTACCTATTTGACATATACCAAATTAAATGGTGTGTTCTTGTTCAGACACTTGTAGGTTGTTTGATAAGCCGAAAACACCATAGATACTATATCATCCCAATTAGTTTAGCCAATGTTATAAATCTTCATCAGTGTTGTGATGAATATTTTATTTAATTATTTGATAGTTCCATTATTTTGGGTGTGATATAGTGTTATTTTATGATGAACAATCATGAACTCAACTAGTAAAATGCAAATGGTTTCATTTAGGAAGTGGGTGTCGTGATCATTAGTAAAACTTAATGGCATCCAAACCAAGTTATGATATGTTCTCAAATGAAGTGCATAGTAGTAGTAGTAGTACAATCTCTTATTGGTGTAGTTTTAGCCTAACATGTAAGATAATCAGTGGTTGTGATGATATACTGAGAATTTGTTCATTGTCTAGTTGGAGTGATGGGGCCAAAAAATTCAATGGCTCACTTTTCAAATGATTCTTGAGAGAGAAGTGGATGTAGAGGCATGACATCTTAGTGATTTGGTTTTCTTATGCACGTATAAAATACCACACTTTTGAACATATAACTTAGCATCTTGAAAGAGAGTATGCCACTATAGTCTAGCTAGAAAAACCTTGCACATGGTAGCCTCTCTAACATAGTGTCCACCTATAATGCATTCATGAACTTCTTGGAGTAATTTAGAATGTTCATGTTTTATGACCTAGCACCAAAGAATTTTGTCATGGCCAAGATTGTAAAGCTCCCCTCCTATGAGTTGAAAGGGTGTGACATGGACCACAAGTTATATCTTGTCCTACAGAGTTAGACAGTCAGGTGTTAAGCTAGTAGTTTCAAAGGCTACAATATCTTCCAACTTTGTTAGTACATGAGTAACACAAAAGAGTTGAACATCTTGAAAGTCATCTTCAATATCATGTGGTGGTTCTCCAAAATCAATTTAAGAGGGGTGATCAGGGCCATAATTAGCTTTCCCTAGTTTGACCATGATGGAAAATTGAAATTCTTGAAACAACACTATCTAGCAGTAGATTCATCCATACAACACCAATTTATTTACTAGATACTTTAAAGCTTCATGATCTATATAAAATACAAAGGGAGTTACTAATAAGTACTGCTAAAATTTATATAGAGCATAAACCATTAACAAGGCTTCATGCTCTGTGGTGGTGTGATTCCACTCAGCTGGAGTAAGTTTCCTACTAGAAAAGTAGATTGGGTGATCAAGGTGACCTTCACCTAGTTGTGAAAGGATTACCCCAATTTCCATTCCAAAAACATCAACATAGACATGGAATGGGCTTGTCCAGGCAAGAAACTAGAGGATCAAAGTAGTAACCAAATTGTCCTTGAAGGCCTCAGAGGTTGCTTAGCAGGAACAAGTCCATATGAAGTGGTCATTATGTTTTAAGAGTTCCTCCAAAGGCAGGAAAATCTTTGCATATCCATGGATGAATTTCCTATAATAACCTGTATGTCCTAGAAAGGTATAGACCTCATGCTGAGACTTGGGCACTGGTAGGTGAATAATGATAGATACTTTTGTTGGGTCTACCGAAATTCCATCCTTATAAATAATATGTCCTAGAAGAACATCGAAAGGTGTAGCAAATAGCCACTTCTTTAGATTTAGTGATATTTATAGGACTTGACAACATTCAAGCATGAGTCATATATTTGATCAGTGGTCCTTGACCAAGCCATAGACTGTCCAGTCATCAAATTAGACTTGATTAAAATTATGGATGAAATCCTTAAAGGCTTCAACAAATATTTGTGAAAATATAGCTTGTGCGTTATTCAACCCAAAAGGCATGATAATATATGCAAAAGATCCCCATTCAGTGGTAAACATAGTCTTAGGTTGATCCTGCTCAACGATCTGGACCTGATGGTACCCCAAAAATCCATCTATGAAAGTACATATTTCACACCCAATAATGCCTTTAAATATTTCTTTTATGAATGGTTTTAGGAAGGGATTAGTGATGTAAGATGCATTAAGTACATGGGAATCAATGTAAATTTTGATGCATCCATATTTCTTTATTCTTATCACCATGGGACTGACCCACTCAAATTCATCAATTTTGGTGATTACTCCAGCATGTAGCATATTTTTAATTTCTTCCTTTATGTGTGCCCATAGATTCACATTCATTGTATAGGCCCTTTTCTAAACTAGTCGAGCACCATCAACCAGTTTAATATGTATCTTACCTAAGGATGGATGAACTCATTTCATCTCACTGTAGCTTATTAGAAAGACAGCTTGGTATTTTTTTTAACAATGTGAATATCTTTGAAATTTTAGTTTCAATCTAATAATTACCTATAGTAGATAGGTTTGGTTCTTCCTCTGTACCGATGTTGCACTAAATAGTTTGAATGGGCTTGGAGTAAGGGTGGTCTGGGTCAGGACTAGTGTCATAAAAAACTCATGTGCCATAGTCTATAAAGACATGCAAGTGATTTTTAAGAGGTTAAGTTGAAACCTTCAACCTCTTCTACTTGAAACATTAGCTTCTATTTTCCTAGAGGTATCTCTTCACATCGGTCTTGATCAAATACTAGTTCTAGTGAGAAAACAAGTTGTGCAGATGGTTCATTAAAGAGAACTAAACCTTATTTTGGGACATTATGGATATATCTCAGGTGATATTTAATGGGACTAGGGTCACCAATAACTACTTGTGCATGGTTTGAAGAGTGAGGTGTAAATCCATGCTTGGAGAGGAATATGACAGTGTTAAGTTCATGTTTTCATTTAATAGATGCCAAAATCAGGTACCCATATGTCACTCTTAATGAACATATCATGTTCGTGCTCAGGTTCATAAAGTTCCATAGAAATCATGTACCCATAGGTAATCTGGTAAATAAGACTCTTTAGTTTTCCACATTGATTCAAAGGCCTCTAGATGGGGTTTAGGTGTTTGTACTTTGTTATAATTGATTATTCCCCTAACTTGGTTATCATGATGGAACCAATGATGTAAATCAAAGTGTACTTGATCCCACTTGAAAATTCTCTTATGTTGGGTTCACTACCATCTTACACCTATAATATCAAAGAGGTGAACCAAGGATTGTATACAATCATTTTCAGAGTTATAAAAGTCTTCAAGGTGCTGGATAAAGTTACATACTTCCATTTGTATATGAAATTGAGGGGCTTCATCAAGTCTTTCTAAAGGTGCATCTATCATTGGTGCCTCATGACTTGATCAGTAAAAAGGTGAATGAACCTATGGAATTTATGATACTGGCATGAAATGTTCTCTCAAATACCTTTGGTACTACACACTCTTCTAGTGAGGTCATAGTCATCGTGCACCCAACAATTACAAGCATTACTTGTAGTATCAAAAAGGGATTGAGTGTCCATCCATCAAAATATGCCATTAGGAGTAGGATCATGTTTCTCACCATCTCTGAGACTGAAATTATAAATGTGGTTAATATTTTTTTCAACATCAACAGGTTCTACATATGGGGGTCCATGTGTTTAATCTAGTGGAATAACAATGCATTAATCAACATTGTGAAAACTGATGTAGCACTTTTTAAATCTTAAATCTAATTTATTTTCATAACACTAGGGTCAACCCAATATGTCTGGGAAGTCATCAGATTCTAGTAACTCAAGAGCTTCAAAGTTAACTTTAAAAGGCACTCTAAGGATATCCACTATTATATTCTTGAGGGTGCCAATCGACAAAGCTCAAGTTTTATTAGCCATAAACAACACATGTGGGTAAGGTTGTAGTGTGACTAGCCATTTTGTACCATGAATCCTTAGTAGGGATGTTAACTTTAGCATTAGTATCAACTAAGATGTCCCAAATTACCCAACCATTGATGGCAACATTCACTAGTATTTCTTTATCCTCTAGAGGGCTATGAGGAATAAAGGTATCTTGTCACTGAGCATAATTCAAATAATGATCTTCAATATACCAAGTCATTTGAGGTTGAGCATTAGTTGGTGCTTGTACCTAGTTATTAAGCTAAACACTTAGTTGTGGGATAATGTCTTCATCCAACATAGGCTTACAAATCTCTTGAAAATCATCTCGCACTATGTTTTGAGGTTTTACTACATTCTACATATCATCATTTTGCAGTGCTTCTTGGTCCTTAAGAAATTGGATTTCTCCTTTTAGTTCTTGTACTAGAGTCATCGTGTTCTGGAGCACATCCTTCTATTTCTAGGCATCATGAAACTTCCTTGCCCAAGGCTCTTCATGTTGTACCTTCTCAATAAGATTAGATGAAGATTGAGATTGTCCTTCGCTATGCATAGTGATATTCACTTGAGATTTTAGGGTGATTAAATGTGCATGCCAATGTGGTTTCTCAATAAAAATCATAACCTTTTCATTTCTCTCCTTAGTAATGCCCATGTACAAGTCAGGACATTCATCCAATCGATGGTCCCTTTTACAAAAAGCACACATAGGGTAAAATGGATAATCTCTTTGATAGTGGTCTAGAGACCCACACTTATAACATGTTATTGGTGGGAAATGACCACCCCCTGATCCTCATCCTCTACCTTGACCATGATATCCACCATTATCCTGATTATTAGACATAATGGTTTGGTATGTACTGTGCATGTGTGATTCATGGATATCACTAATCAGTTGACAATCATTTATGTCATGGGTGTAGGCATCACATATTTTACAATATTTAGATACCTTAGAATGGATGGCTCACTACAAAAGAGGATAGGAATGTAAATTATGTTCTTCATGATATATTTCATAGGACTGGTTTAGTATAACATGAATGTTTTTTTATAGGCAGTTGCTTTTGTTATGTCTTTTAGATTCACAATCGGTACACCAAAGACAATTACATGTATCATACACATTATGTGCAATTAGTTTTTCAATATGTGATTTAATTTAAGATATTTGGGATTCCGTGAAGGGACTAATTCTAGTGTCAATACTACTAATAACTTAATTGCAGAAGGTGGCTTCCAAAGCATCATGCGGACTAATAAAAGTCTTCTAAGACAGGGTTCATCAAAAGGGAAGCAATAATCCTCCCATGAACCATTGTGCATGCTCAACAACAATGATTTAAAATGAAAGCTTTGAAAAAAATATTTCGAACCTTACATCATATTCCCTTACACTCTTAATAAGTTCCTGCTTTATATCCTTCAACATGACAATACTTTGTTGCTTAACTTAGGGAATGTCAAACTCTTGAAGGAATGGCATTTTGATCTAATCATAGTCAAACACTAATTTTTGAGGGTCAAACTTTCTATACTACTTATACACTCTCTCCAAAAGTGTAGTCATGAATTGGGTGGCATTTCACTTAGAATAAGTGATGCCCTGTACCCTCCAAATAAGTTCACACTTATAAACATGTTCTGCAACATTCTCCATGCCTCAATATTTAGGTAGGTGAAAAGTCATTTCATAATATACTATTGGTAGCTGAGGTGCTTATGTTGGTGGTTATTGAGAACCCCCAAATCTAGTCCCTTGATTTGGAAGTCCACCACTTCTTCCCATACCACTTCTTAGTCCACCTCTAACACCTCTCGTAGCAACACTTGTGCCGTCAGCCATGGTAGTTGGTTGAATAATAAGGTTTGGGCCCATACTCTATCCAATTTGAATGCTAGGTCCTCTAGGCATCCCAATTTGTGCCATGAAATTCCCTTGAAGAGGGAAAGAAAGTGTTAATTCTGTATGAGTTATAATTGACCTAGTTTTAATATCCTTTATAGGATGAATTTATGATTCTATGCTATCTATATCCCAATTATGTATACATAATTCATCTGATTGAAAAAGTTTTTGTAGGTGGGTTTAGGGCTGAAGCTCTCCCATGTCAATTGGGTAGCAATATCATAAATCTATTATTATAATTTTCGCATAAAGCCATTCGTTGATGAAGATCATTTGGTTTGAAACCTATAATTAATATCCCATTAATCTGTATCCCATTATTTTATAGGGATTTTTGTGCACCACAGTGATTCTGATATAATATATATATCCAATTGTCATCTCTTAGTCCTAAAACATGATTCAATACTATGCTAAATTTTTCAAGTTCTTGCAACACTAGATTTGTATAACTTGGACTGAAGCCAAAAAGAGCAACCCATTTTTCCTCATCTACAACTTTGTCATTGAAGCCATCATCCTTTTGGATATTTGGTCTTGCAATCTCTCTCAATGATGGAAGTGTAAACAACCCACCTAACTACTGTAATTGATGCTACTGCTCTTGCATTACCCTTGACATATTAAACACCCTTCCCTCTCTCTCTCCACCTCCTTACTATTATCATTCACAAGAGACTGCCAATTAGAACTATTAGTCCCAAGAGCATGTTTGTGTTGGGCACCTTGAAATATAGCACCCAATGCATAAGTTGGCATTGCTACTTGGGTTGTGTTTTGTGTTTCCATGGGAACATTCCCTAATCCTATTATTAGAGCATTACTACTGTAACTTTTATTAGGTGTAAATGGGCTAGTCCTATTAGTGCTTATGAAGGACATACTTGACCTAGGTTGGAGTGATGGATTGGACTCTAGATAGGCCATGGTATGATCCCAAGAAGTAATAATAGCTAGAAAGGAATCAAGGTGCTCATCCAATGTAAAATTTGGTGGAGGTGTATCAATGCTACCACCAATATTATTTTACCTCAATAAAGTAGTGGTTATTACTTTTTGGGTAGGTGTGTAGAATGCATTTTTGTGGGATGTGCTTCTTTAAGACAAGAATAGGTAGTTACAATATACTCTAGAATGTAGCTAATCAACACTCTTCTCCAGTAGATGTTAACAACTTGTGTCTAGTGTTTCAAGTCATGCTAAAAATCTTTGTCATTATAACGTCTAAGACTATCTTCTCCCAAAGTTTCATGATTGACCTTGAGCATACGTAAATAGCCAAGTATGCAAATGAACCAAGATTTCAACAAAGAAAGTTTTTTATAATGAAATTTAGAGATTATATTCTACCCACTAATGTGTGGAAACTCTTGATCAAGGTAAGGAATCAAAAAATTATCCTCAACCCCAAATCCATTGCTCAATACCTTCAAGGGTGCTACATTTAAACATCTTCCATTATTGTGAAATAAGAGCTATGGGTCCCAATAATGAAACCAAAAAGTTGAATTTTTATTCTTAATAATTTTAGGTGCTAAAGTGTAGCCCTAATGAGCTAGTGTGTTGGCCCTTCATGCAGGACTATGGTCTTGTGCACTCACCCGAAGCATGTAGCTAGAGATCAATTCCCATGGGTTATGTTTTGCAATAACATATTAGTCATATTCTTTGGGTTAAGACTTCTATGTGATTAGAAGTTACATATAAAAAGAGATACACTACTTTGATCCTAGTATCATTACACTTAACAACCATAATTACACAAAGAAGTGTCATTAAGTTCAAAGAGTGTTACTAACAAAAAGTAAAAGTATGCATATAAATCATATTAAGTACAATGATAAGTACTCAACAAACACCTAACACACTCAAAATTTTCACTTAATTATAATAGAAACATCAAAAATGACTAAAATATCTAGGACTCTTATATTATGCTTTATCAAATGATATCCAAAAATCTGTCACCTATAATGCTTTCATACAGGGGTATTTATACTTGTTTTTCCCTGACCAAGTATTTACAACATAAATGATAGGAGTAAATAGCCAATAGACTCTCTATAAATTGAGAGTCATGGTCATCTATTAACTATCTTCTCCTAAGGACCCGAGCCTTTATGCCCCCTATATATTCCTAAGCTAGATCCTTGTTACCATGTGTCTATCTCCTTGTAGGCTGATGCAAAACTCTTGATGGATAAGATCTGGGTGACCCTTAAGAATCGCTCCTTAACTACTACACCCTTAACCTTTAGGGTGTTTTAGGATATGTGTGGCCAACCTGTGGCTTACATACCTATTTTATAATCTTGTTACATTTCTCTATATTCTTAGTTAGGTTGGCTTATGGAATAATCATGGCTAAGTATACTATTTATAGGAGGTAGTGGTTAGTCTTTGATGATCATGTTAAGTATTATGATATTATTGCATTGTTGTGGAGGTTTCCCCATCAAAGTGGCTTTGTTATATTATCTAGTATTCTACTCTGTTATTAATTATTATTGTGTGATATCTCATATTTTCTTATTCTATGTGTGCTATAATCATTCTATGTGAACATCTAACTAATTTCATTAAAAATGGTATCAGAGCTTCAATTTGGGCAAGTTTCTTGTGGCATTTTTTTTGGATCTAGCAAGGCGTGACTTTTATGAGTGGAAGGAGTGAAAAAACATAACTTGCAATCTAGGAAGAATTTATTTATTTTATCAGCGCAGTATTGTTTGAAACACTTTTTTCAAAAAAAAAGTTCAATTTATTTTTGCCTTGCACAATTACAGTCAGTGGATTCATCTCGATGAGGTGATCACAATGGTACCATCTCCTGGTACACTTTTTGGTGCCAAATTTTTTTACCCTAGTACGTAAAGGTAGTAGTTGGATTCATCTTGGTGAGGTGATTACAATGGTACCATCTCCTGGTACATTTTTTCTAGGAAAAAACCCTCATAGGGTTTATATATGGCTGACCCTTTTACAAGGGGATGAAAAGGGGGAAAGAAACTCCTAAGATTCTTTTGGCTAGTGACATGGAATTTAGAACTTAAGATTCATTGATTTTTGAACTTCAGGTTGACATAAAGGGTTTGGTGTGGCATGATGATTTTGTTGCAGTTCAAATTGATGTTTTAGGGATGCATAGAGAGATTAATGGGGTTCACAATCAATTAAGTTAGATAATTGCTTCATTGGATGCTTTTTCATCTCAACTACAATCAAACAACCCTTTACTTCATCATTCAAGACCTCTTCCTCTCAACACTAACAACTCCAATTCTAGTGTGAAATCGATATTGCCCAAAGTGGACATGTGTAAGTTTGATGGTAAGGATCCTTTCACTTGGATTACCTAAATTGAAAATTTATTTTATCTACATCAAACTCTTAGTTATTAGAAGGTAATAGTGGCGTCTCTATTCTGGAACTTGAGTAATTTATTTGGTATCATTGGTTGTGTGCTCAAAAGAAAAAGAATGGTGATCCTATGACATGGTCTATTTTCACTGATGAGTTGTTGGCTCATTATCATAATAATGTCTCTAAGAAATAATTCAACTAGTTAGCTAAACTATGATAAATGGGTACTATGAAGGATTATATTCATCAGTTTTAGAATCTATCCTTACTCATGGAAGACATCATTGAGGAAAATTTGATGGATCTATTTTTGGGAGGCCTCGAGGATAGCATCTAATTGGAGGTTTAGATGTCTAACCCAACATCTGTATCAAAAGCTATACCACAAGCATGCATGGTAGAGGAAAAAGAGATTGTCAAACAAAAAACCTTCACTACTGATCATGATTGTACCTTTCCAGCACCATCATATCTTCAACCCACCAGATTGACAACTTGACAAATTGAGGAGAAGCAAGCCAAAGGGTTGTGACAACAAATGGAGCAAAAACCATCATTGTTTTAAAAATAGGATATTTTACATCGAAGGTACCAATGATGATGGCAATGATGAGGAGGCACTTGGTGAGGATGAAGAAGGTCCTGAGGATGAGTTTGAAGACTCCTAGCCTACTATTTCCTCTCATGCCCTTTTGGGTATTAGTACTCCCCAAACTCTTAAGGTGGTGGGTTTCTTAAAGAAATATAAGGTCATTATTCTGATTGATTCTAGGAGCACACACAACTTCATCAATAATAAGTTGGATACTCACTTGGACTATTTCATTTATCCTGCTCTAAAATTTTAGGTCATGATTGTAGATGGTGGTATTGTCAACTATTCAAGAAAATGCCATAGTATTAAGCTAGCCATGAGAGACTACTTGTTGGATTCTCCTATGTTTTCTATTCCCATGGGGGGGAGCTGACATTATTCTGGGAGTACAGTGGCTCACCACTTTGGGCACTATTGAGATGAATTTCTAGGAATTATTCATGTGTTTTCATTTTGAGGGAAGGACATTTGAGCTAAAGGTATTAAGGGTTAAATCTCCACAACTTGTTAGCTCCCATAAAATGACAAAGATTCTCTAAAAGGGTGTTGAAGGATTTGTAGCTCACTTTTTTTCCATGGAAGTTCATCCAACTCAGTCATCTACACCTCCTGATCTACAACAGGTGATTGATGCCTATTCAATTGTTTTTGGTGACATGTCAAAAGAACTTCCACCTAGCCTCATGCATGATCATGCTATAAAACTTATTCTTGGTAGTACACCACCCAATATTAGGCCATATAATTATCCCTAAGCCCAAAAAAGTGAAATTGAAAAGATGGTATAGGAGATGTTGGATACAATAATCATTTTCTATAGCAAAAGCAAATATTATTCACTAGTTGTCATGGTGCACAAGAAATATGACACTTGGAGGATGTGCCTTGACTATAGGGAACTAAACAAGTACACTATCAAAGATGAGTTTCCTATATATGTCATTGATGATTTTCTATTTGAATTAAATGGTGCTCTTTATTTTACCAAGTTAGATCTATGTTCTGGGTATCATCAAATCTGGATCCATGATGAAAACATATCTAAAACTACTTTCAGGACTCATGAGGGCCATTATGAGTTTTTTGTTGACTTTTGGGCTAACAAATGGACCATCCACCTTTTAGAGTTTGATGAATAATATTTTTAGGCCATTTTTGAGGAAATTTATTTTGGTATTTTTTTATGATATCCTCATTTACAGTAAAACTTGGGAAGACCATTTACACCATGTGAAATAGGTACTCTCAATTTGGAACAACATCAATTGTATGCCAAACCTTCCAAATGTACTTTTGCTTGTGAGGTTGAGTATTTGGGTCATCTGGTTTCACATACAAGAGTAAAAGTGGATCTTAAAAAAACCAAGCAATGGTGGATTGGCTGATTTCTAAGATACTCAAGCAACTAAGGGGATTTCTGAGGCTAACCAGTTACTATCGTAGGTTTGTAAAAAATTATGGTAGAATTGCAGCCCCACTCACATCTTTGTTGAAGAAAGACTCCTTTTAATGGACAGATATAACTACTAGGGCATATAAACAATTGAAATTGGCTATGTGCACCACTCCAGTGTTGGCCACTCTTGATTTTTCCAAGACTTTTATGGTTTAATGTGATGCATCTCGATATGGTATGGGTAATGTACTCATGCAAGAAGGCAAGCCACTTGCATTTGAAAGTCATCAACTAAAGGGTAAAAATCATCACAAGCCCATTTATGAGAAGAAAATGAGGTTTATTTTATATGCATTCAAATAATGGAGGCTTTATTTGATAGGTCATCACTTTCAAGTAAAAACTGATCATGATAGTCTCAAATATTTTTTGGAACAATATTTATCATCTAAAGAACAACAAAAGTGGGTAACTAAGATGTTAAGCTATGATTTTGAAACAATTTACAAGAAAGGCAAGGACAATGTAGTGGCAGATGCACTATTTAGGAAGGATGAATCTTTTGAGGCATTGCTATATGCTATGATCATTTTGTAGGCAGATTGGCTAGAGTAGGTATGATCAGAATGGGACAATGATAGTTTCACCCATGCTTTGACTCAGAATATTCAACAATGTTTGGGTGGATTTTAAAAAATTCACATGGAGGGGTGATGTATTATGGTATAAATATAGATTATACCTATGTAATAATTCTCTTCCTAAACAAAATATCCTTTAGGAACTTCATGCAACTCCAATTGGGGGTCAATCAAGATTTTTGAAAACCTATCATAGAATCAAGAAGGAATTTTTTTGGTAAGGACTCAAGGGGAATACCCAAAAATATGTGGCAAATTTATGATCTATCAATAAAATAAAGGAGAAACCATCAAAACCCTAGGTCTTTTGCATCCTTTATCCATCCCTAGTCAGCGTTGGGAAGAGGTGTCTATGGATTTTATTACAAGATTACCGAGATATGATGGTCAAAATGTTATCATGGTTGTGATAGATCATCTCAATAAGTATGCTCATTTCTGTTCTTTATACAACCATTTGTTGCTAGTATAGTATCTTCTACTTTTATTAATATAGTTTAAAAATTGCATGGTAACCCTAAGATCATTGTTAGTGATAGAGATCCCATCTTCACTAGTAATTTTTGGACTAAGTTATTTGCATGTTTTGGCACCCAGTTGGCTCATAGTTCATCCTATCATCCTCAATCAGATGGACAAACTAAGGTAGTCAAAAAATGTCTTGAAGGATATCTCTATTGTTTTATTTTTGATAAATAGGATAAATGGGTTCATTGGTTGCCACTTGCTGAATGGTGTTATAATACTTCTGTTCATAGTTATTCCAAAATGTCTCCTTTTATGGCACTATATGGATACCACCCTCTATCCATCACTTCAACCTTGAAGGTCCACCCTAAGGTTCATGCATTTAAAGAACATATTCACCATCAATAAGAGGTCCTTGCTAGTTTACATGAAAATTTAGCCATGGCCCAGAATCACATGAAGTAGCAGGCAAATCAACACAAGAGTGAGAGGTATTTTGACATTGGTGATTAGGTTTTTATTCATTTACAACCATATAAGCAGATGTCCTTGAGATAAAATAAAAAAGATTACAAACTATCCTCTAAGTCTTATGGGCCTCATCAGATCTTGCAAAAAATTGGTAGTGTAGCCTACACATTAGAGTTTCCTTCCTCCACTCACATACATCTAGTATTTCATGTATCATGCTTGGAGAAAGTCATTGGACACAAAGTTGCTATTAAAATTGAGTTACCAAAATTGGATGAGGAAGGAAGAGTTATTCTTGATCTTGAGGTAATCCTTAAAATGTACACTAAGCAGCTATGGTCTAGAGTGATTACAGAGTACCTGATCAAATGGAAGAATTTTCCCAATGAAGATACCACTTGGGAGGATGAATCCTTTGTGTAGTAACATCCAAAGTTGATTCAACATTGAGGACAATGTTATTTTGAAGGGAAGGGGCATGCTATGCCCTTAAAGTTTGGTGTGTCTTGGGATATGTGTTGTTGATTTGTGTCTTACATACCTCTTTTATATTCTTGTTACATTTATCTATGTTCTTATTTAGGTTAGCCTATGGAATAACCATGGCTAAGTAGACTATTTATAGGAGGTAGTGGTTAGTCTTTGATGATCATGTTAAGTATTCTTCTCTTATTGCATTATTATGGAGGTTTCCCCATTGAAGTGGCTTTCTTATATTATCTAGTATTTTGATCTATTATCAATTATTGTTGTGTGATCTCTCATATTTGCTTATTCTATGCAAGATATAATCATTCTATGTGAACATCTAAGTAATTTCATTACATTAACTATCTCCCACTTTTCATGCTCTCCCCAAGCCTTTCACTATTGCTCCAAGTTATAAGATCTTAGGTCCCTCATATTTATACCATCTTTGACTGGGTCCTCTCATGCTGGTACTTTTGCACCCTTGTCCTTTCATGGCTCGCTGGTTCCACACCATGGTCCTATGCTAGTCTAATTCTATGCTATAGTCTTTCTATGCTATGCTCTTTCTGCACCAAAATATCCAACAAATGCCTAGACCTCATTAATATTAGCATAATTATGTCTTTGGTATATTCTAATTACTTTCATTAATGTTTTTTTATTTATGTTTAGTGCTTGACTAATTTTTAAAATCAATCATTTTTTCCTTGTTTGACCACTTATTACACAAGTTACAATTATACATAGGGAAACATTACAATCTTTGTTGTGTGATGTCATGCCTATAGTATGATATACATCATGTAGATTTTTGTCAATTTTTTTGTTTTCACTATCCATTTTAGATGTTCTTAGTCCTAGTGTGTACATTATAGGTTTCAAATTTATCAATTTCATCAATGAAATAAATAATTGACATTTTTGACTATCAATGTCTAATTTTCCAAAGAAATTATCTCAATTTTTTAGGTAGTCTTCTTGAATGGCACTCAGACATTTTTTATGCATTAGTTTCAAAATGTCCTGATGAATTTCAATTAAATACTCATATTTTTCCACATATAATCCTTGGAGGTGTTATGAATGGTGGAATTTGTTGTGAAGGAATTTCAAAATCACTATGTTCACCACTAATTTATTCATTATTACTTTCATTGTTTAGTATTTCTATTGACTTTCCAATTCACCCCTTTAGTATATTCTGAACTCATAAAGATTGCATAATAAGTTATAGGCTTGCATAATAACAAATTATCTAAAAACAAGTCTGCACACAAATGCTTCATGTCTATGCCCTCACTCAATAATCAACTCAGGTTTGTAGATCAGCTAATTTTTGATATACAGCTATAAGGAGTTCCTAATGTGCATCCCATGCTGATATCCTTCATCATAGACCAACATGGTGAGCAAGTCAGAGCGTGCAGGTCTCCCTGACTTCAAATAACAAAAGAGAGTAGTACATAGGGAACAATTCTAAATCATGACGAGTGCACTCAAGATATTCAAATATTATTGTGTGGTCTTATTCAAAGACTTATTCAAACTCAAGTGGTGAAGTCTCATACCAATTCATAGAGCTTCACATCTGATACCTTATAAAACATAGACTACGATCTCAACTATGCAACATTTTCTTTGCAGACTAGCACAAGTTCTAGTTGAAGGTGAAAATTATGATGACCATCAAAAGAGACTAGGCAAATGAATAGGTAGGGACATTGTATAGAAGATTTCCTTCAACACCTTTCATAATCTCACAACTGCACTACATAACCAACTCTATGTGCAATATTCAATGTGCACCCCATATGTAGAATGTACTTAGCTATCCATGTACAATCAAACATGAGATTATAAAAATAAGGGAACACAAACAAACTAGTGTGTATATGGTCCCAAAATGATACACCCATAATAGTTTTACTTCATAGGCAAGATGATGGGCATAACTTAAAAATAGACATGTGCAGTCTTAACATTAGCGAGCTAGTCTAGGAGGAGTGACAGGTGGAATCCATAAATGGGGATGGTAGTTGAGCTTGATTGGATATTAAAAGAACCAAATAAAAAAAAAATTAAATTCAAGGTGGTTGTTAGAACATGATTACATGTCACCTTTGGCTACCTAAACATCTTTTATTCTTAGATAAACACATGGATCCATGAATAACCTTCTAACTACTTCTATGATCAAATTGTCATATTTAAGTTGAATAAGCATGGGTTATGGTAGTTATAATAAATATATTTGTTTTATTAATTAACCTTGAGCTCTGGACATCTCTTCCAAATTAAATTTCATACCTACCACATCCAATGGTGAATTGATCTTATGGGGCCTTGCCCAGTGCTATATAAACCTTGATTTTTATTGTAAAATGTTGACATCTTTTGAGCATTATAATGCTACCAAAATTTTCCCTCCAAGATCCCTCTCCTAGTATAACAAATCACTACCTATTCAATTTTGTAATATTAACTTAGACCTTAGGATTAATAAGAACTAATTGACTTTATTCATGCTCTGTGTTATGTGTGCATTCCACGTTGTTGATCTTTGTCTATGGATGTTCATCCTTCTCATTGTCATAATCCCTTTACACCTCTGTGTAGAAACAAAATTCTTTATAGGTCTCATGTAATTTATAGATGAGTCTTCATAGGCATTATCCATGGACCATTTATTGTCCCTCATAATACTGCACTATGTTCCCTTACCTCTATGCAAAACACTTATCTAATGCATCTAGTTTGAAGTTTTTGTATTTAGTCTGTCAGTATTATTGTGTCATTAAGTAGGTGAGGTACTCAATTTATTCTTGGTGCATCACCTTTTTCATTCCAATAATCTTCTTACCATTTCTCTCCATTTTCCCCTTGTCAAGTATAGGTTTGGCACCAGTTGTATATTTAATTTTTTTTCCTTGTAGGTCAACACACTAGTCCTAAACTAGGTGCATCTAGAATAAAAGGAAGCCAACCTACTATAGAGGCTCATCTAGAGGAGTGAAAGAGTCTTACACCTTGGGGGATGATCCCATTGTTATAATAATACACCAAATCACTCTTAGGTGCTACGCATGGGAGCGCTGCACATCAATGTGCGTGAGAGCCCTTCACACATAGGTGCACATTTTAAGTGTTAGAAGTTTATAGCATGCATAGAAAAAAAGGCTCAAAATTTGGGTAAGATATTGGTGCTACTCTTAGGAATTCAAGTGTTGAAGACACATTGTAGAGCACCTAATGACTCCATGCATTTTTGGTTCATAAAGATAAGCATTCTATCCAGATGCCAAGATAGATGAGATTATCTTTAAGGGGTACTAATTTTCATTTCATTGAGCTGCCTATAGTTTTTATAAGATGGGGAGTTAGAGTATCTTTATCTCTTATTAGGAGGACAAGTTATGTGAGATGACCTTCTCCTAGAGCTCAATCTACATCTCCATTCAATCGATTCCCTATGCATAAAGGAATATTATTTCCTATTACCTTCATGGTTGTGTAGAGAAATCAACCATTTATTCCTTTTAATGGAGGCAACCCATTGATCTTTCCCAAGTATGATGATATTCTTGTAATTGCTCTTAAGAGCATTCATTATTTTACTGGAGAAAATTTTACTATGCCTATATAGCACATACAAGACATAACAATATTTACTCCATCCATAATGTGATTGAAGACAACAGTAAAGGGAGAGTGTTTCAATGATATCAAAACTTATGGCTTGGTTTTATTCATAATTGGGAGGAGTTGAGTGTGGCACTATGCAGGTAGTTTGAAGAAAAGAGTGACCACCTACACTGATGGAGAATTTCATGACCATTAAAAGGGATCCACATGAGCATATGGTCAACTTCAACTTTAGATTCTAGAGGACAAGGGAGAAAGTTTCACTCTTGATAAGGCTAAATCCTAACACTACATTCTTATATTTATTGAGAGTGTTGAACAACGATGTGGTTGCAATGATTCACTCTATGGGAGGTACAATATTGCCATATGAATATGAGGTTGATGTGCACACAAATAATTTCTTGATTCAACTAGGGAAAATTTTACCAAGACCCCCTATGCCCTTATATACTAATCCCCCATGTACAAGTTTACTAGCCTTACCTCCCATTCTAACTATGGCCCCCATTCTTGTTGCTATCAACCTACCAATTCCATCAACTTTTGCACCCTTGAGCAAGTTGCATAAGGTCAAGTCTTTATTTAAGAGATTTATGAATGAGTTATTGGTACTGAAATGGCAAAAATCATAGCATTATAGGCCTTAACAACCCTTCAAATAGTAATATCAAACAAAAATGCCTCCCTACCAACAATTTATACAGACTCAAAACCAAATCACATATAATAAGCCACTCTATGCTCTAAATCCTAACACTATGAGCACTTCTATAGATCTTGTACCTATGAAAAATAACATGGCATATGAATATGAATGGTGTTATCTAAGAAATCAATGACATGATGAAGTCGTGTACATGAATGGAGTGATAAATGAGGTACTTGTAATGTAGAATGTGCCACTTCCTCAAGAGCCTCCATCTATTTCATATCAACCAAGGGATGAACCATAGGTACAAATACAAGAGTAGGAAGGATGTAGCCTCTTACATTGGTACGAGGGTGACTTCAATTATGTGAATAATAATTAGGTGTTAAGCACAAAAAGTAACCTAGTTATTTTTAACGTAAGATTCATAAAGAGAGTAATGGTGGAGGAACCTTCTTCAACACCTTCAACTTTTGCTCCCCAAGTTCAGCATGTAGATGCCAAAGTCAAAGCACCTATGCAATCTTCTATGTGCATAGATTAGGTTGCATGAAATAAATCTAACCCTAGACTAGTGTGCATGCATGATAAGAGACTACAATTATAAAGGTATAGATTAAATGGACTCAAATCCCCTTTAACATAATCAAGCAGATGATTAAGACTAGATTGGACATTTCCATGTGGGATGCTCTTGTTATTCCTTCCCAAAGGAATTTGTTGCAAGATGCCCTAAGAAGCTTCCAAACTCATGAGCCATCATAGACTATGCCTGCTGCACACACAAATATATGTCAACCTAAGGAATAAGGGCACAAAAATAGAAATCCACACCCATTCTACATCTCCTTAATTATTGATGAACATCTTGTACATAATTGAATCTCAAAAGGGGCCATTCAATTGAACATAATGGCAAATAAAATTATGGGAATTGTCAAGGATATGATTCTCACTCTGCATGCATGTCTGAGCCTTTCTATTACACATGACATCATAGTCATTAACTTACCTCCTTACTTTTCTATATGCCTTTCCCAATATTTCACTATGATGGTAGGTGGATATCTTTCCTTAGATTGGTCACACATGATACTTAGAACTAGATATGGGATCAAGGTGACCATTAAAGATGAGCCTATTTTGAGGAAACACATAGAGCCATACACTTCTAGCCTAGTTGATGCAAACTAATTTATTCAACTAAGAGGAAAATTCAATTCTCCATGAGTTTGCTACACCCCTTAAAGAGGTCCCATAGGACTTACTTGATGAATGGGAAAGTGAGCATTATAAGTGTGACCTATATGAAAATGCAAAGGAAATAAGGTTAGGCACATATTGTATTCTTAAGAAGGATAGCTTATTGCCTAACCTTGTAAAGGCACAAGAAGACCTTGAAGGCATGTGGAAATTATACTTCGATGGCTCCCAAAGAAAAAATGGCATATCAGCCAGTGTTTTAATTATATCGCCTCAAAAGGATAAATATTTCCATGCATTCAGATTATAATTTAGATGCATAAACAATGTTACCAAGTATGAGGCACTGATCTAGGGTCTCCAATTGGTGCATAAAAAAAGAATCAAGGTGTTACAAGCTTTCAGAGATAGTGAAATAGTGTTAAACTAGGTTAGAGCATAAAACATGTCCAAAAACAATCTGTTAAGAGCTTATAAACATAAGGCATGGGACATGATTGATGAATTTTATGCTTTCAATATCCATTCCATACAAAGGGCACAAAAATGATGATGCTGATAGGCTTGCAATCATGGGTGCATAGTATGACCTCTTGTGCAGTATAAAGAATGATTTTGAGTATCTCATAATACTTGTAGTCAAACTAGTAGCCCCAGACAATGTGAGAAATTGACAAGTGTTCGAGAGCACTAAAAAAATTATCAAATTCCTATAATATGAAGTTGATTTATGAACCAACAATCAACTTTAACTCCAAGCTCAATATGAAGAGAAAATCATTCAATTAAATGGAAACAATTTGCTTAAGGGGCTAGTCATGCTGGAAAGTATTTTCAATCCTAATGACCAACTAAAGGGTGAAAGGAAAAACATGATGGTGAAGGAGGAAATATTCAAGCTAGTGGCTATCTCTAATGACATGCTCTTGAAATCCGATAAGGTATGCACCCCATCTGAAGTCAAATAATTCATTAAGCTAAGCAAAAGGTATGATGATATATTTACATGGAGATATAAAGACCTTAGAGTCTTTAACTAGGGCTTAGTCCAACATATGATCTAGCTTGATCCCAATACTAAGCCAGTCAGGTAGAAGTAAAGGCTAATTAATCCAAATTTTGAGCCATTAATGAGGAAGGATCTCTCAAAGCTCATTGAGGCCAACATAATATTTCCAATTAAACATTCCTCATAGGTGGCCAATTTGGTCATAGTGCACAATAATAATTGAGAGATCCACTTGTGCATAGGCTTCAGGGACTTGAACAAAACCTCCCTCAAAGACAACTAGCCCCTTCCACCAATGGAGAAAATTCTATAAACAATTGTAGGCACAAAAAGGTTTTCAATGCTAGATGGTTATTCAGGCTATAACTAGGTGCTTATGCGGGAGTGCAATCAATTCAAAATAACATTCATGACTAAGTGGGGAACCTTAGCATAAAAGAAGATGCCCTTTGGTTTGACAAATGTAGGAGATACCTTCTAGAGGGCCATGAATATGGTATTCAAGGTACTCTTCAACAACATCATCTTGGTTTAACCTGATGACATTATTATTTTTTCAAAGTGTACAACATATCATTTGGGTCACCTAGAGAAAGTCTTTGAAAAATGCTGAGAGGTAGGGATCTTTTTGATCCCAAATAAGTGCATATTCATAGTGCATGAAGGCAAACTTTTGGGACACATAATTTCCAAATAGGGACTCATAATTGACCCCAAGTGAGTTGAGGCCATTCTATCACTCCCTCTCCCAAGTCACAATAACTATCTCCAAAGCTTCTTGGGGAAAATAAACTTCATCATAAGGTTTGTGATGAGTTTCAAAACTCTAGTTAAACCCCTCACAACAATTCTCAAGAAGAGAATTGTGTTCAATTAGATCTAAAAAGGCCATCATAGTTTTGAGGCCATCAAGCATGTCAATGCAGAATCTCCTACATTGATAAACCTATAATATTTCATCCTTTATTCATTTGATAGAGTTGAAGGCATCTGCACTATTCTTGGAAATAAAACATTGATCAACTAGAGTATCCTATTACTTTCTTTAGCTAGGCACTCAAGGATTATGAGATGCACTACAACTTTATAGATCATGATAATAAGAGCACTCAAGAAATTTAGGCACATGCTCTCTAATAACAAGATATAGCTCATCGTCTCGTACTTAAGTATAAAGGAGTTCTTACTTAGCAAAGAAATTGGCATGAAGAGAACTGACTGGGTCACAAAGGTGAAAGATATGACATAGACATCCAAATCACTAGATTGATGCAAGGCAAAGGAATTTATGAGTAGATAACAGAGGATGTGAACAATGAATATCATGAAGTTCTTGCATTGCATGAGAGCCATTGGAAGACCAAAGTTCCCTAATAAGTTGGATTAAGAGTATGAAGATCTTCCTTCAGATTAAATCATATTTATAGGGCTTGAATAAAGATAAGAACAAACACTTTAGATTATAATCTAGTCCTTATATGTTTGTCATTGGTGTGATTTTCAAAAGAGATATTAATTAAATCCTATTACAATCTATAGATCCAAATCAAGTGAAATGGATCTTAGAAGAGTTCCATGATGGATCTTTGAGAGGTCATTATTCACCAAAGATCACTACATTGAAAATCATTTGATCTGGCTATTATTGCCCAAATCTATTCAAATATGTGTAGGCATGGGTGTAAGGTTGTAAGAAGTACACCTTCTTTTTAAGTAAGAAGAAATTTGTAGCCCTACCCCTGTGCCCAATATAAGTTGATCAACCTTTTTCGTAGTGAGGCCTAAAATTCATGAAGGCATATACTATAAAGACCATTATAAGAGACCAAACACAGAAGGAGGTTGGGACATTC
Source organism: Torreya grandis (assembly GCA_037957365.1). Lineage (NCBI taxonomy): Eukaryota > Viridiplantae > Streptophyta > Pinopsida > Cupressales > Taxaceae > Torreya > Torreya grandis. Next base: position 1,664,966 of record JARHVA010003776.1, read on the forward strand.
TATATAAGATCTACCTTAATACCCTACACAAGCTTGTAATCACACTGTGCATCCATCTCTATGAAATTTTTAATGTGCACCCATTACATAGAATGTACTTAGCTATATTTTCATAACCATGCATGAGATTAGGAAAATAATAGAGCATGCATAGACTAGTGTGTATGTGGTCCCAAAAGGATACACACACAAGAGATCCACTGCCTAGATAGGATGATGAGGTAAAACCCAAAAATACACCTATACAATCCTACATCAATAGGGTAATCTAGGTGGATCGACAAGTGGTAGCGATAAATGGGGACAAAGTTGAGATTGATTGGGTATCAAAGGAACTAAATCAGAATAGAATTAAATGCAAGGTAGCTATCTTAGTGTCATACCATGATTGCATGCCACCTTTGGATACTTAAACATTATTAATTCTTAGACAAACATGTGGATCTATGAGTGACCTTATAACTACTTCCATTATCAAATTATTAGATCTAAGTTGAATAAACATGGCTTATAGTAGTTATTACAAATATATTGATGTTCTTAATCAATCTTGAGCTCTAGAATCCACTTCCAAATTTAGGTTCATACTTACCACCTTTGATGGTGAATTGATCACATCGGGCCTTGCCTAGTGCTATATAAACCTTGATTTTGATTGTAAGAGGTTGACATATTTTGAGCACTGTAATGCTGCCACAATTTTCCTCCAAGAGCCCTCTCCTAGTATAAAAAATCTTTACCTATTCAAGTTTATAATATTTCCTTAGACCTTTGGATTAATAAGTACTGATTTACTTTCTTTATGCTCTGTGTTCTGTGTGCATTCATGGTTGTTGATCTTTGTCTATGGGTGTTCATCCTTCTTATTTCCATCCTCCCTTCACACCTATGTGTAAAATCAAAAGCATCTACATGTCTCATGCTGTGTATACATAGGTTTGCATAGGCATCATCTATGGACCATTTATCATTCCTCCTAATGCTATGTTGTGTTCCCTTACCTCCATGTGAAACATTTATGCAGTGCGCCTAGTTTAAAGTTTTTGTAGTTAGTCTGTTAGTATTATTATGTCATTAATTAGGTGAGGTAATCACTCTATTCTTAATGCATCACCTTTTTCATTCTATCAACCCTCTTAACTTTTCTCTCCCTTTTCCCCTTGTCAAGTTTAGGTTTATCAATAGCTATAGATCTCATAATGTTACTTGTAGGTCTACGCGCTGGTCTTAAACCAAGTGCATCTAGAATACAAGGAAGATGATCTATTCTAGAGGTTCATCCCAAGAAGTGTGAGAGTCTCACACCTTGGGGGATAATCCCATTATTACAATGAGACACCTAATCACTCTCTAATGCACAAGTCCATGACACTAGGCACAACAGAACCACACATCAATGTATGTGAGAGCCCTTAACACATAGGTGCATGTTTTGAGTGACAACAGTTTCCATGGCATTTTATTCATTATTACTTTCATCATTATGTATTTCCATATAATTTTATTCATTGTTAGGGGGTAAATCATCATGCATAGATTCATCATAAAAAAAATCAAAATTTTTATACTATGAATGTGGACTTGCATCATAACTTGGAATTTTAGGTAAAAATTCATCATTATTATTCTATTCATCATTGTTAATTTCATCATTATCTACAACATTAGGGATAGTGTTTGTACCTTGTCTCGAGTGAAATTCTTGCATTCTTACCTTTTATTTTTTTCTCAATGCTTGTAAACTCTAAAGTGTTTTATGATTTAACTTCTTCTTCTTCTTTATACAAGATCTATCACCCATGACTAGAAAATTGATAGATTTAAAAGGTGAGGTCAAAAAATCAACTTGATAGCATTTTTTGTTGACTTGAAGGCCACACAATGATGCAAAGAATGTTTGTGGGGATAATTATCGATCAAGGTTAAAAATAGTCATTGAAAGATTTTTTTTTTCTATTATGAAAATAAAACACATGTTATAATGCATACATGTTATAACACATACACTCTATATTTACATAGTTATATATCATATAAATATGTCATTAAAATATTATTTGATGTAAATGCCTATTGATTGATGTCCAAATCACATCTTATACTAATGAAATTAGGTTCAGTTAGACCTAAGTAACATCCTATACTTATAGTTATGTTCAAGGGGTTTAGATTACCCCCAATTACCTTTGTGATTGCATTTATGATAAAATCGGGGACAATTGAGCACAATATCACATTATATAGTCATAATTAGGTTGAAATGTCTCAAATTTGCCCAATCTTCCTTCATGATTAAATTGGTAGACTATTTAATTTAGGGTGTTATGCTAATGGGGTTGATTGACCCCCAAATTACATCTTATATAGTCAAAATTAGGTTCATAAGGTTTAATTGCATCCAAATTATATCACTCACTGTAAAAATGGACTAATTAGGTTAATATGTTAGAAAACATGATCTAATTTATCCCCAAATCACATCCTAAACTTGTAGTTAGGTTTAAGGGGTTCATATTGGCCCTAATTACCTTCATGTTTACATTTATAATAAACTTAAGGTCTATTAAGCTATATGTTGCATACTATATAATCAATTAATCCATAAATTAGGTTCACCAAGATTAATTTAGCCCAAATCATGTCCTTGATTTCACCAAGTGACTAATTGGATCAATTCATGACAAAATCAAGCCTAATTTAGCCCTAAATCACATCTTGCTCTTGCAGTTAGTTGAAAGGGTTCAAATTGGCCCCAATTTCATTTAATTTAATTTATTATTTTAATGATATTGGGGTCAATTCACCCCCAAATTACATCTTGTATAGGCAAAATTAGGGTCACAGGGTTTAATTTCATCCAAATAGCATCACTAATTCTAACAATAAACTAATTGGCTCAATATGCCAAGAACTATGAGCCAATTTAGCCCCAAATCACATACTATAGTTGTAATTACTTTTAACATGTTTAGATTAGACCCAATTACCTTCATGTAAATGCATTTGTGATAAAATTAGGGTTTAATGTTTAAAGTTGTAAAAATCAACTAATTGGCTCAATATATTAGGAAATATGAGCTAATTTAGCCCCAAATCACATCCTCGACTCACAGTTAGGTTTAATGGGTTTAGATTGGCCCCAATTACCTTCATGTAAATGCATTTATGATAAAATTAGGGTTTATGGTTTAGGTTTTAGGGTTGTAATAATTGACTAATTGGCTCATTATGCTAGAAAATATGAGCGAATTTAGCTCCAAATCACATCCTATACTCAAAGTTAGGTTTAATAGGTTTAAATTGGCCCCGATTGCATTCATGATAAAATTATAGTCTATTAAGCCATATATTGCATCTTATATAATATTAAGCCATAAAATAGGTCCATCAGGATCAATTTATCTCAAATCATGTCTCTAATTACACCAATTGGCTATTTAGATCAATTCATGATGGAATTAGAGATAATTTAGCCATGAATCATATCTTTATTTTAGAATTAGGGTTGAAGGGGCTCAGATTGGCCTCAAATGCCTCCTTTATTGAAATAATTAACTATTTGGTTCATTATATGATGACATTAAGGTCAATTTCACTTTGAATCACATCATGTACAATATAAAATAGGTTAATGTGGCTGAATGTTTTTAAAATTATGTCATTGATCGCACTATTTGACTAATTATCTCAATTTATGATGAATTCAAAACCAATTTAGCCTCAAATCACATTGTATAGTTTTAATTAGGTTTAAAGGGCTCATATTGACCCTAATTGCCTCCATAATTAAACCAATCAACTATTTCATTCATTATATGATGACATTGGAGTTTATTGATCCCAAAACCATATCTTATACATGTCAAACTTGCCTTTGTCATTGAACCAAATGATTCTTTGCTTCATTCTCTGATAAAATTGGTGTTGATTAAGCCCCAAATCACATTTTATAGTCATAATTAGGTTGAAGGGGATTAAATTATCCCTAATTGCCTTTAGATTCAATTGATGGACTATTTGGTTTATTTTGTTATGACGTTGGGGTCGATAGCCCCAAATTAAATCCTTTATAGTCAAAACTAGGTTCTTGAGGCTCAATTTCACTTAAATTGCATCACTAATTGCACCAATTCACTCAATATAATAGGAAATCTAAGCTAATTTAGCCTTAAATCACATCCTATACATGCAGTTACGTTCAATGGGTTCAAATTGGTCATAATTACCTCCATCATTAAAATAAGTGACTTGTTCATTCATTTTGTAATGAAACTGGGTTTGGTTGAACTCTAAATCATATTCTATATAGTCAAAGTTATGATCGTAGGTGCAAACTAACCAAAAATTCATCACTATATCCATTATGTCATTTTTTTGTTAGTGTATATAATGGCACTTCCACTTTAAAATATAAATATAAAAATTATAAACGTGAATATATACATAGATAAATATAAACATGTATACATAGACTAAATTTATTTTTTTGTGCTATGTAACTATAATACCTATGTGTTATACTATGTTTGAATTCAAAAACCAATACTTTTGGCTTGGAAATGGATAGTATTCCTGAGCCAAAGGCTTGGACATGTCAATGCACAATTGAATCTAAGATATTTGACAAAAAACAATAAAATTCAAATTATATCACCAAATACACAATGAATTTCAATGAGATAGTTCATAAAATTATTACCACCATGATGAGCACACTCTTCTTTTTCCAAATATATGATTTTTTAATTTTTGGACTATTTTAAGGTTTCCATCTATGTTGATTTTTAACTATTGCTTTTTTAGGCCTATACATAAAATAAATATACATGCCTATATATGTTTATGTATTTTTTCTCGTTGATCCAAATACAAACAAAAATATATGGCCACAAACTTGGCCTAATTATACATGCATTAAAAAAAACTATTTTTATTTTTTTGAGGTAGTTGGGGGGGGGGGGGAACATGACCATCTATCCATTTTTTGTCAATTTTATAGATCTATTTACTTGTAAAATTAATAAAAAATAAAAAAAATCATTGAAAAATTATAAAAAAATATAGGTCACAAACTAGATGATCTTATCTAAATTTTCACCAAAAGTTTTTGAACAATATTAAACTATGCTAAAAAATGAGGGGTCGCATGACCAACTGTCTACTATGTTTTCAAAAAAATAGGAGTTCCTCTTCAAATTTTAGATGTTTGACCTAATTACACTTAACTATTATAAAAACATTTAGTGTTTTGGAAACTAGACTTGAAATACGATAATTCATGTTCTTATACCATCTTAAAATTTTGAGTTTAGCCATCTCAAATTATTTGTAGAAGTTCAAATTTATCAAATTTTCATAAAAATCAGGTCCATAGATAGGCCCCATTTTGTCCACCATCTTTTTGTACTTACCCTTGCGTGTTGCTCACATAAATCATCACTCTCCTCCTCTGTCCCTCCCCATTATTTTAATATATCTTTATTTATTTATTTTATTTAGAATAAGAATGAAGGAGCAATAAACCTAATGATGATAGCCTAGCAATGAGAGAGTTGAGTGTTAGGAGTGGGAGGTCTCAAGGTCCATTACTTGGGATGCCCACTCTTTAGTATCATTCCCATACCGAGTTACGATGAAATATTTCTTAAAAGTATCCAAATGCAATGGACTACCGACTCGATGTTCAATGTGACGGGGTCAGAACAGGGCTTGAAACCTATATTCAATGTGATGAGGCAAGTCCAAAACACATGGTTAGGGATACTATTCACCACTAGTTTAATGACATTCTAGTTATAAAAATGTCTTATCCCAAAAAATCTATGTGACAAGGCAAGTCCTTAGCCCATGGCTAGGGATACTATTCACCACTGGTTTGATGACATTTTGGTTATAAAAATGTCTTAACCCAAAATTTCCAATGACATTTGGGTGAGTTGGTTAAGTGGTTTATTTCTTTCAAGCCCCACCTAGGTTCTAATTTCTATGAATACATATGAGGCTAGTTGTGTCCATTTACATCATCGAGCCTCGTTGTGGCCATTATTGGAACTTGGGCCATCTTTGGTCATTAGAGTGATTCTTAGGCCAATTGTGGCTCGATAGTTGTTAGTAATAACCAATAATATTTTGCACTTGTACTCATATCAAATGGGGATTTGGGCCCTCGATTGTGTCCTAACTTGATTATGGCTCTGGTCAAAAGCCTTAACCTAACACAAAAAAGAATGAAGGAGCAATATATTTTTTTGGAAATCAGAGAGAGAGAGAGAGAGAGTTCTCATTTTTATTTTTCATCATAATTTTCCATTTTTTAAATCTATAAAAAGATTATCTTTTGTCACTAATCTAACTTCACTAATTTATATCAAAATGAGATTAAAGTACTGCACTTTCTCCTACACATTTGTATGATAATATTATATATGATAAACTAGTCTTATACACTTGAAAAATATACATCATGTCTCAACCCTTCAGTTTAGGACCTTTATACTATCGAAATGCTAATGTTCACCATCTCACTATGTCTAAATGTTTATCTTATAGTATGAACTTGATATTATGATTACCCAAATCACTTGTATCCCATAATATGCTTAAAAAATAATAATTTTTTTACACTATTAGTTATAGATCTCTAGAAATTCTCTATCCTCCTAGACACTACCATCTAGATCAGGACATTAGCTTTGATGTTAGTGTCCTAGATTTGATGATAGTATCTGCACCTTTAAAACACTTAAATTTGAAAATCTTTCAACATGTATAGGTCAACCTATTTGTATTAATTAACTCTCCCATGATAATATTTCAAAAGGTGTGGTATAAATATAAACAAATCCCACTTATTAATCATCAAGTAGTATCTGTCAATTACTAAGCAAACATCTATCAAGAGCACTAAATCATTTACACAACTAAGTTATATTACCCTATTCTTCCCTATTTCAAAATCAATCACAGGGGAAATCTTCTTATAGGTCTAAATCATTCAAAGAGAATCCCATGAGTAGTTTTGTCAAGTTATAAGCTAGATCATTACATGCACTCACATATAACATACTACACCATTGCTCACACACAAGCCCATATAAGGGGGAGAACGACATCGGTTAAGGCCCTCGTTAGATTATATGGTTATTTGGGTAGTGTTCATTATTGGATGGGTATTTGAGGTCATCTTGACTTCACTTGAGTCCATTAACCCCTATTTTTCAAAGTGGCATGCCCTAATTGGAGGACCCAGGGTTTTGAGATATATATAGATATATAAAACTTGTATGTATGATTCAGATAAAAAATATACATGTAATAATGCAACTTAATAGGAATAAGTGTAATTTTTAGAAAAGGCTCTGTATATCATATATCATAGAAGCATTAGTTTTTAGAGGAAAACATTGATGTTAGTGTCCCTATTTTGATGGTAGTGTCTGAGTTGATAGAGAACTACTTTTCAGAATTTAATAAATCACAGTTGAACATCATCTTGACTATTTTTACACCTACATTTCCTAGATATGCCTACACATCATTCAATAAGTTAATTTTCCCTTTTCATGTTTAAATTACAATCAGATTGTTGTTTGGCTTATACTTTCTATATTTAGCATATTTACATAATTTAATAATATATCATAATATATTATGAATATAAATTATGTAATTGGCCTACTTATAAGAATAGTATTATTCTTATTTGATTAGGATATTCCCACTTAATTCTTTCTAAAAAGGGTTAAACATTTGGTGAATATGATCTTTGAGTCTTCTTATGCAAATCTTAGTTTTCCCTAAAATTTTCAGCCTTCTATATTTTAGATTGCAATACTTATTCATATTTTGATTTTATTAATCTATATGCAACCTAGGCTTAGTGATATAATAGGTGTTATACCTATTGAATGTCTTGAGATTCTTATTTTACCCCTAAGATGTATCAAGATAATGTCTTATCAAATTATGCCAATAAAGAGAGTGCTGATAATGAGAATGAACAACATACGAAAAATGTTATCATAGAAAATGAATTTGAACATGAAGACAATGAAACACAGGAGACTAATGAACATGAGTAATTAGATCAAGAAAAAATTAAATATATTTCAATGTTTTAAAGAACATATTCATGAAAATCTTGAATATCTATAGAAGATCCTCAATACTATATTAGAAAGTAAAAAATCCAAAAGCATTAGTGAAAAACCATTGTTCTCTATTGATACAAATATTGGGGCTAATGGATATGCCTATAGCACATCAATTCCATTATCCTTGCCCTAATTTACACCAATGATTACTACATCTAGTGGGGGCATGGGATAAGTATTCAAGCCATTGTTCTCTGATTACCAAACAACTATTTCTACATTGTCCATGGGAACAATCATTTCAATTATCAGTTTCAATGCCTATATCAAAAAAATGGTGTTTGCATCCCCTTTGGTAACTTTTTAAATATCAAATCTCAATCCTAGTGAGTATACTATGAAAAATATTATCTAAGTTATCAAAACTTTGGAAGATAAGGCTATGAATATTGAATAAAATGCTTCAAAATAAACTCATGTTACTGATTCACAAGATGTATTGTAAAGCCCTCTTGCATCAGAGATATATTTTCACCCTTTAGTAGCCAAATTTTTATCACCCAAGTTCACACTTTATGATGGAAAGGGTGACTCTGAATAATATCTCTAATATTTCTATGTAGGATGTCTTGATTATGATTCCAATGATAAACTTTTGACAAAATTACTTCCAATAAGCCTAAAGGACTATGCTTTGAGATGGTTCTATGATCTACCAATATAATTAATGAGAACATTCAAACCTCTAATGGATTATACTTTAACACATTTCTCTATCAACATTACTAAAAATATGTCATACACATTAATTATTAAGATCAAACAAGAAACCAATGAACCCATCAATGAATATATTTTGAGGTGCAAAATTATGTTGGCCAAAATGATAAATCTAATGCCAGATAAAGAGCATCAAGATATTTTTAAGAAAATATTATTTTCCACACTACATGAGTCTATTATATTCAAATTTTTTAAATATTATGATGGCTTATGCCATATTATTCAAGATTAAGAATTGAAACTAATTACATTGAACAAGCTTAGGTATGTAGGCAACACACTGACTACATCAAAGACCAAGTTTCATATAAATCCAAACTATAAGGTAAAACCTCACGAGGCTAAAAAGGAAACAACAAAAATAGTGAATATAGTGTCACAAAAACCTAATCAAGTCATCTTATCCAATGCATGTAAGATAATTTAAATGATTACCCAAGTCTCTAGCTTTACTCCTTATGAAGCTAATGGAGTGGATCATCCCATAGATGTTGATACGAGTTGACCTATAACAAAAGGATATGATGTAAATGATTATTGTGACTATCACCAATGTGTTTGGAATTATATGAATAAATGTTTCAAATTAAATCATAAGATACAAGACCTCATTGATAATGGAAAAATCACATTTGATGATTTACTGAAGGATTCAGGATCATGACATAGTGACCATCAAAACTAGTATAATTAAATAATCCTTTGTAAGATCATTATAAAGAAACATGAGAAGTGAAAATGGCATATAATACACATCCTCCTCTACCACATTATGGTCACCCATTAAATGGTATTATTGGCACACTTACACATGAGATACCTCATATGGTTAAGAGGCCTTCTATTATATTTGATGACAATGAAATCATGGATGATGACTTAGATCTTCACTCCTTGTTTATTATAACACATATTGATCATAAACCTACATAAAATGTTATGGTTGATAATGGTTCTAGTGAGAATGTATGTACCATTATATTACTCAGACATTTTGTACATACACATGATGATTTATACCATTCAACCAAGATGGTGACAACATTTGATGGGAAAAAACAAGAGGTTTTGGTGAGATTGATTTACATTTACAAGTTGGTCCAACACATTTGACCACAAAATTTTTAGTTATAACACATATGAGAGTCTTTAATGTGTAATTTAGACAACATTAGATTAATGAGCTCCATTTAGTTCCCTCCATAATGCATAGATGTCTCAATTATATTCATGCCAACAAGGTAATCATAGTTTTAGGGATTTAGTATGAGAATCTACTAAAAAAAGGATAAGTTTATTCCAATACAAATAATAATACAACCTATTAAGGTTAATCATGAGCGAAAGGGTAAGCAAAAGACAATCCCATTTCCTAAGCGATCGATACTTGAGAGTTTGTTTCATTAATGACACATAGTGGACTCCACAAAGCCCTTATCTACACTATAAAACTCAATGAGTTGTTGAAAGTATATCAAAATGATTTAGAGAGGTTACAAAGACCCAAAATTATAGTTGCACCAAAAAAATCACAAAGGATTAAGTAATGGGTTCCACAAACCACTACAACTTCTATTATTGCTTCACGACCATAGAGTCCTATGAGGCAGATGCAAAGTATCACAGTTTCTTTAGATCTAGATTTGGAACATATACATGATATTTTATAGCATTAATGATTTTTTTAATCTCATACTAAGCCTAGAGAATTGTATGATCATCCCTTATATGGGATAATTAGCTAGCCTTCTCATTCCTAAATTAAAAAATTCAAAAATTCAAAAAAAAATCAAATAATCAATAAAATACTAAAAACATTCAAATAAAGTGAAAATATAAAAATATTTAGCATTTAAATGTTTACTAGATTTTGCATGTGTTTTTTAATTTATATTAGTAGATATTATATCATTTATTTACGCACAAATGTTTTATGAGTACTTGAGTGTGATATAGGAATACACTAGATCCAGGATACATAAACATGTAGATGTTATACCACTCCTCTTCCTATGTCACATACCACACTGAGGGCATCTTTATTTTATTGATCATGATCTATATTTGTTCTATTATTTTATGACCATTTTACATTATCATGTTGAAATTATATACTAATGCTTACACATGTATATACTCATGCTTACTTCTTATACCATTTACTAGATATGGTATGCTATGGGACATTTTGATAACATATGTATGCATGAACTAATATGATAAACTTATGCTAGCTTCTTATATTTCACTTATGCATCTTATCATATGGATTACTTGAGTGTAATTACTATTTAATATCTTGTTCAGACTGTGGAAAATGTAAACATGTTCCTTGTTTGTTGGCCCTAGTGCCATTGAATTTTGTTTCCTTGGTGTGTGGAAAGTTGAACATGTCTTCTCATTTGAGTGTGCAAAATTTTAACTTGCCCCTTATTTATGGTCTCTTTAGACTCTCTTTTGTGTGACATTAAGTGCTAACCATGTTGTGTGTATGTTTTATTTTTTTGTTGAGCTTGTGCTTGTTACTTATAGACATTCCCATAATCCATATCATACATCTTAGGGCTTGTTTGGATAGTTTGAGCTTCATTGATACATTTACTTAGACATGATTCCACTATATGCTTCTTTCCTACATGGTTGATACAATTACAACATGGTTATCTTATCTTTTTGAGATAAGGATACTATCACATAACATTCACCTCACCTCAAAATAGGGGGAGGGGATTATATCAGTGGGGAAATTCCATAGAGACATGAGTCCACATACACATAGTTGGCAGATTTGACATAATTTGATATAATTTACATGATTCATATGTACATTTGGGATAATAAATTATACATTTAACACAAATTTTCAAAAAATCAGGAAGAATATTTGCAGATTTGTGACAAATGTTATACATAGTTACATAGAAAAGGTTACATTTTGATAGATAATTTAGCTTGAAACACACTAGAGGTGCATATTCCATACAAATTCACCAAATTATAGATACACATTCTTATTATATACGCACAACCTTAACAAGATGCACCTTTTGATATTTATTTGTTTATAATAGTTGTCTCCTTTAAGTAGTGTGATAGAGATTCAATGCCCTCGATGGCCTTGGTACTACTCTCATTTTTCAAGTTGATATGGTTACACCATTTGACCTAGGTGAGATTGGTTAGAGTGACTAGATTATGTATACACTTGGGTTATGTGTTTGAGATTCAATATTGTTGATGACCTTGGCACAACTCACCCTTGAAATAGATTGGGGGCATGATCACCCTCCAATTATCCTCTTCACATATCCAAGTTTAAATGGTGGACCTCTCTCTAATATTTTAGCTAGGAAGCATCATTACCAAATCAAAGTACTAATGGGCAACATGGTTACATCAACACATAGATGTGTTCCTTCCTTGTTCTCTTTTCTTTTAAGCAATTCAATTATTAAATTTTTATATTATATGCACTCATTACACTGTAACATGCTATTGGTAGTAGTTAATACATAAATGAAAAATTCAAATAGGGCTCAAGCAAAGACAAGGTGTGTTGTACACACCATGATACACATTTATTTCATTTAACATAGTAATTTCATTCTTATGCATTAATAGATTAAGGTGGGGAAAATGTAGATGCTAAATCTATATTTTATATGATAAACTAGTCTTTTACAATTGAAACTTATCACTCATGGTTCAACCCTTTAGTTTAGGGCCTTTCCATTACTGAAAGGCTTGTGTTTGCCATCTCACTGTGCCTAAATGCTCATTTTATATTTTGACCCTAATATTATGATTACCTAGATCACATATAACCCATAATATGCTTAAAACCTAATAAACATCTTACATTATCAATTATATATCTCTAGTAGTTCCCTATCCTCCTTAACACTACCATCTAGATTAAGATACTAACATTGGTGATAGTGTGTCAAATTTGGTGCTAGTGCTCGTATGTTTCAAACACTCAAATTTGAAAATATTTTGAGATGTATGGGTCAACCAATTTGTCTTAATTAACTCTCTCATGATATTATTTAAAAATGAGTGGTGTAAATACAAAACAAAACCATTCATTATTCGACTAGCAATATCTATAAATTACCAAACAAACACCTATCAAGTTCACTAAATCATTTACACAACTGATTTCTACTACCCTATTATTCCCTATTTCCAAAATAGTCATAAGATCAATATAGGTCTGAAGTATTCAAAGAGCATCCCATGAATAATATTTGTCAAGTTACAAGCCAAATCATTACATGCACTCACATATAGCATACTAAACCATTGTTCACACACAAGCCCACATAAGGGGAGTACCACATTGGTTTGAAGCCCTTTTTAGAGTATATGGCTATGTAGGTAGTGCTCATTGATATAGGGGTTTTTACAATTAGCTCAGATTCACTCGATCCCACTAACCCCTATTTTTCAAGGTGACATGCCCTAATTGGAGGACCTAAGGTTTTAATCTACATACAAATATCTAAAACTTGTGCGTGCAATTTAGATAGATAATATGTAAGGCAAAAATGAGACTTGATAAGTGCAAGTGGAATTTTTATAAAATGACCTATATTTCATATAACATAAAATAATCAATTTTTAGATAGAAGCAGTGACACTAGTGTCCCTATTTTAACAATAGTGTTCAAGTTGACATGGAGTTAATTTCTAAAATTTGATCAATCATAACTGAGCATCATCCTAAATATTTTTTCACCTGTATTTCCTAGATCTTTCTGCACATCATTAAATAAGCTAAATCAAATTATTGTTTGGCATTGTAATTTTTATATTTATCATATTTCCATAATTCAACACTATATCAAAATATATTATGAATATGAATTATTTAATTGGCCTGCTATTAGAATATCTTACTTCAACTTGATTAGCATATTCTCCCCCTTAACTCTTTCCAAAAAGGTTTAACAAAATTAAATATCAAGTAAGCAATCTTAACTCTTCTCCACTACTTTCCAAGAACTAAGCTAAGCCTCTATAACTCTAATAATAAGATCTAAACGTCCATCTCCCAAGCTCTTCCTTCCAACATACTCCTCACCATGCATAGTCAACCCTAAAATGAGATATTGGTGGGAGATTAAATAGAAATTTATTCTAGAATACCCTACCAAATCTCATTAATGGAGAAGATTACCCTCCTTACAAGACATTTTCTTCCCATTACACACCCATGTTTTTCATTACAATGGTCATGCGAGTTTATATGCATAAACAAACCAATCTTACATAGTTCTTATAAATCATTTACTTTCCTTCAAGGCCAATACCTCTTCTTACATTACTATTAAATTCTATTGCTTATATTAGTGGGTTTACTTTTACAAGTAAATTAATTACACACATATTTAGTTCCTTATATGCCCATATGGGATTCTTACGACTTAATTAATTTTCTTACTAAGTTACTTACACACTTCAACTAGTTGCACATTCCCACCAAACCTACACTAGGATTCTAGGTACTATAGACTATGTAACAAGTCTACTAACTATAACTCATAACCTTCCTATAATGCCTATGCTCTCATTTATTTATTTTTACTTTTGAAAATTTACAATATTTTTAATTTAAATTATATTAGTTTACATAATATAAAAATTAAACTTGGTTAAATTGTTTTTATTTAAACATTATTAACACAAAAGGATAGTGTTTAATTATTTGCACATGGAGGGAAAATAAATTGAATTCCCACATTATCTATAGTAAACATGATGAATATATTGGATTCAACTAGAGTATAGTGACTCATTACAATGGGTATTACAAGACAAATACTCATGAAGGGCCTAAAATATAGTTAGATAAGGCTCAAATGATGCAATGCATGAATAATTAAGACATATAAAAGGATAAATTATGGAGAAAAATTAGTGTGGATTAGGAAGTGATCTAAAAAATAATCAAATTTAAATAAGTGGACAAAGTGTAAAAAAGTGTAAAAGATGCATGGAAAAGGGACTTTTATCAAATATGTGCATCTAAAAAATGCCCCTATTTTGATGTGTATATGTGAGTGAATGCATACATGTGTGAAAGTATAAAAATAAATAATTAAAGTGTATACCTTGACTTCTTGTCCTTCAAAAAGGATTTTTTTAGCATCACGTATGATATCTTCCATCATTATTGGTCTGAATTTACAAGTAATTTTGAAGAAGAATTATAATTCTCAAAATAGTGTATGAAGAGTACTATGGGAATTCATGTATATTTGCATTTTTTAATCCCATTATAATCTTCTTCTAATTACATTGGAAACCATGGTTCATTCATCTGGATGTGGACTATAGAGGTGATGAATAGAAGGACCACTTAAAATAACAAACATCATTAGATGTTCATTAAGTTGTTCTTCAAGTTTTGTGCTTCATCTATAATTTGGCCTGTAAATTAAATGAACAAAATTTTGAACCAATAATTTATAATTTAGTCTCTTAGTCACCAAATGATTATGTAAGACAAAATATTCAATACTATAGTCTTCTATTGATATGAGTTCTTGAGCAACCTACCTGGAGATTCTATGATATCTTTCTATCAATCCATACCTGAATATTTCAGTCTGCATAGGGAGAGATAGGGATTCAAACATGATATATTTTAACTTATTAATAGTAAATTATGGCCTTTAAGGTCCTTGAGGCTTATGCATATAGGATAAAGTAGGATTTCTACTAAGTCAATTTGTAACAATATTGTCTTGGCCTGAAATGTCTTAAGTAGTGTAATTAAAGTAGTAAAAATAATCATGCCATCAAACATATTTACCTATACCATATTTTATGCCATGATACTTTCCTTTGAATGCCAAAAATATGGTACAATTTGTCTTAATTACAAAATTTATTAAATGCATTAACCTAAGAGGAAACTTCTCTAAACACTTTTTTATAGCATAGATTTCTTTATTAGAAGAAATCCATTTTTTAACATTGTTTAAAAACATCCCAATAGAATATTCACATACATATTCTCTATTATCATATATACAACAAAGAACTCCTCCCCAAACAACATTAGAAGAATCAATGTATAATACAAAATTTTCTAATTTTGGCACATTGAGTTTAGGAATATTTAAAACCTTTTCCTTAATAGTTTGGATTGCTTGATTATGATTATCAATCCATACATACTTACAATTTATATTTAATAATTCTTAAAAACAAAACCTATCAATACCACTTTATGCATAAAAACTATTTACATAATTAATAATTCAAAAGAAATCTTGAAGTTGTTTCTTCTCTAACTGGTCTAGGAATTCAAGATTTTTGTCCTTGATATGTCCTTGGACTTTCAACTTACTATTTTTGACTTCCACACCAATGAATTCATATTCTATCTGGCACAATATATTTTTGTCTCAGATAGTACTATACCAACATTTATAGCAGTGTCATATAACTTCTTTAAATGTTGTAAATGATATTCTAATGTCTAACTTCAAATCAATATATCATATATTATCTTATCCATGAAGTTTTGAATGTATGCAGGAGAATTCATATGACCACATGACATCACCTTCCACTGGAAATGTCCATATGGACAACTAAATGTTGTCTTTGGTCAATCTTCTTCCTTTACTCTAATTTGATACAATCCTAATTTGCAATCAAACTGAGAAAAATATTTACAATTTATAACTTTCTATAACAAATATGATTGATTGAGAATGGGATATGGATATGGGAGTGTAATGGAATTTAATGGATTATAATTAATAACCATTCTCTTTTTTCCTCTCTTCTGTTTAAAATATTTATTAACCATGAATGCATAACAATAAGGAGAGGTACTAGGTTCTATGAAACCAACACCTAGCAATTATTTTATGGCTTTATTCATACCCTGATAATCATGTGCAAAGATTAGAATTTTATTTCCAATCTTCATTTATTTTCTTTATACAAAGTTAATTTCCATGGTAGGCAATGATTTGTTCCAATTTTTTTGTGGATTAGTAGAAAAAATGTCTTCTTTTATTTTATGTCCTATTACTTATATTTCTTCAAGGATAGGATTATTGGGTGCTTAGATAAGTGTTGTGATACTAGGATATTGCTCAGTAGCATATACTAACCTTATATCTCTAATTATTTCTCCATTAATGGTAAATAAAAAACTTCTGGGAATACCACCATATGGAGAATATTGGTCAATAAAGGCTCCTCCTAATAAGCAGTTTGCTAGTAGTTGATCATGTGTGACTAAATCATAGTAGAAAGTCCCATCTCGTATGATCATGGGTTCTTTGTGTTTATGTTTTTTAAAGGTAAATCCATTTACCTAAATATTTAAAGACTTATAACTGTGTTGTTCATCTAATTCTTCCCAATCATCTAATAAAACTATTTTAAAGAAAGAAAGAGAGGCACCAGTATCCACTTGAGCATCTATCTACTTATTATTAATTTGAATAGAAAAAAATTGAGCATACTGTAGACACCAAAATCGTGTCTATTCCTTGATCATCCTCCCCCTTCATCCCCTTGGTCCACTTCTAACACATTCCTAACCCACACACTTATTAATTTAAAATAAATTAACTATTTTAAATTAATAACACCCATGACACCTCACCCCACCTTGGATACCTCTCCTTGGATGCCTCCCTCACCCCATGCAAAATCTTAATTGCTTAAACCCCATTTTAACCCTCCCACAAGCCTCTTGCACTCATTTAATTCACCTTGGACCATTTTCCAACGGCAATCGAACCTAGCAGTTGCAAGAATGAGCAGAAGGCTAAAAATAGCCTTTTCCCATTCTTCAGCTACCGACGTCGTTCAACATTCAGTTGACACCAGTGGTTTCACTGACGTCAGTTACTTTAAGATTGCATTTCTACTTTTGTTGTTGCCCCTGTGAATGTGAATTCCCTTGCTCTAAGCCCTAAGCTCTCTCACTCCTTGACTTCTTGCAGGCATCAGCATTTCAACAACACTCTTCAAGCTCAGAGGTTTTGCACCAATCATTCCACATCAAATTGAAGATTGCATGACATCTCCCACATCAGCTACAACAAAAATAGGCCTCCTGCACCTCTGCCTCTCCACCCACAGCTAAGTATTTGTATTGGTCTTATTTTACTATCCTTTTAAATACATTAGCAATCAGTGCACTGCCCATTTCCAAGAATTCTTGACACAACCCAATCTACTCTTCTTGGAGAGGCTAAAAAGCCTTCTCTCACCCTTATCTCCCTTTTACCCCTGTCCTCTATCTGATCCCTCTTTCAGGTCACACTCTCTATCCTGCAAACCCAGCACAAATCACCAAAACTCCCACAGACCTCCCAAACCATTTTGCTAACCACAAAACAGACCTGAGACTCGTCTAAAGCCTCATTGCCTTGACCGATGTCGGCCACCAGGCCCAGTTCCCCTACCGACGTTGGTAGGATAACCGACACCGGTGACCTTGACCAACCGACGTCGGCAGACTAACCAATGCTGGCAACTGTGGAAGATAGATTGCCACATATAGGTACGCATTTATTTCTTTTTATTTTGTTCAGTCTTTTACCATTTCTTTTTCTAGAAACATTTTGCTCTTTATCAACCAGTGGACTGTCACCCCTCTAGGAAGTCTTTGCACTTCTGGGATCAAGCTTTTGCTTGGCAGTCTACCACCTATCTATCTAACAATTTTTGTGTTTGAGTCTCTTTCTTCTACAGGTGTCATCCTCCATAGCCAAAGAGGGGCTCCTTCAGACGTCTGGATAATGGTGCACAAACTTCATCTGGGTACGTACAAACCCCTGACCATTATCATAGTTTCTTTCATCTTTTGAATGTGGAAAAGCAAAAATAGTTAGAAACACATACCTACCATTTATTATTTGATTAATATATGCAGGATTTCATTTTTTAGGAATAGGAGTGGTTGAATAAACCAATCTATATTTGGTAGGGTCTGAACATTATGGGTGATATCAAGGAGGATGAATTCCTTCTTCCCAATCTAATTCTTCTCCCCATCTCATTCTGTACTAAGGAGATTTCCATTTATAGGCTTCAATTTATACTTCATATATTTTTTATTCTTGGAATTCCTCTGTATATGGGTCTTCATCCCATGTTGGAGCAAATTTGACTATAATTGCTTCATCTAGGAGTAAGAAATTGAATTTATATTTCATCCATTTATCACTAGTTTTAAAACTAATAGGAAAGGCTAGTGGTAGTGGACTTGGAGGTCAAATAGTTGAGGGTGACTGTAATGAGGTGGATATTGACCTCTTACTGGATATTTACTTCCTCCTCTTCTCTATTCTTAGAAAGGAGGTCGTGGTGGACTTATTCTTCTTCTTCTAGCATTATTCCTTCAAATTACTTATCTAGAGGGTGTCCATGGTCTCTACATAAATGCATGACTTTCTTCTTCAAGATCATTAGCTAAACATCTAACTCATTTGGCTCATATTATTTTGGTTCTTCATCTTCGTCTTTATTTTCTTTGATAACTAGCTCATAAATTTCATCTTGATTATATAAATCTCAATTTTTGTCAACAATATCCCACCATGCTACTGCATTGGAAGAATACACAACCTTAACAATGGGATTTTTAAACTTATAGTTAAGAGATTTATGACTAGGCTGGTGGTAAATATAATAGATGCTTTACTTGGGCTGAGGATGAGGAAATTTATGACAATGCAAGTAGGTGTGCTTAGGTGCCGGTGTGCAACGATATGAAAAATAACATTTTCAAAAAGATAAATGCTTAAATTTAAACTGATGTTTTAGTTTATGCACATATTATTTATAAGCATAAGAAGTAATTTCAATAAATTTAGGATCAAGGTGACTTTCTTGATGTTTTCCAAGATTATAATGGATTTAGTATTAGAAATCAAATTAAAGACTTGATTTATGGCAAAATCAATAACATCAACAAGAAAACATTGATTAAGTGTTAATCATTTAAGCTGTAAATAAGCAAAAAATACTATACTTACAAGATTATAAGGCAAAACATTTAAGAAATACATTTTTACAACATTAAAATGAGCAAGCTTGACAGAATAAGCAAAATTTCTAAATTACTTAATAAAATCTTCAAACTATGAAAGGTCACAAAGTTTCATGCACATAAGTCACTTAACTTCTTCATTATGCTTAGGTTACATTGGAGGGACAAATTCATTAATAAATATTGTATATAAGGCTTTCATAGGTCAGATTTGAGAAAAAGACTTGTAAATTTTATTCTATTTCACCAAGGTGCTCCCATCAAGATTTAACAATGTCCCATAAGTACTTAGTTGTAAGGCCAATAATAGTGGCTTCATCCATTCTTCCATAGTAGCTATAGACTCAAAAAAATTTCACCAACTAATGATCTCATGGTAAGGATATAAAGTATCATCTAGGTTAAGATACCAGGACTGAATAGGGATAAATCCTATTTGCATCATTGATTTAGACTTATTAATAGTTTTACTATGTTTATCCTTATGTTTTTCAATAAGATTTATAATAAGTTGAGGGCCAAAATCTAATGTTTGGAGAACTTGACAAGAGATTGAAGGTAAAGCTAATGGTTAATCCCTCTTAATTTTCTCTTCCTTATCAAATGATGAGATACTTTGAACAAGTTCATCAAACTTATCATCAATATTATGTATAGTTCTAATCATAGTATTTATAAAATTTTGAATACCATCAATTTTATCAGCAAATGCATGAACATTATTGAGACATTTATCAACATGTTCATACACTATTTCAACATATTTTTAATAAAGGATACAGTCACTGATAGAATGTACACTTCCCATGGATACCCTGATCTACTGGACATCTCTGTGCAAAATCATCAAAATTCTCTTTAAAATGAGAATTAAATCTTGCAACACATTATATTCTTTATATGGCTCTTTTTCTTCAAGCATTGTAGGTTGAAAAGCATAATAAAAGTAATAAACTTTTATGTATTTATATTTTTGATATCCCTTTAGGGGAGGCCATCTACCACCTCTATATAAGGTCAGATCATCTTCCTGATAAAACTGAAGAGTTTTATCTCTAGGTAATGTAGGCATAGACAAAGGAGGAAACTTTTATTCTCTTTGATTAATCTATTCAACTTCTAATTCCATAAATAAATTCCATATTCTAGAAGTTACTTCTACTGGATTGACTAGAAAACCTATGCCTATAACACTCTCTTTATTTAGAATAAATCTTAGAAAAAAGACTTCTAGGTAATATATGGACTTTATTATTTTCAACATGATGGACAGTGTTAGACTGGTGTTTATCTTTTGGCATTACATACTTTAACTAGTCAAGTTTCCATTCATTAGGTACATGGATCAAATTTATAATACCCTTTTGTAACTAGATTGTACCACTTTATTTGTGGGCATAAGGAAGATTTTATATGATTTTAGGGTGGCTAGTATTAGTCATAGAATACAAAATCTGAATATTCAGACTGGCATACTAAAAAGGACCAAACATGTCAAGACCATATATAAAAGAAAACATACCCCAAAAATTAAGACTACTAGCTTTGAATTTTGTACATCACTTATCATGAATAATAATGGATAAATTTAGACATAATCCATGACAAACATGTTCATCATTTAATTGGAAAAGATTGGACAACTAGTATGCATGTGATAAGTTTGATTAACAACAATCATGAATAGAAAGATAATGGATAGGATTAATGGTTTTAGGAAATAATGGCTTAATATAGACTCGAATCGATTCAAAATGGACAAACTATACATCTGTATAACTTCTGATAAACTTAATTTTTGAGATAGGAAAGACTGGAATCAAATTGTTTTGATAATTTTTCGTAGGGTTGCATTCTAAATCTATTTCAAATTATTTCACATAAGGCTTTAAAAAATAATTATAAGTGTTTTATATAAGACCTTTCCGAACAAATTTTTACTTTTTGACTCCATCGAATAACTTTTATACACACTGAAAGGCTTAATATTAGTAGGCTTAAAATTAACTAGGGTACTTGGTAGCTTATCTTTAGTAATATTGATAGCATGGGCTGATATAGAAATTTTTATTAATTCAAAATCCTCTGCACTAGGGTTTTGAGAATCCATAGTGAAATATCATTATGCTTTTTCTTCATTAAGAATATGGCATCCTTGGTTATCAGTATCATGAGAGAATTTTGTCATTCTTTAGTAATACCTTGCTGGGACTATGAGAGAATCTAGGTATCCAAGACTTATGAGAAAAATAATGCCTTATCACATTATCAAAACAATGGATTAAAACAATTCAAACAAAAATTAGACAACAACATGGCAATAAAAAAATTATAAACTTACAAAATAGAACAAGAATTATAGATCTTGATAGATCTTTCACTCAATGCTAACCTTTGTCTATGATA
Source organism: Torreya grandis (assembly GCA_037957365.1). Classification (NCBI taxonomy): domain Eukaryota; kingdom Viridiplantae; phylum Streptophyta; class Pinopsida; order Cupressales; family Taxaceae; genus Torreya; species Torreya grandis. Next base: position 1,687,283 of record JARHVA010003776.1, read on the forward strand.
CCAAAACGTTCATACTTCATCAGGATCTTAGTTTGTATTATATAAATATCAGAGAAGGATGATGATCAAATGGTTATGGCTTCTAAATTACCAAAATAAGATATTACAAAGAGATAAGACTCAGACTAGCATTCAAGATTTTGGATGCCCACTATGCTTCCTTCATACTTTATTTACATCAATGGATTGAGGAATATTGGATATCACTTGCTGACATTTTCTATCACATCTAATTACTTTACAACTGTAAAGAAATACCCAATAAGAAAATAAAATTCCACTAATAAGGAATATTGTACAATATTTACATAAAGTAAGATGCATTCAATAAAGAGATGCACACTAAGAACATGTTGATGAAGTTGAATAATTTATTAAATCAATTAAGTCATGACCATGTAAAGTCTTCTATCTTCATCTAATAAGGATGAAATACTTGGGTCCCATTTATTAAAAAATCTCATCAACTTGGATTAGACCCTTCCTTCTTTTAGAAATAGAAATGGATCTAGTTTCTGAAATAGTCACTCAATTCTAGAAATGTGTCTATGTATCTATAAACACTTGCATCAACTTGAGATAGTTGTGTTAGTACTACTGTCTAAATTAGACACAGGCATCAAGTAAAGAATACCTAATGAAAATAGATGTGACCATATATATGCTTCTAAGTTATGTGTCTTCTTCATTATGGTGCATTCAGATTTGGGTCATGGACTATTACTAATTTGTGTGCAACTATCACATAGTTGAGTTTACTCTTCATTCACTCTATTACATAGGGTTCACACCTCTCACCCAATATTATGCACTCCTTACCTAAAGTTTTCTCAAAGTCATATGTACAAGTCCCATGCCATATCATAGACTTCTACGTAATATCTTATGTGCACTCATTACTACACACTTTCTAACTTACTATCCCATGTGCCACATAAATTCTATGTTAGATCATTGACTTTTAAACCTATCATACCTATAGTATAGTAAAAATTGATGTTTTGTGCCAAAACACACAACCTGATGTGCCTTAATGGCCCACACACCACACATGTTTCACACCAGCTTACCAACTTCTACACACTCTATAACTTGCAGGCTTGTGTACCTCATAGTTATACTTGCCTCACCAACTTCTTAGAATTCACAACACATCCATGTGTTGCCATGACTCAACCATATGGTCCAATGGGTTCACCAACTATCATCCATCTTGAAGGATGAACCAACATAACTATCTTCTTGGTAATTGATAATGGTTATAACCACTCTTATATTCTATTTGTATAAGTATGTAACATACACATCTGGCCTAAGATCGATGTTCTACATAGTCATAACACAAATATCATGTTTCATGTATCTACTCTGTAAAAAATACACTATAACACATTGTACCAATTTTACCTATTCTTTGTTAATGAATAGAAGTTGCATTTATTACAAGTAAGACTTCTGCTCCATTGAATATGTTTAGTTTTTTTTTTCCGAATTAGCTTTGTCATTCAATTTGCATAACTAAAACTGAATTTTACATATCATGCTTACTCTTGTGTCATGTGGTGCAAATCATTGGTATCAGAGATAAAAATATCTATTCCTTTATATGTCTATAAACAATGTTAGCACAAATCAAGAAGGAAGGTTTGTCAATCAATTATATTTTATAATAGCTAGAAGAATGTCATAGTAAAAATAATATGGATGATGCCCAAAAGTAACCTAAGGTAGTCACTGAGGTATGAAATTTCATCACTGATGCATTGAAGGCACATCACATAGAAAATTTTGTCCACTTCTATGAATTGATGGTACAACTCAATTTGACACCTTCCACCACACCTCCATAGTTTGCTCAATAATAGTTTTAGCAATACAGCCACTTCAAAGTTCAAGTCAATCTCAACATCCCTCTGTTCAAAGGAAAGATTGATGCCAAAACATTGGATGCTTAGATTCAAAAACTTGAGGCATATTTCTCAATAAATTCTTTCATCGATGCTAATAATATCGCCTCATAGTATTTAAGATGTCCATACCGATCGTTCACTGGTGGGAGAGCTTCAATGCATAGTTTTCACAAGAGTGCATTCCAATTAAATCTTGGAAGAATTTTATTGACATTATGAAGGAGGAATACTAACCTCTACACCAAGTAGAATATGAATACATTAATTTTGAACAAATATGTCAGCACAAAGATAAGTCCTTAGAAGACTACACCAATATTTTTCATGACTACTTTGTGTGCTTGCACGAGAACTTGAGAGAACAACATTAGGTGCTAAAGTAAGTCAATAGAATCTCACCTTATATCTGTATGAATATGGAGTTATTTAATTTTAACACTTTGGGTCAAGCATATCACAATGATACAAATATCAAAGCCAAGGTAAAGATGAAGTAATATGTCACCTCTTCATCTAATACAATGTGTAAGGCCCAACCTTTGCACAACTCCACATCATAACCTTTTAAGTAGAAGAAAAAACACACTACTAACAAATGAGAAAAACACAAAGAGACTAATCAACCCTATAAGGATCCATCACTCATCCACTCATGATGATTTTGAATGCCATGCATAAAAATACCTACTCTCAAATCTACATTAGGACCCACATCAATGGATGACACTGATCTAGATGCCTCTTATTTAAGTACCATCACCACTACGATTGACATATATGAAGATCATGAATGTCTCTTACATACCAATTTTTAGATGAAGGGTTATCCTCTCCATGTCATCATTGACATTCATCATGTAATCCACAACTCAACACCTTGTTATTACCACTGCTGTGCATCCAAATCCATACTCTTTAGGGTGGTTTCAAAAGGGGAAATATATATAGATCAGGTGGAAATGTAATTTTCAATATAAAATCAAGTCTATGCAGGATAATGTCACTTGTGACATCACAACTCTAGAAGTCTGAGACATCTTATTTGGGATATTGTACTTGTATGATCATGAAGCTACATATAAGCCATAATGTTGGACTATTCACACACAAGATCACTTCTACAACCTTTTCAAGTTAACACCCATGATCAAAGTCACTTTTGTCTCTACCAAGTATTGTCACAAGATTATCTCACATGCAAATAATTTTATGTTACTCATAGTCCACCTTGATACACTTATGAAGTCAAAATTGAAGCACACCCTCGCATCACACAACACTCACACATCATCACAACAATAATAGCTTGATATGTTATTAGACTAGAGTAGTGAAGTATTCATAGAATATAAAGGCCTTATAACACACTGCATAATAAAAAATTGCTTTTATTTGGTTCTTAGATTCCCTCTTTTGAATATCCACCTCTATCATAGATCAATTTGGGAGAATGATAAAGTCCAAGGCTAGATTCAAGAGGTTTTTTATCAGGGCAAGATCAAGCTTAGCTTTTTGCCTTGTGGGATTTTGATAGTCCTCACACCCAAGATGGATGGGTCTTGATGACTCTAGAAAAAATTTTGCACACTAAATAAAATCATGGTGAAGAATTAGTATCTACTACCACACATTGATGAACTTCTGGACCAGCTTCGAGGCATACAAACTTCACCAAGATCGACATGAATTCAAGTTAAAATAATGTTCTAGTTCATCTTGAATACATATGGAAGAAAACATTCAAGACTCAGGAAGGATTTTAAGAATGGTTTGTCTTGCCTTTTGGCTTAGCAATGTGCCATCCACCTTCATGTGTTTATAGATGATCTACTTAGGTGTTTCCTCAACTCTTTCATCATCATCTACTTGGATGACATTTTCATCTTCAAAAAGACTTTGGAGGAGCATATGGATCCAAAATCAATAGTCTTAGACACTTTACATCAACATAAATTGTAAGCCAACTTAGATAAGTGTACATTTGGCATGGTATATATCCAATACATGGGCTACATCATTGATTTCACTAGCATTAGAGTAGATCTAGATAAGATCAAAGTGATCCAAAATTGGCCTACTCTGCATAATCTCATAGAGTTAAGGATTTTCTTGGAATTTGTAACTTATAATGTAGGTTCATCCTTAGTTTATCACACATATCTTAGGTTTTCATCCATCTCACATGTGCTAAATCCAAGTTTGGCTAGACACATGCATAACAAAGTGATTTTGAGGCACTCAAGCAATGCCTCTGTACAATGCCTATTCTCATAATGCCTAACATTGTGCAAACCTTCAAAATTTACATTGATGCATATGAATATAAACTTGGTGCCTAACTCATATAACATGGACATATGGTCACATACTAATCACATACTTTTAATGACATAGTGAAAAAGTGATCCACCTATGAGAAGAAATTGTATGTTATTATACAAGTAATCAATCAATGATGACACTATCTTCTTTAGAAGAAGATAATTATTCATTTGTAACATAAACCACTTCAGTTATTATAGTCATAGAGTAAGATAGAAAATGTGTGCCACATGAAATAGATGACTAACCTATATTAATTCCATCTCATGATCAAACACAAGAAAGGGAAGGATAACAAGGTCATAAATTGCCTTAACTAATTGTCAATTTACATGTTCATCATGGTTTTAGAGACATACAAACATAACTTAATAGACTAGGCATCCCTCTACTTAGTTGATCATGACTTCCTAGCAACTTACACCATCCTCAAATAAGGTAAACAAGTGCCATAATTCTAATTGTTTGACCTGATTCTGTGCAAGAACGCACATCTCTATGTTCCCTCTAGCACACCTTACCAATGACTCATCTGGGAGGCACACTACATCAAGACCACAGGACACTTTAGTGTGAGAAAGATTTTAACCACATTACAATCACATTTTTACTAAATGCACATGTGTATAGATGTGGAGTGCTACATTAAGTCTTGTATTCCTTTTTACATTGCCAAGCCCATGAACATGAAGCTAAGACTTTACACACCTCTACCTATTCCATCTAGACCATGGGAATCTATCAACATGGATATCATGATTGGATTGCTTGTGATGAGATGATAACATGATGTTGTGCTTCTGGTAGTGGATTGGTTTTCCAAGATGGTCATCATTGTCACATGCAAAAAAGACATTGATGTAGCTAGAACTATGTGGGCATTCTTTAACCATATTGGGGTTTACTTTGGTTTACCAACATCCATCATCTTTGACCATGATCCATGCTTTGTGTGTAATTTTTGGTAAATAGTATGGGAATTGATGGGTATGTAGCTGGATCAATTGATGAATTTTCATCTTCAAATAAATGGGTAAATCAAAATGGTCAATCATACACTTCATATATTATGAATGTACAATCTCAAACATGCTCACACTTGGATGACAATCTCTTATGCATTTAACATGTGTATAATAAGGATTTTCATAGCTCTACTAGTCACAGTCCATTCCAAACATGTCTTAGGTTACAACCTTTAAAACTTCTAGACATTTTGTACCATGCACCATCTAAAATTGAATAAAATACACAAGAACATGAAGTAGGCAAAGCTGAGAAGTTTTATGCCACATCTAGTATAATCACCAACAAGTTTAATAGATTCTCTCTCACACTTAAGCTAAGTATGAGGAGTGACATAACACACATCACACACCTCATGCATTTTGAGTTGGAAATAAAGTCTGGTTACAACTTCAAAAGGAGCATTTCAAAGTTCCACATCAGAAGTTCAAACCTATACACTAAAATTCTTAAACCATTTTATGCATAGCTGGTGAGAACACCTTCATTATTGATCTTCTTTAGTACTTGGGCATGCACCCAATCTTCAAAGTGGAACTTATCAAGCCTTACACTTCATCACTTCTTGAGCCAATAATGACATACCATCCTGCTGATTTGGATCTTGAACACTTGTGTCCCACAACGAAGGACCAAACCATTGAAGTGATAGACACATATACCTACCATAACACACATCAATTTTTTTGAGTGGTTAAGGTTAGGAAATATGCTGATCAATATAAGTGGTACACTTCACAACAACTTTAGGAGTAATTTTTGTAATTGCACACTGATGCAATGGAGACTATTATTCTTCAAAAAAGGTGAATGATCTATGGATAATTCCCATGTAGTCAAGCTTACTCCTCATTCTCTCTATTATGTATGGTGAACATCTCTCACCCAATCTTATGTACTCCTTGCCCAAAGTTTTCTTAAATTCATATGCACAAGTCCCATGCCATATCACAAACTTTTATACACTGACCCCTATACACTCTACCCTATGCACTCATTACTTTACACTTTCCAACTTATATTCGAACATACCACATAATTTATATGTTATCTCACTAGTTTTTGCACCCCTTGCACCTACGGTATACTACACCTCATATTTTGACATCATAGCTCACAACCCTACATGCTTCATTGGCATGTGCACCACATAAGTTCTGTGCCAACTCACTAACTTTTGAGCACTCTAAAACTTATAGCCCCATGTGACTCATAATTATACATGCCTCACCAAATTCTTGGACTTCATAATGTATCCATGTGTTACATTTCCTCATCCATGTACTCCAAGGTATTCACAACTATCATCCATCCTGAAAGATGAACTGACATAACCATCTTCTTGGTAACTAACAATGGTTGTAACCACTCTTGTATTCTATTTGTATAAGTATGTAACATACACATCCAACCTAAGGTTGATGCTCCACATAGACATAACATAAATATCATTCTTCACATATTTACTTTGTAAAACATGTACTATAACACATTATACTAATTTTTCTTTATTAATGAATAGAATTTGAATTTCCTATAAGTAATACTTCCACTCCATTAAATGTGTTTAGTTATTTCTTTCTAAATTTGCTTTTCTATTCGCTCTATACAACCAAAACTTGATTATCCCATGCATGCTTAGTCTTTGGCCTTATGGTGTGGATCATCTTCTCCTTGTCAAATAACAAAACCCTAGTTCTTCATCTTCATATTGGCTATGGGAAAAATAGGTAAATAGGCATACAATGTTGAGCTACCCCAAAGATCCCTATGTTAATGAACAGTACCTACATAGCTAATACACTAAAGAGGGCTTAAAATTTATGTGGTTCTCTCCTATGTGTTGGCTTGTGTGCAAATCATGTGATGTGTGATAAGCAAGTATAATAGTGACCTATTTTTTAACTTGAAAAATATAGTGCTTGGGTTGATCCTTTAGTAATTTAGAATTATAAATTTGTTGTCCCTATGACCAATATGGAAATAGGAGAAAATATAGAATTTTTGTTCACTTAAGTGCTTGATATAATGCTTTTGATAAGTTGCCTTGGTCTCTTGAGGTATTTTATAGGTTATAAATGAATGAGGGTTGATCTTATATTTAAACCAATCCCTTTGGAGTATATCTCACAATAAAGCACTTAGGCCAACCATAAGAATACTTATCATTTTAAAATTGGATGACTTTAGAGCACTAGACAATTGCATTAAAGTAAGACACGTTGATGCAAGTGTCTAACTAGGATGCAAGTGTCTAGGTTGTTGAAAAATAGGCGTAGGTCTCAAACTTGTAGAGATGGAAGATAATTAGGTTTATAACATTCTAGGTAGGATAAAAGGTTTGAGTCATCAAAATACATATGTTAGACTAAGATATAATAAATGAGGCACATAAATATTGTGTACACAACCCCTTTAGTAGTAAGAAAGGTGTAGAAGTTAAAGGTACATCCATGATATGTATTTTCCAAGTGTAAAAGACTGAGGTGCTATATCATTTAGAAATAGTGTCTAAAAATGAAAGGTATTGATATATATATTCTATCCTCATTAATAAATATACATAATTATTTTAAATTGAATCAATAATAAAATTAAGGGCCAATGCAACATAGTAAGCAATTAAAATCAAGTGGATAGAATAATATTGATGAAAAATAGAAGGAAATTTCTAAAGTATCAAACCTCAAAGTATAAGGAAAGAAATAATTTTAGAGAGGAAGGCATATGCAGGATACAACATAGAAAATAAATTAACTATATATAGTAATAAAATTATAGTAAAATAATGATATGTCAATGAAGCAAAAAATGTGAGATAACATTCTCTAATTTATAATGTGTTACTTTGAAATAATAAAGTTAAAAAAATGTCACTTGAGGTATCAAAACAATAGTCACAAGACGTGTAAAAATTGTAATCATTGTCCCAAGGAGAGATGTGTGGAGACTTAGTTGGAAGAGATATTGAAACCTCTATAGGAGCATGTGTGGGAATATGTCATAATAAAATAGATGGTTGGATATTATTTGAGTAAGAGGTTGTAAATCAAACTTGGAACATGGATGAGTACAAATTATATTATTTGAAGGTGCAACTATATGCGATGAAACTCAAGGAGCTCCTATAAGAGATAGTGGTGGTGTTAGAGATGCAAATGTAGTATGAAAAATAAATGATGGAGGTGGTGTATTATAACCATAACATATGGTAGTGAAATAGTATCAATTATCACATGAGGTTGGATGATTTTATACTCATGAAACACATGTGTGATCTTGGAGGTAGAATAACAATGTCACAAGGTGTGCCTCTAATATTATGTAATTTATTATCATGATAAAAGTTGTGCCAATGGTATAATGTAGAATATATTATTCTCATTCTATTAATCCATGGGAATGCAAGTAATTTATTAGATGACCATATATCAAAAATGACATAAAATGAAATTAGAAGGGGTTTTTGATCAACTATGACTAGTAGAGTAATACAACCAAGTAGTATATGTAAAATTCCATCCTAATTATGAAGTATCATATTCATGTTAATAAAATATCATTCAATGTAGCCTCAAATAGATATAAATGACATAGTAATAAGATTTTTGTTATAGTAATTTTCAATCATAATTTCATGTGTACTCGATTGGTGAGGGAAACATATGCGTGAATGTATTTAGGAACATTATTTGATTTATCATTGAGTATCTTTTGGTCATGGAATGTTATGGAAGGAACTTGCCATTGAGAACTCAAAACCATGCCAATGGTGTTATCAATCTCATGCTCATGTGGAATAGTCAAATGATGTATAAATGGGGTCATATGAACATTGTCTTGATTTTTAGTATTATTATTATCAGGAAATAGATTGTTGAAGATTTTTAAATGTTGATTAAGTATTTTCACAAATTTGTTAAATTTAAATTTATAGCCTTCAATTTGAATAGTGTTTTTATCGATGAGATATTTAATCTTATATCTTAACTTGGAGCATCAATTAGTTGAATGTCTAAAAGATCGATAATAGTCACACAATAATTTTTTGTTATACCCTTTAGGGAATGCTCAAGTAACGTCTAATTGATATGACTTAGGTAAGTAATAGTGTGACATTTGAACAAACATTTAAGCACTTTGTGAGGTGGGTATGGTAATGTTGTAGATTGGTTAGTGTTATTATAATTAGGTTATATATTCATATCATTGGTTTGTGAAATTGTGTTGATGGCTTTGTACTAATTCTTATTTTTAAAATTAGGTGCATTATTAGTATTTGGTTTGAATGTTGTCTTTTCTTGATATTTGGAAGTAGTAGATGTAGGAGTGATAGATACATAATTTAACAAGTTGGAATCCAAAAGTTTAATCTCAATGTTGCATAGTGATTGAAAAATATCATCCAAATATTCATGTGTGATAAACATGGCTTTATCCCTAAGAGGAGAGAGAAAACTATTCAAGAATATACTTTGAACCTCACTATCATGAATTTGGTAGGATATTTTTATAAGCATGGTTTTGAATTTAATCACATCATTAGCAAGAAGTTCATTATGTCCTTATTTTATTCAAGAAGTTTGAGAAAAATGTAACCTTTTGACTAATGTTTATATAAAATTTTGATACGAACATACCAGTCACATCATTAAATCTATGCACAAAAACCACAAGTAGGGTGTAAAACCAATCTAATGCATAGCCTGTGATACTTTTAGGAAACATATTGGTCATAAAGAAATCGTCATGGTAAAACCAAATCAAGATGAAAAATAATCCCTAATATGACGTGATGGATCCCCATTGCTCCTATATAATTTAAATTTTGGCACTTGAAATAAAGGAGGGAAGGGTGAACAAGAACTTTCGTAAGCTAAAGGGTTACATAAAATTAAATAAGATGAAACAATATGGTTATGTTTATTATATTTTTTAGCTAATAACTAAAGTTGAAATTACATGTCATCAAGTTTTTATACTACAATATTGATAGATATACCATTAGGTTTATGAGTAGTATTAGTATGCCTGTATGTAGGAATTAGTGTATTTATATGATTAATATTAGTTTGAATGGATGAATGACTATTATTTTGACTATATCTAAGACCTATGGATGCAATATAATAATGTGATAATATAGACACATTGGTCATTATATTGATAATAAGAAAAATCATAGAAACCTTAGGCTGTATAGGAATAAAATGATTTAACTGAGAATGGGGTATAACACTAGGTGGAGGCATACAAGTATCAATGGTAGCATGAAAAACACTAGCCTCACCACCTATTGTAGATGTACAATGTCCAAGATATGGAGTAGTATCATGCAATGGATCTATAGGGCCATCCTTAGGAAAATATTCCTAAATCCTAGTTCATTGTTGTGAAATTTTTAACTTATGCAATAAAAGTTCTAAACATTATGGATGCTTGTTAATTTTAGATTTAATATTAGAAATTGTAACAAATCTATGTTGATCAACATTATTAGAATGATGGGGATCATCAAAAATATCTTGGTCCCTATCATCATTAGAAGGTGGAACAAAGATACTTTATTAACAATAAAGATGCCATTGGCACCAATATCAAACATAGATCACATCAAATTCACTAATATGTTTTATATAAAAGTGTATTAGGCTAAATTAAGCTAGGGACAAATAGTCAAAAAAATTACACAAGGAAGATATATAGTATGTCAATATAAAATAGTAAATCAGAGCTACCTTAAGTGCTTAAAATAGTAAAAAAACATAAATGACATTGATTTAAAAATCAATATAAAATATGAAAAATAAAATTTATGAAACAATCACACCTAGGAATAATCTTTGGATTCTAAGATTGCAACAATGGTTTGGAAAGGATAGATTAGTTCTCTGTGACATCTAGATTACTAACTATCAAAGAATATATTTTCCCCTACTTAGGGTTTGATGAATATATTTAGGGTAGAATTAATGTCAAATAAAAACCTCTTATATCATTGATGAATATGTTACTGTGCATCAAATCCATACAAGAAACCTTTTTGGATTTTGATTTTTTTTGCAAGTTTTCCTCCAATGTCATACAATCTTGTGATTGTGATTTTTTGAATTGGTGGGAAAAATGTTTGAATTGATGTCTTCTTCTTCAATTAACATATTTTTTTGTAATACACATGAAAAAGATGAAGGATATAATTATTTGGGTTGAAAAGTCTCAAGGGAGTTATAACTATGTATTCCACATGCTAGACTCAATTGTTTTTATCACCAACTTTTGTAGATGTACAATGTCAAAGATTTGGAGTAGTATCATGCAATGGATATATAGGGCAGTGCTCAGGAAAAAATTCATTAATATTAGTTCATAATTATTTAGTTTTAAACTTGTACAATAAAATTTATAAACATTATCGATGCTTATTTATTTTAGATTTAAAATTAGAAATGGTAACGAATCTATGCTGATCAACATTATTAGAAAGATGGGGGCCATAAAAAATATCTTGGTACCCATCATCATTGGAAGGTGGAAAAAAGATAATTTATTAGAAAAAAATATGAAATTAGTACCAATAGAAAACATATATCACATCATATTCACTAATATGTTTTATATAAAATCATATTAGGGTAAAGTAAGCTAGGGACAAATAGACAAAAAATTACACAAGGAAGATATATAATATGTCAATATGAAACAATAGATCAGAGCTACCTTAAGTGATTAGAATAGTAAAAATCATAAAGACATTGATTTGAAAATAAATATAAAATATGAAAAGTGAAAGTTGTGAAACAATCACACTTAGGAAGAATCTTGGGATTCTAAGAGTGCATCAATGGTTTAGAAGGGATAGATCAGTTCTCTGTGGCATCTAGATTACTAGCTATCAAAGAATAGATTTTTCCCTACTTAGGGTTTTATAAATATATTTAGGGTAGAATTAGTTTTTGATTAACACCTCTTATATCATTGATGAATATGTTACTGTGCATCAAATCCATGTAAGAAACCTTTTTGGATTTTGAAATTTTTTGTAAGTTTTCCTCCTAATGTCATACAATATTATGATTGTGATGTTTTGAATTGGTTGGAAAAATGTTTGAATTGATGTATTATTCTTACCTTAACCAATTTTTGTCAATAATCATGAAAAAGAGGAAGGATAGAATTAGTTGGGTCAAAAAATCTCAAGAGAGTTATAACTATGTATTCCACATGCTAGAATCAGACCCTACATAATTCTTGTATATTGTAAATGGAATCTCAAGATAGGGTTTCATCCTCATATTCTCTATAAGTAATGATGTAGATACATGAAAATTCACTTAAACCCCTTTTTGGCACAAGTGGATGATGTCAAAATATTTTAAAGAAAATTGAAGTATCAAGGTGCAAGGGTAACAATAGATATTTAAATTGAAGGCTCTAACTTTATTTTTTAGAAAAAATCATAGGATATGATTAGAGGATTGATATTTGAAACTTAGTAAAATGAAAAGGAATGGTTTTCATATATATTAATCCTTAATACATGACACACATAATGATCGACTATTAAAAATAGTGATATGCAAAATAAAATATGCAAAAAATTAAGCCAAGGAAAATGAACTATAAAAACAAAGAAGGATTTAGTGGCCTATCAAATATGAATATATTAGATTAGATGAAAATTTGGTAGCCAAAAAATTCATTCTAGGAGAGGTAGACACTTAGGTTGGGTCCAAGCAGCCTAGAATATAGTCAAGTAAGCTCAAAATCTAAAATATATGAATACTAAATAAATATAGAAGGAAGAACCTGGAGAGACAGTAGTGCGGTTAGGAAATGTCATAAAAATAAAAAATATAGACAAGTGGACCAAGTGTGCAAAAATAGGTAAAATATGCTATAGAAAATGGACTTGTATCAAAATTGGGTGTTTACAATAAGTACATTCAATATATTAACATGGACCAATGATGGAGCATTCATGTCGATTTCAAGGAACAAAATGTTTTCTTCAAATTCTATTAGGTTTCACTTATTTTTTTAGTTTAAAATATATCACACATCAAAGTGCTGTATTATGTAGTGTTTTATCTTTTTTTATATTTAGTAGTCTGAACGTGGTAATTTTTTTTGTATAATCTATGTCTAAATTAAATAAATAAAAATGTAACTAGAAGAGTAAATAGATTTATTACACTTGATACTTATAGAAATTACCAATAGGAAAGGGTACTAATCTTGTTTTAGTTTATGAAAATGTGTAGTTGTTAACAATGCTTTGGAATGAGTCTATGATTTCTTGAAATAAGAAGTTAACTATCAAACTTTATTGGGATAGATTTGGTAATGCTTGGATGCCTATAATAATAAAAACCATCTGATCTCTACTAGATATGTCACTATGAAAAGTTTTAAACTATTCCATCATAAATTAATATGCCTAGATATAGATAGGTTATTTTGTAATCTTAGAGGTTTGGTCTAATACCCAAGTTAAAATTTATCTTCCTTCACTTTGAAACCCTAGCTCCAATTTTAACACTTTACCATAAAAATGGGTTATAAAGGATGGGTTGAGATGGCCCCAACCAAATCGTACTAAGTTGTTGAGAACTATGTATGTTTCATTACTCTGAAGAGGGCTCAAATCACTTATAGTTCTCCCACATAACTCAATGTGTGCTCAATTGATATATTATATGTAGTGCAATCATATGTATATTTAGACACTTGAAAACATGTGATTTTGACCTTGTAATAGTATTTAGACCTAGATTGATGGTTGTTATTTTGAGGGTTTTCATATTTGGATGTTTTAGGGTAGTGAATCAATAATTTGTGAATGCATTCCTCAATGTTTAAGTAATTATCTAGGTAGGCACTAGATAGATACTAGATAGGAATATGTTTAGGCTTGATATATTTAAATAATAGACTCTTTCAGTAATTTTATTTTGAACTAACATGTGAAACATGTGGGCTAACCTAAAGGAATCATTTTAATTAGGGAAAATACCTATTAAAGAGTGCATGTAAAGGTCTAGACAATCACACAACTTCGATAAATATATCCATATGAATATGGTCAGAGCCATCCATGAAAAAAAAATTATTTGGAGAATAGTGACATTCTAATTAGGATAATGAACTATTTAGGCACAAATTAGGGAGATCATGTATGTGTATGACAAAAATTAGAGAATATTGGGCTCATAATTATGTGAATGGATATGGAATAGTGTGAGCAAGAGTCATGTGTACACATAAGTAATTATAGGTGCTAAAATTTAATATTTATATCATTCAAGTGTTATAAATTTGACAAATATCAACCAGAGATCCACACTTTAGTTCTATACCTCCCTACTACTGAAAGGATCACATTTATCATCTAATTATGCCTAAATGATTATCTCTTAGTCTGATCCATATCATTATAATGACCTAGGTCTCTTTCACTTCATAAAAATCATAAAACATGATGATAATCCTTCATTATTAGCTTCATAATCATACCTAATTTTCTATCCCTCTAGAAATACTAGCCATAGAGGGATACTAATGTCGATGATGGCGTCTAATTTCCAAAACTCATCCAAATAGATTTTTTTTGAAACTTATGAGTCATCATATTTATCTTATTGAACCCTACATGAGATATTTTCAAAGTTGTGGTATAAATACAAGTCTAAGCCTTCTCATTCCTCATATAGAAAATACCAAGTAAGCACCTACCAAATCTCATTCAATCAATTTCACAATAGAGTTATTCTACCCTATTCATCCATATTTATCTATCATTCATAGGAGAAATCATACTAAACGTTTGAATCATGCAAATATTAGCTCATGAGTGACATTTTTAAAGTTACAAGATAGATCATTTCATGCATCTTCATATAGTATATTACACCCTTGTGTAGACACGCACTCACACATAGGAGATAACTACATAATTATGAGGCCCTCCTTAGAGTATTGTCTATGTAGGAATCACTCAATGATAAAAGGGTCATTGAGGTCAGCTTGACACTGTAATCCCACTAGCTTATTTTTAGAAAAAATCATTCTAAGGGTGAAGAAGGGTGAAGAGTTAGGGTTTGATCAATTAAAAAAGAGTGAAAACATGTATTCTATATTTGAATACATCAATAAAAATGTGAAAAAATCTTAGAATAATGAAGTTTGTCGCATTGAGATCCAATCATTATTCTATACTAGACACCTACATCACAATTAAATGCTATCATTGACTATAGTGTCCAGATCTGACGATAGTGCCCATAGCCACACAAGTATAATTTCCATTATCTAACAACTGATCCAAAATATTGATCCTAATACTTTCCACTTGTTTCTAGTCTAGATATAGTTTCACATAGTTAACCTAACTAAGTATCATTTATCTTTGGTATTGCAATTAGTTTAACATCTTTCAAATTTAACACATTTTGTATTTTAGCACATCTCAGTATTATAATTTAAAACATTCATTTATATGTGTTTTAAATTAATTATCCTACTATAGATTAGTTTATCACTCTTGTGCTTGAACTATTTATACATTATTAACCCTATCTACACTCATTTTTAATTTAGGGTTAAACATTTAGTGAAACTAACCTCTGTGTCTCCATATGCAAATCCTAGCTTGCCCTAGGTTATTTAGCCTCCTGAGGTCTTTTTAAAAAAAATATATTTATTCTATTATTTTTATGCAACCTAACCATAGCCCTATATTAGGAGATGTTTCTATTGATCACTTGGAGCTTCCTCTCTTACCACCTCAGATGTTCAAACCAATGAAGTATCAAATCCTATGCCTAATGAGAGTGCCAATGATGAAAATAAATAAAATGTTGAAGAATTAATCATGAAAATAATAAATATAATGTAAATAATAAACATGAACAAATAGATAAAGATCAAGTGTAAACTATTACTATGTTTCAAGAGTGTATTCATCAAAATCTTGAGGATCTTGATGAGATTCTCAAAACCATATTGGAAACTAAAAAAATAAAAGGTACAAATGACTTATCCCTCCCCTTGAGCACATCATTGATTCCTACATCTAGTGGGGGCATGGATTATGTTTTCAAACATTTTTCCCTGAGGACCAAAATCATATTGTTACATCTACCATGGAGCTAGTGAATTCTTCAACTCAAATACCAATTTTAATGCCTATATCAACTCGAACTATGTTTACATCCCCTATGGTGACTTCTCAACTATTTAATCTTAATCACATTGGGTATATAGTGAAAGATTTTCTCCAAGTTATAAAATCTTTGGAAGACAAGGTTACTAATATTTAACAAAATGATTTAAAGTCTCCTCATGCTATTGATTTAAAAAATGTGTTACATAATTATCTTGCACCTAAAATATCATTGCACTTTTTGCCATCTAGTTTTGTTTCACCAAATTTCACATTTCATGATATCAAGGGTGATCCTAAACATCATCCCTAATATTTATATGTTGCATGCCTTGATTATTCCCAATAATAATTTTTTACCAAATTATTTCCAAGAATCTTGAAGGACTATGATTTATGATGGTTCTATGATTTACCAATCCAATTAGTGAGAGAATTTAAACCTCTAATGGATCTATTTATAGAACATTTCTATATAAAAATCACTAAAATTATATCATATGCTTAAATTGTGAAGATCATATAAGCAACCGATGAAAGTATCAATGGAAATTTTTTGAGATATAAAATAATGTTGGCCAAAATGACAAATCTAATGGCAGATAAAGAACTACAAAAAATTTTCAAGAAAAGTTTTCTATCTTCATTAAATGAGTCCATTATTTTCAATAATTTAAAATATTTTTATGACTTATGCCATATTATTCAATATCTTGAAATGAATATTATTTCATTGAACAAGATTTAGTATGTAGTAAAAACACTGACTACATCTAATATCGAGTTTCATATCAAAACAAACTACAAAGTGAAACCTAGAGAACCTAAAAAAGAAGCAACCACAATGGTTAATGCAGTATCACATCAACCCAGTTGAATCATCTTATCTAATGTACCTAAGATATAATTTACATGATTACTTGAGTCTCCAATTTATTCACTTCAAAATATTGTGGAGTGTCATCTCATATCTCTCCCTCTTCTTATAGTAGTTGATATGAGTTGACCTCTACCCAAAAGATATAATGCTAATGCATATTATAATTATCACCATGGCCCTATGTATTCTATGAATAGATGTTATAACTTGAAGTACAAGATCTAAGATCTTATTGATGAAAAAAATATTACTTTTAATGATCTTCTAGAGGATTTAAGCTCACAACCTAGTGATGACTAGAATCATAAGTGTTAGGGTATGGAGCTAAAAGCTTCACCAAGGAGCACACTATAACAGTTTTAGGTCTACACAGACACCGGCGTCAGTCAGGAGCGATCGACGTCGGCCAGGTGCAGTTGCAGAGGCACCAGCGTCGGTAGTGGGTCGGCCGGCGGCGGTCACAGGCAAGCAGCAGGAACCGACATCGATTACCTATGCATCCAGAAAGCTATTTTCGAGGACAGAAGCGAGTGTTTGCATGATGAGTTTAAGTTGTAGTCTTAAGCTCGCGTCTCTATTATTAGCAATATTATTTTTAGATCCCTTGTTCAAGTGGCTTAACTATTTGTTGCAAGTGCATGCTCAAGTTTCCTAATTCTATATGTAGAATTAGATCTTATTAGCTTTGTGTGAATTATTATAGAATTGGTATGTTGAAGAACAATATAGAATTGAGTCAATCCAGGCTTGTTAGAGTTGATTGTTCTTGAGAGAGAGAGCTCTTGAGGAATAGAGATCTAGTGAGAGATCTATACATCTAGGAGAGGTGTGAAAGAAAGAAGTTTCTTCAATTGTATTCCTTTTGTAAAGAGTTTGTTAATACAAGTTCACAGGGTGGTTTCTTGTATCTCTTGTTCTTGCTGTTTATCATTCTAGTTACTTGTCTATCTGATTTATTTCCACGTTTATTGCTTTCACAAGTGTAATCTATTGTTGGTTGATCCCCAACAAGTGGTATCAGAGCTCAGGTTCACTAACAGGTGGTTCAGATCTGTGTAGTGTGTATTGATTACAGGTTCTCACAGGGGTTTCTACAGGGATTTCTGTTTGAGTGGGAGAAGCAATGGCAGATGAAAGTAAACTGAGAATGGAAAAGTTCAATGGCAAAAATTACCAACATTGGAGAATGCAGATAAAGGATTATCTGTATCAGAAAGATCTCTACTTACCGTTAGGTGGGGTGGCAAAAAAACCCAAAGACATGGAGGATGAAGAATGGGAAGTTCTTGACAGAAAGGCTCTGGGGTCTATAAGACTGAGTCTAGCATCCACTGTGATATCTAATTTATCACAGACAAAGTCTACGGTAGAGTTGATGACTACGTTAGCAAATTTGTATGAAAAACCCTCAGCTTCTAATAAGGTATATCTTATGAAGCAGTTATTTAATTTGCATATGAATGAAGGTGGATCTGTTTCTACTCATCTGAATGATTTCAATGGAATTGTGAATCAATTAAGTTCAGTCAATATAGTGTTTGATGATGAAATAAAAGCTCTTTTAATATTATGTTCTTTGCCTGAAAGCTAGCATGGCTTAGTAATGGCAGTAAGTAATACTACATCTGCATCAAATATTTTGAAAGTAGAGGATGTTGTTAGTGTTATCTTGAATGAGGAAATTCACAGGAAAAGCACAAAAGAGACATCTGGGAACGCGTTAAATTTTGAGAGCAGGGGGAGGCAGAAAGAGAAGAGCAAGAAAGGCAGATCAAGATCCAAGTCTAAGGGGAAAGGCAGATCTAAATCCAGAAATGGCAGAAGGCCACAATGCTGGAATTGCAGAAAAATGGGGCACATAAGCAGAGATTGTTGGTCAAAGCCTAAGGAGGACAATCAGCACGAAGGAAAGGAAGAAGCCAAGGTTGCAGGTATTGCACAAGATGCTTTAATTTTCTCTCTGCATAATAATATAGAATCTTGAGTGTTAGATTCTGGTGCATCTTTTCATGCTACCCCTAACAGGGAATATTTTAGTGACTATATCCATGGAGATTTTGGAATAGTGTATCTAGGGGATGATGAGCCCTGTAAAATAATTGGCAAAGGTAAAGTGCAGCTGAAGATGCAGAATAGAAACACATGGGTGTTGAGAGATGTGATGCATGTTCCTAGCTTGAAGAGAAATTTGATTTCTGCAGGAAAGTTAGGGGATGAGGGTTGTACAGTAACTCTCACAGCAGAATCTTGGAAGGTGACCAAGGGTGCACTTGTTATGGCCAGAGGTAAGAGAGAAGGTACTCTCTATTTGTGTAATTGTGTTACTAACAAATCTCCTTCTGTATTATCTACTTCAGATGTGGATGCTAAACTGGACACATGAGTGAGAAGGGGATGTCAATTCTTAAGTCCAAAGGTATGCTTTTAGATTTAAAAGGCATAGATCTAGAGTTTTGTGAGCACTGTGTATTTGGAAAATAGAAAAGGGTTAGTTTTCTCAAGATTGGGTCTATTAAGAAGAGGCATAAGTTGCATCTTGTTCACACATACGTGTGGGGACCGGCTCAGGTTGCTTCCATTAGAGGATCACAGAACTATGTATCTTTCATAGATGATGCTACAAGGAAGGTATGGATCTATTGTATTAGAAAAAAATCTGATGTATTTGAGACTTTTAAGATTTGGAAAGCTATGGTTGAGAATGAAACAGGTAAAAGATTGAAGTGCCTGAGATCTGACAATGGCGGTGAGTTCTGTAGTTATAAGTTCAGAGATTATTGTTATATGCATGGAATTCGCAGGCAAAGGACGGTTCCAAGGACACCTCAGCAGAATGGAATTGCTGAAAGGATGAATAGGACAATAATGGAGCGTGCAAGATGTATGAGATTGCATGCTGGTTTGCCCTTACAGTTTTGGGCACAAGTTATTGACACTGCAGTATACCTGATCAACAGAGGACCCTCCACAGCTCTGGATGGTGGTATTCCAGAAGAGGCATGGACAGGTAAAAAGGTAGATCTCTCATATCTCAAAGTTTTTGGTTGTGAAGCCTTTGTGCACATAGATAAGGAAAATAGAAAGAAGCTTGATGCTAAGTCTATGAGGTGCACGTTTATTGGCTATGGCTCAGATGATTTTGGTTATAGATTGTGGAATCTAGAAACTAAAAAAGTAATTAGGAGCCGTGATGTTGTTTTCAATGAAAGAGTGATGTATTGTGATCAGCTAAGGAAGCTGAATCAATCTGAGCAGAGCAATGGTGAATTGGACGAGGTGAAGGTCCAATATGAGCTCACGGGAAAAAGAAATAATCACTTGCAGGAAAACACAGAGACCGATGTTGACAGGTTAGGAACCGGCATCAGCAGTACAGAAACTGGCATCAGCCGTACAGAGACCGACGTCGACAGGACAGACATCGAGGTCGGTCAGACAGAACTGACGTCGGCTAGTAACAGGTCTAGAGGTGACTGAGGTCGATCACTGTCAGGGAATTTGGGTGGACAGCGTGTTGTGAACGAGTCTCAAACACCCATCAAGAGGTCAGAAAGGGTGAGTAAGCCTCCAATTAGATATTCTCATTATTTATTTTATCTATTGCTAACTGATGGTGGAAAACCAAAGAGTTTTGAAGAAGCAATACAGGTGGAGTCCAAGAGTCAGTGGGAGCGTGGCATGGTTGAGGAGTTGGAGTCCTTAAGAGAGAACCAAACATGGGATTTGGTTGAATTGTTAGTTGGTAAGAGAACACTCAAGAACAGATGGACCTACAGGTTGAAAGAAGGTGAGAATGGATAGATGAGATATAAGGCCAGATTGGTGGTAAAAGGATTTGCACAAAAGCCAGGTGTTGACTTTGGTGAGATTTTTTCTCCTGTTGTTAAAATGACTTCTATAAGGGTTGTATTGTCTTTGGTTGCTTTTGAGGATTTGCATCTTGAGCAGCTAGATGTTAAGACAACGTTTCTTCATGGAGATTTGGATGAGGAAATATATATGGAACAGCCAGAAGGATTTGAGGTCAAGGGTAAGGAGAAGTTTGTGTGCAGATTGAAGAAAAGCTTGTATGGCCTCAAACAAGCTCCTAGGCAATGGTATTTAAAATTTGATAGGTTTATGACTGAGCATGGCTACAGTAGGTGTCAATCTGACCATTGCATGTATTTCAAGAGATTTGATAACGATAGATATATTATTCTATTATTGTATGTAGATGATATGCTGGTTGCAGGATCTCACATGCAGGATATCTCTGAGCTTAAAGTGAAATTAGCTCAAACGTTTGCTATGAAGGATTTGGGAGCAACAAAGAAAATCCTTGGCATGAGCATTAAGAGAGACAGGAAAAATCATAGGTTGATATTGTCTCAAGAAGATTATGTGGACAAGGTGTTGAAACGGTTCAATATGCAGGATGCTAAACCGGTAAGCACACCTTTGGCTGGACATTTTAAGTTGAGTAAAGAACAATGTCCTAATTCATATGATGAGGTAGAGTACATGAGTAAGGTTCCATATTCTTCTGTAGTAGGGAGTTTGATGTATGCAATGGTGTGTACTAGACCGGATATTGCCCAAGCAGTGGGAGTGGTAAGTAAGTATATGGCTAATCCAGGTAAGGAACATTGGAAAGCAGTTCAGTGGATCCTTAGATATCTGAGAGGAACCAGCAGTAGGCACTTGTGCTATGGAGGTTTAGATACTTCTCTAAATGGTTATGTAGATTCAGATATGGCAGGTGATTTGAATGACAGGAGGAGCACTACAGGTTATGTTTTCACTGTAGGTGGAATGACGGTTAGCTGGATATCTAAGTTGCAGAAGGTTGTTGCCTTGTCAACTACAAAAGCAGAGTATATTGCAGCCACAGAGGCTAGCAAAGAGATGATATGGATGACACGGTTCATGGATGAGCTTGGTAGGGAGCATGAGAGTTGTAGATTGTACAGTGACAGTCAGAGTGCAATCCATTTGGCTAAGAATTCAGCCTTTCATTCAAGAACAAAGCACATACAGCTAAGGTACCATTTCATACGACAGGTATTGGAAGATGGTGAGTTAAAGCTGGAGAAGATCCATACGGATAGGAATCCTACTGATATGTTAACCAAGCCAGTTACAAAGGAGAAGTTGAATCTTCATTCAACTTCTGTTGGTCTTTATGATTGAGTTGAAGATAGAGGAGTTAGAAGATGTTGCTGTACAGGTACTGGTGCAGCTATTTATCTCCAAGTGGGAGATTGTTAGGGTATGGAGCTAAAAGCTTCACCAAGGAGCACACTATAATAGTTTTGGGTCTACAAAGACACCGGCATTGGTCAGGAGCGACCGACGTCGGCCAGGTGCAGTTGCAGAGGCACCAGCGTTGGTAGTGGGTCGGCTGGCGGCGATCATAAGCAAGCAGCAGGAACCGACGTCGGTTACCTATGCGTCCATAAAGCTATTTCCAAGGACAGAAGCGAGTGTTTGCATGATGAGTTTAAGTTGTATTCTTAAGCTCGCGTCTCTATTATTAGCAATATTATTTTTAGAGCCCTTGTTCAAGTGGCTTAACTGTTTGTTGCAAGTGCATGCTCAAGTTTCCTAATTCTATATGTAGAATTAGATCTTCTTAGCTTTGTGTGAATTATTGTAGAATTGGTATGTTGAAGAACAATACAGAATTGAATCAATCTAGGCTTGTTGGAGTTGATTGTTCTTGAGAGAGAGAGAGCTCTTGAGGAATAGAGATCTAGTGAGAGATCTATACATCTAGGAGAGGTGTGGAAGAAAGAAGTTTCTTCAATTGTATTCCTTTTGTAAAGAGTTTGTTAATACAAGTTTTCAGGGTGGTTTCTTATATCTCTTGTTCTTGCTGTTTATCATTCTAGTTACTTGTCTATCTGATTTATTTCCGCGTTTATTGCTTTCACAAGTGTAATCTATTGTTGGTTGATCCCCAACAATAAGATATTTAACAATCCTTTACAAGATCATTCTAAGAAATACCCATAAGTGAAAATTTCATAAAATATACATCCTCATCCATCACATTGTGGGTACCCATTAGATGGGATTATTATCACTTATACATGTACACTATCTCCTATGGTTTAGAGACCTTCTAATCCATTTGATGACATTGAAATAGTGGATGATGACTTTGATATTCATTTATTATTTATTTTAGCATACCTTGAACATTAGCCTATACATAGTGTTATGATTGAAAATGGTTCTATTGATAATGTATGTCCCATGACATTACTTACACATTTGGGATATACACATGATGATTTATACCCTTGGACTAAAATGATTAGTGTATTTAATGGGACATCACAACACGTCATTGGTGAGATTGATGTGCTTTTACAAGATGGTCCAACACATGTGGTTACAACATTTTTAGTTATGACATATATATGAGTCTTTGATATGTTATTGGGATGACCTTGGGTACATAAAATACATGCAATACCTTCCACAATACATGGGTGTATTAAATACATTCACACCAATAAGTTAGTCATGATTTCCACAAATCCATATGAACATCCATTTGAATAAGAGAACTTTATTATGAAATAAATTTTATAAAACCTACTAAATTTCATCCTCCATGAAAGGTTAAGAAACAAGAAATAATCTTTCCTAGGTAGGCCATACTTGAGATGCCTTTGCACCAAAGATATATAAAGGATTCCACAAAATTCTCATATACTCCTACACAACATATTTAGTTACATATAACAACTAAACATTTTATGATTATTACTAATCAAAATAAACCACACATAAATAAATTATGGGTTCAAAAAACCCTTAATCCTATTGTTCTTCATGGCCACAAAGTCCTATTATCCATACAAAAAGTACCACATATTATATAGATCTAGATATGACACCTATATATGCTCCTTGGAAATACCACCAGTTTGACATACCATATTCTGAGTTTGGAGATACTTACGATCATACCTTGGATGGGATCATAGGGTACCTTTTTATTTTCATATATTCCAAAATTACAAAAAATACGAAAAAATCAAATATTCAAAAAAATACAAAGACATTCAAATAATTTAAAAATACAAAAAATTATTCAACATTCCCTAATTTTATTAGCTCTTTGGCATGTATGTTGTTTGATTTAGGTTATTAGATATATTATCATGTAATTTATATACACACATGTTTAAAATATCTTTGAGTGTGATATGGACATACCCATACACATGATATATTCACTTACAAATGTTAAACCTCTTCTCTACCAGTGCTATATAGTACGTTGGGGGTGTTTCTTTGATCATGCTTGATACAAGTTACATATACTTTATGATAATTTATACATTATCATGTTTGAGATTATATACTAACACTTACACATGTCCATATACATGCTCATATCTTTCATAATATACTTGATATGTTATGTTATACAACATTTTTTGCTAACATTGAAATGCAGGGATTAATATGGTATACTTATGTTGGTTTCTTTGAATTCATCCATTCATATTTTCACTTCCTTGAGTGTATTTAATTTATTTATATTTTCTTTCTTTGTGGAACATTTTAATATGTTCCTTTCTTATTGGTCCCTAAGTCATTGCATGTAAAAGGGACATTTAAATATGCCATTCTATGTTACTCAAACATTTAAATATATCATTCCTTTTGATACTATGACATTTGAACATTCCCATTGTATGAGGTCTCCTTGGACCATTATTTTTCATTAAATTGAGTGATATTATGTGTGTAATTGATTATTTTCTAAACTTATACTATTACTCTCTAGACATTGCCATGATCCATGTTGTGTATCCTAAGACTTCATGTGATCACATACAATGAGTTTCATTGATATATATACTTAGACATGTTATCCATACAATTTACATGATTAATACATATATTATAAATCTACCTTATCCATTTGAGTTAAGGTAACTGCTGGATTATGTTTCCCCCACCTTAAAAGGTGGGGCATATTAGTCGGGGCATGTCATAGAAGTATGACCTCCACATTTTCACAATTTATAGATTTTAGTCGGGGTATGTCACAAATACATGACCTAATTTCTTAGTATCTCTAGATTTTAGTGGGGGAATGTCATAAAGACATGACCTGCACACTTGCATGATCTCCAGTTTAGTTTCATGATTCAGATATACACTTGGGTCAAATTGTTATACATTACACCTATTTTGCACAGAATTGAAAAAAAGTTTTTCATCTTTATGACACATATATTATATATGATATATATTATAGGTGTATATGCCATGCTATTTCACCAAAAATTATAAAATTTACCAATAATACTATTCACCAAGACACACCAATTACACTAGGAAGTACTGTTATCAAACCTTTTGTGTCTATAATAGTTGGTTATTTTTATAGGTTGAAGTGATTAAATCATTCAACATCAATATATTTATAGGTTGGAATGATTAAATCATAAAATCTCACCATATTTATAGGATGAGTTGATTAAATCACTTACCCTCTCCAAATTACATATCCACACTTGAGTTGTGCAAGTGAGATTTAGTGATCTCAATAGTCATGCCACAAATCATCCTTACAATTAATTTGGGGAGTCATACTTTCCAATATCCCTCTTCAATTATCCATGGTTCAATGTTTAACCTCTTCCAACTCTAATTATTGATAAGGAAACATCTTTACCAACACTAAGCATCAAGATGCAATATGGTTGCATCAACACACATGTGTACTCCTTCCTTGCTCTCTTTCTTTTTAAGCATTTAAATGATTTCAAATTTCAAATTATATTTAATAATTTATATTGTAACATGATTTTGGTTATAATTCATACACCATAAAAGCACTCAAAGTGAGCTCAAACAAATGCAAGGTGTGTTGTGCACACCTAGGCATACATTTATTTACTTTAAACTAATAGTTTCTTCCTTATTCATTAATAAATTAATGTGAGGGGGGAATGTAGATACTAAAATTGAATATTTATAACAACTCAATATTGTATATTTGACAAATATTAGTCAGGGCCCTATCCTTTAGTTATATACCTCTTTAATACTAAAAGGCTTGCATTCACCATCTCAATGTGCCTAAATACGTATCTATTAGTACAATACATATCATTTTAATGACTCAAGTCTCTTGCACTACACATAAAACTTGATGATAACCATTCAATATTAGTTTTAGATTCATACCTATTTTCTAGCCCTCTAGACACTACTAACCATAGAGGGATAATACGATTGATGATAGTGTCCAAATCTTTACTTAGTATACAATTTACAAAATTCATCTAAATTAAAAATGATTTGAAACCTATGGGTTGGTCTATTTATCTTATTGAACCCTACCATGAGATATTTTAAAAAAGTGTGGTATAAATATTACTGTAAGCCTTCTCATTCCTCATCTAGTAAATACCAATGAAATACCTACCAAGGGTAATTCAAATCAATTGTACAACTAAGTTATTCAACCATATCCATCCCTATTTCTCAATAAATTATAAGAATAGTCATATAAAAGGTTTGAAGCATTCAAATAATAGTGCATGAGTGATATTTATCAAGTTAGAAGCTAGATCACTACATACATATACATATAGTGTATTACACCATTGTGCACATATAATCCCACATATGTAGGAAAAATACATAAGTCTAAGAACCTCCTGAGAATATTGTCTATGTAGGTAGTGCTTAGAGATATAGGGGTTGTTGAGGTCAACTTAACACCATTTTTTTCAAAACTCATTTTAAGGGTGAATAACTAGGGTATAATTAATTAGTAAAGAGTGACAACTTGTATTCTAGATCTGAATATATTATTAGAAAGGCAATAAAAAACATAGAATAATGAAGTTGGTTTCATTGAGATCCAATCATTATTTCATATTGGACACCTACATCATAATCATACACTAGCATCGATGGTAGTTTCTAGATCTGATGGTAGTGTCCATAGCTATAAAACTAAAATTTATAGAAACTGAAGACTAATTTTGAATACTATTCCTGCATAGTCTAGATCTACTTGTGCACAATAATCCCAGCTAAATATCATTTCTCTTTAGTATTCCAATTAGTTAAACATATTTTAAATTTGGTACTTTCTATATTTTAACATATCTCAATATTGTAATTTAGAATATTAATTTATCTGAGTTTGATATTGATTGGCCCACTATAGATTAGTTTATCACCTTGTGTTTTAACTATATATATATATATATATATTCTTAACCCTATCTCCACTCATTTTCAATTTAGGGTTAAACAATCATGTATGTTAAGGATTGGTCAAAACTAACATTTTCAAGTTTCTAATACCAAATTTAAGTTTCTACATTTTCCTCCATTTTATTATAGTATTAAACGTGCTAAAGTAAAAGGATAAAGTAAGAATTTGGTACCTGAGTGTAAGTGTAGTTGGTGTCTTTAAGTATGTCTTGAGTATTGAGCTTACTCTATGAAAAATTATAATGAAACATAAAACAATTGATGCCTACTTATGATAGAAATTTCAAAGTAATCATTGAGCTTATTTGAAATTTAAAAAATAAAGAATGAATACACTTTAAGTATATAAATTGAGTTTCCCTCTAGAGTCATTAGATAACATGATGATTATGGTTGAAGGAGATATCAAAGTTAAAAATATGGGTCAAAAATAACATGATATAAATCTCATTAGAAATGGAGAAGAGCTTATAAATTAAGTCACATAGAACTCAACCACACTATTCATTATAATTTTTTGAGAATATAACCCAAAACAAGTTCTAATAAATTTGAGTAAGTCCAAGTATGCCTTACTACACCTAAGTAAGTCTAAGTAATTTTGAATCATCCACTACACATAGATTTTAGATTCAATATGAGTATACCTGAGTACACATAAATAAGTTTGATTAATTACAATGACATATATTCCATTCAATCTATGTAACCATGAGTAATACTAAGTAAACTTGAGTAAATTTGAATAATAGAATGACATAATTCATCTCTCAGTTTGATAACTTGTGCATTCAAAGTCATATAACTTGTAACATAATATCATAATATATATGAATTATCCCTCATAATCCTAGAGAATGTCCCATGTATGCCTTCTATATGCCCCCAATATAAGTTAATATGTGTTAATCTATAATAATTTATGTCAATATATAATAATATGTGTCAATCTATAAAATTTTGTGCCTAGATTCTGAATTATTTGTTTGTGAATGCTTGAGTCTTTAAGACAAGCCAATGTATATGCCCCCATTTTAAGGCAAGGGATGTAGCCTAGGAATTAATCATATTAAAATAAAATATTTATAAGCATCATGGTATATACAAAAATATCTAACCATGTAAATCATGTGCTAGCTTGACTAAATTATGTCATCATAAAAATATTAGATCATCTCAACATATACAAAGCATGTATCCTAAGGAATAAAAGTTTCATGTTAAGTAGATATAGCAATGAAGCACATAATAATAGTCATCATAGTAATGATCATTTATATACTGAATAATAATCACATAAAATATGCATGATATGTAGCATGACATCACACACAAGTGTAAAATTACATGATGTAGATCGTGATATCACAAGATCAAAAAAAAATCCCTATATGTATCCACATAGGGTCACACACAATGTCATGGACATAAAAAAAATTAATCATATAAAATCACATGATAACACATAATGTCATACAAAATAAGATTTCACATGGAGATAGATTCAAACATAAAATTAGTCACACAATGAACATCTAATGTCACACATAATCATAGATAAAAATTCAAACATAAAATGAGTCACATAATGAACACATAATGTCAAGTAGAGTAAGATTTGAACATAAAAGGATTTACACAATGAAAACCCAATGTTTCACAGAGAAAGAGTCAAACATAAAATGAGTTATGCAATGAACACCCAATGTCACACATAGCCACAAAGAAATATTCATAAAGGGACAAAGTGACATGATGTAATACACAACCAAGGATCAAACCATGTAACACACAACATCATCAATCATGATTAGAATAATCAAGGCTAATCTACACTATAAATTCATGTCATCATCACACATAATAAAATATAATATCTGTATAATATATCACTTTATGTAGTATACACAAAATATTTTCTCGTGTAATCAATGTAAGTTTCTCAATATGATCATCTTTCATATCTTGTATCTTATGTCACAAAGCAATGAATTTACTGGTTGAATTTCCTACATGTCTATGATTATCACAATATGATTCACTTATAAATCCCTTAGATGGTGCCCTATTCATATCATCCTATTTTGGAGATGGAGAGAAATGAGATTGAGTCAAGTAACATGTGTAATATCTTTTGATGGGATTAAGATAATCGTGTAAACTTTCTCTTTTGTGGGGTTGATAAGACAATCTAATTAGTAGATTGTGATATTATATAATTTTTTAGTTTTACCTCATCCTTAATATGGATAATTTATAACTGTATTACTAAAATCATGACTTGATTTTTAAGATTTTGAATGTGTCATTGTAATGCCCAATAATTTTCTATGTGATGTATAACTATTATATGGCAAGAAGAATATGGTATTCCTTTTTATACTATAATTGGTCATGTTCTCTATGTTGAGTAGTAAGTAGAGAAATCAAATGCTTATCAAGTAACATCCATATTATAGTTTGTGGTTTATCTTGTGCCTTTGTAATCTACAATCCTATAGTTGGTTCCATATTCATAAGCTCTACATTATTTATCGAATCTATCACGAATGCTTGTGTTCACCCATGATACATCATACAATGTGTTATGCCTCTTGTTCTCTAGTTATGCTGGATTGACAAATAATTACTTCAATGGATTAATTTTCATTGAGGTATCTTATCATAAATTATTTTTTTAATAAGTAATTTCATTTGTATCCTTATGATTATTTGGAAGGGTTGCCTTTCCTTTATCCAATATAGCATTGCTTACTATCTCAAAGTCATATCTATACTCTCCTTGACCAATAGGTGTAAAATTTAGATGAGATAAATACTCATGTATGTGTGTTTATATCAATATAATTATATAATTATAGTCACTATCATCTTCTTATTTGAATATTTGATTTGGATCCTATGAATTGAATAATAAAGGAAAATCTTGTATTTTCTCCTTTTTTGTGTCTTTTTGGTATCTAGAGTTGGCTATTTTTAATTAGATTTGATTGACTCAAAAATTTCATATGTATGTATCCTTTATGGTTGTATGAGATATGATAGATGTTTTATGGTAAACTAAAAAGCATCAGATTATGGACTACATTCATCACTAGTTTATAGTAACTTGTAATACTTGAAAGGTTTACTATCCACCAGACATGTGTACAAACATTTGGCATAGATAAAATTTATACACTAATGAAAATTAGATGGTATAGATTATATTTCATTGATCCATGGTATACACAAGAGTAGGTTATAACTTTAGTTATTTGGCATCACATGAAACATAATAGATAGTGTCTTAGGGCCTACTATGATATCCATATTAATTGATCATAACACTTGGTGAGGAACATTATCGAAGCCTCTAATGTTCTTATCTAATTTTTGAATACATTCCATATTAACACCCATGTTTTTAAAAATGTGATGTTGCATATATTCAATATTGACCCACTATCTATCAAGACATATTTGAATCCCTTATTTAAGATTTTGTCTTGGATAAAAATGAGATATTTTGATATGGTATGTTGAATAGGTAGTTATTCATTCTCAAAATATTGAATGTTTTCACTATTATTTAATTTAGAGATAATGGATGTAAAGTAGGCTTGTTATACATCATTCAATATAGCTATGTATACAATGTGAATATAGGATATCCTTGTTGATAGTTGACCTCTTAAGTAGATCTAATATAAATATCTTAGCTTGGCTATTTTTAAGTTGATCAATGATGGAATATCCTTTATTTGTATTAGTTGGAATTATGGGAGGTGGAGGACAATGAGAAGGGATATTCTTACTACCTCAATTTTGTCACACATGTTTGGGAACCTGTATGCACCCAAAAATTAAATGGTGCAACATTTATAAAAAAACCCAATGATGATGTAAGGACCTATACCTAAATATGCTTAAATTGGGTTCTTTATTTTTTGTTAGTTTTTAAATCCTTCTTGGACTTGTGCTTGCCAAGATTTTATTTTCTTAGTTATTTGCCTTCACCTTTAAAAAAATGCTAGCATGGTGTCAGAACTTTCACGATAAAAACATAAATGTCATGATGGTTTCATAAACTACCATGGTAGAAGAGTAACCATTATGGTGGTTCTAATTTTAATCATTTTGGAAATGGTATCCAAGGTAGTGGTTTCAAAATATGCTATAATGGTTCCATTTCCACCACCTACAGGAAATGACATTTCCATCACCAATTGTGCATTTTTAAAATTAGCCTCTAAGTCTTTAGTTTTCACATATTTTCAAACTTTATCTTATGTTTTTTGGTTGTTTTATCTTATTTGCATCTTATAGATATCCAAACTCATCCATAAATTTATGTTTATGAATATTTATCACTTCTAATTAAATCCAAGCTTTAATTAACTCCCATATGCAACCTCCTTTCTTCTCTTAAAAGTATATATTTTTATTTAGGCTTTTGGATTTGAAATTTGCATTATAAATTAGAGATTTAAAGTTTTATATAGAGATATAACATACTTGATTTGAGTTTTGGAAATTTTTTGCTTTGATTTGTGATCATCTTCATGTCATTCTACATAAACTTTGAGAGGGGAACTCACATAATCAACAACTAGTTCTTTGTCTTTGTGGATTAGTCCAACCACTATTTAACTACTCCTTTCTTCAAGATTGTATTCTTATTTATTTATTTTCTATCAAACTCTTGTCTAATATTTCTAAGGGTTGTTATTGAGAAAAATATAATATATAATACCTGAGGATAGTTTACTTATAACAACAAAATATCTCTACGTTCACTTGGTCTTCACATTAATTAAGTTGGAGGTTTTATTTTCAATTTTGTTTTATTTATTAGATTAGATTATATTAGTTTATATTCATATTCAAAAAAATTAAAAGAAAAAGAAAATAAACCCTTCTCCTATATTTCTTTTGCATAAAAAATAGAGTTTATATCTTTTAACTCTGATAGCATGTAGGAGATTTTAGAGAATGGTAGTCTTGCGTAAAATCTAGGGTAGATTAATCTAATAAAATCAAAAAAATAGGTACAACTAATGATTTTTTTTTCAATTTTACATTTAAAAGCATACACTCACATACACACACACCCCAAAGCCTAGAAAACCTAGAAAATTCTACACTTGCATGTTAGATTTAGCTTCTTTTTTTCATTTTCACTTTTTCATTTCCATATTACCAACATTTAATTTTAACATGTAGTTTAATTTCATTTATTCTCAAAACCATTGTCAAAATGAGTAGAAGTAAAAAAATGTTTCAAAACAAGACTCATCAATATGAGTACTATCCAAAACCTTATTTATAACTTTCCAAATAATACATACAATATTTATAACACATTCACACTAAGATATATGCTTAAGCATATTTAAACCAATCTTGATTTACCATCGGATGATGCTTCTTGAGTTGCCTTATCTACATAGAGTAAGTTCTTTTCCTAGAGTGTTGACTCTTTTTCTAATAGGTACCTTTCAATTTAGTAACCTTCGAATCTAAATCTTCCATTCCCCTTTCATTTATCCTTGGGTATAACCTTGTCCTATCTCATTAGGCTACCCATATTATCATATTTTCATAAGTTATATAAACCAAACCTTAAGAATTCGAGTGCATAAGGTTGGGTGTCACTTTTTATGTGTAAATAACCCTACCTCTTCTAGTTGTAATAGCTTGGATCATGGAATATAATATAAACCTCAGGTAAATGATGGGGGTGGGATGGTAGATAACATGACCTTAGGGTCTATGGAGAATAAGGACAAAATGAATCATACATTCTTTCTAATGTCTAGTAGTAATAACTAGAAGCATCTCATATTGGATATTTAGATAATAGGAGTTACTAAGGAGAGCTAATGATTCATCATCATCAATTTCAACCTTATTTTTTTGTACATGAATTTAACCCATTTCATTAAAAGGTTGTGAGATATATTTCATATTTTAGGAAAGAAACATTTAATTATGATAATCATAGATTGAATTAAAAAATGTAAACTATGCATATCCATTATAACCATGAAAAAATGCCCAAAATAAATAACTGACCAGCCCAAGAAAATTGTAAGGATTTTTTAGGAAAAAATAGATTTGTGCTAAATTTTAGTGGATAAATAAAAACTATAATGTGTTTCAAAAAAATATTTTTCTTTTGATCTCTAGGTTGAATTTGTTAAAAATAGTAAAAAGCTAATTTTGGAAAACCTATACATAATGTTTACGGATAAAAAAGTTTCGATCCAATATGTATGACTAAGAAAAACCTCTAGGATTTTTGAAAATAAGTTTTTTTTAAAATCATATATCAACCAAACATGTATAAAGTTATGTCACAACCGTAATATAGGAAGTCCTAATAGGATAATAAACATGAAACCCCAGGGAAAAAGAGATAATTTTTAGATATGTGTATATGATATGTGGAACTCAAAAATAAAGTCTAAAGTAGTAACACATAAATATGAAACCCTTAAAAAGGTATAATGAAACACCATGGGAATCATAAGGTTTTCCATGCTTGAAGGAATTAAGGGTTCACTGATATGTTTTAACTTATTTTGAATTTAGTGGTCTAAACACTAATTTTTTTTTGAATAATTCAAATTGTATAATCTAAGTCTAAATTAAGTAGATCTAAGTGTAACTAGTAGAGTAAAATATCTTCATTACATTTTATACTTATATAAATGACCAATAGAATAGATTAATTGTATTTTTTTAGTTTTAGTCTAGTCTATGATAGTGTAAAATCATCAATAGTGATTTCGAGTGGGTCTATGGTAGCTGGAATTAAGAAACTAGATTTTAGAACCTACTAGAATAGATTTGATAAAGCATATATGTATGTGATAACCAAAATAGCCTAATCTTTATTAGATATGTCCTTATGAAAATGTTGAATTATTGCATCATAGATCATTGTGCCTATATGTAGATAGGTATTATGTATGATCTCTGAGGTTTAGTCTCATGTGCAGGTTTAGATCCATATTATTTCACCTTGAAACCCTAGCTCCACTTTCGACACTTTTTCCACCTTTAAAAATGAGTTAAAAATGATGGGTTGAGATAACCATAACCACCCCCATTAAGTGTGTGAGTATTTCCTACATTATAATAATATGAATAAGGTCCAAACCACATGTAGTTCTCCCACGTTACTAAGTGTGTGCTCAAAAATGATATACAAGTATGCAATGCAATCTTGTGTGGCTTTCAACACTTGACTACCTATGATTTTGACCTTGAAATAGTATTTAGACTTGGCATGAAGGCTATTATTTTGTGGGTTTGTATTTTTGATGCTTTAAGGTAATGTCTCAATGATGTGAAAATGTATTCCTTAGTGTGCAAGTACTTTTTTAGGTAGGTCTTAGATATATGCTAGATTAAAAAGGTTTAGGCTTAATATGTTTACATAGCTAACTATTTAGGTAATTTCCATCCGAATTGACAAGAGAAACATGCAGGAAAGAGTTTAAATTTGAGAAAATATCTGTTAAAGAGCATGAAAAAGGGTTTGGATAAGGTAGACATCTTCATTAACTAGATCCATCTAACTTGAATAGAGCCATCTAGGAAATAGGAAATAATGTCATGGAAAATAGTGATAGCCTGATTAAATGAATTGTTTAGGCACAAACTAAGGATATCATCTATGTGTATGAAAACAAATTAGGAAGGCTGGTCTCACAAGTAAGTGAATAGCTAGAAACTACTGTAAGAGTCATATGTGTATGCACAAGTCATGTATGCTAAATATTGGTAAAATTTACATTTTAAAGTGTCTAATACAAAAATTAAGTGTCTAAATTAGACCCCTAATTTTTATATAAGGCATGTAATTATAATATCATTATTATGTTTTTCTATATATGGATCATTAGTTCAATTTAGTCTCTTATTGGAACATTTACCTTTAGTTTGGCCTCATATTACCTTCACATATCATCTTAATTTATTGAATATTTCTTGATCTATCATTTGTTTGTGGTGAGTTCTATTGTGGTGTCCTACAACTCATCTAAATCTCTATTTTAGTGTTTTTCTATCTCGACTATTTTTGGAGCATCCAAAAATTGGTCTATACCTTTCTTTGAATAATTTAAAAGTGGCTAGGTTAGTTGTGGGGCCATTAGCCCTTCTCATTTTTGTTTCATTGTACTTGATTATTGGTTTTCCCACTTTGATGTGGTCAAATTACATACTAATAGGTCCTAATTTGAATTTAAGAGGTATATATACATAAGCACCTTAATGAATTTAATAACAAATATCATAATACATTATTGAATTATCAAATTACGTCAAGGATGACATCTAGAATTCAATATTATTTATTTCCTTTACTACATAAGTTTACCAAAATAGGGCTTGAGTGAAAGAGTATATAGTTTCATTGGGTGAGAGGAGGAGGCTTACATCACTCATTTGGATGGGTCACTTAAATGCACTATAACTAATTTTAACCCTAATTCTTAGATTGATCTGTAGAGTAAGCCACACTCCATGGGTCTGGGCTAATAACTTTGCATATTTCATTTCATCCTTGATGGATTGTTAGGTATTGAGGCTAGATGGATTACATCAAAGGTGAGACATTTTTTGACATCTATGCAAACTTATCCACATATATGAAAGAGGTTTTTACACATACACTACTGAAGGAGGGTTCTAGGAAGTTTTAGACTTGAGAGACATATAGAAACATTTTTGGATAAGGTTGGCCACTTTCAGATGAATTGTCATTTTTGGAGGAGTTTGAAACTGGTCTGACCCTTTTTAAAATAATAAGAAACTAGTCATTGCCACTATTTTTGTTTACTCTTTGGATTTTATTTTGTAGTATTTCAAGACCTTATTTTTAATGTATTCAACCATTATAAAGATCTAGGTAAGTAAAAACCAAGTATTTATCTATCACTTCTCATCTCTTTCATTTATCTTTATCATTTTATGTTTGATATAGTTTCATTCTCCTTGTTTTTGCCCTAGTTATGTCACATGTAATGTATATAATTGTAATCTATTTTATTTACCTAGTGTTAAGTATTATTGTGGTTGGTGTAGTGTTTTCAACACTTTCATACCCTCTTTGGTAGAAAAATATCATGTAAATCATATTTACATGCATATTTTTTAAATACAAATTTGATGTATTTATTGTATCTTGAAATTAATTTTAAGTTATCATTTATCATATTATGTTGATGTAGGCTAACTACTATTTCTCTTTCTAAGGTGTGGGATAAGTATTTTCCAATTAATTTCAATAGGGGGAACATAATAAAGGAGAGGAGAGTATATGGGAGACATGCAATTCAAAGAAACTTGAATGATAATATAGACATACCAATTAGTTGTGGTATAGTGTTATTATCATGACTCATATGTTTTTTTTATTACTCATGTATTTATTATAGGGTTGCACTTGTGTTAATATTTATATTGATATATGTAATTAATGTCTTGGTGCTTATTTTTCACTTATATTCATATAGGTGTGTTTTTACATCCTTGTTATTTATGTTTGGCTATGCTAATCAAGGTCCTTATTGATCATATGATATTATACCTATTTAACCCTTGTGAGAGACTTGCAACATTAACCTTATGATGTTTTTAACCTATGCACCTCAATTGAATTATATATGTTTCTAAGGTATCTAAGTGATATTTCATTAAATACTTGTTAGGATTTTGTTTTAGAGATTATATATAGTGGTAAACCACTTAACTATCTTGATACCATTTTTTATTTTGATAAAAACTATTTAGGAATCTTGGTGTGTATAGAACTTTAGCTCAACCTTAGCTATATTTTGATAAGATGATCATCACAAGGACTTATGCATATTTTAGAGGGAAAAATCCTCAAGTGACTATTAGAAGTAAAAGACTCACCCATCTTCATGTTCCCTTTTTTAGGATGGCATGCCAACAAAGGCAGGGCATAATTTTAATTCCAAAATTTGGGGATTTGTTGCTAATTTGTCTTTAAATATAATAATGACAATGAAAAATATATGAAGAAGTGTTTTTGAACCATTAGGGAACATCTATTAGCTATGTTTAGTAAGAATTTATGGAAAAATTTATATGAAGAAGCCATTTATCTAATAAGATATTACAATATTGGGATCTTTCTTGGGATTTGAATATTGGTGTTAAGGCATTAAAATGGCATGAAAGAATTTTATCCTAAATATATTGTTAAACTATTTGAAAAACATTTTTTTTTAAGGTATAGAGATTAAGAGTGGGAGATTGAGGATGGATCCATGTGTTTTTGCTTGCACAACAGGCCCTAATTCTTACAAGAATTAGGTAACCTTTCTTTTTTTGCCTTTTACTCTACTCTCGATTATGCTCATTGTTTATTAGTCTCAATACCACAAGTTTTCTTGGTGTATTATCTCAATTTTCATGTCAAACCAAGACTAAAAACTAACACCATTGGAAATACCATGTTTGTATGAGTCAAATTTATATTTTACACTTAGCATAAAAGTGGAGTTATGAACTCCCAATTTGCATTTGAAGCATGATTATCTCATCTCTCTTAACTCTCTTAGCCTGATATATGGGATTGAATCTATATTATGACCTTTAAGATCCTAAAACTTATCCCATTGTGATGACCAAATTTGAATGGTAAATTTTTATATATAACACTTGGACCTAAAATGGAGTTTTGTTACACTTGCACTCACATGACATTTTTGCCTACCAGCTCTCATAGCTCCCTATAAATGATTCAGTGGGTCTATTTTATTTACATACCTATTAAAAATATAATACCTATCTCATCCTCTCTATCTTTCTTGTGTGGTTAAGTTTCATGTTTTTCTCTTTGAGCAAAAATGCATTTTAAAGGCCCTTATCCCACTTATGGGGTCTCATGAAAAGGCATTTCTTAGTTTATCTGGGTCTCTTTGTTTTCTTTGATAAGTAGTTTTGATTTAAATTCCATTTTAGCCTTTGTAACTAGCTTCATATTTTTATTTGGGCCCATTCAAACAAGTTTGGTGTTTTACACTTCTCTCCAAAATGACTTATGGGCCTCCATTTTGCACTCACGAGATCTCGCTCCTTTAGGTAATAATCTTGTAAAAATATCCATTTAGGTATTATTTATTCATATATATTGGTCTAGTTATAATCATGCCTTCTATATTTGAATAAGTCTTGTCTAAGTTGAGTTTTGGCTCACATACCCAACTGGGCTTCTAAAGCTCGATTAGGTCTCAAACATCCTTCATTGATATTTATTTTGCTTTTCAGAGTCAAAAATTTGATTGGGTCAGTGAATAATTTTTAGGGTATTTTTTAGATTTTTATTGCATTTTTACTAAAGGGGAGATAGTAATTACAATATGGGGTGGGAGTCCTAGATAGGTCAGGACCTCCCCACCCCCTACCTTCATTTCAAATTATAGTTGTATTTGGGGGTGTGACTCTTGACTAGGTTAGGAGCTCCCTCGGTGAGTGTCTTTAATGTTAGTTAAGGGAAAATCACTAACTAGGTTGGGGACCCCCTGAGTCATATTCTTTTCCATGTGGGATTCAAACCCCTCATTTCCCCAAAGGCACATTATCATTGATATTTTGATAGCCTAGAATCATGATCAGGATTATATCCCCAAACTCCTTGGTGACTTCACCTATGGGATTTTGAAGCCCTAAAACCTAACAAAAATCCCTCAATCCATCTGCCTACCCAAAAAATCAATTAAAAAGTGGTATTTCAAATAAAAAATCCCACCAATTTTTTAACCAAGTATGCTAAGTGTTATTCGGCATTGCTAACCATGATTAGGTTTGTATGCCATTCAAGCTTTATTTTTAGTGTTGTTTGGTAGTTAAAATCTTGACTAGATCACTATGAGTAGTATTTGAAAATTAAAACCCTATGACTATGAAAAGATTGAATAGGCCCTTTTTGAGGTTTTTTGTCTTTTTTCTCATATCTTGAGCATACAATATCAATTTTTTGATTTGTTTATTGTGCCAGAATCATGACTCTATTACAATCACTTTGATAATTTCAATTTTCTCTATGGAGAATGTTATTCACATTTTTGTGTCAATTTTAAGGTTCATGTTTTTAATTGGAAAAATTTAACTTGTTTTTGGTTTTTTCTTTAGGAATGAACAATAAAAATGGTTATTTAAATGGGGAAGAGGAAACTGGGTACATTGATGATGATTATTGGGTGTTTTGGAGGGAAATTCCTCTCCCTTGAAAGCCCAAACTTCTATATATTGCCTCTTTCCCATTGAAAAAGGGTTGACTCTTTTTTCTCTAAAAAAGGGACATTAAACTAGTTAATTTATTTCTACATTTTGTTTATTTTTCTTCCCTCTTTTATTACCTTGGGGAGATGTTATTAAAATTCATATTGAAATGATCATTGCAACTCTATTGTGCTATCAAGCAAACATTATATTCAATATATAAAAGTTATGGATGATTTGTTTTACATTTACATATGCATGTAATACGGTGGTGCTATAATATTTTCTCCTAGATCTTCAATCCCTAGACTCTTGGATTGGGTCCATCAGTGGTTATGTGTATGCTGGCCAAGCAGGAAACCAATTTTGTGGGTTGTATTCAATTGGAGGATTCCATATTTGGCTCCATTTTCCTCTAGGCTTTTTCTCTCTTTTCCCTTTTCCCTTTTTTATTTTCTTTATCAGTTATTAGTCTAGGATTTGAATGTACACAATCTATTTTTATCATCATATTTTTATTAAAAGTATTTTCATTACATAAATGCATTGTTGAACACGTCTAATGGAATGAATGAATGAGTGAATAAATTAGTTACACAAACATTTAATGAAACCTTAAACATGTTGATTTGTAATTGGGAAAAACACAAAAAGACTAATTGTTTATCTTTTTTAGTACCTATACAAAACCCATATCAAAATGAAACATAAAACACACATTCTATTTTTACATTGTTTAAGTACCCAACACCTGCTACAATGAAGTTTGAAGTATGAAGGTTGAACCAACAAAGGCCCCTTGAATTGGAATGGCCACAATAAGCCATTGAGTGAAGATCAATGTACCTAAACTAGGTAGATACAAACCTTGGGTAGATTCCTTAGAATCTCCTTTCAAATGAGGCTAGTCATGAGATGAGTGTAGTTGTTATTGGCCATGCTAATTTGACCATAAATTTTTTTGGCACTAGGAGGGTTGAGAACTATATGAAAACATAAAACTAAAATTTTAATGGAAATTTTTAACTTGAACATTTTAGTGGATTTACCCAAGTGATTTCCCAAGTTCTAATATGGGGAAACTAAATTTTAGACCCACTTATGGCTTTTCCCTAGTTAGGTGGAGGTGGTTGCCATATGAACATTCTACGACCCAATCATGACCTGCCCAAAGATCTTGATGAATTCTATTGAAAATATACACATGGTGGGATTTAGATGACATAAGAACATATTTAGGCATTCAAGGATGCCATAATCAAGTCTCAAGTCCAACATGAAGATGTTTCCTATGGTTTTTTTCCTTACTCTCTTAACAAGAAAGCATATAGTTGGTACCTCAGTGTGCTAGATGGATGCATTACCTTGTGGGCAATATTATAAAACTTGTTTATCAACCATTTTAGTGTTCCCATTGACCATGCTGCCATGTATTATCAATTTTCTATAGCTTATAGGGATCTTAGTGAATCTATTAGCGTACTCAATGTTCACTTTCACAAGTTATAAAGGAGGTTGAAAGACCCATTCCTAAAAACAATAGTGGTGGCTATTGAAGTTAATCTCAAAAATTTAGATCCCCTAATTTCTATGATTATTTAGAGGACTTCATTCACTCTCACATCCTTGACATTGACTTACCAAGAGGCTTTCACAATTGAACAATAATCAATGCCATATAGCTATTATGTGGACCCATTTTATTCACTTGGACAACCAGGTGTTTACACCCAAAATCCCTCGATTCACCTACCTTTAAGTCAACCAATAGGCTAGTTTGAGCTTTACAACAAAGCATTGCTTCAATCCTACAATCAGTCAAACCTCCCTGTGAATAAGGAGAACCCTACTATTGTTTTTAGTTCATGCATTCATGATAATTTGGCATATGAACAACAATTTATTTTCCCCATGTTTTAGTGATTAAGCATCTTTCAATGCTTTTTATAATCCAATTCCATTTATTTTAGGAGATTACCCACAAGAAATACCCGAACTAGCCTATGAGACCATGTGTCAAGGTTCATAAACTGGTGCCTATGGACATAGATATGATACAAATGTTAAAAAAGTCTTATTGATCAATAATACACCTTTTTAAAAGAAAGAATTGGTTCAAAAAATTAGTTATGAAGATGAGTTTGATGAAAAAGAAGCAATAGTTGTTTTAGGAAACCTATTGGCTAAAAATTAGAATGAATATGAGCTTCTCACACAAAATGAAGATTTAGAATTTTTTTGCAATAAGTCAGATGAATAACTGGAACCGTTAGATGATGAGGATGCATGCTTTACATTTGAGACATTCTTGTTGTATATCATTATTCCTACACTTGGTAAGCTGAT
Source organism: Torreya grandis (assembly GCA_037957365.1). Lineage (NCBI taxonomy): Eukaryota > Viridiplantae > Streptophyta > Pinopsida > Cupressales > Taxaceae > Torreya > Torreya grandis. The sequence goes on from JARHVA010003776.1 coordinate 1,729,419, forward strand.
TCAAGATGACAAAAAACTCATTCACAGTAGTGTGACACCCATCCCATCTTGGAAACAAATGAAATAGATGAAAATGATGCTAAAATAGGCTATCCCTCTAAAGAATATAAGTTAGAAAAGTTCAAAATACAAGATATCTCACCTCAAGACAACCTTACCTTTGATCTAATTGGCTTGAACATGAATGGTGAAGTCATGAAAGTCCTTTCTACTAAATATCAACACTTCTACATTGTCGATGATAGGTGGAAAGAAGAAGAAGATCATGTTGTTTCTCTCATAAAAGAAGAGTTAGATCTGTTTGAACAACCTGAAGAGTGGGACTAAAATAATTCTATAGTCCTTATAATAGTTAAGGTATCCCAAATAGGAATACATGATTTTAAGCATGGCTACCCAAATCATAAAAGAATGAAGGTGGTGGAAGTTAGAGCCAAGAATAGCCTAATCCAATGCATCTCTCTACACACATTTTACACCAATGATAAGTCCATAAGATCACTCAAATAAGAAGAAGCAAGCTTATGCCTTTTGAATGATGAAGATGACAAAGAGGATGCTATCAAAGTATTCAAGTCAATCAAGGAGTAGCCAAACATTGGTCCACCACTTGGCTTCCACGAGGAACCTATTTTTACCAGGTTGGGTGCATAGATTATTATGGTATGTATTGATAGCCACCCCTACCCATCTAATTCAATGTATGTGTAGAGTTATTTCTCCAAACCTATTCCAAGACATTTTTTGAATTTAAGTATAGGTGCATTATCATATTTAATTCTAAAAATTTACTTAAGTTGCATGTAAATAACACATATATAACTCTATGGGATAGCCTTCATGAGTGTAGAGGTCATCATAGGTGCAAGCATGTATGTTTACTTGGTAGGATATCTAACAATATCATCAAAATCTTGAGTGTGAATATGTTCCATATTAGGTGTCTAGCTAGTGAGGATGTCATTTAGCTCACCCAAGGAAATTTCTTTAAATTTCCTACTGCCAGGCTTGCATTACATGGTAATTTCCTATAAATACTTTCTCTTTCACTTTCCTACTTTGTTTTTTTAATTTCCTGCTTTATTATTAGTTTAGCTTTCCTTTTTGCACTTTTTCTACTTTTCATTGTTAGTTCAACCTTATTGTTTACTTATTTTCGGTTCATACTACCTATTTTTCCTTGTAGGTTCCAATGTTAGTCAAAATAATGGATAATCAAAGGCATGTACATAGATATCTTGAGTGATACTTCTAGTGCATAATTTTTTTGAGTAGTTTGTGGTTTTAGATTCTATTTTTGAATTAGTTTATAAGGTTTAAATATTATATGAATTATGAATTTATTTGAGTTGGGTTAATTTGGGTAAAATTATCTGGTCAATGAGGACATTCTCTCTAAGACAAACACAAAATTCAAATCTTAACCTGCTATGGTGAAGGTCTAAGGTGAAAAATCTATAGTACTACCTTTCGCTTGCCACCAGTGGTCCCCAACCCAGAATTAAAATGCTAAATAAGAAAAAGAAAAGAAAAATCTAGATAAGAATTTAAAAAAAAAAAAAAGAAAAACTTGATTCTAGGTGATTTAGGCAACTCCACCACGGGATTTCCCACTTGGTTGGCAGTGGAGCAAGGCCTAGAGTGGGGTTAGAGGCAACTCTGTTAGGATTATGGATACCTATATGGAAATAAAAAAATGTAAATGCAAGCATTCTCAAGGTAGGATTCACTATCATGATGATTAGATCTATAATAGTTAGTCTTTATAAATTCTAGGAAGTGGTATATTAATGCACATGCACACACTTGGTCAATGTCAATGAGAATGTCTGATTTGGTATTTTAGATGCTCCCATATTATCCTCTATTGAATCCATTCATGTTTCATGTGTGGTTTAAACCAAATATTTTAGGTTCATAGACACATTTTTATAATTTTAAAATACTCTGGATTATTTTCCAATAGAGTCACCATTTGTTATTACTTGCACAACATACCCTAATTCTTACAAGAATTAGGGAACCTCTCTTTTTTTACCTTTTGCTTTACTCCCACTTGCACTTATGGTTTGTTTGCATCATCATCACAAGTTTCCTTAGTGGTATGTATCAATTTGCATTCCAAACTAGGAATTAAAACCATCACCATTGGAAAGACCACATCCATGCAAGTTAACTTTATATTTTACACTTAGTGTAAAAGTGGAGTTATGACCTCCCAATTTTCATTTGAATCCTGGATCTCTCAACTCTCTTAGCCTAATCTATGGGTCATCTCAATATTTTTACCTTTGGTCTCTTTAACCCTATCCCATTATGATGACCAAGTCTAAATGGTAAAGTTTTATATATAACACTTGGCCCTGAAATGGAGTTTTGGTGCACTTCCACTTGTATGACATTCTTGCCTACCAGCTCTCTTAGCTCCCTACAACTACTTCAAGGGTCACTTTAATTTACATTCCTATTTGACCTCTAAGACCTATCTCATCCTATACATCTAAATTATGTGGATAAGTTTCATGTTTTTCTCTTTGAGAGAAAATGCATTTTAAGGGCACTTATTCCACTTGCAATATCTCCCTAACAAGTTTCTTGGTTTACTAGGTCTCTTAGTTTGCTTTAATGAGTCATTTTTATTTATGTGACATTTTGGCCTCCAAAATTGGCTCTATCTCATTAGTCATACCCATTTTATCAAGTTTGGTGTTTGGCACTTCTCTCTGAAATGACCTCTAGGCCTTCATTTTGCACTCACAAGATCTCACTCCTTCAGGTAATAATCTTGCAAAAATCTCTAGTTAGGTCTTATTTATCCATCAATCTTGGTCTAGTGATAATTGATTCTCTTGTACTTGAATAAGTATTTATTAAGCTGAGTTTTGGCTCATAGACCTAACTAGGCTTCCAAATGTCGATTAGGTCTTGGGTATTATTCATTGACATTTACTTTGATTTCCAGAGTCAAAACTCTGATTGGGTTGGTGAATGATTTTCAAGTTTTCTTGTAATAGTTTACATTCCATTTTCCCCATAGGAGAGATAGTAGTTGTAATTATATGCTGGATTCCCAACTAGGTCATGGCCTCCCCACTACCCCACCTTCATTTCAAATTATAGTTGTATTGAGGGGTTTGACTCTCGACTAGGTTGAGAGCTCCTTTGATGAGTGTCTTTAATGTCAGTCAGGGGAAAATACCTGACTAGGTCAAGAACCCCTGACTTATCTCCATTTATATGTGGGATTAGAGCCCCTCATTTCCTTGAAGGCACATTGACATCAAGGATTTGATAGCTTAGAACCCTGATTAGGCTTTTAGCCTCCTAACTCCCCAGTTACTTTGCCTACAAGATTTTGAAGCCCCAACTTTGATAAAAAGCTTGCAATCCATCTACCTAGCCAAAACCTTGATTACAAAGGGGTGCTTAAAATAAAAAATCTTACCAACCTTTTGACTAAGGATGCCAAGTGCTATTTAGGCTTGTTAACCATGATTAGGTCTGTAGGCCATTTAAGCTCAATTTGTAGTGTTATTTGGTAGTCAAAATCCTGACTAGATTAGTATGAACAATAACTAAAAATTAAAAGCCTATGATTATGAAAAGATCAAATAAGTTTATATAGGCCATTTTGGAGGAATTTTTGTCTTTTTGCTCATATCTTGAGCATATAGTATCAGTTTTTCAATCCATTTATTATTCCAGAATCATGACTCCATTATGATCTCTTTGATACTTCAATTTTTTTTATTTTGTTTGTGGAGAAAGCTGTTCATGTTTTTGTGTCATTTTATTTTTCATGTTTTTAGTTGGTAAATTTTAACTTGTTTTTGGTTTGTTTTTATAGGAGTAAATAATAAAAGTAGTGAATTCCATGGGGAAGAGGTAGTTGGGTGCATTGATGATGGTTTTTGGGCATTTTGGGGAGAAATTCCTCTTACTTAGAAGCCTGAACTTCTATATATTTCCTCTTTCCCATTGAAAATGGGTTGGCTCTTTTTTATCTCATAAAGGGACATTGAACTAGTCAATTTATTTCTACATTTTGTTTATTTCCTCCCTCTCTTGTTCCTCCTAGGGAGATGCTATCAAAACTTGTATTCGAATGATCATTGTAACTATATTGTGCTATCAAGAAAAATTATATTCAATATATACAAGTTGTGAATGATTTTTTTACATTTACTTGCACGTGAAATACGATGGTGCTATATTCTTTTCTCCTATCTCTTTGAGACCCAAACACTTGCATTGGCTCTATCACTGGTTGTGCGTATGTTAGATAAGTAGGAGACCAAATTCATGGGTTGCATTCAATCAGATGATTCTAGATTTGGCTCCATTTTCCTTGGATTTTTCTCTCTTTTCTTTTTTATCTTTTTTATTTTATTTATCCACTATTAGTCTAGGGTTTATATGTATGCAATCTAATTTTATCATCATATTGTGATTGAAAGTATTTAAATTATGCATATGCATTTTTGAACATGTGTAATGGAATGAACGAACGAGTGATCAAATCAACCACACAAACATTGAATGAAACCCTAAACATGCTGATTTATAATTGGGAAAAACACAAAATGAATTATTGTTTATCTATTTTCAACAGCTACACAAAACCCATATCAAAATGAAACATAAAACATGCATTTTAGTTTTACATTATTCAAGTACCCAAAACCTACTGAAAAAAAGTCTAAAATATGAAGGTTATACCAACAAAGTAACCTTGAATTAGAATGCTCACAACCAACCATTGAGTGAATATTAGTGTGCCTAGACTAGATAGATAAAAACCTTGGTGAAATTGCATAGAGTCTCCTTTCAAGAGAGTCTAGTCATGAGATGAGCCTAGTTGTTATTGGTCATTCCACGATGACCATCAACACCATGGTCCTCAATTCAAAATCCTTATTTTCATTCTTTCTTGTATATCTGTAAGCATGTTTGTCTTACCCTCTAAAAAATTTCTCCCCTATTTTTAGAACAAGTGCTTACTTTTTATGATGCCTTGGTCCTTGATGCTTTTGGATGGATTGATGAAATTTTTATTCTTGGTTAGTTTTTAAATATGGGTATTACTTAGAATCTCTATTTTTTGGTTTTGTGTAAAAATAAAAATCTAATTTGTTTCATGATTATAACTTGATGGTCTATGGTCTATATTACTATTTATTAACCTAGTTAAGAATTTACCTGAACCACATTTAGGGCTCATGATGATGTTTTTGGGCTTGGTAATATTAAAAATCTAACATCAATTTAAATGCATACATTTATTTATATATAATTATGTGGATTGAATTAATAATTCTCTAGTTGCGTTAGTGAAAAGGTTTCATTGTATTGCACTTTCCCTTTAGTTGCATATGGTTGTAAGATGAATCACTTCACTAAAGATAAACATGATATGAGTTTGTATTGGTGTTGAATGTGTTATATGTGTTTTTTGTCCTTTGATGGACTTAAACTTGCATAACATCTGATTAAAGGATTTTTTTGTGGATGAATAAGAAAGTAGGACCTAGGAACTCAAAAATTACTCTGAAGGAATTATAGATACATAACTATACTTTTGTGTTCCATGGAGTTTTATTTAATTATCATATACTTTTCATTAGAATATGATTAGATTTGATCATATTATACATGCCCATATTTTATCTTGAATGTGCAAGAGCCTTGTTAGAACTAAAGGTTGTCTATGATTTTGAGTAGCGAGTATAATGGATTTAAAATTGTTAAATGTGTGTTTTAAAATGAAACACTCTTGGTTGAATCTTGAATTGGTTTTTTTTTATCACTAAATTAGTGTTAGTAGTAAACTTTCACATCTTGTATCTTAACAAGTATACCTATTGATATACAAAAAACTATATTTCAAGGAAGGTATGTATGACATATTACATTTGGTTTTAGATGGTCTTGTGTGTACAAATGATTTTTAAATAAATGGAAAACTTATGAGGGCATCATTGGAATTGAATGGATGTGGTTAGCTTCATGTCTATGATAAGTATCAAATTTTACTTCCTCCTAGGGCTAGATGTTTTTTATTATAATGTTATGTGCCTAGGTTAATTTATTGTGACAAAACTAAATTCCTAGATTAGGATCAAAAGGAATACATGATCCATTTATATATAAATAGTTATAATCACTACTTCTTTGGCTATGGTATTCATGAATTATGTGAGGAATATGGGTTTTGGGTCATGTTGATGAGATTCCTTATTTTGTATTTTTTTAAGTCTTTAAAAGGTCCACCAAGGGATATGTGCAAGTCAGTTATGGGCGTTTATACCTTAATAGATAAGACAAACATCCCCACATATCATTTTCATGCACTTGGGATAGGTTTTGGGTTATGAATGTTCTAATGTCATGTTAGATGAAGACTAAATTTTGTATGAATCCATTCTAAATCAAGCTTGAATCCTAGTTGTAATATACCAAGTTGAGCCTTATTGACATAAATGTTAATCTTGAATACATTAAAATACTCATGGTTGGATGAATATATGTATAATGGCCTCCTTAAACCCAAATTAGACCTTGAATCAAATATCTTAATGATGACGGGGAATTTTAAATTTCTCCTTATCGATACATTGTGTTTCCAACAAAATCATAATTTGCTACCACCTATTTGGAATGGATGTGATAAAATATATTTTGGATCATCTAATGCTATGTGTTTTTTTGAGTTTTTTTGATGGGAAATTGAATGCCTTGATATATGTATCAGAGAAGGAATCCAATGAGAATTTGATCTCATTGCTGTCCTCCACACCTTAAGACTTATAAACAACTAAAGAAGCCAATTGTAGCTAGATTATAAAAGCTATATTTTAATGGTGTTCAAAATAGAACTAATATCTATTATAGAATGTAATAAACCCTATTGAAGTTCCTAAGCCTATAATAGTTAGTTGTATTTTTATTAAACTATATAGATTTGAATGTTGACCATTCTTGGTTTTATATTATTCACATGAGATGTGGTTTTATTGATATTGTTTTAGTTATTATCCTAAGTGGTAAGAGTACATTAGGAGTAGGCCCAATGGAAATGAAATGAGCATGTTGGAAAAGACAATAGGAAATATATTCCATTAACCTCCCCAACATACTCATATCACATCCACAAGAGCTACATAGTGGAATACATGGAGGGAATTATGATATGAGATTGAGATAATGGACAAAAATTCATTTTAGGTAGTTAGTGTCTTACTAGTACCCTTGTATTAAGGTAGATAAATGTATGGGGTTGTTATTAATATCTTAATTCTTTCACAAAATAAATGATTATAACAATAATTTATGCATTTATTATATAGTCTAGTTCTTTTGTATGTTATGTATAGTCAATATATAGTGAGGCTATCTAGTTCTATTTGAGTTAACTATGGGTTAATGACTTGGACTTATGTTTCACATGGTTATTTGATACTCTTTATAGTTGGGTATATATATTTTCCACCCTCCTTGAATGGGAGGGCCACTCCCAATTGGGGAAGTATGTTGGGGATCTATTATGACTCTATGGTTGGAGGTAAAATGCTTCAAGGATGCTTTACATCTCATGTTAAAAGTTTATGACATGATACAATTAATTTATAATTTAACATTATAGACCCATGTTGAGTTGAAAAAAAATTATGTTATTCAAGATCTATGTCAGATGTGCAATTATGTACACTTATCCTTTAAAAACCATTACAAGTTATGCATGTATTTAACTTGGAGTCCTTCATGCCACATCCATTACATATGCATTAAATTCTCAATATTATTTTGGAGAGATCCCCTTACACCTTGCATAACACTTGCACACCACCATATTGCTATGTAACAATCCACTTCTATGCAGAGCCTCTTGTGCTTATCATAACCCATATAACATATTGTGTGATTTGTGTGGAGATTATCATCACACCACATCCATGTGGATTGATAAAATAAATTTATAAGTTCTACATCATGTTAGGGAAAGTATCCAATTAACCATCTGACTGATTAGTTGAACCACTATGCACATAGAAGTAGTTGAACTGTCAAGCAAGAAAAAGATAAAATGAATTATAACATTTCTATTTGTAACCATCGGTATAAGTAATTGCCTTATTTTATTCTATGTATAAATATATAACATATGAATCTACCCTAAGTTTGATAACATACATAATCATAGTGATAGATAACATTCCCCAGGTATCTATTATTTCTCATACACATTATGTTCATACCTTTTGTCTAGGAAAATTAGAGGAAGTGTTTCCAATTATTATCATAGGAATTTACGTTATTGGACTTTCTATACCATTGAACATCTTTGTATTTTTTTCTTTTCATTCATATTGAATAGAAATTGCATTTCATGTAAGTATCATAATTCTAATTTATTTGAATGTGTGTTCGTTTAATTTTTTCAAGTTAACACAAAGTACACTATCCATGACTTCAAAAATTATATCTAAGTGTAGATTTTTCCCTCATGAACATGGTCCTAGGCACCATGACAAAGATGATTGATATTAGAGTGTATTTTTATGCCTATAAGAATGTGATCACAATGAGAGAATGAAAGATTAATAGTCGGTTCTATTTCAACCTATCTTAAATAGTTTTTTAGTAAAATTAAGATGATTTATACCCAAAAGTAATCTAAAATAGCCTCCCATGTCTAAAATATCATTTCAGACACCTGGAATCACATTGCATCAATTTTTTTGGCCAATTCTATGAGTTGACGATGCCAATCAGCCTAATGAGTTTGAACTCTTTCCTGTAATACATTTAAAGTGGTTTCAACACTAGAACCCATTAAAAGTGAAAGTCAATATTTACATCCCCATGTTCAAAGGAAAAATATATGTTGAAACATTAGATGTTTAGATTCTATAGCTTGATGCATATTTATTAGTTAATTAAATCACCAATCCTGAGAAGATGACCTTCACCATGTTGAAGATGACCATTATGGTGGCTCACTAGCGGGAGAAATTCAATGTAAAAAATGGTGAAATATTATGTTCTAATCAAGTATTAGAAGACTTTTGTTGACATACCAAAGGAGGAGTATTATCATCTCTATCACCAATGAGTGCTATGGCTACACCAAGCAATTGTGTGATAATTTTACTAAAGAATATAAGATGTTGAAGTACATCAACATAATTTCATCTTATAATCATGAAAAGATGGAATTATTGACTTTTAACACTCTGAGGAAAGCTTTTTGTAATATTGCCAATATCAAATCCAAGGAAAAGATGAATTAGTGTCTCACCTCTTCATCCAATGCCATGCACAAGATCCAACTTGCATATAAATCCTCATCTCAACCACTTCTATAGAAGCACACTTATTTTTGCAAAGGAGAGAATCTTAATAAGGCCACCCTAAATTGGAAGGATTTTTTGCCTTACACTTCAAACAAATGAAATAATAATTCTAATGAAAAATGGTGCCATTGAGATAACTCAAACACCTAAAATGAATCTAAACACCACACATAACAATATTTATTTGCATAATCTACATCTCATCATGGGCAAAGTGATGACACTAATCTAGATACCACTTGTTAAAGCACTAGTGCCACTGCTAAAGACACATCAGATTAATCTAATCACCTCTTGCACACTGAGTTTTGGATGAATGTTCAACCTCTTATTATTATCATTGATAGTAAAAGTGGTATACACATAACATTTTCAAACTTTATCAATTAATGGTGCTTTGTATCTTGTAGGAACCCATCGAGTCTCAATATCTCTGAGTGCATGCCCAAAGGGTACATTGAGAAAGGGGTGGGTAGACCATTGATGATTCAAAGGATTATTGTTCCTTATTTCCACTTGTTATCAATCTAATCAACTCCAAAAATCATTCCCCTAAGATTTGCCTCATATTTTTCACCCTCCTCTAGTCATTTACCACCTTCATTAGTCCTTCCCTAACCTAAACCAATTTTTGATAGTTTACATGACATAATTAGCCACATAAACCTTGTATCCTTATTGGAAAAATTTATTAGGGTCTAGGTTGGCCCCTAGCTGACATAATCCATGACCTAGTTTATTTTTGTCAATTACGATACTAGGTCGACTGGATCGACCTTGTCAACCTAAATATTTAAGAGGGTTTAGGGTTAGATCCACATATATAAACACATTCATTTTTACATTCTTAAAGAGAAGAAGAAGTAAGATATCTTCAACATCTACTTATCCACCATTCTAATTGAGGAACATGCTTAGGGTTTCATACTTTCTTTGGAGATATGGATCTTGTCTTATGGAGAAGTCTTTTAGATGCATGGATAGGTTGTGTAGCCTAGAGATGATTTATCCTTGTCATCCTTACATACCATAACAACCTCTTATGAATAACTTTGGCCAAGGGAGATATTGAGGCTTGATAGGTTCATCTTCAAAGGTAATTATTCCTAACTTTCTTCCTCATTTGTAAGAGTAGATAGATATGCATTTGCACTTCTCTTTCATGCATTAGGATTCTATATACATTGATGTGAGTATATGTCTTCTATGCATGTTTAATTTTTATATTTATTATCCCCACTTTATGCCACAATATTTGGTGAGAACTAGATTAAATTTTACTTTACTTGTTATTAGTTTAGTGAATATGAAAACATAGGACCTAGTTAGGGTTACTACATAGTTTTGCTTGACTGGAGGATTTGAAACCCTCCCTAGTGATATTATTTATGGTAGGATATTCTTTGGCTAGGTCTAGAAAATCCATATTGATCATGACATTTATTATCTAATGTATTCCCAATCGAAAGTGTAAGTAGGATTTATCTTCTTTGAGCTAGGATTGATTTGTATATATGCTGCATTTACCATTGCATACATTATGGTGAACTCGATGTGAATCTAACCCTTGTAGCTTTATCTTCACTCTTTCATTTACATCATCTTATTATTTTTCCATATTTGTGATAATGTATTGAACCAGTTGGTATAGTTCTAACTTTTTGTGTGCATGTTTAACACATAGTCACATCAAAATGTCTCTATTATTTCTATGTAGGTCTTCATCAGATACAGGTTAATAGATCAAATAGATCGACATAATACTCTTCTTCAGTCTTAGATAATAAACTATGTCAAACATATTGACTTAGTTACTCAGTTAGCATCTAGATCAACAAATTAGGTCTAACAGGTTGACCTAGCTATCTTATACTTCTTCAACACATATGGTTGTGCATAACTAGATCAAACCAATCAACTTAGTTTATAGAATTTTAAAGAAAAATTCAAGGCACTTTAACACAAAATTTTTAATCCTAATCATCTTCCAACCCACCGAGTCTCCTCTCTTTCTCTCTCTATCATTTCAATACTTCATTTTAGTTCTATTCTATACAAGTTAGTAGTCTTTAAAACTGTAACCCTATAGGAAACTAAGTCAACCTAGTCAAATTAGTTCTATAGCCTATCTTCTATCTAAAAGACTAAGTTGACCTATTAAACTCTATTCTTAAATACTCTTGCTTCTAAAGAATAGTAGAGACTTGATCGACTCTATTTTGTACTATTTACATATAGTGTCATCTAAACTAACTTTGTACCATCATAAAATTGGGAATTAATAACTATTTCTAGTAATTAATTCACACTTTAATATTTAGTTGTTTGCATGCTTAGATTAACTCACATAGTCTAATTAGGTGGTTTTTCAAATTACCATTTAATTACACTATTTTTCTCTTTTTTGCACACACTACCAAATCACACAATACTCAAAATGCATTTAACATTTATCTTCCCAAGGCACACCTACTTGAATTTCATCACCAAAAGGGAACCTGACTTGGTTTTTTATCCAAGTATAAACAAGTAGTTAATAGTATACATTAGCAAAGCACCCAACACCCTTATTACTATGGGATTGTGAAATGAGGGGGTAGGACCTAATACCAAGCTAGTACCATTGCCAACATAGATCCCTTTCAGCCTAAACATGTTGAAACCATCCATAGATTGATTTTTAGTTCCCTATTTTTAGTCAGCTCCCCTATCACACTTAAAACAACACTTTTTAATAATATAATAACACTCAGGGTGACCACTTAGCATTTATTTTTTTATTGTCAGCTTGCTCTTTGATCATTATGTGTTGTATTGTAAAAACTTGCATTGACCAACATTCGTGTAAGGTTTTGTGTTGTGTGACTCAATTATATCACTCACATTGATCCAATTATTTGTGTGTTTACTTCCATTTATTTCTTCAGTTATATTGAAAAATTTTACCTTGTTTTAGAACACTATCATTTTGGTTGATACAGTCTCTTATAGACTCTATTTTTCCTCCTACCAATAGTACACAATTGACCAACATGACTATGTATCTTATCTATCTATCCTACATATTGGTCAGTAGTACATAGTCAATCTAGTTGACTCTGTACTCTTTTGCCTTATGTCCAACAATACATAGTCAACCTAGTCAACCTTATATTTGATTATTGTCCTTACTCTTTTATCTAGATTTCTTAGTTCTTTATCTCTCATTATTATTGCTTAGCATCCTTTTAATTTTATCAAACATCATGAAATCCCCTATCTGAATCTTTTTCGATAACTTAAATCCATTTAGACACTATATGGGGTGTTAATTTCTTCTTATTTTTTCTTCCTATTTTTAACCATTGGGGCATCTTGTGATGCCCATCCATACATTACTCTAAGATTTAGATCATATTATGATTCCCACCCATATATCATTTTAGCCTTTTGGGAATCCTACAATGCCCATCCATACATATAATTACTTATTAGGGCATTTTATAATGCCCACTCTTACTCTACATGGCATGATACCAAACTAATTCAAAATTAAGAAACCTTACGAGAAACAAGATTGTCTCTCACATGATCATCCTTTATATAAATGTTAGTATAGATTCCTTCCCTTATTCCCATGTTTTTTATATGATTCTATCTAACACTTTTTTAAAGATACTTACATAGGTCTCACCCTTTGCAATAGTTCTCTCTTTTCACAAACCTTAGTCCTTATTCTTGGGTCTTTCAATTTCCCCTTTTCCTCATGAGTTGCATTATGAAACTATGGGAAAGACCCAGTGTTCCTCATGATTTTTCAATTCTTGGCCTCTTTATTTTTTCACTTTCCAAACTTACACTTTTTTGGCACCCCTTGGGTTATTTTTTTAATGAGTTGAAGTCTAAGACCATGGATAGGACCTGGCCTTCCTCACAAATACCAACTTTATGTTACTTCTTTTTCACATAATTTTGTCACCCATTGGGTTTCTATTTTATGATTTTTAGTATAAGAACATGGATAGGACCTTGCCTTCCTCATAAAATCACCATCTTTTATTCCTCATTCCTTGTCTAGAATATGTTTTGTAATGGTTAAGAGTTTTTGATCTTTGTTCTCAGTTCTAGATTTTGTTTCCTTTAGTAGATGAAAATTTCACAACACTTTGTGATAGCATGTTTTCCTCCATTTCCCTCATTCTTATTGTAAGGAATCACACTTTTCTATCATTGTATCCATTTTCACCCTCTATCACATTTTTTTTTGTGATTTAAAGTAATTCAAATTGTTTCATGCCAAATTTCTCTTGATTTCCTTTCCTTTCACTCCACATTAGATAAAAAAAGGTTGAAGTCAGGATAGAAATTTTATTTCATCTAAATTTAAGAGACTCTTAGACACCATGTTCTCTAAGTTCTCTCTTAGCAACCAAGTCTCGAGTATTCAAATGCAAGTCATATTTAACACCCATGTTTGGTTTTATGAATTTGTATGGAGGAGGAATAGAAAAAGATATCAAGAAATTTAATAGACAAATCATTTGAAACAAAATGCAATGATATATAAAAGGCAACATATAGATTTAAAAAGTCAAATTCACACCAAAATACATGATTAACAACACATCTCCTATCTTCAATCAAAACTCACACTCCATAGTTGGCCTCATACTAGAGTCAAGGTCTATTAGGGTGAATTAGAACATTCGATTAGAATAAGAGAATTTAATAAAATCTATGGTGATACCTACTTTCTCACACAAGTACCCAATCTTCATAGTAGATCGTGACTCAATAAGGGGTTCTAAGGAATGGGAAACACATTGTGGAAAGGTAGACCCATTTTAATTTTCATGTATATAACCTTAATAGGATGATCTACATACTTCATTTGTTGACCTACAACTTATGTGGCTAGGATAAGTTATTTAGAGTCCTTAAGGTCAAACATCCTCTTATTTTGACAAACCTAAGTTGAGTGTCTTGACTTCAATAAAGAGTTCCTCTACCTTGGTTTTTCCTTCATTTTCCCCTCCACCCATTTCATTTCCCCCCTTGATAGACAAGTGTGATTCTAAATCTATTTTCCTTCCTTATATATTCCTTCTTATTCACATCTTAAAATCATGCTATCACTACATTATTTTAGTTTTATCTATCTTTAGAACAAAATAATATGCTTGAGCAACTATGGATTATCTTCTTTATACCATGGCTCTACATTTATAAACATGTTTTTCTTTATTTTACCATTTATCGTCATTGTACTACCCTTTTTGTGGGCACCTGAGTCTATTTATACTATTGTGTTCTTTTTTTTTTTCATTGTTGAGTGAGGTTGGCTTGTTACTTCTCACTCTCCAATGTTGTTTTTCCTTTTTTTGCACCTTTTTCCATTGATGATTGAGTAAGGATTGTTACTTCTCATGCATCAATGTTGTTTTACCATTTTGTCTACCCATTTTTGTTTAAGTAAAGATTTTTACTACTTTCACATTGATGTTTGATTACCATCCTTTTTGACATGTATCCTTGGTTTGACTTGGTGAGTTTGCCTTTCTTACTTAAGGTTTACTTGTTTGATTTTTTTAGTTTTTAGTAGCCTTGGATTTTTGGTTACCTAATTTACTCTAAACTTTTACTTGGTCATTTGTTCTAACATAACACTTGTCACCCCAACTTACCAAATTTCCAAGTATATCCCATCCACATAACACTAGTTATCTTGGGTTTCTTTAATTTGTTTGTTTTTGCTCTTTAGTTTTGTATCCTTGGGTTTGTCGAAAGTAGTCTCTTCACCCTTCATGATCAAAACTACAAAAATAGTAGATAACCATCCAAAAATAAAGGGAAGTCAAGTTACACATACATTTAATTTTAGAGTTATTTCCCTTTCCATCATTTACTTTTAGTTATTTTATGCTTTAAAATACTACAACTTTATTTTGGCTTTAAGATTGTGTGTTACTATGTTCTTTCTCGAAGAACCATCCCCTATTGCACTTGTATGACACATGATGAGATTTTAATGGGGCATATGCATACACATAATATTTTCAAATATAATCAATTACTGATGCTTTCTATCTTGTAGGAACCCATTGAGTCTCAATCTCGCTAAGTGCACGCCCTAAAGGGTGCATTAGGAAAGGGGTGGGCAGACCATTGGTGCTTCATAGAATTATTGTCCCTTATTTCCACTTGTTATCAATCCAAATAAATCCTAAAATCATTCCCCTAAGCTTTGTCTCCTATTTTACACCCTCCTCTAGTCATTTACCATATTTATTATCCCTTCTCTAACCTAAACCCCCTTTTGATAGTTTACATGACATAGTCAACCATATCGACCTTGTATCTTTATTGACAAAACTTATTAGGGTCTAGGTCCGCCCTTAGCCAACCTAGTATATGACCTAGTTTATTTTTGTCATTTACAGTAATATGTTTATTGGGTCAACCTTGTTGGCTAATTTTTTTGAAAGAGTTTAGGGTTATATCTACTTATATAAACACATTCATTTTGCCATTCTTGAAGAGAATAAAAAGTAAGATATATTACGCATCTACTTATCCACCATTATAATTGAGGAACATGCTTAGGGTTTCATACTTTCTTTAGAGATATGGATCTTGTCTTGTGGAGAAGTCTTTTAGATGCATTGATAGGTTGTGTAGCCTAGACCTGATTTATCCTTGTCATCCTTATATACCGCAACAACCTATTGTAAAACACCTTGGATAAGGGAGAAATTGAGATTTGGTGGGTTTAGATTAAAAGGTAAGTATTCCTAACTTTGTTCCTCCTTTGGAAGAGTAGATATATATGAATTTACACTTCTATTCCATGCATTAGGATTCTGTATACATTGAAGTGAGTATATGTCTTCTATGAATGTTTAATTTTCATGTTTATTACCCCCACTTTGTGCCACAAGATTTGGTGAGCACTAGATTATATTTTGATTTACTTGTTATTAGTTTAGTGAATATGAAAACATAGGACCTAGTTATGGTTACTACGTAGTTTTTCTTGATTGGAAGATTTGGAACCCTACCTAGTTATATTATTTGTGGTAATAGATCACTTGGATAGGTCTAGAGTATCCATATTGGTCATGACCTTGATTATATAATGTATCCCCAATAAAAAGTATAAGTAAGATTTATCTTCTCCGAGCTAGAATTGTTTTGTAGATTTGTTGTATTTCCTATTACATACAAAAGCCATAATAATATCATCACATAATCCACATCCTAGCACCTTGGCATTTAAACTAGTGTATATTCAAATCCATACTAATTTGGGTGAATTCAATACGGGACAAATATACATGCTTGATGACATTGCACCTTCAAGTATAAAGTCAAACCTATGGATAATACTTTCACTTATGACATCATGGCTGAGAATTATAGGATAAATTTTTAATGAGTTGGTACTTGTATGATCGATATGATATATATCAATCCATAACAAAACAATGGGTTATATTCTAAAATATTAATTTGTAAACCTACTAGAGTTAGATCCAATGAACAAATTTATATTGGTCTTTGCCAAGCAATGTCATAATCTTGTCTTGCAAATGTATAAGTTTGTGTTGCTCATGGTTTTCCTTGAGACACCTACATAATAAATTAAAAAAACATTGGAAAACACTTAGTGTAATTAATTAATAGCTTGATAATTTATTAAGAAACATAACAGAGTCTTTGTAAATCTTGAAGGTCTTCCAACACACTGTGTAATAAAACACAACATAGATTTAGTTCCTAGATCCCCTCTTCTAAAAAACTATTTGTGTAATAGATAAATTTTATAGAGTGATGAAGCTTAATGATATATTAAGGAGACATTTAATAAAGGAAATATTAGACCTAACTCTTCTCATTTTAAAATTTTGATAGTCTTTGCACACAAGAAGGATGGGACATGTCATATGTGATATAAAATTGAACTCAACAAAATCATGAGGAATAATCAATACCCACTACCATGTATTGATGAACCCTTAGACCAACTCTGAGGGGCACAATATTTAACCAAGATTAACCTAAAGTTAGGTTACTAGCAAGTCTTATTCTATCTGAAGATGTTTAGAAGACAACTTTCAACACACAAGAATGATTGTAAAAAGGGTTGGTTATGCTTTTTTTTCTTGACCAATGTGAAAATAGCATTCATGAACTTGATGGAAGATATACTTAGGACCTTACACAACTTCTTTGTAACCATATACTTGGATGACATTCTCATATTCAACAAGACTTGGGAAGAGCATGTGGATAAAATCTTATAATCCAAATTAAATCAACATATGTTACAATCCAAATTATAAATGTTTTCCTTAGTATCATGTTAAACCAATATTTGGGAAACATCATTGATCATGTATACATTCATGTAGGTATAGAGAAGATAAAAATTATCTAGGATTGGTTGACTCTATGAAATCTCACATATTTTAGGAGGTTTTTTAGACTCACAAAATTTTACCATTGGTTCATCCTTGGTTTCTCACACATGTCAATGCCTCTCAACTAGATAAAAAGTGACATTGTAAAGTTTGACTAGACTCATGCACAACAATATGATTTTGAGGCTCTGAAGCAATGCCTCTGTGAAACACATGTACTCACAATGTCTAACATTGTACACTCCTTCAAAATTCACACATATGCGTATGACTATACACTTAATTTAGTACTCAATAACATGTACATTCAATCGCATACCAATCTAACATGTTTAGTGACATGGTTTAAAGGTACTCTACCTATGAAAAATAGTTATAACTATTATGCAAGTAGTCAAACAATGACACCACTAAATATTTAGAAAGGACATAATTATACATTTTGATCATAAGACACTTTAATTTATACACACAAAAATTAAGATGGATAATGCATGCCAAATGAAGTGGACGACTTACCTACATAATTTACATCTCATTATCAAGCATAATAAGGGAAAGGATAAAAAGGAATCCTATTACCTTAATAAATTATCAGTTCACATGCCCATCATAATGTTAGACACATATGACCAACAAATTCATAGGTTGGGTATCTATTTGATCAATTGATGCAAACATTGTAGATTTATACACTATCCTTAAAAAATTTAAATAGGTATGAGAGTTATACCTATCCAAATAAATTCTCTACAAGCTCAAACATCTCTATTTTTCTAGTAGTGTACCTCACCAAAGCCTCATTTATGAGGCACACTATGCCAAGCCATCAGGACACTTCAACATGAAAACTAATAAATGTATTGTAGTCACACATATGAAAAGACATAAATTTACACATCAAATATTACATTCCTTATTACATTTAAAAGTCCAAAAATAGGAAATTGGGATTATACACACTTCTATCAATTTCATGATTGAGTTGCCTATGATGAATTACCAACATGACACAATGTTTGTTGTAGTGGATAGGTTTTCAAAGATGGATATCATGATATTATTCAAGAAATACATGGATGTTGGAGTAAATCTATGTTTATATATATATTTTTACATTGGGGAAGTTAGTCCAACATGCATGAGGATGTTGGGATTAATCTACCTTCCTCTTATAAATGTCCCTTTATGCCTAAGGCTAAGATAAAAATTACAAAATTGTATAATCTATTTCTTTGAATAGATAGCTTATTATTTATGTATGTTGAAGCATCCATGGATGTAGTAATGGTGTTTTGGATAGATATTGGTTGAACTTAACTCTATCATGGTATCAAAGCAGTATGTGTTGCAACCATCCATTTGCAAGTTTTCTACTACAAGGGTTTGTCTATATATCATAATTTCTTCTTGATAAAATGGAGGTGTTTTTTATGGATCTAAGATGTATTTTTATTTGGCCATTTACTAGGCCATATAAATCCTAGGCTGTACCATTATGTACTTATGTTTCTAGATCCATTTTTTAGTTTGTTTTGGAAGCTTTTAAGACACTTTATACATGTTTTTAATAGTTTCAGGTCATACATGTGTCAAAATCAAAATTTAAAAGCATGGATTCATATAAATATGAGTTTTTAATCCTATAGAATTTGTTAAAATCTATAAATATTAGGTTGTATAGCCCTTTTAATTGAAAATCTGCTTATTGGTATACTGGTGCATACCTACCACCTATACAATTTTCTATTACCATAGGTAATACAAATCTAAATTTTCAGATATAAAACCTCATATTGCTATATAATAGTCCCAAATCATATCATAATAGTTAGAAGAATTTTTTATTAGGCCATACATCTCTTTTTTTATCTTGAAAATTACTGTATTAGTCTATCTTCACCATCTAGATAACTGGATGATTTTCATTTGGTTTGAGGCCGTACGATTTGAAAATTGAGATTTGATTCTTGGAAATGACAGTATTTTAGGTATAATTTCAACCTATAATAGGTAGTACCATTGTGAATTAGGTCTTACATAATTTTGGGATTGCACAATAGGGCCCATTCAACCATTTTTTTGGATCTTGCAAAAGTCTTCTTGAAGTTGGTTTTCATCCATTTTTGACAACCTATGTTTGGTTTTTGCCAAAACAATTGATATAATTTTTTTTTTATAGATTCATGAAGTGGTAAATCATTCTTTTTTCCTTAATTCATTTAATTTTTATGTAATGTTTACTTATTTGATCCATTTTAATGATAGGAAACTTGTAAAAGCTATAACTTTTGAACCGTGATCAAAATCAAGTTCTATTTTTTTTCAAAAGTATATGTTTTTTGATTCTCCATCCATTGGGGTACTTTATATTTGAAATTAACTCAATTATAAATTGTCAATTTTTTTTAGGGTGGGGGGCTTACACTTTTTGGGGGGTTTATTTTTTCCTTTTTAAAGGAGTTGTTATTTTTTGGGGGGATCATTATTTCTTCTTCCCAACTTATTCCTTGTATTTTGACAATGGATCCACTCAACACCTTCAAATAAATTATTTGGAAACTCATAATATGGATATGCCACTTTATTTTTTGGTTATTTTAGCCCCTAGCTTCACTTAACGGATGGGGGGGGGTGTTGTTAGAGTAGGTTCTCATGTTTTCTAGGTTCTATAGATAATTTTTCTTCCCCTAGTTTGTCCTTTTGTGGATTTATCCCACATTGGTTAGTTTGTCTTACTTTTTATCTTTCCTTGACTATTTATGCAAGGCCTTTTCTTTGTAATAAATAATTTATTTTATAGATATTATATGATATTGTCTTTGTCTTTGCATCTCTTCCAACTCTTCTTATGATGCTTTTGCTGTTAATGCTTCAGATATTTGGCTTGGAATGATCTTGTTGACATTCCTTTCATGGCATCAGAGCCAAGCATATATTAACTCAAACATCCTCTCAACATCATCTTTTGGGTTTGGGGGAATTTATATCTCTCTCTTATTCTTTTCTCTTTTTTTTTAGGGGGGGAGTTTTTACTATAGGTTTTCACCCTTTCTCCACTTTATAAGAGTTATATGCATTTCTCACATTTTTTAAAGTGTCTTTTGGATTCCTCCTTTGTACATGGGTACAATATTGAGGCACTTTATTTTCTAGAACCCATATGATGATTTTTTACTTGTCTCCAAGGCCTTATTAGTGATTCTTATAGTGATACCAGTGTGGTATCCCCACTAGTGACACTAGTGTGGCAATCCCACCAGTCTTTATGTTCACTTCTCACCATCTTTTTGGAGGGTGTTCAAATAATGCTTCCTTGGGTTTTTCACTCTAGCTAGTATTTTGGAATGTAGTGTTCATGTTTAGTGATATTCATGTTTAATAACATTTCTACTTTGATTTATGGATTACAATGACTTGAAATATATGCATTTTTAAAAGATGGATTGGCATGCATAGGGACACTTGGCTTCACGCTGTATCCTTTATTGTATACGGGTACCTCATCATGCCTTATTACTAGGACCCATTTTGTTATATTTCTCTTTATAATCATAGATTAAGGGAGGGTGTTGGAATTAATAAATGCTTAGGTATATTTGTGTACAATAGGTAATTTAATCCCAAATGTATGAGGATGTTTGGATTAGTTTACCTTCCTCCAATAAATGTGCCTTTTTACCTAAGGCTAAGATGGAGAATAATTACAACATTATGCAATCTATTTTTGTGAATAGATAGTTTATTTTTTGTGTATGTTTAATCTTTCATGGATGGAGTAATGGTTTCTTGGAGAGATATTGGTTGAAGAGTATTCTTAACTCTATCAATTGATGTAGTTGGCATAATGTAATATTTATTCATCCATGTAAGGTTCACTTTGTAATCCCAACATCCATCATATCTGATCAATATATATATATTTTATGATTCACTTTTTGTAAGCATTATGGGACTTGATGGGTACGTAGTTGAATTAGTAGATGAAATTTAATTCATAAATAAATTAGTAGATAAAATTTTTCAACTGCATACTTGTTCATATTTTATGAATGTACAACCATGTTCATGCTCACACTTTGGATGTAAGTCCAGCATGCATACAACAAAGTGATTGAAAACTCTATGGGGCTTATTATATTTTAGATATATCTTGGTTTTTAGAATTTGGTATATTTATAAATATCCGACTGTCACTAACTAGCACTGAGTCATGCTTATAATAAAGGGAATAAGATAGAGTAGATAAGTTTTTATGCCACATATATTTTTTTTCATTAGTAAGTTCAACAGATTCTCTCCCACTCCTAAAAACTTACAAGAAGTGACATGACACACATCACACCTCATACATTTTGAGTTGTTGATAAAGAGATCAATCCTCTATGTTATTTTCCTTACACCATTCTACATGAAAATGAGATAATGCATTCATTATTAATATGCCTCCATACTTTGGGCATGCACCTAACCTTCAACATGGAGATCCTTAAGCCTTAATTCCTTCCACTTATTAAGCCAATAGTGTCACAACATCATTTTTATATGAATACTAAACACTTTCACCCTTTGATAAGGACCAAATTATCGAAGTGATAAACACACCCACCCACCATGGCACACAAAATTTTTGAGTGGTCATAGCTGGTATGAATGTTGTTTAATATAAGTGGCATGAATCTTATAAAATTCAAGTTTAGTATGTAAAACTACCCAAAAAAATAATAGATAATGTTGCTCTTCTAGAAAGGGTGAATGATTTGTGTATAGCTATGTAACTATGCAAAATTTTCCTTTGTGTACTTGATCAGCTTGTACACAACCTAACTCACACCCTATAGATAATTATCAAATTATCAAAGTCATAAACACAAGCATTTTATATCTCACACAATTTTTTTAGTGGTCAAAGTTGGGTAGAATGTTGATCAAGCCAAGTGGTATAACTCTCAATAATTTCAAGTTTAATATCTACAACTACCCAACCTTGCAATGGAGAACATTACTCTTTAATAAAGGGTGATTGATTTATGCACAACTACATATCTATGTACACTTATCTTTTACACACCTACTTGGATTTTCATTATATCCTTTGTATCCACACAAAATTATAATAAAATTTTTTCACAGAGCCCCTAGTGCCTTGCAGAAACTAAAGTGTGGGTCTCAAACCACTCCACTATAAAACCACATATTTTTTTTGTTAAGAGATTTATATTGTACGATATAACACAAATTTAGTTCTCTCGAGTAATTAATCAATTTAAATTACTCGTAGTCAACCCGTGAATTAAATTTAAATAATAAAATAATATAATTTTTTAAAATAATAATAATCTATGGTAAAAAAAATTATGGTTTTGAGGTGGAATGGTTTGGGTACCACACTTTTGTATCAGAGATGCATAACTAAGATTTAGTGAAAAAGGAAAAAGTTTATTAGGGAGTTTACATAGTTAAAACCACCCACCTTCTCTAAGTCAGTGAAGGGAGTGGAGGCTAACATGATATATATTAGAGTTTATATAGAGGTCCAAAAAAACCCTATCTTGAGGGGTATTCACTATGCTCAACCCAAAATTGCACACCACCACATTTTGATATATCCATTTAGTTTTAAATAAATACACTTGTGTCAAATCAAACTCATGTAAAATAAGGCATGTTTTTTATGGAGCTTATTGTCACACCAAATCTACATGGCTTTCCATTTGGCACTTTTTAGCTATACAACATGTTAGGGAATCTCTTTTAATAACTTTCTAATTGAAAAATTTAGAGACCATGTACTTAGAAATAGTTCAAATATCATATGGGAAGAATATGTAGTGATTTGTATATTTTATATTTGTATGTGTTGGTACTTGTAACTTCATTCTTGTATCTTATGTATAAATGTGTAACATATGTATCTAGATGAAGGTCAATGACGTAAAAAAGTGTAGTGATAGATAACATGCCATGAGTATCTAATTTTTCTCATACACATTATATTTTCACCTTCAACCTAGGAAAATTAGAGGAATTTTCTCCCATTATGATCATATGAACCTACATTCCTAGCCTTGTTGTAGTATTACATGTCTTTATACTTTTTCCCTATTTTTTGATATTGAATAGAAGTTATATTTCATGAAAATATTAAACTTTTGATTTATTTGAATGTGTGTTGGTTTACTTTTTTCAAGTTAATACAATGCAAAATATTCACAACCTTACATATTATCTCTAAGTGTAGGTTTATTCCTTGCATACAAGGTCCTAGGCCTGATCAATTCATGTATTTATTTATGCACTTGATTTAACCTTTCAAGGTTTTACAAGTGTAAATACCTATGTTAGATTAAAGGGATAAGATGTCCAAATTAGTCAAATAATATGAAATAATTAAGTACTAATTTATTATGGATTTTGACCTCCTTTGAATTTCTAAAAATAATAATAAATATGCTTAAATAGAGACTTATCTAGAAAGTGACTATTGTGGAAGATCTAGGTTTTGAAAATTGAGTTCTAGACAGTATGAGTGTCATCAATAGGGTCCCAGGATCTATTTTCTCATTATACAGTAACACCCCACCTGGATAGTAGGGTCATACTACTATATCATCCTCAAAGTGGGGATAATGTCCCCTTTATAGAACTATTCCTATTTTCTAGGAGCAAATGCACTTATGTTTTTAGGTCCTATTCTTGTGTGCATAGAATCTAGAACTTTGTGTTGTGCCTTGAAAACTTAATTTAGTATATAAACCCTAATCCTCCTTATAAGTATGGCATGATAAATAAATTTTTGCTCATTAGTAGGATAGGTTGGACATCCTCAACACCCCACTGTGAAGAGAGGTGCCTACATACCAATACTCTAAAGAGGGATCAAGACCAATGTAGTTATCCTACTTAGTGTTTGGTGCAAGTAAAAGTTAATACTAGAATAGGAGTGGACTTGGATGCCTTTAATGTGCTTCAGCTTTAAAATCTAGGTTTAGGGATACTTTACATGGTAGTATGCATAAGTAAGTTATAATAGGGATCAAATACCTTAATTTTGCTCAACTTATCTTTTTATTTTAATATTATTTTGCATTTATTTTACATATAGTGAATAAAGGTTAAATAAACTTGTATTCATAGAGATATATAGCTTGTGTAGATAAGAAAATATGCTTAAGTCAACCTTAGGAGAGGCAAAAATTTGAAAAAAGTATCTATTGTTGAGAGTTAGGGCAAAGGACAATAACACCTAGTTGGGGAAATTAACACCATGTGGTTGTAGTGTCCCAAATGTGGTTCTAATGTCCACCAAGTATACTACTAGGAAAATTGGGTTGGGATTTGGAAAAAGTGACTTAGGATTGTGTTTGAGTTGACTATAGATGTTTGTGATCTATAAAATGGATAGAAAAGTGTGGTAAAGGATCTAGGATAGGTCTAGGGCTAATTTAGGAAGAGGATAACTCAAGAAATACTCTTAGCATTCAAATACCACTTTTAGATGATTACATTTGCCCCTTATTTAAGCTATAAATATAAAAAAGCAAAATGAATAGTATAAAGAAAAATAAGCATATCTAGACTTATCTTGGAAGTGAAGCCTATGTAGTTGAGTATGATTATGTGAATCTAGGTTTGTGTATTTGAAACAAGATCCAAAATAATGACCTATAATGAAATATGCAAAAATCAACCCTAAGAGATGATCAAAAGTAAAAGACCATGCTGAATAAAGTAACTAAATAAAATTGAGTAAATAGAGAGGAAATAAACAAATATACCTCATTGGGTATGTGAACCAATGCATGAACCTAGTGACAACCTATGCATGTGAGTGTACATAGTGATCATATCATTGAATAACTTAGACTAAGTTGATAACTTGTTCAATCCTCATATGGGTGGCTCAAGAACTCAATCCAGTTTTGAATCCATCATTGCCCACCCCTACTTGGTGGATCCTGATATGTGAATACCTTGGATAAGACTATAAGTGTGTCTAACCCTCTCATGTGGGTGGATCAAGAACTCAATAAAGCCATGAATCCATCATTACCCACCCCTATAAAGTAGATACATTTTAAAGAAAACTACAAAAAGTCCTAAAATTATCTATCTGGGTATATCTAATTGTGTATTTTAGCTTTGTGGCCACTTGGGTATATTAGGTGGCTATAGGCCATTCCAAAATGCCAACCACTAAAATGGAGTAAGGCATGGATCTGGTGACAACCTAAAATGTGATAACAAGTGTATAAAATGTATAGAATGACATGGAGTTTACCATTCCATTTGATCAACTTGTGTGTAGCTGAGTATATGGAAACTATGTACCACACACATGCCCCTAATCTAGTATCTAAGTATACTAAATCTGAATTGAGAATGTAATAATTGAATCTATGTAATTGAACTGAATGTGGGAGGGATCATTCCATGCATGATGCCCCAAAATCTGAGTAACATGTATGAATCTAAGTTGTAATGAATGCATCTGAGTAAAATCTAAACATAATTATCAAAATTATGACTGTATATGTGCAAATATATACTATACCTAGTGCATTGGTATGGCTAATCTAGATTATCCTGAAGTTGGGGATACTAGATTATAATGCCTTATAGTGGATAGTAGTACCCTATGGTGCTAGTATCCCAATCTATGTGATAATTTCTATCTGGTCTAAAATCTAGGTGATCTAAACTATTTTTTTGAGTCTCTATTCTTTTCTATGTTTTCCCTATGTCTATTTCTAAAATTGATTGCATGTGCTAAAAATAATATGTGAATATAAATTTAGTGTTGTAAATAAGCCACACCTAGACTGACGATGGGCTGGCCATAGAGGGGCTAGTAGCTCAGTTGGTAGAGCACTCCAACAAAAAATGGAAGGTCATAGGTTTGAGTCCTAGCTAGTGCATATGAGCTTTAACTCACATGTGGTATCATAGCCAAGCTAGGATCCCCAAGCACCAACACTGTGGCTTAAGGGGGGGTATTAGAAATAAGCCACACTTGGACTGATGATGGTCTAGACATAGAGGGGCAAGTAGATTAGTTGGTAGAGCACTCTAGTAGTAAATGGAAGGTCCTAGGTTTGATTCCTAGCTGGTCCATATGAGCTATAGCTCACATGTAGGAGCCTGGTCTCTATGACAATGCATGTGAATGCCCCCTCTTTTGAGGGTAGTTTTGAAAATTTTGTAATAACTATCCTAAAAATAAGTATCTCTACAAAATGTGTTAGATGGATCATATGCATGATAATCTAATACAATGTAAAAACATAACATTAGAATGTAAAAGTATCTTAGCATATGTAGGTAATGTAAATTGTATGTTGTAATTTAGCATTACACAAGGGTGTCAAGATAGATGTAATCAATGTGTAATATTAAATCTAAGTAACTACCTAGGGGGATGGGGCATGATGTCCATCATGACACCTAAGTAGGAAGGGTAGATGCATGAGGTTCCCCATGGCATCGAAAACTTGTGTGTGTGTGTGTGTGTGTGTGTGTGTGTGTGTGTGTAACAAATAAATACAAGTGTCATGGTAAAGAAGCATAAAAGAAAGCATACATATAAAACACATGAGGCATACAAAATTAGGCTAAGGGGCCACAATACAATGGACATGGCCACATGTAACTAAATATTAGAATGGAAGATAGACAAGGATGTGTTTAAATGTCCACATACACAAGCAACAAGTAATTTAGCTTAGAGCCACATAGAAGGACATGTTAAAATGTCTGCATATATAATATGGAAAAAACACACAAAGGACATGGGCACATGCCTAAGGCATACAAATAGAGAAGTGACATAGAGCCAAAAAACATTGGAATATTCAAATTCCCTCTAAGTGGAAGAAGCATAGGAAACACAATCAAGTATAATCTAGGAAAACTAGAATTGAAAGCATGTGTAACTGTGTAGTAAAAATTTATGTAAATGCTAAGATGTACATATGTTGAGTCTAAATAGTGATAGTCATAAAAAAAATAAGAAATAAATAGAAATGATCAATATCAAGATGTATAAATGTGTAAACTAGAATGTATAGAATGTAAGGATAGAACCTGGTAATAACAACTATATATGAAATACCACTGAGTGGGTAGATGTATAAACATGGATCAATGTATATGCCCCTAGTGGGTAGATGATAGCAAGTCTGGATCAATGTAGAGGACTGGGGTCTTGTATGTAATTTGCAAGAAATTGACAAGAACAAGTGAAGCATATCTATATGATAAAATTAACTATACTAAGATAGCTATCAATATGCAATATTTGGCAAGTAGTAGAGATGTAAACATAATAATGCATATAATCTAAATTTTTTGTATTTTTGAAATATTTGAATGTTTTTGTATTTTAACATGTTATATTGTTTTTGTGTTTTCTGAGTATAAGCTATGTACAAGAAAATGAAAATAAACTATTTACAAGGAATGAGAGAGAGAAGGAAATATGTACAAGAGTAGGAATCATACTAACCGATGAGTCTCATGGGAGACTCACTATCACTATGACCTATGTCAAATAAGGGAATTGTGATTGTGTGTGTGGTGTGAAAGGGAAACTATGAGCCCATGATCTACTATGTGGAGTAATATGTGTCTAAAGTTACCTATGTAGTGATCCTATGATGTTATGGCACTAACTATGATGCCTTGTGAACTATAAAGGTCTTAGTAACCCATCTAGTAGAAGTTGTAGGTGATGTAGGTGCCTTATGATGAGAACCCTATAAAAATGATCTCAACATGAAATAGGTCTAGAAGAAGGTCCTTTATAATCCATGACATTATCTGATACATGGGTCTCTCTAGTAATGGTCTTTATAGGAGAGTATGCGTAGATGTAGATACCGTAGGAATAGACTTGGGCTACACTGATGACTCTACTAAACACTATGATGTATGCATAAGAGATATACTCTTTATTGTAACTGATAACCTTGTAATATTTGGTAATGGTGGTATAACTATAATTTATGTCTGTGATAGAATTGTAGTTAGTGTCTGTGCTAAAATTGTAGTTTTAATGGGTAGAGGATACTCATATGGGACACCTCAAATTTAACCACCTAATTAGCATGTATATACATCAAGCATTGATAAACTATAGATGGGATGGCTTAGAGCTACTGTAACCATGGCCTCCCCAATAATATATCAAATACACTTGAAATAGGTACTACTAGGAACCTAGTGGCTATGTGTGTTGGTCCCACCTATAATGGAAGCACAATCTCCCTAATTGATCTCTGAACTTGGCCACTAAAACCAATAATTACTATATATATAGGGAATATATCTTGATCTATGTATCCTAAATGTTGTAATAATGCCATGATGCACATACTTATGCTTGACCCATTGTTAACCATAACACTATGAATAAGATGGTGGTCTATGTATGCTCATATGAAGAGTGCATGTAAATCTATGTCATCATCCACAATATCTTGATCTAAAAATATGATAAGTGGGGTAGGTGGAACTATAGTGTGATACATGCTAAATTTTTTATGTAGTGGATGTGTCTCCTCTATAACTACATGATATGAATCTAGTGGTTGATGTGCCTGGTATATATAGTGAACACCTGATGTTACTCCTACCTCATTCACTGTATGCTTTGGGAAAATATCTAAAAATATATTTAGTGACTTAGCCTCTATTTGCTATTGTTTTTGTGCCTTTATGGGTGTGTCCACATCAATTATGTTAGAATTAATGATATCTTATATCTTGTGCTTTAGGATAATGCATCTATTTATCGTGTGCCCTAGTGCCCTGTGATACTTTTAAAATGCATTTGAATCCTAAATATTTGAAAGAGGTTGTGTCATATCAACCTCTTTAATGGTAGGGAGAGATATGACATTGCATTCCAATAGTTATTGTAGAACCCATGTTGGTGACTATGGAATATTAGTGAAGACTCTATGCTAAGGAATAGATAAAACCAATCTAGGAGATGGCTCAAAAGCTACATTGATTGTGGCCTTTTGATCACTTTTGTTTTATTTGGACCTTACTTTATATGGAGGTTTTTTTAACTCTTAATATTTTATTTTGATCCATTTGTGTACTTGAGTTTGCCCATTGATAAGAGCTTAACCTCTCTTTTCTTGATTGCACGGCACAAATTGGTGAATGTAGGAAACTTCTTGAATATGATAGCTTCATGTAGTGATGGTAATAGACTATGTTTAAATATATATTGAAGCTCTCTATCTACCATGGGGATAATCAATTTTTATAATATTGTCTTGTATCAATACATAATCGATGATAGGCTCATTTAACTTTTGATTTAACTGTGCCACTTCTGCATATGATATCTTATCATTGATGTTGATAGAGAAGTATTCTAGGAACATGTTGACTAAAGGATTAATGTCATGATGTATTGATTTGGAAAATCATAGAACCATTTTAGGGTATAATCCTTGAGATTTCATGAAAATAACTTCATAAGAACCCAAGCATTGGATACATAGTCCAAACATGCTATGTGAAAGGATATGAGGTGATGTTATGGCTCACCATTGCCATCATATAATGTAAGCTTGGGTGTCATGATACTAGATTTAAAAGAGTTTTCACTATGTGATATGCCAAAGGTGTATGCAAGAGAATGTTGGAATCCAAGGCATGTGATGGCCTAGTTGCTCCCTTATAGATATGTAACACCTTAGACTACAAAATATGAATCTCATGCATAAAGGATTGTACATGTAGAGTGGAGTAACTAGCCATAAGTGATGTATCTATCATTTATGGTTTAATAACAATCTTGGGTTGTGCTATCTAAGTTGGTTGAGTTGGCCCCACTGGAGGTGTAACAACATTATTAACTAGAGGGGTTGAAGATTGACCATTATTTATTTTATTCTTGATTTCTAATATGGCCTATAGGATCTATGCATGATCAAGGGGTTGTTCCTGAATTTTATCTATAAAGCCTTGTAATACCTCATCTTTGTTCATAATTATGTCATTATTATTAAGTGGAGGGAGAGTGTCCTAATTCTCAATGTGTACCTCATCTTTCTCTTGGTTATATTGTTCATCTTCAAATGCATTATCATTAAATTCCACATAATTAGGGTGTGAAAGATTCATAGTTGAAGTTTTAATAGGTTCCTTGTCCTTGTTATAGGATCAGATAGTAAGAATATAAATATGCTCTATAGGATTACCACCTAGTCTAGCACATCTTAATGGAAGAAAGATAGATTTTTTGGATGGAATCTAGCAAACAAATTAAAATAGAGCTATTAAAATAGAATATATGAATTCTAAAAAATTAATAATAACTAATAAAAATAGGAGAAAAAGGATACAAACCCCAAGATAATATAGGGTTAAGGTGTTTTGAATTTAGAGTTTCTTTGCAACAATTTAAATTAAATGTAAATAAATTGAAACCCTAATGTAAAAATTGATTTAATTCAGCTAGTTTATCTAAAAAAATTAGAAAATTAGAAGTATGCATCCCTAATGTATTGTAAACAAATTTGGATTAATAAAAGATAGGGTTTTAAGAAATATTCAAAGTAAGCAAAGTTCACCAAATGATTTAACGTTTTAGGGTTTTACATGGTTAATTACCTATATTAGATTAAAGGGCTAAGATGTCTAAATTAGTCAAATAATATACAATAATTAAGCACTAATTTATTATAGATTTTGACCTTATTTGAATTTCTAAATTTTTTAATAAATATGATTAAATAGATAATTATTTGACAAGTGACTAGTACAAATGATATGGGTTCTAAAAATTGAGTTCTAGATAAGTTTGAGTGTCATCAACAGGGTCCTAGGATATGTTTGCTAACTAGACAATATCACCCCACTTGGATAGCAGTGTCTTACTACTATAGTATCCTAAAAGTGGCACTAGTGTTCTCTTTTTAGGATTATCCCTATTTTTTTGAGTACCTTCACTAATGTTTTTAACTTCTGTTCCTACATGCATAAAATCTAGAACTCTGCATTGTGCTTGAAAAACCTAATTTAGTGTGTAAACCCTAATCTTCCTTATAAGTATAGCATGAGTAATAAATGTGTGTTAATTATTAGTATAGGCTGGACATCCTCAAAACTCCACTATGAAGAGAGTTTCCCACATACCAATACTCTGAGGAGGGATCAAGCTCGATGTAGTTATCCCACCTAGTGCTTGTGTAAGTATAAGTGAATGCTGAAATAAGAGTGGACTTGGATGCCTTGAATGTGCTCAAGATTTAAATTCTTTAAAATTAAGATTTGGGTATATTGTAGATATTAGTATTTAGAAGTAGGGTAGAATAGGGATCAAATACCTTAATTTTGCTCAGCTTGCCTTTCATTTTAATAGGCTTTTCCATCTATTTTCCATCTAGTGAATAAAGGTCAAATAGACTTGTATTTATAGAGATCTATAGCTTGTGTGGATAATAAAATGTGCTTACATTGACCTTAATATGGTCACACATTTGAAAAAGTATCCATTCAAGAGAATTAGGGAAAAGTATAGTAACACCCAGTTGGGGACACTAGTGCCATGTGGCTGTAGTGTCCCAAATTTGGTGTTAATGTCCACCTGGCAGACTGCTAGGAAAAATGGGTTGGGATCTAGGAAATCTATCCTAAGACTATGTTTGAGTTGACTGCATATGTTTGTGGTCTACATAATGGCTGAAAAAGTGTGGTAAAGGCTCTAGGATAGGTCTAGGGTTAAGCTAGGAATAAGCTAACTCAAGAAACACACAACATCCAAATACCACTTTTAGGTGATTATAGTAATTTATTTTATTACAATATAATATATTTATAGTTGATTATTGAGACTGGATGATGTATATTGAGCCATTAGGGTAGGCTTGTTCCCCACATATTTAAAATTTTAGAATTAACATTGTACTTTATTCTTAGACTTGGGTGTACCTATTATAGGTTGTACATAACCTGTAAACAATTAAATTATGTTTATCTATGTTAAAATGTTATAAAGGGAGAATTATTGATTATAATAGAAGGTATTTTTCTATTTTAGGAAATCCTAGTAACTATGATAAACCAATATTTAGTTTATGTTGGCTATTGTTTTACTTATAATGTTCTAGTAAATGACTCTGGAATTGATGTGATGAGTCAATTCTTAGACTTTAGCGACTTGGTTAGAATAACAACTGAAAAAAATTATTATACAATTTATAGTGAGCCTTCAAAGGGGTTATTAATTTATGGTATCAAAGCTAGGTTCAATGCTTTGGCCTTTTAGAGTTTTTTAGTACTAATAAAATATTAACTTTGTATACCTATAGGTACCATGGTTCACACTGGAGGTAATGTAAGTAGAGGTAATGATAGTATTGAAGATAATTAGGGGGAGACACTTGACCATAATATATAAATTCTCAAACAAACCCATAATTACTGACCAACCTCAAACAAAACATTTTGGGGAAGAAGATTAATGTGTTAGAACAAGAGGATAGTCATGGAAATTATAATGAAAACTAGAATAAGGATCAAAATGATAACCAAAATGGTGCAGGAAAATGACCCAAGGATTAGAGATATCTCAAGAAAAATAATTTCTAGAGGGAAAATAAGGCTCATTTTGAAATATAATTGGTCAAGCACTTGAAACATATATCTCTACCAAAATTTGATGGAATCATCTGATGAGAATTCATATGGGATGTATGTAGTACATAATATTAGTCTCTTATTCAATAGTCCCTATATTTCATCATTTTTAAAAACATGTACAATTACATTTATCCCTCATTAGTAATTAGTTAGTTTGAGATTAGTTAAATGGTGATTTTCATGGATTTCCCCTACTCATTAGGGATACATTTACACTCTTTATTCTCATGTTATTTTCCAACAAATGGATAAGTTTGACTTCCTAGTTTTTAGATTAGTTTTTAATTCCAAAATTAACATTTATAAATCCCATTTAATTTCTCCTTTTATGAATATATATATATATATATATATATATATATTTTAAAACTCACCAATTCATCATTCCTATTTTAATTATATGGATTTTCATAATAAATCAAGTGTGTGACTTATTTGGTAGGGATTTGATAGTCACACTTCATGTAGACATCTTGACCACCATGCTCTTATTTTTATGTGGCTCTTCAAGCCCATATCAATAATATCATAGTAGGTTATGATCGATGGGAATTTTAGAATCATGGGTACTCTCATTTGAAGAGTTTTAGGATCTCTACCAAGGACATTGAGTTTTTAGATACTCTTGTTCCTTACTTGTGTTGAATCTAAGAATTAATGGCATATTTATAATTTCTTATAGGAGTATGTTGGAAAAAATCAAACATCACTAGAGTATTTTGAGTGATCGAATCAATAGAGATCAACATTTGTTTCATCTGAAATGGATGTTAGATGCCCTAGATATTGAGGCCCAACATTTATTTGGTTTATCCTTTGTGTACAAGGTGTAGTTATATGGTAGGGACCTTAGAAAAAAATTATTAAAAAAAAAATAGAAATTAAATTGGGGGCCAACAAGCCCCACAAACCTACTAGCCCCAAACATGCACTATGAACCTTAGAGGTTTTCTGTCACAAATACTAAATTTGATAGTGATGTTATTTATCATGTAAAAAATTTACAATGATTAATTATTTAACACCCCCATTTTAATGTTACTTTGGTTCATTAAAGGAGGAAATATTAAACATAATAAATATATTTATTATAATCCTTTATAGTTTCTTTAATGTATATATGAATATTCATTTTGCATTTGATACAATCTACAAGAAAATTTTATTTAATTTTAGGAAAATAAAATGCAAATACAGTGATATGACTATCAAATTTAACTCCCATAGTCCATCCCATGGCCCTACTACACTTATCACCTATGATTCCAATAATCTCCAGTCATATGGCTATGGAAAATCCCTCTGCATGCATATAATCATCACTCCATCCCTTGTTCATGTGAATATTTTACCATTGTCCCACTACAACCAAAAAATTCATGTGAATGTCAAACACTAAATTAATAGGGGAAGAGAGCTAGTTGGTTAATAAAGTCTAATTTGCTTTATTAATCTTGTCTTAAAAATGTTTAGTAGGTGATTTCACAAAGGCCAAAATTTGTAATATTGAAGTTTCAAAAATTGATTTACTATAACCCACTAATGGACATGGCCCAGTTCCCATGCATTTTGAGTGAAGAATAAGAAAGATCAAGTCAACAATAATAAAAATATTACTTTCATTTACTTCAATATACTCCTCCTTGTTAGAAACACAAGTGCATCATATTAATCACCAATTCCATTTTGATTTAAAATACATCAAAATCATATCAACTAAAAGTTTCATATCATTCAACAATGCAATATTTAAAATATCATATCTAAATGTTATATGTTCAACAATCAATTTTTAATGCTCCAATCCTATCTATACCTACACAACAATACCAAGAAACTTGGTCTAGTTTCAAATCCCTTCAATTAAAAAAAACAAAATAAAAAATGTGTAGAGTCTAAGGACATCAAAATAATAAACTAAAAATTGAAATGAAGTAATCATAAACACAATATCTCCTCAAATTCAATTTCATCCCTTGATTAAAATACTACAAGCTTTGATCCATGTATTTCACTACTGATTGGATACTTATTTTTTGTTCTATATTATATATACATAGGTATCTCACATTTTTGAGGTTAATTGTTAAATTTCTTGTTTTAGACAATTCCAATCTGTTATTTCTCAAGTTATGTTAACTTCTAGCTTTCAAATATTAGGATATTCCCATATAGTTTTGTATGTATTTTTCATTTTTCATTTCTCAATGTTTATCAACTAAGCATTCCCAACTGTGTATTTGAATTCTATATTCACTTTCAAACTTAAATTTTATCATGTAGTTTATATATATATCAACTACATGATTATTAATAGAAAGTATTCATGTAGATAAGATAAACTTTGCTTTAGAATTCTATCTTTTGATGTTGTTAATGTGAGAATTATTATTGCTTGCACAACAAGTCCTAATTTCATCAATGAAATCATGAAAATTAGTTTTTTAATGTTGTAAAACCTGGTTCTACCTTCAAATACAAATTTTAAAGTGTTTTGGATGTGCAATATAGTTTCCATTTGTTACCACTATGCACTTTTCAATGCTACTTTTACACTATTAAACAAAGTCTAATTTGGTGAAAATTTTAGATGATGATAGTAAAATGTCATTTAAATGCAATGGTAAAAAAAAATCATGGAAAATTCAATCCCACATGTTAATTTGTAGTAATTAAAACAAATTTCTATGCTAATTTCTATCTTTCTAGTTTTCAAATTTTACCAGAAAGCACTTTTTGATAGGTATTTCACATAGCCAAATCATATCCATTTATCATGCAATCTTCTAAGATGGTTTTAAAATGTGAGAATAATATGAAGGTGAAAAAATTGGCACAAAATTATTTTCCACATGCCAATATGTAAAAATCAAGACTGGGTTTTATGCTAATTTTTACTTAGTTATTTTTTGCATCTTCTTAGTTACCAAATCTACTTAGTGTGCAAATTTCAAACTTAATTTACTGGAGACAAAATTCATGAAACTAGAATTGCATTTTACATGATGGTATCCAAACATGGGAAGAGTGTATTAGTAAATAAATTCATAGAAAAATCCTTCTCATGAGAAAAATACACAGTAACAAACTGGGCATTTGAAATAATTTTTACTTGGTCATTTTTTGCATCTTCTAGTTTCCAAATCTGCCCAGTGTATACATTTAAGACTTATTTTTGCAAGTGTAAATTAAATCAAATTTTCTTGATACTTTTCATGAAGATATCCAAATGTAAGGATAATGTAATAGTAAATATAAGTCACAAACAACCTAACTATTAAATACACAACAATAAAAGTTGGCATTTGAACTAATTTTTAGTTATAATCATTTTTTCTACATTTTTAGTTTTCAAAATTGACTGACAAACACTTTTCATAAGGCATTTCACACAATCAAAATAGATCTACTTCCTATGAATTTTTCTATGAGAGTAAAGAACTGTCATTAAAATGTAATGGCAGAGAATATCTCACAATTTTTTTTATCAAATTTAAATTGTGTAGAAATTAAAACAAACATTTTTGTTGATTTTTACATTTTTAAACTATAAAATTCTGCAAGGCTAAATCAAGTTAAAATTTATAGTTATTTTTTATGTGTTTATTAAATTTTCATTAAAATGTTTTGGTAAATAAATTCAAAGAAAATTTCCTCCCATATGTAAAATTTATAGCATTAAAATTGGCTTCTGCACTGATTTTTATGTGAGTCATTTTTTATCTTTTCTAGTTGTAAAATCTAGCCAATGCGTATGTTTGAAACCTAGTTTATTAGGGTCAAACCATATTAATTTACACTAAAATTTTTCATTGACATATACATATGTGAGGATAAGATAATATTAAAATAAGTCACATGAAATTGATTCTGATGCACAAATTACAAAGCCATGAAAACTGACATGTGCATTGATTTATACATCTTCCCACTTATTAAATCTTGTCAGTGTGCACTCTTCAAACTTAATTTCACACAAAAAATGAGTTAAAATTATATTTTTTTAAAAATTATAGTTACATATAGGAATAATGTGAAGGTGAAAAAAGTTATAAAAAATTCATTCCCATGTAGGAAAGTCATAGAGTTGAAAACTTGATTTTACATTGATTTTTACCTAGTCATTTTCTCCGTTCTAGTTTTCAAATATGACAAGTGCACACTTATAAAACCTATTTTTATAGGAATAAATAAAGTATAAATTGATTCAAAATTTATATAATAATACCTTGATACTAGTAGAATATAATTCCATTAGTCTTGCAGTGATTATATTTTTAAATGAAAAGATATGACAGTGTAAAGTGATCCTTTTAGTAGTATTCATCACAACCAACTTTTGATCTGAAATCACTTAAAGGGTAGTGCATAGGGGTTAAATTGATTATTTCAAAAAAATAAAAATACCCTTTTGAGTATATTTATAAGAGATTTCTATAAATATAAGATATGATGGGCATTGATTATGTTTTATCTTATAAATTTCTCTTTTAGTATATTTTGAAAGCACTGATGTGGTTGTGCATGAATGCATGTAAGTTTTTAAGCCATATATTTTGATCCAAGACTCCATTTTTGATGCATTTATGGTGTTTAAAAGCTAGTTTTCCATTTTTTTAACAATATTAGTTTAAAATTAGATAAATATAAGATAAAAGAACCTATCAACATTTTAATCTTGAGATTCTGTTGCTTCTAAATACTATGTTTTTTAATTTTGATATCTTTTACCTTTGCTAAGAAATTAATAAGTTTTTATTTAATGTTTTTATAGGAATTGGATAAGAGGAGTGCACTATTCAAGGCATGACCTATCACCAATATTAAATGGAGCTAGGACTCACATATTGGAAGTGTGCAAAGGAAATAAAGTAGGAAGAAATGTTGCATGGATGAATGGGATCTTGTGTTGAATGTGGACACTTGGGATATTTTATATCACCAAAAATTCTATGTCATTTGAATTTAATGTGTACCTATCATTAATGATTTTGGCATTTATTACATTGGATATGTAGTTTCACATTGAATTTAGGCTTTAGTTAGTGCCTACTATTTAATATTTTCAACTATTTGGTAGATGGATGAGATTGGACTAAAATCCATATAAAACTAACAATAAGACTAAGTTAGGGGCTAGTTCATTAGTGTAGAACATAGAGTAAAGGACCAAACACTTATTTTCTACAATTTATTAGTTTTCATAATTAGGTTTTCTTCTAAGTAATGTTCTTGTGAAGCATTTTATGTATTCCCCTTGTTTTGGGTGGATCTAAATACTATTTTTCAAGAAAATATCTATCAATAGAAAGGTTGTGAAGATTGTTGTTCATTATCTACACATGTATATGATGATTTTATCCATATTTATTCATAGATGAATACCTCAGACTCTTTCATCATCTTTGTCCATGGTTGTGTGCTTACTATCTAAGCAATGGATTGGTTACATGGAGTTCATCTAAGTCAAATGGATCAGATTTGTTGTAGCTATAAAACAGGTTTACATATTTCTCTTTTGCCTTCTCTTTTTATCTTTTTTATAAATTTGTTAGAGTAGATAAAATAGATATAAATTTTTTAATCCATGTTTACAAGATTTATTTTGATTTTAAATCCCTTTCATTTGTTGTTAATGCATTGTTGAGCTTATTATATGCAACAAATAATTATTTAATCAATTATATTTCCTTGAAAAATCCACTTTTACTAAATTTTTAGGGAAAAAATGCACAAGATAAACACCACCTATAATTTATCTAAATATATTCTTAACATTCCCATTAAAATGAAACAATTTCACATTAACTACTTAGTTACCCTATAATCCAAGACTTGGTAGTAACAAACCTTGGGGAGATTCCATTTCCTTTCAGGAGAGGTTGGGTGGATTTCTACCTTGCCTAAGTTGGTGTGTCAAAACACATATCAAGTCTGTTAAAGATATACTTACATTTTATGAAACCCTCTAGTATTAATTTTGCATCCAGGTAAAATACCATAAAATTTATACCTTCAGAACTTGTAACATTTTATTTTATTTAACACGTAGGTTCTTACCACATATTAAATAATTAGATAAATTACCTTTGCAAAAACATGGAACACATGATCTTATCAAATCAAAATTTTCATTTTCTTGGATTTTTTCATGTCTAATACTTATAGATCCATAAATTTAATCATTAAAGTGTTTGATAATGTTTTATTCTTGACATCGTTACCTTGTTTGGTCTAGTCATCATTACACTAACTCATAATCTTAAGAGAGTCTTCATTATCTTGTAAAAACTAAATATATCATACCAACATCCCTATTTTAGCCACATTCATCCCTATTCAACCTATAGGTTCCTATCAAACCTTTACCAATAATATCTATCTTTCTGGGACAAGTTTGTGTTAGGTCGGATAGGGTTGTACCACGACCTTGTCCACTAGTGTGACCTTGTCCCTGACACTCTAACAATCACTTTTTCAAATTTATATGTTTCAAAATGTTTCTCTCACATATTTAAAAAAGTTATTTAGTCAAAATATTTTAAATATTCCCCTATATAAACATATCAAGGCCACTCAATACAACACTTGATCAATCTAGCAGTCACTCGACAATCTTACTACACATTGAACAAAAGAGCACTATTTATTCCAATTCTAATTTTGATTCATTCTAATAGTCATAGGCCAAGTTTGAATAATATTTATTATAGGTCAAAGGTATCCATTATCAATAATTTCAATCAATTTTCTAGTGATACTAATATAATTGTATAATAATAAACCGTATAATCACCTTAAAAGGGAGAAATACATTAGATTGAGGCCTATTTGGGATATGTAGATAACACTTAGATCATGCAAGGTTTTTTTAGGGTAGTGTGGCTATTACCATAACCCTAATCCACCCTTTGTACTTCATATCTATTGTGTTTATTATGTAAGAGAATGTGTTTGTGTTTTGTAGGTATTCCATAGATCGACTCAACACACATAATTAATCAGTCAGCCCTCACAAGAAATTTCACAAACTTAGATAGAGAAAGTAATCACATAGTCAACCAAAACATAGACATAGTAAACAATCAAGGCCATACTTCTCTCTTATCCTCCTTTTGTAGACATTTCCAATCATAGTTTAAATTCTTACGTTTAGTCACAACATAATACACATGTCATTTCAAGAAATTTTTAGTTAAAATCAACCTGCATAGTCAAAAGTAAATATAGTTTGGTGAGATTTTTATATCTGTAGGCTCATTTACTATCTTTATCAAGTTTATAATTTTGTAATATTTTATATCATATTGTATCCATTATCAGATTTATATATATCAATGTTTGGATTTCAATAGTTTAATATCTATTAATCTAAGTTCATTTAATTAAAATATATTAAAAATTTGGTGAACACACTATTTTTAGAACATTTATTTCTATTTGCTTAATTTGTGTGTTATGATTTCATCAAATTTTTATTACTAAAAACAAATAAACTTTAACCTTGGATATAAATATGACATATCATGATTCAATTCTCTTCTATTAGAGTAAGATGACACTTAAGAGATTGTCTTGTCACCTTGAATAAATTTGACACACGAGCTCTTTATTTCAAACTTGGGTTGAAATTTATCAATATTTATACCAAAAAAATATTTCAAATTTTTTTCTTTATTTTCTATTTGCTTGTGCTTATTTTTATAAACTATGTTCTAACAATTTTAAAATTACTTAGTGACTATCGTGAAGGACTATGTGGTGTTATTTTTAGAGACATCGTAGCATAAGGGGTTTACGCAAATACTCATAGCTATTGCATAAAACTAAACATAGACTTTACTTTCCATGTACCATATAGTATATCAAAAACACTAAGATCCCTTATTTATACCATAAAAAGCCTCTTTTAGCTATATGATTTGTGTTTAACTTGAGAGGAGCATATCACTCAAGGAAGTTATGCTCACTATACCCTCACAAATGGAGTCAGTGAGATACACACATGGTTTTGTATTTATAGTTAATGATCTAAAACAT
This sequence comes from Torreya grandis, assembly GCA_037957365.1. Taxonomy (NCBI): domain Eukaryota; kingdom Viridiplantae; phylum Streptophyta; class Pinopsida; order Cupressales; family Taxaceae; genus Torreya; species Torreya grandis. The sequence continues at coordinate 1,770,874 of JARHVA010003776.1, forward strand.
TAGGTTGACACTAATCAATAAATGAGCAAGTATATTTGAGATCCCACATAATCATTCAAACCCTTGCCTATATCACCCTTATACTTTAATTTTTGCTTCTATTATGCATTGCTTGATTTATATTACATTGTATGCCTCTAAGATGTAGATATATATTAAGTGGTATTTCTATTTCACATATGTAACTTCATTTGGTTTCTTCAAAAATACTAAATAATGATGTTTTTTATCAAATAAATAATTCTAATATTCAAATCTCTTGGTCTCCAATAAATTAGGTTCACATTTAAATTGATAATAAAATTAATGAAGAGGATAATTATGTACATAGTGAACATGAAAATCATATTAATATAACTGAGGTTAATGGATTAGATTAAGATCAAGTGCATGAATTATCTAAATTTCATCAAGGTCTTAAAGAGAACCCCCATAAGGTGAATTAGATAATTAGTCTAAATATAGCATGAAAATTTGAGCATCACGATAAATTAACCACATATATACCACAAAAGTTACATTTTTGGGTTGTCAAATCCCTTATTTCTAATATGTCTTCTTCTACCATTTCATCCATTCCTATTTCCACACCTATATCACCATCTCTTTATTTTAGAACATCACTTGGTTTCTAAAATATATCCATGCTTATGCTTACTCATTTTATTTACACTCCTCTGATTGCCTCAAAAAATGCTACTCTTGATCAGGGACTCCTTATATTACAAGCTAAGCTATCTCACATTGAATAAACTATCTCTGATGCCATCCCCTCTATGGACTCATGTCCATTGTTTATAACCATTTGGCACCATAAATTTCATATTATCCATTAATATTTGGCTTTGTGGTTCCTAAGCTTATTTTATATGAAGGAAAATGTGAACCTGAATAACATTTGCGTGCATTCCATACAGATTATCTAGATTATGCAGATAATAAAAAATTGTTAACAAAGCTCTTTTTAAGGAATCTTAAAGAATATGCTCATATATGGTTCTATGATATTCCTCTTAAATTATTAAAGGATTTCAACCCTTTGGAAAATTAGTTTTTAACACACTTTTCCATCAACATTGGTGAAAATTTATTATATGATAAAATTTCAAAGCCCAAAAAAGGGTATAATAAAATAATAAATGAATACATGATAAGATACAAGAATATGCTATCTAAAATGAAAAACCAAATGGTTGATAATGATATTCAATATATATTTACTCAATTTTTTTTATCTCCTATTCAAAAGTCAATTATGTTTGATAAGGTCAAATATTTCGATGAACTATGCCACATAGTTAAAGAGAATGAGGTCAAGTTACTTCCTTTTAATAGGATTAAGTATGTTTCCAATGCTACTTATACTTAAAATTTAAAATTTCAAATCAATTCAAATTATAAGATCAAACCAAAAGAAAACAATAATGAAGCTAAGGTTACAATCAATGTTATTTCACAACCAACATAAAAGCTTTAATTACAAGCATCACCAAAGACAAAAATTTCGAGGATAAATTGACCTCTTCATGTATTATTTCATGTATTATTACAAAATAAAATTGAATGCAATATTATCACTCTTCCTCCATCAATGTAAGTGGAAATGTCTAGACCAAAATCTAAAAAGTTCATGTCAATGCATATTGTGACTACCATAGACATATTGGTCATTATACAAAAAAATGTTTCAAGCTTAAGCACAATATTCAAGATATTATTGATGAAAACATTATTAATATTAAAACATCTACTAAAGAGGCTAAACCCCCAAAAAATGATATTTCAAAGCTTAAAATGTACAAATATCCCTTTCCAAACCATGAAGTAAATAATAAAGACAATTCTAAAGTATATTATGTATATGATGCTCATCCTCCTCATTTTGCATATGGATATCCACTTGAAAACATCATTAACATAGTTATATTCATATAAACATCATCTCCTATGATTACATTTGATGATAGTGAAGTTGTTGATGATGATGATTCAGATAGATGTGTACTCTTTATTAGAGAATATGCTAATAAGTAAACCATACATAACACTATAACACTTATACACTCTCTTGGTTATATAGATCAAGATATACATTAAAATTCTAGAGTTTTCAAAGAATTTGATGGCCATATATATGATACTCTTGGGAATATGATGCTAAATTTATAATTGGGGCCTCTAATATTGCTTACTTCATTCTTAGTTCTACCAAGCACATAGGTATTTGATATGATATCAGGATGACCATGGATACAAAATCTTAGAGAAGTCCCTTCTAAAATTCATAAATGTCTCAAATATATTCATGATAAACAAGTGATTAAAATTCTAGGAATTGAATATGAATATCCTTTAGAACCAATGATGATTATTTCTATTATAGAATAATTTTTTGGCATAATCATTGAGCAACATGGTAATGAAATAGCCTACAAAACTATTAAAAATTATATTCAAAAGCATATTATAGAATCTCCATCTGCTATCTAGTATGAACACATGAAAATCAATTTCTCCACCTACTTATAAGCATAATATAGTTACCCATGAGACTATTTAGGTAGCTCCAAAGATCAAAATACATTCTCCTAAGCATAAAGTGGCATATAAAATGAGGTATTCATCTCTTAAGGCATCATAGGTTATTGAGTGAGCTTCACCACAAGTATAAGTTGTTATATCTTCTCCTAATACATATACAAATATAGATTCATTGTCAAATTAGCCATAATCTTGGATCCTTGCATAGAAGATTGAGAAAATCTATGCATAGAATAATGAAATCATGGATAAATTGTAGAGGAAGAAGATTTTCCTCACACAATAATCTTTCAAAATATGACCTACTTGCATAAAATTGCATAGATTTGTCTTACCTTTCAAAAATGAAAAGTGGGGTACATATAGGGAAAATTAGGGCAACATGAGGAAGCCTCTAATTTTCCTAATTAGATAATTACATTAAGATATAATTAGCCTATGTGACCCTTTTATAACTAACAAAAGGAATCTTAATTGACATAGAATGACCATAAGGTCATGTAGACAAAACCTAATGAGAAAAATCACTACACCAACACCCCCTTAAGTGTAGCTTAGGTGAAATGAGAATTGGGTCTTGCCACTTACTTCAATCGATATTTTACCACTGACTTCTACCAAATTGTCATAACCCATGAGAATTTAAGGCACAAAACATGTCTCTATTTCTAAAAATAGATCCTCTAAGGATGCCATGTGATAGGAAGCACCTGAGTCAATAACCCAAGTCAAATGCTAAGAAGCTACTACAACAAGTTCCTTGCCCTTGTTTTTACCCTATTTACTATCTTTAGCCTTGATAGAATCTTGTGTGGATGTGTCTTGAGTTGAGAATTTAGGAACACTGATGTTATTCTTCTCAAGAATCTTAGTTAAGGTGTCAATCTTCTTTTTCATGCACTGAGATTCATCATGCCCAAATTTCTTGCAAAAGTTGTATTTGAGTTTTTCCTTCTTAGGTTTCCTAATTGAGGAGGATTCATTTGATGATGCCTTAATTTTGGCATCTAATTTTTGATTCTTCTTGTGCTCATGATCTGGTTTAAACTATTTCTTCTCCTATTTCCCACTACTAGAAGGCTTCTTTTTGTCCTAATTGACATTCAAGACATGTGATTTTAAAGAATTCAGTGCACCTATTTGAACCAAATTATCTTGCTCTTGAGTCAGATTGGTAACCAACTCATCGAATGATGAAATTTTCCAAGTGAATCCAAGTGCACATTTGGTAGCATGAAATGTAGAGATGAAAATTGTAGTCATGACCCAATTTTGCAATCACTGATAGAATCAATTGGTCATCTATTTTATCAATGCCACATTGTTTCAACTATAATCTCAGTGATTTAAACTTTTTAAAGAAGTCTTGTAGGGTGTCATAGTCACTTGGGCTCAATGTGATGAGCTCATTCTCTAGATCATAACCCCTCATGATGTCTTGCACTCTAAAAATCTTATCTAAGATGGTCCAAACTTTGTTGGGATTTTTTATAGATTCAACATGAAATAGGATGTTGAGAGACACTGACATATATAAGAACCCATAGGCCTCATCACATCTATTTTATCACTTAACCTTATCTACATCTGTAGATGGCTCAATTTACTTACCCATAGTTATCAATAGAGTCCTTTACCTCTTAACACAAGCTACATTTTAGAATTCTAGTCAAAATAGTTAAACGGTGTGAGTGGTTCAATGTTTATATCTATTAGTGCAGATTAGATTGAGATAATTTATAGAATTGAGATGAAAGCAAATAATAGATTGCACATAGTATAAATATCCCCTTAAACTATCAACAAGACCCCCACTTAAATTATAATACAACATATGCTCAATATTAGACATCAGGCACCACTGGGAATGCATCTATGAGCAATTAGTGTGAGAGAGTATAAGAGGGATGCCATGCACAATAGATAATGCTTCCAAGAAGAAAGGTATAAAAGGTTTGAAGTGAGTTTTAAGTCATTATACCATGAAGAAAATGGATTTTAGAAATGGCTTAAAAATACCATCAATTCATAGATATTGAAAAAATATGCACTTTCAAAAAAAATATCACCCAAAATAAAGCTACGGATTGAAAGTTATGGCACTTACAAGTTCTTACTTCTACACATTCTTGGACCTTTCCCAAAAATGCAATTTATCAAAAAAGATAGAAATGGAAAAAAAATTAAGTAGAGGTACCCTGAAATAAAAAAAATTAAGTAGAGGTAGCTCATAACTCTGAGAAGTAATGACCCTTTAAAAGTCCAGGTCAGTCTCAAAAGAGTAATCTAGAGTTTCCAGACTACTTGACTTTCAAAAGTAATGAACGTTTGAAAACTTGAGTAAGGTAGTAATGACCCTTCCAAAACCTAAGTTGTTCTTGGAAGAATAATCCAAAATTTTTACACTTCTTGAATTCCACAAGTAATTGGCCTTTGAAAACCTGAGTAAGGCAGTAATGACCCTTTGAAAACCCGAGTTGGTCTGTAGTAGAGTAAATCAAGTTTTCAAAATTGCTCTACTTAACTTCATGGATTTTAAAGTAAAGCAAATACAAAAGTCCGAGTTGGTCTGTATTATAGTAAACTAGGTTTTTAGACATGCTTTACTTAACTTCACAAATTTTCAAGTAAACAAACTCCACATGTTTGATTTGGTCTGCACACAAGTAAGCAAACTTATCAAACAACTCAACATAGAAAAGTGAAGTTACTTACCTCTAAAAGTCTGATTTGGTCTATTGGCTAAGTAACCACCCTCTAAAATTTTGTATTGGTCAATGGACTCTCCATTGCATGCAAAAATAAATAGATCAATGACAGAGCTGAAGTAATGACCACCTATAGATATGAGTAACATAGAGGTTTGTCAGCATGTAAATTGAGGCAAGCCAAAAATGTCAAAAATACTTCAACAATAATTTTTTTTCAATATACCCATTTGAGATTTTGACCTAAGGAAGAAAAAACAAAAGGTGTTTTTGCACAACAACACAAGAAGTATGGATTTTTGAAAAAAATGAAAAATGGGGCCTTGGGATGCCAAAAAGAGAGGAAAAAATTGATTGTTCTAGAACTAGGTCATGTTTACAGTCAATCCAAGGGTTTTGGTATGTTTTAAAAATAATGGAATAGTTATTTTTGATATTTGAAGCTCTTGTAGAAAGTTTTGCATAAGTTCTCCAAGGAATCCCATCAAACCCTTCTTTTTATTGGAATAATGAATGTAGCAAGATTTCATCACAAAGATTGTTGCAATATTAGCAAAAATGGCTCTAATAGCATGTCAGATTGGCCACAATCTTGGATATTTTCACAAAATATTGAGAAAATATATGTATGGAGTAATAAAGTCATAGATAAATTACAAAGGAATAAGCTTGTCTTCACACAACAATCTTATAAAATATGACCTGCTTGCATAAAATTGCATTAACTTGTCTTACCTTCCAAAAAGGAAAAGTGGGGTACATATAGAGAAAATTAGGGAAACATGAGGAAGCCTCTAATTTTCCTAATTAGATAATTATATTAAAATATAATTAGCCTATGTGACCCTTTTATAACTAACCTAAAGAAGCTTAATTGACATAGAATGGCCATAAAACTGTGTAGGCAAAACCCAATGGGAAAAAATACTACACCAACAATGTGGGTACATAAGTAGTGCTTTAGTGGGTTATATTAAAAAATATGATCATAATTCAGATTTTTAGAGGTGGCTATAGTTGTCACTTCTTCCTCACATGAAACCATTCCTTCATATAGTGGTATGGGCTCTACATACATGCCCATCATTAATATAATTAGTTAAATTATTTTAATTTTACCTTTGTACATAGCTATTGATTTTATTTCCTTGAAAATTATTCTACCCTATATCTAAGTATTATTCTATCCATTAGCTTTATGTTTCACTTTGGGCACTTTCCCCATTGATTTTCAACCCAATTCGAATAATACAAAACAACTACCTTAAAAATACTTTCAATGCTCATTCTTTCCTAATATTGCATCCCCATCATACTTGGTTTTCATAAAACTTACATGATTACACCTATCTCTTGACCATGAGGAACATGTATATTCTTATCTATCTTAATAATTTGAGCTACATTTTTATGATTCATTTATGCATACATTGGGGCATATGGCTTGCCTTCCTTCTTATCATACTATGATTTAACACATTGTTAAGGATTGTTTGAATCCATTCCACTTCCTCTATTTTCATAACCTTACTTCTTAATAAAATTTTAATTATATAATTTCAAAAAAATCACATAAATCTAAATATAGAAATGTTTTATAAAACATGAAAATAGTTCGATAAAATAAATAAATCAAAATATTTTCAAAAATTAAAATCAAGACCTAAGAATATTTTTTTAATTATTGATAGATTACATTTTCCATATGTTACTTATTTTATGTTAGATATAAAGAATATTTAAATTTCAATACACATTAATTTTTATGAGGTATTAAGTGTGATATATAATTGAATTTTACATGGTTTCGATGTCAAGATTCCCTCATTACCCAACATCCTTGCTAAGTTAGGGACATCTCTTTATTATCCATGAACATTATAAACAAGTTGTATCTATCCACAACTTTTATACCATTTTGAGCTACATGTCATAATATATTTTTTAGGTCCACTCATGCTATACATGTGTTACATGAAAATTACACTTACTAACAATGGAATGAAACCATATGGTAGATATAAACTAGTCTCATTTGTTATATACTACTTTCTTACTTTATTACATGATAAGTTTAGAGCTTTCTTGCTTATTATGTGTGGCCCTTGGCCTCATATTTCAAATAATTAATTTTACAACATCAATATTCCATTTTCATGTGGTTGTTGGCCTTGTGTGTTTATGTGACAATCACACATATCTTGAATTGGGCTTTGGGCCTTATGTGTGACATTATATGCAAAATTGCATGACATTATATTGCATTGTTTATATCTTCATTGATTGTTACTTTGGTGGAATGATCCATATCATGCATTAATTATATATTATATTCTTAATTTAGTGACATTATACATATCATGCACATCATGATTATGTGGTTCAATGATATATCTATCTAATACATATAAATTTAATACTATATTTATATGCTATGATACAATACATTAAAAATTTCAAATGCTATTCCATGATTAAACATATTTCACATTTTACATAATTATTCTTTTTAGCTAAAAGACTTTTATGTTACATATCTCATCTCAAAATGGGGGCATCATAATGGGCTTATCTTAAGAAGTGAATTCTTCATCAACAAATTTCAGATTTATGGCACTATACAATTTTTAAATTATAACATGATTTATATATTTTTAGATTATGGGGGCATGCGACATGTATGTGCACTTATACCTATATTTATAAATGGAAAGTTTAAAACAACTACAAGTTTTAATAGTTTCAAACTTTAAATGGCATTCAATTTCAATTCAGTATAGTATGGCGGGCATGATCTCATTCATGTTCAAGTTACTATATGACAATTTCAAAATTTATCAAGTTTCAAATTTTTTAAATCTTTTTAAGTTTCAAAAGTTTTAAAGTTTGAATTTTAAAATATAATATAGATCCATCTACAATGGTGTGATTCATCTTCAAGTTGAAAGTGGGCCATATTAGAGTCTAGTGACACTCAACATCTATGGTTGCATATTTTCTATGTAGCGAGCCACATTTGATGGTTCCATAATTTCAATTATTTTACAAATTTATCTATGAAATCAAATGAGAGTTGGAGCATACAATATTTATAACTAAATATAATTCAACTGTTCTAAAATTAAGACTTGATCACTCTCAATTCACCATAGGTTAAAAATTTCTCCAAATGCCTCAGTAATGGGTCATACACACTTCTCTAATTTCAAGTTACAGAGCAATTAAATTGCATACTCTTCTAGTGTATACTTTCCTTGCTCTCTTTGCAAATTTTAAATTTAAATTTTTAGATTTTGAACTTTCAAATATGAACAATAACTACTTTTAGTAACATTGTTGTGGGTTTTGTATTAAGGTTTCTTTTACAATCAAGTTTCTATTGGATTGGATGTGTTTACACTGGCTAGTGGTTTGGGATTTTACCAAACTAGTTTTATTTATAGATGTGTTCACACTCACTTAGGAGTTAATCTTATTTTGGTTTGTTCTAATAAATATTTACATGAACCAATTTTTGTTATGTAAAATATTTTTTAACACATATTTTTAGCTTATGCAACAAATTATTTGTTGCGTGTAATAAACCTTACTTGCTTATTTATTAGGCACTCCTTATTCTTCTCCTTGACCGGTGGAGAGAGAGATATCTAGATTGTATTATTAATTGTGAGGAAATAATAAGAGATAGATTATTGTGCATAATTATTGTCTGAACTGGCTTGTGCTTAATGTTTGTGATGAGTTTTCTATAGGAATGGTTTACAGGAGAGATCCTAGATAAATGGGAAGTATTCTAATTTTTGACATGGTATCAAAGCCTCCTCTCTCAACCATTATTCAGTGTTAAGGTTTCTTTCCATTATGAATCTACCAATACATGCTTGTTAAGCCTCTCAAGTTGTCAAAACTTGATTTTTATGGTTTGGTTTGTAAGTCATACACCTCCTTTAAGCCTCTATTGTATTTTTGTGGCTATTGGTAACTCAAAGTTATTAACAACTTTGGTTTTTTCTCTAAGTAGGCCATATAGGTCATATAATCCTTTTTGTTAGATCTCTAATTTTTATCATGATAGGGTTTCCTTATAGGTTTGGACTTGGATTGAAAAAATTGTTTTGGATTTTGTCACTATCCATTCCAAATTTGGCCATATACTTAGTTATTTTTTAGAACCTCTATCATTCTATATGGGTTTGTTCAACCATGGATTTAGAGGGAGGTTCAATCTTCCTATTTTTATGTAAGTTAAGATAATTTTTTTTAAACATCTATAACTACCTCTAGATTCTTTATCTATGAAAGTAATTAAAAAATCCACCTAGAACCTGACTTAAACTGCAAATTAAATAGCCATCCACCATTAATGCTGATGAAGACAATAGTTGATGATCAGAGTGTGCCCTATGTATATTGTTAATGCATATAATTCTCTTTGATAGAATCTTGATAATGTATTCAATTAAGTCTTTCATCAAAACAATTTTCATGTCTATGTATCCAACTAACAACTTTAACTTGATAGTCCACTTCACATGAAGCCTAAGATCAATGACATTCAATAGTCTATGTAGAATAAATGTTAAAGGCATGTAGACAACATAAAAATCACACACCAATAATTGATATTAAAGGCTCTATTAAATAATATCTATTGCTCTAACCTTACTTCCAACCACTAGCTACTCAGTTTGAGCCCATTGTTTATGTGTTTGATAGGTTACATTTTACTATCTTTGTGACATTCATGATATATCCAATCTAGTTGTGTGTTACATGATGCATATAAATCTATGTTTAAAGCAAGGAATGATCACTACCAACCATGAAAAACTACAACCACTATACCATTATTCATAACTTTATCTTCCACACTATGACATAATCTCCACCTACCGGTCAAACATGTTTCCTACCAACTAGGCACACCACCAGCTCACATCCATCGGTCCTCAAACCCCAACCTCCTTTCCACCCATAGACTACCAAACTAGCTAGCTTTATTATCTCCATATTTTACCTTGGCCCATAATTTTTTACATTTTCCTAGGCTTGATTACCCCTCTCCCACTACTGTTGATCTTAGTTTGTGGTTGTTGGTCAACTGATCAACATTAGGATTTTATCATCCATCCTTATCCCAACTCTTAGATACTACATGATGGTGGAACAAATCTACAATTAAAACCTTGATGGTAAGGATTATTTTTGGGTTACACTATAAATAGGTTTCCTTCAAATCAATGGTTAAGGGATATAGACACTTAAGTGGTTTTTAAAAATTTGATAGAACATTTACATGGAGGAAGGTCCAGGGTTTGACTCCTTTAATACCACCAAACCATTTTGCTTAAATTATTTTTGGTGACATATAAGCGTTTCATGCTTTTTTGGAAAAGTCCTCATATTATTGATAAAGGGGAGAGTGAAACTTTATTTGGTTAGGCTAACCATTTAAAGTGGTGAATTATTGTAATGGGATTTCTTATTCTCAAAATTTTTTTGTAGGGATTTTTTTAAAGGTTGTGACATTGTATTAAAGTGGTAGGGTTTTATTTAAATGGGTGAAATTTTGTAAGTGGTGGAGTTGTTTTACAGAGTGGTGCCCATTTGCTATCTAAAGGGTTATTTTCCATTCAGGATCAATTTATTTTATGGGTCTATCTTTTATAATTAAGGTATTTTTTTGATGTGGAGGCCATTTTAATTATTTAGATCATTATAGTTATCAAGGTACCATTCTTTTATTATTGATTGCCAAATATGGAGGGTGAGGTCCAATCTGATACGCGGTGAGAGCCCCTTGCAAAACACTTTATTTTTTGGTGTGATTTGTACATAAGACGTATTTTTGGTAGAGTCTAACATACCATTTTTAGAGTGTTTTTTCCTCTTTTATGCCACTTATTATACTCATGGATGCATATTCAGTGGTAACCAACATCCATATTTAGCCATTTTCACCATTATTGGTTTTTCCCATCTTTGGGTATGGATTTTCATATGATTAAACCCCTTAGTGCTTTGAACTACATCACTTAGAAAACCAAAATACATATGCACTTGCAGATGAATGGATTATGGAGAGTTATTATTGGTGAATTTTCCATTTTTATAGATGAGGATGATATTATATGGCTTGTATCCTTATATAAAAGGCATTTTTGTTTATTCACCTCCATGTTTCTGATAGTTTGTAAACTCATATTGAACATGTCACATCACCTAAAGGAGCTTGGGACATGCTCCTCTTAATTTTCCTTCCTATTAGAGTGAGGATTCTTATGATGCTGACATTGTTTCTCTACCATATTCTCCTATTTTTAAGGATGAGATACTTGATGGTGATTTGCATGAGGACTCTTTAACATCTCCATATTCTCCTATTAGTTCTTGTCCTCTTTCTATTATTAATGAGGACATATTTTTTGAGGATGATACACTTATACCACCTCTTCATACTGCTCATGATGTAGATTTCATTACTAGTGGTCGCTTAGATGAGGTACCTTCACCTTATCCACCTACTGATGCACATTTTGATACAATAGTTATTGCTCTTATTTTTGATTTTGGTATGACTACTGATAGTACCCTACCAATCCTTAAGAAACCCATTGATCCTATGGCCTCTTTCCTAGCACTTCAAGAAGAAAACAAGATACTCATGATATAGAATTCTCTTGTATGCTCCCTGATTCATGGAAAGGACATCCTTGTTTGTTCTCTATAGAATAAACTTGTTGGCATATAACATTGATATAATACCCCATAATGTACTAAATCTAGTATGCATCCACTTGATGCACTTTTATAGTGTGATCTACTAGATTCTAAACAACCCATTATTCATGTTGTTCCTATTATTGTAGATGATAAATCTATGCCTATTATTGTTGCACACTCTACACATCCCACTCTAATTCTGCCTATGCATATGCTTGATTATTTTGAGTAGCATACCACTAGATTCATCTCTCACATGATTCATTCCATGGGTCACACTACTAGACTTGTAGGCATTGGGAAGCATTGATAGAGCATTGCTCACCCTATTTAGCTTGTTATGTGGATTGATCATCATGGCCTTGGTTATGACATATATGTTACATCTTCATTGAGATATGTTGATATAGATCCATATTTTGTTCTCTCTACTCTTCATGAGGATTATGAGCTATATATGGGCTCTTCTGCACCTTCACTCAGGCCTAAGAAACCTGAGACTACATTGGTCAGACATGATCTACCTGACACTTCTTTGGATGTTACCTCATATTCTTCTATAGTGGACTTTACACCCATATATATACATGCATATTCATCCACCATTCATGTTCATTTGGGGTGGATTTTTGATAATTTTTGGTAGCATCGATAATTTTGTTTGAGAGGACTATATAGGTGAGATTCCTCTACCACTCAACTTTTTGTACCACACATTGCTCCTTATGCCTTTTGATACTCCTTATGTTGGATGGTGGAGCCTGATATTATTAAAATGCCCAGTTCTTGATAGGGGGTGTGGGGGGGTAATTCCCCCCACTATGGTTTCCATGGGGTCCATGGGGGATGATAACCATATTTGAAGCCCCTATGGTAGGAATTCAAGGGTAGCACCCTCAAAGCAAAATTTTTGTGAAAAATGCATTTTAAAATATTGTAATTGCATAAAAAATCTAAACCATTCACTATTAGGTCACATATATAATGGTAGAAATTATGTTGGTGTATTTTTGCCCTAATATGTAACCCTCATTTGATATGAAGGAATTATAATCATGATGACACAATGTGTGTTAATGAAAAGGAGATTATAGTAGATGTATTATAGGTTTATACCTTCATTTGTTAGACTGAATAAGATAAGAACTGACTATTTTTATTTGGAAATAGCCCATATTGGGTAAACCACATTAAATCTAAGTCTCTCTTGTATTATTTTTTTTGAATTTTATTTCTATCTTTGTTTCATTAATATTTTTTTGCATTCTTTATTCCTAAAAATTAGTATCAGATCTGAAGATTTATTTAGAAAATAAACTCACAAGAAAAGAGGGTTCCTAGTTCAAGTGGGAATAATGATAGAAGGCAAGTTTAAGGTTGAGAATTTCAATAACCAAAACTATCAATTATGGAAGATGCAAATTGAAGAATATATATATATATATATATATATATATATATATATATATATATATATATATATATATATATATATATATCAAAAGGATCTTTTCCTACCATTAGTTGGAATAGAAAAGAAGTCGATGACTATGAAGGACTAAGAAAGGGAGGTTCTTGATAGAAAGACACTAGGAACAATACAATTGTGCTTGGTAGCATTAGTGGCCTTAAATATTTCAAAAGAAAAGACAATAGAGAATGTGATAAAGGCATTGGATAAAGTGTATGAAAAACCCTTATCCTCAAACAAGGTATTTCTTATGAAATGTCTATTTAATATGGAGATGTCAGAAGGTGAGTCTTTTATTGATCATTTAAATGAATTTATCATGGTCACAAATTAGTTAATATCTATAGGATTAAACTATAATGAATGGTTTGGTCATGGATGTAAGTAATTTTGTCTATGGTTCAAACACTTTAAAGTTTGATGATGTTGTTAGCATTATTCTTAGTGAGAAAATATAATGGAAAAGCATAGGTGAGACATCAGGTAATGCTTTGAATATGGAGAATAGGGGAAGATAAAAGGATAGAGGAAAGGTCTAGGGAATCATGGGAAGTATAATAAGGGTAGATCCAAATCTAGAGGAACATTGGTGTGTTGGATTTGTGGGAAGAAAGGACTCTTGAAGAAAGATTATTGGTTTCAAAAAGGGAAACAAGGAGATGGACAACAACATAAAAATTAGGAATCAAATGTAGTAGGTGATGTGTTGTAATATGATTTAATCCTTTCATTAGATACTATTAATGATTCTTGGGTGTTAGATTCAGGGGCTTCATTTCATGCTACACCCCACATGATATTTTTTCAAGACTATGTTCAAGGTAACTTTGGATAGGTTTATTTAGGTGATGGTAAACCTTGTAAATTATTAGAAAGGTTAAGATAAAAATAAAATTATAAAATGGAAACAAATAGTTGATAAAATAGTTGAGGCACATTCCTAAGTTGATAAGAAATCTAATTTTAGTAGGGCATTTGGGAATTGAGGGCTGTATAGTTACATTTGTAACAAAATCATGGAAGGTCACTAAAGGATCACTAGTAATAGCAAAATGAGAGACAATAGGTACATTATATTTATCTACTAGTAATGTTGATTATTCTATTTTTTTAGATTCTATAGAAGCAAATAAAAAATTATGGCACAATAGACTTGGGCACATGAGTGAGAAGGGGATGCAAGTTCTCCACTCAAATAATTTTTTTCCAGATTTGAAGAAGGTGGATTTGAATTTCTATGGGCACTATGTGTATGGAAAATAGATGAGAGTTAGATTTCTTAGATTTGAGAAGATAAAGAAGAATGAAAAGTTAGAGATTATTGATACAGATGTATGAGGACTGGCTCAAGTATCATCCATTGGTGGCTCTATAATTTTAATAAATGGAAAGCTTTGGTTGAGAATAAGACATAAAATAATTTAAAGTGTGTCAGATTAGATAATGGAGGTGAATACTAAAATAAGGAGATTGATAAATATTGTTCATACCATGAGATTCATAGAGAGAAGATGGTTCCAAGAAAACCATAAAAAAATGGTGTGTTTTATAGGATGAACATGACAATCATGGAGCGTGCAAGGAGCATGAGATTTCATTTAGGGTTTTCCTTATAGTTTTGGGTAGATGTTGTGGATACTACTATTTACTTAATAAATAGAGGGCCTTCAAGTCCTTTGGATGGTGGCATTCCAGAGGAAACATGGATAGGTAAAAAGGTACACTATTCTTTTTAAATACTCTTGGGTGTGAAGCATTTGTCCATATTGATAAAGAAAATAGAACCAAGATTGAAGAAAAATCCCAAAAATATACTTTTATTAGATATGAAGTTAATGATTTTGGTTACTGTTTATGGGATTTTGAAAATCATAAAATAATTAGGAGCAGAGATGTGATCTTTAATGAGAAGTTCATGTATAAAGATCACTTGCAAGGAAAGAAACAAGAAAATCCAAATACTACATATGTAGTACTCGATAAATCATTAGAAATGAAATTTTAGAAGTGACAAAAAATTAGAATGTGCAACAACTATAACAATAACAAGTAGCTCAAACGCTTAAAAATGTAGTTAGAAGATCTACCCGAGTAAGTAGACTCCCTAAATGATATTTTAATTCACTTTATTATTTATTATTGATTGATGGTGGTGACATAAAAAGCTATGAAGAAGCAATGCAGGTAGAAACCAGAAAGAAGTGGGAACAAGGCATGAAAGAGGAGATGGACTCCTTGGTACATAACCAAACTTGGGATTTGGTTCAGTTGCCTACAGGTAAAAGAGCATTGCAGAATAAATGGATTTATAAGTTGAAGGAAGAATATGGAGGTAAAAGGAGGTACAAGGCTAGACTTATTATAAAGGGGTTTGCATAAAAGAAAGATATAGATTTTGACAAAATATTTTCTTCAGTTGTTAAAATGGCTTCCTTATGAACTATTTTATGTTTGGTAGCAGTAGAAGATTTGCACCTTAAAAAGTTAGATGTGAAGACTAATTTTTTTCTTGGTGACTTGAAGGAGGAAATATATATGGAGAAACCATAGGGATATGAAGTCAAAGGTAAAGATAAAATGGTGTGTAGGTTGAAGAAGAGTTTGTATGGCCTAAAGCAAGCTCCAAAGGAGTGGTATTTAAAATTTGACATGTTTATGATAAAACAAGGTTATAGTAGATGTCAATCTAACCACTATGCTTAGTTTAAGATATTAGATAATGACAAATATATTATCTTGTTATTGTATGTAGATGACATTCTTGTTGCAGGGTCTAACATGCAGGATATAAATGAGCTCAAAATAAAACTAGAAAATTCATTTACAATGAAGGATTTGGGTTCTAAAAATAAAATCCTTGGTATGAGAATAACAAGAGATAGTAAAAATAAAAAAATGACATTGTTTCAAGAAGACTACATCAAGAAGGTGTTAGTTAGGTTCAATATACAATATGCGAAACTAGTGAGTACACCTTTGGTAGGGCACTTTAAATTAAGCAAGGAACAATGTAATAAAATGTAGGAAGAAATCAATTATATGTCCAAAGTGCCCTATGCTTCAATAGTTGGAATTATAATGTGAGATATGGTGTGCATGAGATTAGACATTTATTATGTAGTGGGAGTTGTCAACAAGTTTATGAATAATCCAAGAAAAGGAGCACTGGGATGCAGTCAAGTGGATTCTCAGGTACTTGAGAGGGACCATTGTAGCTAGTTGTGCTATGAAGGGTCAGATGTTACCTTACACATATATGTTAATGCAGACATGGATGGATATTTAAATGGCAAGAGGAAAAACACAAGTTATGTATTCACTATTGGTGACATAATATTTAGTTGGATTTCAAAATTGTATAAGATAGTTGCTTTGTCAACTACATAGGCAAAATATGTTACAACTATAGAATTAAGCAAGGAGATGATATGGATGCAATGATTCATGGAAGAGTTGAAGAAGAAAAAAGAATATTGTAGGTTGTATAGTGATATCTAGAGTGTGATTCATTTAGCAAAGAACTCAACATTCCACTCAAGTACCAAACATATACAACTCAGGTATCACTTCATTTGTTCAGTTTTGGAAGATGGTCAACTAAAGTTGGAAAAAATCTATACGAGTCAAAATCTTACAAATATGCTAACAAAGGTAGTCATAAAGGAGAATATGGGGATTTTTTCAACTTTAATAGGTCTTTAGGGATAACAAGGAAACGGAGAAACATACCAAGGTTAAAGTTCAAATAAAATTCCAAGGAAGAGTTGTAGCGGTGGACTTGCAACAATTAGTCTCCAAGTGGGAGATTGTTGGGTAGTGGAACTTGATCTTATTATAACTCCTAGTTCCTGATAGTGGGGTGTGGAGGGGGGGGAACACCCCACACTATGGTCACCATAGGGGTCCAAGGAGGATGATGACCATACTTGTAACCCTCCTAGTAGGGGTTCAGGGACAACACCCCTAGAACAAAAAAAATGTGAAAAATGTATTGTAAAATATTGTAATTTTTAGTAAATTTGGACCATTCACTATTAGGTCACAAATTTAATGGTAGAAATTATGTTGGTACATTTTTTACCTAATATGTAACCCTCTTTTGATATGAGGGCATTGTAATCACAGTGGCACACTGTGTGTGAGTGAAGAGGGGATTATAATGGATGTATTGTAGGTTTATCCCTTCATTTGTTGGACTGAATAAGAGAAAAAATGGTTGTTTCTATATGGACGTAGCCCATATTGGGTGAACTACGTTAAATATGTATCTCTCTTGTATTATGTTTTATGTATTTTATTTCCATCTTTATTTCATTAATATTGCTCCGTGTTCTTTATTCCTAACACTTTGGTTATTTGAGCTCTTTGTTACGTAGATGTGTTTTTGGAGCATACATCTCTCATTTCACAGATGTTGTCTACTACACATTGACTGCATTATGGACTTTCTTGTGTTACTTGGTGATATTTTTGTTGTATGGGACCTTTAATTATGGTCACACTAAGAGTCATGGGTTTTTTTATTCATGTTTTAATTCTCCATGTTGAGCACTTTAATCTTCAATTATTGAATATCCCATCACCACTAGGGACATTATTGAGAGATTTATATTTATACCTTGATATTGATAGTTTCCTTTAGATTTATTATGGAGTTTGATCTCCCTCTGAAGAGTAGATAGTTTGGTGAAGCATAATGCCAACATTTTAGTGTTTTGTAGTAGGATTGGCCTGCTCATATAGATATGTTTTTTGAGCCACTATACCCACTAAAACATTATGGGAGGGTGTGTACATACTGCTTTAGGTGTTGTGCTTCTTGCTATATCTTGGCACACCACTTTTTATGTTAGAGGTGGTTGATTGAGTGCATCTTTTGTTTGATGAAATTCATTTCATCGAGTGCACCTGATGCAAGATTGTGTTGAGATTTTTGAGTTGTGATTATTGGGATGCCTTGAAGCATATATTCTCTTCTTCAATCTGACTATGGTTCTACTAGATTTTGGGTACCTTTTGGTGATATATTTTATCCATGGTAAATCTTTTTCCGTAGTTTGTGATCAATGTTTTTTTTATAGAGTGAGCCTCATATAGAGTACCCATTTCTATTTGACTTTGTGGTTATCATGAATTAACATCCATGTACTCTGATAAGATGGATTGGTTACCATAAGGACACTTTGTATTTCACTATGATTTATACATAGGTGCCTAATCAGGCTTTGTTGATGGGACCCATTTAGTCTCTTTGCTTTCTTTTTTATCACTCCCTATTCTATGCTTAAGGGAGGCTGTTGGAGTAGATGTGTTCACACAGGCTAGGGGTTTGGGATTTTACTAAACCAATTTTATTTCTAGCCATGTTTGCAATCACTTAGGAGTTAAGCTTGTTTTGGGAGTTTGTTATTTTGATTTGTTAGAAGAAATATTTTCACAAACCAATTTTGGTTGTGCAAAATATTTATTTACACATATTATTAGCTTGAGCAACAAATTATTTGTTATACATAACAAACCTTACTTGTCTATATATTAGGCACTTCTTATGCTTCTCCTATACTAGTGGAGAGAGATATCTAGATTATATTATTCATTATGAGGAAATAATAAGAGACAAAGATTATTGTGCATAATTACTGTTTGAACTGGGTTATGCATAATATTTGTGATGAATTTTCTTTAGTAATGGTTTGTAAGAGAGATCCTAGATAAATGAGAAGTATTCTCATTTTTGATAGTTTCGTGTCAAAAGACAAAGTGTGTATACACACTTAGGTTCACATCTAATTTAATCTAGTAATTTCACTTTGTTGCATCACTAGAATAAAGTGAGAGAAAATATATACAAATAAATTTAATTATTAAAGTGCTAATGTTTTATTCTTGACATCCTTACCTTGCTTGGTCTATTCTCTATTTCACTAACTTGTAATCTATAATAGAGCCTTCATTGTCTTATAAACACTTAAAATATCATAAAAACATCCATATTTAAACCAAATTCATTATATTCAATCTACAGGTTCTTTTAGGACTTTTTCCAATAGTTTATGTCCTTCTAGGCAAGTTTGCACTAGGGTAGACAGGGCCACACTTCAACCTTATCGACAAGTGTGTCCTTATCCTCTACACTATAATGGTCACTTTTTCAAATTGAGATGTTCACAATGGATCCCCCACAAATTTTTAAAATTTGTTAATGAAAATACTCTAAATATTCCCTTATCTAAGCACATCAAGGCCATTCAATACAATACTTGATCAATCTAGAAATCTCTTGGAAATTTTACTGTACATTAATCAAAATAGAATTATTTATTTTAATTTAAATTATGTTACATTATAATAATCATAAGCTAAGTCTGAATATAATTTATTTTAGGTCAAGGGAATCCATTCTCAAGCATTTAAATCAATATTATAGTGATAGTCATATAGTTCCACAATCCTAGATCACACAATCACCCTAGGAGGGAGAACTACATTGACTTGAGGCCCATTTAGGCCATGTAGGAAACACATAGATTAAATAATTTTTTTTAGTAGATCGACTATTACCATAACCCTATTCTCCATTTGCATTTGATATCTATTATGTTTATTGTGTAAAAGTAAGGGTCTATGTTTTACAGGTCTTACATGAATCAAATCAACACACAAAAGTAATAATTCAACCTTAAAGGTAGTCACACAAACCCAAATCAAGAAATAAATCACATATTTAACAAGGATATGGCTGCAGTCAACAAACAAGGCCACACTACACTCCTATCTCCATTATGTCATTTTTTCCAATCACAATTTAAATTCCTACATTTGATCATGACACAATAAATATGTTATTTCAAGTAATTTTCAATTACAATCATCCTGCATAGTAAAAATTAAATTTATTTTAGGGAGGTTTTCATAGTAGGCTCATTTACTATTTTTAGCAAGTTTCTAATTCTGTAAAATTTTGTAGCATATTGTATTCCATTATCATATATGTATATATAATATTTCAAATTTAAATAATTTAATATCTATTAATTTGATTTCATTAAATTAAAATAGATTAAAAACTACCACATATTTATAAAACAATAACAAGTATAAAAAAAACCCATAGTTTGGAGGGGATAACAATAGTTTTCAAGCAGAAAGAGTTTGTTTATTGCATTCTTTTATTTGATATTTTTTGATGATTTGTGATGTTTTGTGGGTTATGTAATTTTAATTTTAATTTTTTTAATGCATGTCATTTTCAAAAATTGTAGAGGCCAGAGTTTATAAGATTAAAGGATCAAAATTTATTTTTACATAACCCACAAAGCATATAAACCCTTCAGTAAAAAAGAGATATTCAAAGTAGTTATTACGAGTTGTCCAATTGAGGACAAAATAAATATTTTGTAAGCTAGAATGTTTCTTTTTATATAAGAGACATGACACATGCTAATAAGGTGATTGCATCCTTTTTTTTTTTACATCCATTCCCTTCATATTTGAAGAGGAATAAGATTGAAATATAGACACTTCATAGCATAATATTTAAACTAACAAACTCTGGCCTTCATAATCTATAACTATATATTTTTAAGACATGTCATTTTACTATAAAAAAGTGATAAAAAAAATTAATACATGTTCATTGCTTGCATTCATAAAATTATTAATATGCTCTATTCTTTGCTAATTTAAAATCTTCAGAGGATAAAGAGAAAAAGGATTACAAATCAGGGGAAATGATTGTGCAAGGGAGTGGGTGTGAAATTTGAAAGAGAAGCATCTAATAAAGAAATAAATCATAAATATGATTCATTAAACCAAAATTAAATATAAAACATAGAGCCCTTGATAGAAACTATTGGAGATCATTTGCATGGGCATGAAATAGAGGAAATTATGGTTGTTAAAGGTGAAAAATCAAAGAATAAGGTTAGGATTATTATAAATTGGATGAAAGATTATATATTTAAGGACATTGATGATATTAAATTTAATAATTATACAATTATAATTACAACTAAAAAATATAAAATACCTCATACATCTGTTTATTATTGGCTAAATGGACTAACTACAAAAAAAAGAGGGAGACTGCCACTATTTTGAGTGTAAAAGAGGAGGAAGAGATTGCTGAATGGTGAAAAAAATGATAGAACTGGAGCATGGTCTATAAATTCCACAACTATAATCAAGTTTCACATAATTTTTTGAAACCAGAGACACTCCATTTCAATATGGATATCCAAGGATATCATAGTGGGAATGATTTAACAAAAGACACCTATATTTATTCTTAAGGACTATTGAAGGGTTGTAAAGTGATCCTGATATATGGTTATGATTAGAGGTGGTTAACAGGTTTTATGAAACTTTTGAAACTATGTATAACAATAATTCTTATGGTCTAGGTATAATATGGAATTTTGATGAGACAAGAATCCAAGCAGGGAAAATTTATGTATGATGGTGCTTGCAATGAAGTGTTCCAAGAATGTGTCTAAGATAATTTCCCACATCATAGAATGGTTGAGAATTATGTGTTGTGTAAATTAGATAGGGTAGTATATCCCTATTTTTTATTTATTTAAAGTTAAAAAAAGTATCAAAGAACTAAATTAAGAGATGTGAGTCCAGTGCTTGCATGGTAGCTCATCCTAGTGGTTGGATGACTAAGGAGCTATTCATGAGCTAGTTATATCATTTTAACAAGTCAATACATAGAGGTGTCTTTCCTAAAAATAGGCATCTATTTATTTTTTATTGCCATGGAATCCATTTAGCATTTTCAAAATCCAAATAAATTGGAATTGATCTCTAAACACTAACAAAACACACTACACATAGATTGCAACCACTATATGTTAGTGTCTTAGCTATTTTTTAAACTTACTTCAAAACTGAGAGGTCACATTGGATGTGCAAAAATAGTTACCAAGATTTCAAGAATTCAAACTTGGTATAATTATGTAGTAAAGCATTAGTAAAAGCCATGTCACTTTTAAATATCAGCTAGATTTAGATGAAGATGTATCAAGACACTTAATTTAGATGCATTACATAATGATATGAAATGTAGTAAAACATTAATCATAAATAAAGATGAGAATGATGAAAAAAAATAGATATTTATGATATTAAAAACATTCTAAGTTTGTTAAAGGAGGTAGATGCACCATTTGGTGATGATTTAGGAGACAATTAATTTATGTAAGTAGTTGATCGTCTTGAAAATAAATTAGAGGTGGAAGAACCATGGGTACATGAAAAAAGAAATAATACAACATATATAGAAGATATAGAAGTAAATCAGGGCATGAATACCAAGGACCAAGGCTTGTCCACACTATCTATCCTAAGAAATATTGAATTTGAAATAATATAATAGATTGATCTCTCCTTACCAACCATACCACAACAACCTACTTGGTTGCAAGAGAATGTAGTAGAGGTGGGACTTAATCAAATTGGAAACATTGAGGACCAAAATCCATCTTTGCCTTCTATGCCAACCAACCTTGATCCAATAGACTTTTATCCAATCAAACTTCCTCATTATTATACCAATACATATGGAATTTTGGTCATAAATAAGGACACAATTGAGGAAGATACAACTCAGTGTGATGTCTAAAGTGGTACTAAAAAAATAGTTATTTCCACACCTTAGAAGAAAACTTGGATTTTTTTTAAGGTTACTAATACAAGTTGTAAAGGATACTTTCAAGGGTAAAGTAGATGTTGCACGTTGAATGAGTAGTATCTCACAATTGTTAATATGTGATGCGTTTGTATAGTTATTAAAATAAACACAACAAAGAAATAAATAAGTATTTAAGGAGAAGCAATGGGGGAAGTAACTTGCTAAGGCAAAAAATAGTAAAGGTTTGTAGCAAAGGAGCAAAGAGAACAAGAGAGATGATGCTACATCATGTCCTACTCCTTGATTTTTAAGAATATGTTAGACTTATTGATTTGATTAGTTAAACATCATAATTATAAATGTTTTGTTAATTTTTTTTAATTTTATTATTACCTCAATACATGATATTACATGATGATGTTAGAATACATAGATATACATGTATCTAATTTTTACAGTAGTACTATGATATTAAGAATTATATAATGAGATGATTTCATGTTGATTAAGTAAAAATTCATTTAATGAATTTATATTATGTATATTGGCTTAAAATAACTACCCATTTTATAATGAGGTGGATGTAGGACATTTTACCCCTCACACTATAATTTAGAGGGAGGGTATCATAGGGGAGAAGGTGGCAGATGAGGGAAACTATGGTAAAAAAGAATGAAGTCTAGATAATTACTCACACATTGATGATTTATTGATTTATATATTGTTTCACTTAGTATATATTTACGTGAGTGGTTTTATGCATGCATAATCTATTTGGTGATGATTGTTGATTCTTTTAGTGATTGTTAGATTGTAATGAGTTACTTGCTAGGTTACACTTAATTGTGTTAATAAAAACTTTACTTGCATTGGTGTGTGTGAGTCTATTGAATTATGCACATTAACATTTAATTCTTGTAAAGGTTTTATTTAGTGTGCCTTTGGATTGTTGTGGTCATAAAAATTGTTTGAATTGGAAAAAGTATTAAAATCCCCTTTTTGAGGTCCTTAGACCTAAAGGGATAATAAACCCCTTATGGCATATTTTGATTCATTAAAAGTTAGTCTGGTTTAAAAATTCCATGGAGTGGTGTTGGCATGAAAATTTATTGTGAGCATAAATTGGATGCTTCTCATCAATAGTCATGGGACAAAGTCCCTCTCTTATTAGCAAGCAAAGCTCCCTTTATTGAAAACCAAAATAAATGTTGTAAGGAAAGTATTTAAAATGAAAATGACATTTTATATGGGGTTATAATTTTAACCACAAAAATTGAAAGGATATTAGAAAGGAATTGTGAGGAGTAAATTGGAGGAAAGAAAAGCACATGAAAAGAATAGAAGATGAAGAGATAGTTCTAGCTAGCCAAATGCAGAAAACTGACTAAAATGATCTAAAAAGGAAGATTTTAATAAAGTAAATCTTTATCATGGAAATGGGATGGGAAAGACATATTATATTCATAGGAAAAAAGTACATACACCAGAGAGATTGCACAATACTAAGAAAAGTGATAAATAACAAACTTGTATTTCCCCAAAAGAATAGTCAAACATTCCATTATTAACCCACTAAGATTTCACAATTACAAAAAATCTTTAATGTAGATTCAAGAGAAATTCCACATTAAAAACAATTTCATGTATATTGACTATCCAAAAATGAAATTTAGTAACATTCAAAAGAAGAATAAAAAAGATTAATGTACACACATACATTATCCATTTGTGGAAATTCTTGGGCACAAAGTCTAAAAAAATTGTCCTTGTATTGATTCTTCTACGAGTTGAAAATACAAACTCTGCTCTCTACCTTTGAAAAAATATATTCACCTATCAAAAATCCCTTTGAATGAGCTCAAAAATCCTATTTACAGTTTACAATAGGTGTAACCACCTTGTAACTACCTTCATAACCAAAATTTGAGTAGATAGTTTCTTTTTTACAAATAATTTATCACTTATGATTTTAAAAAGGTAAAACTTAACCCTTTTAAGTTATACAAAAAACATAATGAAGAAATAGAAAATTAAAAAGTGTTTTTTAGTGGTTATGAGAAGGAGATAAGTATTTTTGCTGAGTAGGTCTTTGTTCTACCACATCAACAATTTATGATTTCCCCTGTTGAGATGAATTGAATTTATATATTCTGAACCTTTGAACTGCTTGGACAATTCCTTCTCTTGTAAGAACAACTATATGATTCAATTATGCAAGCCATTCATATGATGCATTGGTCACCTCTTTAATATTTTTGAAAAGTTTTAGAAAGTTCAATGTAAGGTCCATAATTACATTATGAATGCTATTTAGTTTGTTCATTATTATTTTATTAAATGTATTTACTCTAAATAGTTCCTTTTTGATCATCATCTAAAATTATTCTTTCAATTATGTAGCTATTCAAACTTTTGACTCATCCTCATTTGATAGGTCACAATGAATAAACCAAATATTGGCATGTACCTTGGATTTTACCTCACCATAAACTTTCTCATGATGTTGTAAGTCTTTCAAAAATTCATCTAGAGCATGGATCTTCCAGTTTATGCATTGAGCCCACAACCATGGATAATTAACTTCTACCTTTTCAAGAATACCTTTTGAGACCAAAGAATTCTCATCTATGGAGGCCGTGACCCTCAAATATATAATCAATTTATTCCATATTTTAAGCTCTTTTTGTGCAGTTGCTTTTTCTTCTTCAACATTTGCCTAACTAAAATTGATGAGATCATATATTCTTTGATTCTCATCGAGGAACTTAAAACCTTCAAAATGTAAATCTTTAACCCATGAATCCATCACTTTACCATGATTGATATATTTTTTGATTTAAAAAACCATGTCCTTATCAATGACAAATTCAAAATTTGGAATTTTTACTATAGAAGAATTTGAATAGGTGTATAAATTATACTCTGAGAAGTTTCACCAATATTCAAAATCTATTTAATGTATATTGAAAGTGCATGTACCTTTTATTCTAATTATTCCTAACTCTACATTCCCTATTTTTTCATTTGAATTAGTTTATTTACTATCACTTAAAATTATGAATGTTGCCTTCAGGATTTGATTCACCCAAATTGATTTTGCTAATGTTTTAATCAACCAAAGACTTTCATCTTGATTTTTCTCCACATGAGGTTCTGTTATTTCTATGGAATGTGTACCTGAAGGGTCAATAATCAACCTTGAATTAGTCTTGGCCTATATTTTATTTGGAGGACCTTCCAATAAATTGGTGATAACATCAAAATCAATTTCAGCTAGTGTGAATGAAGGTTTTTTCTTACCAATAAATTGTTGTAACCATGAAGAAGACATGTCTCCCTATGAACTAGCCAATTGAACATCTGTGGAAACCAAGAAAGTCTATTATGATAATTGTTGCATGGGTGAGACAAGAATAGATCTAGGCTCAATTGATTGTGGGAGAGAAATGACTTGTTGCATAAAAAAAATTGGAGGTGGAGGCAGAGCCGGAGATGGAGTTGGGAATGTAGATGATGGAAGTGGAGGGGAAAATGGAAGGGATGAAGGTGTAGATGAATCAATAGGAAGAGAAATGGTAGGAAAAAGGTTAAAACTTGGGTCTGTAGCCAAAAAATATTGAGTAGTGTTGTTGATCAACAATGAAGGATCCATCTCTTATGTGATATCTGGATTAGTAGATGAAGTAGGCCTTTTGATTTGGAGCTTTTTCCTTGGAGGGTCATCCCCAAATGTTTGTTTAGGAATTATGTCTTTATTGGGATATTCTCCATACCCTCCACTTGTAGTAATTGAATTGGATTTCTTTATAAAGATCTTGGTGCCTAAAGATTGAGTGATTGAAGTGGAAGAAATTTATTGTTTCCCTTCTAAAGTTCCTTCACTTTTTGAACAACTTCCTTAAGTGAGTTCTCTCACTTTCTGATCATACCATTCTCTTGATATATCTATCATTAATTATGTACATTACATAATGTCTATTAATTCTTTTATTGACCAATTGATTGGAGGGATGGCTGTGAGGTGGATCTTTTCATAGAAAATGTTTTCTACAATGTCATTCCATCATATTCAAAATTAATTTTTCATTAGTTAAATCTGAAAGACTTTATCTATTTCAATGTCATCCTTAACTAATATATCTTTTTGACTTTGAAATCATCTTTACAGTCCTACCAATAGTATTTAATTTATGAAATGTGAGGGTAGCTAGAGCCCATTATGAGGTTGTTTTCATAAAACCCTTACTATCAAAACTAATCTTCCTAGTGTGTGGGTACATTGAAAAATATATCAATGAATTTTCAATATTAGAAGCATCTTTCGATGTCTTACAAATGAATTAACTAAGGCCAATAGGGAAGCTTATTCCTCTTGTATGCTGACTAGTGCATTTTTTGTGCACTTCATTGAGTTGTCTACAAAGCTCAATCAGAATAATTTTTTCACTAGATTACCTTGGAAATCTAAAAAGGACACCTTCAAATCCACTAACTTGAATATATGTGAATTTTGGAAATTGGATGAAATAGCTTCCGTACTTCTTGATCAAAGTAGCTGCCTCATTGAAAATTATGGCCACAAGGTTCCCATCTAGTGTTTTGACTAACATCATGGAGAATGCATCATTTACTCTCCTAAAATGGCTTTTTCCTTTTTAATAAGTGAGCTGAGGAAGTTTATCATATATCAACATGCTTGAGATATTATGTTTCACCTCTGTTAAACTAGGCCAAGGCTTGGAATAAACTAAGTATGAAGTCATAAAGATTTCTTGTGTTGATTCTAGTTTGATCTATTGTTTATGAATGTTGTCAATGATGATCAAAGCCCAATGAATGAGTTTCTTCCCTATGCAGATGATACTCATGAACATATACATACACTGGTAAAAAGTATTTTTCTCTTTATTTCCCATAACTCTGATCAAAAGGGTAATCATATCTGATAGTTCTTATTTGAAATCTAATTTATATATGGTTTTGATATGATTGATATTGATTATTTTTTTTGGTGTTCAACCAAGATTGACTTAGCATCTTTTTTCACTTCTCATGATTATCCTTCTAGAGTTGTTCATCAATTTTTTTGTTGATTTGTATCATTTCATTATGGGGCTCAATACCATCTCGATAGAGGTGCTATTTAGTTTAACTATCAACTAATTATCTGCATACCTTATTTATATATTTTTAGGGTTATATTACTTTGTGAATGTGAGTACCAAATTTACACACTAAGTGGAAGTCAGGAACACAACTATATGTGCAAGTCCACTATCTAGAATTCATCCTCCTATTAGAGTTCTTTTTTAAACATCCATTATTTCCCAAAAATCATCAATATCCATGTGCTTCATGTTTCTATCAGAGATGTTTAAGATTTCTATATGTATAATGCATATAGGCTCATATCCCATATATTTGAACTTCATATTTGAAGGTGTAATTGAATGAATAGAAACTTAAGCGAGCAAATGAAGATTTATGTAGACTAAAATTGGAGAGAGAAAGTGTGTATATGAAACATAAACTAGTACAGTATACATAAACCTCTATATAATATCGTAAAGATTATTGGATCAAACAAAAATCTCAAAAACTTATCTATGTATGTAATGACCGTCCAAGCCTATTTGGAGGTTGTGAATAAGAAAAAAGGGATATCATGTTCAAAAACACTATTTATGCATGTAAATGCATAAAAAACCTTCTATAATAGTGTGAAACCTTCATATATTTATGAGAGCATGTACATGAGAGAATGTCTTGAACATGCATGCAAATAGTCAAGATTGAGTATGCTGTCAAGAATTGTCACTTGATTCAAAACTATTTTCAATAACCAAAAACCACCTGTTTGCATTCAAAAATATCTTACATGAAAGAGAAAATAAGGAAAACATTGTGTTGAGGCATTCTTGTATCAAGGGAGTTTGTAATAATTAAAATAGTCCATCAAATGTTGTTTTTGGCCCAAAAAAAGTTTTTATTTATTTAATACCACTTGTAAATAGCTCAATAACACCTTTAGAGAGCTCAAAGCCATAAACTTATTCACCAAAACTCCTTGTAAGCTACCTTTGCAAAGCTCAAAGGAGGTTGGTAGAATTTATAGAGACCAAAACATGTTTACAAGAATAAAAATAAATCTATCAATAATAAAAATATAATGGTCAATTCTGCCCTGTTTTGATATTTTCCATGTGGAGGTGTCAATTTAATAGTTTACAAAAAAATTACATAAGCAGTTATGTGGGATTTGAGAGTGTCTTGAACAACATGAAAAAATTTGGATGGAAAAAAAAATGTTTGGATCTCTTGAAACCCTTACATGAATGAGACACTGTCTATTTTAAAAAAATATAATTAATAAAACATGCCTGTATTTTGACAACCACTTCAATTCTAGAAAAAACCACCTTTGATCTCACCAAACACCATGAAAAAGAGTCAAGACCACCTTCAAAATGGAAGGAGAATAGGTTTTACCCAAAACCCATGAGCTAAAAGTCTCAAAACCATAATTTTGGGAAAATAAGTCTTAGTAAATACATGTACATGTGTTAATAAAGAGTAAAGCAACATGCATATGACTACCACAAAGTCTGAGATATGGAATGAATTTAACCATGTGGATAAATTTAAGACTTTTAAAAATATATTTTGAAATCTATGTGGATGGGAAAAGGAGACTGATGGGATTTATACATTTTATAGGCCTTGAGGGCAAGGAAAACACTCTGCATAATTTCAAAGGGAATACAACATGTTTTGAGATTTTGAAAAACCTACATGAAAGACATATTTTAAGTCCCCCTTTTTATAAAAAGACCTTTGTATCTTGATATGAACCATTCATTAAAAATATTATTCAAAAGAACCTTTCCAGCTTCACATGGGGGAACATCCATGAATTTGAAATGATACAGAGCTTTTAAATGGAAAAAGACATGTTGGTTTTGAAAATAAAAACTTTTCAAAATGAATACTTTCCATAATACAATTTTAAAACAATGCCCAATTAAAAATAAACTTACATGGAAGGGTTTTAAAACTTTGACTTGTATTATGGTGTCACCACATGGATAAATAAGGGGCATTTTAAATACTTTGCAGGTTTTTATTTTTAATGTATTTTGAATAAAAAATTCTTTTTTATTCAAAGTATGGGATCACAAAAAAATAATCTTAATGACCTTGAATGTTTTTTGGGAGATTTGAGAACCATTTGAAAGGTGAGTAGTTGTGAAAACATGTCTTAGGATTAACAATAGATGAATCACCTTGATAGATACTCATAAAGAGTGAAAAAATAATTTGGATCCTGAATGAGAATGACCAAAGAGGGTAAGAGGTCTTTTGGGGGAATTATTCAAGTGGAAAAATGAAATTTTTTAACAACATCCACAAAGGCATGAAATATGAGGGGACTCAAAATTTGCCATGGAAGCTCAATTTTTTGGGATAACAATTGGCTCCGATTGAGAACTTTGAACTACAAGGCACAAAGTATAACTCCAGACTTTGGTTTTGCAAGAAATTGCTTTGCTCATTCGGATATGGGGTCATTTGAAACTTGCTAATGTAAATTTTTAATAAGTGTGATATCGCTTCATATTTATTCATCTTGATCCATCCCATTGATAACTTATTCACCAATCTTAATTATATGAGAAATAAACACACACTGCTAGGCCATATATCCTTAAAGAAGATTTTGTAGATCTTGATTTGACCAAATGATATCCAGTTCAACAATCTCGATCATATGAGAAATTAATATGCATTGCTAGGCCAAATTACCTATTTTTTTGAAGAGATTTATGAAAACCCTATTCCATTTGTCACTCTTTCAAAACTTGTGGTCACCCATGATGTTCCCAAATAGAAATCATGACAACCAAAATGTATAGTCAAGGAATACCAAAGCATGATGGAGGGGTAAAAAACACATTTGCACCTTTATTAAAAAATAACGCACACACCAAAATAAAGAGCAAGAAAGAAGCACATCCAAAATTGTATTTACATATATATGGAAGAGGGCTACTTGGTTATTACTAGAAATAATGTTTCAAATATTTCCCATTGAAGGGCAATGGCATATGGGTTCCATCAAGATACACCAAGTAAAAAATATTTTTACCACAAAATTACTTAATTTTGAATGGCCCCATCCAAAGTGAATTGAATTTTCCACGACTCCCTTTTGGTTCTCTATGACTATCGTAAAGTAGAACCAGATCTCCTACTTGGAATTCTCTTTTCTTAGAAAAATTTTCAAAGAGAAATTTGACATGAGCCTAATGTTATATAATATTTTCAACTTCCTATATTCTTTTTTCTTCTAGTTTCTATAGATATAAGGTTCTCTTATCTAATGAGCTTTCAAAATTTGGATTTTAAACTACTTTAGACAATTGCAGGGCAGGTAACTCAAGAGTTATAGGAATTTTAACATATATTCCATATAACAATTGAAATGGAGACATACCAATAACATTTTTTAGATTTATATGACCTGACCAAAGAACATCATATACATTTTTGTGTCAATTTTTTTGATTCTTGTTTACTACCTTATGCATGATTATGAGCAGATTTTTATTGCTCAACTTAGCTTGACCATTACCTTACAAATGGTAGTTTGATGAATGAGACAGAGAAATTACATATTCATAGCAAAATGTAATCATATCTAAAGAATAAAAGTTAGAGGCATTATCTATAACAATTTTCTATGGGATTATATATCATACCAAGTTATTTTCCTTGTTGAAGTTGCAAATGACTTTTAAAGTTATTTGTTTAACACGATTCAATTTTACCCACTTAGTGAAATAATATGTTTCTATGAGAACGTGAGTATGAACTATGCTTGAATGAGGGTTCAATGTCTTGATGAAATCCAATCCCCATTGTTGAAAAGGTTATTTAACTATTACTATTTAAAGAAGAAGTGATGCTAATCTAGATTTGCCTACAAATTGATAACATGCCTCACACTTTCTCACCAATTCGTATGAATATTTTAAAGGAGTTGGATAATAATAATGAGCCCTAAGAATTTTATATGTTGTTTCCCTGGTAGAAAAGTTCCCTCCATAGGCCTGATCATGAAAAAATTGCAATAATTTCTTTTGTTGTTGCTTGTCAACACACCTTAAGAAAAATCCATAAATTCTTTTTTTTGAAAAGAGTGCCATCCCATATGACATAATTATTAGCCTATAATTTGACTATTATTCATTGTTTAGCATCCAAGTGTGAATGACATTATCTATATGTTAGATAGAAAGCAATGTCAAAAAACCATTCATTAGTAGAATTGACAAACAATACCAAAGAAAGCTCTTGATCATCCTGTTCACCTAAAAATTTCAAAGATTTTAATTGAATACCTCCTTGTTCTACCATGAGTTGACATAGTCCTTTTATATGAACTAATTTTGTAGGTTTTACATCTAAATCATATTCTTGCACCTTAATTATCTAATTCCCTCATTTAGAACTAGATTCTTGTTGAGTGTACTTGGTACCATTGCCACATAATGTAAATGCAATATGTAATACCTAAATTTTTTGATTGATTTCGTAACTACACAATCACTTTTTTTTCCTCTAGAGAATATTTCAACTCATAATCTTTGAGATTACAACTCATTAAGGAAATTGGGGTTTCGATACCCTTATCATTTTTTTGAATCAAAATTTCTAAGAGTGTATGCTCTAAAGAATAACAATAAATAATGAAATCTTTCTTAAAATTAGGACATACCAATGTCAGTGCACAAGCAATAATAATCTTTATCTTTTCAAATGCTTCTTTACCTTCATTTTTTCACTTGAAAGAAGTTTTTCCTTTCATCATGTCTGTAATATGTCTTTGTAAGCTTAGCAAAATTGGGAACAAATCTTTTCAAAAAGTTTAATTTCCCAAATAAAGAATGTACACCTGGTTTAATGGCAGGTAAGGAAAGCTTTTGAGTCATCTGAACCCTTTGTGGATCAATCCTCATTCTTTTCTTTGAAACAATATGACCTAGGATTTTACCTTTAGTCACTCCAAAGACAAATTTCTTAGGGTTGAGATAAATTCCATGTAAACGACATTTTTCAAAGACATTTTCTAAATTCTCATAATGATCTTATCATTTTTTTTGATAAAAATGTCAGGTCATTGAGATACACTACAATGATTTCATTCTTTAATTCTATGAAGTTCAAATCCATTACACTTTGAAAAGTAGTTCCTACATTAATCAATTCAAATAGCATTTGTCTATATGAAAATGTTCCCCAAGGTGTTGTAAAAGATGTTTTGTGTTGATCTTCTATATTAACCTCAATCTGATTATATCCTAATAAACCATCAAGCATCAAAAGCATTTCAACACCTATTACTACTTGGAGAACTTGATCCATGACTAGTATTGGATAATTATCTTTGAGGGATGCTTGCTTGGGGTTCATGAAATCAATACATATTTTGATTTCACCATTCTTCTTACAAACTGTTACTATGTTAGCTACCCAACTAGAATGGTGGATAGGGAAAATAATGTGAACATTAATCATCTTTTATACTTTATCAAGAATTATTCATGCAATTTTAGGATTGTATTATCTCAATTTTTATCTAAAAGGTTTTTCATCAGGGTTTAGAGGAAATGTGTGTTGCATCTCTTTGGGTTAAAAAGACTTAAGGCCTATGTATGAATATGTGAGTATATCGATATACTTATGTAGAAGGCTAACAAACTTCTATTTTTCTTTAGGTGAGCAACATTTTACAATATTAACAAACTTAAGATGTTCCCCTAAACCAATGTTTATTTTTTCATAGTTAGCAAAATCAAGACTTCCTTTTTGCATTTTACTTTTTAAAAATCTATTATGTTTATCAAATAATTCTTCTAAAGAGACTAGGCCTTTAGTAATTTTGTTTCCTTTAAACTTGATAACACCTTTTTCATCTTGTTCATTTGTGATTCCATCTTTTAACTTATGAACTGAAGATTCTCTATATGAAGAGTCACTACCTTCAAAGTACAAATTTTTGAAAATGTCATCTTTCTCAAGGAAAGAGATGATTTATTGATTGTCATTGAAAACTTTCCAATTATCTTCATTTTATGGGACGCTTGGTTTGTATATTAGTTCAATCATGTATTTTTATGTATTAATATCTACATGGGGAATCATCAAATAAGTTGATACTATGTAAGTGATAGCTTTAGAATTATGTTCTATAGGAATGGTATTGATAGAGAAAGCATCAAAGATTTCAATGCTATCCTAGATTTTATTCCTATAATGTCTTAGATGATCATTTTTTGCCTAGTATTTACCTTTTATTTATATTAAAATGAGTTTAGAATCACCCAAAACTTTTAGATTCTTGATTCCCATCTCTTTTACTATCTGCAAACCTAGTAAAAGTGCTTCGTATTCAACTATATTATTAATACATTCAAACTACAACTTATAGAAAAAAATAAAGTTTTTATTAAATGGAGATATCAAGATTAATCCTGCACCTGAACCTATTGATAAAAAAATACCATCAAACTCAATTATCCAAATGTCATTTGGATATGATTGCATGATTTATGGTAACTCTGTGTCTTTTTTTATCATGAGAAGATAGTTACTAATTCCTATATCTTCATACAAAATATCAACTCTGAGGTCATCAAATTTTTGAACTGTGTATTTCATTTTCAATTTAAGCTCTAAATGTTATTTGAATCCTTTGACTTGAATAATGGCATGTGATAAATCTAGTTGGATTTCACCTCCCAATTCTTTGCAAAAAATTTCCACCCAAAAGAATTTTGTAAGCTACTAGAATATCTATGACCAAAATATTGATTTTGATATGCTTTTAGGGAAAAGATGCCAAAGCCACTTATGTGTCCTTAATCTATCCAATAAGAGGAAATTTTTTTGCCTCCATGGAATAAAAATGGCCAAAGGTCTTAGTGCAGGTTAAGCCAAGAGCATGAATAACTTTGGCAGACATTACATTATTTGAGGCTCCTACGTCAATAATATAATTACTAACTTTTCATCCCTTGAGGAAAAGGGAAATGTAGAAAGGGCAAACTTTATTAGATTTGGCAGTGGTTATGGCCATAGAGTTGACTTTATTGGAAGCAATAGGGTTAGCTAAGACTCTTTTGAAATTGGCCATTTTAGCATTTGAATTTTTGCCTTTGATGAAATAGACTAACCTATCCAATTTCTCTGGGTATACTCTCAAGTATTTAGCTTGTGACATCTGTTACATCCCAATTCCTCGCTTAATAAATTTTCTAGATTATCCATGGATATCTACAATTAACAAATTTATATTTGGTTATATTTTTGACTAAACTTGAGATTTATGCTATTTTGGGATAATAAAACGTTGCTTAGTTAAATGATAATACATGATTGTTTATTATGAATTGGTTTATGTATGTGTTTATATTTTAAGCATATTAATGTATTGATTCAGTTATATATTATTGATTATGAATATCATGTGAAAATATCTAATTATTTGTGTGGTGTGAGTTGGATGCATGAGAATTCTTCCCTCAAGCTTACCAGAGGGAGAGCATCATCGAAGAGGATGTTGTAGATGGAGACATCACAAGTCGACAGAGAGCTAGCAAAACTCTGTACATACCATGATAGTTAGTCATGGTAGAAAATACATTTTAAAATGATTGATTTTGGTGTCTATTTAAATTGCTTTTTTGTGATTTCCTAATAGGTAAATTATAAAAATAAATTCCTTGTGTGCTTAGCCTAATGTGTCATTCATACACACAAAGACAAGTTTAATAAAGGTAAAATTAATATGGTTTATTATTCTCTCATTAAATTGCTAAAGCATAATTAAATGTTAAATTGGTTTAATATGAAATTGGAATTTCATATTAAAATATAAAGAGGGAATTATTATTTTTTTTAAAAAAGAGAAAAACATTGAAATTAGAAAAAAAAACAAGAAAAAATTAAAGATATTAAAATTAGAAAAAAGAAAAAGAAACAGAAAAAGAAAAAAATAGAAAAATAATAGAAAAATAATTAACTCTTATTTTCTATTTAAGAGAAATAATGAAAGAGAATTGGGGAATTTATGCATTGGAGAAGGAAATATAGAGGAAGGGATTAGAGGTGGAATGAGAGAGATGATCCATCAAGGAATAAGCAGTCAAAATGAGTTCCTATTGTGCTAGGTAGGTAGTGTATTAAATTTCATTATATGATCATGGAATTTTGATATGACTGAATTTTTTGCTTAATAGACAAATGTGTCATACGGTTAAATGGGTTACATGGATTTCACTCTATTTTGTATAGTGAAATATAGCCTTAATAGAGTTATGAGACTGCATAGGGTGTTATTTTAAACAAGGAAATAGTTTGTAATATAAAGTAAATATGGAATTTAAGTGGACATAGGAAGTCATTATTGTTCCTTGCTAGCATGTTTCTCTGTAACCCCATTAATTGAGGCATCGCCTTATGTTTACATGTATACCTAATGCATCTAAATCTACCATATCAAATAAAAGAGCCTAATATTATTTAATGTAAAACTTCTACATATGGTATGATTTCATTATTAATGCCAAATATAATAGAGATCTAATAGAAGTTGTTTATAACCATAGGGAAGGGCAACATAGCAAGGTAAAGTGAAATTAAAAACCATGATTTATCTAGTAAGACAATAATGTCTATGAGCAGTGCTTTAAGAGATATGATTAAACAACTATACATACTCCAAATTAGTTATATAGCACTAGTATAATTTAAAATAGCGATTGGTATAATTTATATAACACTGGTATATTTTAGTGATGGCTATATTTAATAATATAGCACTGGTATATTTTATCATAGTGATAGGGATTTGTATAAATAAAAAAGAGAAACTATATCTCCTATTATATATATATGACTTGATTATATTGACAAATCTAATCTATTATGAGTTTAGGAGATTAAATTATATATGTGACCTAATTATATTGACAAATCTACTATGTTATGAGTTTAGGAGAAATATATATATATATATATATATATATTATATTTCAAAACCCAAATCACATATATATATATATATATATATATATATATATATATATATATATATATATATAGGTGATTTGGGTTTTGAAATATAACATATGCAACGTCAAATTATATATATATATATATATATATATATATATATATATATATATATATATATATATATATATATATATATATATATATATATATAATTGGTAAGCAAAAGTTATTAGTTCTTGGGGAGTTTCCCTTCCCAATCTATCTAGGTATTTTCAAATAAAATTATGAATAATTTTCCATTATGATTGTGTTGCCTTCCTGAATTAAAAGCTTGCTATAAAATTTGACCTGGATAGCTCTATCTATATTGAACTTGGAAATTTAGTAAATAGGCATCATACCATTAAATCAATTTGCCTTTAAACAAGGCATTGTGATTAACAAAATTAAAATTGGTTTAGCAAAAGGTATTGGATTAAGATTGATAATAATAGAATTTATTTGGTTAGCATAGAATTACCTCTACTTAAAAATTACTTGGTATGGCTCTAACTAGTATAAATATAAAATTCCTGATTCTTGAATATTCCTTAAGGATATAGATATGGTGTTGAAGAAACTACTTAGTGTGGCATGGGCTGGAAATTCTTGAATCCTTGTATATAAATATTTATTTATGATTACCTTTAGTGATTAGGTAAGATTGAAAGTGGTTTTATTTAATATAAATTTCATTGTTAAGCTTGCAAAATGGGTAAGGTAAGTTTATAAAAAAATTGAATGACTAGGAACTTAGTAAGATTCTCATAAATAACTATAGTTGTGGTTAGAAATATAATATTGTTCTATTAAAACTTAAAATGTTGACTAAAAGTTAGCTGAATTTAAATAGTTCAATAAAACCTTACTTTTGCTAGATGTTTCTAATTAAACCTAGACCATAAGTAAACATATTTTTTGCATAGAAACATTATTGGGAGAAATCTTTAATTGTCTTTCCTTTTAGAGGAAATCTAGTGGGATTTATAGCTTGATTTATATAATGAATTACATCGATATTTTATTAAAAACTTTATAGTTTTATGTTATATTTCAATTAACACTACAATAATATTAGAGTTATATTGCCCAGTAGGCTTAAAACTTGAATTGGAAACTTTAGTTTGAGAGTGGTAATAATAACCAAATTCTTATTTATTACTGTATAACAAACCATAATAATTTGTAAATGGAGTTAAACGCATAAACAATAACTATCTCTTTTTGTGGGATAAAATTAGTGAAACTTTTAGATTCCTTGTTATATGAAAATCCATCACACAAAATGTGACATTGTTATAAGTTACGATTGTTTGCATAATTTAACCTTAAGGGTAGGTTGCTTTAGTTAATATTCTTGAGATAAATATTAACCAAAAAGTGAAAGAATTTATTTATATATTTTAAAAAATGATTGCTTATAAACCATCCAAAAATAAATTAAATGATAAATTGGGTTATTTTATGCAATGAGTATTTCCATGCATTTATAGCTACTTCATGAGTTGATTACTAGTTACAATTAAAACACTAAACCATGGTTTAGAGATTGCATAGTATTAGAATACCTATATGTGGTTCACATTGGGATGTACAAGTGCTTGTATATGTAAATCATACATTTAATTCTTTAGATGATTGTATAAGTCATTAAGTTTCTTAGAAATCAGGAAACATAACCTTTAGAATAGCTTCTTAGAAGAAACTGAGTCGATAGGATGTAAAGTCATAATGGGTTTATGAATTATCTGACTCACTATGAATGATTGTTAATCATGTGGAATAATTGTGTGCATTACATACAATGATTGTATTAATATGTATAAATGTTTTGTTATACTTAGTACTTAATGGTGCATCATGATGAATGTTTATATGATATGATACTTTGGTGTGCTTGTATGTATTTTAATTAAGGATATACTCAGATGGTATAACTCCTTATTGTTTACTTGTTATTATCTACATGAATCAGTTGAGTATTATAAATCATGAGTTTTGAGTATGTGTTGTTATCTAGTTAGGAACCTATGATAATATGGGATATCATAGGGTAATATAGTATAAAAGAATGTTGTAACTAAGTGGTATTTACTATAGTTATTATGATTAAACTCATATCTACATCTGACTATTTTACTGTATAAATGTTGGTTATTGATGTGGATAGTATGTATGTTATTATATTTGGTAAGACTTGTGTATGCGTGCATGTACACTTTGAAAATTTTATGCTATGTTGGTATGTTATTGTGTTCCATGGGAATGATGAATTGCATTGTTATATATATTTACTTATATAATGCTTATGTTTCCATGTATTTGAGACTCCTCCATATGATTGATTGTGAAAAATTGATAGTTAAGTCTTAGAACACTAGACTATGGTAATATGGGTTGCCATAGGGTGTAGATAACTGGGAATCAATTATATTGTTGAATTATATAGTTAAATTGTATATTTACATGGGTGGTATATTTTTAATCATTGTTTCTAGTATGGGATATAAGATAATGAAATATTCTTGCATATGTTTAACAAACTTAATGTATGATGTTATTACTCTTATGTATAGTGTGTTATGTGATGGATTTTATAGTAGGATGTAAGTTGATGAATCTTGTGGTTGAATTATGTTTGACCAATCTATATTGTTAATGTGGAGTAAGG
Organism: Torreya grandis; assembly: GCA_037957365.1. NCBI lineage: Eukaryota > Viridiplantae > Streptophyta > Pinopsida > Cupressales > Taxaceae > Torreya > Torreya grandis. The sequence goes on from JARHVA010003776.1 coordinate 1,810,740, forward strand.
AGTGATATGGACTTCACTGGCATATTGGCATTGCAATATTAGATGAATTTTGATCAAATGGTGTGCATGAAATTGATAGATCTATAAATCACTTTTATATTACTATTTATAAAACTTTGGTCTAAATTATGTTTAGTGAGAAATTATCATTTCACAAGTGTGATTCATATATTTTTGTGATATCTTGTAATAGAATGAATTTGTATGATACATTGCATGTTTAATATATAATCATATAGCACACAGGTACTTGCTAGTCTCTTTAGATTCTCGCACCATCACTATCTACCCATTTGTGAAGGGAAGACCATTCATTGATAGGATAGTATGGGGGATCGTTGGTATGTGGTTGGTGTGAAAAATAACTTGGGATGATTCTCTCCCTTCCCATAGTAGTACTACTACTTATTGAGATGACACTTGAGATTTCCATAAATACTTAAAGATCAAGAACTATGCTCTGAGATAGCCAAGTATCTTATTTGTACATGGTATTATATTGTACTTATCATAGTAAAATTGTCATGAAGGGTTGTAACTATACATTAATGCACATTGATAGTGGTTTTTGTGTATTTAGATATGTTGAGTTAAAATGTTATAATTACTTTCTATATTGAGTTGTCATTCTCTCATGTTATTAAAGATCCATATTTTATTTAGTGATATGAATTGATGTCATGATTGCATGTGAATAATTTATGATCTCTGTTAGATTATCAGGATGTAGTATACTTTTGTATATGTGTTTATTTTTAATAAATTATGTATTTATGGTTAAATCCTAGTAGGGATGTTATAATATCTAAATATTAGTTTTGTTGACATGATCAATTATGTCAAAAGTAGGTAAATTACTAAAAGGGGTTTTAATAGGTTGAGAAACATTGGCATTAGATGAACTACACATCAATAGTTGTTTCCTTTTTGTTTGCACTAGTGGGGTAGTTCCTCATAAGAGGATAACCTTTGGAGTTTCCTCGTGTGAATCATTGGATTGATTTTTCTAAGTCTGAGTTTTAGTTTAAACTACAAAGGATTAACTATTCATATCTCCAACACTCTCTTCATATTCATCTTCATCTCAATTATATTTGAGGATCATATTTATGGAGTCACCACCAGGTTCTTAAATTTCACATTCTTAATGTTCTAAAATTTCTAATTCATTTTCTTCTTCAAATTCTTCATATCCAAAAATTTCCTCATTTTCCAAGACTACATTCACTGTTGCATTAGTGTTTTGCTAAGGGGGAGCCTCAAGTGCTAGTTTTAGTTGAATAAATTATAGTCTAGGACAATATATTTGAACAGGAATATAGTTACTTGTTGGAATATCTTGGTATGAAGGTGTAATGGTTTTTTGAGGTATTTTCTTTTTAAGGGCTATTATATCATTAGTTATTTTCTATAAGACTTGTTCTACTAAATATTGTCATAAAATTTGAACCTTATTTTTTAAAGTTTATTTTTTGAGTTTTCTAGACATTATCATGTCATCTTTTATGTCAATATCCAATTTTTGGGCTACTTCCAAATCTACTACTCTAACTCTTCTCAATTGATAACTTACTTTAGCTAACTGAGAGTTGATAAAAAAACATTTTTATTTTCATCTATAGTTTGTGCATTGGCTGGTATCTTATTTAGTAACCTATTGAATTTAGTTAAAAGATTTTTCATTGGCTCATACACTTCTTTTTTCATGTGTAAGCTGAGCAAGAAGAGCATGGGCATCTTCAACTGGTTTAAATATTTTCTCAAATTTAGTTTTCATGATATTTTAGTTAGTAACAAATCTTGAGGTGAGATGGTAAAATTAATCTACAACCCCATCATGTAGTGTTTCAATAAATAGCCTGGCGATCACATCTTTATGCTCGATGACTAAAATTCCACATACAACATTGAAGGCTGTAAGGTGTTCATTTAGATGTTGTTTTCCATCTCCATGAAATCTTGGAAAGTTTTCTTTTTATTTTTTTGGAAGGTCATGCAATTGTCCAAGAGCCAATGGACCAATCACATTTACCCATGGTAATGCCATGGTTTGAAAAACTCCTTGTAGGGGAATAACAATCCCTGATAAGACAAGAGATCAACTTGTCAAAGTTCCTCTTTTAGGGTGTTTGTTTTTCTTAGAGGTCGGGGGAAGACTAGTTATCCTTTTGACCTTTCTCTAATGTTTATGGCTCAACTTGAAGCTAGAATGTTCTTATAACTGATAAAAAGGGTCAACTTCACCTTTTGACTAACTAGCTCTAGTGATACTAACATTGAAGTGTAGGTTAACTTTGAAGAGCTCTTTAAGCTAGCCTTCTTTGTTGTATTCTTCATGTAACTGATACTTCTACCCTCTATGTTAAAACTAATCGATCTTATTCTTCTTCTTCTTACAAGATTCTAACTTCTCTATGAAAATGTGTTGAATTCATTCTATTACCCCAAGAGAAAGTTCTCAAATCTGATGAAATATCCTCTTGAGTTTGTGTTCTCCAATCAAGGTTAGGTTGAATAACTGGATAGTGAGGAGCTTAAATTATCATGAGAAGAAACTATATTTATAGAAAATATTTTATTAGCTATAAAAACTTATCTACATGTATATCCCCTCACTTGTCTTCTTGAATCAATCTCAAAATTTCTTAGAGTAATGGCAGCACATGTTTCTTCTATATCTAGTTATGATTTAACATTATCAAATTAAGTGTTGCTTGTTTAATTTTAAAAATCAAATAGTAAAAATATTGAAATTAAATCTTCCTCTAAGGCATCATCCCAATTCAAACTAGGTTGATGATTTGGATTTTTAAGGCCTAAAATGGTCACGTGTGTGTTTACTGATTTTGAGTTGCTAAATAAACTCTAAGGGATTTTCTTTGTGCATGGATTATTTTTGCTCTTTCAAAACATTCTAATTATTGATTTATCATGGATATGATAACTTGAAATTGATCTTTTCAAATTATATTAGAATCCCAAAAGATTTGTCTGAGGTTGAGCATAATATTTGACTGAGTAGATTGTTTCAAGTCTAACTTAGGTTGTTGGAGTGGTCCTTGAGATGATGGTAGAGTCATGTGGGCCATTAAAAAAATGGGTGGCATGAAAGTGAAAAAAATGTGCCCCAAGTGGGTGCTAAAAATTATTGGCATTAAAATTTATCATAAGGACAAATTGGATGCTTCTCGTCAATAATCATGAGACAAAGTCACTCTCCTATTACCATGCAGAGCTACCTTTATTAACAACCAAAATGAATGTTGTAAGGAAAGTATTTACAACAAAAATGGTATTTTGTATGGGGTTTTACTTTTAACCACAAAGTATGAAAGGATAGTAAAAAGTAAGTGTAAAGAGTAAATTGGAGGAAAGAAAAGCACACAAAAAGAATAGAAGATAAAGAGATAGTTCTAGCTAGCCAAACACATAACCACACTAAAATAATCTAAAAAGGAGGATTTTAATAAAAGAAATCTTTATCATGGAAATGGGATGGGAAATACATTTTTATGCATAGAAATAAAGTACATACACTAGAGATATTGTATAATACTAAGAAAAGTGATAAACAACAACCCTATGTTTCCCCAAAACAATAGTAAAAAATTCTATTCTTAACCCACCAAGATTTCATAATTACAAAAACTCTTTAATGTAATTTCAAAAGAAATTCCACACTAAATACAATTTCATGTGTATTGACTATCCAAAAATGAAATTTAGCAACATTCAAAAGGAGAATAAAAAACATTAATGTACACACATACATTATCAATTCATGGAAATTCTTGGCACAAAGTCTGCAAAAATTCTCCTTGTATTGATTTTCTACGAGTTAAAAATATAAACTCTACTCTCTACCTTTGTAAAAATATATTCAACTATCAAAAATCCCTTTGAATGAGCTCAAAAATCCTATTCATAGTTTACAATAGGTGTAACCACCTTGTAACTACCTTCATAACCAACTTTTAAGTAGAAAGTTTCTATTTTACAATTACTTTATCACTTATGATTTAAAAAATGTAAAACATAACCCTTTTAAGTTATACAAAAAGTAGAATGAAGAAATAGAAACATAAAAAGTGAATTTTAGTGGTTATGAGAAGGAGATAAGTGTTATTGCTAAGTAGGACTCTATTCTTTTGCAACAATAATTTTTGATTTCCCCTATTGAGATGAATTTAACTTATATATTCTAAACTTCTAAATTGCTTGGAAAATTCCTTCTTTTGTAAGAACAATTGTATGATTCAATCATGAAATCCATTCATGTGATGCATTTGTAGCCTCTTCAATCTTTTTGAAAAGTTCAATGTGAGGTCCATAATTGCATTATGAATACCGCTCAATTTGCTCATTGCTATTTTATTGAATGTATCTACTCCAAATAGTTATTTTTTAATCAACATCTGAAATATTTCTTTTAATTATATAGCTATTCAAACTTTTGACTCATCCTCATTTGATAAGTCACAATGAATAGACTAAATATTGGCATGTACCTTGAATTTTACCCAATCACAAATTTATTCATGATGTTGCAAGTCTTTAAAAGCTTCATCCAAAGTGTGGATCTTCCAATTTATGTATTGATCTCACAACCATGAATACTTATCCTTCACCTTTTCAAGAATACCTTTTGAGACCAAAGAATTATCATTCATAGCAGCTATGCCCCTCAAATCTCTAATCAACTTATTCCATATTTCAAGCTCTTTCTGTGTAGCTGCATTTTCTTATTCAACATTTGCTTGACTAGAATTGATGAGATCATATATTATTTGATTCTCATTGAGGAACTTAAAACCTTCAAAAATCAAGTCTTCAACCCATAACTCCATCACTTTACCATGATTTCTATATTTACTAATTTTGGCAACCATGTCCTTATCAATGACAAATTTAAAATTTAGAATTCTTACTGTATAAGAATTGGATATAGGTGTAGAAATTACACTCTAATAAGTTTCACCAATATTTAAAATTTGTTTAATATACATTAAAATTACATGTACCAATTCTTCTAACTTTCTTGAGTTTACATTCCATCTTATGTCATTTGAATCAGTTTAGTTGTAGTCACTTTGAAGTTATGAATGTTACCTTTAGTAGTTAATTCAACCAAATTGATTCTGCTCATGTTTTAATCGAATAAAGTCATTTCATCTTGATTCTTCTCCACATGAGGCTCTACTATTTATATGGACTATGTACCCAAGGGGTCAATCATCAACCTTAAATTAGTCTTGGCCTTTATTTTATTTAGAGGACCTGGGAGGAAATTTATGATAGCATCAAAATCAATTTCAGCTGGTGTGAATGAAGGATTTTTCTTACCAAAAAGTTGTTGTACCCATGAATAAGACATGTATCCCTAAAAACTAGCCAATTGAGAATCTATGGAAACCAAGGGAGTCAATGATGATAACTATTGCACGAGTGAGACAAGAATAGATCTAGGTTGAATTGATTGTGGGAAATCAACAACTTGATGTATAGATAAAACTGGAGGTGGAGGTGGAGTTGAAAATGGGGTTGATGGAAGTAGAGGGTAAAATGGAAGGGATGAAGGTATAAATGAATCAATAGGAAGATAAATGGTAGGAAAAGGGGTTTAACCTAGGTTTGTAGCCAAAAAATATTGAGTAGTGTTGTCAATCAACATTGAAAGATCCATTTCTTGTGTGATATCTAGAGTAATATATGAAGTATGCCTTTTAATTTAGAGATTTTTCCTTGGTGTTTCATCCCCACATATTTTTTTAGGAATTCTATCTTTGTTCACATCTTTTCCATCTCCTCCACCTCTAACAACCAAATTGGATTTCTTTATAAAGATCTTGGTGTCTGAAGATTGATCGATTAAAGTGAAAGATATCTGTTGTTTCCCTTTTAAAGTTCCTTCACTTTTCAAAAAACTTCCTAAAGTGAGTTCTCTCACTTTCTTATCATACCATTCTCTTGATCTATCTAGCATGAATTATGTGCATTCCATAATGTCTGTCAATTATTTTATTGACCAATTGATCAAAGGGATGGATATGAGGTGGATCTTTTCATAGAAAATGTTTTATTAACATCATTACCATCATCTTCAAAATTAATTTTTCACCAATCAAATCTAATTTTTTTTATTTGTTTCAATGTCATCCTCAACCAATCTCTCTTTTTGACTTCAAAATCATCTTCATAGTCCTCCCAATAGTCTTTAATTTTTGAAATGTGAGGGTAGCTAGAGCCCATTCTAAGGTTGTTTTTCAGGGAACACTTACTATCAAAACCAATCCTCCTAGTGTGTAAGTAAATTGGAAAATATACCAATGAATTTTAAATATTGGAGGCATCTTTGGTTGTCTTGCAACTAAAGTAATTGAGGTTAATAAGGAAGGTTATTCCTCTTGTATGCCGACTAGTGTATTTATTGTGCACTTCATTGAGTTATCTACAAAGTTTAATAAGAATTATTTTTGTACTAGAGTGCCTTGGTAATCTAAAAGGGACACCTTTGAATCCACCAACTCAAATATAAATGAATTTTAGAAATTGGATGAAATAGATTCCATACTTCCTGATCAAAGAAACTACCTCATTAAAAATTCTAACCTTAAGGTTTCCATTTATGTTTTGACTAGCATCATGTAGAATGCATCATTTACTCTCCTAGAATGGATTTTTCATTCTTCATAAGTGAGCTAAGGAAGTTTATCATATATCGACATGCCCAAAATATTATGTTTCACCTCTATCAAACTAGGCCAAGGCTTGAGGACTATAATGGCATAAACTAAGTATGAAGTCATAAAGAATTCTTGTGCTGATTCTAGTTTAATAAATTATTCATGAATGTTATCACTAATGATTAAATCCCAATCAATGAACTGATTCCCTACATAGATGATACTTATGAACATACACATCCACTAGCAAAAAGTATTTGTCTCTTTATTTCCCATAACTCTACTCAAAAGGGTAATCATATCTGATCATTCTTATTTGAAATCTGATTTTGATATGCTTGATATTGATTATTTGTTTTGTATTCAACCAAGATTGACTTAGCATATTTTTTCACTTCTCATGATTATCCTTCCAGAATTATTCAACAATGTATTTATTGATTTGCACTATTTTATTATGGGTATCAATACCGAAGGTGATCCTTATAGAAGTGCTATTTAGTTTGACTATCAACTAATTATTTGTAGACCTTATTTTTTTATTTTTAGGGTTGTAGTACTTTATGCATGTGAGTATCAAATCTACACACTAAGTGAAAGTCAAGAATTTAGCTGCATGTGCAAGTCCACTGTCCATAATTCATCCTCCTAATAGAGTTTTTTTTGATACATCCTTTCTTTACCAAAAATCATCAATATCCATGTGCTTCATGTTGATATCAAAGATGTTCAAGATGTTTATATGTAGAATGGATATAGGCTCATATCCCATATGTTTGAACTTCATATTTTAAGGTGTAGTTGAATGAATAACAACTTGAGCAAGCAAATCAAGATTTTTGTAGACTAAAAATGGAGAGAGAAAGTGTGTATATGAAATAGAAACTAGTGTAGTGTACATGAACCTCTATACAAGCTCATAAAGATTACTGGATCAAAAAAAATATCAAGAACTTATCTATGTATGTAATGACTATCTAGATCTATTAGGAGGTTGTGAATGAGAAAAATGTGATATCACGTTCAAAAACACTATTCATGCATGTAAAGGCATCAAAACCATTCTATAATAGTGTGAAACCTTTAGATATTTTTGATAGCATGTACATGAGAGAATGTCTTGAATGTGCATGCGATAAATCAAGCTTGAGTATGTTGCCAAGAATTGTCACTTTATTTACAATTGTTTTAAATAACCCAAAACCCCCTGTTTTCATTCAAAATTAGCTTGCATGCAAGAGAAAATAAGCAAAAACACTATGCTGAGGTCTTATTATGCAAGGAAGTTTTCAAAAATTAAAACAGTCCACCACATGTTGTTTTTGTCCCAAAACAAGTTTTTATTTATTCAATACCACCTATAAACAACTTAATACCGCCTATACAGAGCTCAAATCCATAAACTTATTCTCCAAAACTCTCTGTAAACTACCTATGCAAATCTCATAGGAGGTTGGTAGAATATATAGAGATCAAAACATGTTTTTAAGAATAAAAAGAAATCCCACAATAATAAAAATACGATGGTCAATTCTGCTCTATTTTGATATTTTCCATGTGGAGGTGTCAATTTAATAGTTTTTGAAAAAAAATAGCATGTGCAATTATGTGAGTTTTGGGAGTGTTTTGAATAGTATGCAAAATTTTGGATGGGAAAAAAAAAATTTTCAAGCTCTTAAAACCCCCACATAAATGAGACACCGTGTCTATTTTTAAAAACTGCTTTTATTAATAAAACATGCTTATATTTTGACAACCACTTCAATTATAGTAAAAATCACCCTTGATCTCACCAAATACCATGAAAAAGAGTTGAAACCTCCTTAAAAATGGAAGGAGAATAACAAATACCATAGGTTTTACCCAAAACCCACAAGCTAAAAGTCTCAAAACCATAATTTTGGGAAAATAAGTCTTAATGAATACATGCACAGGTTTTAATAAAGAGTAAAGTGACATGCAGAGGACTACCACAATGTCTGGGATATGGAATGAATTTAATCATGTGGATAAATTTAAGACTTTTAAAAATATATTTTGAAATTTGCGTGGATGGGAAAAAGAGACTGATAGGCTTTATACATTTTGTAGGCCTTGAGGGCAAGGAAAACACTATGCATAATTTCAAAGGGAATGGAACATGTTTTGAGATATTTAAAAACCCACATGAAAGACATATTTTAAGCCCCCTGCGCCATCCCCGGCCCCTGCCCCCCGCCCCCTTGCCCACTTTATGAAAAGACCTTTCCAGCTTGATATGCCCCCTTTATTAAAAATAATATTCAAAAATAACCTTTCCAACTTCATATGGGGGCACATCCATGAATTTGAAATGGTACACAACTTTTAAATGGAAAAAGACATATGGGTTTTGAAAATAAAAACTTTTCAAAAAGAATACTTTCCATAAACAATTTTAAAACAATTCCCATTTAAAAACAAACTTACGTGGAAGGTTTTTAAAAATTTGACTTGTATTATGGTGTCACCACATAGAGACATAACAAGTATTTTAAATACTTTGTGGGTTTCTATTTTTAATGTATTTTGAATGATTTTTAAAAAAAATTTAAAATATGGACTAGAATTTTTTTTTGTAATGATCTTGAATGTTTTCAGGGAGATTTGAGAACCTTTTGAAAGGTGATTAGCTGTAAAAACATGTCTTAAGATTAATAATAGATGAATTGACCTGACAGATATTTGTAAAGAGTGAAAAAACAACTTGGATCCTAGATGAGAATGACCAAAAAGGGAAAGAGGTATTTTGAGTGAATTTTTAAAGTGGATAAATGAAAATTTTTAACAACATCCACGAAGACATGAAATATGAGGGGACTCAAAAATTCAACATAGCAGCTTGATTTTCTAGGATAAAAAATGGAAATATATTTTATTACATAGTTTTAAAATGATTAAATGATTATTGGTTTGAATTGGGTCAAATATATGATTAGGGTTATGAGTTTCTTTAAGTTGAATTTTGTGCATGGGGATTTCATAGGGTTGCAAAGTGATGGTTGTGTTTTTATTGGAGATTTAGTTATAAGTAACATAAAGTTATTTGGACTTGGAATATGGCATAATTTCAGCATGGTGAGTTGTCATTTGGAACAAGAAGTTGTAATTTCAGTTATGGTAGCCATTATGGCTTTACTGAGAAAATCTGAGAATAAAATAAACAATTTTTTTAGCTACAGATATGACATTAGGATGGGAAAAATAAGGACTTATGGTTTTTGAAGGAGGTTTTTAGAAGGTTTATAAGACTTGTAAGGGGTTTATCAGCCTTCATTATATATATATAGGCATGTAACATATTCTTTTTGATTTGGGTTTTTTCATTTAAAAAAAAGAGTGTTTATGGGTTTGCCATGGTGATTTAAATATTGTTGGAAAAATGGAAAACTAGAAAAACCCTATATGAAAAATGAGTTGGAAATGGAAAATAGTGGTCAAGATTCTCTTTAGGGTTATAAATGTTAAACATTTAATGAATCATGTTTAAAATACATATTGGATTTTATTTTTTGTGAAAATGGTTATGGAATGAGTATGAGGATTCATTTTTGAACTGCTATAGTTTCTTACTCAGTGTAAAAAATAATCATTTTCTTGCTCGATGGATATATATTCATTCAAAAACCCTCATTATGGGCTTGGGGATGAGGGCTCACCCTCAACCACAAGGCCATAATGAATATTTAGCTTGACCCCTATCATGTTTCTTGTTGGTAACAATGTTTAGTGGGTTATAGATGTTATTAAGCATGTTTTGAAAATTTATAGATCTATTTATAGACTTGTAGGTTCATATGATGTTATCAGGCTTCATCTAAAATAAATTTCATGTCTATTTTTAGACTTGCAGGTGGTAGTAACAACCACCTAAAGGTCTAATATTGACCTCCTCTACCTTATAATAGAGAGAAAATCTTTTAGATTGTTTTTTTTAATTATAAAGGTTAAGGAACTATTGTTATTGTTGAGTTATTACTGTTGAAATACATTTTCAAACCTCCATTTTATGACAGTTTGAAGTTACAGTAAGAATTTGGGAATAAGACACACCCTTAATAAGTTTTATTTGTAATTGGGAATGATAAAATAATTATTTAACTATGTGCTAGAAATGAATCACTTGACTTGAATATATATATAGACAGTTTGATACTGACTTGATTGTCTTAGGAGATAAAAATTCAATATTGTGTTAGCATGTGTAGATGACTAGTTGTTTATAATGACTTTAGATTGTGATAAGATTTTGGTGAAGGGTAAATAAAATAATTGTCATTAGGTTGATTATAAATAAACTTGCATTATTAATTTTATAGATGTTTCTATTAGTTATGATGGAAAGATTATATTCATCCATAACATTTGGCTTGCATTTTTAGTGTTGTTTTAGGACTCTTAGATACTAGTTTGAGAATGAATGTGTAATATCATATACAATTCAGAGAATTCCAAGTGATATTAGATTAAGCTTTAGTTTGGAGGAATTTTGGGTGAATATGAATTTATGTAAGATTTAATATCAATATGAGCTTTATTAAAACAATTCTATTATTTTTATTAATTTAGAACTACAGTCATTTAGACATATTAATATCCAAACCATTTGTATAGTATAACAATGAAGTACATAGAGTGCATATATATTTTCAATTTATATTTGATTGAGGGACCTATAATTTGTAGAGAACTATTCTAGGGGACATTTGGGATCCCAAGTAGAACCACAAAAAAGGAACTTGTTTTAATTCAACTTGTTTAATATTACTATGTGGTTTTAATATTATAAAAATTGAACTTTGTATGTGAGTGTGTGTATGTTCGAAATTGATACTTGGGATAAAATTGTAATTATCACTATAGTTATTAATTAAAGTATTTTAGGTAGATTATAATGCCTTGATGTATGGTTTTGGTAAACTTACATATGGACATATATGGCATAATAATGTAATTCTTTAGAAAGTTTTTTTTGTAGTAATTGTACTTTTCATACTAAATTATTATGATGTGAAATTTGGTGAAGAACTACATAAAGTATATTGTAGTTGTTTTAAACTATTAGGATGTATTCCTATGTATAACTACTTTATAAGGCATGTTTATTAATCATCCCCCATGTTAAGGAATAATGAGTAATGAAAGGTAGGAGGCCTTTATATAAAGTACTCATTATCGGTTGATGCATAGAATAATATATTCAATAGAGAGTATTGTGTTGTGGACAAGACTCAACTTTTTTTGAAGAATGAGAGTATAATGAAAAAATTGGCCAAATTAATGTTATAAGTGTATACATTATCTATCTATTATACCTTATCCTTTACATGCATGTGTGATGTAATAATAGAAAGAGGATGTATTCCATGGTATGTATGACTATTGTATGTGATAGTGATTGTAAAATACACTTCTATGGATTAGTTCTCGATGTTTTCATCAATATTATCTTCCCCTTCATGAAGCTAAGATCCACTCCCAATGGGGAGGTGCACAAGGGACAATTGGTATGTGGTTGGAGGAAAATCACCTAGATGATGCTCTCCCTCCTTACACCTAGATTCATATTATTATAAAAATATACTCATGGTTACTATTTATTTTAATGAAATATATTATGAAAACTCGTTCGTATTATTAAATTTGTGTAAATTGACATTATTGTATAATTTGGTAAAGGTAGCGATGGTTGTAATGCAAATGAATATTTATTATATAGAATTATAGTGGTGGCTATATTTATTGCTTATGGATGTTATATTACACATTGTTGTACTTGAGGTTGAAAGACTACTTTGAGTAGTACTCTTAAAACCTACATTCATGTGTTGTTGCATACTCTTGCTATATTTACATCCTTGAGAGTAATCAATGTTTATTAACACAATGATATATATGATGTAGCTGCTATAGTAGATGTCTCAAATTATAATCAACAAGATATAGTATGTATGAACGTATATATAGTAGGAATATTCTATTAGTGCAAAACAAAAATGTTTTAAATGAATTAAACAATTTATATTTAATAGCAGTTGATGATATTAATAATTTTTTTGAGTAGATTCTTAGTAAACCTAGTAGGGTTATAATAGATTACAATGCCTTAAAGAGAAGCAAAAAAGATATCTACAAAAGCTATTTGAAATAAAAAAACAATGAGAAATAAAGGAAATTAAATCACCAACAAAAGTAACTAGAATTTAAAAAAATGAATCCATTCAACCTTAAATGTATAATTAGTTAGAAGAGAGAAATTGTGAGATAATACAACTCTCATATGAAAGTAATAACTAGTTTAAAAAGCTAGATCTTCCATTTACCATGCATCATTCCATGTTACAAGATTTTTTGAAAGTTAAGGCACATAAATACCACCTTTACTTCCTTGATACTAATGAAATTCATATAATCTCAACCCCAAGGGCTCTCCCTATAATTTCACAATCTTCTACTCTAGACATAACCGTTTATACTAGTATTCCTCCTAGAATTACAAAACCTTCTACTCCACACACAACCTTTCATACTATCTTTGGTTTTCCCATTCCACCATGGGTTTATCCATTAAATATCCTAATTTATCCAAAAATAACATATACAAGTGAAATAATTATTCTTGATAGTCCAAGCCCAAGTCATAATTGAAAGTGTAACTTCACAAGTAATCAATATATGGATCTATAAATTATGGATGTAAATTAGTTGAATGTGTTTTTAGTATTTTTTTTAATGAAATATATGTAATGACATGAAATCGAAATACAATATTGCATTTATAATTCATATTTTTTATCTCTTGGTAATGGTAATGAAATTAAAAACATGAAAAATAAGACATTGTTTTGGCTATGGCAAGGCTATATTTATTTCTAGATATTGAGATAAATTACTCATGTATCCTTCTAATTAGATTCATTGACACTGAGATTAAATGAAGAAAATAAAAAGAGTGATTAAAGCATTGATGAGGTGTAAAAATTCTCACTTTTCCTGTAATAATCAGATTTAAATAATGATTTCTTAGGCTAAACTCGAAAACATTTAGAACTTTACAAAATCATGCCTAATCATAATACAAAATAAAATTATAATTGGAAATTTTAAGGATAAAATTTTAGATGAGTGATATTTTTTTCCAAAAACTATAAATGTGCTAAAAAAACATAGAAAATTTATACATTACACTAAACATGTATCTCATATATAACAAAATAGTTTGCATTCTTGGTCTTTGACTATTGCCCAACCACCATGAAAGTTATGGTATGTTTGTGGGAAGCTGGGAAGCATCCAATGAGTAACACATATTAGTAATATAGGACCAAGAAGGAAAATATAATCACCTAAAAGTGGTATTTGAGTGTTAAGAGTGCTACTTGAGACTACTTATCCATAGTTTAGCCCTAGACTTATCCTAGAGCATATTATCACACCTATCTAGCCTTCTGTGGGCCAAAAGCAACCCTAGTTAGCTCAAACATAACCCTAGACTCTCATTTATTGATCCTATCCCTTCATGTCCAATTTCATACTAGTTGGACATTAGCACCACATTAAGGATAGTAGAGCCATGTGGCACTAGTGTCCCCAATATGGTGCCTATGTCCTTTACCCTAACATTTTTGAATGAAAATATTTTCAAAAATAAAACTCTCTTAAGATTGGCCTAAAAATATTTTATTATCCACACAAGCAACAAAACACTATAAATACATGACTTTTAGCCCTTTATCCACTAGATGGAGATTAGATGCAAAATACCTATTCAAACATGAAACAAGTTGAGAAAAATCAAGGTTATTAATCTCTATTATATCCTACTTCTACATACTACCATCTACAACATCACTAAGCTCATATTTTATATATTTCTAATATCAATCACACTCAATTCACTCAAGGACACTATCATACTAGCATCACTTGCACTTACATCAACACTTAGGTGGGGAGAACTAAATCAAGCTTGATCACTCCTTAAAGTATTGGTATGTAGGAAAATCTCTTCATAATGAGATGTTGAGGATGTCCATCTTATCCTACTAATGAACACACTTTTTAGATCATATATTAATTACAAGGAGGATTAGGGTTTGCATCACAAATGAGTCATTACAAGCACAATACAGAGTTCCAAACTTTATGCATGCAAGAACAAAACCTAGAAATATAGACATAGGTGCACCCAAAAGTTTAGGATAGTCCTACATAAAGGAAATAGTGTTAATATTAGGACACTATAACCACATGGTGTTACTGTCCAAATGTGGTGCTACTGTCTAGGAGGGGTTTTGACATAGGGACCCAATTGATAAAACTTAGGCTTGCTTTTCTCTCAATTTCTAGTACTCAAATTGTTTGTATTAGGGGTTTTCTAGATAAGTTTTTATTTACACATTTATTACCATTTTTACAAAGTCAAAACTAGTAAAATTTGTAACAAATTAGTAGTTATTTTATGCATATTTTTTCCCTAATTTATTCTACTCAATCCTTTAATCAAACATAGGATTTACATAAGCTAAAACCTAAAAGGTTAAAATATTTGGTGAACCTGAATTTCTTCAAACATTGCTCAAAACCTAACCCTATATGATCTTAGATTTTGTATCCTTTTTGTGTCTATGCTCAGATTTTAGTTCCAAAATTTAAGATTTGTTTCGATATTTTTTTCAATCTTTCTCAGATTAAAATTCTTTAAAAATTCAAAATATACAAAAATGTGTTTTCCTACTTCCCAAATTATAATGGTAGAATTTAACAACTAATTTGATGAGATCAATAAAACATAATTACAATATTTTATGTCTAAACATTTAGATATACAATATGACCTCATCACTATTATTCAAGAATAACTCCAAAAATAAAAAAATAGTCAATATTATACTCTCCCAACTAATAACATTGTTACACCTATAATGGGTCTAACTCAGCTAGCACAACCTAAAATTGTAATTGAAAATATTTAGTGAAAACTATACCTCTTGTGGCTAGTTTCTCCACTCCAAATGTAAAATCCCTTATGCACGAGGTTCATACTCTATAGGCTAAGGTGTTACATATTGAGAAGTTAACCACTAGGACATCACATGCCTTGGATTCTAATATTCTCTTACATACACATTTGATGCATCACATAGTGATAAATCCCTTTCCATCTGGATTCGTGGCACCTAAGCTTACATTATATGATGGTAAAGGTGACCCAAAGCACCATATCCAAGCTTTTCATGCAACATGTTTGGACTACATGTCTAATGATTGGATTCTCACAAAGTTGTTTCCATGTATTTTAAAGGATTAGGCCCTATAGTGGTTTTATGACTTATTGAATTAATATATCACAACATCAAATCCTTTGGTAGACATGTTTTAACACACTTCTCCATCAATATCAGTGACAAGTTATCATATGCCAAGTTATACAATTGGAACAAAATTCAAATGAACCTATCATAGAATACATCTTACAATACAAGATTATATTAGCTAAATTAACTAGCCACATGGCAGACAAAGAGCTTAAAGACATCTTCAAACATAATATTTTACCATCATTACACATCTATCATATTTAAGAAGTTTCCTACATCCACATATTTATGCCACATAGTAAAAGAAAGAGAGGTCAAGATTTTATCAATGGGAAAACTAAAATATAAAAATGGATCAAAATTAACTACTAAGAGTTAAAATAAGCCTCCATACAAGGTAAGGGCCATCGAGAACAATAATGATAAAAAAGACATAGTTAACTCAACTTTAGATCCATCTCCTTGCTTGGTTTTATCAAGTACTCAATGTTGAATCTTCACAAACCTTCTAGAGTCACCAACATGTGTTTTACAATAGATCTTGGAATGTAAAATCATTTCTCTCCCTCCCATTAAAGAGGTTGATATGACATGGCCTCTTTTAAAAATATATGATTCCAATGCATTTTGCAAGTATCACAGGGCACTAAGCCATACAATAAACAAATGCATAAGCCTAAAATATAAGATACAAGGTTTGATTGAGGCTGATATTATTGATGTGGGCACTCCCATAAAGGCACAAAAAAGTACAAAAAATCAAAGCTAAGGCATTAAAAATATTCTTAGATCCATTTTTAAAGCACACAATAAATGAGGTAGGGATCACTTCAGGTATTCACTACACATATCAGGCATATCCACCACTTGCTTCATATCATACTATTATAGAAGAGGAACACCCATTGCACAACATCATTAGAATATACCATACTATAATTCCATCTATAACACTTATCTCCTTATTAGAGTAGGAAATTGTTGATGATGATATATATTTACATGCATTCTTTATACAAGCATACATAAATCATCATCCTATCCAAAGTGTTATGTTCGACAATAGATCAAACATTATCATGTGTTCTATGACACTTTTATAGCATTTGGGGTATTTTGAATAGGATATATTCCTCACATACGCAATTATTAGTGGTTTTATTGGTCATTTTTAGAGCTCCATCATGGAGATTATGATTTCATTACATGTTAGATTAGCATATATATCCACTTGGTTCTTAGTATTACCTAGTGTAGGCATGTTTGATATATTATTGTGTAGGCCATGGATAAAATAAATATAAACCATCCCATCCATAATACACAAATGCCTGAAATACATACATGCAAATTAGGTGGTCAAAGTTGAGGGTCTTCGATATGAGTATCCTTTACCTATTCCACATGCAATTACTTCATAGTCACCAATTATAGTTCCAACATAGTTACTAGATATAACACAATTATTAGTTACATCTCAGAGAATAATTCCTAGTGATACATCATAGGGTTTAATAGAGCCACCATTGTAAGTAAGGTCTACTCTTATAATATCAACATGTATGCATACTCTCCCATAGATACCATTATTAGGGAGACCCATGTGTCAGAGATATGTCACAAATTCTAGATGGCATTCCTCCACTCAATTTTTTCCAAGATCAATATTATTGAGTTCTCAGAGTTCTTAGCATAAGGCACTAATGTCACCTATTATTTCTTCTATCAGATGGGTTCTTAAGACCCATACAGTTCACAGGACACCACAATTAGTACCATAAATTCCTACCACCATTAATAGGTAGATATAGACACAAATATAGATCACTCAGTACAATAGATTATGGGACCAAAATTACTCTTTCACATAGCATGCATGATTGCAATTCCCTTATTTGACATAGGTCACAGTGATAGGGAGTCTCCCATGAGACTCATCAATTAGTATGGTTTATATAGTTTTGTATATACTTTCTTCCTCTCTTGCTCCTTTTACATAGTTCGTTCCATATTGATTATACATAGATTATTTATAGAAAATACAAAATAATATAATATGTCAAAAAACACAAAAACATTCAAATAATGACTCAAAAACACAAAATTATAGATTGTATGCATTACTATGTTTACACTTCTTATATTTTCCATACACTACATATGATAGATATCTTAATATATTTAATTTTATCATAATACATGCTTCACTTGTTCTTGCCAAGTGTTTGCATATTGCATACGAGACTCCTACATTGTTCTAAAAATGCTATTATCTACCCATTAGGGGCATATACACTAATCCATGGTTATTACCTTGACATATTCACCCACTTAGGGGCATCCTATACACATTTTAATTTACCAGGTTCTATCATTATATACTATACATTCTAGTTTTAGCATTATTATATCTTGATATTGATCATTGCTAATCATACTTAGAATTTTTGTTGACTATTACTAATTTAGACTCAACATATGTACATCCTCACTTTACTGAGATTTATATTACATATTAATGCATGATTTCATTTATATCTTACTTAGTTTAAAATTGATTATATTTTTATGATTTTTCTATTCAAGGGCATTTGAATATGACATTGTTCTTTGGCTCTACACCACTTCTATTCATAGTATGTATGCCTTGGACATGTGCCCATGTCCCTTGTGTGCTACTTTCCTAATTTTTTATATAGACATTTAAACATGTCCTTCTATGTGTCTCTAATCTAACTTAATTGTTGCTTGCATACATGGACATTTGAACATGTCCTTATATGTCTTGTTTTCTTAGATTTAGTGAAATGTGCCCATGTCCCTTGTATTGTGGCCATTTGGTCTATTTTGCATGCCTAATGTGTTTTGTATGTATTTTTTATTATATGCATCATGGCCATGACACTTTTATATGCTTGTTACACACACCAATTTTCAATGCCATGAGGGACCTCATGCATCTACCCTTTCTACTTGGGTGCCATGAAGGACATCATGCTCCATTCCCCTCGATAGCTATTTAGTTATACTATGATTTACTATTACACACATTGATTACATATATCTTGACACCCTTCTGTAATGATAAACATGACATACATCTTACATTACATACTTATGCTCAGATTTTCTTACATTCTAATGTTATGTATACACATTATATTGGATTATCATGTAGTTATCATAAATGCTCTAGCTAACACACATTTTATAGAGATTTTTATTTTGAGGATAATTATTACAGAGGTTAAAAAACTACCCTCAAAAGAGGGGGCATTTATAGGGGTTTTTCACATAGATCAAACTCCTATATTGCATTCACAATACATTTTTTAGCACACAGGATCATTTACAAAAAAATAAACATAGGTAAACACAGTGGAAAAATGACTCAAAAAGTAGTACAGTGACATAGAATTTAGACTATAAAGACATTAGCATCTAAATAGGGACACTAACACCATATGGCACAAATTTATAACATGTGTCATTATTTTACAATAGCCTTAGTTTCAAAACAACATAAATTGGCCAAAATAATGTAATAGGTAAAATAAAGTTATGCACAAATCTAGTTATAAGTTTATCATTTATACTTAGTTCTTACTTAGATTCACATTAGCTTAGCTCAAATTCATATTAATTTGATTATATTTGGGGTATCAAGTGTGGCATGATCATTACCATATTAATTTTAGATACTTAGATACAATTATTACAACTCATTCCAGAATCAATATACTCAAATAACAAATTAGGGGCATGTGTGCAAAACATTTTTTCCATATGCTCAATTACATGCCTATTGATCAGATGGAATGAAAAATTACATGTAATTATCTATACTATAAAAACTTGAAATCATACTCTATGTTATTAATAATTTCATCCCTTACTCCCTCTATAATGGTTGACATTATTGAGTGGCCTAAAGCTGCCTAATGTACCTAAGTAGAGGCAGAGCTGATATACATAATTAGATATACTTAGTTAAACATTTTTAGTACTTTGCATATTTTAGTTTTAGATTAATCTACTACAAATGGGTGGGAAATGATTGAGTCATAGCTTACTTGAGTTCTTGATCCACCCACATGAGAGGGTTGAACACACTATCAATCAAATCCAAGCTATTCACAGGTCATGATCCACCAAGCAGGGGTGGGTAATGATGGATTCAAAACTGGATTGATTTATTGAGACATCCACACATGAGGATTGGGAAATCTATCTACTCAATCCAAAATATTCACAAATTGATCACTATATACATGTGCACACATAGGTTGTCACCAGGTTCATGCATTGGTTCATGTTCCTAATGAGGTGTATTTGTTCCTTTCCTCTTTACTTAATTTTTTTTAGTTTTAATTATTTACTTGACATAGTCTTTTGTGTTTGATATATCTTAAGTAAGGAATTATTTACGCATGTTTTGTTTTTAGGACATGCTTTGGATCATGCTTTATAGATGCAAACCCAACTTCATATACTCAGACTCAGTTTTGTGGGCTTCATGTCCTTGATAAGTCCAAGTACTCTTCTTTTTTCCTTTATACTAGTCATTTCACTTTGATAAATTTTTATCATAAAGGGAGGAGAATTTAATCACCTAAAAGTGGTATTCGAGTGACAAGAGTGATAATTGAGACCACCTTTCCCTAGTTTATCCCTAGACCTATCACATAGCCTATTATCACACTTATCTAGTCATCATGTAGGCTAGAGGTGTCCCTAGTTAGATCAAATGTAATATTAGACCCTCATTTCCTGATCTTGGCCCTTTGTGCCTAGTGCTCTACCATATATAAATTAAAGCCACATTAAGGACACTAGAGCCATGTGGTGATAGTGTCCACAATATGGTGCCTATGTCTTTTACCCTAACTTTCCTGAATAAATATATTTTCAAAAGTAAAACCTTCCTAAGGTTAACTTGGACATATTTTATTATTTTCACAAGAAAAAAAACACTATAAATACATGAATTTTATCCCTTTATCCACTAGATGGATATTATATAAAAAATACCTTTTTCAAACACGAAACAAGTTAAGTAAAATCAAGGTTATTAATCCCTATTCTTCCCTACTTCTACATACTATCATCTACAACAACCCTAAGATCAGATTTTCAATTTCCAATCTCAATAACTATCAAGGAACTCAAGACCACTATCATACTATCATCACTTGTACTTACACTAACACTTAGGTAGGAATAACTATATTGGGCTTGATCCCTCCTTGGAGTATTGGTATGTAGGCAACTCTCTTCACAGTGGGGTGTTGAGGATGTCCAACCTATCCTACTAATAACAATTTTTTTATCACATATATTAATTGTAATGAGGATTAGGGTTTGCGTCAAAAATCAATAGTTATAGGTACAATATAGAGTTATAGACTTCATGTGTGTAAGAACAGAACCTAGGAATCTAGACATAGGTACACACCAAAAGTTTGAGACAATCCTGCACAAAGGACATTAGCACTAATATCAGGACACTAGAGCCACATGGTACTACTATCCAAATGTGGTGCTACTATATATGAGGGGTTATGACACAAGGATCTATTTGAAAACACTCATACCTACTTCTATATCAGTTTCCAACACTCAGATCATCTATATTAGGTTTTTCTAGACAAGTATTTATTTGCACATATTTATTACTATTTTTAGAATGTCAAAGATAGTTAATTTTATAAAAAATTAGTGGATTTTTACTATCACTCAAATTTTCACCCTTTGATAGGTAGCTCAAGCCTACTTCAAATTGAGTGTAACATGGGATTACCCCTAGGCCTGTGGGTTGCCTATAGTAGGTGTAAACCTCTAAATTATTGGGATAACTCCCTAGATTTGTCTTGATTGATCAACTCCTATGCTACTAACTTGTTTAGATGAAAAGGGGAGAGAGAAAACATGAAAGAAAACTACTTAGTGACATGATGCATGAAATGTAAAATGATCACTACCAATCAACTAAAATTACACTTTAAATAAGATCCTAACCTAAGCATGAAATTAATCCAAATTTTCCTTTCTAGATTAGTACTTATCATGGATGTTTTTGAAGCAAGCTTGAGCTAGGAGGACTGAACAAGAGGTAATGTCAATGAAACTACTAAAGAGAAAAATCATTAAAATCATACACACTTCATTTGAACACTTCAATAGACCTAAAAAATACTTTCAAAACTGAAAATGAATGTAAACAAGGACAACATGCCAAGGAAGTGAACCTAAAGATCAACTAGTATAACATACCCATTGAAATAGTCCATGTAAAAGGTAAACTAGGTTGTTCTTCATTGATCAAGGGATGAAAATGAGTGTGGATTTTCCATACTCAGGTGGAGGATACAAACTTAGCTAATTAAGGGTCAATATATAGCACAAGTGAGAGAAGATGAGAGAGAGAGAGAGAGAGAGAGAGAGAGAGAGAGAGAGAGAGGAGAGAGAGAGAGAGAGAGAGAGAGAGAGAGAGAGAGAGAGAGAGAGAGAGAGAGGAGGAGAGAGAGAGAGAGAGAGAGGAGAGAGAGAGAGAGAGAGAGAGGGAGAGAGAGAGAGAGAGAGGAGAGAGAGAGAGAGAGAGAGAGTAGACAAGTGTCTCATGAGTTATAAAAAAGAGAAGTTATAAAAATACCTCAATAGGTCCAAAATTCCATCTGTATCCCCTATGAATATGATCCCTTACTCTAAGTGGTGTTATATTTGAAATTATTGCTTGAAACCTTGACTCGATTCTTGAAAATTGCTCTTTGCCTTCACATTTTGAAGGACAAGTGGACTTCTTGATGGTCAAATTAGGTTTTATTACATATTTGCTCTACTCTTGAAAAGTATAGTAGACAAGTGTCTCATGAGTTATAAAAAAGAGATAAGTTATAAAAATACATCAATAGGTCCAATATGACATGTGTATTCCTTATGAAGATGCTCCCTTACTCTAAGTGGCATTGGAGTTGAAATAAGCTTGACACCTTGACTAGCTTCTTGAAAATTTCCCTTTGCCTTGGCATGTTGAAGGAAAAGTAGACTTCTTGAAGGTCAAATCAGGTTTTATTAAATATTTTCTCTACTCTTGACACCTCTCAGTTGACCCCTTCAGGTTTTCTTTGACACATAACCTCTTTCACTTGAAAGATGTCTAGAGGACTCTTCATCTCCTTAGGCCAATTTTGAATACAAGTATCAAAACTTGAATTTGTATTCTTTATCTCATCTTATTTTCATGGATGTCTTATTAAAATCATATTAGACCTATAAAAATCCATTTTAAGGTCTCAAACTAAACCCAATAATTCATTCTCTACCAAAAGTTCCAAATAGGCCTAAATCCTTATATCCATAAAATCACAAAAACCTCCTTGAATAAAGAGTTTTATAGATGTTTATAAGAATATTATAGTACATATTATGGCCTTATATCTCCATGTTTAGTTTCAGGATCAGAAAGTGAGTGGAAGTTTATTTTTCTATTACTTCTCTCTCTTAACTAGGTCTCAATTAGGCCTCCCTACCAAGACAATAA